>OY757248.1:37733532-38983532 GCA_963583935.1 Diaperis boleti | reverse complement strand
TATTGATAAAAATATTACTACACTTTGATCTCGACACAAGGTTGTTTTACTACACATTGATTCGGACTATAAGGTCTAGATGTTGACAAAACAGATTGCTACATTTTGATTTTGATCGTAAGGTCTCGAAGCTGATACACGGTTTACTACATTTTGATCTCGACCATCAGGTCTAGGTATTGATAAAAATATTACTACACCTTGATCTCGACACAAGGTTTAGATATTGACAAAGAGTTTTACTACACGTTGATTCTTACTATAAGGTCTAGATGTTGACAAAACAGATTGCTACATTTTGATTTTGATCGTAAGGTCTCGAAGCTGATACACGGTTTACTACATTTTGATCTCGACCATAAGGTCTAGGTATTGATAAAAATATGACTACACTTTGATCTCGACACAAGGTTATTTTACTACACATTGATTCGGACTATAAGGTCTAGATGTTGACAAAAGAGATTGCTACATTTTGATTTTGATCGTAAGGTCTCGAAGCTGATACGCGGTTTACAACATTTTGATCTCGACCATAAGGTCTAGGTATTGATAAAAATATTACTACACTTTGATCTCGACACAAGGTTTAGATATTGACAAAGAGTTTTACTACACGGTGATTCTTACTATAAGGTCTAGATGTTGACAAAACAGATTGCTACATTTTGATTTTGATCGTAAGGTCTCGAAGCTGATACGCGGTTTACAACATTTTGATCTCGACCATAAGGTCTAGGTATTGATAAAAATATTACTACACTTTGATCTGGACACAAGGTTTAGATATTGACAAAGAGTTTTACTACACGGTGATTCTTACTATAAGGTCTAGATGTTGACAAAACAGATTGCTACATTTTGATTTTGATCGTAAGGTCTCGAAGCTGATACGCGGTTTACAACATTTTGATCTCGACCATAAGGTCTAGGTATTGATAAAAATATTACTACACTTTGATCTCGACACAAGGTTTAGATATTGACAAAGAGTTTTACTACACGTTGATTCTTACTATAAGGTCTAGATGTTGACAAAACAGATTGCTACGTTTTGATTTTGATCGTAAGGTCTCGAAGCTGATACGCGGTTTACAACATTTTGATCTCGACCATAAGGTCTAGGTATTGATAAAAATATTAATACACTTTGATCTCGACACAAGGTTTAGATAATGACAAAGAGTTTTACTACACGGTGATTCTTACTATAAGGTCTAGATGTTGACAAAACAGATTGCTACATTTTGATTTTGATCGTAAGGTCTCGAAGCTGATACGCGGTTTACAACATTTTGATCTCGACCATAAGGTCTAGGTATTGATAAAAATATTACTACACTTTGATCTCGACACAAGGTTTAGATATTGACAAAGAGTTTTACTACACGGTGATTCTTACTATAAGGTCTAGATGTTGACAAAACAGATTGCTACATTTTGATTTTGATCGTAAGGTCTCGAAGCTGATACGCGGTTTACAACATTTTGATCTCGACCATAAGGTCTAGGTATTGATAAAAATATTACTACACTTTGATCTGGACACAAGGTTTAGATATTGACAAAGAGTTTTACTACACGGTGATTCTTACTATAAGGTCTAGATGTTGACAAAACAGATTGCTACATTTTGATTTTGATCGTAAGGTCTCGAAGCTGATACGCGGTTTACAACATTTTGATCTCGACCATAAGGTCTAGGTATTGATAAAAATATTACTACACTTTGATCTCGACACAAGGTTTAGATATTGACAAAGAGTTTTACTACACGTTGATTCTTACTATAAGGTCTAGATGTTGACAAAACAGATTGCTACATTTTGATTTTGATCGTAAGGTCTCGAAGCTGATACGCGGTTTACAACATTTTGATCTCGACCATAAGGTCTAGGTATTGATAAAAATATTACTACACTTTGATCTCGACACAAGGTTTAGATATTGACAAAGAGTTTTACTACACGGTGATTCTTACTATAAGGTCTAGATGTTGACAAAACAGATTGCTACATTTTGATTTTGATCGTAAGGTCTCGAAGCTGATACGCGCTTTACAACATTTTGATCTCGACCATAAGGTCTAGGTATTGATAAAAATATTACTACACTTTGATCTCGACACAAGGTTTAGATATTGACAAAGAGTTTTACTACACGGTGATTCTTACTATAAGGTCTAGATGTTGACAAAACAGATTGCTACATTTTGATTTTGATCGTAAGGTCTCGAAGCTGATACGCGGTTTACAACATTTTGATCTCGACCATAAGGTCTAGGTATTGATAAAAATATTACTACACTTTGATCTCGACACAAGGTTTAGATATTGACAAAGAGTTTTACTACACGGTGATTCTTACTATAAGGTCTAGATGTTGACAAAACAGATTGCTACATTTTGATTTTGATCGTAAGGTCTCGAAGCTGATACGCGGTTTACAACATTTTGATCTCGACCATAAGGTCTAGGTATTGATAAAAATATTACTACACTTTGATCTCGACACAAGGTTTAGATATTGACAAAGAGTTTTACTACACGTTGATTCTTACTATAAGGTCTAGATGTTGACAAAACAGATTGCTACATTTTGATTTTGATCGTAAGGTCTCGAAGCTGATACGCGGTTTACAGCATTTTGATCTCGACCATAAGGTCTAGGTATTGATAAAAATATTACTACACTTTGATCTCGACACAAGGTTTAGATATTGACAAAGAGTTTTACTACACGTTGATTCTTACTATAAGGTCTAGATGTTGACAAAACAGATTGCTACATTTTGATTTTGATCGTAAGGTCTCGAAGCTGATACGCGGTTTACAACATTTTGATCTCGACCATAAGGTCTAGGTATTGATAAAAATATTAATACACTTTGATCTCGACACAAGGTTTAGATAATGACAAAGAGTTTTACTACACGGTGATTCTTACTATAAGGTCTAGATGTTGACAAAACAGATTGCTACATTTTGATTTTGATCGTAAGGTCTCGAAGCTGATACGCGGTTTACAACATTTTGATCTCGACCATAAGGTCTAGGTATTGATAAAAATATTACTACACTTTGATCTCGACACAAGGTTTAGATATTGACAAAGAGTTTTACTACACGTTGATTCTTACTATAAGGTCTAGATGTTGACAAAACAGATTGCTACATTTTGATTTTGATCGTAAGGTCTCGAAGCTGATACGCGGTTTACAGCATTTTGATCTCGACCATAAGATCTAGGTATTGATAAAAACATTACTACACTTTGATCTCGACACAAGGTTTAGATAATGACAAAACGTTTTACTACACGTTGATTCTTACTATAAGGTCTAGATGTTGACAAAACAGATTGCTACATTTTGATTTTGATCGTAAGGTCTCGAAGCTGATACGCGGTTTACAACATTTTGATCTCGACCATAAGGTCTAGGTATTGATAAAAATATTACTACACTTTGATCTGGACACAAGGTTTAGATATTGACAAAGAGTTTTACTACACGGTGATTCTTACTATAAGGTCTAGATGTTGACAAAACAGATTGCTACATTTTGATTTTGATCGTAAGGTCTCGAAGCTGATACGCGGTTTACAACATTTTGATCTCGACCATAAGGTCTAGGTATTGATAAAAATATTACTACACTTTGATCTCGACACAAGGTTTAGATATTGACAAAGAGTTTTACTACACGTTGATTCTTACTATAAGGTCTAGATGTTGACAAAACAGATTGCTACATTTTGATTTTGATCGTAAGGTCTCGAAGCTGATACGCGGTTTACAACATTTTGATCTCGACCATAAGGTCTAGGTATTGATAAAAATATTAATACACTTTGATCTCGACACAAGGTTTAGATAATGACAAAGAGTTTTACTACACGGTGATTCTTACTATAAGGTCTAGATGTTGACAAAACAGATTGCTACATTTTGATTTTGATCGTAAGGTCTCGAAGCTGATACGCGGTTTACAACATTTTGATCTCGACCATAAGGTCTAGGTATTGATAAAAATATTACTACACTTTGATCTCGACACAAGGTTTAGATATTGACAAAGAGTTTTACTACACGTTGATTCTTACTATAAGGTCTAGATGTTGACAAAACAGATTGCTACATTTTGATTTTGATCGTAAGGTCTCGAAGCTGATACGCGGTTTACAACATTTTGATCTCGAGCATAAGGTCTAGGTATTGATAAAAATATTACTACACTTTGATCTGGACACAAGGTTTAGATATTGACAAAGAGTTTTACTACACGGTGATTCTTACTATAAGGTCTAGATGTTGACAAAACAGATTGCTACATTTTGATTTTGATCGTAAGGTCTCGAAGCTGATACGCGGTTTACAACATTTTGATCTCGAGCATAAGGTCTAGGTATTGATAAAAATATTACTACACTTTGATCTCGACACAAGGTTTAGATATTGACAAAGAGTTTTACTACACGTTGATTCTTACTATAAGGTCTAGATGTTGACAAAACAGATTGCTACATTTTGATTTTGATCGTAAGGTCTCGAAGCTGATACGCGGTTTACAACATTTTGATCTCGACCATAAGGTCTAGGTATTGATAAAAATATTAATACACTTTGATCTCGACACAAGGTTTAGATAATGACAAAGAGTTTTACTACACGGTGATTCTTACTATAAGGTCTAGATGTTGACAAAACAGATTGCTACATTTTGATTTTGATCGTAAGGTCTCGAAGCTGATACGCGGTTTACAACATTTTGATCTCGACCATAAGGTCTAGGTATTGATAAAAATATTACTACACTTTGATCTCGACACAAGGTTTAGATATTGACAAAGAGTTTTACTACACGTTGATTCTTACTATAAGGGCTAGATGTTGACAAAACAGATTGCTACATTTTGATTTTGATCGTAAGGTCTCGAAGCTGATACGCGGTTTACAGCATTTTGATCTCGACCATAAGGTCTAGGTATTGATAAAAACATTACTACACTTTGATCTCGACACAAGGTTTAGATAATGACAAAACGTTTTACTACACGTTGATTCTTACTATAAGGTCTAGATGTTGACAAAACAGATTGCTACATTTTGATTTTGATCGTAAGGTCTCGAAGCTGATACGCGGTTTACAACATTTTGATCTCGACCATAAGGTCTAGGTATTGATAAAAATATTACTACACTTTGATCTGGACACAAGGTTTAGATATTGACAAAGAGTTTTACTACACGGTGATTCTTACTATAAGGTCTAGATGTTGACAAAACAGATTGCTACATTTTGATTTTGATCGTAAGGTCTCGAAGCTGATACGCGGTTTACAACATTTTGATCTCGACCATAAGGTCTAGGTATTGATAAAAATATTACTACACTTTGATCTCGACACAAGGTTTAGATAATGACAAAGAGTGTTACTACACGGTGATTCTTACTATAAGGTCTAGATGTTGACAAAACAGATTGCTACATTTTGATTTTGATCGTAAGGTCTCGAAGCTGATACGCGGTTTACAACATTTTGATCTCGACCATAAGGTCTAGGTATTGATAAAAATATTAATACACTTTGATCTCGACACAAGGTTTAGATAATGACAAAGAGTGTTACTACACGGTGATTCTTACTATAAGGTCTAGATGTTGACAAAACAGATTGCTACATTTTGATTTTGATCGTAAGGTCTCGAAGCTGATACGCGGTTTACAACATTTTGATCTCGACCATAAGGTCTAGGTATTGATAAAAATATTACTACACTTTGATCTCGACACAAGGTTTAGATATTGACAAAGAGTTTTACTACACGGTGATTCTTACTATAAGGTCTAGATGTTGACAAAACAGATTGCTACATTTTGATTTTGATCGTAAGGTCTCGAAGCTGATACGCGGTTTACAACATTTTGATCTCGAGCATAAGGTCTAGGTATTGATAAAAATATTACTACACTTTGATCTCGACACAAGGTTTAGATATTGACAAAGAGTTTTACTACACGTTGATTCTTACTATAAGGTCTAGATGTTGACAAAACAGATTGCTACATTTTGATTTTGATCGTAAGGTCTCGAAGCTGATACGCGGTTTACAGCATTTTGATCTCGACCATAAGGTCTAGGTATTGATAAAAATATTACTACACTTTGATCTCGACACAAGGTTTAGATATTGACAAAGAGTTTTACTACACGTTGATTCTTACTATAAGGTCTAGATGTTGACAAAACAGATTGCTGCATTTTGATTTTGATCGTAAGGTCTCGAAGCTGATACGCGGTTTACAACATTTTGATCTCGACCATAAGGTCTAGGTATTGATAAAAATATTATTACACTTTGATCTGGACACAAGGTTTAGATATTGACAAAGAGTTTTACTACACGTTGATTCTTACTATAAGGTCTAGATGTTGACAAAACAGATTGCTGCATTTTGATTTTGATCGTAAGGTCTCGAAGCTGATAAACGGTTTACAAAATTTTGATCTCGACCATAAGGTCTAGGTATTGATAAAAATATTACTACATTTTGATCTCGACACAAGGTTATTTTACTACACATTGATTCGGACTATAAGGTCTAGATGTTGACAAAACAGATTGCTACATTTTGATTTTGATCGTAAGGTCTCGAAGCTGATACGCGGTTTACAACATTTTGATCTCGACCATAAGGTCTAGGTATTGATAAAAATATTACTACACTTTGATCTCGACACAAGGTTGTTTTACTACACATTGATTCGGACTATAAGGTCTAGATGTTGACAAAACAGATTGCTACATTTTGATTTTGATCGTAAGGTCTCGAAGCTGATACGCGGTTTACAACATTTTGATCTCGACCATAAGGTCTAGGTATTGATAAAAATATTACTACACTTTGATCTGGACACAAGGTTTAGATATTGACAAAGAGTTTTACTACACGGTGATTCTTACTATAAGGTCTAGATGTTGACAAAACAGATTGCTACATTTTGATTTTGATCGTAAGGTCTCGAAGCTGATACACGGTTTACTACATTTTGATCTCGACCATCAGGTCTAGGTATTGATAAAAATATTACTACACCTTGATCTCGACACAAGGTTTAGATATTGACAAAGAGTTTTACTACACGTTGATTCTTACTATAAGGTCTAGATGTTGACAAAACAGATTGCTACATTTTGATTTTGATCGTAAGGTCTCGAAGCTGATACACGGTTTACTACATTTTGATCTCGACCATAAGGTCTAGGTATTGATAAAAATATGACTACACTTTGATCTCGACACAAGGTTATTTTACTACACATTGATTCGGACTATAAGGTCTAGATGTTGACAAAACAGATTGCTACATTTTGATTTTGATCGTAAGGTCTCGAAGCTGATACGCGGTTTACAACATTTTGATCTCGACCATAAGGTCTAGGTATTGATAAAAATATGACTACACTTTGATCTCGACACAAGGTTATTTTACTACACATTGATTCGGACTATAAGGTCTAGATGTTGACAAAACAGATTGCTACATTTTGATTTTGATCGTAAGGTCTCGAAGCTGATACGCGGTTTACAACATTTTGATCTCGAGCATAAGGTCTAGGTATTGATAAAAATATTACTACACTTTGATCTCGACACAAGGTTTAGATATTGACAAAGAGTTTTACTACACGTTGATTCTTACTATAAGGTCTAGATGTTGACAAAACAGATTGCTACATTTTGATTTTGATCGTAAGGTCTCGAAGCTGATACGCGGTTTACAGCATTTTGATCTCGACCATAAGGTCTAGGTATTGATAAAAATATTACTACACTTTGATCTCGACACAAGGTTTAGATATTGACAAAGAGTTTTACTACACGTTGATTCTTACTATAAGGTCTAGATGTTGACAAAACAGATTGCTACATTTTGATTTTGATCGTAAGGTCTCGAAGCTGATACGCGGTTTACAACATTTTGATCTCGAGCATAAGGTCTAGGTATTGATAAAAATATTACTACACTTTGATCTCGACACAAGGTTTAGATATTGACAAAGAGTTTTACTACACGTTGATTCTTACTATAAGGTCTAGATGTTGACAAAACAGATTGCTACATTTTGATTTTGATCGTAAGGTCTCGAAGCTGATACGCGGTTTACAGCATTTTGATCTCGACCATAAGGTCTAGGTATTGATAAAAATATTACTACACTTTGATCTCGACACAAGGTTTAGATATTGACAAAGAGTTTTACTACACGTTGATTCTTACTATAAGGTCTAGATGTTGACAAAACAGATTGCTGCATTTTGATTTTGATCGTAAGGTCTCGAAGCTGATACGCGGTTTACAACATTTTGATCTCGACCATAAGGTCTAGGTATTGATAAAAATATTATTACACTTTGATCTGGACACAAGGTTTAGATATTGACAAAGAGTTTTACTACACGTTGATTCTTACTATAAGGTCTAGATGTTGACAAAACAGATTGCTGCATTTTGATTTTGATCGTAAGGTCTCGAAGCTGATAAACGGTTTACAAAATTTTGATCTCGACCATAAGGTCTAGGTATTGATAAAAATATTACTACATTTTGATCTCGACACAAGGTTATTTTACTACACATTGATTCGGACTATAAGGTCTAGATGTTGACAAAACAGATTGCTACATTTTGATTTTGATCGTAAGGTCTCGAAGCTGATACGCGGTTTACAACATTTTGATCTCGACCATAAGGTCTAGGTATTGATAAAAATATTACTACACTTTGATCTCGACACAAGGTTGTTTTACTACACATTGATTCGGACTATAAGGTCTAGATGTTGACAAAACAGATTGCTACATTTTGATTTTGATCGTAAGGTCTCGAAGCTGATACGCGGTTTACAACATTTTGATCTCGACCATAAGGTCTAGGTATTGATAAAAATATTACTACACTTTGATCTGGACACAAGGTTTAGATATTGACAAAGAGTTTTACTACACGGTGATTCTTACTATAAGGTCTAGATGTTGACAAAACAGATTGCTACATTTTGATTTTGATCGTAAGGTCTCGAAGCTGATACACGGTTTACTACATTTTGATCTCGACCATCAGGTCTAGGTATTGATAAAAATATTACTACACCTTGATCTCGACACAAGGTTTAGATATTGACAAAGAGTTTTACTACACGTTGATTCTTACTATAAGGTCTAGATGTTGACAAAACAGATTGCTACATTTTGATTTTGATCGTAAGGTCTCGAAGCTGATACACGGTTTACTACATTTTGATCTCGACCATAAGGTCTAGGTATTGATAAAAATATGACTACACTTTGATCTCGACACAAGGTTATTTTACTACACATTGATTCGGACTATAAGGTCTAGATGTTGACAAAACAGATTGCTACATTTTGATTTTGATCGTAAGGTCTCGAAGCTGATACGCGGTTTACAACATTTTGATCTCGACCATAAGGTCTAGGTATTGATAAAAATATGACTACACTTTGATCTCGACACAAGGTTATTTTACTACACATTGATTCGGACTATAAGGTCTAGATGTTGACAAAACAGATTGCTACATTTTGATTTTGATCGTAAGGTCTCGAAGCTGATACGCGGTTTACAACATTTTGATCTCGACCATAAGGTCTAGGTATTGATAAAAATATTACTACACTTTGATCTCGACACAAGGTTTAGATATTGACAAAGAGTTTTACTACACGGTGATTCTTACTATAAGGTCTAGATGTTGACAAAACAGATTGCTACATTTTGATTTTGATCGTAAGGTCTCGAAGCTGATACGCGGTTTACAACATTTTGATCTCGACCATAAGGTCTAGGTATTGATAAAAATATTACTACACTTTGATCTCGACACAAGGTTTAGATATTGACAAAGAGTTTTACTACACGGTGATTCTTACTATAAGGTCTAGATGTTGACAAAACAGATTGCTACATTTTGATTTTGATCGTAAGGTCTCGAAGCTGATACGCGGTTTACAACATTTTGATCTCGACCATAAGGTCTAGGTATTGATAAAAATATTACTACACTTTGATCTCGACACAAGGTTGTTTTACTACACATTGATTCGGACTATAAGGTCTAGATGTTGACAAAACAGATTGCTACATTTTGATTTTGATCGTAAGGTCTCGAAGCTGATACACGGTTTACTACATTTTGATCTCGACCATCAGGTCTAGGTATTGATAAAAATATTACTACACCTTGATCTCGACACAAGGTTTAGATATTGACAAAGAGTTTTACTACACGTTGATTCTTACTATAAGGTCTAGATGTTGACAAAACAGATTGCTACATTTTGATTTTGATCGTAAGGTCTCGAAGCTGATACACGGTTTACTACATTTTGATCTCGACCATAAGGTCTAGGTATTGATAAAAATATGACTACACTTTGATCTCGACACAAGGTTATTTTACTACACATTGATTCGGACTATAAGGTCTAGATGTTGACAAAAGAGATTGCTACATTTTGATTTTGATCGTAAGGTCTCGAAGCTGATACGCGGTTTACAACATTTTGATCTCGACCATAAGGTCTAGGTATTGATAAAAATATTACTACACTTTGATCTCGACACAAGGTTTAGATATTGACAAAGAGTTTTACTACACGGTGATTCTTACTATAAGGTCTAGATGTTGACAAAACAGATTGCTACATTTTGATTTTGATCGTAAGGTCTCGAAGCTGATACGCGGTTTACAACATTTTGATCTCGACCATAAGGTCTAGGTATTGATAAAAATATTACTACACTTTGATCTGGACACAAGGTTTAGATATTGACAAAGAGTTTTACTACACGGTGATTCTTACTATAAGGTCTAGATGTTGACAAAACAGATTGCTACATTTTGATTTTGATCGTAAGGTCTCGAAGCTGATACGCGGTTTACAACATTTTGATCTCGACCATAAGGTCTAGGTATTGATAAAAATATTACTACACTTTGATCTCGACACAAGGTTTAGATATTGACAAAGAGTTTTACTACACGTTGATTCTTACTATAAGGTCTAGATGTTGACAAAACAGATTGCTACGTTTTGATTTTGATCGTAAGGTCTCGAAGCTGATACGCGGTTTACAACATTTTGATCTCGACCATAAGGTCTAGGTATTGATAAAAATATTAATACACTTTGATCTCGACACAAGGTTTAGATAATGACAAAGAGTTTTACTACACGGTGATTCTTACTATAAGGTCTAGATGTTGACAAAACAGATTGCTACATTTTGATTTTGATCGTAAGGTCTCGAAGCTGATACGCGGTTTACAACATTTTGATCTCGACCATAAGGTCTAGGTATTGATAAAAATATTACTACACTTTGATCTCGACACAAGGTTTAGATATTGACAAAGAGTTTTACTACACGGTGATTCTTACTATAAGGTCTAGATGTTGACAAAACAGATTGCTACATTTTGATTTTGATCGTAAGGTCTCGAAGCTGATACGCGGTTTACAACATTTTGATCTCGACCATAAGGTCTAGGTATTGATAAAAATATTACTACACTTTGATCTGGACACAAGGTTTAGATATTGACAAAGAGTTTTACTACACGGTGATTCTTACTATAAGGTCTAGATGTTGACAAAACAGATTGCTACATTTTGATTTTGATCGTAAGGTCTCGAAGCTGATACGCGGTTTACAACATTTTGATCTCGACCATAAGGTCTAGGTATTGATAAAAATATTACTACACTTTGATCTCGACACAAGGTTTAGATATTGACAAAGAGTTTTACTACACGTTGATTCTTACTATAAGGTCTAGATGTTGACAAAACAGATTGCTACATTTTGATTTTGATCGTAAGGTCTCGAAGCTGATACGCGGTTTACAGCATTTTGATCTCGACCATAAGGTCTAGGTATTGATAAAAATATTAATACACTTTGATCTCGACACAAGGTTTAGATAATGACAAAGAGTTTTACTACACGGTGATTTTTACTATAAGGTCTAGATGTTGACAAAACAGATTGCTACATTTTGATTTTGATCGTAAGGTCTCGAAGCTGATACGCGGTTTACAACATTTTGATCTCGACCATAAGGTCTAGGTATTGATAAAAATATTACTACACTTTGATCTCGACACAAGGTTTAGATATTGACAAAGAGTTTTACTACACGGTGATTCTTACTATAAGGTCTAGATGTTGACAAAACAGATTGCTACATTTTGATTTTGATCGTAAGGTCTCGAAGCTGATACGCGGTTTACAACATTTTGATCTCGACCATAAGGTCTAGGTATTGATAAAAATATTACTACACTTTGATCTCGAGACAAGGTTTAGATATTGACAAAGAGTTTTACTACACGGTGATTCTTACTATAAGGTCTAGATGTTGACAAAACAGATTGCTACATTTTGATTTTGATCGTAAGGTCTCGAAGCTGATACGCGGTTTACAACATTTTGATCTCGACCATAAGGTCTAGGTATTGATAAAAATATTACTACACTTTGATCTCGAGACAAGGTTTAGATATTGACAAAGAGTTTTACTACACGGTGATTCTTACTATAAGGTCTAGATGTTGACAAAACAGATTGCTACATTTTGATTTTGATCGTAAGGTCTCGAAGCTGATACGCGGTTTACAACATTTTGATCTCGACCATAAGGTCTAGGTATTGATAAAAATATTACTACACTTTGATCTCGACACAAGGTTTAGATATTGACAAAGAGTTTTACTACACGTTGATTCTTACTATAAGGTCTAGATGTTGACAAAACAGATTGCTACATTTTGATTTTGATCGTAAGGTCTCGAAGCTGATACGCGGTTTACAACATTTTGATCTCGACCATAAGGTCTAGGTATTGATAAAAATATTAATACACTTTGATCTCGACACAAGGTTTAGATAATGACAAAGAGTTTTACTACACGGTGATTCTTACTATAAGGTCTAGATGTTGACAAAACAGATTGCTACATTTTGATTTTGATCGTAAGGTCTCGAAGCTGATACGCGGTTTACAACATTTTGATCTCGACCATAAGGTCTAGGTATTGATAAAAATATTACTACACTTTGATCTCGACACAAGGTTTAGATATTGACAAAGAGTTTTACTACACGGTGATTCTTACTATAAGGTCTAGATGTTGACAAAACAGATTGCTACATTTTGATTTTGATCGTAAGGTCTCGAAGCTGATACGCGGTTTACAACATTTTGATCTCGACCATAAGGTCTAGGTATTGATAAAAATATTACTACACTTTGATCTCGAGACAAGGTTTAGATATTGACAAAGAGTTTTACTACACGGTGATTCTTACTATAAGGTCTAGATGTTGACAAAACAGATTGCTACATTTTGATTTTGATCGTAAGGTCTCGAAGCTGATACGCGGTTTACAACATTTTGATCTCGACCATAAGGTCTAGGTATTGATAAAAATATTACTACACTTTGATCTCGACACAAGGTTTAGATATTGACAAAGAGTTTTACTACACGTTGATTCTTACTATAAGGTCTAGATGTTGACAAAACAGATTGCTACATTTTGATTTTGATCGTAAGGTCTCGAAGCTGATACGCGGTTTACAACATTTTGATCTCGACCATAAGGTCTAGGTATTGATAAAAATATTAATACACTTTGATCTCGACACAAGGTTTAGATAATGACAAAGAGTTTTACTACACGGTGATTCTTACTATAAGGTCTAGATGTTGACAAAACAGATTGCTACATTTTGATTTTGATCGTAAGGTCTCGAAGCTGATACGCGGTTTACAACATTTTGATCTCGACCATAAGGTCTAGGTATTGATAAAAATATTACTACACTTTGATCTCGACACAAGGTTTAGATATTGACAAAGAGTTTTACTACACGGTGATTCATACTATAAGGTCTAGATGTTGACAAAACAGATTGCTACATTTTGATTTTGATCGTAAGGTCTCGAAGCTGATACGCGGTTTACAACATTTTGATCTCGACCATAAGTTCTAGGTATTGATAAAAATATTAATACACTTTGATCTCGACACAAGGTTTAGATAATGACAAAGAGTTTTACTACACGGTGATTCTTACTATAAGGTCTAGATGTTGACAAAACAGATTGCTACATTTTGATTTTGATCGTAAGGTCTCGAAGCTGATACGCGGTTTACAACATTTTGATCTCGACCATAAGGTCTAGGTATTGATAAAAATATTACTACACTTTGATCTCGACACAAGGTTTAGATATTGACAAAGAGTTTTACTACACGGTGATTCTTACTATAAGGTCTAGATGTTGACAAAACAGATTGCTACATTTTGATTTTGATCGTAAGGTCTCGAAGCTGATACGCGGTTTACAACATTTTGATCTCGACCATAAGGTCTAGGTATTGATAACAATATTACTACACTTTGATCTCGACACAAGGCTTAGATATTGACAAGGAGTTTTACTACACGGTGATTCTTACTATAAGGTCTAGATGTTGACAAAACAGATTGCTACATTTTGATTTTGATCGTAAGGTCTCGAAGCTGATACACGGTTAACTACATTTTGATCTCGACCATAAGGTCTAGGTATTGATAAAAATATGACTACACTTTGATCTCGACACAAGGTTATTTTACTACACATTGATTCGGACTATAAGGTCTAGATGTTGACAAAACAGATTGCTACATTTTGATTTTGATCGTAAGGTCTCGAAGCTGATACGCGGTTTACAACATTTTGATCTCGACCATAAGGTCTAGGTATTGATAAAAATATTACTACACTTTGATCTCGACACAAGGTTTAGATATTGACAAAGAGTTTTACTACACGTTGATTCTTACTATAAGGTCTAGATGTTGACAAAACAGATTGCTACATTTTGATTTTGATCGTAAGGTCTCGAAGCTGATACGCGGTTTACAGCATTTTGATCTCGACCATAAGGTCTAGGTATTGATAAAAATATTAATACACTTTGATCTCGACACAAGGTTTAGATAATGACAAAGAGTTTTACTACACGGTGATTTTTACTATAAGGTCTAGATGTTGACAAAACAGATTGCTACATTTTGATTTTGATCGTAAGGTCTCGAAGCTGATACGCGGTTTACAACATTTTGATCTCGACCATAAGGTCTAGGTATTGATAAAAATATTACTACACTTTGATCTCGACACAAGGTTTAGATATTGACAAAGAGTTTTACTACACGGTGATTCTTACTATAAGGTCTAGATGTTGACAAAACAGATTGCTACATTTTGATTTTGATCGTAAGGTCTCGAAGCTGATACGCGGTTTACAACATTTTGATCTCGACCATAAGGTCTAGGTATTGATAAAAATATTACTACACTTTGATCTCGAGACAAGGTTTAGATATTGACAAAGAGTTTTACTACACGGTGATTCTTACTATAAGGTCTAGATGTTGACAAAACAGATTGCTACATTTTGATTTTGATCGTAAGGTCTCGAAGCTGATACGCGGTTTACAACATTTTGATCTCGACCATAAGGTCTAGGTATTGATAAAAATATTACTACACTTTGATCTCGAGACAAGGTTTAGATATTGACAAAGAGTTTTACTACACGGTGATTCTTACTATAAGGTCTAGATGTTGACAAAACAGATTGCTACATTTTGATTTTGATCGTAAGGTCTCGAAGCTGATACGCGGTTTACAACATTTTGATCTCGACCATAAGGTCTAGGTATTGATAAAAATATTACTACACTTTGATCTCGACACAAGGTTTAGATATTGACAAAGAGTTTTACTACACGTTGATTCTTACTATAAGGTCTAGATGTTGACAAAACAGATTGCTACATTTTGATTTTGATCGTAAGGTCTCGAAGCTGATACGCGGTTTACAACATTTTGATCTCGACCATAAGGTCTAGGTATTGATAAAAATATTAATACACTTTGATCTCGACACAAGGTTTAGATAATGACAAAGAGTTTTACTACACGGTGATTCTTACTATAAGGTCTAGATGTTGACAAAACAGATTGCTACATTTTGATTTTGATCGTAAGGTCTCGAAGCTGATACGCGGTTTACAACATTTTGATCTCGACCATAAGGTCTAGGTATTGATAAAAATATTACTACACTTTGATCTCGACACAAGGTTTAGATATTGACAAAGAGTTTTACTACACGGTGATTCTTACTATAAGGTCTAGATGTTGACAAAACAGATTGCTACATTTTGATTTTGATCGTAAGGTCTCGAAGCTGATACGCGGTTTACAACATTTTGATCTCGACCATAAGGTCTAGGTATTGATAAAAATATTACTACACTTTGATCTCGAGACAAGGTTTAGATATTGACAAAGAGTTTTACTACACGGTGATTCTTACTATAAGGTCTAGATGTTGACAAAACAGATTGCTACATTTTGATTTTGATCGTAAGGTCTCGAAGCTGATACGCGGTTTACAACATTTTGATCTCGACCATAAGGTCTAGGTATTGATAAAAATATTACTACACTTTGATCTCGACACAAGGTTTAGATATTGACAAAGAGTTTTACTACACGTTGATTCTTACTATAAGGTCTAGATGTTGACAAAACAGATTGCTACATTTTGATTTTGATCGTAAGGTCTCGAAGCTGATACGCGGTTTACAACATTTTGATCTCGACCATAAGGTCTAGGTATTGATAAAAATATTAATACACTTTGATCTCGACACAAGGTTTAGATAATGACAAAGAGTTTTACTACACGGTGATTCTTACTATAAGGTCTAGATGTTGACAAAACAGATTGCTACATTTTGATTTTGATCGTAAGGTCTCGAAGCTGATACGCGGTTTACAACATTTTGATCTCGACCATAAGGTCTAGGTATTGATAAAAATATTACTACACTTTGATCTCGACACAAGGTTTAGATATTGACAAAGAGTTTTACTACACGGTGATTCTTACTATAAGGTCTAGATGTTGACAAAACAGATTGCTACATTTTGATTTTGATCGTAAGGTCTCGAAGCTGATACACGGTTTACTACATTTTGATCTCGACCATAAGGTCTAGGTATTTATAAAAATATGACTACACTTTGATCTCGACACAAGGTTATTTTACTACACATTGATTCGGACTATAAGGTCTAGATGTTGACAAAACAGATTGCTACATTTTGATTTTGATCGTAAGGTCTCGAAGCTGATACGCGGTTTACAACATTTTGATCTCGACCATAAGGTCTAGGTATTGATAAAAATATGACTACACTTTGATCTCGACACAAGGTTATTTTACTACACATTGATTCGGACTATAAGGTCTAGATGTTGACAAAACAGATTGCTACATTTTGATTTTGATCGTAAGGTCTCGAAGCTGATACGCGGTTTACAACATTTTGATCTCGACCATAAGGTCTAGGTATTGATAAAAATATTACTACACTTTGATCTCGACACAAGGTTTAGATATTGACAAAGAGTTTTACTACACGGTGATTCTTACTATAAGGTCTAGATGTTGACAAAACAGATTGCTACATTTTGATTTTGATCGTAAGGTCTCGAAGCTGATACGCGGTTTACAACATTTTGATCTCGACCATAAGGTCTAGGTATTGATAAAAATATTACTACACTTTGATCTGGACACAAGGTTTAGATATTGACAAAGAGTTTTACTACACGGTGATTCTTACTATAAGGTCTAGATGTTGACAAAACAGATTGCTACATTTTGATTTTGATCGTAAGGTCTCGAAGCTGATACGCGGTTTACAACATTTTGATCTCGACCATAAGGTCTAGGTATTGATAAAAATATTACTACACTTTGATCTCGACACAAGGTTTAGATATTGACAAAGAGTTTTACTACACGTTGATTCTTACTATAAGGTCTAGATGTTGACAAAACAGATTGCTACATTTTGATTTTGATCGTAAGGTCTCGAAGCTGATACACGGTTTACTACATTTTGATCTCGACCATAAGGTCTAGGTATTGATAAAAATATGACTACACTTTGATCTCGACACAAGGTTATTTTACTACACATTGATTCGGACTATAAGGTCTAGATGTTGACAAAACAGATTGCTACATTTTGATTTTGATCGTAAGGTCTCGAAGCTGATACGCGGTTTACAACATTTTGATCTCGACCATAAGGTCTAGGTATTGATAAAAATATTACTACACTTTGATCTCGACACAAGGTTTAGATATTGACAAAGAGTTTTACTACACGGTGATTCATACTATAAGGTCTAGATGTTGACAAAACAGATTGCTACATTTTGATTTTGATCGTAAGGTCTCGAAGCTGATACGCGGTTTACAACATTTTGATCTCGACCATAAGTTCTAGGTATTGATAAAAATATTAATACACTTTGATCTCGACACAAGGTTTAGATAATGACAAAGAGTTTTACTACACGGTGATTCTTACTATAAGGTCTAGATGTTGACAAAACAGATTGCTACATTTTGATTTTGATCGTAAGGTCTCGAAGCTGATACGCGGTTTACAACATTTTGATCTCGACCATAAGGTCTAGGTATTGATAAAAATATTACTACACTTTGATCTCGACACAAGGTTTAGATATTGACAAAGAGTTTTACTACACGGTGATTCTTACTATAAGGTCTAGATGTTGACAAAACAGATTGCTACATTTTGATTTTGATCGTAAGGTCTCGAAGCTGATACGCGGTTTACAACATTTTGATCTCGACCATAAGGTCTAGGTATTGATAACAATATTACTACACTTTGATCTCGACACAAGGCTTAGATATTGACAAGGAGTTTTACTACACGGTGATTCTTACTATAAGGTCTAGATGTTGACAAAACAGATTGCTACATTTTGATTTTGATCGTAAGGTCTCGAAGCTGATACACGGTTAACTACATTTTGATCTCGACCATAAGGTCTAGGTATTGATAAAAATATGACTACACTTTGATCTCGACACAAGGTTATTTTACTACACATTGATTCGGACTATAAGGTCTAGATGTTGACAAAACAGATTGCTACATTTTGATTTTGATCGTAAGGTCTCGAAGCTGATACGCGGTTTACAACATTTTGATCTCGACCATAAGGTCTAGGTATTGATAAAAATATTACTACACTTTGATCTCGACACAAGGTTTAGATATTGACAAAGAGTTTTACTACACGGTGATTCTTACTATAAGGTCTAGATGTTGACAAAACAGATTGCTACATTTTGATTTTGATCGTAAGGTCTCGAAGCTGATACGCGGTTTACAACATTTTGATCTCGACCATAAGGTCTAGGTATTGATAAAAATATTACTACACTTTGATCTGGACACAAGGTTTAGATATTGACAAAGAGTTTTACTACACGGTGATTCTTACTATAAGGTCTAGATGTTGACAAAACAGATTGCTACATTTTGATTTTGATCGTAAGGTCTCGAAGCTGATACGCGGTTTACAACATTTTGATCTCGACCATAAGGTCTAGGTATTGATAAAAATATTACTACACTTTGATCTCGACACAAGGTTTAGATATTGACAAAGAGTTTTACTACACGTTGATTCTTACTATAAGGTCTAGATGTTGACAAAACAGATTGCTACATTTTGATTTTGATCGTAAGGTCTCGAAGCTGATACACGGTTTACTACATTTTGATCTCGACCATAAGGTCTAGGTATTGATAAAAATATGACTACACTTTGATCTCGACACAAGGTTATTTTACTACACATTGATTCGGACTATAAGGTCTAGATGTTGACAAAACAGATTGCTACATTTTGATTTTGATCGTAAGGTCTCGAAGCTGATACGCGGTTTACAACATTTTGATCTCGACCATAAGTTCTAGGTATTGATAAAAATATTAATACACTTTGATCTCGACACAAGGTTTAGATAATGACAAAGAGTTTTACTACACGGTGATTCTTACTATAAGGTCTAGATGTTGACAAAACAGATTGCTATATTTTGATTTTGATCGTAAGGTCTCGAAGCTGATACGCGGTTTACAACATTTTGATCTCGACCATAAGGTCTAGGTATTGATAAAAATATTACTACACTTTGATCTCGACACAAGGTTTAGATATTGACAAAGAGTTTTACTACACGGTGATTCTTACTATAAGGTCTAGATGTTGACAAAACAGATTGCTACATTTTGATTTTGATCGTAAGGTCTCGAAGCTGATACGCGGTTTACAACATTTTGATCTCGACCATAAGGTCTAGGTATTGATAAAAATATTACTACACTTTGATCTCGACACAAGGTTTAGATATTGACAAAGAGTTTTACTACACGTTGATTCTTACTATAAGGTCTAGATGTTGACAAAACAGATTGCTACATTTTGATTTTGATCGTAAGGTCTCGAAGCTGATACGCGGTTTACAGCATTTTGATCTCGACCATAAGGTCTAGGTATTGATAAAAATATTACTACACTTTGATCTCGACACAAGGTTTAGATATTGACAAAGAGTTTTACTACACGTTGTTTCTTACTATAAGGTCTAGATGTTGACAAAAGAGATTGCTACATTTTGATTTTGATCGTAAGGTCTCGAAGCTGATACGCGGTTTACAACATTTTGATCTCGACCATAAGGTCTAGGTATTGATAAAAATATTACTACACTTTGATCTCGACACAAGGTTTAGATATTGACAAAGAGTTTTACTACACGGTGATTCTTACTATAAGGTCTAGATGTTGACAAAACAGATTGCTACATTTTGATTTTGATCGTAAGGTCTCGAAGCTGATACGCGGTTTACAACATTTTGATCTCGACCATAAGGTCTAGGTATTGATAAAAATATTACTACAGTTTGATCTGGATACAAGGTTTAGATATTGACAAAGAGTTTTACTACACGGTGATTCTTACTATAAGGTCTAGATGTTGACAAAACAGATTGCTACATTTTGATTTTGATCGTAAGGTCTCGAAGCTGATACGCGGTTTACAACATTTTGATCTCGACCATAAGGTCTAGGTATTGATAAAAATATTACTACACTTTGATCTCGACACAAGGTTTAGATATTGACAAAGAGTTTTACTACACGTTGATTCTTACTATAAGGTCTAGATGTTGACAAAACAGATTGCTACATTTTGATTTTGATCGTAAGGTCTCGAAGCTGATACGCGGTTTACAACATTTTGATCTCGACCATAAGGTCTAGGTATTGATAAAAATATTAATACACTTTGATCTCGACACAAGGTTTAGATAATGACAAAGAGTTTTACTACACGGTGATTCTTACTATAAGGTCTAGATGTTGACAAAACAGATTGCTACATTTTGATTTTGATCGTAAGGTCTCGAAGCTGATACGCGGTTTACAACATTTTGATCTCGACCATAAGGTCTAGGTATTGATAAAAATATTACTACACTTTGATCTCGACACAAGGTTTAGATATTGACAAAGAGTTTTACTACACGTTGATTCTTACTATAAGGTCTAGATGTTGACAAAACAGATTGCTACATTTTGATTTTGATCGTAAGGTCTCGAAGCTGATACGCGGTTTACAACATTTTGATCTCGACCATAAGGTCTAGGTATTGATAAAAATATTACTACACTTTGATCTCGACACAAGGTTTAGATATTGACAAAGAGTTTTACTACACGGTGATTCTTACTATAAGGTCTAGATGTTGACAAAACAGATTGCTACATTTTGATTTTGATCGTAAGGTCTCGAAGCTGATACGCGGTTTAGAACATTTTGATCTCGACCATAAGGTCTAGGTATTGATAAAAATATTACTACACTTTGATCTCGACACAAGGTTTAGATATTGACAAAGAGTTTTACTACACGTTGATTCTTACTATAAGGTCTAGATGTTGACAAAACAGATTGCTACATTTTGATTTTGATCGTAAGGTCTCGAAGCTGATACGCGGTTTACAACATTTTGATCTCGACCATAAGGTCTAGGTATTGATAAAAATATTAATACACTTTGATCTCGACACAAGGTTTAGATAATGACAAAGAGTTTTACTACACGGTGATTCTTACTATAAGGTCTAGATGTTGACAAAACAGATTGCTACATTTTGATTTTGATCGTAAGGTCTCGAAGCTGATACGCGGTTTACAACATTTTGATCTCGACCATAAGGTCTAGGTATTGATAAAAATATTACTACACTTTGATCTCGACACAAGGTTTAGATATTGACAAAGAGTTTTACTACACGGTGATTCTTACTATAAGGTCTAGATGTTGACAAAACAGATTGCTACATTTTGATTTTGATCGTAAGGTCTCGAAGCTGATACGCGGTTTACAACATTTTGATCTCGACCATAAGGTCTAGGTATTGATAAAAATATTACTACACTTTGATCTCGACACAAGGTTTAGATATTGACAAAGAGTTTTACTACACGGTGATTCTTACTATAAGGTCTAGATGTTGACAAAACAGATTGCTACATTTTGATTTTGATCGTAAGGTCTCGAAGCTGATACGCGGTTTACAACATTTTGATCTCGACCATAAGGTCTAGGTATTGATAAAAATATTACTACACTTTGATCTCGACACAAGGTTTAGATATTGACAAAGAGTTTTACTACACGTTGATTCTTACTATAAGGTCTAGATGTTGACAAAACAGATTGCTACATTTTGATTTTGATCGTAAGGTCTCGAAGCTGATACGCGGTTTACAACATTTTGATCTCGACCATAAGGTCTAGGTATTGATAAAAATATTACTACACTTTGATCTCGACACAAGGTTTAGATATTGACAAAGAGTTTTACTACACGGTGATTCTTACTATAAGGTCTAGATGTTGACAAAACAGATTGCTACATTTTGATTTTGATCGTAAGGTCTCGAAGCTGATACGCGGTTTACAACATTTTGATCTCGACCATAAGGTCTAGGTATTGATAAAAATATTACTACACTTTGATCTCGACACAAGGTTTAGATATTGACAAAGAGTTTTACTACACGTTGATTCTTACTATAAGGTCTAGATGTTGACAAAACAGATTGCTACATTTTGATTTTGATCGTAAGGTCTCGAAGCTGATACGCGGTTTACAGCATTTTGATCTCGACCATAAGGTCTAGGTATTGATAAAAATATTACTACACTTTGATCTCGACACAAGGTTTAGATATTGACAAAGAGTTTTACTACACGTTGATTCTTACTATAAGGTCTAGATGTTGACAAAACAGATTGCTACATTTTGATTTTGATCGTAAGGTCTCGAAGCTGATACGCGGTTTACAACATTTTGATCTCGACCATAAGGTCTAGGTATTGATAAAAATATTAATACACTTTGATCTCGACACAAGGTTTAGATAATGACAAAGAGTTTTACTACACGGTGATTCTTACTATAAGGTCTAGATGTTGACAAAACAGATTGCTACATTTTGATTTTGATCGTAAGGTCTCGAAGCTGATACGCGGTTTACAACATTTTGATCTCGACCATAAGGTCTAGGTATTGATAAAAATATTACTACACTTTGATCTGGACACAAGGTTTAGATATTGACAAAGAGTTTTACTACACGTTGATTCTTACTATAAGGTCTAGATGTTGACAAAACAGATTGCTGCATTTTGATTTTGATCGTAAGGTCTCGAAGCTGATAAACGGTTTACAACATTTTGATCTCGACCATAAGGTCTAGGTATTGATAAAAATATTACTACATTTTGATCTCGACACAAGGTTATTTTACTACACATTGATTCGGACTATAAGGTCTAGATGTTGACAAAACAGATTGCTACATTTTGATTTTGATCGTAAGGTCTCGAAGCTGATACGCGGTTTACAACATTTTGATCTCGACCATAAGGTCTAGGTATTGATAAAAATATTACTACACTTTGATCTCGACACAAGGCTTAGATATTGACAAGGAGTTTTACTACACGGTGATTCTTACTATAAGGTCTAGATGTTGACAAAACAGATTGCTACATTTTGATTTTGATCGTAAGGTCTCGAAGCTGATACGCGGTTTACAACATTTTGATCTCGACCATAAGGTCTAGGTATTGATAAAAATATTACTACACTTTGATCTCGACACAAGGTTTAGATATTGACAAAGAGTTTTACTACACGTTGATTCTTACTATAAGGTCTAGATGTTGACAAAACAGATTGCTACATTTTGATTTTGATCGTAAGGTCTCGAAGCTGATACGCGGTTTACAACATTTTGATCTCGACCATAAGGTCTAGGTATTGATAAAAATATTAATACACTTTGATCTCGACACAAGGTTTAGATAATGACAAAGAGTTTTACTACACGGTGATTCTTACTATAAGGTCTAGATGTTGACAAAACAGATTGCTACATTTTGATTTTGATCGTAAGGTCTCGAAGCTGATACGCGGTTTACAACATTTTGATCTCGACCATAAGGTCTAGGTATTGATAAAAATATTACTACACTTTGATCTCGACACAAGGTTTAGATATTGACAAAGAGTTTTACTACACGTTGATTCTTACTATAAGGTCTAGATGTTGACAAAACAGATTGCTACATTTTGATTTTGATCGTAAGGTCTCGAAGCTGATACGCGGTTTACAACATTTTGATCTCGACCATAAGGTCTAGGTATTGATAAAAATATTACTACACTTTGATCTCGACACAAGGTTTAGATATTGACAAAGAGTTTTACTACACGGTGATTCTTACTATAAGGTCTAGATGTTGACAAAACAGATTGCTACATTTTGATTTTGATCGTAAGGTCTCGAAGCTGATACGCGGTTTAGAACATTTTGATCTCGACCATAAGGTCTAGGTATTGATAAAAATATTACTACACTTTGATCTCGACACAAGGTTTAGATATTGACAAAGAGTTTTACTACACGTTGATTCTTACTATAAGGTCTAGATGTTGACAAAACAGATTGCTACATTTTGATTTTGATCGTAAGGTCTCGAAGCTGATACGCGGTTTACAACATTTTGATCTCGACCATAAGGTCTAGGTATTGATAAAAATATTAATACACTTTGATCTCGACACAAGGTTTAGATAATGACAAAGAGTTTTACTACACGGTGATTCTTACTATAAGGTCTAGATGTTGACAAAACAGATTGCTACATTTTGATTTTGATCGTAAGGTCTCGAAGCTGATACGCGGTTTACAACATTTTGATCTCGACCATAAGGTCTAGGTATTGATAAAAATATTACTACACTTTGATCTCGACACAAGGTTTAGATATTGACAAAGAGTTTTACTACACGGTGATTCTTACTATAAGGTCTAGATGTTGACAAAACAGATTGCTACATTTTGATTTTGATCGTAAGGTCTCGAAGCTGATACGCGGTTTACAACATTTTGATCTCGACCATAAGGTCTAGGTATTGATAAAAATATTACTACACTTTGATCTCGACACAAGGTTTAGATATTGACAAAGAGTTTTACTACACGGTGATTCTTACTATAAGGTCTAGATGTTGACAAAACAGATTGCTACATTTTGATTTTGATCGTAAGGTCTCGAAGCTGATACGCGGTTTACAACATTTTGATCTCGACCATAAGGTCTAGGTATTGATAAAAATATTACTACACTTTGATCTCGACACAAGGTTTAGATATTGACAAAGAGTTTTACTACACGTTGATTCTTACTATAAGGTCTAGATGTTGACAAAACAGATTGCTACATTTTGATTTTGATCGTAAGGTCTCGAAGCTGATACGCGGTTTACAACATTTTGATCTCGACCATAAGGTCTAGGTATTGATAAAAATATTACTACACTTTGATCTCGACACAAGGTTTAGATATTGACAAAGAGTTTTACTACACGGTGATTCTTACTATAAGGTCTAGATGTTGACAAAACAGATTGCTACATTTTGATTTTGATCGTAAGGTCTCGAAGCTGATACGCGGTTTACAACATTTTGATCTCGACCATAAGGTCTAGGTATTGATAAAAATATTACTACACTTTGATCTCGACACAAGGTTTAGATATTGACAAAGAGTTTTACTACACGTTGATTCTTACTATAAGGTCTAGATGTTGACAAAACAGATTGCTACATTTTGATTTTGATCGTAAGGTCTCGAAGCTGATACGCGGTTTACAGCATTTTGATCTCGACCATAAGGTCTAGGTATTGATAAAAATATTACTACACTTTGATCTCGACACAAGGTTTAGATATTGACAAAGAGTTTTACTACACGTTGATTCTTACTATAAGGTCTAGATGTTGACAAAACAGATTGCTACATTTTGATTTTGATCGTAAGGTCTCGAAGCTGATACGCGGTTTACAACATTTTGATCTCGACCATAAGGTCTAGGTATTGATAAAAATATTAATACACTTTGATCTCGACACAAGGTTTAGATAATGACAAAGAGTTTTACTACACGGTGATTCTTACTATAAGGTCTAGATGTTGACAAAACAGATTGCTACATTTTGATTTTGATCGTAAGGTCTCGAAGCTGATACGCGGTTTACAACATTTTGATCTCGACCATAAGGTCTAGGTATTGATAAAAATATTACTACACTTTGATCTGGACACAAGGTTTAGATATTGACAAAGAGTTTTACTACACGTTGATTCTTACTATAAGGTCTAGATGTTGACAAAACAGATTGCTGCATTTTGATTTTGATCGTAAGGTCTCGAAGCTGATAAACGGTTTACAACATTTTGATCTCGACCATAAGGTCTAGGTATTGATAAAAATATTACTACATTTTGATCTCGACACAAGGTTATTTTACTACACATTGATTCGGACTATAAGGTCTAGATGTTGACAAAACAGATTGCTACATTTTGATTTTGATCGTAAGGTCTCGAAGCTGATACGCGGTTTACAACATTTTGATCTCGACCATAAGGTCTAGGTATTGATAAAAATATTACTACACTTTGATCTCGACACAAGGCTTAGATATTGACAAGGAGTTTTACTACACGGTGATTCTTACTATAAGGTCTAGATGTTGACAAAACAGATTGCTACATTTTGATTTTGATCGTAAGGTCTCGAAGCTGATACACGGTTTACTACATTTTGATCTCGACCATTAGGTCTAGGTATTGATAAAAATATGACTACACTTTGATCTCGACACAAGGTTATTTTACTACACATTGATTCGGACTATAAGGTCTAGATGTTGACAAAACAGATTGCTACATTTTGATTTTGATCGTATGGTTTCGAAGTTGATACACGGTTTACAACATTTTGATCTCGACCATAAGGTCTAGGTATTGACAAAAACATTACTACACTTTGATCTCGACACAAGGTTTAGATATTGACAAAGAGTTTTACTACACGTTGATTCTTACTATAAGGTCTAGATGTTGACAAAACAGATTGCTACATTTTGATTTTGATCGAAAGGTCTCGAAGCTGATAAACGGTTTACAACATTTTGATCTCGACCATAAGGTCTAGGTATTGATAAAAATATTACTACACTTTGATCTCGACACAAGGTTGTTTTACTACACATTGATTCGGACTATAAGGTCTAGATGTTGACAAAACAGATTGCTACATTTTGATTTTGATCGTAAGGTCTCGAAGCTGATAAACGGTTTACAACATTTTGATCTCGACCATAAGGTCTAGGTATTGATAAAAATATTACTACACTTTGATCTCGACACAAGGTTTAGATATTGACAAAGAGTTTTACTACACGGTGATTCTTACTATAAGGTCGAGATGTTGACAAAACAGATTGCTACATTTTGATTTTGATCGTAAGGTCTCGAAGCTGATACGCGGTTTACAACATTTTGATCTCGACCATAAGGTCTAGGTATTGATAAAAATATTACTACACTTTGATCTGGACACAAGGTTTAGATATTGACAAAGAGTTTTACTACACGGTGATTCTTACTATAAGGTCTAGATGTTGACAAAACAGATTGCTACATTTTGATTTTGATCGTAAGGTCTCGAAGCTGATACGCGGTTTACAACATTTTGATCTCGACCATAAGGTCTAGGTATTGATAAAAATATTACTACACTTTGATCTCGACACAAGGTTATTTTACTACACATTGATTCGGACTATAAGGTCTAGATGTTGACAAAACAGATTGCTACATTTTGATTTTGATCGTAAGGTCTCGAAGCTGATAAACGGTTTACAACATTTTGATCTCGACCTTAAGGTCTAGGTATTGATAAAAATATTACTACACTTTGATCTCGACACAAGGTTTAGATATTGACAAAGAGTTTTACTACACGGTGATTCTTACTATAAGGTCGAGATGTTGACAAAACAGATTGCTACATTTTGATTTTGATCGTAAGGTCTCGAAGCTGATACGCGGTTTACAACATTTTGATCTCGACCATAAGGTCTAGGTATTGATAAAAATATTACTACACTTTGATCTGGACACAAGGTTTAGATATTGACAAAGAGTTTTACTACACGGTGATTCTTACTATAAGGTCTAGATGTTGACAAAACAGATTGCTACATTTTGATTTTGATCGTAAGGTCTCGAAGCTGATACGCGGTTTACAACATTTTGATCTCGACCATCAGGTCTAGGTATTGATAAAAATATTACTACACTTTGATCTCGACACAAGGTTTAGATATTGACAAAGAGTTTTACTACACGTTGATTCTTACTATAAGGTCTAGATGTTGACAAAACAAATTGCTACATTTTGATTTTGATCGTAAAGTCTCGAAGCTGATACGCGGTTTACAACATTTTGATCTCGACCATAAGGTCTAGGTATTGATAAAAATATTACTACACTTTGATCTCGACACAAGGTTTAGATATTGACAAAGAGTTTTACTACACGTTGATTCTTACTATAAGGTCTAGATGTTGACAAAACAGATTGCTGCATTTTGATTTTGATCGTAAGGTCTCGAAGCTGATAAACGGTTTACAACATTTTGATCTCGACCATAAGGTCTAGGTATTGATAAAAATATTACTACATTTTGATCTCGACACAAGGTTATTTTACTACACATTGATTCGGACTATAAGGTCTAGATGTTGACAAAACAGATTGCTACATTTTGATTTTGATCGTAAGGTCTCGAAGCTGATAAACGGTTTACAACATTTTGATCTCGACCTTAAGGTCTAGGTATTGATAAAAATATTACTACACTTTGATCTCGACACAAGGTTTAGATATTGACAAAGAGTTTTACTACACGGTGATTCTTACTATAAGGTCGAGATGTTGACAAAACAGATTGCTACATTTTGATTTTGATCGTAAGGTCTCGAAGCTGATACGCGGTTTACAACATTTTGATCTCGACCATAAGGTCTAGGTATTGATAAAAATATTACTACACTTTGATCTGGACACAAGGTTTAGATATTGACAAAGAGTTTTACTACACGGTGATTCTTACTATAAGGTCTAGATGTTGACAAAACAGATTGCTACATTTTGATTTTGATCGTAAGGTCTCGAAGCTGATACGCGGTTTACAACATTTTGATCTCGACCATCAGGTCTAGGTATTGATAAAAATATTACTACACTTTGATCTCGACACAAGGTTTAGATATTGACAAAGAGTTTTACTACACGTTGATTCTTACTATAAGGTCTAGATGTTGACAAAACAAATTGCTACATTTTGATTTTGATCGTAAAGTCTCGAAGCTGATACGCGGTTTACAACATTTTGATCTCGACCATAAGGTCTAGGTATTGATAAAAATATTACTACACTTTGATCTCGACACAAGGTTTAGATATTGACAAAGAGTTTTACTACACGTTGATTCTTACTATAAGGTCTAGATGTTGACAAAACAGATTGCTGCATTTTGATTTTGATCGTAAGGTCTCGAAGCTGATAAACGGTTTACAACATTTTGATCTCGACCATAAGGTCTAGGTATTGATAAAAATATTACTACATTTTGATCTCGACACAAGGTTATTTTACTACACATTGATTCGGACTATAAGGTCTAGATGTTGACAAAACAGATTGCTACATTTTGATTTTGATCGTAAGGTCTCGAAGCTGATACGCGGTTTACAACATTTTGATCTCGACCATAAGGTCTAGGTATTGATAAAAATATTACTACACTTTGATCTCGACACAAGGCTTAGATATTGACAAGGAGTTTTACTACACGGTGATTCTTACTATAAGGTCTAGATGTTGACAAAACAGATTGCTACATTTTGATTTTGATCGTAAGGTCTCGAAGCTGATACGCGGTTTACAACATTTTGATCTCGACCATAAGGTCTAGGTATTGATAAAAATATTACTACACTTTGATCTCGACACAAGGTTATTTTACTACACATTGATTCGGACTATAAGGTCTAGATGTTGACAAAACAGATTGCTACATTTTGATTTTGATCGTAAGGTCTCGAAGCTGATAAACGGTTTACAACATTTTGATCTCGACCTTAAGGTCTAGGTATTGATAAAAATATTACTACACTTTGATCTCGACACAAGGTTTAGATATTGACAAAGAGTTTTACTACACGGTGATTCTTACTATAAGGTCGAGATGTTGACAAAACAGATTGCTACATTTTGATTTTGATCGTAAGGTCTCGAAGCTGATACGCGGTTTACAACATTTTGATCTCGACCATAAGGTCTAGGTATTGATAAAAATATTACTACACTTTGATCTGGACACAAGGTTTAGATATTGACAAAGAGTTTTACTACACGGTGATTCTTACTATAAGGTCTAGATGTTGACAAAACAGATTGCTACATTTTGATTTTGATCGTAAGGTCTCGAAGCTGATACGCGGTTTACAACATTTTGATCTCGACCATCAGGTCTAGGTATTGATAAAAATATTACTACACTTTGATCTCGACACAAGGTTTAGATATTGACAAAGAGTTTTACTACACGTTGATTCTTACTATAAGGTCTAGATGTTGACAAAACAAATTGCTACATTTTGATTTTGATCGTAAAGTCTCGAAGCTGATACGCGGTTTACAACATTTTGATCTCGACCATAAGGTCTAGGTATTGATAAAAATATTACTACACTTTGATCTCGACACAAGGTTTAGATATTGACAAAGAGTTTTACTACACGTTGATTCTTACTATAAGGTCTAGATGTTGACAAAACAGATTGCTGCATTTTGATTTTGATCGTAAGGTCTCGAAGCTGATAAACGGTTTACAACATTTTGATCTCGACCATAAGGTCTAGGTATTGATAAAAATATTACTACATTTTGATCTCGACACAAGGTTATTTTACTACACATTGATTCGGACTATAAGGTCTAGATGTTGACAAAACAGATTGCTACATTTTGATTTTGATCGTAAGGTCTCGAAGCTGATAAACGGTTTACAACATTTTGATCTCGACCTTAAGGTCTAGGTATTGATAAAAATATTACTACACTTTGATCTCGACACAAGGTTTAGATATTGACAAAGAGTTTTACTACACGGTGATTCTTACTATAAGGTCGAGATGTTGACAAAACAGATTGCTACATTTTGATTTTGATCGTAAGGTCTCGAAGCTGATACGCGGTTTACAACATTTTGATCTCGACCATAAGGTCTAGGTATTGATAAAAATATTACTACACTTTGATCTGGACACAAGGTTTAGATATTGACAAAGAGTTTTACTACACGGTGATTCTTACTATAAGGTCTAGATGTTGACAAAACAGATTGCTACATTTTGATTTTGATCGTAAGGTCTCGAAGCTGATACGCGGTTTACAACATTTTGATCTCGACCATCAGGTCTAGGTATTGATAAAAATATTACTACACTTTGATCTCGACACAAGGTTTAGATATTGACAAAGAGTTTTACTACACGTTGATTCTTACTATAAGGTCTAGATGTTGACAAAACAAATTGCTACATTTTGATTTTGATCGTAAAGTCTCGAAGCTGATACGCGGTTTACAACATTTTGATCTCGACCATAAGGTCTAGGTATTGATAAAAATATTACTACACTTTGATCTCGACACAAGGTTTAGATATTGACAAAGAGTTTTACTACACGTTGATTCTTACTATAAGGTCTAGATGTTGACAAAACAGATTGCTGCATTTTGATTTTGATCGTAAGGTCTCGAAGCTGATAAACGGTTTACAACATTTTGATCTCGACCATAAGGTCTAGGTATTGATAAAAATATTACTACATTTTGATCTCGACACAAGGTTATTTTACTACACATTGATTCGGACTATAAGGTCTAGATGTTGACAAAACAGATTGCTACATTTTGATTTTGATCGTAAGGTCTCGAAGCTGATACGCGGTTTACAACATTTTGATCTCGACCATAAGGTCTAGGTATTGATAAAAATATTACTACACTTTGATCTCGACACAAGGCTTAGATATTGACAAGGAGTTTTACTACACGGTGATTCTTACTATAAGGTCTAGATGTTGACAAAACAGATTGCTACATTTTGATTTTGATCGTAAGGTCTCGAAGCTGATACACGGTTTACTACATTTTGATCTCGACCATAAGGTCTAGGTATTGATAAAAATATTACTACACTTTGATCTCGACACAAGGTTTAGATATTGACAAAGAGTTTTACTACACGTTGATTCTTACTATAAGGTCTAGATGTTGACAAAACAGATTGCTGCATTTTGATTTTGATCGTAAGGTCTCGAAGCTGATAAACGGTTTACAACATTTTGATCTCGACCATAAGGTCTAGGTATTGATAAAAATATTACTACATTTTGATCTCGACACAAGGTTATTTTACTACACATTGATTCGGACTATAAGGTCTAGATGTTGACAAAACAGATTGCTACATTTTGATTTTGATCGTAAGGTCTCGAAGCTGATACGCGGTTTACAACATTTTGATCTCGACCATAAGGTCTAGGTATTGATAAAAATATTACTACACTTTGATCTCGACACAAGGTTTAGATATTGACAAAGAGTTTTACTACACGTTGATTCTTACTATAAGGTCTAGATGTTGACAAAACAGATTGCTACATTTTGATTTTGATCGTAAGGTCTCGAAGCTGATACGCGGTTTACAGCATTTTGATCTCGACCATAAGGTCTAGGTATTGATAAAAATATTACTACACTTTGATCTCGACACAAGGTTTAGATATTGACAAAGAGTTTTACTACACGTTGATTCTTACTATAAGGTCTAGATGTTGACAAAACAGATTGCTACATTTTGATTTTGATCGTAAGGTCTCGAAGCTGATACGCGGTTTACAACATTTTGATCTCGACCATAAGGTCTAGGTATTGATAAAAATATTAATACACTTTGATCTCGACACAAGGTTTAGATAATGACAAAGAGTTTTACTACACGGTGATTCTTACTATAAGGTCTAGATGTTGACAAAACAGATTGCTACATTTTGATTTTGATCGTAAGGTCTCGAAGCTGATACGCGGTTTACAACATTTTGATCTCGACCATAAGGTCTAGGTATTGATAAAAATATTACTACACTTTGATCTGGACACAAGGTTTAGATATTGACAAAGAGTTTTACTACACGTTGATTCTTACTATAAGGTCTAGATGTTGACAAAACAGATTGCTGCATTTTGATTTTGATCGTAAGGTCTCGAAGCTGATAAACGGTTTACAACATTTTGATCTCGACCATAAGGTCTAGGTATTGATAAAAATATTACTACATTTTGATCTCGACACAAGGTTATTTTACTACACATTGATTCGGACTATAAGGTCTAGATGTTGACAAAACAGATTGCTACATTTTGATTTTGATCGTAAGGTCTCGAAGCTGATACGCGGTTTACAACATTTTGATCTCGACCATAAGGTCTAGGTATTGATAAAAATATTACTACACTTTGATCTCGACACAAGGCTTAGATATTGACAAGGAGTTTTACTACACGGTGATTCTTACTATAAGGTCTAGATGTTGACAAAACAGATTGCTACATTTTGATTTTGATCGTAAGGTCTCGAAGCTGATACGCGGTTTACAACATTTTGATCTCGACCATAAGGTCTAGGTATTGATAAAAATATTACTACACTTTGATCTCGACACAAGGTTTAGATATTGACAAAGAGTTTTACTACACGTTGATTCTTACTATAAGGTCTAGATGTTGACAAAACAGATTGCTACATTTTGATTTTGATCGTAAGGTCTCGAAGCTGATACGCGGTTTACAACATTTTGATCTCGACCATAAGGTCTAGGTATTGATAAAAATATTAATACACTTTGATCTCGACACAAGGTTTAGATAATGACAAAGAGTTTTACTACACGGTGATTCTTACTATAAGGTCTAGATGTTGACAAAACAGATTGCTACATTTTGATTTTGATCGTAAGGTCTCGAAGCTGATACGCGGTTTACAACATTTTGATCTCGACCATAAGGTCTAGGTATTGATAAAAATATTACTACACTTTGATCTCGACACAAGGTTTAGATATTGACAAAGAGTTTTACTACACGTTGATTCTTACTATAAGGTCTAGATGTTGACAAAACAGATTGCTACATTTTGATTTTGATCGTAAGGTCTCGAAGCTGATACGCGGTTTACAACATTTTGATCTCGACCATAAGGTCTAGGTATTGATAAAAATATTACTACACTTTGATCTCGACACAAGGTTTAGATATTGACAAAGAGTTTTACTACACGGTGATTCTTACTATAAGGTCTAGATGTTGACAAAACAGATTGCTACATTTTGATTTTGATCGTAAGGTCTCGAAGCTGATACGCGGTTTAGAACATTTTGATCTCGACCATAAGGTCTAGGTATTGATAAAAATATTACTACACTTTGATCTCGACACAAGGTTTAGATATTGACAAAGAGTTTTACTACACGTTGATTCTTACTATAAGGTCTAGATGTTGACAAAACAGATTGCTACATTTTGATTTTGATCGTAAGGTCTCGAAGCTGATACGCGGTTTACAACATTTTGATCTCGACCATAAGGTCTAGGTATTGATAAAAATATTAATACACTTTGATCTCGACACAAGGTTTAGATAATGACAAAGAGTTTTACTACACGGTGATTCTTACTATAAGGTCTAGATGTTGACAAAACAGATTGCTACATTTTGATTTTGATCGTAAGGTCTCGAAGCTGATACGCGGTTTACAACATTTTGATCTCGACCATAAGGTCTAGGTATTGATAAAAATATTACTACACTTTGATCTCGACACAAGGTTTAGATATTGACAAAGAGTTTTACTACACGGTGATTCTTACTATAAGGTCTAGATGTTGACAAAACAGATTGCTACATTTTGATTTTGATCGTAAGGTCTCGAAGCTGATACGCGGTTTACAACATTTTGATCTCGACCATAAGGTCTAGGTATTGATAAAAATATTACTACACTTTGATCTCGACACAAGGTTTAGATATTGACAAAGAGTTTTACTACACGGTGATTCTTACTATAAGGTCTAGATGTTGACAAAACAGATTGCTACATTTTGATTTTGATCGTAAGGTCTCGAAGCTGATACGCGGTTTACAACATTTTGATCTCGACCATAAGGTCTAGGTATTGATAAAAATATTACTACACTTTGATCTCGACACAAGGTTTAGATATTGACAAAGAGTTTTACTACACGTTGATTCTTACTATAAGGTCTAGATGTTGACAAAACAGATTGCTACATTTTGATTTTGATCGTAAGGTCTCGAAGCTGATACGCGGTTTACAACATTTTGATCTCGACCATAAGGTCTAGGTATTGATAAAAATATTACTACACTTTGATCTCGACACAAGGTTTAGATATTGACAAAGAGTTTTACTACACGGTGATTCTTACTATAAGGTCTAGATGTTGACAAAACAGATTGCTACATTTTGATTTTGATCGTAAGGTCTCGAAGCTGATACGCGGTTTACAACATTTTGATCTCGACCATAAGGTCTAGGTATTGATAAAAATATTACTACACTTTGATCTCGACACAAGGTTTAGATATTGACAAAGAGTTTTACTACACGTTGATTCTTACTATAAGGTCTAGATGTTGACAAAACAGATTGCTACATTTTGATTTTGATCGTAAGGTCTCGAAGCTGATACGCGGTTTACAGCATTTTGATCTCGACCATAAGGTCTAGGTATTGATAAAAATATTACTACACTTTGATCTCGACACAAGGTTTAGATATTGACAAAGAGTTTTACTACACGTTGATTCTTACTATAAGGTCTAGATGTTGACAAAACAGATTGCTACATTTTGATTTTGATCGTAAGGTCTCGAAGCTGATACGCGGTTTACAACATTTTGATCTCGACCATAAGGTCTAGGTATTGATAAAAATATTAATACACTTTGATCTCGACACAAGGTTTAGATAATGACAAAGAGTTTTACTACACGGTGATTCTTACTATAAGGTCTAGATGTTGACAAAACAGATTGCTACATTTTGATTTTGATCGTAAGGTCTCGAAGCTGATACGCGGTTTACAACATTTTGATCTCGACCATAAGGTCTAGGTATTGATAAAAATATTACTACACTTTGATCTGGACACAAGGTTTAGATATTGACAAAGAGTTTTACTACACGTTGATTCTTACTATAAGGTCTAGATGTTGACAAAACAGATTGCTGCATTTTGATTTTGATCGTAAGGTCTCGAAGCTGATAAACGGTTTACAACATTTTGATCTCGACCATAAGGTCTAGGTATTGATAAAAATATTACTACATTTTGATCTCGACACAAGGTTATTTTACTACACATTGATTCGGACTATAAGGTCTAGATGTTGACAAAACAGATTGCTACATTTTGATTTTGATCGTAAGGTCTCGAAGCTGATACGCGGTTTACAACATTTTGATCTCGACCATAAGGTCTAGGTATTGATAAAAATATTACTACACTTTGATCTCGACACAAGGCTTAGATATTGACAAGGAGTTTTACTACACGGTGATTCTTACTATAAGGTCTAGATGTTGACAAAACAGATTGCTACATTTTGATTTTGATCGTAAGGTCTCGAAGCTGATACACGGTTTACTACATTTTGATCTCGACCATTAGGTCTAGGTATTGATAAAAATATGACTACACTTTGATCTCGACACAAGGTTATTTTACTACACATTGATTCGGACTATAAGGTCTAGATGTTGACAAAACAGATTGCTACATTTTGATTTTGATCGTATGGTTTCGAAGTTGATACACGGTTTACAACATTTTGATCTCGACCATAAGGTCTAGGTATTGACAAAAACATTACTACACTTTGATCTCGACACAAGGTTTAGATATTGACAAAGAGTTTTACTACACGTTGATTCTTACTATAAGGTCTAGATGTTGACAAAACAGATTGCTACATTTTGATTTTGATCGAAAGGTCTCGAAGCTGATAAACGGTTTACAACATTTTGATCTCGACCATAAGGTCTAGGTATTGATAAAAATATTACTACACTTTGATCTCGACACAAGGTTGTTTTACTACACATTGATTCGGACTATAAGGTCTAGATGTTGACAAAACAGATTGCTACATTTTGATTTTGATCGTAAGGTCTCGAAGCTGATAAACGGTTTACAACATTTTGATCTCGACCATAAGGTCTAGGTATTGATAAAAATATTACTACACTTTGATCTCGACACAAGGTTTAGATATTGACAAAGAGTTTTACTACACGGTGATTCTTACTATAAGGTCGAGATGTTGACAAAACAGATTGCTACATTTTGATTTTGATCGTAAGGTCTCGAAGCTGATACGCGGTTTACAACATTTTGATCTCGACCATAAGGTCTAGGTATTGATAAAAATATTACTACACTTTGATCTGGACACAAGGTTTAGATATTGACAAAGAGTTTTACTACACGGTGATTCTTACTATAAGGTCTAGATGTTGACAAAACAGATTGCTACATTTTGATTTTGATCGTAAGGTCTCGAAGCTGATACGCGGTTTACAACATTTTGATCTCGACCATAAGGTCTAGGTATTGATAAAAATATTACTACACTTTGATCTCGACACAAGGTTATTTTACTACACATTGATTCGGACTATAAGGTCTAGATGTTGACAAAACAGATTGCTACATTTTGATTTTGATCGTAAGGTCTCGAAGCTGATAAACGGTTTACAACATTTTGATCTCGACCTTAAGGTCTAGGTATTGATAAAAATATTACTACACTTTGATCTCGACACAAGGTTTAGATATTGACAAAGAGTTTTACTACACGGTGATTCTTACTATAAGGTCGAGATGTTGACAAAACAGATTGCTACATTTTGATTTTGATCGTAAGGTCTCGAAGCTGATACGCGGTTTACAACATTTTGATCTCGACCATAAGGTCTAGGTATTGATAAAAATATTACTACACTTTGATCTGGACACAAGGTTTAGATATTGACAAAGAGTTTTACTACACGGTGATTCTTACTATAAGGTCTAGATGTTGACAAAACAGATTGCTACATTTTGATTTTGATCGTAAGGTCTCGAAGCTGATACGCGGTTTACAACATTTTGATCTCGACCATCAGGTCTAGGTATTGATAAAAATATTACTACACTTTGATCTCGACACAAGGTTTAGATATTGACAAAGAGTTTTACTACACGTTGATTCTTACTATAAGGTCTAGATGTTGACAAAACAAATTGCTACATTTTGATTTTGATCGTAAAGTCTCGAAGCTGATACGCGGTTTACAACATTTTGATCTCGACCATAAGGTCTAGGTATTGATAAAAATATTACTACACTTTGATCTCGACACAAGGTTTAGATATTGACAAAGAGTTTTACTACACGTTGATTCTTACTATAAGGTCTAGATGTTGACAAAACAGATTGCTGCATTTTGATTTTGATCGTAAGGTCTCGAAGCTGATAAACGGTTTACAACATTTTGATCTCGACCATAAGGTCTAGGTATTGATAAAAATATTACTACATTTTGATCTCGACACAAGGTTATTTTACTACACATTGATTCGGACTATAAGGTCTAGATGTTGACAAAACAGATTGCTACATTTTGATTTTGATCGTAAGGTCTCGAAGCTGATAAACGGTTTACAACATTTTGATCTCGACCTTAAGGTCTAGGTATTGATAAAAATATTACTACACTTTGATCTCGACACAAGGTTTAGATATTGACAAAGAGTTTTACTACACGGTGATTCTTACTATAAGGTCGAGATGTTGACAAAACAGATTGCTACATTTTGATTTTGATCGTAAGGTCTCGAAGCTGATACGCGGTTTACAACATTTTGATCTCGACCATAAGGTCTAGGTATTGATAAAAATATTACTACACTTTGATCTGGACACAAGGTTTAGATATTGACAAAGAGTTTTACTACACGGTGATTCTTACTATAAGGTCTAGATGTTGACAAAACAGATTGCTACATTTTGATTTTGATCGTAAGGTCTCGAAGCTGATACGCGGTTTACAACATTTTGATCTCGACCATCAGGTCTAGGTATTGATAAAAATATTACTACACTTTGATCTCGACACAAGGTTTAGATATTGACAAAGAGTTTTACTACACGTTGATTCTTACTATAAGGTCTAGATGTTGACAAAACAAATTGCTACATTTTGATTTTGATCGTAAAGTCTCGAAGCTGATACGCGGTTTACAACATTTTGATCTCGACCATAAGGTCTAGGTATTGATAAAAATATTACTACACTTTGATCTCGACACAAGGTTTAGATATTGACAAAGAGTTTTACTACACGTTGATTCTTACTATAAGGTCTAGATGTTGACAAAACAGATTGCTGCATTTTGATTTTGATCGTAAGGTCTCGAAGCTGATAAACGGTTTACAACATTTTGATCTCGACCATAAGGTCTAGGTATTGATAAAAATATTACTACATTTTGATCTCGACACAAGGTTATTTTACTACACATTGATTCGGACTATAAGGTCTAGATGTTGACAAAACAGATTGCTACATTTTGATTTTGATCGTAAGGTCTCGAAGCTGATACGCGGTTTACAACATTTTGATCTCGACCATAAGGTCTAGGTATTGATAAAAATATTACTACACTTTGATCTCGACACAAGGCTTAGATATTGACAAGGAGTTTTACTACACGGTGATTCTTACTATAAGGTCTAGATGTTGACAAAACAGATTGCTACATTTTGATTTTGATCGTAAGGTCTCGAAGCTGATACACGGTTTACTACATTTTGATCTCGACCATAAGGTCTAGGTATTGATAAAAATATTACTACACTTTGATCTCGACACAAGGGTTAGATATTGACAAAAAGTTTTACTACACATTGATTCGGACTATAAGGTCTAGATGTTGACAAAACAGATTGCTATATTTTAATTTTGATCGTAAGGTCTCGAAGCTGATACACGGTTTACAACATTTTGATCTCGACCATAAGGTCTAGGTATTGATAAAAATATTACTACACTTTGATCTCGACACAAGGGTTAGATATTGACTAAAAGTTTTACTACACATTGATTTGGACTATAAGGTCTAGATGTTGACAAAACAGATTGCTACATTTTGATTTTGATGGTATGGTTTCGAAGTTGATACACGGTTTACAACATTTTGATCTCGACCATAAGGTCTAGGTACTGATAAAAATATTACTACACTTTGATCTCGACACAAGGTTTAGATATTGACAAAAGTTTTACTACACGTTGATTCTTACTATAAGGTCTAGATGTTGACAAAACAGATTGCTACATTTTGAATTTGATCGTAAGGTCTCGAAGCTGATAAACGGTTTACAACATTTTGATCTCGACCATAAGGTCTAGGTATTGATAAAAACATTACTACACTTTGATCTCGACACAAGGTTTAGATAATGACAAAACGTTTTACTACACGTTGATTCTTACTATAAGGTCTAGATGTTGACAAAACAGATTGCTACATTTTGATTTTGATCGTAAGGTCTCGAAGCTGATAAACGGTTTACAACATTTTGATCTCGACCATAAGATCTAAGTATTGATAGAAATATTACTACACCTTGATCTCGACACAAGGTTTAGATATTGACAAAGAGTTTTACTACACGTTGATTCTTACTATAAGGTCTAGATGTTGACAAAACAGATTGCTACATTTTGATTTTGATCGTAAGGTTTCGAAGCTGATACACGGCTTACTACATTTTGATCTCGACCATAAGGTCTAGGTATTGATAAAAATATTACTACACTTTGATCTCGACACAAGGTTGTTTTACTACACATTGATTCGGACTATAAGGTCTAAATGTTGCCAAAACACATTGCTACATATTGATTTTGATCGTAAGGTCTCGAAGCTGATACACGGCTTACTACATTTTGATCTCGGCGATAAGGTCTAGGTATTGATCAAAATATTACTACACTTTGTTCTCGACACAAGGTTTAGATATTGACAAAAAGTTTTACTACACATTGATTAGCAGACTGATTTTTACTATAATTAAAAGTCAAAGCGGCAATATGACGACGGCGTTAACAAATATAATAAATTTTGTTTGTTATTCATTGTATAAAAATTCCCTGTTTTCGGACTTCTATGAGTTCTATTACAAATTCAATTTATTGTACTTATAATCGTTAATGAGTCTGTACTTTTTCTATTTTGTGATATTGGCAGTTCGAGTTAGGGGAGTTCCACTGTAATTCTTCATAATAAATTAAAATTGTTTACTGTCTAGTTTAAATTGTGCAATATTTAAAAGAAGATAACTCAGTCATATGTACAAGAAACCTTTTCAGTTTAGGTCAAGAGTTTCAGACTAAAATTTGGACTCTTGTAATATAATTTATGTTTATGTAACGATCATTAGCTAATTAGTGGCAATGTTGTACCCTGAAATCGTATTACATGGAACATTACTTTCTGCTGAATAAAATCCAGCCAGTAGTTTTTTTAGTTGCTAAAAAATACTATTTTAGAATAAATCATTCATAAAGCCTTATTGCAGCAAATTTAATTTAAACATCAAGACAACTTTTTGACAAATGGAATACCGGAAATAAATTTCACTTTCAATATTAGACTCACGTTCGTGAGATGTCTGAACATCAAAAAACGAGAACAATAAATTAAGCAAATGCTGAATGCCTTTAAACCGTGTAATTTAAAGCAATTTGTCGGCTTAATTTTACTGATGCTTTAACTTAACTTTCTAAATTGAAAATAGTACATAATTCATTTTAAACCTTTTGTTTAGACGGTGAAGATTTGCAAACATTTGAACTGAATTGCTATCAAGATTTTTGCCATTCCTAGAAGTAACTAAAATGTGAATAAAAATCGTTTGCTCAATTGGTTGCAAAACTCTGCAATCGGCATGATTAAGGTTGGCGACATTAGGATGTTTTACAGTACATAAAGATAAACTTTCCTTTGCAGTCTAGGAAATTCATCAGATACAGGAAGATTACATATTTACTCGTAAAGCTACATCATCTATTCCAAGTATGCAACAAACGGCAAATTAATGTGCACACTTAGTTGCGTATGGGACTGGAGATGTGCATCAAGCAATTTTACCTGTGGGTAGAATGTGAGTGAAAGGTTTGAGATGTACGCGGCTGCTATGCGCCCGTCCGCATGCAATTCACATTCTGGTCACGATCCTTCAGGCATTGTTGCGATGTACTGAAGATGAGAGCAAAAGGAAGTAGAACCAAATAACAGATGTAAAAAGCTGATAATTTGTATCGTTATTACTGTCTCACGTTGTTTCCTGTGTTAATTCATTTAATTCTTCAGATGTCTATTTAACTGTCTTTAATAAATTATATAAATAATCCGCCTGGCTTCATTTATCAAATAAAAATAAATTAAATACTCTACACACATGTTCTCATCAGTGACAAAATTGTTCCTAAAAACCAATAAAAGATAAGCTTGCTTCTTAGTCATTTTTTTATGTTGACCTCTTGTAAATATTTTGAGCAAACATGAAATCTATTATATAGATTCATGGACCATAAATCAAATTATTTAATTTATTACATTATTAATATTTTATGGGATAGCACGGCACAGGCAGAAGCAGGAAAATCCTTCATTGAAAAATAAAAAGCAAGTACTCTGGAAGGCCTTATATTAGTCATATAGGATTTTTGTTACATTTTACTTAATTGTATTTTCCGCATATTTAGTCGCAAAAATAATTTCTGTTTTTGCAAAATAGCAAGAAACCCTGTCCTTCGTCCAATAATGTATAATATAATAAATATCCAGTTGGAATACGAATACGGACGTAATAAAAATTTTCTTCAAAACTTTGCCAACTTTTGCACAACGAGTCGAACCGCAACCACAACTGCAATAGATGCTCTGTCACTTAAAACCGCAAACGTAATATAATAATTTTTTGCAATTGATACTAAGTGTGGATTGCGGCCGCAAATTTCGACCAAAAATTGAGAAAACGACTGTGGATGTTGTGGGTTGGAGTTTTGTAACAACCTTGCGATCTACTTCAAAACAAAGGTGTCCAATCTTCCGTAAATTTGAGCAGGGTAAAAAATCAATTCGCACTCGGAATAAACCTACAAGGAAACGAATTTCACAGCACAGTTCACGCTGTCCTTGAATTGAGATAAAGGAAATGTAGCATATTTTGTTGTCTCTTGTTTTGTGTGAAAAATTTTACCATATAGTTGTTTTTGTGTGGCCGCAGTTAGGGTTGTTGTAAAATATCATTATTTAACTCCAAAAATGTAATTATTGGTTGTGAATTTATAAACTTTTGTACATACCGACAGCATCTCCTTGTGGATATCCAAATCCGGTCGTAAGGACATGGATTAATATGGTCACAATGTAGTACTTCATTTTCGCACACTTCCTACGTTCACCGGACGCACACCGACACTCCACTCGAATTCAGCTGGCAAACACCCAGCACGAACTTTCTATCTGCTTTATAAACAGTCTTGCAATCAGCCAATTCCCCACCTGAACTATTGTTATACTTGAGTTCATATTCAGTCATTATTTGCATATTTTAGTTATCATTAATTTTATTTCTTATTTAAGTTTTTGACAGATTACGTTACAAAAATTAATGGCATTGTTGGCATTAAATACGGAAGGATTAAAAGCCTTCGAGCTGGGATTACAAAAATATGTTTAAATTCAACAGACAGAAAGCTAAAGATTTATGTACTATTAACATTCCTAAAATATAATTTGTATTGCCGAAAATATCTATCGGAATTAATAAAAATTTGGCCATCTGGAAAAGAAAGTAGTATACCTACTGATGGTACTCAATATGTCAATATATGATTAGGCTTATTCATAACTACTGAGATAGCTCTGGAAACTTAGTGAAAGAAGAATACACAAAGATGTTTCGAACCCACAGCATTCTGTTATATTTAGAAAATTCACATTTTTTCAAATAACCACTCAACTATAACAACAAAATTGCAAATCAAAAATCAGATCGGTAGAAGTTCTTGCACAAGTATTTTACCAACGAAAAATGCCTGATGTAACGATTGCATTTTTCATAAAATTTGTCAACGAGGACAATTAAGACGATTGTATATTAGTTGGAAGTATTGATCTACGTGATGATGGAAGGCCGTCTTCAGCCGCAATCTTTAAAAGTTACATCTCTGATTTATCTCACAAACAGGAGGAAACAGTGGCGTGTACAGCTTTTTGACATGCTCTCAGAAAATGACTGGTATGAGACACTCCGATAGAACCAAAATTTTGTTCCTCCATCTATTCTGGTTTCTCTGTATCTCAATAATTTCATTTTGGCTCTGATTTGAGATATGATGCTGACTCTTTCAGATTTCCCTGTTTTAGGAAATATTACAGGTTGACCAAAAAACGTGGCAAAAAACTTGAATTAATGCCCAAAATACCCAGTATATATATTTATTATCACTGTAAACTTTTTTGCGTGGTTATCGAGAAAAAAAAGACTCATCACCTGCAAGATTACTTACGACTCTTTACGAAACTTTAATGTATTCTCTAGAACTTATAAATATTTCAAGACAGCATTTTGGGATTGCACAGAACGCTTAAGAACTCTGGGTATTTCAGAATATTTCAATATTTCAGGGCTCACATTTCACAGAATGCTTCAATAATCTTCAGGATTCATTTCTCGAAACACCGATAGTTCCGATACCGATACCCATAGCTCCCCAAGCCAGAGAATTTCGAGACCGATTTGGGGATGACGTGCTAAGAATCCTAGGCGGCCATCCAGAACAGCCCTGCGCCCACTCAAACCTCCATAAAGCTCTTGCGGCTATCTGGCTTCAGATTCCTCAACAAGGACAGTCTCCTGACGACACCTTTCTATCTGCTCGCTATCCGCTACCGCTGGTGTCGCCGATTGTCAACCCGGAAGTGGCAACGATTATGTTATTACGTTGCAGAAACGACTGGGAGCAGCACTGTCCGGAAAGGTATTTCACTGTGAAGTGAAAAATCACAGACTTCCAAATCCATTAGAGGAAGAATTATCATTAACGGCGCTCTATTATTATTCCAATATTAAACAGAACTTAGTCGAGAGCATACAGCCTTGGGAATTAAAAAAAAAAGATCTGGGACATAAAGTGTGGTCAAATTAAAACATATCTCGGGGGTGCTGGTTTAAAAACAAATAAAAAATAAACCTAATATCTATGAAGGAATGGCTAGATGGCTGGATTAGGATGATAATAATGTATTAACTGATTGTATTAATGATAAATGATTAACTGTTACTTTCGGCAGATTATGGGGCAAAATATTAAAAACAGAATTTAGTCTAGTCATTAGGGACTCAAAAGGCCCTCTATCCTACAAATTGTGGGATATTTGTAATTTTTGGTTTTTTCTATGAATTTTGGGACGGTGAATAGGAATCCGAGGTTTGCCACAAAAATTTTTCCTCTATTTCGAGTTATACCCAAAGAATTACGATATTATGAATATACGAAATTTCTAAAATACGAAAATATGCAATCATGCGATAGAGAATTAGGAAATTATGAAACTAGTAAATTTTTACATTAGTAAATTATGAAATAATTTGATTTCAGAATTACGAAATTTGAGCCATAGGAATTATGGAATTATGATATGAATATATGCGAAAGTTCTAAATTACGGAAATATGCACTGATGCGATAAAGAATTTGTAAATTATGAAACTATTAGATTTTTACATTATATTATTTAATTGTGAAACTATTTAATTTTTGAACTATGGAATTTCCGCAACAGGGAATTATGGAATTACGATATTATGAATATACGAAAGTTCTAAATTACGAAAATATGGAATGACGCCATAGGGAATTATAAAATTATGAAACTAGTGAATTTTTACATTACTAAATTATGAAACTATCTAATTTCTGAATTACGAAATTTCAGCGATAGGGAATTATGGAATTACGATATTATGAATATACGAAATTTCTAAAATACGAAAATATGCAATCATGCGATAGAGAATTACGAAATTATAAAAGTAGTAAATTCTTACATCAGTAAATTATGAAATAATTTGATTTCAGAATTACGAAATTTGAGCCATAGGAATTATGGAATTATGATATGAATATATACGAAAGTTCTAAATTACGAAAATATTCAATGATGCGATAAAGAATTTGGAAATTATGAAACTATTAGATTTTTACATTATATTATTGAATTGTGAAACTATTTAATTTTTGAACTACGGAGTTTCCGCAACAGGGAATTATGGAATTACTATATTATGAATATACGAAAGTTCTAAATTACGAAAATATGGAATGACGCCATAGGGAATTATAAAATAATGAAACTAGTGAATTTTTACATTACTAAATAATGAAACTATCTAATTTCTGAATTACGAAATTTCAGCGATAGGGAATTATGGAATTACGATATTATGAATATACGAAATTTCTAAAATACGAAAATATGCAATCATGCGATAGAGAATTACGAAATTATAAAACTAGTAAATTTTTACATCAGTAAATTATGAAATAATTTGATTTCAGAATTACGAAATTTGAGCCATAGAAATTATGGAATTATGATATGAATATATACGAAAGTTCTAAATTACGAAAATACGCAATGATGCGATAAAGAATTTGGAAATTATGAAACTATTAGATTTTTACATTATATTATTGAATTGTGAAACTATTTAATTTTTGAACTACGGAGTTTCCGCAACAGGGAATTATGGAATTACGATATTATGAATATACCAAAGTTCTAAATTACGAAAATATGGAATGACGCCATAGGGAATTATAAAATAATGAAACTAGTGAGTTTTTACATTACTAAATGATGAAACTATCTAATTTCTGAATTACGAAATTTCAGCGATAGGGAATTATGGAATTACGATATTATGAATATACGAAATTTCTAAAATACGAAAATATGCAATCATGCGATAGAGAATTACGAAATTATAAAACTAGTAAATTTTTACATCAGTAAATTATGAAATAATTTGATTTCAGAATTACGAAATTTGAGCCATAGGAATTATGGAATTATGATATGAATATATACGAAAGTTCTAAATTACGAAAATACGCAATGATGCGATAAAGAATTTGTAAATTATGAAACTATTAGATTTTTACATTATATTATTGAATTGTGAAACTATTTAATTTTCGAACTACGGAGTTTCCGCAACAAGGAATTATGGAATTACGATATTATGAATATGTATACGAAAGTTCTAAATTACGAAAATATGGAATGACGCCATAGGGAATTATAAAATAATGAAACTAGTGAATTTTTACATTACTAAATGATGAAACTATCTAATTTCTGAATTACGAAATTTCAGCGATAGGGAATTATAGAATTACGATATTATGAATATACGCAATTTCTAAAATACGAAAATATGCAATCATGCGATTTGGAAATTATGAAACTATTAGATTTTTACATTATATTATTGAATTGTGAAACTATCTAATTTTTGAACTAAGGAATTTTCTCGATAGGGAATTATGGGATTACGATATTATGAATATACGAAAGTTCTAAATTACGAAAACATGGAATGACGCCATAGGGAATTATAAAATTATGAAACCAGTGAATTTTTACATTACTAAATGATGAAACTATCCAATTTCTGAATTACGAAATTTCAGCGATAGGGAATTATACAATTACGATATTATGAATATACGAAATTTCTAAAATACGAAAATATGCAATCATGCGATAGAGAATTAGGAAATTATGAAACTAGTAAATTTTTACATGAGTAAATTATGAAATAATTTGATTTCAGAATTACGAAATTTGAGCCATAGGAATTATGGAATTATGATATGAATATATGCGAAAGTTCTAAATTACGGAAATATGCACTGATGCGATAAAGAATTTGTAAATTATGAAACTATTAGATTTTTACATTATATTATTTAATTGTGAAACTATTTAATTTTTGAACTATGGAATTTCCGCAACAGGGAATTATGGAATTACGATATTATGAATATACGAAAGTTCTAAATTACGAAAATATGGAATGACGCCATAGGGAATTATAAAATTATGAAACTAGTGAATTTTTACATTACTAAATTATGAAACTATCTAATTTCTGAATTACGAAATTTCAGCGATAGGGAATTATGGAATTACGATATTATGAATATACGAAATTTCTAAAATACGAAAATATGCAATCATGCGATAGAGAATTACGAAATTATAAAAGTAGTAAATTTTTACATCAGTAAATTATGAAATAATTTGATTTCAGAATTACGAAATTTGAGCCATAGGAATTATGGAATTATGATATGAATATATACGAAAGTTCTAAATTACGAAAATACGCAATGATGCGATAAAGAATTTGGAAATTATGAAACTATTAGATTTTTACATTATATTATTGAATTGTGAAACTATTTAATTTTTGAACTACGGAGTTTCCGCAACAGGGAATTATGGAATTACGATATTATGAATATACCAAAGTTCTAAATTACGAAAATATGGAATGACGCCATAGGGAATTATAAAATAATGAAACTAGTGAGTTTTTACATTACTAAATGATGAAACTATCTAATTTCTGAATTACGAAATTTCAGCGATAGGGAATTATGGAATTACGATATTATGAATATACGAAATTTCTAAAATACGAAAATATGCAATCATGCGATAGAGAATTACGAAATTATAAAACTAGTAAATTTTTACATCAGTAAATTATGAAATAATTTGATTTCAGAATTACGAAATTTGAGCCATAGGAATTATGGAATTATGATATGAATATATACGAAAGTTCTAAATTACGAAAATACGCAATGATGCGATAAAGAATTTGTAAATTATGAAACTATTAGATTTTTACATTATATTATTGAATTGTGAAACTATTTAATTTTCGAACTACGGAGTTTCCGCAACAAGGAATTATGGAATTACGATATTATGAATATGTATACGAAAGTTCTAAATTACGAAAATATGGAATGACGCCATAGGGAATTATAAAATAATGAAACTAGTGAATTTTTACATTACTAAATGATGAAACTATCTAATTTCTGAATTACGAAATTTCAGCGATAGGGAATTATAGAATTACGATATTATGAATATACGCAATTTCTAAAATACGAAAATATGCAATCATGCGATTTGGAAATTATGAAACTATTAGATTTTTACATTATATTATTGAATTGTGAAACTATCTAATTTTTGAACTAAGGAATTTTCTCGATAGGGAATTATGGGATTACGATATTATGAATATACGAAAGTTCTAAATTACGAAAATATGGAATGACGCCATAGGGAATTATAAAATTATGAAACCAGTGAATTTTTACATTACTAAATGATGAAACTATCCAATTTCTGAATTACGAAATTTCAGCGATAGGGAATTATACAATTACGATATTATGAATATACGAAATTTCTAAAATACGAAAATATGCAATCATGCGATAGAGAATTAGGAAATTATGAAACTAGTAAATTTTTACATGAGTAAATTATGAAATAATTTGATTTTAGAATTACGAAATTTGAGCCATAGAAATTATGGAATTATGATATGAATATATACGAAAGTTCTAAATTACGAAAATATGCAGTGATGCGTTAAAGAATTTGTAAATTATGAAACTATTAGATTTTTACATTATATTATTTAATTGTGAAACTATTTAAATTTTTAACTACGGAATTTCCGCAACAAGGAATTATGGAATTACGATATTATGAATATACGAAAGTTCTAAATTACGAAAATATGGAATGACGCCATAGGGAATTATAAAATTATGAAACTAGTGAATTTTTACATTACTAAATGATGAAACTTTCCAATTTCTGAATTACGAAATTTCAGCGATAGGGAATTATGGAATTACGATATTATGAATATACGAAATTTCTAAAATACGAAAGTATGCAATCATGGGATAGAGAATTACGAAATTATAAAACTAGTAAATTTTAACATCAGTAAATTATGAAATAATTTGATTTCAGAATTACGAAATTTGAGCCATAGGAATTATGGAATTATGATATGAATATATACGAAAGTTTTAAATTACGAAAATATGCATTCATGCGATAAAGGATTTGGAAATTACTATCTAATTTTTGAACTAAGGAATTTTCGCGATACGGAATTATGGGATTACGATATTATGAATATATGAAATTTCTAAATTACGAAAATATAGAATGACGCGATAGGGAATTATAAAATTATGAAACTAGTGAATTTTTACATTATTAAATGATGAAACTATCTAATTTCTGAATTACGAAATTTCAGCGATAGGGAATTATGGAATTACGATATTATGAATATACGAAATTTCTAAAATGCGAAAATATGCAATCATGCGATAGAGAATTAGGAAATTATGAAACTAATAAATTTTTACATGAGTAAATTATGAAATAATTTGATTTCAGAATTGCGAAATTTGAGCCATAGGAATTATGGAATTATGATATGAATATATACGAAAGTTCTAAATTACGAAAATATGCAGTGATGCGATAAAGAATTTGTAAATTATGAAACTATTAGATTTTTACATTATATTATTTAATTGTGAAACTTTTTAAATTCTGAACTATGGAATTTCCGCAACAGGGAATTAGGGAATTACGATATTATGAATATACGAAAGTTTTAAATTACGAAAATATGGAATGACGCCATAGGGAATTATAAAATTATGAAACTAGTGAATTTTTACATTACTAAATGATGAAACTATCCAATTTCTGAATTACGAAATTTCAGCGATAGGGAATTATACAATTACGATATTATGAATATACGAAATTTCTAAAATACGAAAATATGCAATCATGCGATAGAGAATTAGGAAATTATGAAACTAGTAAATTTTTACATGAGTAAATTATGAAATAATTTGATTTCAGAATTACGAAATTTGAGCCATAGGAATTATGGAATTATGATATGAATATATGCGAAAGTTCTAAATTACGAAAATATGCAGTGATGCGATAAAGAATTTGTAAATTATGAAACTATTAGATTTTTACATTATATTATTTAATTGTGAAAATATTTAATTTTTGAACTATGGAATTTCCGCAACAGGGAATTATGGAATTACGATATTATGAATATACGAAAGTTCTAAATTACGAAAATATCTAATGACGCCATAGGGAATTATAAAATTATGAAACTAGTGAATTTTTACATTACTAAATGATGAAACTTTCCAATTTCTGAATTACGAAATTTCAGCGATAGGGAATTATGGAATTACGATACATATTATGAATATACGAAATTTCTAAAATACGAAAATATGCAATCATGCTATAGAGAATTAGGAAATTATGAAACTAGTAAATTTTTACATGAGTAAATTCTGAAATATTTTCATTTCAGAATTACGAAATTTGAGCCATAGGAATTATTGAATTATGATATGAATATATACGAAAGTTCTAAATTACGAAAATACGCAATGATGCGATAAAGAATTTGGAAATTATGAAACTATTAGATTTTTACATTATATTATTGAATTGTGAAACTATTTAATTGTTGAACTACGGAGTTTCCGCGACAGGGAATTATGGAATTACGATATTATGAATATACGAAAGTTCTAAATTACGATAATATGGAATGACGCCATAGGGAATTATAAAATAATGAAACTAGTGAATTTTTACATTACTAAATGATGAAACTATCTAATTTCTGAATTACGAAATTTCAGCGATAGGGAATTATGGAATTACGATATTATGAATATACGAAATTTCTAAAATACGAAAATATGCAATCATGCGATAGAGAATTACGAAATTATAAAACTAGTAAATTTTTACATCAGTAAATTATGAAATAATTTGATTTCAGAATTACGAAATTTGAGCCATAGGAATTATGGAATTATGATATGAATATATACGAAAGTTCTAAATTACGAAAATACGCAATGATGCGATAAAGAATTTGGAAATTATGAAACTATTAGATTTTTACATTATATTATTGAATTGTGAAACTATTTAATTTTTGAACTACGGAGTTTCCGCAACAGGGAATTATGGAATTACGATATTATGAATATACCAAAGTTCTAAATTACGAAAATATGGAATGACGCCATAGGGAATTATAAAATAATGAAACTAGTGAATTTTTACATTACTAAATGATGAAACTATCTAATTTCTGAATTACGAAATTTCAGCGATAGGGAATTATGGAATTACGATACTATGAATATACGAAATTTCTAAAATACGAAAATATGCAATCATGCGATAGAGAATTACGAAATTATAAAACTAGTAAATTGTTACATCAGTAAATTATGAAATAATTTGATTTCAGAATTACGAAATTTGAGCCATAGGAATTATGGAATTATGATATGAATATATACGAAAGTTTTAAATTACGAAAATATGCAATCATGCGATAAAGGATTTGGAAATTATGAAACTATTAGATTTTTACATTATATTATTGAATTGTGAAACTATCTAATTTTTGAACTAAGGAATTTTCGCGATAGGGAATTATGGGATTACGATATTATGAATATATGAAATTTCTAAATTACGAAAATATTTTAAAAATCATGTAACCCTTTGAAAACGTCAAATTTAATTCAAAATTACGTCAAAGTCATAATTTTTTATATTCTTTAAGGTAAGAACCCCTCTTGTAATTCATCAATTGTATCATTAATCTCATGTTAAATTAGGGCTGATGATGGCAGAAGTGTTCTGCCGAAACATGTTCCATTTGTAATATTACGCTCATTAAAGTTTGTGGAGTTCGACTTATATATATTTAAATTTTTTAATTTAAATTTACTCCACCTGGATTTAAGAACATTCTTCTAGTTTTTTTTTTATTCGTACAAACTTTAAAGAAATACTCATGTCTCCAAAAAGTCTTTAAAGCAGAAATCTGCGACCATAGAAGATGTAGATGGTGGGATCCGTTTTTTTACAGCTTTATATGGCTATCCGACATCAACACCAGAAATACCATCATTAAATAATATTCGGTAAAAATTTAATGCTATGTGAAATCTTCATTTAACAATAAGTCGTTGGTTTTTGACCAACTGCATAATGCCTTACCACTGGATGCTGACGAAGACACGGTTGATACTCCACAAGAATTAGATGTTGATGTGGGACCATCAACCTCAAGGCGACAGAGAATTAAATAAATAGACTGCTGCATTTTAAGTACTCGATCTTAAGTCTTATTTTTGTGGTAAGACCAAATTTGTGTGTAGGGGTACACGGTTTTCTATCATGTTTAGTCAAAGGCTTACTTTTTAAAACATAATTACGTATTGTAATTTTCCAAAGTGGTTTGTCAATAATATCTACTTAAATACTGAAATGACTTAATTATGTCTACGACCATATTCTTTACTAAAAGAAATGTTGATATTTTACAGAAACAAAGAAATTGATGGTAACTTTATTCTTTATACTTATAATGTAGGTACATTTTTTACATTTTTCAAAAATATTATAATGAAAGACGTTTTAAAGCAGATGGGAAGCAGGTCTTATGTTCTTATGTTCAAAATTATAATATTCTTCGGAGATCTTTCGTAATTCTAAAGAAGCGATTGGCTCTCTTATTCCAACAAAATCTTCAGAAAGGGTAATATAGAGTAATTTGTGAATGGAAGAAGGAGAATATAGTTAATGAAGTCAATGAGAAAGTAATGTTGGCGTTTCTATTCGGTTTGGTAAGTTTGTATTGGAGTTTTTTGGTGGAATATTAATTAGTTTCGTTATAGTCTAAGAAAATGGGTAGTTCATCGTTCTGTGGAAGATGTATTTCGCAACCAGTAGGGATCCATCGGAGGGGTTCCGTCTACGTCTACATCCATTCATAGTCCAGGAATGACTGTTTCCGTAAATTCGAATTGTACAATTAACATTACGATAAAAATAAAATTTGTCAAAAAGGTTTGATTTGAGGTTTTATTGTGTCAAAAATAACAGTCCGGGAAGTGTTGCTTGGTTATACTTTCCGGCTCTGATACCGTAATAGATAACTTTCCGGACTTAAAATGGAGCCGTGGAACTGAATCTACCGGACAGTATGAAATAAAAAAAATAAGGGGTTTGGTTTTTTGGCAATAACACAAAAACTATAAGTGATAGCGAAAATCGGAAAAAAGGATTCAAAAAGAGGAGGAAATTTCCGATCAAAAACTCCAAACTCCAGGAGTTCTATCTCCATTATTAATAATTTTAATTTAACGCTGAACATAGGGCTCCGCGTAGCCGTAACGAGATGCGGGCGCCGGTTCTGGAGAGTTCGTCACATAAAATAATTTTTTTATAGTCTTAAATATTAATTTAAAAATTTCAGTAAATTATGGTGTGTTTTCAACACTTGATAGAATGAGATCCCGTTGGAGAAATCAATTTAACTTCATTTTTTAATAAGTTAGGCGATTGTTAATTAACAAAATTTAATTGATGACAACAAAAAATGTTTAAAAAATTGCCTTTTAAATTTTTCACTTCTTGGAGCTTTTTTTATATATGTACTCAAGAAGTTCATAATCTAAAAGCTTCTAAACGTTAATGATTCTGTTTATAATAATATGTAGTTTAAAGTTAAAAAAAAATCAAAAAAAAAATTGTTAATTTTTTTTTAACGAATTTTATGCTATAGCTGTTCATTCCTCCAACAAAGGCTCTTAATAATGATTATAGTTTATAAACAAATTGACTAGTTTAATATTTTTAAAAAATCCATTTTGTTGTCCCAAGGAAATGATTTGAAAAAAAATTCTTAAAAACAATTTTTTATTGTTTATAATAGTTTTTTTTTATACTTCTAGTTTAATTAATGTTTAATTACTGAAGCAATCTTTTGTTTTTTAAAAATCATTATTTGCATTTCTTAATGAAATACCAAAAAAATATATATATTTAATTGTTTCTTAACAATGCAGTTTATTATAAACAAGTTCCAAAATTTGTAATGTTTTTTTCTGAAACTTCTAAAAGGTCCAAAAATAACCATATAGAGGGAGTTATAGAAGTCCTAGCAGAAAATTTAACTACAAGTAAAACTCGTCAAAATGAACATTTTTTTATCCATAATTTTTTTTCGCAACCGCTTCCTTACGGAGTTAAAATTAAAAATAGTTTGATCCCTAAAACCAATACCCGCATATGGACTCACGTTCATTGATTGTCAGGAAGACACAAAAACTTTATCCGATAAACAAATCGAAATAAACCAGAAGAATGTCGATAAATCCAAGTGTAGTAAATTTAAATATATCTAAGTCGAACTTAAATTAAATTAAATTAAATTAATTAATTAACTTAAATTTTTTATATTCTTTAAGGGCTGATGATGGCAGTAGTGTTCTGCCGAAACATGTTCTATTTGTAATTTTACACTTATTAAAGTTTGTGGAGTTCGTCTTAGATATTTTTAAATTTTAATTTGAATCGAAATAAAGACTGTTTAAATGGAAACATGTACTCATCTACCATAATATGCAAAATATTGAAGTAGGTTAGCATGTAATAATAAACTTAAATTAGGAATAACCCTGTATAACAAACTGTGGAAAAAAAATTGTTTATAAGATATGACCATTGCAAGAAGTAGAAATACCCTTTAGAAGTAGGACCTTTTATTTTTTGGGATTTTCTAGGGTTTGCAGGACATTTCAAGGTACTTCAGGACTCTTCAGAATTAATTTTAGAATCTTTTTTTAAATTCTTGACAAATCTTCATAGTTTTTCAGGATGTTTTCGAATTATTCAATAGGTTCAGGAGCCTTTAGAGTCTTTAGGAAAACTAAGGATTTATTACATGCCCCAGAATCTAAATAATACTTTCAGAATACTTCACAAAAAATTCAGACTTTTTCGGTTTGCTCAGAATTCCTAGTTTTTGGTGATTTTTTGGGAACTCTCAGGAGTCTTCAGAATTTATTCTGATACTTGAAAACTTACGAAACATTATGATTATGCAGGCTTCTAATCTCTTCAAGTTCTGAGTGTTTCCGTATATCTCAAGTTCCCAGGCTCGTTAATTTTCTATCTTCCAAAGATTCTCAGAAGAGCTTTTGGGTCGAACAATGTCTGAATTCATCTGATTTATGTGAAAAATAAAATTTCAAAAATTGCTTTATATACCGGGTCTCCCAGAAATAACTACATTAATTTTAACCAGTAGTAGAACTCATCAGTATCAAGAATTTTTCTTAATAAAATTTTGCCCTAAACACCGTAGTTATCGAATTCAAATTAATGGAAGATGTGACTTTGATTTCGGTACACGCTTCTGAACCTGTGGAAGTTTTGACGTTAATTTCGTACACGCCACTGAACCTCTGAGCGGTGATAACGACACACGACAAAAAGCTCTGTGGGGCCAAATAAATAAAATGCGGATTTTCGTCTACCCCTACGTATTGTTAAAGTTGAAAATGCCTTCTCCGATGATTATGTGTTATTGAATCCTTCGGCTGTAAAAATTAGACTTTCTGCACGTGATAGGAATTTAATTGTTGCTCCTTCAAAATTCTCCAAATTTTTTGCAAAACACAATGCACAACGTTAATGGAAATTAGGCACACGAGAAAAAGTATCTTTTACGACAATAAGTTTAAAAGCGAAAGTAAAATACAATAACACGCCCGGTCGAGTTCGCCCGCCGATAGTGATTCTCAACAGCAGGTAACTGATGCACCCGAGAGTGCAAAAAAATTAGAAACTTGATAAGGACGTTGACTTTTCGGGACAAGAACATTTGATTGTCTGTAGGTCGAGTTAAAATAAATATCCATAAATATCCACATAAGCAGTTCGTTAATTTGAAGTGTTCAAAAAATGTAAAAAAAATTGAGGTTTCAAAAAAGTGGTAGATAAAAATTTTGTTGCTCTCGGCTAGTTCTGCTAGTGGTTAAACTTAAAGTAGTTATTTCGGGGACACCCGAAAACCATAAACGCAGTTACACCCTCATTCACCTAATTATTATAGCTTCCTTAATTTATTATTCAAAAGTTATATATCACAACAATATTTTGATGTGACAACGTCTTTTCAAAAGTGAGCGTCACGAAATTTTGTTCTCATGTCAGCGGCAATTACTTATTTAGAATGAGCAGTAGATTAAATGTAAATGTACCAAAGTGTAGGTCGAACTTCGCATTTATGCCTCACCCAAAAGATTCTCATTCTAAAGTCATCAGACAGTGCTGGCAACCTCCTAGTAAACCCGATGTAGCGACCAAACCGCTTATTCGATTTGAGAATTTCTGGTGCCAGTTTGTGCGCAAAGAAACAGAGTAATTAGAAACATAACCAAAAATCAGAAATAACAAACACACATAATGACGTTAACCAATAATCCATTTCTTCTCGTACCACTGGCGATTTATTAATTTTCGTCTACTTCCTTCTTTACTTTGGGCTAGTCGCCTGTTTATCTTCAAGCACCTGCATCATCCTGTTTATTCATTTTACTTTATAAAATAAAAACTATAGATATTTCTCTTTCTTTGTTTTGTAACTCTTTGAACTGCTGTTACTTTGTATCCTTCTGCTTACTATTTACGAATAATAGTAATTATGATATGTAGCAATTGTCGAAAACTCGCAATTCGCATAATGAGTCATGGACCGAAAATGAAACTCAACAAGAGAAAGTAAATGAACCATTGTCGTTAAAGCCAATTTTTAATCTGATCGCATTCAATATCTGCAGCACGATTAGCAAGCAAAGTTTTAAAAAAGCAAGAAAAAGTAGTTGACCTAGTAGAAACTTGAAAATTAAAAAAGAAAAAAATTCTAATATTAAGATCAACTCTTAACCGGCCTCTGATTTAAATTGATATTTTACATTTTAATATTTACGCATTACACTGGTCAACAGCGAATTTGTTGCGTTGATATGAGAGTTTTTATGAATGCTTATGATGGATTTGCTCGACTTTCATAAATAATCGCAATGTGATGGTATTTAATTAAACATCAACAGGTAGAGAAATGTGCAGGAGAAAATAACACTTTGCAATGAGATGCAATGAGTGTTTAAGAAAAACGGACAGACTTATTATATTTTTTTATTCCAAAAAAGTCATAACCAGAAGTTTTTAATGCATTTGTAATGCATGTGTTGTAATCATTGCCTTACATAAGATCGGTAAAAAAGCACTGTCATCTATGTTCCTATAACCTGAATTTTATGTAAAGACAGTTGTTTTATAGCTACTTTTGTAATAATACTTATAGTAGATTTCCAGCCTTTGGGTTAGGAAACAGAAGGCTCTAAAAAAATGGGTGGTATCCGAAATTCCACATACGATATTTACATATCCACCGAGTCTAAGTCTTCTGTAATTTAATAATCTTAGCTTGACCCCCGTATGGGAATCCAATTGTTACATAATAAATTTTTACAAAGTTACAATTTATAGTCTTTATGAATTAAAAAAGGAACCCAATGTTTATTATGCTGAATATGTTAACATTCACGCCTAAAATTAAAGACCAACAAACAATACAAATTATAACTAATACACAACTGCGTGAGCAAATTGGGTAGCAAAATCTTTTGAACCACATCTATTATATGACAGCCATCATTATCATTTCTCCAATTACTTGCGTCACGGTCCGAATCTAGCATGAGTGGATGTCGAATGTGTGCCGCCTCAAAACGATAAGTACCTTTAAATTGTTTAGTACTTAAGACGGGGTGACATAGTTTTAAATAACTTTGAAGCAGTTCGTTACCTTAAGTTTAAGTTTTAGGGAGTTTTAATTTATTTATTTTTTTATTTTGTGAAAACGGGGTTTAAAAATGAAACTTCTGGAGGGAAATTAATTGAATTATAAAATTATCCATGAAAGGGGGGGGGGCGATTAAGACATGATCGTACACGATAGCGAAATGCTATAAAAACAACAAAAAACGAGCGATAGCAGCAACCTAAAAACATTTAACACAAGTTTGGGACGATCGGGGACCTTATAAGGTGTTTGTAGAACACAAAGAGTTAAATATCGGGAATGTAATTGGTGGAATGCTAAAAAAATTAACACATTTCAATAAAATCATTGAGGGAGCGGTTGAAGGTACAAACAGGATTCAGATTATAGTACGTACTGAGAATAACTTAATAGCATACATACCTCAACATAACTGAAAAAAAAAAATTGTAATTAAAATGTCGGAGTTGAATTAAAAAATTATTGAGTCAGATGTTCCGGTATTAATCGTTAAAATGACCAAAATTATTGATAAAGATGGCGAAGAAATACGTTACGTCGACAAACCATTATTGTAACTTTTGCGGGTTTGGTTATACCTTCACATGTTTATATTAATTATATTAGTGTATATAGAGTCAAAAAATTGCGCCAGTAAGTTATAGTTATATTGTCGAACCGAATTTGCTGACGTGCCCTATCCAAATTTCGTTTCGTCAGATCAAAATCGTTCAATTTCAAAATACATAAAAAAATTACTCTGACTTTCTAACGTATTGCTATGACACTTTTTGAGTTTACCAGTGTATATAGAATCAAAAAATACCGCCATCAAAGTTATATTGCATAACCTAATTTGTTGACGAATTCCCAAGTGTCCTATCCAAATTTCGTGTCGTCAGATCAAAATCGTTCAATTCGAAAAATCATAACAAATCACGCCGAAATTTTAACGTATTGCTATGTCATTTTTTGTTTACCAGGGTATATAGAATCAAGAATTTACGGCACAAAAGTTATATTTTAGAACTTGATTTGTTGGCGAATTTCTCAGTGCACTATCTAAATTTCGTTTCGTCACATCAAAATCGTTCAAATTCAAAATATCATAAAAAAAATTACTCCGACTCTCTAACGTATTGCTATGCCACTTTTTGAGTTAACCAGTGTTTATAGAATCAAGAAATTACGGTCCCAAAATTATACTGCAGAAGCTGATTTGGTGACGAATTTCTAAGTGTCCTATCCAAATTTCGTGTCGTCAGATCAAAATCGTTCAATTTCAAAATATCATAAAAAAATTACTCCGACTCTCTAACGTATTGCTATGACACTTTTTGAGTTTACCAGTGTTTATAGAATCAAGAAATTACGTTCCCAAAGTTTTACTGCAGAAACTGATTTGTTGACGAATTTGTAAGTGTCCTATCGAAATTTTGTCTCGTCACATCAAAAGCGTTCATATTCGGAAATCATAAAAAAACACTCCGACTTTTTAATGTATCGCTATGACACTTTTTGAGTTTACCAGTGTATATAGAATAAAAAAATTACGGCATCAAAGTTATATTGCATCACCTAATTTGTTGACGAATTCCCAAGTGTTCTATCCGAATTTGGTGTCGTCAGATCAAAATCGTTCAATTTGAAAAATCATAAAAAATTACGCCAAAATTTTAACGTATTGCTATGGCATATTTTGAGTTTACCAGGGTATATGGAAGCAAGAATTTACGGCACAAAAGTTATATTGCAGAACTTGATTTGTTGGCGAATTTCTAAGTGCACTATCTAAATTTCGTTTCGTCACCTCAAAATCTTTCAATTTCAAAAAACATAAAAAAGTCACTCCGACTCTCTAACGTATTGCTATGACACTTTTTGAGTTCACCAGTGTTTATAGAATCAAGAAATTACGGTCCCAAAGTAATACTGCAGAAGCCGATTTGTTGACGAATTTCTAAGTGTCCTAACCAAATTTTGTCTCTTCACATCCAAATCGTTCGAATTCGGAAATCATAAAAAAACTCTCCGACTTTTTATTGTATTACTATGACACTTTTTGAGTTTACCAGTGTATATAGAATTAAAAAAATATATGATTTCAAAGTTATATTGGGGAACCTGATGTGTTGATGAATTTCCAAGTGCTCTATCTAGACTTTGTTTCGTCAGATCAAAATCGTTCAATTCTAAAAATCATAAAAAAAAACACTCCGACTTTCTAATGTATTGCTACAACACTACTTTAGTTTCCTAGTGCATATAGAATCAAAAAATTAAGGCACTAAAGATATACTGCATAACCTGATTTGTCGACGAATTTCTAAGTGTCCTTGTGTAATTTCGTCCCGTCACATCAAAATTTCAAAACTCATAAAAAAAATTACTCCCGACTTTCTAACGTATTGCTATGATACTTTTTGAGTTTACCAGTATATATAAAACTAAGAAATGATGGCACCAAAGTTGTATTGCAGAACTTGATTTGTTGGCGAATTTCTAAGTGTCCTTTCCAAATTTTCTCTCGTCGCATTAAAATCGTTCGAATTCGGAGATCATAAAAAAACACAGACTTTTTAATGTATTACTATGACACTTTTTGAGTTTAACAGTGTATATAGAATCAAAAGATTACGGCATCAAAGTTATATTACATAACCTAATTTGTTGACGAATTCCCAAGTATGCTATCCAAATTTCGTGTCGTCAGATCAAAATCGTTCAATTCCAAAAATCATAAAAAAATCACTCTGAAATTGTAACGTATTGCTATGGCATTTTTTGAGTTTACCAGGGTATGTAGCATCAAGAATTTACGACACAAAAGTTATATTGCCGAACTTGATTTGTTGGCGAATTTCTAAATGCACTATCTAAATTTCGTTTCGTCACATCAAAATCGTACAATTTCAAAAATCATAAAAAAATTACTCCGACTCTCTAACGTATCGCTATGACACTTTTTGAGTTTAACAGTGTTTATAGAATCAAGAAATTACGGTCCCAAAGTTTTACTGCAGAAACTGATTTGTTGACGAATTTGTAAGTGTCCTATCGAAATTTTGTCTCGTCACATCAAAAGCGTTCATATTCGGAAATCATAAAAAAACACTCCGACTTTTTAATGTATCGCTATGACACTTTTTGAGTTTACCAGTGTATATAGAATAAAAAAATTACGGCATCAAAGTTATATTGCATCACCTAATTTGTTGACGAATTCCCAAGTGTTCTATCCGAATTTGGTGTCGTCAGATCAAAATCGTTCAATTTGAAAAATCATAAAAAATTACGCCAAAATTTTAACGTATTGCTATGGCATATTTTGAGTTTACCAGGGTATATGGAAGCAAGAATTTACGGCACAAAAGTTATATTGCAGAACTTGATTTGTTGGCGAATTTCTAAGTGCACTATCTAAATTTCGTTTCGTCACCTCAAAATCTTTCAATTTCAAAAAACATAAAAAAGTCACTCCGACTCTCTAACGTATTGCTATGACACTTTTTGAGTTCACCAGTGTTTATAGAATCAAGAAATTACGGTCCCAAAGTAATACTGCAGAAGCCGATTTGTTGACGAATTTCTAAGTGTCCTAACCAAATTTTGTCTCTTCACATCCAAATCGTTCGAATTCGGAAATCATAAAAAAACTCTCCGACTTTTTATTGTATTACTATGACACTTTTTGAGTTTACCAGTGTATATAGAATTAAAAATATATATGATTTCAAAGTTATATTGGGGAACCTGATGTGTTGATGAATTTCCAAGTGCTCTATCTAGACTTTGTTTCGTCAGATCAAAATCGTTCAATTCTAAAAATCATAAAAAAAAACACTCCGACTTTCTAATGTATTGCTACAACACTACTTTAGTTTCCTAGTGCATATAGAATCAAAAAATTAAGGCACTAAAGATATACTGCATAACCTGATTTGTCGACGAATTTCTAAGTGTCCTTGTGTAATTTCGTCCCGTCACATCAAAATTTCAAAACTCATAAAAAAAATTACTCCCGACTTTCTAACGTATTGCTATGATACTTTTTGAGTTTACCAGTATATATAAAACTAAGAAATGATGGCACCAAAGTTGTATTGCAGAACTTGATTTGTTGGCGAATTTCTAAGTGTCCTTTCCAAATTTTCTCTCGTCGCATTAAAATCGTTCGAATTCGGAGATCATAAAAAAACACAGACTTTTTAATGTATTACTATGACACTTTTTGAGTTTAACAGTGTATATAGAATCAAAAGATTACGGCATCAAAGTTATATTACATAACCTAATTTGTTGACGAATTCCCAAGTATGCTATCCAAATTTCGTGTCGTCAGATCAAAATCGTTCAATTCCAAAAATCATAAAAAAATCACTCTGAAATTGTAACGTATTGCTATGGCATTTTTTGAGTTTACCAGGGTATGTAGCATCAAGAATTTACGACACAAAAGTTATATTGCCGAACTTGATTTGTTGGCGAATTTCTAAATGCACTATCTAAATTTCGTTTCGTCACATCAAAATCGTACAATTTCAAAAATCATAAAAAAATTACTCCGACTCTCTAACGTATCGCTATGACACTTTTTGAGTTTAACAGTGTTTATAGAATCAAGAAATTACGGTCCCAAAGTTATGCTGCAGAAGTTGATTTGTTGACGAATTTCTAAGTCTCCTATCCAAATTTTGTCTCGTCACATCAAAATCGTTTGAATTCGGAAATCATAAAAAAACACTACCACTTTTTAATGTATTGCTATGCCACTTTTTGAGTTTACCAGTGTATATAGAATCAAAAAATTACGGCATCAAAGTTATATTGCATAACCTAATTTTTTGACGAATTCCCAAGTGTCCTATCCAAATTTCGTGTCGTCAGATCAAAATCGTTCAATTTGAAAAATCATAAAAAATTACGCCAAAATTTTAACGTATTGCTATGGCATTTTTTGAGTTTACCAGGGTATATAGCATCAAGAATTTACGACACAAAAGTTATATTGCCGAACTTGATTTGTTGGCGAATTTCTAAATGCACTATCTAAATTTCGTTTCGTCACATCAAAATCGTACAATTTCAAAAATCATAAAAAAATTACTCCGACTCTCTAACGTATCGCTATGACACTTTTTGAGTTTAACAGTGTTTATAGAATCAAGAAATTACGGTCCCAAAGTTATGCTGCAGAAGTTGATTTGTTGACGAATTTCTAAGTCTCCTATCCAAATTTTGTCTCGTCACATCAAAATCGTTTGAATTCGGAAATCATAAAAAAACACTGCCACTTTTTAATGTATTGCTATGCCACTTTTTGAGTTTACCAGTGTATATAGAATCAAAAAATTACGGCATCAAAGTTATATTGCATAACCTAATTTTTTGACGAATTCCCGAGTGTCCTATCCAAATTTCGTGTCGTCAGATCAAAATCGTTCAATTTGAAAAATCATAAAAAATTACGCCAAAATTTTAACGTATTGCTATGGCATATTTTGAGTTTACCAGGGTATATGGAAGCAAGAATTTACGGCACAAAAGTTATATTGCAGAACTTGATTTGTTGGCGAATTTCTAAGTGCACTATCTAAATTTCGTTTCGTCACATCAAAATCTTCCAATTTCAAAAATCATAAAAAGATTACTCCGACTCTAACGTATTGCTATGACACTTTTTGAGTTTACCAGTGTTTATAGAATCAAGAAATTACGGTCCCAAAGTAATACTGCAGAAGCTGATTTGTTGACGAATTTCTAAGTGTCCTATCCAAATTTTGTCTCGTCACATCAAGATCGTTTGAATTGGGAAATCATAAAAAAACAATCCGACTTTTTAATGTATTGCTATGACACTTTTTGAGTTTACCAGTGTATATAGAATCAAAAAATTACGGCATCAAAGTTATATTGCATAACCTAATTTGTTGACGAATTCCCAAGTGTCCTATCCAAATTTCGTGTCGTCAGATCAAAATCGTTCAATACGAAAAATCATAAAAAATCACGCCGAAATTCGAACGTATTGCTATGGCATTTTTTGAGCTTACCAGGGTATATAGAATCAAGAATTTACGGCACAAAAGTTATATTGCAGAACTTGATTTGTTGGCGAATTTCTAAGTGCACTATCTAAATTTCGTTTCGTCACATCAAAATCGTTCAATTTCAAAATCTCATAAAAAAGTTACTCGGACTCTCTAACGTATTGCTATGACACTTTCTGAGTTTACCGGTGTATATAGAATCAAAAAATTACGGCATCAAAGTTATATTGCAGAACCTGATGTGTTGACGAATTTCTAAGTGCACTATCTAAATTTCATTTCGTCACATCAAAATCGTTCAATTTCAAAAATCATAAAAAGATTACTCCGACTCTCTAACGTATTGACACTTTTTGAGTTTACCAGTGTTTATAGAATCAAGAGATTCCGGTCCCAAAGTTATACTGCAGAAGCTGATTTGTTGACTAGTTCAAACTCCGAAATGTATCCAGTATTTGTTGTACCAAAAAAGAAACAACACTTGCGTAACATTTTTGTTTAAACCTACACACCACCAGCAGCGGTGAATAATGCAGAATTTCGAACTAGAAACAAACGCTCACTTTTTCTACTTGATTAATGTTTTACAGAAAATTAAGCAACCAGTTCCTCGTTTTTATCGAGTTTTCTGCCGTTTATCGTGACATATTTCGCTTTTTTGTAGCTACTGGTATTTTACATAACACCAAAAACCTTCTCGTAGTTTACTGAAAATCTATTACGTGACAGTGGGCAAAAACGGAAATTTTTGAAACTATTAATTAATTTTCTCTATCCGTCACGAAAAATTTATTAAACACTCAGTTTACATAATAGGAAAATTGTTTTGCATAAAAAAATCCAATGTATTATTATGTTAAGTTGTACTATAATTTCAGATTGCTTACGTGTAAGAATTTTCGGATAAGTGAAAGTTTTAGGGACCTGGGTCGGAGGTTAAGAATTACATTGGTTTTTATAAAGAGTGACAAAATTTATTGACTTATTATTCGTAATAAGAATGCCATTGTGCAATTGTATAAAATTAAGTTCTATATTATTTTCAACTGATGTTACAAAAAAATCATGTTTGTGATAAAACGTGTCTCGTCTAGGCGACCGGAAGTATTTTTTACGTGTATCTTTACAGGTGTAGTCATGATTATTCTACAGCTTAATTTCATATTTTTTTAGCAAAAATGAATCTGTTGGGAATTTTGTTCCCTGGAAAGTAATTTTTTTTCGTTTGTTCCGCGAATAAAAATTACAATGGTTAATAATTAATAACGCAAAAACTATAAGTGATAGCGAAAATCGGAAAAAAGACAACGAAAAAACTGGGTCACGTTGAATTGTTTTGGATATTTTATTCGATTATTCCGTTTAAAATGGATAAAATTCAGGTGCCTCAAGATATTCTAGATCAAGCAGATCGCGTTAAGAACAATTTGATGCCACAAAAATCTCGGGAACAATCTAAGAAATGATTGACGTATAATTTTAAAGTACTAGGACGTTAAAATTTTTCTTTAAAGTACTAGGACGTTAATGTTCCACATTTGGTATCAAAAATAATCCGAAAAATGTCACTTTAGATACAAGTATGAAATAAACATATTTTATGCTACATTATTCATTCGCCCATAAAGGCGTTTAATAATAATCGTGGGTAAAATTTTTATAAATTGTTTATAAACAAATTGACCAGGTTAATATTAAAAAAATGTATCTTTTTTAATCATTAATTCTTAAAAACAATTTTTTATTCTTCATAATGTTTTTTTTTATATTTCTAATGTTTAAATAATTTGTTAAGAAATCTTTTGTTTTTTAAGAATCATTATTAGGCGCCTGGATTCACTGATATATCGTGGTCCTTCAAGAAAAAAGAAACAAATAATTACAAATTTTGTAAAACTTTCGAAACTAACTTTTTGAGGCTTAATGTTGTTTGGAAATGAGCCCTACTTTATCCATACAAGTGATGTTATTCCTAAAGTTTTTTTTTTACTTTTGCCTGAACTTCCACACAGATACAGATATGATAGATGTATACCTTATAGTGCACCCAACCCGTGCGGTCGCGTTGCGCTCAGTGTTGCTTCTTTCTCGAGAGTTTTCACTCAAAACCCCATTCTCTGGTCTGATCGTGAGGGGTGATTTAGAATTGATTTTGGTTGCTCATTTGGGTAAGCAAATTGTTGTTAATTAATAATAACAGTTTTAGCATTCCGAGCGGTGCATATCTTTTTGTAAACGTGCTCGAAAATCTCCGTTAGTTTTTGTTTGATAGCTGCAGTTTTTGTGTATGAATTTTTATGGAGTGATGAACCGAAATTGTCCTAATGCGGTTAATGAGAATTCTTATAGGTTGGCGTCACATGTAATCTTTACAATCACTTTGACTGCATCGATAATTTGAATCGAGGGTTTATGGATTTATTCAAAAAAAGGACGTCCAAAATATATCAAGGTCGTGTACTGGTTTAGGTTCAGGGTGGTTTTTGCTGTAGTTTAAAGATCTTCCTAACGATATAAAATACAGTTTTGAGTCTCGTTCTGTCTTTTAAATGCTTAGGTATGTTACCTTATTTTATTCTAGAAATTAAAAGATATAACACATTCGGAAGTTGATTAATCAAATTTCCAAATTCAAGATTTCGAAAATTTCCGAATTCAGGAATTAAAGATTTGTTATTATGCAACATTTTCAAATTAGAAAATTCAAGATTTCATGGTCAATTCTGAAAATTTTGAAATTAAACATTAAAAGGATTCAAAATTTCTGTTTTAGAGATTTCAACGATTTTAATTTTCCAAATTCGGGATTTCTACGATTCAAAATTTGTAAATTTGGAATTCAGGAATTTGAGACTACTCCGTAGGGTAAAAATTTGAGAGTTTAGGAATTGAAACGCTACAGGACTCAAAATTTACGTAATTTTTCTTTCAACGATTCAGAGTTTATAAATACGATTACAAATTATTGCAAGTTCAGGATTGCATCAATTTGAATTTTAAAATTCAGGAATTGAAAAAAAATCTGAATCCAGGAATGTTTTTTTATTTTTTAATTTCTTCACTTTTTGAATGTCATCTGCTCTTACGTGCAAAGCAGTAATAAAGCAGCTGTTTTGGTTGATGATATTCTATTATTTTTACATTTAGTATAGTAGTAACAAATATTACTCCTATTAAGTTATAATTTGTTCCTGTTTCCTGAAATGGAGTATTTTACCTGTTAGAAATTAATATTATGTTTAATTTATTTACTTACTTCAACGTGAAAAATACGTCGCCGTAGCTTGCATAGTTTGCGAGTTATGACGAGTGGAAGTTTAAAATGGTTCTTGAGGGGCAGTGTCTGGGTGCCTGAATCCACATTTGAGGAAAAAAAAATTACCATAAATGGAGTATTTTGTCCGCACGGCAGGAAGATAATAACCGTCCTCCTTGAAGGACAGCTGCAAGTGCGGTAGAAAGTCCTGTTAGCAGGACATTGTATTGTGTACAAAAGTTCTTCTAGAATCATTAAAATGTCATTGTGGATGTCATTAGCAATGGGGTTAGGCAGGGCTTTTAACGCATTGCTCAGTGCAATTGTGACAAAAATAATGTGCATCATGGCCTCCTCCATATATAGTTAAACCCTTTACAATTCGGCAAGAAGAATATAATATATTTTATTGCACATATAAATAATAACGATTTGTCGACATTTGTATTTGTATTCCAACAAATTAAGACTCTTCTATGTCGCTTCGCACTGCCATCTCTCGGAAGGCTGAAGCATTAGTAAAAGTCGAACTATGCAGTATCAATGCAGATTTCTATCTACAATTCCTTTAAGACTAAATCCAATTTTAAAAACCTTTTTAACGGAACGTCACCGTCCCTAATTAAAATTAAATAACTAACAAAAACATTTGCGCAAGGTTACAAACCATTACGTATTTATTTGTTCATTGGGACAATTAATTACTCATCAAATATGTCATCAGTTATTTCAAAAATGTATTTATTTATATATCGTGTCACTGACATTATCATTGTTTAATGAATGACTTTGTAATCAGATCTATATTTGTCATGATAGATTACGATCTGCTATTGTGAAATTTTGTGTTAGATCTAAATTGGTAGTTTAGTATATTTATTTAAAATATAATAACTAACTTCCTATGCAGCTAGAACTAGTGTTCTGTAGAAATGACCGTATCCTAAAAGAATGCTTTCCTCGGTAGTCAACCACGGATCGGAGAGAGGGCGCCACCAGACCAAAAAATCCAAGAACGAATCCGCAATCAATTCACTGTTAAGCTAAAATATTAATAATTTATTTTTTACCACCACCTTTTTACATTTCTGCTTCATTAGCAGTGTTGCTTTAAAGCTGCCACTTTATGGATTCAGATAGCGACGTTTTTATGGGAGATGTGCGCGTGAAAATAACGCTAAGCGACGACAATCTGTGCTCGGATTCGTGGAAACAAGTCATTTTTCGAAGAAAAATCTCAGGAATGTAAAATTTTAACTATTAATCAGAGTGATATTATCGTGTGTAATATGCATAATAATAACTTTCTTATCTAACATTTTTAGAGTTCGTTGAAGCATATTTTTACTTTTTTATTTTTGTAAGGTAATTCCCTAACGTAGAAATTCATTGACACGTTAAAATAAATAAAAAACAATAGGACAGAACGTCCGGAACGCGACCCGGATACTGACATTATTTTATGTAATATCAGGATGTGCCGGAAAAGGATAACGCGGAAACAGATCAGCGTCAATTTTGGCGTAAAACTTACCGTGAAATTAATTAACAGTTTCAAGCTTAATTCGACCTTTAATATAAATAAATAAATAAATAAAAATAAATATGACAAAAAGATCACAGAACACAACGATCACGTCCTTTTTTTATTCCTCGCACTATTTTTTTTCACTTTATTGTTTTTTCGCTTTTGAAACAATATACTTTTAGTCCTGTTGAAGAATTGGATAGTTTTCCTGAAGAAGTTAATATCTATCATGTGACCTGAAGTTAAGTTTAGAGATTGCTTCTGGAGAGAGGCAGGTATCTTCATGCTCTTGAGAGGTACTTTGGGCACTTTTTTTTCGTCTACGGTTACTATTCGAGTATGCACTTCACACATGAGATTCCTTAAGTCATAAGCGGATTTTTTGTAGATTCCGTCGCGTTCGGTTTGGTTGAAGTCCTCGATGTTTGTCTCGATGTGGCACTGTCGTAATGCCTCTAGGGTCCCGGCGAAGTGAGATAATGCCTCATAAAATTTTTGTAGTTTCTCGTCCTGCAAAAGAAAAGTGAAATTAGAAAATGTGGCACAAAAAATTCTTATACATTTTATTTTATTACAAACTGTGAATTGAAAAATATGAAACATAGTTGGAAATTTTACAAACTGCACGGATTAATTGTTTAAGTATATATTTAAAAAAAAATGGATAGTACTTACTTGAGGCGCCTTCTTAATTCCCTTGGTCCAACTTTTGATTTTAAGCCAGTTGAGCCTGACGGTAGGTTTACGGCGCCCTTCACTTCTGTCATTGTACAAGGTGTCGATCTTCTTCATGGTTTGGTTGAGCTTCACGTTGAAGAGATTCAGATGCCGCTTGACGAGGTTGGGGAGTTCTGTGGCGCTCCTGCCGTGCCTGATCTTGTCGATGTCGTAGTTGCAGGGGTCGTACCACCAATGGTCCTCCTTTTGCGAGGGCGGCGTCGGTGCACCAAGGCAAGAACCGAGCACAGAAACCGCGACGACGATGACCCCAAATCGCAGGCAGTCTGAAAGCAAAAGTCGATGATTAGAGTGGTGCAACAGGTGGCAGCGTGTAGCGCCCGGAGCCTGACTCACGGCGAAATCCGGGTCCGGGGGCGGCAAAATTCCTCATGGCGGACCATGAGGACGTCGGACATGCAATTTACTAGGTGAAGCGCGAGGTTTCGCGGCTGCGGACAGACTGCGAGATCTTGTGGTGGCATGGGGCTCGAGGACCGACCGACACATTCTTCTAAACATGCTATTTTGTGTTACAGTCAGGTCGGATACTAATTAAATTTGTACGATGGATCAAAAGAGCACTAGGGGTTCACGACACTTCACAGAAATCGACCGTCCGAATTTTTTTAGCGCACATCACACCTTCACTGTATTGATAATTACCTGGTGAGGGAATTACGCCAGGTGAGGGAATTACGCCATAGAAGAAAGCCATTCAAAACTTAGAACTTTGCCGCGTATTATAATACATAAAGTATTATAATACTAAACTTTTACAGATTATTCGCGCGTCTCGCCTGTATCAGGAATGATTCAGACAACGCGATAGTACTACTTTTATAGCCGGCGACGATTCCCCCTCTATGGATATATTATAACGAGTGAGCAAAAAAATTTTAGGGATGATTATAATAATTATATTATTAGGGGTATTCATTACTTTTATTTGGATGAACCTCTTATTTCTGTTGGTATTGAAGTATCCAATAAAATAATTCGTTTCTTGACTTGAAAATAATTATGCTCAATTTTGTGCTAAAGATCCACTTTTGGCCCTTTCGATAACCAATCCTAAATTTTGTTTTGAACTCTAAAATGAAGTTAGGCACTACTTTAGGCAAAGCCTTTATAAAAATTTAAACAAAATAACTTGTTTCAAATAAACTCACCCGTTTCATCACGTATTTTACATGAAAATTTCTAAAACAATTTGTATGACAACCAGGCACATTCATTGAACACGGCATTCAAAAAGCACATTACAATTACATACTACTTTTGTTACTGACAATATCAGTGTCTTACAATAAATTTAATCTGATAAGGTATCTTGTTTACACCTGACTCAGGGGCGTGTGGTGATTAGGCATTCAAATTTTTATCTCGGAAACTAAGCGGCTTCCGTTAATGGAAGTTTTGCAAATAACTTCCATTTCTCACGTACTATTTGGGGTTTCAAGGATTGACACATGTTCAAAGTCACCCTGTATAAATGAAGCATGAATTTTCTGTTCTGGGCGATTCTTTTCAGTAACTCTTCAGCCAAGTTTTTTTTTTAAATTCAGGTAACAGTTTGTAGAAATCTTTCATTGTCCAGAATTTCATATTTTTTAAATTGCCAAAATTGCGGCCCTACTCATCCGTTCGCATCCTGCTCGCATTTTACGTCATAATCGCAAGAAACTTGTGACGACGCTCTCCGTGATTTTCGTATTTGTGGTTATCCAGGCGTCACTGAACATGCGGCAAAATACTCTGCTTATTTTTGTTTAACTTTTCTTGTATGCAAATCCGTTTTTTCAATATCGGCTAAATTCGTCGCTGTCGCCTACGGGCTGCACGTGTTTAGTTCCTTTTCGACCTGTCAATTGAACAATCAATCGTCGGATGGATGGATAGAACTTAATGAAATTTTTTATTTCTTGTGATTCGTTTAAACTAGTTGAAGCTGGCGCGTCATATGAGGTAAGCAGATATTAAATTTAACAGAAAATTAGATCGTTCGAACGCAGCAGCTGGATGGCTCATTGAAAGTATAGTAAACTGGTCCGTGTTGTGTGTCAGCAGGGACGATTTGTGAGTTGGCCATCAGTTTGGCGTACATGTGTATATTTTGAAACTTTAAATGGTATAATCTACTACTTTACTATCACTAAGCAGTACATACAGCACAGCAATCCCAATTTCCAAAATTTTTGATAGTGTATCGGTCAAAAATTCAAAATTAAATTATTGTAACGCTAATTGATTGACTTTTGTTCTTGTGATTTGGGTTCGCCAAAAGAATTAACTTGCACTCGTGAATTAAACATTATTTAAATTTCAGACTTGAACAGACAACCAAATTATATGTCTTAAACGTTTTGACGGAATAATGCCACGAATGAATCTTCTCAGACACAACAAAGTTTGCAGTCGTTTCGGACCTGCACAAATAGCATGAAGCGTGGTCAAATTAAAAAAAAAGCATTCTGCATTCTGTTCTTCGCTTTTTCACGTAGGTTTATGTTAATCGTTTCAATTGATGCATTACTAATCGCATTCTTTATTTACATACACCCAAAAATAAAGTTTTGAAGAACTCGGCTTGTGGTAATACCTCGATTTTTTCGTTCACAGAACTTTTTTGTTCTGGAACTGTACTGTAAAATTTCTAGATAATAATTTTCTTCTAGCTTACGACTTCGAGAAACTAATTTACATTATTTCAATGAAAGCACCAATAGAAGCCCATATCGGATCAAAAAAAATGTTATTGTGATAAATGTAATTTGAGATTTGATAGACTTCACAATCGAAGCAAAATTTGGGGATTTTTTTTTAATGTGTGCAGGCGCTAATCAAATGAAAACACAAGAATTTGCTGCGTAAATTTGGGGGGAAGCCTCGTCGCGACGTCGGCGTCTAGCACCTCACCACGGTGAAACCGTAAAAACGCCAGCAAGGTAATTGCCTGCCGGGCCAGCAGCCAGCACTGGTACTACTGGTAGGTAGGCGATTCGAAATGTTGCGTGATAAGGTAAACGGATATAATCGTCGGGAGTATGTAATTGGGCGTTACATATGTATGAAAGAGACAATCACGTCATATTAGTCCGTCTTAATGAAGCAGGTAATGGCGGGTTCTTACACGCAGCTAGCGACAGGGCGGCCTGCTCATTAGTGTCGGATCCCGCAGGACCGGCCCTGCACAAATTCACGGGGGCACTAATTGGTCACTTTCTCTCAATGATTCTCTCTTGTAAATTCGGATCAAATGTACAATGTAGTGAAAGAGTATCGGATATTAAAAAAACTTGTGCAAAATAATTTCATTATTAATGGATTGTACCCTCTAGCACTGCCCTTATAACACACGTGTTTGAAACATAACCTTACATTTTTGACAAATAAAACGATTTGTGTTACTACTACGTTGTTCTATATGTATCAGAATAGAAGATAGAATAGAAGAGTCCACATATTAGCATAATTTGCAGATAACTATTGGTTGATTTGATGATTTTTTATCTAAACCGCCATGACTCATTTTGTCTATCACACTTCCGTCAACTTGTCCCAGGTGTACACTGGTCTTTTTGAACAAAGAAAATGGTAGAGGGAGAGTAGGCATTTTTATAGGTCCGGTCCTGGGCCGTGCTATCTGGTTCAGGGGTGCCGGTGGTCAGCCCTGTTCTCGTACATTCTGCTGTCAACGGGCTAATCGTCGGACACATCTGGAATGCGCACCCACGTCGACGCCCTCCGTCCTATTTTACTCCATTATTCAATGTCATTTTCTTTTTGGTCCTCATTGCATACATCGTCTACCACCTAATTCAATGAGGTTCGACTCTTCTCGCGCTTTCTTGACCATAAACACAACGATATATGGCACATCGTAAATAAAGATTATATTCGTTGGAAGTTCTGCACTAAACCTTTGCGGCTATTTGGAAGCTACTGCGATAACTTTAATATTGCGATCGGCCATAAATATTATTATATTATTAAATATTGTCATTTTACTATTTGTCGATTTGTAATTCATAGCTGGTTCTCTGACATTTCAGTTACAAGTTAAGTCTTTATTTAGGAAAACATTTCTCACCATCATAATTGCTCATGACTAGGTCAAGGTAAAATGTCGAACCGGGTAACTGATTTCCGTAAACTTGCTTCAGTTACGACCAATATCGTCATACGAGTTCTTGTGTTTGTCTCATAAATATTACAGCAGCCAGTAATTATGCAAATTGAACACAACATCGGATCTATTCGTGTAAATTAATAAACTAATTTAATACTGTTAAATTTTGATTTGTAAAACCCCGATTTGAACCCATTTATGACTCAAGCAAATATTATGAATTATTTATCGCAAAGGTAATTTGTAATTATTTGAAAATTTTCCACGTAAGTGAGCAGTAGTTTGTAAAGTCATACCATCCAATTATATGTATAAATAAGTATTTATCGGTCAAAATATAAGTCAGGAGGTTGGCGAAGACGTCCATTGCCAATTGGGTACTGAGTGACTTGGAGATATTGGATTGTTATTGAACGCCTAGATAATATCTTATTTCCATAGCTAACAGGTGCTTTCTCCTGTAAAGGTTTTTTCGGAGGTAACATCCTCCAATTTTCCGTCGCTCCCATTCTAATTTCCTCCTCGTGGCTGAAAAGGCACTTAAGCCTACAACGTGACCTTTTTAGATCTGCTGTCAAAAATAGACAAAAATATTTTTTATCATAAAGATAAAGAGGGAAGTAAAAGTTTTACATTCGGCAAAATAATTGTCCTTTTTTTGCCAACAGAGCATAGAAATTGCTGATTACACTTGCTAGATGATATTTACGGTTTAAAAAATCATGTTCCTGCACTCCTTCCAATCTAAGAAGTTTGGAAGAAGCGCTGGTGTTTATCAGTGCTTACTAAAGAAACTCTGTGTTCACCGTAAATCGTTGGTGTGGAAGCGTTAAAAAACTAGCTCTAGCAACTTCAGAAAAAAATTTACTCGGGAATGGTTATCAATTTTAAAACCGAAATAAATTTTTTTCAGAAATATAGTAGACACTTTTAAGAAAAAAAGTCAAATCAATCTAATAGGTATTAAAATTTTAACGGTTTCGAATATCTACAGCAGACAAATAAAATCGGCGTTAAAACCCAATAACGAATAGTAACAATATTTTGGTTTTAACGCAGGAGAATACATATAGCGAAAACACAAATTAACATATTCATTAGTTCCTTGTCGCGTTGTTCTCATTGTATTAAGCTCAGACATGCAATTCTAACATTGGCGAATTAAAATTGCAGCGTTTTTCTTTGAAAGAATTTTCTTTTGTTCGGCGGCACCTGCATAAAGTGTAAGAGTATGTACAATAATTTCACTTGCAATGAGACATGTGTAGTACCTATCCTCGCCCACTTCCCAGCTACCCATTCATAAATGTAGAGACCATTTCTCACACGTGATGGCTAATTTGCATAGTGCACAGACTAGAAAATTTATCAACAACCAGAACCAATAAACCCAAGTCGAGGGTCGGCACACAGCCTATTGTGGCACCACAAAGGTAAATTAATTATTGGAAGATAATACAACTGATTAAGATATCAGCACCTTATTCCGGGGGTGATACAAGTGCCGAAATAATTGTGCAACGTTATACCATTTTCAATCGATATTAATATTGATATTACTTGCGCGTACTTCTTACAATTCAAATTATTTGTGACGTTCAATAATTCCTTAAAGAAATTGCAGATTATGGAAACTCCACCAGCAATTTACATTGCAAATTTACAATTGTAACAGACCAGTGACTTGCTTACGCACCTGCTTTTCCCGACACAGAGAAAGATTTATTTTTCTGGATATGTATTATATAATAATTAACACCTAAGGTTTATTTAATATATATTTAAATTCTACCCGAATTTTGAGAGAAAATATTGAGTCAGCAACCTTTTCAACTAATTTGGAGTAAATAATTATTACATATCCCGTCAAAAAACCCAAGCCTTTAAAAATATAATTAACACATAAGTATTCGTTCCAGTATTCATATTGTTGCCGTGTTTATGTTAAGGTGGAAACTTTAATATACACTATGGTATGGTATATGAATTGCTACACAACTGTTTACAAAATACATAAGTTCTAAAGAACGAATTAGAGTATGCGCAATTGCCGATATCTCAAAAAACGTTCAACTACCCTCGCAATTAATTTTGCAGAATTACTACACATGTTCTTGTTCTTAAAGTCCCCATGAATTGCAGTGTATCGTCACTGGGAATTACCTATTCCAAAAGTATTTTTTCTAACACACCTTCATTTCCTGAAACATTGTTTGTTTCTATAATTGTTCACATAACAAACGTAATGCAACGACGGCATCGACATTTTTCCCGGAACTAGATCTCAAAGATACAGAAATAAAGTTATTAATGAAATGGCATTATTTGTTAATTTTGTAATAAAAATTGCATAACAATTAATTATGCTAAAGTTCTAATTGCTAGGAAATATACATGCGTCATTTCCATGCGATTATCCATCTTCCTATTAAACCGCAAGCCAAGAATTAAAGCGAAAACCTCAAAACCGTAAAGAACCTCAATAAGCAGAAAAACGGAGAAAGATAAAATCTGGAGCGCGTTAAAAAAGAATAAAAACTGACCATACGATATAAAAATGATCGACCATTGCGTGCGGATAATGCAAGAGATCTTACTGTCACCACCAGATAATTCATACTTGCGGATATTATAATGATGTCATTATATAGCACATTTGTAATTTACTAATGAGGTTATATACACTATTATATTTTTACTACAAGTATTTGCAAAAACTTACAAAATTTTTGAGATTCCATCTTCTTTAGTACTGTCACGACCACTTTGCTTGCTTATCTTTGACTATCTACTGTCAAGGTAACTAAGTTACCTACCATATTTGAGCACTTTATTTAAAGCCGGGGGTTGGGTGGGGATGGTCAGTAGTTCCACCCCCACGAACCTAAAATTCATCATTCATATTGTGACAGACGTGTTAACACAAATACTTTTATTGCAGGGAAATCTCAGTTAGCAGCGCATATTTATGAAGATTTATTGGCCCTAATTTAAGGGAGTTTGGCAGTGCAGGTATCCGACTTTGAAAAAAGCTTATAGGTAACATTTGTTCCGGTCCAAATGTCAGATGAGTTCGATGTACAAACTGTACTGAAATCGCCGACTTTTGATAATGTTTATCAATAAAGAAATTCGCTACCGTTGTGGTCGGTTATACTTAAGAGGTTGTTTAATATTGAATGTACAACGGCGCAGCGCCGGTAATATAATTTTGTTTTGCTTTGAAATTTTATTCTACATTATCTACTGACCAGTATCGGAATTAAATTACCGCATATTAAGTTTAAAAGGAACCGAAATTGTACTATCTTTACACAGGACCGGGTCGGATTCAGCAGGAAAACACCCGTTTCTAGAATAAAAAACGGCTTACATGTAAGCACACTTTCACAGATTTTTTACGTGGAGCATTTAATATGAGAATATAATCGCAGACAAAGCTCTCTCAACATAAAATGTTACGAGAGGAAAAATTAGTAACATATTCTTATTAGTAATCAAATTATAGAAGTGATGAACCCCCGAAAGGACAAAAGTTATACACACCAAATTAAAATTCAATTTTGTTCACTGAACATGTTAGAGCACGTATACTTCAATCAGGTAGATAAAAAAGTTGTAAGGATTTTATCTCCTGCTGGTTTTTTATATCTTCCCGAGTAGCTCTTGAGTTTCCCTTATCTTCTTTTATAAATATCCGAACTTCCGCGTACTTTTTCTTGCTGTATTTTGAGTTTTTCGTTTGAAAATTTTTACGATTGTCCGTAATTACTATAATTTAAAAATTCTTTTGATCAAAAACAACAGTTTGGCTCATTTTGATGCGGTTAAATGCGGTCAAATCATATTGTAAAAATAACACGATTTTAAAATAAAAATTCTAATATTTTTGAAAACCCAAAATCCAATTAAAAAACTGTGACGGCCGAACGTAATTTTGGTTAATAAAATCCTTTAGCTACAAAGTCATTAAGTCATGTGCTTTGGGAGGTACTGAAGTAAAATGGAGAACCCTTAGCAATGGGTTCTACAACACTTGGAATTTTCCACACTGTATTGGGGCGCTAGATGGGAAACACATAAACATACAAGCTCCTGCAAAAAGTGGCAATGTTCCGAACAACAAAATCAATACGCCAGATCTAGTCTTGTTCCCACCATTAAGTACATTAGACCCCCAGCCGCCTGTCCATATTACAATTACAATTCTTCAAGCTTTCCTGTTCTGAGGTCGCTCGTTCCTTTAGCATTGGAGTTGTTTTTTTCAAAATTGAAGCGTTCTAATATCTTCCTCGTGTGTGCTTTATTGAGCCGTCTTCAAAACGATCAATTTGAAGGTTATGAAAGTATACTGCTGGTTTGACTGTGATCTTAAATTCATGTTTTAACTCTTTGATGAAGACATCGGCCTCTTGCTGATCGGTAGCCCATCAAGAGCAACCGAAAGCTTCTTGGTCCTTGTTTTAGACCACACAGGCTGCGCTTGAGCCTGCAAACTCGATTGGTGTTATCTGTATAATTATCCTTCCAGCTGTTGCATGTAAATCGTTAGCTCACCATATAGAAACGCTGTGAACGCTACTGGTTTCTTTAACATAGAACGGTCCCTGAGTCTTCGATGAGGTGATTCATCTTTAGTATCACTTTCCTTTTCTTCTTCTTCATCACTACTATTCTATTTTCCTTTTTCTTTTGCCGTTGCCTTTTCCTGATTGTCATGTTCAAAGTCTGGCAATTTTACGTGTTGTTCACGACTGTCAGATTTCTCTTCACAATTTAATCTCTGCACAGAACAATTTTGTTTTCTTTTTTATCCAGATCCTACGGCGTTCATCGGTTTTATCTCTTGATTGCTTTCTTATGCATTTTGTTTGATCCTTTTTGCCTCTATAACCGTCTTCACAAGTGAACATGAGAACGGTACTAGCGACTGCACAAGTACCTGGAGTACTGTTGCTTGAAAGGAAATCTACTTCCTTCACCCAGTGACCCTTTTGTTTGTTACAAATGTCGTCCTTTCTTGACTTGTTCTTAATAACCTTCCCTTTTTCGTCTTGTTTCTGCCTGTTTGCCTTTGCCACTAGCACTTCCTGGATCATTTTATCACTGTTCTAACTCTTCATGAAATTTCTTTCAAACGTACACAGTTGAACTGATAATAATTCGTCAAATGTCTTTGTTAATAACATCCAAGACTAGACTAAAAGGTCTCAAATTTACTTGGTAAAATCTGTAAAATCTTGCAGACTAACATAAGATCTGGTAGGGTATTTTAATTTCGAGCATCTTCACCTGGTACCCAGTCAAATGCAAGGAAATCAGTGCATATCTTGAATAGTTGATTTGCTACCGACTTAACTATTGCCAACTACAACCAAATACAATGTGTTTATCCCAATACTGCAACAAGTCTCAGACGAAGCATTTTCTTTAAAACAGGATATACAGGGTGGAAAGTTTAAGTGGAATAAATTCAGTATCTTCACTGCTATTGATTTTGCGAAAAATTCTTGAAACGCGTCGATTTTTGTTTTTAAATTGCCACTTTTTAGCCTGATCAGCTTTCTTTTGTTTTTACTCAGGGGGCTGTAACCATCCTTAAGTTTTTTTTTTCAAATGGGAAGATATGTCAACCGACACATCATTGGAAAGCTCATAAAAAAAGGAATACAAGGATGTGTTTTGTTTCATTCATCTCATCTGATAATAAGACCCTATAAACTGTTTTTAGGATCATAGGACCAGTGTTCTTTCCTGATAATCTTAATGCAGAAAGATATCTACCGTTTCTGCAAGAAACGCTTCGCCCAGCTCTGGCGGACCAATTTAGAGATTAATTAGATCCAAAACTTCCACATAAGAGAATATGGTATCAACAGGATAGAGCTCCACCGCAATATGCTGCATCCGTTCGGCGTTATTTGGACGACATTTTTCATAATAGGTAGATCGGAAGAAGAGGTGCAATAGAATGGCCAGCAAGACCACCAGACCTCACTCCTATTGACTTTTTTTTGTGGGGGTATCTTTAAAGTAAAGTCTACACCACAAAACCCGATAATCTTGATGATTTGCAACAACGTATTACCTATGAAATTCAGCAAATCGCTTCAGAAATGTTGTAAAATGTGAGAAATAGGTTTTATTATTGTCTTGCATTTTGTGAAGAAAGACTTGAAGAACATATTGAACATCTGTTACATTAAGAAAACATTATACTTACCTAAAACGAGATTTTTTTAATTCAAGTCCTACAATTTTCAAACAGTAAACCTACCAAGATAGAAATAGATTAAAGTTGTTTTTATTTATTTCTTCTTACATTATTAGCTGGAAAAGTAAAAAAAATATACCGTTGTACTCCTTTTTTTATAAGCTTTCCAATGATGTGTCGGTTGACATATCTTCCCATTTGAAAAAAAAAAAACAAAAACTTAAGGGTCGTTACAGCCCCTTGAGTAAAAACAAAAGAAAACTGATCAGGTTAAAAAGTGGCGATTTAAACAGTTAAACTTTCCACCCTGTATAGTGAGACCATATCCAGGGAAGAATTTTTTTTTCAACAGAGAATATTTAATTATCGGCTTTGACAGGCTCCTCGTACCATAGCAAATTCTTTTTTAATATTAGGTGCTAGGTGGGGTGTGTTGTTCCAAGGTAGAAAAAATATTGACAATATTGCTAAAGCCACAGTCGTTTTGCCTTGAAGCTCACTGATGATCAACACATAACATTTATTGTCCTCCAGAATACACCCTCCAGACACTGGTAATGAAGACAACGGGTTAAGGAGGTCCTAAGCCGAACCCTTAGCATTTGTTGGAAGGTTGTCCATCAACAACTCTACACGCTTTACTTGTAACATTAGAGATACTCTTGCAGGATACCTACTTTGTCTCTCAAGTAGGTCAAGTGCCATGGCAGGAAGAAAGAATTATGAGAGGAACAAATACTTAAACAGATTGGGCTCCTGGCTAGGATGTACACCCAGGTCCAACGAAAATCTCTCCAGCACGTCATGGGCGAGGGCTCTAGGTCCCAGATTGCCATTTCTGGCGTCGCCCCTGGGGCACCTCAGCCGATCCTCCTCTGTTGGCCTCTATCCCCCCTTTGAACCGGGAGCACCTCTTGGACTCGATCCTGTGCCCCTTGACCTTACCCTTGGTTTTTGCACTCCTTCATCCTGTGCCACAGTTTCTCACACTCACACTGCTTTATGGACACACTCCTTGGCCAGGTGCCCAATTCTCTTCCACCCTTCTCCGATGCGCTCCATTCGCGGCACTAACAATATTTTTGAGGATTCTAATTATGTCCAGCCCCGCCTCCGCCTTCTGCACGGCTGCCTCCGACGGTGTTGTAGCCCCCGAGCCTCCCATCTAATATGTCAATATGTGACATCCTTCTCCACATTCCTTCCTCCACATTTTTCGGATCATTTCGGTGCCATTGCTACCAAGAATATTCTTCACCCTCCGCGACCAGGAGGCTATTTCGGGTCATGAGGGTGTACGCTTTCCCCAGGTCCATCTCTCCCTTCTCAACCATCTGCCGGATTTGTGGATGATCCTTAAGCATCCTTCTTAATTCTTTGTGTGCTTAGATTGGACTGTAATATTCGCATTATCACTATTTTAGTTGTGACTGTACTTGAAATTTATATTTAAATTTCACACTCGTTCATTGCAGTCGTAGTATTACATTTGAAAATACCGACTTTTGATAATAGTTATCCACAACCAGATTCGTAACACTTGTGGTTGTTTATCCGAAGATTACATGTCCAACGGTGTGGCGCCGCTCGCTATATTTCTGCTTTGTTTTCGTTGAAATTTTATTCTCCTAGTTACTGATATACTAGGTTAACATCTACATTGAAATCACCACATGTTAATGCCGAATTTACACGGGGATAGTAGCTTAATAACTAAAATTTAGTCATTTTAATTACTTGACTAAAATGCTTACTAAATTTGTTACTGTCCACTGTACTAACCGAGACGATCACACAATGCCAGTAACTGTCTTTATCTACTATCCCCGTGTAAATTCGGCATGTTTAAAAGAAACCGAAATCTCACCGAAGGACGTATATGCATACATCACCAAAGTGAAGGTTCTTAGATATCAGGGATTTAAAACTATTCTGGAATTTTTGTTTCTAAGTAAATAATATTATAATCATGATTCCTGTATTACCGAGCTGAAGGTAAACAACGTGGTAGAGAGGTTAAGTAGCGAAAAATAGAGAAATAGAAGGTGATATAAAGAAAAAATTAGAGAAGATATTGAGAAAAGCGAGAAGAGGTATTAGAGAAAGGTAGGAAGAAAGAATTGGGCAGGGAAGAGGAGATATAGCCAGGAAAAAGAATAAATCGGCGAAGCCGGAAGATAACGACATCTAGGAGGCGCCACAGGAAGCGGATGAACAAAGACGATAGAAACCGCTCGCTCAGTCAGGGAAGCCTGGACTCTTACCTGGAGGAAAGGAAAAGAAAGAGAAAACGGGAGGGTAGAACAGAAAAACAAGAAGAGGAGGAAGAGAAATTTTTTCATAAAAGTAAAAAGACGGCAAGGTCTCCTGGAGTAAAGAAAACACAGAAGACATCAGAGAAAGAGAAGGGAACGGACACAGAGATGGAGAAAAAAATATTGGAGCTGTTGCAAGAGTTGAAGGAGGAGATGCAAGAAATAAGACGAGAAAACAAAAAACTCAAGAGAGAGATAGAGAGGCAGAGAGAAGAATTTAAAGAGAAGGAGAAGAGATGGGAATGAGAAAGAGACTGGTGAAAGGAGAGAGTGGAAAAGCTGGAAGAGAGAATGGAAATCGAAGAGAGAAGAAAGAGGAAGAACAACATCGAGATAACAGGATGGGACGGGGAAAGAAAAAGTCATGTGAAAAAAGAAGATGTAGAGAAGTTTTTGAAGGATAATGTAGAGGATAGTAAAGTAAAAGATTGTTACAGGATTAACAAGGATCAAGTATTGGTGGAGATGGAGGGATGGGGTGAGAAGGAAAGAATAATGAAGCACAAAGGAAAATTGAGGGAGATAGAAGAAACATTAAAAGACAACAGGGAAGAATTCCTGCTTCTGGGAGGGGATTTTAACGGGAGAATTGGGGAAAGAGGAGCCAGGGATTGGGAAGAAGAGAGATGAAAGGGAAAAAGAAAATCCAAAGACAAGAAAGAAAACGCGGAAGGGAAGAAGTTGATGGAATGGATAGAAGAAAAAGGATGGGAAGTGCTGAATGGAAATAAACAAGGGGACGAAGAAGGAGAATGGACCTACATAGGCGGTAGAGGAGAGACGGTGATAGACTACGGAATAGTAAACGAAGAAGCATGGGAAGAAGTCGAAGAATTCAGAATAGGGGAAAGAGTAGAGTCAGACCATCTGCCTATAGAGATAAGTATAGGAAGGGGGAGAGAGAAGAGAGGAGGAGAAGAAAAATAGAGGAAATGCGGAAGGTGATAATTAAAGTATGGGACGAGCATGGGGTGGAAGAGTATAAGAGAAGACTGGAAAAAGAACAAGAAGTAGGGAAAATGGAGAAAGAATTGGTAGAAATATTGCAAAAAGCAGCGACAAAAAGAGAAATAACAGTAAGAGGTGGAGGAACAAAAAGAAAGAATAAATGGTGGGACAAAGAATGTGAGCAACGTAAAAAGGAAGCAATAAAAGAAATAAGAAAGTGGAGAAAGACTAAAAGGAACAGAAGTGGCTTTTTAGAAGCGAAAAGAAGATACAGAGAGACATGCAGGGAGAAGAAGAGGCAGAAGAAGGAGAGAGAGGAGGAAGAGATAAAAGCAATAAGAACAGAGAAGAAGGTATGAAACTATATTAATAGAGAGAGAAAGAAAAAAGAAAATGGGAGCGAGGAGATAACGATGAATGAGTGGGAGGAGTACTTCATGAGGCTGCTGGAGGGAGAAAAGGAAAAAAAGAAAACGGAAATAGAGACGAAGAGAAACCGAGTAGAACCTGAAGGAGAAGAAATTACAATGGAAGAGGTGGAGAGGCATGTGAAGAAACTGAGGAAAGGGAAGGCACCAGGGAGGGATAGAATACAGAATGAGTCGTGGATGTATGGGACGAGAAGAGTGCTAGAGAGGCTGGTGGAGGTAATGAATGGGGTGTGGAGAGGAGAAGGATTCCCGGTAGGGTGGAGAGAGGGGGTAATTTACCCCATTTACAAAAAAGGGGAGAAAAATAAAGTAGAAAATTACCGAGGGATAACTCTCCTAAACACAGGGTACAAGTTGTATGCATCAATTCTGAATGAAAGGATGAGCAGAGAGATAGAGGAAAAGGGAGCATTACCAGACAGCCAAGCAGGATTTAGAGAGGGGAGGGGAACTATGGATAATGTATAGATCCTAGACCATTTGACGAAGAGTGAGTTAAAGAAGAAAGGGGGGAGGGTGTATGCATTATTCGTAGACTTCAAGGCGGCTTTTGACAAGGTGGACAGAGAGAGGATGTTTGAGTGCCTGAGGGAGAAAGGGGTAAATGAATGGCTGGTAAGAAAGGTGGAGGAGATATATGAGAAGACAAAAAGTAAAGTGAAGGTAGGGGAGAGGGAAAGTGAATGGTTTGTGACAACAAAGGGAGTGAGGCAAGGTTGCCCGCTCAGCCCCTTGTTGTTCACGATGTATGTGGCAGATATGGACGGAATGTTAGAGAGAGCACAAGCGGGGGGGCGTGTGGTAGGTAGAAAAAAAGTGTGGAGCCTGGCGTTTGCGGATGATGTGGTCATGGTTTCAAAGAGTGAAAGAGAAATGAATGAAATGATAAAGAGTTTAGGAAAATATGTGAAGAAGAAAAGACTAGAAGTGAATGTAGAGAAAACAAAAATGCTGGTGTTCAATAAGAGAAAGAGGAAGAACGAAGAGAGTGATTGGAAGTGGGAGGGAGAAGTAATAGAACAAGTAAAAGAATTCAAATACTTGGGGTATGTGTTCAATGAAAGAGCCACAGATACGGCACATATTAGAGAACTGGCAAGAAAAGCGAACAAGGTGATAGGATGTGTATGGGGAATAGGAGAGAGAAGGTGGGGAGGCAAGTTTAAGAGGAGAATGATGATGTTTGAAAGTCTTATTGAAAGCGTGTTGTTGTACGGAGCAGAGGTCTGGGGATGGAAAGAACAAGAGGAGATAGAGAGGGTGCAAGAGAAATATCTGAGGTGGGTGCTAGGGGTGGAGAGAGAAACGCCAGGGTACATAGTGAGAGAAGAATGCAAGAGGAATAGGTTGAGAGTGACAGCCGGAAAAAGAGCGGTCAAGTTCGAAGACAGGATGGAAGGGAGGAAAGAATGTAGGATTCTCAAGGAGTGCTGGAGAGAAAAAAAGAAAAATTCAGAACAGAATGATAGGGAGATTTACTACAGGAGGAATGGGTATGCAAGCAAAGAAATAGAGAGACTGAGAGAAAGAGGCGTATGGATGAATGTAGAACTAAGTGAAAGAGATAAGGATACGGATAGACAAGAGAGGAGAGAAAGAATTAGAGAATCGAGATACAACGGGAAGTACGGAAGGTGCATGATCGAGGAAGTACCGAAATATTTGGGGAGGGAGAGCGAGAAAGAAAGAAAGATGATGGCGAGGTTTAGGTGCGGAAATGAAGACAGGGAAAATAGGTATTGGGCAGAAGATGGAGGAAGAATGTGTAGAATGTGCTATGAGGAAAGAGAGACGATTGAGCATATGTGGAACGAGTGCAGTGAGATGAAACAAAGAGAGAGGAAAGAAAGAGAGGAAATACTGAATGTAGATGGAAGGGAAATTAAATGGATGAAAGAAGTATGGAAGAGGAGGGAGAAGGGAGATTAGGAAAGGGCAGGGGAGAAGAAATAGAGAATTTTATTTAGTTTTTTTTATTATTATAATTGTTAAGTTTACTTGTATATGTATAGGAATCAGAAAGCCCGTAGGGCAAATAAAGATTTACTACTACTATTATAATCATTACAAATCTGCTTAAATCCGGTTTTCATAAATGACTGACACATCATGGTGCCTGTAGATGTAGTTAGATGAAGAATTTTGACGTTCAGTACCTACTGGATGTATGAGTCTTTTAGGAAGACCCTGTACTAGCGGTTATTATGTAAGAAAGTACATTTACATGCACTTTTATGGATGAAAAATTATTTATTCGGGTGTTCTTTTGCCTGCAATTTTAACCGTTATAAATCATGTCTCTTTGGTCGGTCTGTTGTAGATGCGAAGAGAAGGCAAACAACTGTATCGTCTTTGAGATCGGATTGGTGCTGCTGCCCAGGCGCTTGCAAATCATGTCTAGCCGATGTAATAAAAAAATTCAATTTATGTGTTTTCAACCGGTAGTAAAATAGTTTAGAGTTATAGTTTTTATCTGTGTTTTTGAGGAATTTCAAAATTCGCTCATTTTTGGGGAATCGCAAAAAACTTCTCAATCGTTTTCCGTTTTCCCCAAAAAATATAAGAGCAGACTTTGATAAGACTTTTCTTATGAACAAAATGATTTAACTAATATAAAGTTTTATTTCATTTCAAAAATCTTTCAGCAACAAGTGCTATCTCCTAAAAAAAGCAAAACTCATCCTCAATTACATACATCAGTTTAACATTGATTTTGATGTATCTGCATAAAATATAGTTCCTTCAAGACTTATATCGTACGAGAGGAGGCGCAAAAAAACTTGTTTTACTTGTCCCGCACCTGCAGATGAAACAGGCCCGTCTTCGATTTTTTGTTTTATTACAATTTTGATTGAATATGCAGTTTTACACCTACACTTTAAGTTAAGTATCGCCCAAATTAAGACTTAATAAAACAACGTTCAATGGCACTGCATAAATCGAAAGTGTTATTAGTAGAATCGAGCATGTCTTTTACCGAAACCTTAAATTCCGGAGTTCGTCTCTGTCGACCCAATGTCGGCACGCGACGAAACCGGTGCGGCTACCTTTGAGCAACTTTTTTACGTACCTCGAAACTCCACCTTCGTACGATATATCTCTTGAGTTAACAATACATTTCATCGGCTTATAGGTGTCTTGAGGCATTGCAAGGTATAACTGGTCAAAGTCTTGTTTCACAACAAGAATTTCTTACATGTAAAAGGATATAAATGACTATTTAAAATTATTTTATTCCATTTTAAATACAAATTGTGATGTTTTATTTTTGCTTACACCTATTTACAATTCTAATTCACACCACAAAAATGATTGTGCCAATAAATAATAATTCATTGCTGTGGTTAACAGATAAACAACATTCTTCTCCTATATGTGTTAAGCGCAAAAATAGAGCTCAAAAATAATTAATTATTTCCACTTGTGTGGTGCAAACAGTCTTTCATACAAATAAGATTATAATCTTTATTTGCCCTACGGGATTTCCGATTCCTGCTGTGTTTACATAACTTATCCTAAGATTATTATTTGTATTACATTTGTGTTGTGCATATTATCGTTTAATAAAAACCATACCTTGCAGAATTTGGTTTAGGTCTTTCACATATTTTTGAGGTTTTCAACGGGACGTAATCCTAAATATATCATGGCATCATAAATTTAGTAAAATCTACAGCTGCAAAGAACTTGTCTTGGACAAACAAAATTTTAAATGAGGATGTTCTCGTATTTTGTCAAAATTTTGTGCTAATTTTAGAATATCCTTATCACGATCATTTCAGATTGAGTAAACCTCTCTGAAACCTAAAAACAGCAGAATATACACTGTAAGAGCAGATTATAGACTTGTTAACAAATCTGGTTAAAATTAATAAAAAAAATTATACAGGTGATTTTTAAATTTTATTAATTCAAACTACATTAATAAATACTACTTTTTAAGAATGTTTATCAATCAACCTGTAGTTCATGATATATCTACTAGCATACATATTCACAGTTTCTATTTCTGTATTTTTCCAACTCTTAGAAAGAAATTTGTAGAAAATATTCAAATGTTGCAAATTATTTGCGTAACTAACTGTATATTAGGTATTAATACAGGGTTCCCATCAATGATTCATGCATCCAGTAGGCGTCAAAATTCGCCATCTAACATTTTTTTCGATAGGCAACATTATGTATGAATCATTTATGAAGCTACACTCTTCGTACATTTACAATCATATTTTGTGTTTTGAATTTGCTTGAGGACTTTTTAAAATTTGTATAATTTGGCAAAACTGAATAAACTTTTACCTTCTACCAAGTTTTTCTCAATTATTGTGAATCCTTCATGCTTCCAGACTCGGAGATGATATCGATGCCATGAATCACGAAGAGTTTATCACTGGTAAACAAAGGTGTTTACCGTGATTACGTTTTTTATGTGTTGTGTAAATACGTATTTATAGAAAAATAATGAAAAACTATCTCATTACATTCATAATATATACCTAAGACATAATTAGTAGTTGTTTCACTGTAATAAAACAAGCAATTTTGTTTACCAAAAAAATCATCTTTTTTTCTTCTCACTTGATATTATTTTTTAAAATCTCCGAATAGTAATGCTTCATAGTTTAGAACAGCGTCAGTTTAGAAGATTTTAAATGTAGGTACTGAGGTAGATGTAAAGTTGGTGTCATTCTTTTTAATCGATCGTCACGGGTTTTTGTTAACTTTATTACCTGTTAATATAGACAGTTGCAATAGAATAATGTTGTTAGCCCGATATGCTGGACAAGATAAATTCAACTCGAGGCATATTTGGGACCTTTGATTTCTTTAGTTGTTGATTGCTGGTCTTTATCTACCGATTTTTTATTTTCTCTCTCGATTTCTTTTTAATTAATTAATTAATTAATTTTTGCTGCGATTGTGGGAGGTAAATGCTATTTCAAAAAGCAGGGACTCTTATGCCTTACTTAATGGAACCCCCTGTATATATTTTTATATTATTGTTTGCCGTAGTAAATGCTATACCTACAGCTGTGTAATGTTTTTTAATTTTTATTGAACAACAATGCAATTATGATTTTTTTTCTCAAAAAATGGTTAAAAACAGCTTTACAAAAAAAAAATTATAAAGGTTTTGCAACTAATCACAAAATTATAATATTTTGTACGTAGCTAAAAGAACGTTAGAAACATCGTGTGTGGCCCATACTTTTTTAATTCAATGTACTACTTAAGAGAAAAAAAAAACCAAACTTGATATCTTTCCATCGTTAAACTTTTTTTTCTAAGTAGGAAGCCCAAATTTTTTTTTTGCGCTATCATGTTACTTTTATTCTTTATTTATTTATTTATCTATCTATTTTTTATAACTTTTCTTAAAAGTAATGGTAAATGTCTTTGATCACTAGGACAGTGCTAGTGAAATGAGACATTTTATTTTCTGAAAGTGTGTACAGAAATTGTTTATAAAAATTGTGTATCAGAATTAAGTACCGTTAACAAATATGTAATAGAAAATACATTGAGCATTTCTTGATACTCGCTCAACCACATTTGCTTTTCTTATCAATTTTAATAAAAAAAAGAATGTAATCAATATTCGCAAATTCTTTTAATAGTTTATCGTATTGAAAAGTTGTAAGTACATCCTATGTCTAAAACAAAACTAAAATAGCTGATAAATTCGAGAAAACCCCCGTATTGTGCAACCCAATAAGAGCACTTACTTTATCTGATTTGATTGTATCTTATATCGGTAGGTACTTCCGCAGTGACAAAGAATCTTTATCTAATCGGTTTAGCTTACTAATCGCAAGGGAATGATTACTAGTATGAGCTAAGATTTACATGAAAATTTGGTCCTTCAAACTATTGCCTATTTTAAGCAGTGATAGAAGTGTCATTAGTGTCAACAATTTTTATTTATTATATATTTAATCGTTGAACATGAATCGATTGGGAACAAATAAAACAGTGTGTACTGCACCGATTTTTATAATTGTTTTTTTTTTTTTAATGAAAGACGTCCATTGCAGTCACCGACTTGAACGAGCGAGGATTGTTGCGTTCAAGCTGACAAACTACAGCTAAATATAACTTGGCTCCTCCCCCGAGGTTTGGGTGCAGTGGTGTAGGGAACTCACTCATTATGGCATTTACGTCGGGATGTTATGTATGTTCGTGGAGAATGCTGCGACATGAGTTAGTCTTACTTCAAAGAAAGAGATCAAAAGGTACAGTAACAAATAAATTACCGAAAAAAGATTTATAACTTTACGGGCACTAACTCAACTTGAACTTTCACTATCACACAATTGAAATTCCACATTCTGTCTTCAAGAATTTCGTTGTGTCGCTATAGTCGCGAATTAAGCGAATTAAGCTTACCCCGTGCCAAAATCTTACCTTCTACTGGCTGCCGCTTGCCCTCCCCTCCCTGTCTAAATATCCCCCCACTTATATTGGCGCATTGGCTTACCCCGTAAAAAAATCTTACAGCGTGGGATCAGAATTTTCACTTCAAAAAATCTTCTACAAATGCCCGGTATAGAGCACGTGATGTGATTCTGTATCAACAGAAGATGAATTCGAACGAAATCAATTTCCGATTGAGTTTTTAAATTAATTATCTCCCACTCGATTGCCTCCACATAAATTGGTGTTGAAAGAAAAGGCGATTGTTTTGATAATAATACGAAATTTAAATGCGTGTTAAACGATTAGATCAAAATACAGTTGATTGTGAAATTTTAACCGGGCGCTCAACTGAGAAACGTATTTTAATACCTAGAATTTATATGACGTATTCTGGTACAATCTTGCCAATTTTCCTTGAGGCGAACCCAATTTCCAATCATGTTATCATTCGCTATGATCATTAATAAATCGCAAATAAAAACACCTTTGATAAGGTTACGATTTTATTACCAGAACCTGTCTTCGGACATGGTCAACTGTAAGTGGCCGCAAGTATAGAGTTCGTACATTCGATGGTCTCCGTTTCTATATTGCCGAGCAATTTAATTAGGGGCATCTTATACCGCACAATGAAGTGTTTTTGGAAAACTTTGTATTACAAATAAGTTATTCCATCTTATTTTCTTTTTATTAATCTCTTTTATTCAAAATCACAGTTAAACAAAACAAATTAAAAATTGTGATATGTAATATCGTAACCAGCACTATTTACGTAGGAATTCATATTTTTTTTACATTGATTCGCTTACCACTCGAATTTCGAGTGACGGGCGATCACTAGTATTATTAAATCCTCAGACTGCAAAAATTGGCGTTTCTGTACGTGAGAGGGATACAATATTAATGCTATTTCAACATTCTCCAAATTCGATTTGCGAACTAACCTTCGGGTACTGGCGGTTTTTTGCAAAACACTATGCACAACATTAATGGAAATTAGGCACACGAGAAAAAGCCGGCATCTTTTACGACAATAACTAAAAGCGAAAGTAAAATACAACACAACACGTCGAGCTGCTTCAGTAAACTGACATAAGTTCGAGTTTGGAAAAAACGAAGATAAGATAAAGATAAGATATCAAGATAAGAATTTGAAGGGTTCAAAAATGTTTAAAAGTGGTGGACTAAAATGTTGTTGCTCTCGGCGAGTTCTGTTACTGGTTAAAATTAATGTAGTGATTTCTGGGACACCGTGTATTTGTGTGACATATTTTGGAGAAGTCAAGGCTTCAGCGCCCCCTTATATATTATTAAAAGTAAAAAATTAGTACTTACATAACTTAATGCAAAACTACATTTTTACAAAATTGAATGAATGACACATTTGAAAGCAGATTAGTGATATCACCCAATTCATGACCATTTAAACAAAGCCGCAACAATGATAACGATCTAACAACCGTATAATCTGCGTCTATAAAGAATCACCAAAATAAGCAACATTTTTTAAATTGTTTCGCACCCACGTGCATCCACACCTGGGGATCCTCTCTGCTCATTCATGAATCATGAAGTGTCTCACACACTCATCAGTTATTATGCTATCTAGTATGTAATAAAATTCACACAGAAAAATTTGAAATGCTCGAACTAGAACGTGCCACTGTTATGTATTTTTTATTAAGGGCAGAAGGGTAAACAATTATGTATGTCATAATGGGGTAGTATACAAGTGATTTTTAACTACTGCATGTTGATGTTGGCGATATATTGTATAATGTAGTGAAATCAGTTGGTGCGTAAAGGTCGAATACGCTGAAAATAATTTTTTTAAATTTCGACTTAGCTCCACCCCCCGTGAAAATAAAAGTTTGTCACGTAGTTAGTTTTTCTAATCTGGCAACGCCGCATGGCGCACGACCAACGATATCGGCCCAAGGAACGAAACGTCAAAGTCAATTGTTGAGGTTAGGAAGGTAAGGACGTGCGATCGCGACGACGAGACGGTTACGATACTTATGATAGTTTTTATATTAAGAACAGAAAGAAAAGGCAAGTGATGAGTCGTAAAAATATTATAGCAATAAAATGTTCGGCATTTTCTCCGTAATAACGATCTATCATGTCGCATGCTACTTGCGGCAGGTTATATGAATCTGTCGTCACAAATCCTGGGTCAGTTGTAGTTCAAATTTAATACACACTGTTCTGTGGAAATTCCACTTGAAAGTTTGGAAGGTAGCGCTAAAAACGCGGAAAAACCAAAAAATCTCGGTAATAACGTAAACATAGTCACCCGCCATTAAATCGTCAGTTTCGCAGCGTTGCCAGATGGTCGACTGCTCGATTATCATTGGTCCCCATTATGGCGCTAAGTTCGAATTTCAGCGAGTTTTTCTGTGATTAATTTTGTAGAAACTATATTAAAAAATATCTTGGTATCACACAATATCATTACCATTTATCTTATAGAATAATGTGGAGCAGTTTATTTATCGATTTTCATACATAGTATACTACCCCATTAACTAAATTTACATATTTTATTCTAACTGTAATGTTATGTCTTTTTTTTTCTGCGGCTATTACGATAAGCTTTTGTGTGTCATAATAGACAAAAGCGGTTTTAAAATAATAATTTTACTAAAAATAGTATAATTTTTTTTTTAATATTGGCAATCTTGGCAGATATTGGCAATCCTAACCTACACTTCGCTGTCAAGTCCAAGTGGCTCTTAACAGCTGGAAATGTGAATTTGCATTACAATTGTTGGCACTTGTTTGGGGCACACGATTTTGTTGGGGCGTTCTGTCTGGGGTTGACCAAGCTGACGGTTTGGATAGCTCGCACACCGCGGATCACAAAGGAAGAAAAATATAAGTATTAACGTTTCAAATCAATTATTTTTCGTAGCTTCGCAAACGTGGGCAATTTTTTTTTAATTTGATTACTTTGCATAAAAAGTGACAAAGTAGAAAAAATACTGTATCATAACAAGTTAATAAGGCATTTTGTCGCACTTACTCATTTCAACCAGTACGTGCGATCATAATATACTATTTTCTACTTTGCGTTCGTACTGAGGCTATTACGATACGCTTTTGCGTGTCATAATAGACAAAAGCGGTGTTATAATAATTCTACTAGAAATTGTATAATTTATTTTTTCAATATTGGCAATCTCAGGGCAATCCTAACCTATACTTTGCTGTCATATCCAAGGGGCTATCAATGTGTTGGCACTTCTTGTTTGGGGGGTGGCTTTACGTGCATTTGCAGCACGCGATTTTGTTGGGGGCCAACACTTGGCGTATTGGAGTGGGACGGGGCTGACTTTGAGTCATCCAAACAAGTGTACTTGGTGTTTGGCGGATAAAGGGGGTCCAGTTGTTTGTGCGGCGGCATTTGATTCTAAAGATTTTATGGATGGGGAGCTTGAGATATTCGAGGGAGAGAATATCGCATTCGTCCGTGTCATGGTGCACACCGCAGACCACAAAGGAAAAGAACGGGCCTGTGCGAGTTGTTTGGGGGCGTTTGTTATAGAGGTTATTGTTAGGTTAGGGGCTTCAGTCATCTCTGAGAGAGATTTTTGGTGGTCGTTCGAGATGGATTAAAATTGACTACCACGTTTTTGATACATATCAAAAGCATAAGCAAAAATACGAGTCACATACGAGTATTGACGTTTCAAATTAATTCCTTTTCATAGCCGCGTTAATGCACCTCGCAAAAGTGCCAACCGCCGCGAAATTCCCTAGATTGTGAAATTTGATTATTTTGTATAAAAAGTGGCAAAGTAGAAAAAATACTGTATGATAACTCGTTTATAAGGCATTTTGTCGCACTTACTCTTTTAGGGCACTTCTCGCTACGCTCGTCGTGCCCTAAACCCGTGCGTGCGACAAAATGCTTCTTATAAAACTCGTATCATAATATACTAATTCGTTGATATTTGTGTTCTTAAAACTTATGTTAAATGTTGTTTTCTGTGTTTTCAATGATAAAATATTATGTATATCCTATTTCATATTACATAAAGTTGTTAAGATCAAGTCAACTTAAAGAGACATTTTGGGTTAACACCATTAATCAGGAAAAGAGAAAAATGATTATTTTATTAACTGTTCTAGTGGTCTAGTGGTAAGCGAGTGAGTCTCGACACCGAATGGTAAATTTAAAAATTACTATTGGTAAACGCTTGCCGTACTTTAACACCCTCAACTTGACATTTAATGAATATTTCTAATGAATTACAAGTGGTTATTTTCATGCATTGCCAACTTTGACTAATTAAGTTTTCGATCTCTGTACTGTAACAGCAAAAACGCGATCTTTACAATGAATTATATGCACTTTGTGTAACTCATCTCTGTAGCAAACACCAATGATTCACATAACTAACACGGCCAGGGAAATTTGCTGAAAATGTCTCATGTTTATTATTGCGCTATATTTAGCACACACTTAAACAAGTAAGTATTTTTTATTTGAAGATTCTGTAATAAAAGGGTTAAATTATTTTTTAAGTATTCTGTTAAAGTTAAGGTCTGTTAAAGCAAAATCACTACATATTCATAATATGTAGTACATTATAGATTTGTAGGCAAATACAGACGGGCCACGAAAAGCCACTTTTCTCCGAATAAAACATACTATTTGTTCTTTAAATGTCACGTATTTCTGACGTTTGAAGAGAGATTATGTTTAATTTAGAAGGTACTTATTGTTTAAATTATTTTTAAATTTTAATATTTCAGTTCAAATTACGAGGTTTGTTCCTAAAACTAGTTCACATAAAAAATGTCTATAATAGAAAAAAGTGAAAGTAACACATTCGGGTTTTAGTTGTAGTTATTATTACTAGTTACAGCCAGAAAGCTTTCGAAATGATTGACATTTATCAAAGTAAATACGTTTTATATTTGTTTTAAATAGATGAACGGATCAAACACTTGAAAAACATTCCAGAATAACGGAACTTAACACATATGTATGTAGAATTTTACCTTTGCCGGATTTTAACATGGTTTTTCCCAGTTAATTAATTTCATTCTTTATGGATTGTGATAGTGGTAATTCAAGGAAGTAAATAATTGTTATTATAATTACTTTGATTCCACAGTCGATCAAATTTATTTACCACCGAATTTAATAATAGTGAGACTGATACAAGTAGTAAAAAGTAAATGTGTTCTTCGATTTCTTTAACCTCATTTTACTTTTCGCTTATTGTGGTACTTAATGCAGTAATTTAATTTTTAACAATGAAACGACTGTGACTATGCAATTACTGACCATAATTAAAGATAATAAAATTTTAAAATAACAATAAATTTACAAATTATATGCAACGTTACTTTAGTCTAATATCATAACCTACCTCACCAGGAAGTGAGTCGTGAGTGGTCAGTAGAAAGGAAACATTAAAAAATAATCTGCATCACTGTCCCCAAAATGTACAACTAGACCTCGTAAATCATGCATCAGAAATTTCTCGTGTTAATAAAAATCTGGAATAGTTGATTTAGTCACGCTCGCGCCTAATGAATGAATTGATGAACTCACCAAACATTCAACTAAACTGACCTCGACATTGACTTCGCAAGTTGTTAGCACCAGATGATTATAGGTTACCACGATTGTAGCGAAACTTTGCATCAAGTTTTAGACAATGGTGTGTTAGCGACTTCTATCTGGCGAATGTCGGAAAACTGGAAAATCGTCGAAACAAAGGAAGAATGAACGTGTGTAACATATTGTAGGACAAAGCGACCGCGACGAAGTGGGCACAGCAATAATTACATTATACCTCAGGCGAAGCACCTGCGAAAGATCTATGAGAGTGTCGTAGGAGATCCGACTTTTAACACACGTGTCAAAATGATAACAAACCTAAAATCACCGATGAATTGCAGAAACAATGCCGACGGAACGGGTTATACGTCAGACTTTAAAATAAATATTTACGATTGTAAAAAAGCGATCTTATCTCGACCACATTTGAAATCGTCTATCAGAAAAAATGTCAATGAAGTAAATGACCCGGAAAATTTGCTTACTGCGGTGAGCCGACATTTGCATAATCGTGAACGATTCTCCTTCAGATATTAAATAAAATATTAATAAATAGTTTAATGTTGTTAAAGTCGACGTACATCGACGTCCAAAAAAATCGATATCACGATTCCTGAATATTACAAGGGTGATCGACAGCTCACTAAACTGCTAGTCGATTTTAGATCAGATTTTAGACACTTATATCATCGCCTAATAAAATTTACTCACAAAGACTACGAAAATTGAATTCCCAATGGTACTCTTAAGCTTGAAAGATATCTAGAATTACTGATTACTTTCATTCCCTGATTTATTGTGTCACTGGAAAAATAATATAGTTGAGCGTCTTAAAGTTCAATTTATTTTAAAGGGACTGTTATTTCGTCTCTCTGTAGGCTCAGGAAGAACGCGATAAACATCAGATAGGTCCACACGATCGATATCCTGGCAGGCTGGCCATACGAAAAAATTACTCCTTTTTCTCATGAAAATACTCTCTTCGAAAATACTTTCAATGATTTTATTTCTGGTTTTGTAATTAACCAAAACCGACATACCTACTTTTATTAAAGTGTCAAATTGGCTTTGGTCGGCTAAATCTTCTTGTACCTTTTCAACAAGGTCTTGTAAGTTTTGAAGGTCTGGGTTACTTCTCCATAACTCTCTGGCATTGATACGTCGTCTATTTCCTGTTTACGTCACTTTGTTCAGCATTTCTTTGCGTTTTTTTCTTCTTATTGAAGCTGCCTTTTTAGACTTTTTGTCTGCATTTTCTTTTCTCTTTTTTTAATTTATCTAAATATTCTTCTCAGTGAAGCTTGCAAAATGTCACCGTCAGAAACTGGAATAAATTGCACAGAAGTTTGGAAGATCTTGAGAACACGTCATGTGCTTAAGTTGATGTAGGAGTGTGTTGAAAGGAGCAGGAAGGAATATCTGGCGTCGAGCTAGACGGAGCAGCTAGAAGAGTATCTGATACTGGTGGAATCGAATTGCCATCAACGTTTTAAGGGAATCATTTCATAGGGAGGTATTTCCACCTTTTTTAACAATTTTTGCATTAAATGCTTGTAAATCTTATGTTTTGAAAATTTGAAAAATATATATATGCGGATTTTATTACATACAGCTGTCGCCGTCTGTTCGCAACCAGTTTTTTTATAACTCTGCTCTTCACATCGTATTTCCGCCTACCTCTTGGTCGTCTTCTTTTTAGTGGTTCCGGTGGTATCCATTTTAAAGCTTTCTTTAGCCATCTTATGTTACTCATCCTATCTGTGTGCCCAAACCAAATCAACTGTCGCTTTTGAATCTCATCGATTATGTCTTTCTCAATTCCCATTATTTCCCTAATCTCCGTATATCGGATTTTGTCCAGTCGGGATCTCCTGCAGCTTCTCCTTAGACTGCTATTCCTTTAATTTACATCCCACACTTCTGCTCCATATACTCAGACCCTCTGTATCATCGTTTTGTAAATTCTTCTCTTTGTGCTTTTCTTTGTACTCTTTCTTTTACCACCAAATAGAGTTTAAGTTATTATTATCTAATTTCAGCTCTACCTTTACTTATCCTGCTATTTATTTCTTCATTGCTGTTGAGGCCAAGATATTTACATATCTCCACTCCTTTCTAATAACATTTCTATTAAATTATTAAATGGATATAAGCTTGTCAATCTGAAGGATTTTACAAGTAGATAGTTTTGAAAACCGATCCAAAGTTTCGGGATCAAAATTGACAAGATCTGCCTTACCCAAGGTTTCTTAAATATTCCGAAAGCCGAGGCTTGTAAAATTTGGGTTGTATGGGGCGGTAATTTTAAAAGAGTAGTATTTTCTTTAATGGCTAGTTCAATGAACTCAAGGCTTAAATGACAATTATGACCATCAAAAATCCGAAGCAACGGTTTTTCTTTTGGGACAAGAGAAGAATGTGTCGTCCACCCTTCTTTAGGCTTGACTGCGTAACCAGTATTTGGATAGGCGCCTTCTGGCATCCTTCTGGGCACTTTATCACCACATGCCGAAAAGCACAACGACACTGAAGTATTTGGTCTCTTCCTGTGCGCGCTATGTACCGAAACAAAGCTTTATTTTTTTCTGCGACAACTTTCGTGTTAGCATAACCATAAAAGATAGACATTTCATCCAAATTAAGTACTTGGTGCGGCCCATTAGTCAAAGAAACCAAAAATTATTTCTGGCTTGGTCTGCTTTGTTCGAAGAGTTCGCCTCTTTGTTGGTTTCTTGCAAGACAATCCGACCAATGCAAAAATTTCCTTCGTGTTAAGCCAAAGCCTCATACAATTTTAATGTAATTTAACTTCGTCGACTTATTAATTGGTCCAGGTTTTCTGGTCCTAGATCTCTTAACATCTCAAGTTTTTTGGTCTCCCAGATTAATCTTTTAGGTTTCTTTGTTTTCCAGATTTCCTAGTCAGGTTGCTCAGTTTCCCAAGTTGCTTAGTTTTTGAGGTTTCTTGAACCTGATTATTCTTTTCCCCTTTAGTTACGAAATAAATTTAAAAAATATCAATCAAAAAAGACCACAGAAAGAAGGCATTTTAGAATCTCTGATGATGGAGACTTCTTCATATTTTATACCATCTTTAAACTTTCCTTAAATGCGCATTCTGTAATTCGCATTTACTGTAAAGCTGGTTTCCCACTGGCGCAGGGCTACACAGATATATAAAAAATATTATGGCCCTACAAACATTTCAAATTTATATTCACGGCTTTCGTATCATGAAAATTTTATCACCACATCCACCCCGTCTCATACTTCTAAATCAGTTGTGATATTGAGGTATATTCGCTATAATCTATTGCTTCTCCTTTATACAGGCATCACTTAATAAATGAATCATATCTCCAGCAGGCTTTGAATGTTACAATTCTCCAGGTAACTACATGTAGTTATTTTATCCATTGGCAAGATGATGTATGAATCATTTATAAAGATTCGATATTTCATGAATGAAATATGAAGTCCGATTTTGACACATTTGGGTTAATATTACATATATTCTTTTTAGTCGCGTCAATAAATACATAAAACGGGCAATCTTCGGAAGTCCTCAGAAACAGCTTCGATTTTAATGATTTTTTTTTGAATGTTTGTTTTCATATATTATTTAAAATCAGAAACCTTTTGAAGTGGGGAAATAAAATAATTATTTATATTGTTTAAACACTATTTACAATATTTATATAAAAAAAAAAACAGTTTTTCAATACTTATTCTACAAATAATATACGAAAGTAAACTATAAAATTATTATGAATTGTGGATTATTTATTTTAGACATTTATAAAAAAAAATGAGAATTTTCCTCGATTTCTATGGGATTCCCTGATCAGATCCTGACTTTTCTACAATAGAACTACCTCAAGAGTATACCCTTCCAAATAAAAGAAGAATTTTGTAAATCGGTTCACAATTGACGAAGATTTTGGTGAACATACATGAAGTTGGTTAATAAAAGTAGCGAAAATTTGAGTATTTTTCTCTATTTCCATGGGATTCCCTGGCCAGATCCTGATTTTTTGATAATGGAACCACCTTCAGAATACCCTTTCAAATAAAAGAAGAATTTTGTAAATCGGTCCACAATTGACGAAGAAACCGGTGAACATAAATGAAATATAAATATATTAATGTTCTGAGGTAACAAACATTAAAAAAAAAACACAACCGAATTGATAACTTACGCCTTTTTTTTATGTCTGTTAAAAACGCAAAGCTATATTAAACCTTTACTATCTCATGTAAATTGATGCGAGAAATCCATCTGTAACCTCGGCAGCACCCTAAACCAGCCGTTTTCGAGTTATGAGCGTTTTTTGAAAATATTAGAAAATGGTTCAATTGTCACGAAGTGGTCATTCTGTGATGGAACTCGACCTCCTGAATCCAACGGTGTCAATTTCAGCCCTATAGCTCCAAAAGTTTCGAAGATATCGCGTTTTAAACTTTTGGCACTTCAAAAAATTCGTTAAGTTCGTTAACACCCAAAAACATTTTCGCTCATATCTCGTGAAATATAGGTCACTGACCTGATTTAGTGGCACCAGCGTGTTCGTCTAAAAATTCTCTATAATTTGAGTGTATCTAGTATGCGGAAAGGAGTTATTTGAGGATACTAGAAGCGACAGACCGAAAACTTTGGGTAATTTTTTTGGATTTTTTGAATTTTGATTTCAGACAAACCGTGCTTGATAAGACGTTTCTGAGGGCATCAATCGAAAGAAAAACTCCATATTTACTTATGTTCCGGACCACGTCGTCATAAGTCGAAGGGTTCGGGAGCAGGAGAGGATTAAAGAAAAATTAAAAAATTTTGAACCTCAAGGGGGTAAATTTTGAAAATTGAAAAAATAAACTTTTTGTCTCGAAACGCTTCGAAACCTTTACTATCTAATGTAAATTGATGCGAGCAATCCATCTGTAACCTCGACAGTCCCCTAGATAAAGCCGTTTTCGAGTTATGAGCGTTTTTTGAAAAATATTAGAAAATAGTTCAATTGTCACGAAGTTTTGGCACTTTCAATTTCATTGTTTAATATAACCTACAAAAACTACCTAATATACTATGACTATGATATATCGGAATATTTAGTGAAATAATAAGTGATAGGAGGTGATATGCTTTGTAAATCTTTAATCATATTAAATTTGTCTTACACGATTTTTATTTTTATGATCTGAGTCTTCCGAAAAATCCAAAATTGAAGTTTTTTATGAATCGTAGCAGACCCGTTGTTAAAAGATTTTTTTTCACTTTTGATCTATTTAATCAGAGAAGAAATTGCCAAAAATTAAAACAACATTTTTGAATTGAAACTTCAAACTTCCGGCGAATGCGGTACGAAATGTGTGACAATCTACGCATATCCGAGGCGCGTTCCGTTGACCGTTAAAGTTAAATACTTTAATTTTAAAAAATACTGCGCATGTTCATATTTTATGAATTGGTAAATGAATTAACAATTAATGATGTCAAAATGCAATAAAAGACCAGGTTGTATCACCTAAAAATGTCCCTCCAGACCGAGCTCTATATAATAGACATGATTGAGGTTATGTTCATAGATGTCAAAGTGGTTGACGACTTATCATAAAATTGCATCGTGCATGTTACCACGACGGAATAAATGTCAGAATTTGACAATCAATGTGACCAACCAAAAATTACTGTTGCTTCTACCAACATGACCACATGTTGACAATAGTTTATAAAAAAAATGGATAATGAGTGTTTTTTCATGGAGAAAGTGAGTTATCAACTTTGTTACTATCTATACCTATGTATGCAATTTTCAACGGATAGAAATATTCTTTGTCCACTCGCATTACGCTAGATGTTAGTATGTATTAGTTTAAATTATTTTAAGTTGGTTCAGTTGTATAGCGACTGGAAGATATTACATACAGATGATTCGTTTTATATACACAGGGTGATTTTTAAAAAACTGCAGGCGCTGTCGATTTTTAATTTACGGGTCGATTTCAAAAATAAAAAATAGCTGTTTTTAACACTAGTGATTAAATACACCACTTTGCTCACTAGTGTTAAAAACAGCTATGTATTTTTGAAATTCAATTAATTATCGTAATAATTTGATGGGGGTAGTTTTCTCCCGAAACATGTCCCAATTGTAATTTTACATTTATTAAAGTTTGTGGAGTTCGACTTGAATATATTCAAATTTTAATTTAAATTTACTCCACTTTGATTTATCGACATTCTTCTGGTTGTCGTTTTCTATTATTAGTAAACGGTAAATATTAAAGATTTATTACTCTTCAGGTAAAGCAATTTTAGGGCAATCCAAAAGATCCTCCTTTGAAAAATTGAACATTTCTTTTATCAAAAAATCCACTAAATAATTTAAAATTCCCAACCACAACATTATGGAAGAATACCAATACCTACACAGTTATCTTCCGGTGGAAAGCCAGGTTGAAATGTTTTTCGGTTTCAAACAATAAATTTCGAGGATTGTGGGAACACGTTTCCGAGTCATTTCATGTCAAAGACCTTAAATCTGCTGATAAGGTCCCTTGTCAACTCTTTCAAAATAATCCTTTTTATGCTGAATGAAATCCTTATTACCTTTGTCGGCTTTTAAACAAAGCATCCTTTTTGTCCTAAACCTTTAGGGAAACCGTCATCTGCATTATTTAAATTTTTGCTCAGCAAAATCTGGTAAAATGCTTTGACCACAAACTTTCCATTAGCGGATTCATTGAGGCGGTCGTTAAAAGATTATAGGGATTCCCACAGTCACCCAGTGTTCTCAAGAAGTCGGTTCAAGATGAACGCGTACCGGAGTTAATCTAGCGTTATTTCCAAAGGAGGTGAATGGGGTATGAGCTGTCAAACTTTGGGATTGTTAAAATGGGTTACCAAAACAAGACACTTTGAGAAGGGATCCTAATTTTCAAATTTAGTCAAAAAGAGAACGTTATCAGAGTTGAATTACTTTTTAACCGTTGAGTGGGAATTTCAAACAAACTGGCAATAAGGGGTAGCAATAGGACAACAAATAAAACCATGCCAATAAATTAAGAGGCATCATAATATTGGGTAAAAACAACGTATCTTGAAGTTTAGTAGTTCATACTCCATTTATAGTGTTTTAACGTAATATTTTCTTCCGATGTTACATAAGAGGAAGTAAAGTCCAGTACCAGTTGCATAATAGGAACTAAAGAAGAGACTAAACAAAAGAAACCAAACAAAAATAGAAGAATGCAAAAATATAAAAACATTGGAAATTAAGAGCCAAGAACAGATCAATGATATAAAAAAGGACAATCAAGAACACACAATAGACCATAAATAAAAAAATTGTGTATGAAATAATGAAGGAAAATGAATAGATAAACAATAATGTGGAAAAGATACTTTACCAATGCATACGTATAACAGTAGATACAAGAACGTGGTAGTTCCTGCTGAATCACAACAGCACCCCTAGTCAATTTCGGTACGATCACCGCCACGACATTACTGAACGGCTCGTCTATAGAAGAAAGAGATTGACATTCTCTGGTAATGATCGAATTTATTTTGATGACCTCTAATAGGGACGAAACCGGTCTGTGAATTTATGTTCACTAATGTCCAAGAGTAGCAGATTTGAGCGTTTGTGTTTCTTAATAACCCTACGGAAATGTTATAAATTCTTTAAGTCATTCAAATATTCCAGTTAGTTGTTTTTATGTTGCTGACATTACAAACTTTATGTTTTACAATCAAGATCTTGTGCTTGACATTTACCAAAGTTATTTGATTTTATTTATGTCTACTTTGCAACGCACCACTAAAATTGCTTTATTTGCTGATGTCTGTCAATATTGAAGTGGAAGTGAATCCACGGCAAATATTTATCATCTTCCAAGTTATCTCTTACAATAAAAAATAGTCGGCATTTCAATTATTAATGAACGAAGTGAACCATTGATACGAGATGTGAACGACTCGTGGAATGAAAAAAAAAAATACCTAAAGTTCTATTAAATTGAATCGCACGACTTTTTTTTCAATATGAAGAGCTGTGATAGGAAAGGGTTGTTCAGTGAAGTGTTTGTGTCAACATAATATTATTCCCAAAAGGTGAAGAAGTATTTGTATTATCTGTGTCATTGTAATTGTAATTGTAACTTAATTTTGAGTACTTACACTTGTGAGTACTTACAATACTCTTACAAAAAAACTTTCCAACACTAAAATTACATCTTTTATACAACATAGAATAATAAGCGTCCAGTGGTCGAAATGGGTCGGGATTCCCGATGGGTCCGATGGTCAAAACCTTAAAAGCACTATAAAATTCAACGGGGCCGACAACGAGGCGACCACCATATCCGGCTTGCATATTCACATAATTATTTACATTACATAACAGATACTGTTGTTCTTCTTTGGGGGTTTGACTGTGATTTTAGTATTGATGCTCAGAAATTCCAATTTATATATCTTTTTGTTATTTCTTTTGGGTTCGAGATCTACGAAAAATAGTGTAACGTTCATGATGCTCCGAACTCTATGTCCTTTTTTCCTGATTCTTGTTTCATGTGGTTGGCTTGTGTTAAATAGTGGAGATGTTTTATGAGGATTCTATATAAACTTTCTTCTTTTATTTGGTACGTACGATGTACTATTTCTTCTTCTTCGAAGTGTCTTATTATTTTTCAATCAATCATTCGTTAAGGCTTTGCTGTCGTATGTTTTTTCTTCCCTGGCGTTAGATATGGCTTTAGTCATCTCTTTGATATTTAAAAATGGGGGAGGGGTTTGGTATTCCTTGTGGCAAATTTGTTTCTGTTGTTTGATTTTCTTCGTTTTCATGCTTGTCTGGCAGCCGGTCAAAACGATTTGGCAATTTGGTAGGTGGCGGATTTGGAGTGGCATTTGAGGTAAACCGTGGGACGGCATTGCTGGCTTGCGGGGACCATCCTCAAGGGTAGTCCCTAGGGGTGGTGGGCCGCCTGCTTACCTGAAACCTTATCCCTGGCCTAATGACGTTTTTTGCCCAGAGTAGCGAGTCAACGTGCGTTTTCTTCATTGAAAAAAAAAACGATAAGCGCTTGCTGATAACGGTGCATATATCTATCTGTATTGTCTGAATGCTCGTAACAGACTAATGTAAATGTGAGTGAATGTTTTCGAAGTGTATCCTTGTTTTCAAGATGCATGCAATTTGTTGTACCGTTCTATATTATCATTGTTAATTAAATTCAATATAACTATTAGTAAACAGCGGCGATTAAGTTAATAACTACCACCATACTCCCACCGCCATTCGACTAGACCGATGCAGAAGAACGTCATGCCAACTAACAGCACGCAGAGAGAGGTGTTAGATTGTGGTGGGGGTAATTTTAGTTCGCACTTATAATTGCCGCTGTTCATGTCCATAAACAAGATTAATTTTTTTCCAAATCTCATCAAAACATGCCTCGGAGAAAAAATTTGAGTAATTGATAAACGACTTCATACATTATTTCTTGTATACAGGAAGTAATTTTTTGCTGCTATAATTAATTGCTCTTCATAATTTGACGTACTCAGTTCATAATTTGTTCTCTCAATATTAAAATTAGCATTTTTTAGAAAGAAATTATTTTGTTTAAGGCACTAAAGATGTCCTAAAGCATGGGCTTATAAGCTCATTAAAATTGATCATATAATGTGTGTAGGTTGGCCGATAATAATGTTTGATGATAATGTAATATCACTTCCTTAAACCCACGGTGCAGCATTTCTAAAATGTTTATACTCTTCTTTCATGTAACTATTGCGTTGATAGTTTTATTGTTTAGTTTGAAATTTATTCCTTTACAACTATAACTCCTCTCTACTTTTATTTAATATTGTCATTTACTCACCCATTTTCGTTGTCGCGTTTTATTTCCAACATTACCAACTTGATATAGTTAGATCAGAAACATTGGGCACTAGTTTACACAACACCAACTAATTCTTTGAACGTGCTTGTAGCAACTAACTTAAAGCTAAACTGATATATAGTCATCTAATCTATAATTGATAAATTTATTGATAAAAAATTCCCATAAACCGTAGACCATTGCAATGCATTATATTATTGATCGAGAAATGTAATTGAATAATCTCTTTCAAAATATGTCAGTCAACTTGAAATTTTTCAAATCTCATGTTTTGGCTCAAGATATTAGGTTGTCTTCAGGTTCAAAGACCAGAGAATCAATTCTTGTAAAAAAAACAAATAAAAGAATTTATCCTCTTTCAGGAAAACTTGGTGTCGGTGGCAAACCCTCCTCCACCGGAATAGTCCGGCCAAAATGGATACTGAACCTCGAAATGTCCGAAAGAGGACAAACTTGGTACAGAGCTGTCACATTTTAAATGAAATGTATGATGTCGCCACCTATCCAATACCTGTCTCTCAAAGGACTCTAGGATAATATAATAATTATATATTCTACCTACACTTACCTACATTTTGATGGATTCCATTAAACTATGAAAAGACTGTTTCTTCTTAAAAAAATATTAAACTTTAGGTGGCCCTCATTAACATAAGCCCATAAAAATCAAACACTTCAAACTGTTTCCACAAAACTTCAATGCTAAACATGGCCGGGGCACAGCCACCACCTCCCCATATATCGCCTCCAAAACCGCATGCCCACTCTTGTGATGGCCCTCCTTTTCCTCCAACCGTCACCGAAATATTTGACGACAAAAGATTACATAGACAACCACCTACCCCCAACAACGACCAGAAACTCTGTCCCAGAAATCGACAACCAAATCTAACTCTACCTAACAAGCCCTTAAAAAATCCAGAAACTACGCCAACTTCCTCTATCTCAAAACTTCACACATACAACACCTTCATCAAACCCATCCTAGAATATAGTTCGTTTATCTACGCCAAACTCCCAAAACGCCCACTATTTCAAATCTGCGTCTTTCAAAAACATACCCTTACCCAACAAGTCCACAATTAAACCAAAACCATCTCCATCGCAAACAGATTCATCAATCTCCTGGAGTTGGTAGAAGAGACGCTGCTCTCGATGATGAGGTTACAGCCTTAAAAGAGAGATGTCCACCTCCGTTCCCACAGGAGCATTTTCCTCCCTCACCCTTAGAAGAAAAAAGAACACAAAAGAACACTTGAAGAAATACCCTCAATGTACCCAGGAGAGCACACAAGAACCGACCCCAGAACAACACAACCGACGGCACAAAAACGTAAGGATCCCACCAGGACGATCAATTCACGCCATCTCAACGATCAAGTACCACGCCCTACTAATTGAAACATCTTTAATTTTTGACTGAAAACAATAAACAGCGTTCCTTCGCCCTGTCCTTCTTTGTTACCTTTTGATGATTCGTCTATCTTGCTTATTGTTGTCTTCATCTGTTCAAATACTGTCACTATTTTCCACCACTTATCGCCTATATGTACGTCTCTCACCATGTCTTCCTCCTTTTCGGCCTTATTCTGATTTTTTTCTTTTGACGCACTTCCTATCTTCTTTCTTCTTCTCGCCCACTTGATATCCACTTGATTTTTTAGCAGCAGTTTTTATTTTTTTCCCAGCTTTGATTTTCTATCCATGTTTCCGTTAGATCTATTATCTCATAGTCCCAGAAATCTTGTTCTTTTTTCTTAGTACCGGAACATTCCAAAACAGAGCCCTCGACTTTTTAATTTTTTCTCCTTGTTCTTCTTTTACCGCTTTTTTTTGTCCTTTTTCTTCGTCTTATTAGAAAACCACTGGCCTCTCTCTCGCTTCATTCCACCTCCATTGAACCCGTTTATTATTAATTTCTTTCGCTATGCCTCTTAATTTCTTCTGTAACTCTCTTCCTTGATGCTTTGGGAAGTCAATACCTGTAAATGTCATTTTTGTTTCTTTCTTTCTCCTTAGGTTTCCTTTTTGACTTTTTCCTTTCACAGAAAAATCTCTTTGGCATCTTCTCTTTCTCTTTAAATTCTTCTCTTTGCCTTTCCGTCTCTCTCTTATTTTCTTGATTCTCTTTTCGTATCTCCTTCATTCCTTCCTTTAGTTCCCTTTTTATTGCTTCCAACTTATATGTGATCCTCTCCATTTCACTGTCAATTTTCTTATCTGTTTTTGGCGATTTTGATATTATTTCATTTATTTAAAAAAAAAATCTTCTTGTTTTCCTGTTCCGTCCTTCCCTCTTCGTTTCCTTTTTTATCTTTTCTTACAAGAATCCGAAAAATATGAGCGATAGCTCATTCGATTCGGGATTTTATTCTGAGAAATTCCGCAAATAAAAATTACGATTGTTATTAATAAAAAAACTAAAAAAAGGGGGCTTAGCTTTTTTGCAATAACACAATAGTAATTTGAGTACCTAGGCCGCAAAAGTTAACTTGGCCGAGGTGCAAACGACGTTTTTTAGGCGAGGATCACAAAAGAATTAAAAAATTTGGTTATAACTTTTTTTTAAATGATGATTACCAAAAAGGTGTTTGTACGTCCGTTTTTTTTTTTGTTACCGTGAAGCTTTTTGTACACATCTGTCGAATTCTGACAAATCAGTCCCAAAAAAGTGAAGTTTGACAAATCAGTCCCAAAAAAGTAGAGTTTGACAGATGCGTACAAAAAAGTAAGACTTTACTACTCCAAAAGAGGCCGTATAATCACCTTTTTCGGAATCATCGCTTAAAAAAACTATAAGTGATTAAATATTAATTTAAAAATTTGAATAAATTATGGTGTGTTCTTAACACTTGATGGAATAAGATCCCGTTGAAAAAAATCGATTCAGTTTTCAATAAGTTAGGCAATTGTTAATTAACAAAATTTAATGGGACCTCCGCTTTTCTTAAAGACAAAAAAATTGACCTATAAATTTTTCACTTCTTGGAGCCGTTCTTATATATGTACTCAAGAAGTTCATGTTCTAAAAGTTTTTATAAGTTAATTAATTTGTTTATAATAATTGTTTAAATTTTATCACAATTTTTACGATGTAAAAATCAGTAGAAAAAGGACCATCATTTAGTAGGTATTTTAAAAATATCTAACGTGATTTATTAAAATTTTTAAAAGGATTTTGTCCAATTTACAAGTATTTTTGTAGTATTAACCAGTTTCTGCTGCGTGTTTTTTTTTTGTACATATTACTTCAACGGGGAAGTTAATTTCACACTCTATCATAATTTTGAACACTATTTGACAAGATAAGGTAACAGGCGTTTCAATACCTGTGCTCTCGTCTCCTATCCGAACGTTAAAATCACCTATGGCCAAGAAGAAAAACTGCTGAACTGCGGAATCTAAAAACGGATTTTGTTCTAAACGCATCACACTTGACGCTGTGTTTACAAAAAACTGGTTTATTTACATTTTTGTTCCCATAATTTCGGCGCTGAACAAGCGTCACAAAAATAATTGTGTGTGTAATTAGCTTACGAAGATTGTTAACGTTACTCCTAATCTATTTTTAGCAACTACTTCAGTTATTCCTTGTTTGTGGTGAAATACGCTCTAACGTATACAATACCTATCATCATTTTTAATTAAAATTTGTATTGCAACAATTGATTCGCGTGTTATCGTAAAGGTACTTTAGAGATAATGATTGTGCCTGAGTAATTAAGCACCTAGATGAAATACGCAATAAAATTGTGTAACGTATGTCGCTAGTACCTATATTAAATATATTATAAATCAAATAATATCCAAAAACTTAAGTGGGCACTTAGAAATGGATATAAAGCTTATCAATACATTAGTGAGTTCGGATGCATGTTGGATACACCGAGACATAGAATTATTGCACAATGTATATTTGCATATTCACAAACGGTATGTAATTAGTAAATCCCAAAATCCCATTATTATTTAACAACGCAAGCATCTGAAACTATGAGTAATTAAAACCAGGCCTCTTTAATTTGACCGCAAAATAAAAACCATTGATTTATAAAACAATTTACACAAGATGCGTCAATAAAAATTGCTACAATGAAGTCAGGAGATACGGAGTATTAATCATTGTTTGGCAGATGAAAAATGGAAAATTGCTTGCAGCAATTTGGTTTTACCGGAATAAAATAAGGAGTATGAATATTTTTTAAATTGAAACCAATACCATTTTATAATAATGCATTTATTAGCATTATTAGTGATTAAATTTGTTTTGCAACGATTTGGTTTTACCTGACTGGGTAAATTCAAAGGTGAAAAGAATTTAGACCTCAGTTATACTGAAAAGAAAGCGGATTGATGTTCTGTGCATTTTTCTTTGAGGCACTAATACTATGATCTGTATTTCTTTCGATAGTGCAACAAATTAGAAAAATAAACTGGACAACTTAAACTTAAAAACAAGGAGATAACAGAAAAACAAAAAAAATCAAACAAAATTATCGCCTTTCCTATTTTGATATTAAATTTGGGGCAAAAATTTCAAGTATCTACCCCATTTTTCTGGTCAAAACAATGAGAAACTTTTCTAGTTTTGCAACTACATATTTTTACAAGAACGGAAATTAATCAAAACATGTAGTGGAACTGAAACAAAAAAAGATAATCATATTATGATAGTTTTATTAAGAGCTTGTTCTTCTAAGGGCCTTCTTTCTATGACAAGTTATTATCTAGTATGCGTTTTAAATAATTGCAAATACAATCTAGTACATATATTTAATCAAGTAATTCTTGTATATATAAACAAATTTATTTCGGATATCTCGGAAACGGTTCTAACAATTTGCATGAAATTTTGTATTTAGATAAGGTTTTGCTTTTTAAGTCTACCTATATAGTTGTATTTCTTGTAGAAACTCAATTTTACGCAGTTTTTTTAACAGCCTTTATCACTGCTGACAATTTCAAACACTTTGGTGGTGGGGATGAATGAGAGTGGGGACGCGTGTGAATGAAACGACTAGCGTAGTGGGTATTAGGTCCCCTCGGGCCCCCTGTCTCAAAGAGGCCCCCTTGTTTCACTTTTAGTCGTTTGCTTATAAAGATGACGCACCCATTTTTGTATTTGGTTAGATCAAGAGACTCATACGATTTATTGAAATTAGTATGCGACATGATGTGTCTAAATACATATATGTATTTTCGGATAGACAAGTATGGTTCCAAAAAATATATGAAGTATGTAGTTATCCTTTAAATTTTGTTACATGTTGTTGGCTGCAATGTATTGTGGTCATCTACCTCGCGTTCCTATTCTTGACTACTATATCTGTTATATTCATTCACATTTGTAATTTTTCACAATTAAATCAGTCATGATGAATGCTGCGAAATTCGTATCACAACATAATATAAATTGAGTAATAACGCAATGACGATTAAACGTGGAAATTCAAACCGCAAAGTATAGTTAATTGATACACCACAAGCAAAAAAGTCCACAAGTTACAGTAATATCTCACTACTTGTAAAAAAGATCATACAAGGTAATAATTATTGTATTATGGAAACACCTGGTACAGAATGTTTTTCCTGGTACTATCAGATAGGCCAAGAAAAGATTGTCTCGGGAAGAGTCCAGAAGTGTAACAATAAATCAGTAACGTATTGATCAATTTTATAGATATATATAATTTACCGGTTACCGATTTTGATATAGTGTTAACTGCTCCCAGCAAAAATTAAAATTAGAAAAAAATCATGCCCAAAAAAGCAATACATACAAGAATATGTATTTGTCCACTGGATCAATTTACATAAAAAAATAATAATAATTTGTACCAAATAGCTGCAAACAAGTGTCACTGTAAAAGAAAACACGATTTTGAGCGTACGCCTCTGTGTCTGTGCTTTCCCGACCTAAACAACACTATAATCAACAGACTTGATCGTGAACACGTGAGTTCAATGTCGGGGTCTTGTCCTAGATTAAATTGTAGTGAACAAAAAAAAACAATAAAAGATGATAAGTAAAGTACAAAAAGCAAATGTATTTTTATGGTACTTCAGTCCGCGGGTTTTTTCCACAATCTAGAATGCCATGCCACTAGCGTAGAATCAAAATGGCTCATGGGGATTTTACATTATTTTCTTTGGACTTTCGCCTAGAATCACAACTTGAACTTGCTGGTCCAAAATTCCGACTTTTTTTAATTTGATTGACTTGCCGAACCCAAACGATAGAACGAAAGGTGCCGAATCTACTGGAACTATTCGCTCTCCACCGTCAGACGTGGACTCCACCAAGCAGATGTTTGTAATTGAGTTCTCGGTTCTGGCGAAGCTGGGCGTTGCGCAGAAGGCAGTTATTTGGGGTCGTTCCGTTTGCTCAGGGCACATGATTCTCGGCGCTCGTAGTTACTCACCCCATGGTTTGACCAGCAAGGAACCTTGTGAAGATCAGGATCAAAGGATTTCCTTGTGGTCATATTAAAAATACATTTAATCTGTACCTTGAGGGAAAAACAAAATTGTAAAATCGCATAGGTATCAAATATAGGGTGACGGGTGCAGTTGTTGGACGGTCATTCACCGCTTTATTAAAATTCCAAAATCACAAGCTCCGCGTTGCTTTTCTTATCTATAATAATTTATTTAAGGAACACTTTTTCGTCTACTGGCGCCCAAACATCAATAGTGTTTTAAATGTGTCCTGATTGTGTATGGCAAAATTTGAACCAACTGCTGCCTATTGGCGGTGGCTGATGATTTGCCAACGCACTTTGCAGCATATCCCAAGCGTGTTCCACGGGATTTAGATCAGAGGAGCGTGGTGGTAATGCCAGATGCCTAATGTGATTAATTTATGGGGCTCTGTGAACTGTGGCAATTTTATGCGGTCGTGATGCATTGTCGTCTAAGAAAATGAAATTCTCTCCAACTTGCGGTACTAATGGCCGCACAATTCCATTGCTGATTTCTTGAACATAGATCCTACCATTCATGTTCCTTTCGCATAATGTATAGGGGCGTTCGGCGACCTAAGGTGATTCCTCCCCAAACCATGACACTGCCTTTTCCGAAGGGGTGAATATCTTGAACAAATCTTGGAGTTTCTGAGCGTTTCCCGACACGTACTCGTCTGGAATCAGTATGCAGTCCAAAACGCGACTCGAGTATGTTGAGCCCAATTTAAGTGAACTTTTGTCTTTCGCTTCGGTCTCTTTGAGTAAGTGGTACTCCTCTGAATGGTCTACGAGATGCTCAGCCGATTTTGTGGAGTCGGGTTCATACAGTTCATACTCAAATCCCAGCTCCTGTAGCGACTTCAAACTTGAAAGTTCCGTCATAGGGACAGAGGACTGCCTTCTACATTTATCGTGAAAAGCAAAAAACAATAGAAAAAATAACAAGCGCAACAAAAAAATACAATAAACACTGGAAAAAAAAAGGTAAAAGGATACCCGGAAAAAAGTTAATCTGAAAAAATCTGAAGGCAAGACTATGATGAGTCCAGCAGAAAAGGCTTCCTCAAGATATTGAAACTGAAATAGTAATTTCCGACGACGAGCGACGAAGAAGCGAGTGCCTTCATTTGCGTGAACGCGAGAAGTTTGTTCACGCATGAGAATTGTACAATATTTCTTGAAACGAACATTACCACGATTTTTAAATTAAAATTGATTTAATATGCAATTAGACTTCAAAATATGAAATAAAGCAAGCCATGGCTTCTTTAACAACTGACGAATTAATTGTAAGACATCAAGACAGTGTTGAAGGTTTTATTCAAGACATAAGTGATATTACGTGATGTAAGGAATAAATGCGACAGATACGTTAATGAAGTGATAAGAGTTGTTGATAATAGTATAATTAAGCCATGGTATAATCACCAAATAGGAGAATGTATTAAAATGAGAGATGACTGCTTTAAAAAATATAAGGTAACAAAAATTTAAAAAAAAAGTACAGTAAGTGAAGTACAAAAAAATGAGAAATGAGGTGGTGGACATTATAAGAAAAACTATTAAACTACTAAAAGAGACTATTATGAGCAAGGGGTGAATGAAAACAAATTTGATCAAAAAAACATGCGGAAGACGTTAAAGAATATAATTGGGAGAAAAAATACAGAGACTTTTAAAGAAACAATTTTAATTTTTAAAAATTTAGGTGAGTATATAAGGAAAGTATTGAGGATATAGTAAGTAATATAGTACCTATTCAAGTACCTGATAAAATAGAAAATGTTAATAACACACCGAAGACTGATCTTTGCAATTTTAGCCTAGTAGATTATTCAAAACTAAAAGAAAGTATATTCTCATTACCCAATAAGAGTAGTCCTGATGATGTTGCAGCTGAAATATTGAAAAATGTATTTAATGAAACAAAAAGCCCTCTATTAAATATAACAAATAGCTCTCTTGGATAGCTCTCTTGGCAGCGGTGTTGTTCCATCTTAATTGTTAATATACCAAAATCTAAAAATCTAAAAAAACCAGAAGAATTTAGACTTATTAATACTTTGCCTACAATTGCAAAATTGTTAGAAGATCATTTATGAACAACTGCTGCATATTTTGTTTGATGTGTAATCAGGCTTTAGAAGAAATTATAATTGCGAAACTGCTTCTCAATATATACTTAACGATTGGAAAACTCATAGAGACGACGTACTTTTTTTGGATTTCAAACGGACCTTCGAGAGGATCGACAGAAAACTACTTAATGAAACTCGAAAATTTAAGTATACGGGGCATGGCACCAAAATGGATAAATACTTATTTATCTGATAGAAAACAGAGGGTGAAATGTGTTGAGGTGATGTCAGAAAGTATTGAAATTGAATGGGGTGTCTCACAGGGCAGTATAATTGGTCCGCTATTTTTTAAACTGTACATTAATGATACAAATAGTTCAATAAAACAATGTAAATTTCACGTATCTGCCGATGATACTGCTCTTTATATAGCTGGAAAAAATCAAAATATTATTCAACAATTACTGGATGATGACATAATAAGTCTATGTAACTGGTTAGGAACAAACAAGCTGAAATTAAATTTAGATAAAACTAAAGGACTATTGTGAGGGAATAAATCACATGAATGGGTAAATAATAATTTGCAAATTAAAATAGATCAAAATAGTTTACAAAATTAAATATCTGGGTATCATAGTAAATTATAATTTAGATTTTAGAGAACATGTAGACTGTATTTGTAAAAAGATAGCTAAAAAGATTGGTGTATTAACAAGATGTAGGGGATACTTGAACTTTAAAACTAAGCTTTTAATTTACAACGCCATGATTTTGTCTCGTTATTATTTTGCAGGAACAGTATTATTATAGACTTCAGATATTGCAAAATCGACCTATGCGTACAATATTAGATAATGTAAATAGATATAGTAGAATAGATGACATGTTAGTTAGATTAAATTGGTTAAAAGTGTATGATGTGTGTCAAATTCAAGCGTTGTTATTCACCCATAAAATTTAATGCCAAAATATTTTAGTGATGTATTAAAGAAATTCTCAGATAATTACCATTACAATACAAGAGAAAAAGATAATTATGTATTAGAACATAAAAATTATAGCTCGAATGAAAATTCTTTGTTTTTTAAAGCCATTATAGTCTATAATAAGTTACCTGTAGATATAAAAAATTGCGTTAGCATTAGAAATTTTAAAAGTAAGTTAGTAAATAGATATAGGTCCAAACTAGCGTTTTAAGTAAATTTTATAATTATAATATACATTTTTTTATATAGATAACATAAATATTTTATTGCATAATTTATTTATATAGCCGTGTGTGCTAAATAAATGCAGTAGTACCATCTGATTTTATATCATTCTTAGCGTCTATCCTGATTATATTATATATTTACAAAAACAAAAACAAAAACTACTTTTTTATTCTGTCAAAATTAAGTGTATCTATTAGCCTATTCCGATTGTGTCTGAAAAGTCTCTTTATAAACTGTGCAATAAAGTGTAATTTTGGTTGCGGTTCCCATGCAAATAAGTGACGCTAATAATGAAGGCGCCAACATTATTACTCATAATTTTTATGAAAAGTTCTAAAGTATCAATAAAGTGGAACTTTTTTCTTTAATCCTGGGACAACCTGATCCTGTAGATAGTTTCAAAATTCACATAATTCATTAGCGTGAATCAGACTTTTTCACTTATGCATGCTGTCAACTGTCTGTTTTATTTTTTCATAACATTTATGATTAAGTAGTAAATGTTGAAAGTCGAATCAGCTTTCGCACATTTTTATCTTCAATTTCTGAATATCAAATAATTTAATAATAATTACCTTAATAAGCAAACCATCCTGATACGCAAATCCCTATTTCAAAAAATAAAAAAATTGAAATTCAATTTCTTGCAGTCTTATCCAAAAATACCTTATGGTATGCAGACGAAAATTTTGTAAATTTTACACTAAACATGTTAACATGTTAAAATTGAAATATATCTAAGTCGAACTCCACAAACTTTAATGAGCGTAAAATTACAAATGGAACATGTTTTGGCAGAACACTACTGACATCATCAGCCCTAATTTAACAAGAGATTAATGATACAATTGATGAATTACAAGAGGGCTTCTTACCTTAAAGAATTTTAAAAACAAATATGACTTTGACGTTATTTTGAATTAAATTTGACGTTTTGAAAAGGTTACATGATTTTTAAAACATTTCGTAAAAACAACATTTTATAAAATGTAAAAATTAAAATGGAGAATCTGGTAAGTTTGTTTGAGTGGTAAAAAATTTAAAATAGTGAATTAATAATGGGATTATTGAAATTATTCTGTTTGTTTAAACAAGATCTGTTTTCCAGTTTCAAGGCTTTCCTTATTTCCAAAGTCTCAAGAAAATGTAATTTCCGGCCTTTATTGCATTTATTAATCAATTTCAATCAATCAAGTTCCGTCATAGGGACACAGGACTGCCTTCTAGCATTTATCGTGGAAAGCAAAAAGCAATAGAAAAAATAACAAGCGCAACAAAAAAATACAATAAACACTGAAAAAAAAAAGTAAAAGGATACCCGGAAAAAAGTTAATCTGAAAAAGTCTAAAGGCAAGACTATGACACGTCCAGCAGAAAAGGCTTCCTCAAGAAATTGAAACTGAAATAGTAATTTACGACGACGAGCGACGAAGAAGCGAGTGCCTTCATTTGCGTGAAAGCGAGAAGATTGTTCACGCATGAGAATTGTACAATATTTTTTGAAACGAACATTACCACGATTTTTAAATTAAAATTGATTTAATATGCAATTAGACTTTAAAATATGAAATAAAGCAAGGCATGGCTTCTTTAACAACTGACGAATTAAATGTAAGACATCAAGACAGTGTTAAAGGTTTTATTCAAGACATAAGTGATATTACGTGATGTAAGGAATAAATGCGACAGATACGTTAATGAAGTGATAACTTATTGATAATAGTATAATTAAGATATGGTATAATCACCAAATAGGAGAATATATTAAAATAAGAGATGACTGCTTTAAAAAATATAAGGTAACAAAAAGTGAAAAAAAAGTACAGTAAGTGAAGTACAAAAAAATGAGAAATGAGGTGGTGGACATTATAAGAAAAACTATTAAACTACTAAAAGAGACTATTATGAGCAAGGGGTGAATGAAAACAAATTTGATCAAAAAAACATGCGGAAGACGTTAAAGAATATAATTGGGAGAAAAAATACAGAGACTTTTAATGAAACAATTTTAATTTTTAAAAATTTAGGTGAGTATATAAGGAAAGTATTGAGGATATAGTAAGTAATATAGTACCTATTCAAGTACCTGATAAAATAGAAAATGTTAATAACACACCAAAGACTGATCTTTGCAATTTTAGCCTAGTAGATTATTCAAAACTAAAAGAAAGTATATTCTCATTACCCAATAAGAGTAGTCCTGATGATGTTACAGCTGAAATATTGAAAAATGCATTTAATGAAACAAAAAGCCCTCTATTAAATATAACAAATAGCTCTCTTGGCAGCGGTGTTGTTCCATCTTAATTGTTAATATACCAAAATCTAAAAATCTAAAAAAACCAGAAGAATTTAGACTTATTAATACTTTGCCTACAATTGCAAAATTGTTAGAAGATCGTTTATGAACAACTGCTGCATATTTTGTTTGATGTGTAATCAGGCTTTAGAAGAAATTATAATTGCGAAACTGCTTCTCAATATATACTTAACGATTGGAAAACTCATAGAGACGACGTACTTTTTTTGGATTTCAAACGGACCTTCGAGAGGATCGACAGAAAACTACTTAATGAAACTCGAAAATTTAAGTATACGGGGCATGGCACCAAAATGGATAAATACTTATTTATCTGATAGAAAACAGAGGGTGAAATGTGTTGAGGTGATATCAGAAAGTATTGAAATTGAATGAGGTGTCCCACAGGGCAGTATAATTGGTCCGCTATTTTTTAAACTGTACATTAATGATACAAATAGTTCAATAAAACAATGTAAATTTCACGTATTTGCCGATGATACTGTTCTTTATATAGCTGGAAAAAATCAAAATATTATTCAACAATTACTGGATGATGATATAATAAGTCTATGTAACTGGTTACGAACAAACAAGCTGAAATTAAATTTAGATAAAACTAAAGGACTATTGTGAGGGAATAAATCACATGAATGGGTAAATAATAATTTGCAAATTAAAATAGATCAAAATAGTTTACAAAATTAAATATCTGGGTATCATAGTAAATTATAATTTAGATTTTAGAGAACAAGTAGACTGTATTTGTAAAAAGATAGCTAAAAAGATTGGTGTATTAACAAGATGTAGGGGATACTTGAACTTTAAAACTAGGCTTTTAATTTACAACGCCATGATTTTGCCTCGTTATTATTTTGCAGGAACAGTATTATTATAGACTTCAGATATTGCAAAATCGACCTATGCGTACAATATTAGATAATGTAAATAGATATAGTAGAATAGATAACATGTTAGTTAGATTAAATTGGTTAAAAGTGTATGATGTGTGTCAAATTCAAGCGTTGTTATTCACCCATAAAATTTAATGCCAAAATATTTTAGTGATGTATTAAAGAAATTCTCAGATAATTACCATTACAATACAAAATGAAAAGATAATTATGTATTAGAACATAAAAATTATAGCTCGAATGAAAATTCTTTGTTTTTTAGAGCCATTATAGTCTATAATAAGTTACCTGTAGATATAAAAAATTGCGTTAGCATTAGAAATTTTAAAAGTAAGTTAGTAAATAGATATAGGTCCAAACTAGCGTTTTAAGTAAATTTTATAATTATAATATACATTTTTTTTTATATAGATAACATAAATATTTTATTGCATAATTTATTTATATAGCCGTGTGTGCTAAATAAATGAAGTAGTACCATCTGATTTTATATCATTCTTAGCGTCTATCCTGATTATATTATATATTTACAAAAACAAAAACAAAAACAACTTTGTTTTATTCTGTCAAAATTAAGTGTATCTATTACCCTATTCCGATTGTGTCTGAAAAGTCTCTTTATAAACTGTGCAATAAAGTGTAATTTTGGTTGCGGTTCCCATGCAAATAAGTGACGATAATAATGAAGGCGCCAACTATTATTACTCATAATTTTTATGAAAAGTTCTAAAGTAGCAATAAAGTGGAACTTTTTTCTTAAATCAGATATCACATGTGGGTATCAACGTGAGTAGAAGATCCTGGGACAACCTGATCCTGTAGATAGTTTCAAAATTCACATAATTCATTAGCGTGAATCAGACTTTTTCACTTATGCATGCTGTCAACTGTCTGTTTTATTTTTTCATAACAATTGCTATTGTGATTAAGTGGTAAATGGCAAATGGTGATTAAGTAGTAAATGTTGAAAGTCGAATCAGCTTTCGCACATTTTAATCTAATCATATTTTTTCACCATCAAATTCCAAGTTGATTCATAAATGCAATAAAGGCCGGAAATTAGATTTTCTTGAGACTTTGGAAATAAGGAAAGCCTTGAAACTGGAGAACAGATCTTGTTTAAACAAACAGAATAATTTCAATAATCCCATTATTAATTCACTATTTTAAATTTTTTACCACTCAAACAAACTTACCAGATTTACCATTTTAATTTTTACATTTTATAAAATGTTGTTTTTACGAAATGTTTTAAAAATCATGTAACCTTTTCAAAACGTCAAATTTAATTCAAAATAACGTCAAAGTCATAATTTTTTAAAATTCTTTAAGGTTAGAACCCCTCTTGTAATTTATCAATTGTATCATTAATCTCTTGTTAAATTAGGGCTGATGATGGCAGTAGTGTTCTGCCGAAACGTACAAATTGAACATTGTAATTTTACGCTCATTAAAGTTTGTGGAGTTCGACTTAGATATATTTCAATTTTAATTTAAATTTCCTCCACCTGGATTTAAGAACATTCTTCTGGTTTATGTTAACATGTGGTGAAAGATTTGAAAAAAGTATTCTTATATTCCTTTGGGTATTTGAAAAATAAAATGCGGAAAAAGGCCAAACAGAATTTTTGTATTGAAATATTACGTGTTGCTCAAAAAACAATTTCAGAATTATGTTTTAATCCAACTTCAAAAATTCAGAATTATTAGAGAGTGTGTTCATTATACTCTTTTACTATATTTGTAACCTCCGACGCAAAAAGAGGGGTGTTATAACCTTGAGCTGCAGGATGCTCAATCAAGGATGTCGGGGGTTACTTAAAATTTTTAATTTTATAATATTCATTATTTAGTATTTCCTTATTTTTAGAGCTGATTATTAAGCTTGATTGAAGCTTCAACGACAGGAAAGGATTCTGTCATATCATAAAAATAAAAGCTTGCCCAAACAGGATTTCCCCTAAAATAAATTGAATAGAGAATGGGTTTTTACGTGGATTTTTGTAACCACAATAGATACAATTGATCTTACTTCCTAAAAATTCAAATATTCAACACTTTTAGTAACTGTCTAAGTAATGATTGTTCCGTTTAAAAATTAGTAAAAAGCAATCTTTAATAATATTTATTTCTTTTTCTTACTGTGTTATATGAGTTCAATTGATCTTTGTTTAATGTTTATTTAATGTACTTAATAATAATTATTATAAAAATGTTTAAGTGGAAATATGGCTTTAGTAATACCACCTATAAATAAATATTTGCCATCTGATATCAAGTATTTATCTGGAATATTCAACTGATAAGAGATGGGATTTACTATTTTCTTATGACGACAGACACCGCAACCAAAATCCCATTTTTTTTTTTACTAATAAAAGTCTCCACCTATTTACATCCTGTAATTCGGTATGTCCACTCCGCCGCACACTTTATGTCTTATTGGCTGTATTTTACTAACTTGTAGACGTTTATAGATGGACTCTCAAATATAACAACGGATATTTGCGTTTAAATTATGGTGACTTAGATCATCTTGTCTCACCAATCAACCCTAACCGAATTTATGACATCACCGTAAATAATCGACGATTCATTCGTTGCCTTTACTATTACTCGTGATTCACTCAAGGAGGTCCTTTTCTTCTTTCTACTCTCTTTTATTTACCACATCCTTATTTGGCTACATCCCGAATTCCCGCATTCAGAATCATCGATTAAGCAATTAGCAATCGTTTCCTGCTTTTCGGTTTCACCGAAACGCGTAAACGGTTGCGTGAAAGAAAACCGTGGGCGAGAAGAAATTCCAACCGATATTGACGTATCGTGGGACATGACAAAAAGTTGAGGAAGTAATAAAAATAAAAAAATTCTAAGTAGAATGGAAACCATAAGATACCGGAGATCAGTAGATTGTAATCTCATAATGAAGTCATGAAGTGTGTTTACTTTTTGAATTCGCACACAAAATATAAAAGTGGCGGTTTGTAATAACTTAAGGTAACAAAATAAATTTAAATATACAGAGTTAGTCAAAAGTATGGAATGGGTGGTTTATCTCCATAAATATGCATTTTATGACAAAATGTCTTTAAAATTAAAAATTATTCTGTTCAATTATTCATGTTTCGGGAGAAAACTACTCCCATCTTCAACCCTTAAAGATTTTTTTTTTTAATTATGACGTTATTTGTTTTAAATGTCTTTAAGCAAAAAATTACTAGGTTGCAATTCAAAAAAACAAAAATCACTTGACATATAAAAACAACGAGCAGGTTAAGAAATAGAGAATAATTAGTAAAAAAACTTTTATCAAAGAAATTCTGTCATAAAATTCATATTTACGGAGATAAACCGCCGGAGACTAACCCTGTATGTTCATCCAATATTGCACAAAAATTTTATTTTTAGAAAACGGTAAATTCAATCTAAAAACACGCAGAATCTTCAGTAAAAAAAAAACGTGTTACAACTCTTTTTCTGTCTCGTGGAAATAGGTTTAATTAAATAGATGGATAATATAGCCAATCAAACACAACTCGACAATTTCATCAGACACTGACGCGATGTGGGTGGCCTGATATCTGGGCGTTTTCTTTACTCTAGATCGATGCAACAATAATAATTATTGAAGAATGCATTTGTTATGTTCGTACATATGTATTAGTAGAAGCAAAGGACATGAACCGGGCATTTATGAAAATTAACTGGAATATTAAGACCTCGTTAAGTTCCAGTTTATCCAGTCAAAACTAGAGATAATAACTAAAGATGCATCGGGAAAAAAGTTTCCAATGTAGCCAAATTATTAAAAAGCGATTTTTTTATTTAGCAGGCTGTCCGCCATATGGACGTTATGGCACAATCTACACAAGGTGACTTTGCACGTGTGTCACTCATTAAAATCAGAAATTATTTATGAAAAATAAAAACAATTCCTACGACTTGCATTGACAAAAGTTAGTTTGAGAGAAATAAATTATTCAGCTTTCGGAAACAAAAGCCGCCTGCAGACCAATCAGGCAATGGGAATTTAGTTCTCTGTAAATGGCGCATTTCGACCAAAATCTTTCTGTTCTGTTTTTTTTTCATTTTTTGCGAAAAAGAAAATATTTAAGTTTTGTCTGGACTGGAAGTTATATTACACAAAAAAAGTGATGAGATATGTTCGTGAGGATCGTCATAATAGAAAATTTTAATGAATACATTATTATGGTATCACCACTGACCAGTGAGAGTAAACAGTGCAGGACATTAATAATCACTGTTAGAATAGAATCACCCATGTGTCATTTTTTATCTTTCCATTGATTTACAAGAAATAAAAACCCCATTTTTATACAGAAATTCACAGGTTCGCTTTCAGTAGAAAAAAAAACCTGTACAAATATCCTTGTGCCAACAACTATTCCTCTGAAAGTCAACGAAGGGTAAGCCTTCAATAAAATACAATTAAAAAAAAATTATACAGTTTACACTATGTAAAATACATTTTGGTATTTCTATTATCAACCTATTAATTTCAATTATGGTTTTTTAAAAATTTTTGTGTAATGTAAAAATTCCAAACGATAACGAATATTAGATATAAAATAAAACCCCAGTGCGAAAAGAAATGTATTATTTTTGAAAATTATAATTCAAAAATGTTTTACAAATTGTTTAAGTTTCATTCTGGAGATTCCGTAAAAATTATTCTTTGCATTTTACATTTCTCAAATAAAACAACATAATTTAGCAGTAAAATGTTGGCATGCTTGCTGAAATTACGATAATTTAAATGTAAAAAAAAAACATTCTTCTCGTCCAAAAATGCATGTAAAATTAAAATGTTAAAATAAACATTCAAAATAATAATACAGCCAATTCTATTTTGAAGAAGATACTTTTGAGAACTGTTTAATAGTAAATTTTTGTGTCTTTGACAACAGCCAAAATTGACATTCCGTACCCAAGGGGTGCCAACGGGACCCTATTACTAAAGGTGTCCGTCCGTGTGTCTGTCATAGGGACACTTTTACAGAATGTATACTATTATGGTCGCTATAACAACAAATAGTAAAAATAAAATAAAGTTAAAAATAAAGGGGTTTCCATACAACAAACGTTTTTTTTTTTTCTTCGTATATATTTAAAAAAAAAATGCATTTAATTATGCTTATCCATCTTGGTTCTTGCTTTTCCACTGATTGCATCATTTTTGGTTGTTATATTAATCGTGCTTGTGGCGAGTTATAAACGCCATAGCCACATTTACGTTTTGGAAATTTTAGGAATTGTCAACTTCATCCTCATATAACATAAATTGATTGAGCTGAGTTGTTCTTGCAGCATTATATTTGTCTTCATAATTGTAATTGGCGCAGACATGAGAGCAAAATTTCGTGACGCTCACTTTTTGAAAGATAGGCGAATGAATTGTAAGAGGTTGTCATGTTCAAACTGTTGTTTTCTCAGCGCCATTTGCATTTGGACTTACACTGTTATCAAAGTTTGATCTTTTTCCTTGCCACTGAAGAGTATTGTGCACAAATGGGACACTTTGCTTCACGGATATTTTTTTCATAATTAAAAAAAAAACATAAATTATTGGTAATGAAGTGTTTATCGTCCTTTATCCGTGCTTGCCACTGTTAGCCTCCGGCCCAAATGTGAGGTCAAGCGTCTTCGTGGAGGGTGTCGTTAGCGTTCGATTCCCACGTCTGCGATATCCATTTCCGGCGCCCCAACAGCGAGCCGTCATTCCGCCAGTTCTATAGATGCTGATTTGTGGGTTTGGGCCGTTTGTGAATCCGCCGCCCGCCCAACGTTGGTGAGTGAAATATTAACACATCCCTTTGCATTCCACGACTCACACCTCCGATGGTGAAGAGTGATACGGCGCCGGCCGCCGACTTGTCGCAGCTAGTTTCTTTAAAGTGTTACAAGTCTTTCTTCTTTCGTACAAGAACTGTTGACTACCTGCACCGGAAACCTGAGAGCGCCGCTCCGGCCGTGCTGATGGGAACCGCGACCTGCCACTTCATTATCCGTCGTCCCTTGTCAACCTTCCTCCGGGTGGTCCGGTGAACACCCCGCGCGTATGTATATGCAATAGACCGCCTCTCACCTCGTTTTCGGACAAGATGGCTCAATCACACGGTTCGCACGTTCACCGACGCTTAGGATGACAATGCTACAATATTGGTCGTTAGGACGCATTCCTTCCGCAGGACCCATGGGGTTCGGGACTGCCGAAGAGAAGATCGCCGAAATGATGTTATTTCGAATATTGAAGGTTGAAAGGACCACATGATATGGATGTCAACGAATTTTCACGAACATTTTAAACGGTTCAGATAAGTAAAGTAACAGTGCAGTACAAGATTTATTACCCTTGGGATTATTGGTAGCATTAGACCGTTGACTGATTCCTTTCTCGCTTCGGGCGGCAAATACAACACGCCCGAGCCATATTTGTCAAAAGATTAATACTCTAATTTATTATAAAATCTGTTCAATATAAAAAAAAATAGAAGTTCTGCTGATGTAAATTACGAGGTAAATTATGTCTATTCCACAGTTCTGATTTTTTACAGATTTATCCGGTGGATTGAGGTATTCAACATTTTGTTCTGATTTCAGCCAAATAGAATATTCTGCAGGGCGTCTATGTCCACTATACTCCTCAACTGACTAAATGGATGAGAAGTTACAACCATTTATTGAATTCTTTTTTTCTTCAAAAAATGGTTGTCATTCCAATACTCTTAGTCAATCGGTGAGTTGTGGCTGCGCTTCTTTTGGATGTGAATCTTCCAAGGCAACTTTGCCTCTTGGGTCATACATAGACTTTGCCTTGTTGGTTTAAAATATGGTATCTTTGTATCAATAATTCTAACAGGCATATACTGTATGTGCACGCGATTTTGTTGGGGGATACTGTTTGAGGGTAGTCAACACTTGGAACATTGGAGTGGGACTGGGACTGGCGGTCACTGGCGGTTTGAACCATCCAAACAAGTGCGGTGATGGCGCTTGCCGAAGACTGTGATGTCGTGGGTTAGTAGATGGTTGAGGGTGGCACGGATATAAGGGGGGTCCACTTGTTTGTGCGGCGGGATTTAATTGTAAACATTTTGTGGATGGCCAAATTGAGATTTTCCAGAGCCAGAAAGATATCGCGTTCGTCAGTGTAAATTGAAGCACTTCAGAACTCATTTTTGGAAGGACTATTGACGTTTCAAATTACTTCTTTTTCATAGCCGCCGTTAATGCACCTCGCAAACGTGGCCAACTGCCGCGAAATTCCCTAGATTGTTTTATTATTTTGCATAAAAATTTTCAAAGTAAAAAACATTTTTTGTCGGAAACCAAACTGGAATAAATTATGTCCTTATATTCATTATGAATTACCCCACAATATTTTCAGGCTGTGGTTTGGACACTCTGTATAAGCTTGCAGTCTCTGTAAATGAGAAAAACTTACTTACAGAGGTAGCTTGTTTACTATTTTATCATATTATGTATATGTCGCAGCCATCTGTTGTAATTGGCCTTTACATGAAAAGTCTAGACGTTACATGAAACGCTACCATATAGTGAAATAAATTGAAATTTCATTAGAGGGCTAACATTTGTAGCCGTTACATGAAATGCAGAATGATTTCTAGCACTTACTGAAACCCAAGTGTCTTACATCATATGGCTGGTGCTTCTAAACTTTTCAAGTAACGCTGCAAACTAGATTTGCCCTTATAATGAAACAAAAGTCAAATGTCTGTCAAATAAATTAATAATAAAATCCAATAAAAAGTGTTAAAAAAAAGAAAAATTAAACGAGAATTCAAAAGAAAATGGAAAAGTATGTGGCAGTGACTGTTGCAAAGAACATTGTTGTTTTTGCACAGACATTTCCTTTTTGTGCTCTTCTGGTTGCTTATTTTGCAACAACATTTTGTCATCCCTTGGCCACCAGTTTCCAACGTAACAGCTTCCCGAATCCTAATGAGTTTGTGAACTGGGATTGAATCTTTATTAAGGAATTATGCACCAGCAACAATAATAAGGCTTTCTGGACCAAACCATCCTTTGATTGTACTATGTTTAGAGGCCATTTGATTTAACTCCATTTTTTGGTCTGTAATGGTACCAGCCATATGATGTAAGACACCTGGATTTCAGTAAGTGCTAGAAATGATTCCGCATTTCATAGAACGGCTACAAATTTTAGCCTTCTAATGAAATTTCAATTTATTTCACTATATAGTTATATATATAGCTATATAGCGTTTTATGTAACGTCTTGACTTTTCATGTAAAGGCCAATTACGCTAGATGGCTGCGATAGATATATCACAGGCACATAGAATATTCAGGCTTTTTGCATAAAGCCTAGGCATTTTGCGAAACGGCATCACTTTGAATAATTACATGAAATTATGCGGACGGACTGGCAGGTTTCAGTCATTTTGCAAAGGGCCTAATAGGGATAATAATTTTTTTATATTCCTTAAGGGCTGATGATGGCAGAAGTGTTCTGCCGAAACATGTTCCATTTTTAATTTTACGCTCATTAAAGTTTGTGGAGTTCGACTTTAATTAAATTTACTCCACTTGGATTTAAGAACATTGTTCTAGTTTATTCAGTTACGTTTTGAGTAATTATTGCGAATATGTTGGGTGACTCATGTTCAGAGCTGAGTGAAAATCCTGATAATGAAGCCAAGAAGATATGCAACCAAAAAACGACAAATTATTATACTTATTACAAATACTTATGGTAAGATATACAACGTGTCCCAGAAATAAGTACATTAATTTGGAGAGGTGGTAGAACTCATCGAGTAGAACAACTTTTTTCTTTACAATTTTTTCCAAATCACATTTTGAAATTAGAATTTTACAACCCCCAAAAATAGCGATACACTTATGGGTTTCTGACACACTGATAATGACCGTGAATTCTGTTGTTTTTTTGGGAGGAAGGAAATATTCACACTTTATTATCTTGTACTTTTTGTGAACTTTTTTGTCGCTGTGTCCCTGGTAAAAATTATAAGCGTAATTAATTAGTATAATATCAGACTTTACAACAGGTTGTAGTTAACTGTTCGGTGATTTTTTAATTTATTGTGGTGGACAAATTTTATGATGTCTTCTTGTGCAGTTTTGTTTTTAAAAATTCCCAATTTTACTTTAATTTTACGAATACTCCAGTTACTGGAAGATTGCCTTTATAAATCCGGACAAACATGTGGTTCCTGAATGGACGGTGCCCTTTGTCACTCCGCTATAATATTGTACGAAATTGGTTGAATCCAAATTTTTCTGCACGGTATATAGGACGAAATGTCCCCATTCGCTGGCCTCCCAGATCACCAGACTTGAATCCTTCTGATTTCTTTTTGTGGGGTTCCATGAAAGATTTGGTATACTCAGCTCCAATTCATACAATAGAGACTTCTGCATTTTGAGAGATAATTTTGTTAATGATTACATTATTAAGCAATGAAAATAATGTGTAATTTTGATTTTGGTATAATGTTTTATTACATAAGAGTCTCTTCAGTTCATTTTCAATATCCCACAACGAAACAAAAACAAAGTAAAAGTAAACCAGAAGAATGTCGATAAATCCAAGTGGAGTAAATTTAAATTAAAATTTAAATATATCTAAGTCGAACTCCACAAAATTTAATAAGTGTAAAATTACAAATGGAACATGTTTCGGCAGAACACTTCTGCCATCATCAGCCCTAATTTAACAAGAGATTAATGATACAATTGAATTACAGAGGGGTTCTTACCTTAAAGAATATAATAAATTATGACGTTGACGTAATTTTGAATTAAATGTTGTTTGTACGAAATCTTTTAAAAATCATGTTTCAAAACGTCAAATTTAACTCAAAATTACGTCAACGTCATAATCTATATCTATATACAGGGTGGAAAGTTTAATTGGAATACATTCAGTATCTTCACTGCAATTGATTTTGCGAAAAATTCCTGAAACACGTCGACTTTTGTTTTAGAATTGCCACTTTTTAGCCTGATCAGCTTTCTTTTGTTTTTACTCAGAGGACTGTAACCACCCTTAAGTTTTTTTTTTTTTCAAATGGGAAGATATGTCAACAGACATCATTGGAAAGCTCATAAAAAAGGAATACAAGGATGTGTTTTGTTTCATGTATCTCTATCTCATCTGAGAATAAGACCCTAAAAACTGTTCTTAGGATCATAGGACCAGTGTTCTTTCCTGATAATCTTAATGCAGAAAGATATCTACCGTTTCTTCAAGAAACGTTTCGCCTAGCTCTGGCGGACCAATTTAGAGATGAATTACTTCACATGAGAGAATATGGTGTCAACAGGATGGAGCTCCACCGCAATATGCTGCATCCGTTCGGCGTTATTTGGACGACAATTTTGGACCAATTTTTTTTATGATCTTTAATTTGTTGGATTTGCCTACGCCCCGAATAGCAGAATTACTATTCAAACATCGGAAAAATTACAGTGGGCAGGGAGCTAAGTACAGGGCAACGACAATAACAAAGCCCCCCTGGTGTCAGGGCAACAATAACAAACAACGCCGGCCACCAAAATTTGTCGTACCGGGCTTTAAAAATGAAAATCGATTTTTAAGGAGCAAACTCCAAAGTTTCACTTCTGTTGCGCGTGGACTCAACACACATTTTTTATGATATCTCGAGAATGGATTGATTGACTGTTTTCGAGGGCCAATAACTATTAAAACATCAGAAAAATTAAAGAAAAAAATGTTCTCATACATTTTGTATGGAATCCGTATATAACTCCATTTTTGATACATGACAGAAACAAAAATGAATGCCGGTAGATGGCGTTGTGTGCATTATCCTTTTATAAAAAAATGAATTTAATTAAGCTAATAACTTGCCACAACATTTATTGATTCTGAGGCGGTACAAAGTTGGCCGGGTCACCTAGTTTTTTATATTCCTTAAGGTAAGAACCCCTCTGTAATTCAATTGTATCATTAATCTTTTGTTAAATTAGGGCTGATGATGGCAGTAGTGCTCTGCCGAAACATGTTCCATTTGTAATTTTGGCTTGGTTTATCGGTGGGGATTTATAGAAAAACAATCCAGTAGAGGGTACGATTTTCATACCAAAACTTTATATAATTTTAACTCGAAAACTAGATGGTTTAGAGACAAAAATATTGAGAAATTTTGTTGCTATTCACTCGATCTATATGCTGTTAAAATTAATGTATTTCTGGGACACGCTGTATATGATCTGATGGACTACTTTAGTGTTCAGGCGAGAGCCCCCATGTTCAAATTATACCGTATTATGACGAATTACTTTATTACCACAAATTTGGAGGATATGGCGTGCGTGGTAAAATGTTTTTTCCACTAAAGAAAAAGGTTTTTATATCCAGACCCATCGTTGAGATAAAAGGTTTCTGCCTCAAAAAGCCTTGTGGTTTGCCCAATTTTATCAACCGATTTCAACATTAGAACCGAGATCGTAGGAAGGAAGTATTTTATTTTTCGGTTAAATTTTGGTCGAAAAAGCAATTTTGATGGGGTAGGGAACCAATTCGGAGTAGACCCAAGATGCGGAAGGAACATATCAAGAAAGGAATTGGTCTTAGCCGATCAAAGAATAAGGATTTCAATAATTGCCGCTGAAGTGGGGATATCAAAAGCCACAGTGTTAAAAATTCTACAAGAAGATTTAGGAATGAATGAGGTGTCAGCGCGTTTGATTCCCAAATTGCTTACGTCCGAACAAAAATTGTTTCGGTAACAAATTTGTGAGGAAATCTTGGGGGTTTTGGCAGAAGACCAAAGAGCCTTTTTTCCAAACGTGGCTGTATCACTGGGACCCACCCAAAAAACAAGAATCCGTGCAGTGGGTCCATAAGGGACGTCCTCCGCCAAAAATGCAAGAACAAGAATTGATCAACGAGTGTAACTTTAGAGAGATGGAACATCCACCTTACAATCCGGACTTAACACCGTGAATCCGAAAGAATTGTTTGGAGAGTGTAGCCTTATTGGAAAAACGTTGGAATAAGTGTGTGACCGTTAGTGGCTAGGTAGATAATATAAAAATATCTCCTCGTATATTGGCCAGACTTTTTCCTCCTCTTTTTTTTCTTCTGTTTCTGTTGGTAAAGGTAAATTAGAAAATCAATCATAATACTTACAACCTTTGATTGAGCTCCGCAGAATATTTATACTGTACAGGGTGTTATGTAATGGTGAGTCCAATTGATGTAACAATGAATTTTTTGTAATCAGTGACGTTATCAACGGTTTATTTAAATGACAACGCCAACTTTATCTTTCGGAAATGGTGGTAGATACCAGTTGCTACAAACACTCTGTGTTGCCCGACCAATTCCTCATTCCTATTCGAATTCGAGTCTTGAGATCGTCCAAATTGTAAATCTGGCGTACGCGCCGGCCACGAAGACTCTTTACTTTACTTTGGCGTTTCCCATCGATACAATTAGATTAGATTTTTACTTAATCCCTAGTAATTACGATGTTTCAAATTGAGGACGTAAACTGAATTAGGTAATTAAACTCAAAAGTGACCGCTGAACTCCTACTTTCCTGCAGGACAGTAACTGCGCTTTTCCCAAGCGGGAATTTTCGAGTGATTAGTTTTGGCCCGTGGCAACGTCTGCTAGATGTGGTAATAGCGATCGTTTCCTGCGGCCCGCGGCTCGCCCCGAAAGACTCATAGTGCAGTTACGGACGGCGATGGGTCCCATCTGTGTGTGTTCGACCCATGCGTAATTGTCCATCGGTGCACGATTCGTTTCCGTCGTTCTTCTATATTCACAACACACATTGCTCTCTTCAGTTTAGACGCTCGGTACGTGACCGCGAATGCAACCGCTTTATAATAATAAATCGCGCGCGGTTTCGTGCATGCATATGAACTCGACACCGGTCTTAGTCACAGGCTGGTAGGTAGGTGTCAGAGGTGATTATTGGGATGCTCTGCTGACCAACGCATTTACCCATAAATTCCCTGCCGGCCGGCGCGATTGTTTAACAACATGCCCGGCCGGACCTCCCATCGAAGGATCGCGCCTCTCAGGTGATTCAGCACTAGTTATAAATCACCGTTCCAAATCAGTTTTACAGCAATCGGCAAATATTTACTCAAAGGCGATATTCGACCATTGTTAAGGACCTTGCTTTCTTTTCACGGGGATTAGGTGTGCACTTGTCACGAGTAGATTTATGCTCAAGTGCCACATTATAACGACTACCTGAGTGCAGGGACGGACTTTGACGGAAAATCAGAGGCGCAGTGGCGTAACACCGATTAGCGGCTTACAGTTGCAACAAAACTGTCATGTCTACAACCCAGAAAAATTTCGCGATTATGTGCTTGAGGCAATTTCGTATAGGATCAACTTAATATTAGGAATCTCTAAAGCGACGAACAATTTGCATAGTTATCTACGTGCCACTTTTAACAAGTGACCAAAGAATGTGCTGTCGCATCACAGAGTGGATTTTAAATGATATTAAAAATGTGGTACTATAACAGAATATATAAAACGAGTTTAGAATAGAATATTTTCTGCATCCCATACCCGAGAGTCGGTCTTCCCAGCCGCGTTTCTCTCCGGGGACAGCAGCTTTTGTGGTCTGCGCGCAACAGCCCGCCCCGAACAAAAAGTGGGATACAAACCCGTTTTATACAGTCTGTTGTAATAGTCTCTTGTTATAAATAACAGTAATTCCATTGCATAACAAAAGTTGTTTATTTTTACATAAAATGGAACACTTTCTTTAAAATCAATAATTTCATTCTGGTAGCTCCAAAAACAAAACTATTTCGCGTAAATCTATGTTTTCCTTGATTATCAATCGTTCGAAAGATTTCCAATAGATAAGGTACACGGGAAAACCTAAAAGGAGCCAACTTTCAACAAGAATAATAAGAAAGTAGTAGATTATATTACAAGTGACACGAGTGCGATAGCACGAGTGATACACATCTCACGAGCTTACAATGGCATTTCGGTCACGTGTAAGATACGACGTTTTATGCCCGACATGTAATTTCTTGTAAAACGTTAAAAATAAAAAATTAATAAAATTGTCAAAATGACGTTTTAGCCCGGCTTTATCAGGAGCGCCACCCCAACGGGCAAACTCCACACTTTACAACTTTTGTAAAGATAGTGCAACGATTACGCGACAGTGGCAGCTTCAAGTGACGCACATGACGTCGGTGTTGCAAGAACTGACAGGATTCTTCAGGCCCAGGAGCAGATTTTGGATACTGTTGAATCTCACAGTTAACAACCGCAGACTTGCCCTTCAGATTGGAGTATTCCGATTGGTTGTTTAGCGTACATTGACCTGCTTAACTTACGTTTGCACTTAAGCCACTAACTACCTCGATATAGAAGTTTCACTACAAAAATGTAATAAAATTAGTTCGATATGCATAGTCCAAGCGACGGAAAAACGACGAATAGAAGAAATAATTTATAAAGTTTTATAAATTATTTTCAAGTCGCTTCCAATCCCTTCAAGATATATCAAATCTTTCCAGGTCGCTTCAAGACATTTCAAGTATTTTCAAGTCGCTTCAATTCCATCCAAAACATTTCAAAGTCACTTCAAAATATTTGAAGTCTTCCCAGGTCGCTTTAAGATTCTTCAAGACATTTCAAGTCTTTTCAAGTCTCTTCAATTCCTTTCAAAACTTTTCAAGTCGCCAAAAGTCTCTTCAAAACATTTCATGTCGTTTAAATTCGCTCTAAATCTTTTCAAGTCGCTTCAAGCCCCTTCAAAATATTTCAAGTCTTTCCAATTTGCTTCAAGTCGTTTCAAAACATTTCAAGTCCTTTCCAGTCGCTTCAAGGTATTTCAAGTGGATTCCAGTGCCTTCAAGATATTATTTGAAATCTTCCTAGATCGCTCCAACTCTTCAAGTATTTATTCAAACATTTCAAGTCGCCTCAAGTCCATTCGAAACTTTTCATGTCGTTTCAAGCGCTTCAAGTCTTTCAAGTAGTTTCAAAATATTCCTTTTGTTTCAAGTTTCCTCAAGTTGGTTCAAGACAAGTTTTTTCAAGTCGCCTACAGTCCTTCAAGATATTTGAAGTCTTCCCAGGTTGCTTCAAGTATTTGAAGTCGTTTCAAGGCATTCCATATCTTTTCAAAGCCGATTCAAGTTTCTTCAATTCTCTTTAAGGTTCTTCAATTCGCTTCAATACATTTCAAGTCTCATCAAATATTTCTTCAAATATTTCAAGTCGCCTCAAGACCATTCGAAACTTTTCATGTTGTTTCAAGTCCCTTCAAGTCTTTCAAGTCGTTTCAAAACATTTCAAGTCCTTTCCAGTCGTTTCAAGTTTCTCAAAGTAGCCTCATCTCTTTTCAAGTCGTTTCAAGACTCCTCAAGACATTTAAAAACATTTCAAGTTACCTCAAGTCCTTTCAAAACATCTCAAGTCTTTTCAATTCGCTTCAAGTCTTTCAAGTCGCTTCAAGGTATTTCAAGTGGATTCCAGTGCCTTCAAGATATTATTTGAAATCTTCCCAGATTGCTCCAACTCTTCAAGTATTTCTTCAAACATTTCAAGTCGCCTCAAGTCCATTCGAAACTTTTCATGTCGTTTCAAGCGCTTCAAGTCTTTCAAGTAGTTTCAAAATATTCCTTTTGTTTCAAGTTTCCTCAAGTTGGTTCAAGACAAGTTTTTTCAAGTCGCCTACAGTCCTTCAAGATATTTGAAGTCTTCCCAGGTTGCTTCAAGTATTTGAAGTCGTTTCAAGGCATTCCAAATCTTTTCAAAGCCTTTCAAGTCCTTTCCAGTCGTTTCAAGTTTCTCAAAGTAGCCTCATCTTTTTTCAAGTCGTTTCAAGACTCCTCAAGACATTTCAAAACATTTTAAGTCACCTCAAGTCCTTTCAAAACATCTCAAGTCTTTTCAATTCGCTTCAAGTCTTTCAAGTCGTTTCAAGACATTTCAATCCTTTCAAGTCGCTTCAAGGTATTTCAACTCTTTTCAAGTGGATTCCAGTCCCGTCAAGATATTATCTGAAGTCTTCCCAGGTCGCTTTAAGATTCTTCAAGACGTTTCAAGTCTCTTCAATTCCTTTCAAAAATTTTCAAGTCGCAAAAAGTCTCTTCAAAACATTTCATGTCGTTTAAATTCGCTCTAAATCTTTTCAAGTCGCTTCAAGCCCCTTCAAAATATTTCAAGTCTTTTCAATTTGCTTCAAGTCTTTCAAGTCGTTTCAAAATATTTCAAGTCCTTTCCAGTCGTTTTAGGATTCTCAAAGTCGCCTCATCTCTTTTCAAGTCGTTTCAAGTCTCCTCAAGTCCTTTCAAAACATCTCAAGTCTTTTCAATTCGCTTCAAGTCTTTCAAGTCGTTTCAAGACATTTCAATCCTTTCAAGTCGCTTCAAGGTATTTCAAGTCTTTTCAAGTGGATTCCAGTCCCGTCAAGATATGATTTGGAATCTTCCCAGATCGCTCCAACTCTTCAAACATTTCAAGTCGCCTCAAGTCCATTCGAAACTTTTCATGCCGTTTCAAGCGCTTCAAGTCTTTCAAGTAGTTTCAAAATATTTAATAAAGAATTTAATAAAGATCCGAAGAGTTCCAACGCCCCTGGGGGGAGCTTCATCCCCTTTTGCCCAAAAAACCGCCTCCGAGCGTGACGTCATGAAGCTTTTCTGCATTTTTCTCGTAAATGGTAACTCCAACGAGAAAATGTTATAAATGACGTTGGAAAATGAGTTTAGTTCTCTGCGCGAAGGAAAGAATTAGTCCGGCCCCGTTTTTTGTCGCGGTTATCTCGAAAACCATTAGTGGGAGCAAGAAATGTGTAGAAGCAAAATTGTAGAGCAGTTCTTTTCTGTACAAGGTCTATATTGTATAAACAATTTGCAATACGTTTTTAATGGTCAAAAAACGGGGGTGGACTAATATTGCCTTATTTGTTCTCAAAAGTCTAATTTGCTTCTAATTTACTTGGACTAGCAGCAAACTCACATCGAAAGCTGCTTGTATATATCGCCTGACATTACTTTCATAGAATTAACTTTTTCTACAGTTGTATAAAAATGGTCTAAAAAATATTACTAACAAACTCTTTCGATTTACGATTTTTAAATTTTACTGATTTACCAAAAGATTTATTTATTATTTATTGAATCAATCAATGCATCAGTATTGGGGTGGTCAAATTCACAATTTAATGTTTTGTAGCTTATTGCAGATGGCATTTCAAATCAAAATATTGAGAATTTAGTTCAACCGTGGACGATTTGATTTAATAAAATAATTGTTTTTCAATATCAGTTAATTCCAACCTCCGACTCTAACTGCACATCTTTTAAATTTAGTCCGAGCTTTTGTTAGCGGGAACTGTGGGTCGCCGCGTGGATCCGATCACACGCGAAGAATGGGTCAAGTCTGCAGAAAATAATTGGAGAATAGAGGCCAGACCCACCTATTTGTGTTAGTAATGTCGGTGGTCCGGTTAACACATTTTTTGTCTACACATCGATCATTAAAATTGGGAACGGTCGGGACATTGGTTTTTGTACAAAGCCGTCAAATTCCATTATTTATATATCGTAACGTGGTTATACCTGACCTACATTGTTGGAAGAACCAAAAGGTAAATCGTCGCTCCGGAAATGCCACTTGCATGCGTACAAGTACGATTCGCTCATGAAGAAACAATGTACAAAATCACAATACGGATTTTATTTACCTATATACTGTTCAAGGTCTATAACCGATGAGAAAATCTAGATGTAAGTGAGTTACTGATTGTGAGGATAATGTATTTTGTATTAGATAATTAGGGGCTCTAATTTACTGAAGGTACGAATATGTGACAATCAACAGGTTTTTCCACGTAATCATTTTTAAATTAATTATTAAAAGGAACGCTCCTGTAAATCCTCTTTCATTCGGGTGCTCAGGATCCTCTATAAATATTAATAAAAAAATATACAGGACAATTGAAAAAATAAATTGACTATCATAATAATAATAACATGTTACAAATTGTGACGACGTGTATGAAATTCTAGGGGGTCTTGGAACAAAATAGCCTCATTTTATTTGCCTTTATGACTTCTTTACTTCTTAACACGATAATAGAATTTTACACAAAAATTGTCCACTTTGTAAAAAGTCGTAGGTTTTCTAATTAAAACTTTCAAAAAGCTCTAGAGGCCACAGAAAGCATTTCTGGATGTCAATAAGAACTTTTTGGATGTAGAATAACCCCACGAAATTTTGGAATGTTATTTCCTGAGACTATCATTTTTTTATTATAAAAGTAACAACAATCTGTTAATAAAATTTGTCTAAAAGAAAGCGCTTTACAATTTTACACCCTTTACACCCTTTTACCGTTCCAAGATGGTCGTCAAACAGCAGCGCCCCAATCCCGGAAACTAAAATAAATGTTTGGGTTATTTTAAATTTTCCACGTTCTATTTAATAGAGAGAACAATGAATAAGGGCATTGAGCCCTGAAGAGGTGAAATGTTAAATATATCTGGGTGTACCGTTTGATAACAAACGTAAGGTTTCGGAAGCGACCGAAATTGGGGAATTAGGAATTATCAGAATAGCAAAGGACAGTAGATGTCCAGAATCTTTGCCGAATCTTTAATTTGAACTTTCTCCCAAAATAAAAATTGTATCCTATCAAAGAATTTTATGACTATAATTAATTTCTCTGAACTGATTTTAGCATTAATTTTTTTATGTTTGTTCTAAATTAAGATTTTATCTATGCTCTATAAAATTATAATAATGTGTTGGATCATCTCAGTTTTAAATACGTTAATGATCTACGCACTGATAAAAGATTATAATCAATTGCACCTTTTACGGTAAATCGTCACAAAGAAATTGAATTTGTTGTTGGACTTCTGGAGATCTAGATCGCACGCAAAAACATTCATTCCAAATTCTTCAAAAACGTCCTTTGTTTTCTATATATGAAATAGTGTTATCTTGATGAAAAATCGATTACGAGCATAGTGTAAATATGAAGGATGTCGTCTCTGTTCCGTCTTAGAAAAAAATGAACAAATATTTCATTTCCTCTGTTGTTTTCGGGTTTAGAGACTGTCCTTAACTATTTCGTTTCCTCCATTGTTTTCGGGTTTAAGGTGCGTCCCTAATTATCTCGTTTTCTTAATTGTTTTCGGGTTCAGGACATAAACTTTTAGGATTCAACTATTTCGTTTTCGCATTATTGGGAACGTTTTTCAATGTTTGGTTTTCTCCATTGTTCTCGGATCTAAGAGGTACCTTTTACTATTCCATTTCCTCAACTATTTTCGGGCTTAACAACTGTCCTTAATTATCTCGTTTCCTCCATTATGGTCTTCGGGTTTAGGAACTGTCGTTTTAACTATATCATTTCCTCTATTTTTTTTTGGGTCTACACAATTTAATTTCCTCAGTTGTTTTTTGGTTTAGCTTCATTTTCTTTTCGTTTTTAACTGCGTATTTAGTTTCCGCCGTTGTTCTCGGATCTAGGAAGCAACTTTAACTATTCCATTTCCTCCATTGCTTTCGGGTTTTGAGTTGGTCTAGGGTCTAGGGTATATTTCGTCTTATACATTGTTTTCGGTTTTAGGCTTTCACTCTTTCGTTTCTTTAATTGTTTTCGGATTTAGGGTATATCTGCAACTATTTCGTTTCTTCCGTGATGGTTCTCGGGTTTATGAACTGTCTTTAAATATTTCTTTTCCTCTGTTATTTTTTTGTCTAGGAACTGTCTTAACTATATTTTGTTTCCTCCATTGCTTTTGGGTTTAGGGTTTGTCTTTAACAAGATGTTTCCTCCACTGTCTTTAACTATTTCGTTTTTTCCATTGTGCTCCGAATCTTTACGTAACTTCTTCGGGTTTCTCCGACCAAAAACGAGAAAGTCTACGCTCTTCGAGCATCACGCCATCCGTCTATTGTATTGTTAATTTGTGAAATAAACTGCTAGTGAAAATTACGAATACTCAGTTGTGTCCAACCCTACTCGAAAAGCATAAATCCGAACTCATTGTTTTTGTGTTTACGAACTGTCTTGAACTATTTCATTTTGCAATGTTTTCGGGCTTAGGGTCTTTATTTAACTATTTCGTCTCCTTTATTGTTTTCGGGTTAGGCGACTGCCTCTAACTATTTCGTTTCTTCTTCTTTTTTAAATCTAGGGACTGTGTTAACTATTTCCTTTCCTCCACGGTTTTCGAATTTAGGATCTGTCTTTAACTCTTTCGTTTCTTTAATTGTTTTTGGTTTAGGGTATATCTGTAACTACACTGGCGAGCATAAAATACGGGTCACAGGTATTTAAACGATTTTTTTATAATGCTCAAGTTAAACCCCTTTTCCCCTGACCCGCAGGATTCGAAGGATTCGAAGCGTGAAGATTTGAGTCTCATCTCGCCCATATGTGTTCTATTGGATTGAGGTCCGGCCTCCGAGGAGGCCGGTCCAGTTTCTCAATTTGCATAATAGCTGGGGGGTCCAAGCGGGGATTTTGGGATTTACTCAAGCTCAGCAGATTAACATATGGAGGATACCTTGCACCCTGTTGAGTACCTTCACCATATCTAAGCCCTCCATATAGGGCAGCGCGTGAAGGGCAGCTAATAAAAATAGTAAACAAAATCGATATGGTCCAAGCAAATTAGACATTTTAGAAGAAATAATTTATAAAGTTTTGAAATTTTGGTTATGAACTCTCAGCAGGGATCCAAATAAAGATCCGAAGAGTTACCACCAACTCAATGACGTTGGCAAATGAGTATAGTTTTTTGCGGCGATTATGTCTAAAACCATTAGTGGGAGCAAAAAATATAATATAAACAAAATTGTAGAGCAGTTTTTTTCTGTACAAGGTCCATATTGAATAAAACATTTGCAATAAATTGTGATTGGTCAAAGAGCGGGGGTAGACTAATTTTTGCCTTCGCGCTGAAAACTACTCATTTTCCAACGTCATTTAGGAAAAAAAGCAATTTTATTCAGAGTTGAATGGAATAAACATAAATCCGATAAAATTTTCTCATCGGAGTTACCGTTTAGGAGAAGAATGGGGAAAAGCTTCATGAGGTCACATTCGGGGGCGCTTTTTTGAGCAAAAGGGGTTCAAGTTCCCCCCGGGGGGTGGAAACTCTTCGGATCTTTATTTTGTCCCTGTTGGGAGTTCATAACCAAAATTTCAATTTCAATCTATATACAGACCGTTTCAATCGAAACGAGCCACCCTCAATAACTTTTTTGGAAAAGATATTTAAGAAAAATCTAAAAACAGGTCAATTTTTATCTCGAGGGGGACATATTTTGATGCAATAGTAAGCAGGCTTGGTGCAACCCCATACACCTGACAGGAACAACCTCGATTTTTTAAATAGGGAATAGGGGTCGAGCAACATGTCATTTGAAAGGTCTTTTAATTGTCTTTTTGGCCACATAATATTTTTTTTGTTTGTATAGTCTATAAGTTAGTAATTAAAAATGAGAAAAAAATTTTACGGATTTTTTTTAATTTAGGGATGCCTGCAATTAACGATAAAAAGCTTGCAATAAACATTATTAGACAATTTATTATTGATCTGAATAATGCTGTAATCAAATTTGTCGTCATCCATACTCATTTACACCAATCCTTAACAATAAGTAAATGTTCCCATTGTAATTTATTAAAGTTTGTGGAGTTCGACTTAAATATATTTAAATTTTAATAAGTAAATAAATAAACTGAAAACAAAATAGTCATGTTTAATTTCCTGAGCGATAAAGCAACTGTAGCATTGAACACTAAATTTGATTTCATATGAAATGTTCAAAATGATTTCCATCGACTTCCATGCACTCATACAGACGATTATGAAATACGCTTTTTAGGTTACGCAACGTTTCCGGTGTTATTTGTCGAGATTCCAGGATAATCCATTGTCGCAAATCTTTCAGAGAAGCTGGATCTGAAGCAAAAATTTTGGACTTGAGGCGTCTCCACAAATAAAAATCCAGGGGAGTCAAATCGGACGATCTAACTGGCCATTCTACAGGACCTTGTCTACCAATCCAGTGCTCGGGGAAGTTATTGTCCAGGAACTGCCGTACTGACGCAGTATAATGAGGTGGTGCTCCATCCTGTTGAAAGACCAACGCGTTCTCTAGCTCTAGCCAAAAACCGATAAGATAATAAATACGCAAATAATTGTACAAAAACACAGATTGTCTAACGTTGATTGGAAGCTTTTTATTGTTAATATTTGCAAGCATGTCTAAATACAAAACAAATCCGTTAAAAAATTGTTTTATTTTAATTACTAACTTATAGACTATGTAAATAAAAAATACTTATGTGGCTGAAAAGACAATTAAAAGACCTTTCAAACGGCATGTTGCTCGACCCCTATTCCCTATTTAAAAAATCGAGGTTGCTCCTGTCAGGGGTATGGGGTTGCACCAAGCCTGCTTACTATTGCATCAAAACATGTCCCCTCGAGATAAAAATTGACCTATTTTTAGATTTTTCTTAAATCTCTTTTCCTAAAAAGTTATGGAGGGTGGCTCGTTTCGATTGAAACGGTCTGTATATAAAAATCAATTAAAAAAATTTAAATATATCTAAGTCGAACTCCACAAACTTTAATCAGCGTAAAATTATAAATGGTACATGTTTCGGCAGAACACTTAGATATATTTAATTTTTTTTTAATTTAAATTTACTCCACTTGGATTTAAGAACATTCTTCTTGTTTTTAAAAATCAATGCCACTTTTCGTTGTAATTATATAACTCAAGAACGGCTTTACCGATTTGAATCATTTTTGTTTTGTTTTGATCGACATAATCCAGGGATGGTTTAAAACTATTTTTCACATGGACATGGGGGCCCAGAGGGGCCCCTTGGGCTAGACCGATTTTTCGGGTCGACCGCTTCTTATGATTTTTTTTTTTGGATATTTGATAGGTATGGGAATAGGTCGTTAAGTATTTTTCACATGGATATGGGGGCCCAGGGGGCCCCCTTGGGCTCGACCGATTTTTTGGCTCGACCGATTTTTATGAAGTTTTTTTTTTATATTTGGTAGGTATGGGAATAAGTCGTAAACTATTTTTCACATAGGACATGGGGCCCAGGTGGGCTCCTTGGGCTGGATCGATTATTATGATCTTTGATTTGTTGGATTTGCCTCCGCCCCGAATGGCAGAATACCTATTGATACATGGACAGGGGGCTCGGGGGAACCCTTGGGTTTATAACTCAAGAACATCTGGACCGATTTTTATGATCTTTGATTTGGTGTGTTTGTCTCCGTCCCGAATAGCAGAATAACTATTAATAAATGAACATGGGGGCTCAGGGGCCTCCCTTGGTTTATAACTCAAGAACAGCTGGACCGATCTTTAATTTGTTGGATTTGCCTCCGCCCCGAATAGCAAATTAGGTATTAAAACATCGGAAAAATTACAGGGGGCGGGGAGCTTGGTACTGGGCAACGACAATAACAAAACCCCAATGGCACGACAATAACAAATAACGACGGCCATCAAAATTTGTCGTCCGGGACTTAAAAATAAAAATCGATTCTTAAGGAGTAAACTCCAAAGTTTCACTTCTGTTGCGCATGGACTCCACACACATTTTTTCTTTCTCTTTTTCTTTTCGGGGGCGAATAACTATTAAAACATCGGAATACATGGCAGAAACAAAAATGAACATGGCGTTGTATGCTGGTTCCGGCAATGCCAGGAGTTGGCGTTGTGTGCATTATGTTTTGATAAAAAAGTGAGTTCAGCTAATAAGTTAACACAACATTTATTGATTCTGAGGCGATACAAAGTTCGCCGGGTCAGCTAGTACTTTATAAATTAGTTCTTCTATTCGGCGTTTTTTCGCCTAATTTGCTTGGACTAGTAGTTGGAAATACTCGAGCCCGTCAGATTAAGGTAATTACATGCTGAAAAGTGTGCATTTCACTTATCTGACGATTTGAGCGTGACGTAAGGGAGTGGGAGGGTCACAAACTTGCAAAAATAAAACGTCACGTTGACATTCTCGACCAGATTAAGAAAGGCCTTCCAAATAATCGTCAGATTATAGATCATCACCGCCAGGACATTAAGCTGAATCGTCTGTATGAAATTCTGAGGAGCTCGAATATTTCAAAATGGGCGATTTTTTTGCATTTTCATATTTTTTGCTTGCGTCACATCCGAATCGTCAGTCTTTTGAATGGGAGCTTCGTTCGGGTTCACTTAACACCCCCTCTGAATATCTGAAGACCTCGAGTAAATTTTTTCCCCATTTTTAGTCCTTCCGTACGGCCGCCCCTAGCATGCAAAGCGGCAGATTAACATATCTCCGTCATCGGAGAACAGTGGGGCATATATCCAGTATTTCCATGTGACAGTATTTTTATTAACATTTTTGAAAACTTGTAGGCGCTCCTCCCACCGGTCAAGGGGTACACATCATATCACCTTTTTTCCTTTCTAGCATCTAATCTTCAAAATCCAAAAGGTCCCCACGACGTTCGAGTAAATCCCAATTTAGCATCGTGGGCTCTCCTATTATAAATACCGCTTCACTTCCTCCATATTATACGGCAGTACATGATCTTGTAGAATTTCTTCAATGTATCTGTCTACATTTAAAGCCCCATTTGCAACAAAAGCTATTTGTGTGTTCATCCAAAGAGATTCCAGTACAAATCATAACGGAACCTCCACCAAAACGTAGTCGCTTGAGCATATCTTTCGCCAAGTCTGCGCCAAACACAACCACGCCTAGACAGAACCGAGATTCGTCTGAGAAAAGAACTTCCCCAGTCTTCAATGCCAAATACACCCGAGCAAAATTCAATCTTGCAACACGGTGGGCACATGCAAGTGGCAACCCCTAGCCCCATTGCCAGAAGATATTTCTGCAGAATGAAGTCTTCTTCGAGCAGTCCATTCGCTAATATTGATATTCCTCACTTCATGGAGATGATTCCCAATGTCAACTGCCGTTGTGTGCGATTTCGCAGCGAAGTTAAGACAACAAACCGATCATTTTTTGCAGATGCTTTTCCACATTTAAATCCTGCTCTCCTTGTCTGTCTTTTCATAGCGTTGGAAGATTCTTTGAACAGTAGAAAGACTCACATTAAATCTTCTGGCAGTCAAATGTTGCCCATCAGCATTTTATAGTGTCGCCATAATTCTAGCTGATGTCACAGTATTGACAGGCATTCTAGTTAAAAGAATTTGTAAACAAGGCCATTAACAGCAGTAGAAAAATCGACAAGACAGAATTCTAAGTTTTTGGAAAAATGCTGATGACCCGTGTTTTTGCTCGCTAGTGTAGTTTCATTTCCTCCGTAATGGTTCTCGGTTTTAGAGACTTTCTTTAACTATGCACACATTTTGTTTCCTCCGTTTTTCTTAAGATAGTCCGTAGTCTTTAACTATTTCGTTTTGCAATATTTTAGAGCTTTAGGTGTGTATTTAACTATTTTGTTTCCTTCATTGTTTTCGGGTTTAGGGACTGTCTTTAACTATTTCGTTTCCTCTGCTGTTTTTAGGACTAGGAACTGTCTCAACTATTTCATTTCATCCGTTATTTTCGCATTTGGAACTGTTTTTCACTATTTCGTCTTCAACATTGTTTTCGGTCTTTAGGACTTAGCAAATATGTATTTCGTTTCCTCCTTTGTTCTCTGATCAAGAAACTATCTTTAACTATTCCATTTCCTCAATTGTTTCCGGGCTTAAGGACTGTCCTCAACTATTTCCTTTCCTCCATTGTTTTCTGATTTCTGGGTTGGTCTGTCTTTACCTTTCGTTTTTTTTTTTCATTGTTTTCGGGTTGAGGGTAGAGCTTTTACTATATCCTTATTTTTAACTATTTCATTTTCTCCGTTGTTCTCGCATTTGGGACCAGTGGGACTGTCTAACTACCTATTTCGTTTCCTCCTTCACATCAGTGCTCTGGTCTCGTCATTCAGTATGAAGTCAATAAAACTGTCAGCGAGATATCGGGCCATTTTTGATCAAGAAACTCGTAAAAAAATATAGCCAATCAAACTTCCTTAGCTTTCCAAAAAGAAGGTCTTACTCTGCTGGATACCTGCACTGTCATACTATAAAGGAAACTAATAAAGAGCTTGTCCGCTCTCTAGAATGGGATCTTTAGATAACCCTTTCAAGGGACAGAAGAATTGCATGCTATAAATCTACGGGGCTGTCTAAATATAATTTTTTTCCTAACATATTTCTAAATACAATTTTTGGATTAAAATCTTTTTTCTAATTGACGGGTCATAGAATAGGGTTATAGAATATAAATTTAATCTTCAAAAATATAAATTGAATATAAATTTAAAAAATATCTGCAAATTTTAGACGATGTCCCAAATAATTTGTCGAGACCTGAGCAGGACTCAACCTTCAGGATTTTAGACTGAGTTGCTCCTGAAGGGACTTGACAACTGTCGTTGAAGTACCCACAACCCCCTAAAAAAACACTTACGGCTACGTACCCGATGACACATGCCAAGTTTAGTGTGCTGCGAAGACCAAAAGATTTTTGAGCACATAATTTGTTCTTGTCTAACCCTAATTGGAACAAAACTAAATTCTGCGGCCTCATGTTTGTTGGGGTTTCCTATTAGGTTCCAATTGGCTATAGGATTGCGAGTGGTAAAATTCCAATAGGTCCTCGCGCGGCTCCCCCCGTCGTATAACTAAAAAAAAAATAACTTTCCAAGCGGGGCAGCTAATGTCCTTATTATCCTCGTTATGTAATAATATAGACTATCATTACTTTTCTAATAGAATTGTTATTATAAAATTGTCTAAATCATCCATCGCAATGTTAGAAAGCTCAAAATCCACAAACAAATCATTTTTGTTTGTTTATTTTATTTTCTCGAATATATGCGTTGAATGACCGGAACGAATTGTTAAGTGAGGAAGGAAAGGACGCATTAGCGGCGGTGCAAAAACGACATGAAAGAATGAAAATTCTTTGCCGGCTGAAGGTGTACAATAACAATCGTAAAGTGTTTTCGGGGCAGACCCGTTTAAATGGTGTGGGTATTGTGCGAAAGTCGCGGTGGCGTCTCCTTTAGATGTTAGATCCGCAGATAATGGACAATATGTGAATTGGTTCTCCTAGGAGGTGAAATATTTACTAGTTGTATTGTTCACCAATTCACGTCCAGCATTTCCTGACGTCTCAATTCTCAGTGCCTATTCATTGAGTGAATGTCGGCGACGATGCACCACTCTTCCATTCATCTTTTACCTACCGCGGACCTGAGGCCCTTCGCACCCAGGGACGTATTCGCACAAGCGAGCTTTGACAGCTATGATGGACAGTGGCGTACCTTCGAGAGCTTTTGTACTTTACAATGGGTTTGCAGACGTACAAAAACATGAAAGTGCGCCGCTTAAGACGTTGTTGACGAAAATATAAGCTAATGGGAATTAGATGAAAGAAAAGTCAAGGAAGCCACGACGAAGCTTCGGATAAAGCCAATACGGAGTCATAATGATGTGTAAACAGTTTCAGTCAGGTTTAAGCTGAGAAAAGTTAAACAATAACACACAATTACGTACAACTTGCAGATATCTGTAGATCGAGCAGCTACACACAAATATTAATAATCGTGCCATCTACACATGAATCGATAAACTATACGCTTTACTGCCGTCGTTAGTTCAATTAAATTAATATAAACAGACAGTCAATGCGACTCCTGTTACGTGTGGGTACAGCAGCTGAAATAAACAGAAGCAGGCTGAAGATTTAAATATGGGGCTATCGCTCCATGCGTGAATCCTCCAAGGTAAGTATATCACAACTGAATATCATTATCTTGGCTAATGCAGAAGATGTGGAATTTACCTGCGCCCCTTTCCTATATCAATAATGGAATCGTGACCACGGATGGCGTCCGTATAGAAGAAGCAACATTGAGATTATTCGGTTAAGTGCACGGTCGTTTGTGTTGGCAATCTATATAAATCTACAAGACTACACTTCGGACAGGTGGGAAAAACAAATAGTAGTCTGAACGAGTGCAATCGAATTCTAAGTTATGTGGGTTGCATGGTGCCATTCTGAAACTATTCTCAAAGCAACATATCCATTTTTCGTTTTGGCACTGTCGGTACTTTATTTACCTTATTGTTAATTTCATTAAAAACTGTTGAATCGATTATTAAAACGGATATGCAATTCATTTATTAGGTACCAGATTTGCTAGGTGTTCACACATTTATTACTTTCACTGCATTCAGTTTAATTTATCACATCTAGTGTGCTTGTTTCGTCTTTAAAAATGTTACTGATTGGAAAATTTTTAATTAATGTAATATTCGTATTTTAATAAATTCCTTCACTTCTAATAGAGATGTATTTTCTAAATTTTGCTTAACCGGTAACTCAACATATTCTTAATAGAGGGCAGAGTAAGCTAACCAAAGTTAAGAACAGAATTCGACCTGCTTTTTAAATTTGTATTCTTAAAAATTGTTGAAATCATGGAAAGCTATGTGATGAATAATGAAAACACAACATTTGATTCGTCGCTAAGATGGTAGTTTTAATGATCACTCTATACAACCTTTGATTCGTCGCTAAGGTGTTAATAAAATATGATCACTCTAGGTATGTCAATCTGTTCGGATCACTTTCTTTTGTCGCTCTATTGTTTAGACGCGATAAATAAGTTTCAAGGGTATTTGCACCCTTAGATGGGTTTAAGTATAAAATGGGGTCGTCCCACAATTTTCAAAAACAGCTTTTCTATAAACTAGATGAAAAAATATTATACCCATATTTTTTTGTTTATTCGAAATCACGCGTTTATTAGGTAAAAAAAAAATGGAAACATTTGTCTTATTTGAAACGCGCGCCTTTCTGTGACGTCAACGCGGGAAAAAATTCACCAAACAAAATTCAAAGTTACTAGATGGGCGGACTAATGAGAAGCGCACGAAGCAATGAAAAAGCTCCCCCGAAATGACGTCACAAGAGGCGGTAAATGTACAGCGTTTGAAAATGCTAGCCAAAATTGCGATTTTTATACGCTCTGTTATCTCACAAAACAACTTTATTAAACAACTACATAACATGTTTTAGGGCTTTATGTTATATATTCTACGAGATGCTATAGGCGAATTCGTCAAATTCGTTAAGGGGGACGACCCCATTAACAACAGTAAAAATCAAAATGTTTCAAATGCACAAAATCTTTTCGTATCCTGCCTGGCGGACGTCCCCTTGAATTAGCATTTTATACAGGGAGTCTCATAATATAAAGTTAAAAGTAACACCAAAATGTAACTACCATTAGTGTATTATTAAACAGAAGTTCTCAAAAGTCTTACTTCTATGGGTGTTTTTTATTATAAAAATCGCTCAGACTATAACTCTATATTGTCAAAAAATACAATCATGATATAAACCAGTAGTAGGCAGTAGTAGTAGATGAAAAATTCTCTTTCTAAAGGTACCGCCAACGATTGCAAAATTTATTTTCATTATCGGTTTCAGGATGTAAAAAAAAAATTAAGTAACAAAATTGAACAAAATCTTAATCATACAATAAATAAATTCTCTTTTCCATAATAGTAATTATTTATGTTCACCGTGCAATAAGAACAACTCGCAACAGAAGTTTTAGTAATTTCTTCGGTTTCCTTGCTCATGGCAATTTCAGTATGAGTGCTAACACCAAGGTCTTCTATAATCGCTGGAAAATTACAATTATTTTCTGACGTGGAGGAAGAGGTTTCGCAATCAACCATTTTTCTGGCAACATTGATCTTATGTTGTACGGATTCTTCCACATATTATGATTCGACTATAGTAGAAATTTTACACTCACCCAATCTTTTCAGATCTCTAATATTGCCACCATAATTGTTGGTGTTGCTAAACTACGCCTAAGAAAGTGACCCATGTAGCTTTCAAGTTCCGGAAGTCCCAAAAACAATTATAATTTAAGAAATCTTATGTATACTCTCTGAGTACTACATTTTCCCCGACAGCAGAATACAAAAAAGTTGTTATGTAGAGTGTGGTGTGGTCGCAAAATCTTATATTCCATCACAGGATCAGCTTCGAAGCATTGAAATTTATTTTTGTATAAGTATACAAAGAAGTAAATACACACGTCAAAAATACAATAAATACAATAAAAAGTACAACACTAACCTAAAATCAATTACAAATTTGCAAATAAAAGATATGCATTTAACCATTTACTGTTGGCGGATAATTTTGAAACAATTTTTTTAGGAAAGCAAAAAGAAAGTAGGAAATGTCCTTACAAAAAGAGAAATCAATAATAATTTATTCAATGACTACAAAATTCAGGGAATTCGTCAAAAGAATAAAAAGCTTTTGATAGTTTTTAAAAACCCTGATTTTTCTTTGACAGTCTGGCTGTGCGTTAAAAAACTTTATGGAGAAATAGTTGGCTGCAGTTCTCGATTTAGTTAGTCTCAAAATGTTTAAAAGACATATTTTTTTGGTTTTGGTATTGTAAGAGTTAAAGGAGCTTAATAATGTTGGATACTGATCCAGATTCTGTAAAAAGTAAAAATGTACAGAGATGGTAAGATCAAAATTTTTAGTTCGATAAAGTTTTTTCTGCAATCCTTGCGGTATCCAACATTAGCAGTAATTCTAATGGCCCTTCTTTGCAATTTAGACAAACGTTGCAGGGACGACGAATGACCCCAACTAAGAATACTCGCTCAAAATGACAATTTTACATTGCAAAATAGATAGTGCGCAAATATTTCAAAGAGAGGTTATGAGGCTTTAGTTGCTATATCTCCATTCTGTTTCCAGTTTAGTTCAGAGTCAATATTTTACATGCTGAGATTTGTCAGATGAGTACTCCACACTTTTTAAAGTAAACAACATAGTGGTAGTTTTATCATTGTTTAGACATAATCTGTTCGAAAGAAACCATGACTGGGCAGCTTGGGTCATATTATTTTTCCCTATTTAGGGATTGATTTCTTTGAAATTTTTCAAATTTACCCCCTTGGGGTTCAAATTTTTTTAATTTTTCGTTATTCCTCTTACTCCTAAACTATTAGACGTATTGCGACATAACCCCGAACATAAACAGATTTTGTCGTCCTCTTTCGATTGGTGCCCCCAAAAACGTCCTATCTTGCACGGTTCGTTTGTAAAAAAATTCCAAAAAATACCAAAAAGTTGCCCAAAATTTTCCGTCTTTGGATGATAGCTTCCTCAAATGACGCATTAAAACACGTTTGACATACTCATATAGAATAGAATTTTTAGACGAATACGCTGATACCAATAAATCATTTAATATAGCTATACTTTACAAGATATGAGCGCAAAATGTTTTTGGGAGTTCACGAACTTCACGAATTTTGTGCAAGTGCCAAAACTTTAAATCGGGATATCTCCGAAACGGTTAGAGATATCGAGTTGGGAGTAGCATCGTTGGATTCACCTACAGTTGCTACATTTATATAAATTAAGAAAAGGAATGGCCCGAGTATAGATCCCTGGGGCACTCCAAAATTGATGTCAGAAATATTTGATTTGGTGCTATTAAAAGTTACTTGTTGAGTTCGATTATTTACATAGCGCTTTACGAGATTAATGCTTGTGGGATGAAAATTCAAAAAATTCAATTTACGTAACAATTGACACGCAGCTGAAACCTTTGGTGAGGTCTAAAAAAGCTTCTGAGTAAACTTTGTGATGTTCGAAAGATTGTATGATGTTCTCAATAAATCTCAGTAACGACTTTGTTTTTTACGGAAAAAAATGTAAAACTCTTCACTAAATTCACATAAATGAGAAGCTGGTCACCTGAAACCGATAAACTGTTCAACAAACCACGGATGTCATCACCCATAACAGCCTTAAATGCTCTACGAGCTCGGATTTCAATCTGACATCTGCGGCTGTAATAAACGTCATAACATTTCTAGGTACGTTAATATTATTCGCTAGCTCTTTGGTTCCATTCTTTTTCTAGCATAAGCTTGCAATTTCTAAAGTTAGTTTTTTCTGTAAGGTTAAAATTCCAGTTTGTCATTAATTTGACAGTAAATTCAAAGAATTTAATTGAGTTAAATTCACATAAAAAAATCTCTCCACAAACTTGAAAATAAAATATTAACAGGTAATGTAAAAGTCTTAATTTACACCATTTTGTTAATGTTTCTTTCTCATTAATCAACAACAATGCACCTAATATTCGATCTTCATTGTGCACCGCACCGCAGTGGCAACCTAATCTAGCAAAGAGCAATTATTTGCATGGTGGTCGACACTGAAGATCGTGGCATGGATGTTTGTCAAAGTCTTGAGGGAGCATTGTCAGTCTTCAGGAAGACGAAATTGTTTCATTTGAAGAATTAGCCACTAATGATTACGAACCAAATTTAGAAATAATAGAATTGTATTACTACTTAGTCAATAAAGTCAAATCAAAAAATATAATTTGCTGCGAGACCTGCTTGAAAGGAATAATAATAGATGGCATGGCATGATCCATCAATAGAACCCATCAGAGAACTTGTAGATCTCAAAAGTGCCTCTTCTAAAATGACGTATGCAACATGACATAATTATTATTTTTTTAAGTTTAAGCAAAAAATAACAGTAGCTTGGATTGTTTCTGAATCCCCAGATTCTTCCCATTTCTCTCGTTCTTTTGTGTCTTCTTCTCGTTTCATTATTTTACTTCTACTTCTTATTTTCTTTGTTGACATCGCTTCTTTCATTCTTAATTCAAGTTCTTTCATTCTTGTTTCGGTATCTTTTTGTCTTCTCTTTCAATCTGTTGTAGCGCATTTCTGTACTTTTGTATGCTTTCTTCTTCCCAGATTGTTTTTATGATTATTTCTTTCTCTTGTCTTGTTCTTTTTATTTTTTCTCCAATTTCTATTTCTAACTGTTGATCGTCTGATTCCACTTTGTTCCCCACTTCTCGTGCGTAAATTACCCTGCATCATCCTTGCAGTTCCCATTCAGTACCTCTCTCTTCTATAAATTCGATCGTTGTTCTTCCTTCTTAATTTTCTGTTTATACTTCTATACACTATAAAAAGCAGAAGGAAATAATTAAGTGACTCGCTGAGCGACAACAGGCAGCAGAAAGAACTAGTTAAGATAGTCTCTAAATGAAGAAGAGACAGTAGGAGGAAATAGTAATAATAAATAAGAAACTCAATAAGAGGGGAACAGGCAGGAGAAAGAAATAATTAAGAATCTCTAAAAGAAGAAGAGGCAGCAAAAAAAAAATAATTAAGAGACTCGCTAAAGGGGAATAGGTAGCAAAAGAGATTAGTTAAGAAAACCAATAAAGTAAGAAAATTCAGCAGGAGGAAATAGTTAAGAAAATTACTAAAGGAAGAAGTGGCAGCAGAAGGAAATAAGTAAGAGACTTACGACGGGGAAACCGACAGCGGGAGAAATAAGTAAAGAAATACACTAAAGGAATAAAAATGAGCCGAAGGAAATTGTTAAGAGAGTCCATAAAGGAAGAAGAAAGGGCAGAAGGAAATAATTAAGAGACTCGCTGAGCGACAATAGGCAGCAAAAGGGACTAGTTAAGAGAGTCTCTAGATGAAGAAGAGAGAGTAGGAGGAAATAGTTAAGAGACTCAATAAGAGGGGAACAGGCAGGAGAAAGAAATAATTAAGAGTCTATAAAAGAAGAAGAGGCAGCAAAAAAAATAAGAGACTGACTAAAGGGGAATAGGTAGCAAAAGGGATTAGTTAAGAAAACCAATAAAGAAAGAAAATTCAGCAGGAGGAAGAAGTGGCGGCACGGGAGAAAGGAAATAAGTAAGAGTCTTACAATGGGGAAACCGGCAACGGGAGAAATAAGTAAAGAGATACACTAAAGGTGTCCTTCTGCTTTTATATCGCTTTTTCTGGACCATTATATTTTCTTCCTAATCTTGTCCCAAACCTGTCATTGAAATCTCCCTCAATTATTACATTTATTTTTTCTGTCTCACTTATGGTATGCTGTAAATTTTTTACCTTTTTTTGTTCCTAGTTTCAGATTTATCTCTGCTATTCCATTTCTCTGTAGTTCCTGTTTTGTCATTATCTCTTCTTTAATTTCTTTCTTTACTTCTGTCCCTTTTCGCTCTTCCTTTCTTGTTTTTACTTTCTGCTGCTTCATTTCATCTACTCACTTATTATATAAGTCCAATTCACTTATTATATAGGTACTTCCAAAAATCTTCTCCCCACTACATCCCAATATAACAATCTTTTGTTTTTTTTTTAAGTTTCCTATATGTAGTTTATTCTTACCGTCTTTCCTTCTTCCCTTTCACTCTGCGCTATCGCTCTTTTCTATTTTTACATCTCTCTTTCTTTCCTTCTTAAATCGTTGTTTATGAAATGTTTATGAAAAAGGTCCTGCCCATTTCTCAGTTTTTCTTTATTTCTCCTTCTGCTTCTGTTCTGTCTTCTCACTTTATAGCATAGACCTGTGTTATCTTCAGTTGTGTTTTGAACTCCTCTTCCACCCACTACTCGACTTTTTTAGTTTCAGCCCTATTATTACTATCTTATTTCTTCCATTTTTGTCTCAATCTGCGCTACCTTTTTTTCTAGGACTTTCTCTTCTCTCCATCTTTTCTCTTTTTCTTCCATCGCCTTTTAGTTGGTTAATTTCTCTCTTCACTTCCTCCATATTTTCCCTGAGGTGTCTGTCGTTGTTCTTCAGCTCTCTCATTTGTTTTGACTTGTTTTAGGTCATCTATAATTTTCTCCATTCTCTTCCATTTTCAGCCATATTTGTTTTTGACTTCTTCTTTGCTTTGGTGATCTTACTGTTTTATTGCTTTTTTGGTATCTTCTTCTTGAATTTCTCCTTTATCTTCGCCTTGTATCATACCTGTTCGTTGTAATAAAGTTTTAATAAAGAAAACTTTGAAATCAGTGAAGGGCCGACCTTCTCAGCAATCTGAAAAGAACGAATGCGATGGAATTAAGGTTTTTGTTTAAAATAGGGGATAAAACAGTTTCTTGAGAAGTTGGAAATCAAACCCATATCACATTACGAAAGTTCAATTGGGGTGGTTTGGACCATTCTAGAATATCAGAAGTATAGAATAAAAAGGATATTTTGAAAATCTATTCCTATATCCATTTTATTAGTATTATCACCGTATCATCTTTATTCTGTTTTTTTTTTTCTCTTATTCTTTGTATTGGAACGTATTTTCAATAATCATGTAATTCTTTGTTATTCTTAATAATGGTTCTGTTTCCATTACATTTTCGTTGTCTACTCTAGCATTCAAATCTCCATTTCCTAGTATTGCTTTTTTTTGCTCTAGCTATCTCTTTATCTTAATTCAATAATAGTTTGTCTTGGGGTGCGGACCTTACTGTGATTGACCATTTGTATCACATCAAGTAGGGTAATTCCGTGAGAGACGCCACCCATTTTGAAAAAAAAAAAATACTGTAATGTTGTTTATAAAGCAATTGTATTTATTTTGATCTATGTACATACTATAGCTATAGCTATTAACGAACACATCATGTCCATCATTAATGACTTAATTAATTCTATAAAAGAAAATATTTTTGACAGTAAAAAAAACGATACTCGCACCAGAGATGCCGTCTACTATGCGGGAGCCCTGGAAAATGTGTTAACACTACTTTAATACTAGATACATCTTGAAATGATCTAAAAACAGACTTCTCTTTCCTTATCATTATCGTAATATAATTTGAGGTTATGTTGATTAATCTCACGATATCTGATTTCCAAATGATGCTGGAATGTCTTTATAACAATTTTTACTTCAAGCGTTTTATACCCTCTCCAGAATTTCATGTACATATTCCGTTTTATACCGTTTGAATAATTGCTGGTTGTCACTCTAAAAAGAAACATTGAGAAACGTCCAATTTAAAAGAAAATCATCGAGTTTATTATATTACACAATGAAGATAAATGTAAAGGACATACAAGCCAGGACAGGTACTTACAGGTACACTGCTAGTGAATAGGCAATTAGAAAGATTATGTTGACGCGAAAGGGTATAAGCAGACGAATAGGGACATTAAAAGATAGTCTAAGCAGGTTGTTTGGTTATCCACACCCCCTTCTAAGCGGTAATCTCTTTGCTGTACCTGAAACTTAAGGTTATGAAAAGGAAAAATTACTTTAGAAAGTACGGGTTTAAGTAGGTAATATTTAAAAATATTTAAAACACGTTATTCTTCCCTTCGCAGAATTTAACGCTTTGAGATGCTTGAATATTTGAGCAACAATTTAGATTGTTTCCGAATGTTTTATAAAGTTTTTTGTTGTGATTATTACCTTCAGCCCAGCCGTTCAGTGGCGGGTACCTAAATTAACGTCAAAACTTCCACTAATTTTAACGCGATAATTACGGGGTTTAGGAAAAAAATTTATTAAGAAACATTGTTGACAATGATGGGTTATACTACCGATTAAAATTTTGATACGTATTTCTGTTACACCCTGTAGTATAATATATGTTGTTATGGAAGTTACTGAAGATGGATATATATATATATATATATATATATACATAGCGGGGAGACCCGGAGGCCAGGTCGCCTTTTCCATATACCGGAGGCGGTAACATACCTTGCATCTATATATATATATATATATATATAAAATTGGTTGGAAAAGTGGCATAATCACAAATTTCTACTCAAGAAATCAAATAGGTATGTGCGAGGAAAATTTTATTGCTTTAAATAATGTTAATAATTAATAATAATATGTCAATTTGAGAAGAGCTAACAAATACATCTTTAAGTGGTGGTCAAGGTTTTTTCAAATGTTTTTGCAAGACCAAGTGCAATTCAAAGTGCAATGCAAAAGTAATAATGTACTTTGCAATTCTAAGTGTCTTGTTGTTGTTATCTGGGAATCTCCCTGTTTAGAAATTTATTTAAATTTAAAATCCTTATTCAGAAACTACTACGTTACCTTAATTTGATGTTATTTATTTGTTTCCTCTAAGTTGTATTTAAAGTTTTATCCTTTTTTGAAAATTTTGTTACACTGAAGATGGCCCTCATTGGGCCGAAAGCATTTTAAGTTTTTCACTTTGGGCCTTTATACTCTTTTATTTCATACTTGTATCTAAAGTGACATTTTTCGGATTATTTTTGATACCAAAAGTGGAACATTAACGTCCTAGTACTTTAAAGAAAAATTTTAAAGTCCTAGTACTTTAAAATTATACGTCAATCATTTCTTACATTGTTCCCGACATTTTTGTGGCATCAAATTGTTCTTCACGTGATCTGCTTCATCTACAATGTCTTGAGGCACCTCAATTTTCTCCATTTTAAACGGAATAATCGCATAAAATATCCAAAACCATTCACCGTGACCCAGTTTTTTCGTTGTCATTTTTGACAAACGTTTGTTACTATGGGAATGTTGGTTCCCGCATATTTAATTATTACGAATAATTTGTGCGAGATAAACACACAACATTTCATTTATTTTGACTTAGTTCGTTAAACTTGCAGTATGAAATAAAACGTTGTATTTACCTCGAACGAAGAAGTGTTTTTAAAGGTACTCACAAGTAATTCCAGCCTCGGCTAGGCGCCTCGGCCGTAAACAACTTGCTCGTACTTTAAACTTCACTTCTCGTTCTAGATAAATAATATACTATTATCTCATTGACAAAAAAAAATAAAACTAAAGAACTTAGAAACCATCCTTCGAAAGAAATAAGAAGTATTTTATTTTCAAAAATTTTAATTTTGTAATGGCTTAGATACCTTGTATAAAAATATCAAGATTGTGAATAATACAAACAATGGAAAATATAATAATTAAATAGAATTTTTGTATTTCCAACTTTCAATGCATTTTTTCCAGAAAAATGCTTATGTAACGTACAAACTTTTTTCTACGACCAAGATCCAAAGAAAAATTTATGTTGCCATTTAAAAAAAAAACGTTAATGACGTCACTGTACAAAAACAGATTTCTCTTTAAGAATAATAAATCGGTATATTGTACTGCGTGTTGGAGATCGACAAATTAATATAAAAGTTAGGAACAATCTAAATAGAAGTGGAAAGAAGAAAACAGATGAATTTTTGTGCGACAATAAAGTATTAGTTCTCCCTGATAAAAGAATTACCGACGAATAGGTGTACTAAATCTCGATAAAAATATTACAAACATTCTAGTTAGTCTGTAGGCCATCATTAGTCATTTCAAAGTTGTTTTATTTTTTTGGCCGGCACTGTACACTAACAATTTTGCATGGAAGAATGTGGGATTTGGAAGGAAAAGCTCTAAGGAATAACCCCACTACGGAATGTCCTGGATCTGCGTAGACTTGTTAAAACGGGCACCAACCTACCCACGTGGTGGTTCTAGAATTATCTCGGATTTATGGCACCCATCATGGAAAGTACTGTCCTCTACTTAACAATTGAATATACTACAATGCTGCCTGAAAACGGTAAATAAATATTTCATGTTATACTTTACAAGCGCTGTCAAAAATTGCCATCACGACACTTTGATGGAGGGCGTTCCCCTATCTTTGAGGGTGGGTGAGGGTGAGCTTTGAAGAATAGACTTGCTCCTCCTCAGAGATCATCACATCCAGTAGTCCACAATAAAGTACTGGAATATGCAAAATATGTATTTATTAAGGATAACAATTAATTTTCTTTTTATCCTTTTAATTGATCATAATATATCGCAATTGATCACCTATTTATGACACTAAAAGTCAATTATTCCTATTGTATCTTTTCTAAACAAACACAGTTGCAATATGTTCTGTACCAAATAAATATGTGTTGCTAAACAATCCCCGTACTGCACAAAGAAAGCGTTTTCAAAGCTGGAAGTTATTAAAAAATTTAAAAATATTTCCGATTCGGCCTTCGAGTCCCAAAGCAATATATCAAATTAGCATTTTAGCCGTTTCTACCCACCTGAAAGTCCACTCAAATAATTTCCGCTAGTGTCTCTTTGTTGCAAACGATCAATAATTTACAACGTGCAATATATTGTTGCTTTAAAGTCGCTTTTAATTCTTTCAAAAGCGGCGACTTCTAGGGGATTAACTCGGGGAACGGGGTGAAACGCCCCGACCGCAGATGGGTATTCTTTGTTTCCAGACTTTGACCACACCGAACCTGTTCACTCTATGGGCAAATAATTTCTTTTCCATTTCATCCAATATGGGATGGCTTTATCACCCAATCTTCCAAGTCATAAATCACTATCGAAATCGTCCATAATGTGTTCAAATATCCTTGTAAAGGTGCCGACAATATATAACATTTCGCATTCTATTGAGGGATTTTCAATGCTATAAAGGCAATTAGATCCTGAATACCAATGAAGGTAGGTGGCGAACTAACTGTAAAACATGTCTGGCTGCCATCAAGAAATCTTCAATCACTTTCGACAATTATTAGCGGAAATCAACGTCTGGCGCTGAAATCAGAAGATCGTTATCACATGTTATGTAATGAGCATATTTCCAACAAGTACATGTATTTCCTGTCGTAGTGTTGTCCAAGCTTATTCCAAGGCACACGCTTCTCCTTATTTGTATAGAGATTCGGACTATTTTTTTAACATTTCTAATTGGAATTCTGTACGTAGTTAACGTTAATGTAATATTTTGTCAGCACTCATTAAGGGACTAATTAAATAATTGAATAAACCAAATTTTTTGTAATTGAAACTTTTTTGAAAATGATTTTGTACTTTGTGACACTGAATGAGAGTTGAAAAATTAACACTATCGTCGGGAACAGATTAAAGAGCAATTTGGCATTTGGGTGATTTGGTTATTACATATTCTCATTTCAGGTTCCATTTTGTGTTAATTTTGCTTATGTATCAGACATAAGGCAACCTTAACGACAACTTACTAATAACGGCCATTTTATTATTACAGTCGACTCCCTCAAATTGCTTGGATGGCAACAGCACTTGCGAAATTGCATGTAAAAATAATTACTCTTTAACTCTCTACTCTAAAATATGAATCGAAAAATACTTCTAATGATGGCGCTGTTGTCGAGATCCAGAATTTTGTTTTTAATTTTTATTAAAAAAAGACCAAAATCGGTCCAGCCGTTCTCAAGTGATGCGCTTACCAACGAATATATATACAGTGTGGAAATTAAGTAATTTATAAATTCAGTAACTCCGTCAGTATTTGCACTAGAAATAGAACTTAAAATAGGGATAATTATAGCGCATCCGAGGAACGTATACAATTTTTTTTTTCATTAGTTTTTTTGACAGATATGACGTCATCAATATATGTTTTAATTACCTCATTTCAGGTTAATTAGGTTCTCAAAATTTACATTTTCACATTGTTATGGTTCTTATAGGATCCTTGACGTTCAGGTTGTTGGGCTCTCAGGATCTAAAATTTTCAGGTTGTGAGATTCTCAATCTCACATTTTCAAGTTCTCAGGATTTAAAATTTTCAGGTTTTTGGGTTCTGAGGAACTAAAAATTTTTTTGTTGTTAGATTGTCAGGATTTAAAATTTTCAGATTGTTAGTTTCGCAAGGTTCTCAAATTTCGAGATGGTTAGATTCTGAGACTTTTAATTTCCAAGGTCGTCAGGTTCTCAATATCTCAAACTTTCAGGTTTTTTGGTTTTCAGGATCTCAAATTTTCAAGTTATTAGATTCTGAAAAATCCTTGAATTCGGGGTGGTGAAATTCTCAGGCTTTCAGTATTTCTACTAAGGTTTTCAAGTTCTTTGGTTCTCAAATTTTCAGGTTCTCAAGATCTCAAATTTTCAGTGAAATTCGGAGGCTTTCAAACTCTTTGGTCCTCGAATTTTTAGGTTAATTAAGTTCTCAAAATTTGAAATTTTCACATTGTTATGCTTCTTATAGGATCCTTGACGTTCACATTGTTGGGCTCTCAGGATCTAAAATTTTCAGGTTGTGAGATTCTCAATCTCACATTTTCAAGTTCTTAGGATCTTTCATTTTCAGGTTGTTCTAAAATTTTCAGATTGTTAGATTCTAAGATTTCGAGGTGGTCAGATTCTTAAGACGTTTTCAGAAGGTTTTTAGGTTCTCAATATCTCCCATTTTCAGAATGTTAAATTTTCACATTGTTGGTTTTTAGGATCCGAAAGTTTGAGGTCGTTGGATTCTCAGGATCTAAAATTTTCAGGTTTTTGGGTTCTGAAGAACTCAAAATTTTCTTGTTGTTAGATTGTCAGGATTTCAAATTTTCAGATTGTTAGTTTCGCAAGGTTCTCAAATTTCGAGATTGCTAGATTCTCAGACTTTTAATTTCCAAGGTCGCAGGTTCTCAAGATCTCAAACTTTCAGGTTATTCGGTTCTCCGGATCTCAAATTTTCAAGTTATTAGATTCTGAAAAATCCTTGAATTCGCGGTGGTGAAATTCTCAGGCTTTCAATTTCTACTAAGGTTTTCAAGTTCTTTGGTTCTCAAATTTTCAGGTTCTCAAGATCTCAAATTTTCAGTGAAATTCGGAGGCTTTCAAACTCTTTGGTCCTCGAATTTTTAGGTTAATTAGGTTCTCAAAATCTTACATTTTCACATTGTTGGTTCTTATAGAATCCCTAACTTTCAGGTTGTCGAGCTCTCAGGATCTAAAATTTTCAGGTTGTGAGATTCTCAATCTCACATTTTCAAGTCCTTAGGATCTTTCATTTTCAGGTTGTTCTAAAATTTTCAGATTGTTAGATTCTAAGATTTCGAGGTGGTCAGATTCTCAAGACATTTTCAGAAGGTTTTTAGGTTCTCAATATCTCCCATTTTCAGAATGTTAAATTTTCGCATTGTTGGTTTTTAGGATCCGAAAGTTTGAGGTCGTTGGATGCTCAGGATCTAAAATTTTCAGGTTTTTTGGTTCTGAGGAACTCAAAATTTTCTTGTTGTTAGATTGTCAGGATTTAAAATTTTCAGATTGTTAGTTTCGCAAGGTTCTCAAATTTCGAGATGGTTAGATTCTCAGACTTTTAATTTCCAAAGTCGTCAGGTTCTCAAGATCTCAAACTTTCAGGTTTTTCGGTTCTCAGGATCTCAAATTTTCAAGTTATTAGATTCTGAAAAATCCTTAAATTCGGGGTGGTGAAATTCTCAGGCTTTCAATTTCTACTAAGTTCTTTGGTTCTAAAATTTTCAGGTTCTTAAGATCTCAAATTTTCAGTGAAATTCGGAGGCTGTCAAACTCTTTGGTCCTTTTATTTTTATATTTATTTTTAGGTTAATTAGGTTCTCAAAATCTGAAATTTTCACATTGTTATGGTTCTTATAGGATCCTTGACGTTTAGGTCGTTGGATTCTCATGATCTAAATTTTTCAGATTTTTGGGTTCTGAGGAATTCAAGATTTTTCTATTGTTAGATTGTCAGGATTTCAAATTCTCAGCTTGTTAGTTTTGCAAGATTCTCAAATTTCGAGGTTTGTCAAGATCTTCAGATTCTCATGATCTCAAACTTCCAGATTTTTCGGTCTTCAATATTTCAAATCTTTAGGTTATTAGATTCTGAGAAATCCTTGAATTTGGGGTGGTGAAATTCTCAGGCTCTCAATTTCTACTGAGGTTTTCAAGCGTTTTGGTTCTCAAATTTTCAGGTTATTGGGTTCTCAAGATCTTAAATTTTCACATTGTTGATTTTTGGTATCCCAAATTTTCAGGTCGTTGAATTCTCAGTATCTCAAATTTCAGATTGTTAGGTTTTTACGAACGATTGAGAAATTAAGGCGAGAGAATGAGAAAGGGAAACATACACATTGAGAAATTGAGGAGAGACCCCTGTTTTGTCCCGATTAAAAGAAGGACTCTAGACTAAAGGGAGCGAAGAGATTGGTAGAGATAAAGAGACACGTTGAGGAGAGATGGACAGAAAGTAAAATGATAGTCAATGAGGAAATTAAAGAAATAGGGAAACATGTAGTGATATTAAAAAGAGGAGCAGTGAGATTGGATGCTAAAACTGTAAAGATATGTAACTACAAAGCCGCAGAAATTTAAAACCATTAGATTTTAACTAAAGAAGATTGTTTTGTGTCAGTCTTCCACACTGCAATTGAAGTTTTGTAAACACCGAATGGAGCTTAGATACTGTTATCTTCATATCCGTCTTCATTATATAGTAAGTTCTAGAAAAAAAGATGTCCATACCGAAAAATCAAAGAGATGTTGAAAAATGAGAATGTAATATTGATGGAAGAGTCTGAAAGTAGACAAAAAAAGATTGAGGAGAGTGAGCGTGAGAAATTGAAAAGAGAAGGGTAGGAGGTTTAGGATGCAGGGCGAGATTCAATAGGAGAGTGCCGAAAGAGGGAGAAGTATTTTTGACAATTTGAGAAACTGGGAACAAATTGAAAATCTTAAAAACTAGAAAAACTGATAAGCTAGAAGCCCAGCGACGAAGATAAAAAGTCTGTTCAAGTGGGAAGCTATAAAATTTATAAACTCAAAAAAAGACCTAAACTTGTGAGCTTCTTGAGGAACCTAGTTTGCATGCGGTGTAAGGAAGATGAAAAATGAGACCATTAGATAGAGGGGAAGGAGAGGCTATACAGAAAGATTTTGGAATAAAAAGGAAAACTGATGAGCTAAATCAAAATGGAGAAGGAGACTGAAAAAGAATATAAATCGGAGAAACTCAAGTCATAGATGTGGGCTATTGAGAAACGCGGGAGAGAGTATGAGAAGAAAAAAACAAATGAAAGATTGACGGAGAGTGCGAAGAAAGTTAAAAAAAAAAGAAATAGGTAGGTGACACCAAAAAATACAGTTATACCCCCAAAAGTCATTATAATGAACAAATAAAATAAATACAGAAGCTTTTTACAATTAAACAATATTGACGTTTTACAATTTTAATTGACACCCTAATAAAAGAACTAGATGAATTGATAACACAAAAAAAAATTGAACTACCATTTATCTTCTGAGCTATACAACGGTTTCCTGCTGGTTTTGGAGCTGACGTGTCCTTACAACTACTTTTCCTGCGGTCCTGTGATCTTGAGATCCTGAGAGTCAACCCTATGGATTTCCCTGAGTCCAAGTGTGGATTACGTCAGTCCAGGAAATCACGAGTGGAAATACTTATCAGCTATTCCAAAAGAAAGTGATACAAGAAAGATCTTCTGGTGAATGCTGATGTATCTGCCTATTTGATTGAAAGAGAATAGTCAAGGTCTGCACGCAATAAAGTAGTTTTTCTTACCTCTTTTTCCCCGAATCGACACCCAAACAATTTTATCCGCTAATGCGATTGCAAGAAATTATCGTGCTTTTTTGTACGTGCCGTTTATCTCTAAATGCTGATTCGTTCCTGAATCTGGATGGTGAATGCGCGGCAAAAATCAAATTGTGACAGTACCGAAGAATTACGAAAAGGCATGAGGGATTAAGGAGATAAATAGAGGGAGATTGAGAGCAAATAATGAGAGGGGGAGAGAGATAGAGAGAGAGCGAGAGGGGGATTGCAGAGACTGATTCAAGACAGATCGAGACCTTGATCGGAGGAAAAGAGAGATACATTTGTTGGAGAGAAAGAGGGCTATATGAGAGACATTGTAAGAAGAGAAATAGATATAGATGGAGAGTGGGAAAGAAATTGGGAAAAAAATTGACGGAAACTAACGAGAAAGAAAGAATGATTAATATTCAATAAGTGGAAATGGAGGAAGATAAATTGAGAAGGGATATCGATTTAGGAAATAAGGAAATACATAAAGAAATTGAGGTGAAGTTGGTAGAGATTGAGGATACATATAAAGGGATAAATAATTGAAGAGACAAACAGTAAAAGATTGCGAATGAGGAGAGAAACGGAGAAACTGAAGAATTTAACAAAGGAAGCAAAGCAACAGAGATTGAAAAAAAGAGGATCTACGTAAAAAACGAAAGCAAAAATGTGGAGAGAAAGACAAAGTGCGAATAAGGAAAGAAGAAGGAGAATTGGTGGGGAGATAGAATCGAGGCAGAGGGCATGACGAAATAAAAACTGTTTGATGGGAGAGGGAGGCATTTACGATATAAAGAAATCTAATATATAAAATTCTCGTGTCACAGTGTATGTAATTAAACTCCTCCGAAATGGCTCGACCGATTTTCGTGAATCTTTGTGTGCATATCGGTTGGGTGTGCGAATCGGACATCTATTTTTCATCTCGCTAAATGTTAAGGGGTGTCCACCCCAATTTTTATTTTTTTTTTGATATTTTATTTTTATTTTTTTATTATGTGGCATTAAAAAATACATACAACCCTAAATTTTCACTTTTCTATCACCAACCCCTGCTTTTTAATAGTATTTTTTTTTGTACATTTGGCAGGTATGAGAATAGGTGGTAAACAATTTTTCACATGGATATGGGGGTTCAAGGAAGCCCCTTGGGCTGGACCGATTTTTTGGTTCGACCGATTTTGATAATTTTCTTTTTGTATATTTGGTAGGTATGAGAATAGATGGTAAACTATTTTTCACATGGATATGGGGGCCCAGGGTGCCCTATTGGGCTGCTCCGATTTTAATGTTTTTTTTTTTAGCAGAATAACTATTAAAATATGGATATGGGGCCAGGGGGCCCCTTGGGTTTATTACTCGAAAACGGCTAGACCAATTTTCATGGTTTTTGATTTGTTGGATTTGTCTCCGCCCCGAATAGCAGAATATCTATTAAAACATGGACATGGGGGCCCAGGGGGGCCCCTAGGCCCCTGTGTTATTGATTCTAAGGCAATACAAAGTTCGCCGGGTCAGCTAGTATCTATATATTATAACTCAAGAACGGCTGGATCGATTTTTATTATCTTTGTTTTGTTGGATTTGTCTCCGCCCCGAATAGCAGAATAACTATTAAAACATGGACATGGGTTTATAACTCAAGAAGGGGTTTCATGATATTTGATTTGTTGGATTTGTCTCCGTCCTGAATAGTAGAATAACTCCCCTGGGCCCCTGTATTATTGATTCTGAGGCGGTACAAAGTTCGCCGGGTCAGCTAGTAAAGAATAAAAAGAGGATTTTCTTTGGGGAAGGAAAGGTAAAGTTAGGGAGAATTAAAGAGATCTGTTAAGTGAACCAAGGAGAGATTGAGAGAAAGTGAGCAGATATATGGAGGAAAGAGAAAGTTTGAATGTGGGAAAAGAAGAAGGGCTTGAGTAGTGAGAGCGGAGTAAAGAAAAGTAGATATTGAAGAAGGAAAGAGGGAAGAACAGGAATGATACTAAGAAGATAGAGAGAAACGTTAAGGAAGAAAAAAAGAGCAAACAGGGATTAAGTTAAAAAGTTTTGACCGTTATTTTGAGAAATTGTGAACTAGAGAGACAGAGAAAGATTGCGCAGTCAGAAGAATAGACTGAGGATAGAGAAAGAAAGACTGAAGCGAGAAATTATTGAAAGAGAGTAGAGAGAGAGCCTCACAAGAGAAAAAAAATTGGGAAGAAGGAGATGGAGGCAAAAAGGCCTGATAATTTGCGAAGGTAAGAAACTTTGGACAGCAGTTGGGTATCTTTTTTTTGTATTTAAAGACACTGAAGACCTAAGAATACCGGACCGTTGAAAAACATATTGTTATGAATATTAAATATTTGGAAATTGTAAAACCTAAAGCTCAAAAAAAAAAATTAGGGAATTGGATCAAATCTTGGGAGAGATATAGTGGAAATAAGTATGAATTAAGAAGGGACATATCAATGAGAGGGAGAGGAGTATATACCGAACGAGAACCGAAGTGGATATATGTATTGGATGGGAACACACAAAATTCACAAAACACAAATATTAGAAGATATTTAGAAAAAGGACAGACAAATTAGGGAGAGAGGTGTACAAGTAAGAAGAGAGAGATTGGTTACAGCGACTGGGACAAATTAACAGGAATGAAGATATTAAAGAGATTAATTAAACAAACAAAGAGAGATCCAAGGCAGATCCACAAAGGGGGTTTGAGAGATTGAAGAGATGTGATGAGATGGAAGACAGAGGAAGTTTGAAAAGAGCAGAGAGATATTTGGGAAGAAAAAGTAAATCTAAGCGGAGAAAGAGGCATACAGACAAGAGACAAAGAGAGAATTAGGAGACCTAAAAAGAGGAAGAATAAGAAAATACATATACAAATAGAGAACTTCAGAAAGAAGGAACAGAGAGGGGGAAGAAGCTCCAGGGAGCAGTGATTAAAGTGAGAAGATTTCGAGGGAAAGATACAGAGTACAGTAACAGTAATTCATGAAATAGTTCAAGATTAAGAAAAGAACGGGAAGTTGTGTGGAAACGAAAGTGAGGGGAGACATGAATTAAACATATTGAGGGATAGGAAGTAGAGGGAAATTTAGAAGAAAGGAAGATAGAGGGAGCGCTGTTTAATTTAACTTTTTTCGATGGCAAGTGACAATTCGACTTGGAGGGTGTCGACTGTATAACACACAAAATTGCTTCCACATACCTACATTAATTTGAAAACGTCGGGTTGGGCTGCTACCATTGAAGAGACTTTCTTCATATTTTTGTGTGAATGATCACAACTCAAAATATTGGCATTTTCGTTCTGAAATGTATAATAAAAGAACAACTTGATCGTTAAGTAAGAATATGTCACAATAAGCCCGCGGTGTGGTCTAAGTGTCAGTGAGGGGAGTCAATTCCCTCACACCCTTAATCTAAGTAAGAATATGAATTACACTACACATAAACCTCCTCTTCAGAGTTTAACAACAAATAATAAAGAATCTATTGATTGAAATAAGTACTGTTATTAGTTTTTGTAGAACTTGTGTATTTCTTGAGATGGAAAAGGAAAATCTCTAAACAAGAAGAAACAGATGATGAAGATGAGGAACATCTGCAAATGCAAAGAGACTGAAAAGTAGGAAAGTATAATTATATGTATAAATGAAAATTACTGAAAAGACGTTCTTGCTGATGATTATAAGATGAGGGATAAAACGCAAAATAACAAAAATGAAATAACATTTTGAATTGATTGAAGATGCAAGGAATATTAATATTATATGGACTAAACGGAGAAATAGACTGGTACTGTAGCATTTTTCTTTCTTCCTTCTTCTTTCTGTCAGGTGACAAAACTGTCCGGATTATGAAGCCATGACGCATCTTCACACAGGAAGCTGGAAATCGCAGCTCGAAACCCCAAAAATGGAAATGGCCAGAAAACGAATGTGCTCCCTCGTCATTTCAATAAATATTAATTAAGTGTCGGCTGATGGCTTCGCCGATTAAAAAAATATATGGTGATTATAATAATTTTGGAATTTTGTGAGATGAGGATTGGTCTGGCGATAAAATTTTTGTGTGAAGGCGTAGAATCCTGAATGGAGTGCTCGCTGACCCCGTGACCAGTTTGGTCGCATCCTTCCAGCGATGTCCACAGGTGATAACGCAATCTCATGCGAGTCTCGAACACAGAAAGCACAAAATCGCATTCTGCTTTTCGTGCCAATGGCGTGCCTGCGAGGGGGGACTTGAACCGGCCAAATTGATACCATAATACTCAATCATTATTAGTGTCTAAATATGTTTATTGTTTGAAACCCATTTATGAACTTTAGGGATAATTGTTAAACAAAACGATAGCCTAAATTTAGCAAGTAACGAATGGTTGAATAGTCTTTCATTGACAAAAAACTAAAACTGAAGTCTTGTCGATGAGAATGTCGTTCACAATTTCATTTCCATTCAGCTAAGATAATAAATTTGGTGGGCCACAACTCGGTCCGTCCATAAAAGACAAGCCGCCACTGTTAAATAAAGGAACTACCTTCAAAAATGTCTAAATACGCCACTGTTCCTTACCTTCGGGAGTCTTTAGTCCCACAACGACAGGTAAAAGTTATGTTGGTTTTTTTGTAGAGTAGTTTCTGATGTTAACATGCAATAAAAAATTTGGACCGTGCTGTAGTCGCTGTTCGTTTTGTAAGTTATTTGCATTTTACATTTGTTAGTTTTAGGATATCTTCTTTTACCATCTTTTTGTCTCTGATGGGTTGTGGATGACTTTTTCTTCTTTTTATACCGATGGGATAACCGGATGAATTGCACCAAAATATGTTTTACAAGATGGCAATATAGACTTTGAAAGTTACCGCTTTGTTCTTCAGGCGGTGCTTATAAATAAATATTTGAACGCTGCTCGGACGACAAATATTCTCGGATGGTGTATGTCGACATCGATAGCTCATAATTGCTGCATCTCACGAAACATGCACTGAAAAATGTTAGGGTCGACGGGCTAAATAAAAGAGCAAAGAAATGTTCGTCAGGACGCTATTTTATCTTTAGGACATATTTGCTAGATTTCATTGAATTATGTAGATTTTTTGCACGAAAATGGTGATGTGTTGATCTCAGATTAGATATCAGCAGATATGATCGGTAAATCTGTGTAATGTCACACTCATGTTGAGTATACAAGTCAAGATCGAAGATAAAATATATATTTTATATTTTTAAAAATGTCTTACAAATTACTTTTTTGTACGGCATTATCTAACACAAACCAAAAAGCTTTTTGTCCCAGAGGACGATGCCATTTTCCGTTGGGTGTTACCTCCAATATTAATTAAATAAATCTGCAATGCAACTGCAAAAATAAAATATTTAGTAATATAACACAATAATTATAATTGTTAAAAAAGTTTGTAGATATTCTTACCTATGCCATACGAGCTTTCAGTCACTAATTAACCGAAAATAATCCTCAGGGCACTAAGCCAAGCTCATTTTTTGGGAATTCCAAGAACAAAATGGGTTTTTTTAGAAAAGTTACAGAGTTAAATCTGCGGTCGTAACGTTATTGGGAAAACCAAAAATGGAAATCTGCGACCATTCTGGGAATATGTCCTCCATCTCAATTGCACGAAAAATCCTAGGTTGTCTAGCACATTTTCTAATAAAAACTAAAGAATTATTATGTTAAGAATTAATATAAAATTTTTGTCTTTACCGTTAAAGAGACATTTCCGGAAATGTCACCGTTTTGAGTGTTTCAACAATGCATTCCTGTGTTCGGTGAAATTATTTTGATGAGTCAGAGCTGATACTAATCGTGGCAAAAGTAAAACTACAAAAATTACTCACTCTCAGTTGTAAATGTGCATTTTCAAAAATTGGATCACTTTTGGAAAGGGCGAAATATGGAGAAAAAAATGCTGTTGTAATTAATTTGCTCACCTTAAATTCCGCAGTAAAAAAATTTGCTGTTTATCAATTGTGTCCACCATATACATAATGATCACAAAAGATTTATTACTTGACACTTTTTCTAACAAAGTCGCAAACAAGGTGTTAATTTTTTATTAACGGACACGCGCGTTGATTTATTTATTGCGTTGACAACGACTTCTGGCGCAATCAGAAGCACATTGACAGTTCAATTAAAAGGTGAACATGCGGCCACATCACGCCCGTTCTAAATCTGTGACGTATCCATTACATTGACATTGTCATCATTCGCGCTTTATTGGTGACCAATTATTACGAGAGGAATTGCGCAATATGTTTTAACGTTCGACCAGCGCCAATCGTTTCGTCACGAACTTATTTCTCCGAATGTGGGCCACAAATTAAGTAAAAGTCATTCGCCGAGTAGATTCCCCGTGACGTCATTTTTGCAACTACCTGTCTAGCAAAGGTCAGGTTTGGCGTCGGATCGAGGTGAAATCGTCGGATCTGGCAACGCTGAATGCGACTAAAGGTGGGTAGGTAGAACGGTGAGAGAATTTTTCACAGAATAGGTAACAAGTTCGTGGGAACCGGGCATGTCTTCGCGGAATGGAGCTTTCGGGCACCTTGGCAATCGGCGATCCCGCATCACTCATACGCCGGAATATCGACAACCTCGATAATGACATTAATGGAACACGGTTATTCTTTTAGTTACGATCCTACGGTTAATTATAAAATCGCATACGCTGTCGGAGCTGGAATGGGTCTTGTGCAATGAACCCCCACATCGGTCGCGTTACGCCTCCCTTCTGACCCGATTTGAGTCCATGGAAATGTTGTGGGTTATGCAAAAAAACTACTTGCAGCTTGACAGAATTGGTTTGGCGATTACCGTGCAATTTCAATAACCTTTCGTCTAATCAAATTGTTGTGGTAGGTACTTACGTATGTGTATATTCCGAATTGATGGATTCATTTACCTCTCCCCAAGGCCAGTTATAAATAGAACAAATTTGTGTTAAACTAACGTGCTTTCGTAGTAAAACGCAAATACGGAAACTAGTTCGAGGGAGGTCATTTTTGTCGTTAACTTGTGACAATTTAAATTAACGCGGACCAAATGATTCAGGGCTCCCTTGGTCCATAAAAATGTTTCTGTACATACTTTTTATTCTCAATTTTTTTAAGCGCCACAAATAAATACCTACATAAATAAGAAAATAAGAAATCATCATCGACCATGATTCTATTAATTAGTGTACACTCCGTTGTGTTTGTGGTGAAATTTTTTGGGACATTAAAATTCGCAGAACAAACATCAAATTCTCATTTTGAATGGAATAATAAATAAAAACCATTGATTGATTACAAAATAAAAAAAATTTGTACAAAAAATACTGGAAATTAGAGGTGTTTTACGTAATATAACAATATTGTAAATTAGATATTAAAATACCCACAAAGTTCATGTAAACAAACTATAAAAACCAACTCAAGTGCACACACTTAATTATCGAACACTTGAGCCAGATATTTGCAATTAAAATTACTGTAAATAAGTAAACAGAAAACATGATGGTCTTATATAATTTGTCAATGACTTGGTAAAAAAAAAAACAAAGAAAACATTAAACCAGAAGAATGTCGATAAATCCAAGTGGGGTAAATTTAAATTAAAATTTATATTCTTTAAGGGCGGATGATGGCAGTAGTGTTCTGCCGAAACATGTTCCATTTGTAATTTTACACTTATTAAAGTTTGTGGAGTTCGACTTAGATATATTTAAATTTTCAAGAAAACATTGTGTGAAATATGTGAAGAATCACATTACAAACTGGGGAAGACAATTGCTACTTTAAAATTTTGTGTATGTTTTTTCAGTAAAAATGATAACCTACAGTTTTTGGTGTGTACCTTACTCCAAGTCCAGTTTGCCAGAACACGCTTCTTTCCTGTATCAACAAAGTGACGAATTTAAATAATGCTTTCAAGAAACAATAAAGAACCAAATTGCGAGGTACACCTAACTTGTCCGAAACCAAATTAACGTACATATCGCGTTCGTTTCCCGAAAAATTAACATTTCTGGAAACAAGTTCATGGCCAGTGGCGCGTAAATCAATATCGGTCGGAATGGATTTACCTATATTGTGGGTTTGCGACGGACCTAAGTTTTAACGGTGGATGAGTGTAAATATTTGCCCCGATTTAGTCTACTAAATCGTCGGGGTAATGAGTCGCCGTGGGTTGACACAAAAGTGTCACCAAACTGCAAGAAGATAATATTTGCTTTAATCATTAGAGAGGTGAAGAGAAAATTAAACAGGTATTAAAAAGAAAACAAAAATATTTTATTAATTTTAGGTTTATCTCTTCTGTATCACAGTAATTCTATCTAATATAATACATTGACACCAAACGAGTACATATAACAGAATATTTACAAATTAATGTACAGTTTGTAAATTAAATTAAATAAATAAGTAATATATACTATGTAAAAATGATATACAAGTCATTCGTTTAATTTAATTGACAGTGTACATTAATGTCTATACATTCTGTCATAACAGCGTATTTATTTTTTTCGTGTACTCATCAGGTACTGTGATAAGCAAGATTCACCAAAAATTAATAAAAAAATCGGTTTATCTTTTCATTATCATAGTTAAATTTAGTTGACACTGATACCAAAAGAGTACAAGACAAAAATATATACCTAGCAGCAAATGTACGAAAGTACACTTTGTCAATCAAATTAATAAATAAACTAATATATACATACTAATACTATAAATAGTATATCTTACTTTCACAATTTCTTGTAGTTATTGTAAGTACAAGAAAAAAATATAATAGATAAGAAAATCTTTGTACACGTCAAATTAAATAAAAAAATAAATTAATATAAACTAATACTAAATAATATCAACATTTTGGGTGTTTGAGTATACAGTATATTCGATAAAAAATTAAATCTAAGTAAATCGAGTGAAATTTTCGTCCTGGTCAAAATAATATCAACATTTTTGAGTGTACATTCGATAAAAAATCAGATGAGTGATCGCAATTCAAAACTAGTTGCCGATCCTTTCCATGAAATGCTTAAATACCTGGAGGATGTACTCCAGCATGTTCAGGTAATCTCTGTAGACGATCCAGTTACGCATATTCATCCCGGTGTTGTCCACTTCTTTGAAGTTCGAAGGTAGATCTTCACGGGTCACGTCTTGTACAGTCAGGCGATTTTCGACGATCGCCGTGTTAATTTCGCAGAGCAAAGGACGCAAATTGTTCGCGATATTCTCGAACTTTTTTTTGAATTCACTATTTCGTTCCTCCTCGTCCAGGACGATTCGTTCGAGCACGACGGCGAATTTCTGAAGAGATTCGTAGACGTACAGCAGCGTCGGTTGGATCTGTGGATAAAGAAAGATTTAGAATGGGGAAGTGTACGAAAGTGGTAAAAGAACCGACTTATCAGTGTTTTGGGATAATTACCTCTAAACTGTCCAGGTGTTCCTGCGTGACCTCCTGGCTGAGATTTTTGGGAATTTGCTTGGTTGGCAACCAATCGAAGTCGATCTCCTTATAAAAATTGTGCAGTTGTTCGCCCGTCATTTTGAACGTTTTGTGGGCCTGCAACAAGAGAACACGGCAATTAGTGCGAGTTCGGCGAAAAGGAATTTAGAACAATTTAGCGGAGTTCTTCGAATTAAGTCTTTGTAAAGAATGATTAAATGGCCCAGCTTATTACTCCCGGTTGATTAGTATGCGCGATCGGTGTTTATTATGCCGTCCGTCGATGTCTGATTACACACTATCATATTTTTCGTCTCTTTCGTTGTCCTTAGGCACTGGTAAGCGTCGTCTCGTTCCATCGGATACAAATACTTCGCGTCTTTGTCACATCCGGCAAATCGTGTCCGTTTTCCTCCGTCGTTAGTTAACTATTGTTCGACGACAATCAATTTCTTAAGAGGAAGCGGGCGCAATTCCAGAGGACCAGAAGAACGTGCGCTTCCTCCATGTTAGGCGTCAGACCGTCTGGGATCGCAAGGTCGGAATCAAAGTAAGTTACTTACAAACTCCTCCTGCAGCTTCTTCGCCACCGCCAAGCTGTTGACCGTCTGCCTCACGATGGCGGTGAATAGTGTGGAGTTCGGCGGCGGCGGATCGGATGCTGTCGCGCCGTTGAAGCCGCACGGGTCGATCCAATTGGGGGTGGAGAGCTGCCTCGAAGACATGATCCTCCGCAACGGTGCCGCGGAAACGGGGCTGGAGATCGACAGCAGGCCGAGGTAAATTCCAACGATGAGGGCGTGCTTTAATTCTCCTGCAAGAACACAAATACACGTGTTATTACAATATTTGGACAATCACGGGCAAACACGGGAAGGGCGCCGGAGCGTGGGAACGAGACCTCGCACTCCGTTCCGGGCACTACACTCCAGACTCCGGATTTTCCAGGTCTCTCATTTGAGCCGCCCTAATTATGTGTGCGCGCAAAAAATGCGAGTTTGCGAGATACTCGACGAAGATTATTATCATTATTATTGAATACAAGTTAGATCCATCCGCGGCAGGTTCTGTTCCCGCGTGCTATTGGCCACCTGTTGATCGCCCCGCCTATCGTTACACATTATCAAACCGTTGGACTTACTGTATATGTGTATGCTCTTCCAGAAGTGCCCACTTTTCCTGGTTTTGCACGAAGAGTGTGGACTCGTCCTTCCCGGAACGGAACTATGACTAAGCGTTTTATTTCGTCTCGTTAAAACAGTCCGATACAGCGAATCCTCGCACTGGTTCACCGACACCACGTGGCTGTCAAAACTCCACATTTTGGCGGTCCTTTGGTCGCGATGTAACATGCCGTTGACATGATATCCGCACTCCATCGTTCTCGATTCACAATATCGGCGAAAAACAAACTTTGAAAAAACTTCGCTCGTTCAAATCTCCGAAAAACGCTTCACTGGTACTAATCACTGGTGACTAGAACAACCGGCAAACGCACATGTTACGATCGACAGTATCGGAATACGTCTCTCAGACTTAACACAACATTCTGCTTGGTAGTGGACAAAACATAAACTGACGAACTATTTATGAGAGGGGTGTGTGTTGTGTGACCCGTGACTCCTCCTACCTCCGTACTCATTCATAAAACTCTCCCCACCATCTTTCCGGGTGATTTTGAGATATTAGACTACTACTTCGCCATTCTAATCATCACCATGTGGAACATATGGAGAAACGTAACCCCCGTTTCGTAAGAAAATGGTTAAGTCTGCATCAGATATCGGAAATCGTTTTCGGAAATTCCGCTGCGTTCAGCTCCAAGAAATTATCAACCGTCAAGACGCAACACGACACCTCGCAATAAGTCGCCGCCGCCACGAATTATAAAAAAACTCCCTTACGTTATTTGCATCCTGGACGTGGATCAGATGACTAACAATAGAAACACTTATTGATCACTCAAACTCTGAAGCCTCAAATTGATCGAAAAAACCATTTATCTTATCTTAACGATGATAACAGGTGGTAAAAGAACGACAATTCTTTTTGCACCTGTTGACTCACCTATTTGTTGTTTCCTGCATGTCATAATTAAACTTTGATTCTGTTTCTCAAAATACAACAATGTCCCACTACCGTCGTTATGTTGGATGTAAAAACACCCAGCCGTCATCCACACTATCAGAAAAGCGATTCCAATTCGTAGAAGTCCGCTAAGCAGGTAGCATCAAATTACAATTTCAGACCGCTTTACATAATCCCTAATAAAAATCTTTGCCGCCGCGATGCAAACTGTTTGCAATTATAATAATTGCTCTCCCGAGATTACAGATTTACGTGTTTAGTGCAGATGTAAAATTAGACTGATTACATCTCTAGTCATATGTGGCGTCAGTAAACAAATATTTATCCGTAAATACGCTTGTTGTATGTAATTGTATAAGTTTGACATTTAAATCCTCTTCCGATTTTTCGTAATTGCGCCACGCCATTCAATGTTCAACAGGTGCAATTTGGAATTTAGCACCGCTAATTTTCAATTTGCCACTTTTTTTCTGTAGTGGAATGCAAATGTTTGAATAATAGGTGTTAACGAGAATGGAATCAAGTTTGAACTCGCACGCGCCGAAAACCTTTATCCTGCAGAATGTTTAGATAAGAACGTATTTTAGCATTTTTAGCAGACGAATACTGTAGGGAATCCCTGTATCAATGCGGTAAGTTACTGCAAACAAATGGCAGGTGTATAATTAGCTAATGAATAAATGATTCATTCGACCTTGCAATAAGGTGTAATAGACTAAGATTTCTTCGGGCGATATTTATTTGTACTTGTGCAATACGGATTTAGCGGTTCTAACCTATGGACCCGACAGTTATATCCACTTTGACAAAAATGACATTGCGTTTTCTATCGTCCGTCCCAAAGAAGGATTTGCCCATATTCGTCCGTAATTTACCTATTGTTTACATTCTTGATCTCCAAACATTTACTGAAAATTCCGCGTTGATCAATCATTGACGGCGTTGTCATGAAATAACGATTATCTCGTGTTATTTAACAAGAAAAACCGATTGTTACGCATCTTGTCGACAAAGGGAATATCTCTTCTAACCCGCAAAATCATGTGGGTTGTGGGGTTTTTACAACCAAATGTAAATTGCAATGGAAAATATTCGAAGTTGATTAAAATGTGATCATGATCATCGTCAGAAAAAGCCAGACGCTGCATTTATCCGAGTGAAAGTAATAACAATAATCGTGACTTGAATAAAACGTGCAAAAATAATAAAATATTTTAAATCGTAAGTCACTGTAGAATCCTTTTGCAAACCCTTCTTTTTATGAACATCCTTGTCCTATGTTCTAAAAAATTGATAAAAAATAAACTAAAACAATAATCGGTAAAGCATGTAAAAGGATCTAAATACCTGTTAAATAATGTACGTATGTTAAAAAACACGCTCGCGTTCATCCCCACCAGGAACTGAGCCTCCAGACTCCCCTACACTGCCTTTGGATCACGTACGAAAAGGAATTAACATGGGAAATTACAGCATTGTAGATACTTTAAAACCATTAAAATCTCCTAATTATGTATTTTCCCCAAAACCGCAAGTGCATTAGCGTATTGATTGTACAGGAAAAGATAACAGTTAATTAAAGGAACAAAAAAGAGAAGGAACGAAACCAAAAAGCAGCGAGTATCCCATTATCAGCAACAAGAGAGGTCCGTTTCTCATAGCTAATAGCGAGATCCTGATTCCATGCCGAAGAGAGACGTGTGGCAATTTGTCAAACTTTTGCTTCGCCTTCTTTGACACCCTCTTTTTTGTTCTCGTTCGATTCGTTACCAGTGTCCAAATCAATTTAAATGCCTTCCTTCGAAAGCAAAAAGCGTGTAACGAAGTGCGAACGACCCGGACGATTATCCATTACAACCGCGTTTGATAAATATTAAATGGCCCGTTTCTCATTGCGGTTTCTAAATGAACCCGTATTAACTTTTTTCCGAAAATCTGTTTCTATAAAATGCGTGGATTACTTGCGCAATCAATTCGGTGGAACTATGAGAGCCTCCGGGCGGGTGCTGCTGTTTCACGCCTACCCCATGGTTCCAATTTCAGTGTTTGTTGCCCCACCGTCCATACAACAACAACGGTGATCTACATAGGGGCGCATGGATCTCGAGCTAGTTAACTTCATAAACACATGGAAGATGAACTTCCAAGACGGTCACCGAGCGGTTGTCGGGGAATGTTGTCAATGTCAATCGCTAGTTCGACTACTTTGTTTTAGCGTTTCCATTATAATTTACTTTTTTATTGCTCTTAATTGACCGATTAAATTCTGGGAGGTACTTTTTGTGGTGTGTGAACAACGTCCATACGCGTATTTTGATTACATTAATCATATTTAATTGCATTTTACGTACGCTAGGAACAATTGTAGCAATTCGAAACATTTTAGGAAATACCGGGATGACCGGGTGACTCAGTAAAAACGCTATCTCTGGAACTAATTAGGCTAATGGTCAATATTTCTGGCGCTCATGACTTACCTTACCCATGCAGAAAGAAACGGTGATGCATTTACACATTGCAGTTTCTGCTAGCCCCGCACATTTTTGGGAGGCGATTAACCATTTGTGTAAAATCTCATTACTGCAATTTTGTGACATTGAAAAATATCGTGTCAACGAATTTTTGACGAGAGCCGTCTTGGCGCTTTACCAATTCAGAAAAAATTTCCGCTATGCGGTTGCAAAGGTAAAGAAAAAACGTTGAGGTATTTGGCAGCTTGTCCACAATAATATCGGAAGTGACTCAAGGAAATGTTTGAAAAATTTCCCAGGTGGTGTGCCAATGAAACTATTCGCGTCAATCCCGCCGTTTTAAGATGATCTTTCTTTCGTGCGAAATATCAATTTTGAAGCTAATTTCTTAAAAATACATTCAGCAAAGTTCTTCTTTGTTTAACATTCGCATTCATCCTATGCCGGTTCCAAACGACTTTCACCACACCAACCTGAGTAGTAATATAACAAAACTGTATTAACATAAAATTTAAATATTTATTTACGATATAATTGTACAATAACTTCGCTACATCCGAGGGACTTCCCAAATTACCTGTATTGAAATTGTTCATTGAAAAGACTACCTGTGTTTTGGCCGGTTTCAAAGGGTTCAGAGGTTCGTAAGGACTGCCGTTTTATTGGGGCCGTCATAAATCTGTTATTGCTGCCAACGGTAGCTAAATCCCATATTGTTTAAGATACACTTGTTCTTCCGAAAGTTGGACAGGTTTACAGGGCGGTATAATTTCACAACAAATTATTATTTATAAATATCGCTACTTCTAGGTAGACAAAGTAATGGGCCAACTTTTTTAAGAGGTTGAAATGAAAATCATTGCTGAAATTGCCGACACTGGCCAAAGATTCAGATCTTTGAGACGCTTCAAATGTAGTAAAAAAGATACTAATAATATCAGTGCCTTTTTTTATGGCGTTGCTTAAAAGAAGAAGTAGTGTACAGTGAACCAGTACATCTACAAGATTTTAATTAATGCGGTTATAATTTAGTAGCTGTTAACAGAACAGTTTCAAAAAGAGTGTGATTTTATGTATCGAAGGTCACAAGCTTCCATTGAAAATCAAGGACGACACATCAAACATTATTAAAAAATTTAAATATATCTAAGTCGAATATCTAATTATAATTAATAGTAATTCATCAATTGTATCATTAATCTCTTGTTAAATTAGAGCTGATGATGGCAGAAGTGTTCTGCCGAAACATTTTCCATTTGTAATTTTACGCTGATTAAAGTTTGTGGAGTTCGACTTAGATATATTAAAATTTTTTAATTTAAATTTACTCCACTTGGATTTAGGAACATTCTTCTAGTTTTTCAAACATTATTGTTGTGAAATTCGGGAGTGAAACCGAAACTCATAATTTGTACAATTATGACGACTGAATGATTGTCGGTCACACACATAAGTGTCAGAGATGGGACGAGAGTAAATTAATTTTTTTGATTTTATTTTGAAGAACTGTTTCATTGTGAACTGACTGATAAAATATACACATTTGAAAATCACCCTGTATAATTCTATCATGGTACAGAAAATAGATTAATTAATTAATCCTAAAGTTGGACAACTTTACAGGATGGTACAATTTTACAACAAATTATTTTAACGTTATCAAGCAACATCCAGCTAGACGTTAACAATTTAATGAGCCAATTCCTACCAACATTTTTTTTTAAATAGATTTTTTATTTCTAATGTAGTTATCCATCAGGCCTTAATAGAATATTATTAGAATTAAAAAAATCACCCGATACACATTTTTTCAAGTCATAATAAAAGTTTCCCAACCAAACCTTTAAAATCAAAGGGCCTTTTTTTGAAAAACTAAATTTTGAAGATCTAAAGCACTGATTTACTGAAACTAATTATGGAGAAGGTAGGCTTTGAACGTCAAAAATCTCCGTGTAACTACATGATGTATGTTTTGTATTTCTGAGGTCACATGATGTATGAATCATTTATGAGGTATATCTGTATAATTACTATCCGTTAATGGAACTTAATTAACAACTAACTGCAGAGAGTGACATGTTAAATTAATTTTTAATTTAATAACTGAGCCGTGTGTCAGCCGGATATTTTGACAAGATTGACACAAAATAAAAATGTAATGCAATTTCAACAGAAATAATGTAATTTTCCTACTTTACCAAATTCTGTTCGAGAAGTGACCAATATCTCATCAATGTCCTGATCCAATGTGTGATTTCATCAAAACATTTGTTTCACGTGTGAAATATTGCAATAATTTTTTGACTCCCTGGGACGCTCCTTGGCCACATGCACGAAGAATAATAAACAATAAAATTCAAAGACGTCATCACTGGTAGTTAATGTACCAGACGTTGGCGAAATCAAATGCGATTACCTGAAGTCTCTCTAAGCCATCACCATCAGACAATTTTTCTTAAGACGCACATTAGTAAACTGGCCAACTTTGGGATTTCAGGAATTTCGACGAATTTCTAAGTCCTGAGTCCTTTCCTGTTGTAAAACTTTTGTCCAACAGGTATGCGTCTGAGCGGTACGACCGTCGGCCACACCCCCATTAGGGAAATAATCTCTTCTAATTCTAACGCGCCGACGGTAACGAGCTGGTAAACAAAAGGGTTGCAAATCGCGCCCATAAATTTCCTGTCACTTTCTGCAGTTGATTATTAGCCGGTTAAACAACAGAAAAGTTCCCGTTCTCTTGTGAACCACCGTTTAACATAATGAAGATCAGAGAAATGCTCACACGTAGTAGTCATTTTCGGTATTTTTTATGACAGTTGGTCCTCAAAGCGGCGGTGCTTTTACGTCAACCCTCAACATTACGTTTATTATAAATTTTATTTGAATTTTAATATTGTAATATAGCAACTCGTCGCCGGTATAGTGACCCCCATAAATAACGACTGGTGAGCAGAGAAGTTGTTAAAACCTTGGGAAATAATGTTTACACCAGATTCAAAAGATAAGAATTTGGGACTAGTCACTTATTAACATGTTCACATTCCAGCAGACGTTCTCATACGTGAGTGCAGTATAATCACTGCGGAAATGCTTGCGATGGATATTCGTCAGGTGCATAAGGGGAAACGTCCCGGACATGCGAAGATGATCAAAAAAACCGCCGCCACGTTCTCCGGATTCGTACCGCTTGATCCCAAAAGCTGAGAAGAGCGCCTTAAAAACACCACCGGCAAATTAGTAATCAAGGACCATTTGAGGACTAGGAACGGAATCCCTAAATTAAACGCGTCGATGCCACAAACAAAAAATAATTTGAAAAAACGAGTTTATATGAACTTGTTTAAAACGGGACCTCGAGCAGGTTAACAAAGTAGCAACCGGGAACAACGTCTAACCCAAGTTCACCTCAGAAAAGATTAAAAAGTTGCCAGATTCACCAAAAATGTATTAGTTTCTCACTTAAAAATGTCTGACATGTTCCAAACTAAATTACATACAAAATAAATCCTCCCCTTACCATAATTATAATTTGTACCAATTCAAAAAATATTTTAATAAAATATTATTAATAGTTTGGCGACAAAGCCCCCAAATAGATGATTATTATTGCAACAATCTTACTAATTTATGTAGTAGACTTTTCTTTATGACTACGTCAGTTAGTATTACCAGCAGGCTAATACAATATTTTAATTTTGTAATTTATGTTAGGGGAAGTACGAACAAAATGACGTAATGAGATCAAACTCATTGTTGTCAGACGTAGGTACAGACTAATGAATTGTACAATTTGAAGTGAGAATTTTTTTACTGCTTTATAGTAGCCTCTATTTTGCGATAGTATCAACCTAAAATTTCATATAAGGTGTTTCCAAAGTAACACATAATATTACACTTACCATATCATCCAAGATGATTTCGCAAAACGCAATTGTGACTAAACATTTTGAAAACAATTAAGAAATTATAGGTAAATATTTTTGATCGGTTAGTCTACCGAGACGAATGATAATTCAAGGAAAAGCATAAATAGTAAAATCCTTCCGCTCATTCATAACAATGAATGACTAGAAGTTATTTGGTTCGTAAAATGTACAACTCATACTATTTAAATTTCCAATAATTAACGTACGACAACCTGAGAGCGTATACACCATTTGTTATTGCCTAATTAGCTGATTATTTATTTGCAGAAGTTATTACCTGTTGTAATGATTCACTCGCTTAAAATAGTTTTGACTTATGATTGACATTTGCTCATATTTCTGTTATTTTAATTACCAACACGAGAGCAAGAGACCGGTCTTACCTGAACGATTGTGATGTAGAGCGTAACCTGTAATTTATATTAAGCGTTTTGAGCGACACAAAGGAAGGCAATAAGTGATATATGGGGCGAATTGTTATTGTCATAAATTGTATTAGAGTTTACCTCTAAGTTTTTGGAGAATGGCGGCTTAATTTTTAAGTACGTATATGTATTACCTACCGCTGAAGCAGCTTTAGTTTCCTCTGAACTTCGACCCCCTGTGTCTTCTGCCGAACTATTTGTCAGGCAGCAGTCAGAATTTATGACAGTAATTTAAAATGTTATGACTTTGTTAACAAATATGTGTGTAATCATCGTACTATGACTTTGAAAGAGATCTTTTATGTTATTCGCAATTTTAAAATAATTGAGACATTCATTCAAGGGGTAGGATGTCTACTGAACGGCTGAGTCTATGACAAATAACGGTTATCTAACAGGTAGTTTCTAAAAAATTTAATATCTTTATGATATCTAACAAATTGCCACATTTTGTGGCGAATATACGGTGCATCTTTTAGCGGGACTTTTAGCATTCAATTTTTGGCACTGTTATAACTTATATAATTTAATAACAATAAAGGCAACAGAAATCATTAATAAATGCAATGATCTGGAAAAATAAAAATATTAGTACTGATCTACGGCCCGGAAACAAGAACAGAAACACAAAAAAATAAGCAGAAAACTCCAACAACTGAAATCAAAGGGGTGTGAAAGTCAGAGTAACGAGACTCCGACAAAAAAGCAAAGACATAAGATCACAATATAAAATAGTAGATGTAGTCAAGTGGGCAAAGGAACAAAGAAGACATGTTGGAAGAATGGGCGAAGAACGACTAGCCAAAGTATGGAAAAAAGAGAAACCCACGGGAAAAAGACCTCCAGGATGATCACTCAAAAGATGGTGTCGATGCTGATCGACATAGTAGAGGCCAGACAAACAGGATAATGTCCTAGTCAACACTAGAAGAAGAAGCACTTATATTGGGCACAAAATCTATAATTTATTTTTACACCAGATACTTGGATACCACTTCAATCAATTTCAAAAACTGTTTTGTTATTATAATACTTTAATACGGAAATTCGAGATCAAATGGACCGGTCGACTTCATAGTAAAAATGAACATCGACGACAATGCAATAAAAAGTATGAATTAGAAAGGAAAAAATCACAAAGCAAACGAAAACCCTTATCAAAAATGGCTTAAGGCGAAACACTCAGTCGCCTCAACTTTGGAACCGAATTACGGCTTTCATTGTTAGGCTATCTTAACGTATTGGGCATCAAAATTAGTAAAAAAAAAACTTCATCACGGCAAAACGTTGTTTGTTCAGAAAAAAAAATTATTGCCAAAATGAGAAGCCAAAAATTTTTTTTCTTTAACAAACGTGTTGGTGCTTGATTTTTACTGATCTCTGTATTCGGTAAATGCAAGGTGTTTTTATAAATATTGAAAAATAAATTTGCAAATTGTCCCCAAAGTTCGCTACTTTTAAGCAATGTTGGCGTGATTCAAGGTAACACAGGCCCCGCCCCTCAGCGGCAGGCAGACGTGTCGACAGCTGACCGTATTATCTTTCGTGTGTGCCGCAGCTCGTTCTTAAAAAGATAACAAAATAGTAAAGTAAACAAAAACGGGCCAGTCGCCTTAACCCTAGCAAGTACACCTCCTTCACGTCCAAAAAGCATACCAATTCCTTGTCCTTAGATATCCCAAAATTCTGGAGATTAGCTGCTCTCTTTAAGACTTTCTCCAATGGTGGTAAAAATATTGAGGCTCCAGATTCCAAGGCGATCTGATCTCAATACGCGATTTTAGCAACTTCGGTTTTTTGTAAAAATAGTAAAGTACTAACATTTGCCGAGGCAAACTATATATTGACAGAAAGCTTATTAAAAATGCTATTTGGCGGTATAATGGAATATAGGGTGTTCCATTTGAAAAAAAAAGTTATTATACATTTTGCGAAACCGTACACCCTGTATAGAAATATCAATTTAGGTGACTTTCAATCAGTATATATTAAAGTTTGAATCTATAAAAAAATATTGACAGAAAAGTATTCAGTTATCTCTGTTGGAATGGTCTCTGCAATTTTTAAAAAAAGCACTAATTTTTACCTAAAATTCTTCATAATTCAAGAACCATCCATAATAAATCTGTAGTACCTTATATCATTTTGATCAGCATTAACTTTTAATTCACTAACTAATATACAGGGCATTCCATTTAACAAAACATAACTTTGGTATATTACTAATACTAGGACACTCTGTATATGATTTCTAATAATTTTAAATTGTTTGGTATCGTGTGGCTATCGTCCCCCGAAAACCCAGTTTTGACATCTTTCAAAATAAGGGCGTAATTGAGGATCCACCCACCACTGGGACACCCGGTATATAAAAATGAATCCCTATTTTCCTTGGTCACGCCATCACTTGAGAACGGCTGGACCAATTTAGCATTTTTTTTTTTTTTTGAAATATTCCTTTAAGTTCGAGGAAGGTTCTTATGAAGTAAAACATGGCTCAGGAGGCCCCCTTTGGTTTATAATTTAAGAACGGCTGGACCGATTTTTATGATCTTTGATTTGTTGGATTTGTCTCCGCCCCGAATAGCAGAATAACTATTGAAACATGGACAGGGAGGCTTAGGGGACCACCTTGGGTTTATAACTCAAGAACGGCTCAATCGATTTTTATGATCCACGAGTTGTTGGATTTGTCTCCGCCCGGAATAGCAGAATAACTATGAAAACATGGACAGTGAGCTCAAGAACGGCTGGACCGATTTTTAGAAACAAAAATGAACATGGCGTTGTATGCTGGTACCGGTAATGTCAGTAGAAGGCGTTGTGTGCGTTATCCCCTAAAAAAATGAATTTAATTCAGCAAAAAAGTTAACAAAAGATTTATTAAAATTTAAATATATTTAAGTCGAACTCCACAAACTTTAATAAGCGCAAAATTATAGTTGGAACATGTTTCGGTAGAACACTACTGCCATCGTCATCAAATTTGACTTTTTTTTTAAATTTTATTCAAAATAACTTCATAATTTTAAATATTCTTTAAGGGCCGATGATGGCAGTAGTGTTCTGCCGAAACATGTTCCAAATGTAATTATTAAAGTTTGTGGAGTTCGACTTAAATATAATTAAATTTTAATTTTAATTTACTCCACTTGGATTCATCGACATTCTTCTGGTTTACAACATTTATTGATTCTGAGGCGGTACAAAGTTCGCCGGGTCAGCTAGTTGAAAATAATTTAAAAAAATGATTTTATGCATGATGCATCTTCATCTTAAGCGAAGAATTACATTAGACATACCTATAAGAATTTGAAGGGTTGAAAACGGCGAGAGACAACAAAAATAAGGAACGCTTGGAAAACTAAGAAATTGGGAGTTTAGACTTAATGAGTGAGAAACTAAAAAAACCTTAATCATCGGAGAAACAACCGTAAAACATGAAAGATTTTAGAAACGGTAAATTTTAATAACCTTCTTCAGAAAAAAAAGACAATTGCGACTTGAGATTTTTCAGGAATTTGAGATCCAATGAAATCTCTGAAAGTCAAAAAAAAAACAAAAACTTCAAAAACTCATCAAAACCTCTTAAATTAAGAAACTTTAACATTTAACCCCGAAGAAACTTAACAACCCAATACCTGTCTCTTGAACCCCAACATTCTGCTCCATAAAATAATATCGGCACAAAAACCTCATTGTAAACTTTCAGTAAACTTCTTCCTATATTCCTTTCTTTACTTTCTATGAAAGAACCTAAATTTTGCACTTTTTCGACTTGTTGGATGGTCTCCAATTTTTATTTCCTTCTCTGTTTCCCCTGCAGCTGGACACAGCAGTTCGGTTTTCCGTATATTTATTTCAAGTTCATATCATGTATTTTCTTCTATTGATGTTGCCTCGCAGCTACAACCGAGTGTAGGAGTGCTGTCCCCACTATACGAAGACTTTACCACAAACACATGGAAGAAATAGTAATAAAGTAAGACAAATTAATTTACTTAATCTACAAAACTACCTAATTTATTTTATTGTGCCAATTTCGATCAAAATGCACAAATTAATGCAATTCACACAACAAACAGGACTCAACCAATCTCAAGCCCCTGCTTTTTCCAATTGCATTTTATCCTCCAGAATTGCAACAAATATTACCAGCAGGTTTTATTCCCCAAGAAATTTTAACTGGCATGTCTTTACATCAACAAAATCACGACCACAACTCTGAATGGATCACGGTGGGAAAAAAACCTGATAGCAAAGAAAGAAATCGAGAAAGAAAGTAAGAAGCTCACACCTTGTGAATACAGTCTCATAACAACAAGAGGAAGACAACTATACCAAGCCATACAAATAAATAATTTAAAACATCTGTCAACAGAAGAACCTACGTGATTATCTGACTGTTGAATCCTGTCAGGAATTATTCTCCGATCATACCCCAGGTTTATTACAGCTACACAAGTACATAAATATATATATAAAATAAAAAAAATTTAAAGGGTCGTATCTCCTCAGTTGAGATTCTATTAAAAACGAGCCAAAATATTGACAAAGCAATACAACGTCTTACAAAAACGACGCAAAATGCTACATGGAGTGCAACCCCTAACACTTCTTTTATTAAAAATAGCGCAGTAAACTATCCTGATTTCATTAAGAGAAAAATCGACAATACAAGAAAATTAACTCCAGCCTCAAATGATAAAACTAATTACAATCGAGCTTCTAGCGAACTCAAATACATAGTTACAACTAAAGATTCTAGCTTGGCCCCTGACATTTGGGTGCGCAGTGGACATGTGTCCGCCCACCAGCGGAGATGCATTTCTTAAACGTTTGTCGAGGTAAATCTCGACAAAAATCTTATCTATGTCGAACTCCACAAACTTTAATAACTGTAAGATTACTAATGGTACATGTTTCGGCAGAATACTTCTGCCATCATCAGACCGTATTAAAGAACATTTCAGGCACATCTATAACAACACAGATCTTGATCCTCCACCATTAACACCTTCTTCTTTCGCCAATGATATATTAATAACGAAACATAGTTTTTCACCATCAAATTCCAAATTGATTCATAAATGCAATAAAGGCCGGAAATTAGATTTTCTCGAGACTTTGGAAATAAGGAAAGCCTTGAAACTGGAAAACAGATCTTGTTTAAATGAACAGAATAACTTCAATAATCCCATTATTAATTCACTATTTTAATTTTTCACTCAAACAAACTTACCAGATTCTCTTTGATCCATTTTTAATTTTTACATTTATAAAATGTTGTTTTTACGAAATCTTTTAAAAATCATGTAACCCTTTGAAAACGTCAAATTTAATTCAAAATTACGTCAATGTCATAATTTTTTATATTCTTTAAGGTAAGAACCCCTCTTGTAATTCATCAATTGTATCATTAATCTCTTGTTAAATTAGGGCTGATGATGGCAGAAGTATTCTGCCGAAACATGTACCATTAGTAATCTTACAGTTATTAAAGTTTGTGGAGTTCGACATAGATATATTTAAATTTTAATTTAAATTTACTCCACTTGGATTTAAGAACATTCTTCTTGTTTAAAAATCTTATCAGTTAATATATTGATAATATTAATATAAGAAGCAACCCTAATTACATTTTAATGGGGGTTAACACAATATTATTAGCTGACCACATTAGGTCCAGGTAGCGTTGTAATAGGTTCAGGAGTGCTCCATTTCAACACCCTTCACAAAATTTCTTCCTCGGATTGTACTTCTCTATCATTCTTCTGCGCATCTCAGGGGCCAAGCTAGAATCTTTGAGTAGTACTAAAAGAGCGCACGGAACAAGACATTCTATCGTTGCCAGAAAATCTTACTGCGTTCAAAGCCACATACACACTCTTTATGGAAAATCGCTAAAAGGATCAAATTAATGCAAGGAAAAAAGTTCTCCTCTTATCAAAAACAACGATCGCAGTTTGGCCAGAAGCGATGTGGAAAACACTTTTGCTACACATCTGGGCAATATATTTAGACCGTTTCCACTAGAAATATTGCAGACAGAAGAGGACGCTCTGATACAACCGTCCAACACTCCCATAGTGGCAAAAATCATGGTTATGATTAATCACCAGCAAAATAGCAACTAATTGTGCTATTCTCTAAAAATTCCTTATAGTCTATAAAATCTATAGAAAACTCGTATTCTCTAAGCACTTCTATACCGATTGCAATTACAGAGCAACGTTTTAAAGCTGTCAGTTGTAAAATTTATACGTCAAATGGCATTATAGTCCAAGCAAATTAGACGAAACAACGCCGAATAGAAAAACTAATTTATTAACTTTTGAAATATTGCTTATGAACTCCCAATCGGGACCCAAATAAAGATCCAAAGAGTTCTCAAAACCCCCCACCAGCACGGGGGGGAGATTCATCCCCTTGTTCCCAAAAAAACGTCCCCGAGTGTGACCTCATGAAGCTCTTAGGACTTAGTATGTTCTCCATTAAATTCTGCATAAAATTGGTCTTATAAAGTTTTTGCCTATCTTCCATCCAACGCTCGTAAATGACGTTGGAAAAAGCCATTGTAACATTTTCTCGTTACCATTTAGGAGAAAATGGGGAAAAGCTTTATGAGGTCACGCTCGGGGGCGGTTTTTGGGAAAAAGGGGATGAAGCTCCCCTCGGGGAGATGGGAAGTCTTCGGATCTTTATTCGGGTCCCTACTGGGAGTTCATAACCAAAATTTCAAAATTTTATAAATTATTTCTTCCAAAAGTCTGATTTGGGGACAGATGGGCCTTACCCCTATTACCCCTCTCCACTCCCCTCCCGGCTTTACCGATGTTTGATGACTAGGGATGAGTTCTCCCAATGAAATATTCGCAAACAGCCTCTTCAATGATATGATAATAATAATAATTAATGTATATTTATTAAGTTTAGTTAATTGAGGCTCGAAAAACAAAATGCACAAATATAAAAAAAATTTGAGCACTAACAATTCATTGCAAATGTTTTACTCAATATGGACCTTGTACAGAAAAACCTGCTCCACAATGTTGTTTCTACACATTTTTTGCTCCCACTAATGGTTTTCGTGATAATCGCCGCAAAAAACTCTTCGGATCATTATTTGGGTCCCCGCTAGGAGTTCATAACCGAAATTTCAAAATTTTATAAATTATTTCTTCTAAAGTCTAATTTGCTTGGACTATTAGTCTATAATTATAATAATAATGAAATGTTGAACCTTGGTAAGAGCATCACTTGGGAACGGCTGTACTGATTTGGCTATTTTTTTTTTAGAATATTCGTAATAGTCCAGGTCAGGTTCAATTCCAGAAAATCTTATTTTCCATGCAACTTTTTTACTCTTTCCTTCTTTAAAAAGCTTACCTGGACCATTACGATTATTAAAAAAAAATAGTCAAATCGGTACAAATTGAATATTTTCAATTGAAAAAAAAAATCTGGAGAAATTAAAAAAGAATTATACATTTTGTTTTTACTTTTGTGTTGTTTCGCAATCTGTCCAAAAACAAAATTTATTGTAATTTGGACACTGGTTATAGAATCTATAAGGATTTTACAGTTGAGAAATATCTCTCCATAAGTTTATAGAAACTATAAAGTACGGACTATAGCTTATAGAGAAATATTTTCCTTACAGAATACGATTTCACTTTATAGTCTATAGCTTACAGAGATATAGACCTATAACTTTACAGTTTTCGTTAGAGAATAGCACCATAAAAATAAGAACTGGAAACTTCCCTTCCCAGTGGAAAGTAGCTGAGATCATTGTGATTCTAAAACCTAGAAAAGATCCCACACAAGTAGTGTCGTACCGCCCCATTAATTTCCTTCCAATACTCGCGAAAGTTCTTGAGAAGTTAATCATCAGCGGATCTACCACAATGGCATCCCACCAAGATCCTAAACTGGCATCCCACATACTACAAAACCAGGTAAGGTTACCAAAGTAGTATAGTACTGCCTAAAAAAATGGCAGATCAGACACTTCCAAATCTACACCTGTCAGGTTGACTCTTTTTTTTTTTGGGAGGGGAGATGGTGGAGACGTGCCCAGAACTGAAACTGTGTAACTTGGCTCTGGCACAGAAGACTTACAACATCGCAAAATGCACTGGCTACTAGGTCACAGATGTCAATGGAAAAAAGCTCCTCCTATACAAGTTATTCTCAAGCCAACTTGGGCCTATGGTATTCGACTCTCGGGTCCCTCTCGTGATATCAATATCAACATCTTACGTGAATAACAATGTATACATGTATGTCAAAACTTAGTATAATATGTTTGTCAACTCATTCCTAGTAGAAGCCCAAATAATGAGATCATCAGTTTGTACCATGTCTTTTAATAATACCGACTTTAGTCTTCTCTACACCAAAACACTTCTTTCACCACATTTGCTACTTCATCCATCAATACTATAAAGAAAAGCGGACTCAGTATGCTGCCTTGGCGAATTCCCATTCTTGTCTCAAATTCTTCCGTGTCCCAGATTTTTTGATCTTATCGCATTTCTAGTTGTTCTAGGTCCTTTGTTAGCAAATATTTTGTCATGACTTTTTCTTCACTTTGATATCCTGTTTTACTCCGACCACCTTCTGTATCGCTTCAATAATAGACTCCCTAAAGGCTTTCCAATGTATATCTAGATTTTCTGATATTTCATCTACTTCATACTTTCCCACGTATTTTAAACTGGTTCATGATATTGTTGTTGCTTCTCTTTTTCACGGCTTGAACCCGTTATCAAACCAAAGTAAACAGATTCTGAAAAATTGAACCGCTAAGAAATACCAATAGATTTTTTTTTTAAATCTGGAATAAATGTAGAGCCGAGCAATGTAGAAAACCTGAAAACCTTAAAAGCTGCGAGGCCCTAAACAAATAAGAAAAGCTTCATTCCGAATATAGTTAATTATAAAGTACTTGAAAATATTCCAATAAGCTTAAAACAAAACAAAAAAAAAACAAAAAACTAAAAAATCTGAAAACTGAAGGGAGACAATTTTGTAGGTGGGAACCTCAAAATATCGAACACAATTTTTCGAAAAACAAAATATCAAAAATACAAAATATCGAAAGTACAAAGTATTGAAAAACAAATTATTGAAACGACAAAATGATAAACGATAAACGACTCGAAAAACTACAAGATTTTCTATAAAAATTATTATCATACCAAAATATTCTACACATTACGAAGAGATTGAGGTACGGGTGAACACGCTCCGTTTGTTCTAAATATTTTAAAAATTAACACAAAATCAATACAAAATTTTGACATTTTGTGGTTGAGTTGCCGTCTGTAAAAATTTGTTCTTCCGTGAATGATTGAAATTGGTGCCTCGCGCTTCGCGCTCGACCCCTTAAAGAAACATACTCCAAGAAGGTCATATTTCCTGGTACGTGAAATTCGAAATGTGGACAGGGCAGATTTAGTAAAAATTTGTTTCTCTGTGCATAATTGAAATTGGAACAAACTAACATACTCCAAGGTCATATTTCCCTGCACGTGAAACTCGAAATGTGGACAGGACAAATTGAGTGAAAATTAGTTTTTCCGTGGATCATTGAAATTGTGTATTTCGATATTTTATTGTTCAATATTTTGTAGTTTCGATATTTTGTACTACTTTCGATACTTTGTTCTTTAGATATTTTGTATTTTCGCCTCCCGGAGAAATTGAGAATTTGAAAATCTGGGAATCTGGCAACCTGATAACATAAAAAAGAAACCTAAATATGTAGGTACTTCAGCTTTCAGAAGATTTTTTCTTGATTTTTTTTCAGAAATTTTGTTATATTTATGCCCCTGCTATTTACACAGTTGTACACAGTGCTGAATACAGATGTCTTCTCGAGCTGTAAGAAAGCGCTAGATCTTTAGTTTGGGAATAAAAAGAACATTTTTTGGACGATTAAGAAATTGAAAACTCACAAAATTGGCGCAATAGGAATTTAATTTTACAAAATAAAGCCCCTTGAGAGAACTGAAGAATATGCTTTAATTTCTCTTCTTAAAACAAACTCTTTAATTATTGGACGGTTCCTATAAAGGATGTATTAAAAGGTGCGCACAAACTCTTCAAAACTAGATTCCTTGAGCTTCTTCTACATCGATTTCACTTTTACATTTACTTTGGGCTTCATAGCTTTTGAACTCTGCTAAATAGAACTGGCCAATGAGAACACGTTATTAAACTTTCAATATACACATTCGTTACCTAGTAGCCCCAAAATTATTAGGAATTACATTTGGATCAACATTAATAAAAGCATTTCATTGGTCAGCTTTATCGACCTATACCGCATCTAAACTATTTCTATTTGGAATGTTGTAAACGGTTTGGGCATTGGTACAATATAATAATCATAATCTTGAGGAGTTAGTGCGAACCGTTTGATACACCCTGTATAGTACAGTCAAATAAGATGAAGAAAAGCCCAAACCTCCTAATGAAAGTAAATATTTGAATATTTGAATCAATCGTATAGAGGCATATTTTAATATTTTGATTAATTATTATTATTAATAGTCTTAAGATCCCGACCTGGGTGCACCTACCCTCATCCTGTTTTCTGATCAAATGTCTATTTTATGTAAGATAATGTATAGAAGAAGAGAATTTGATAGAGTTTCCGCCCCATATCCTGGCAAGGCTATTTTTAATAAAAAATTATATTGGATTTTTTTTTTTATTTACCTCATTCTTTTTTTTTAATTCTATTTAAAAGTTTAAAGCATAAAGAACATGCCGTAGGACGTACATATACAAAACGAGATATTCGCAAAAAAGACTTTTGAGACTTTTGAGCCAAACTTCAGAATGCCAAAACAAAGGTTTATGCAAAAATTCAGTGTCTTTACTTCATTATGAGGTTGAATGCTTATTTGACTGGACTAATAATAATCAGTGCCATCATAATTATATTGTTTTATAGCCCTATTGCCATGTCTTCCTCTCGTACGTCTTCTTCGTATTTTGATTTTTATATTCCAGGAGCTTCAATATCTCATTAACCGATTATCATGTCTTATCATCTACGGCCAGCTTTTGATTTCCACCTCCGTTCATTGTTCTTGTGTACTATAGCTTTCATTGTACTTTTATGGAATTTTCTTCGCCCTCCATGATATTTTTATTTATGCAAAGATCGCCTGAAAATTATTTAATTCATTCCTGCGTTTTTGTCTTAAACTGTTAAAGGGTATAAGCATATAATTGTAAAACATCCAATCTAGAGTCTAAGGTTGTGACACATCTTTTCCATTTTTGGGCTATCAAAAAATTGCACTAATGCAATTTGGAGGTGTGTGAAAACTGAAACATTATAGGTCTCATCTATTTTTAGTCGGACATAATAGTAAAACTTTTTACGTCATGTCGCGACGTCACTATTTGCACACGCAAACACATCTCATTTTTCAGGATCTGATAAATATGTGAACAATTTGATTCCCTTCCCGCCAATAAGGCACCACGCACTAAATAATTCCTCGAAAAAATTGATTTGCTGATGCCAGTCAGGTACGACACTTCCTCGTCATCTAACGACTCGTTCAAATTTCATTCAGTTTAGTAATCCTATAAATACAAATCTGTGGGGAACACCTCCACACAAGTGCTATTCTCGATGAAGTGGGCCGCAAACTGTTCTCCAAATTCCACATATTTTCGTCTATTGTGAACAGCCGCTAAGGAATTCAAGCGCCGGCTACAAAATTTCTGTACGGGGAATCATCTGAAAGTGTTTCATTCAAGTGTCGAAGTGTGGGCCACTAAACCTGAGCGTCATTGTGCTAATCCTGGAATACGGTCTAATCACGTTTTACTACCGATATCAATTAGACAGACCAAAAAATACGACTTTGACCACAACTTTTTGTGTGAATTGAAAAATAATCCTAAATGATTATTGGAAGTAATTACGAACACTTTTAATACACCTCTGAGTGTACATCGATGATAATGTGGGTGGTAAGGGTGAGTCACTAAACGTAGTATCATGATTTTGAAATAGACATGAAATACATGTACATATTTAGTAATAAATAAAATAAAATCGAAATCAAAATTAGATAAATTACTTGACTTCTAAAACTGAAACTCCTGTGAATTACAGGACAAAACTGAGTGCCCCACTTCCCAGGCTACAAACCATACTTTTGATCTCCCCTCGTACAGTATTGCGAATTTTCTCACTTCAAGCATTCGTGATTCTTCTTGGAACGGCGTTTTTTCCACCTCGCCGAAGAATGGAAAAAGTCTGAAGATGTCGGCGATAACCGACTGCGGTTGGTTTAAAAGGAACCCAAATGCGTGAACGGTTGACCGGAAATGCAAAAGGTGGGCGAATAACATTTGCTACGCCTTCTGATTCGTGTATGCTCATTGATAGCAGAGATTTTCATTCATGGATTAAGACACGATAGATAAATTATCCCAATGAAAGAGAAAGGCAAGTTTGCACCTTGCAATAAATTCCATATATTTGCATGCCGATTCACTACCAGCTGAGTGTAATATGTTTGATTTATAAATTATCACCCACTTACGCTCAGTCATCTTGGGCGAAAAAGGATAGACTGCGCTGAACAATTTCGTGCGACTAGTTTTTGTGCATGTTTGACTTAGATGCGGATTTGGGACAACTGTAGAAATATACCTACGTTAGCTACATAAGATATAAAACTTTCACAGATTCCCACGATTTTTTTAAAATAGTAACCCCGACCGTCAAATATTCGCATTTTGAGTGCTAGGGAAAATTAACAACGCTGTGTCCAGGATAGGACAATATCGTAAATTAGATTCACACCTGCGTCGTTGAGTAAATAAAATTTATTTCGTAGTCTGGAACACGGCGCGATGACTTATAACAACCCCGGGAAAACTATCTGATTGTTCTTGCGAATGAAATATACGCCAATAATTTTGATCTATCGTTTCACACGATCGTGCAGGTAGTTTGAATCCGATGGAAATTAAAGATAACATCTTTGAAACTTACCTTCCGGGAACGGTTATTGGGCGACTAAGCGAATTCCTGCAACAAAAATGCAAAGGATAAGCGCACTTAGTCAGTGGCAATTTGCGGAAGTCCACCTGAAAGTGGAGTGATCTTAAGCACGTGTGGTATTTGTAAGTCAGGCATTTCGTACAAAAATCAACACAATGCAAATAAAAATGAGTTGCTATCAATAGAGATTTGTTTTTATCTGAAATTGTAGTCCCTTAACCGCTGACCGCTGAAGTCAATTGAGAACTTAGTTTACTAAATACATCACACAAATTGTGAGTCATTGTATCATCTATTCAAATTCGCATTCCATACTCCATTCATAAAAAGACTGAACGTTGTATAATTTACCTATTCGGATTCTTAAAAACAAAGAAAAAATCTGCAGACTTGGGTGATGAGCGAATCGGGTACTACAAAACCATTAATTTATATAATGCGAACTATGCAGGATGTGGTAGACCTTCGAGTACTATCTATGAATGGATTCATATAAAATTCAAAGTTTGAAGTAACCTATAAACATTAATTAAATTGTTGACAAGTCATTCTGACGCTTCTTCCTAGTGGCTAATGTTTGTTTAATTAACGCTGACATCCATTCAAATAATTTATTAACTCTAACAACATGACCCACATGAGGTAGTAAAAAATAAATATAATAGAAATATACATATTTTTAAAATAGGTTCTAATGCAAAAAATGGCATTGGTTTTTATTCAAAGTTAGTACGAGAATAGTATTTAAAACGGAATGGGCTTTTCAATTTCATAAGAAATAATACCCTGTACTGGCATGTACATAAAAAAAACTATTCAAGACCCTCTATTCTTAATGTTTCCAAAGGCCTTCTTATAATGTCCACTACCATATAAGTTTTTGCTATGCAAAAACTAGTTCTATTTACCCTCGCGACGTTAAAAAAATTGTTATCGTTATTTTTTCATTTTGAAGTCTTCTTTGTCATTCACCAAAGTTATAGCAGGATCATTATTTTGTAAATGCTATAATTGTGACTTATAGGTTTGATAGTTTTATAGTGCAAGAACAAAAAGTTTGTGAGTTAACCCTTTCAGTCATACTGTCCTCTGCAGAGGACATACTTTCTTAGCACTCTAAATCTAATTTACTTCGATTATTTGGCTCCAATGCATAGCGTACGTTATAGAAGACATTTAAATCTACATTTCTAGACCTAGTAGCGCCATCTGTTATGTCAAGTAAAAATGTTATTTAAAATTTAATTCTAGTGTGTTTCAGTTTGGTGAAACTGTCAGTATCACGTGCGATTTCTGAATTTCAGAAGAACGGTAAACGAATGTAAGTATATGGTTTTTATAGAAAAAAGAATGGTCTTTCGACCGGTACAAATATTTATAATCATTTTGATTTGGTTTCCACCTGAGAATTTTTTTAGTCGATGTCTCTCTCAGAGGACAACGTGCATGAGAATGCCGGTTAGGTTCTAACCTAACATCAAGAATATAATTGTCTTTTTCTGTTCTAGATAATCATTTTTTGTTTTATTTTTTAGCTATAATGAACCATAAGAGACCACTAACTGACAATGAGCTCTTGGAACTTATAGAAAACGGTCTATCAGACATTGAAACGTTCAGCGATGACCAAGACAGCGAAACAGATGCTGATGGTAATAAAATTTATTTCAATTGTTTTCAGAATAATGAAACTTTTTTTAGAGGAGTTCTGTAACGTTCGAGTTATAGATGAAGCCATTCAAGCAAATGAAGAGATTGACGATATTGAAGTTGCTGAGCAAAGCAATGAAGAAACAGAAACTGTAGTAGACAACACACAAAATGAAGCAAAAAAAGATCAGAAATCGCGAAGAGGCAAAAAGAAACAAGACGAAAACAGGCAGATAAAGGAATTTATGCAAAATAATGAACTAACTGAAAAAAAAGAAATTCGTTGGAGAAAAGGACTTGACTACATTACACCAACAATCAGATGGCATCAGTGTATTGAACCAGAACCTTCGGGATCATTAGAAAGTCCTTATTCTTTTTTTACGGAGTATTTTACGAACGAGCTTTTCGAAACCATGGCAACTTTTACCAACATTTATGCTACACAAAAAGACGCAAAATTTCCTGCTACAAATGAAGAAGAGTTGAGAACTTTCGTTGGAATGCACATTCTAATGGGAAATCTTCACTACCCAAGAATTCGTTGTTACTGGGAGCCAAAATTGCAAGTTCCAACAATTTCAAACGCCATGACAGTAAATAGATTTAACGCCATTAGAAAAAATCTTCATTTTGTAGACATAGAAGCTGAAAACCCAGACAAAGACAAAGATAGGCTTTGGAAAATTTGACCGCTATATAGTTGTATTCAAGCAAAATGTCTTACTTTGCCTTTAGAGACACAGCTTTGCGTTGATGAACAAATGATTCCGTTCAAAGGACGGATCAACATTAAGCAATATATAAACAACAAACCTTGTAAATGGGGAATAAAACTTTTTGCTTTATGTGGCAGTAGTGGCCTATTGTACGACTTTATACTTTACCAAGGATCCAAAACAGAAATTGACCAAACTCAATCTTCTATATTTGGTTTTGGCGGGGCTGTTGTAGCAAAGTTGTCCACCAGAATATCTGAACCTAACCATGGACTTCATTACGACAATTATTTTTCAAATTATAACTTGCTGCAATATTTACGTAATCGCAATATTTACGCAGTGGGAACCGCACGAATAGACAGATTCAAAAAACCACCATTTTCCAAAGATGCAGAAATGAGACAACAAGGCAGGGGAACACACGAAGAACTTATCAGTGAAGATGGAGAAGTAATTTTGACCAAATGGTACGACAATAAACCAGTGGTTATGGCATCAAATTATCTTGGTAAAGGAGAAATAAAAAATTGTAGAAGATGGGACAAAACTTTGAAAGAGTATATTGAAGTACCGCGGCATGAAGTTATAGAAAAATATAACACTAATATGGGAGGTGTCGACAAATTAGATTTTTTGATCACACTATATCGTATAAAAATTCGAACCAAGAAATGGACTTTAAAATTATTTGGCTATGCGATTGATTTAGCCTTAGCAAATGCATGGCTAGAATACCGCAAAAAAGCAGAACAACTTGGAGTTCAAAAAAACAAAATTCTGGATCTTCTTTATTTTCGAGCATACGTGGCTGAAGTGCTTATAGGTGCTTCAAAGTCTTTAAACGTAAAGAAGCGCGGACGTCCTTCTTTGAATCCATCTTCTTCCGAACTGCCGTTAAATTCACCTCCACCTAAGAGAAGAGATGTTGAAGTTCGACCGGTAGCCGAAGTAAGGTTAGATGGTTTGAACCATCTACCTCAATTTGATAATAAAAAATCTGGTTCAAGATGCAAAATGTCAAATTGCACGGGAAAACCGCATTGGTTTTGTAGCAAGTGCAACGTTCACTTATGTGTGAGTAAAGAAAAGAATTGTTTTTACTCATATCATACCAAATAAATTAGTTAATAAAAATATTTTGGAATTTACATTGTAATTATTATTATGCCTTCAACACACAATGTCTTTTGGAGAGGACACGGTTTTACTCCACTAACGCACGTTGTCCTCTCCAGAGGACAACCCTTAACGCGTTAGGGGTGAACTACCCTCTTTCAAATTGTAAGGAAAAATCTTTAAAAAATTATATAAAGCTAGAAAAAAAGTTTCAGATTTTTCCACCGACGGAAAATAATTCGTGTCTGAAAGGGTTAATATCCCTCAGGTTCCTCAAGGTTTCATGTTCTTAGATTTATATTTTAGGTTCCTTATGTATCCAGGTTTTCTAACGTCTGAGGTTTTCCAATATTTTTCAAGGTTCAGGTTCCTCAACATTTCAGGTCCTCAGATCCTCTGGTTCCTCTAGTTTTCAAGTTCTACAGTTTCTTAGATTTCTCAAATTCTCAAATGCCTGGATGGATTCTAGTTTTCAGGTTCCTCAGTCTTTGAGATTTCTCAAATTCTTAGGTTCTTAGGTTCCTCACATTCCCAGTTTTTCAAAAATTCCCAAGTTTCTCGAGGTTTCAGGTCTTTAGGTTTGTCAGATTTCAGGTTATTGAAATCCTCAGGTCTGTCAAGATTTCAGCTTGTCCAGATTCTCAGGTTCCAAAATTTTCAAGTTTCTCACTTTCTCAGATTTCTCAAATTCTCAGGCTTTTAGGTTCCTCATTTCACCAGGCTTTCTTTTGTCTCAGGTTTTCCGAGATTTCAAGTTCTTCAAATTTTCAGGTTTCTCAGACTCTCAGATTTCTCAAATACTCACTTTCTTAGGTTCCTCACGTTCCCAGGTTTTCCAGAACTTCAGGTTTTCCAAATTCTTAGATTCCTGAAGGTTTCAGGTTCTTAGCTTTGCCAGATTTCAGGTTATTGAAATCCTCAGGTCTGTCAAGATTTCAGGTTGTCCAGATTCTCAAGTTCCAAAATTTTCAGGTTTCTAACTTCCTCAGATTTCTCAAATTCTCAGACCTTTAGGTTCCTCATTTCACCAGGCTTTCTTTTGTCTCAGGTTTTCCAAGATTTCAAGTTCTTCAAATTTTCACATTCCTCTAGTTTTTAGGTTTGTCAGACTCTCTGATTTCTCAAATTCTCACTTTCTTAGGTTCCTCACATTCCCAGGTTTTCCAAAACTTCAGATTTCTCACTTTCTCAGATTTCTCAAATTCTCAGGTTTTTAGGTTCCTCATTTCACCAGGCTTTCTTTTGTCTCAGGTTTTTCAAGATTTCAAGTTCTTCAAATTTTCGGGTTCCTCTAATTTTCAGGTTCATCAGACTCTCAGATTTCTCAAATTTCTCAAATTCTCACTTTCTTAGGTTCCTCACGTTCCTAGGTTTTCCAAAACTTCAGGTTTTTCAAATTCTTAGATTCCTCAAGGTTTCAGGTTCTTTGTTTTGTCAGATTTCAGGTTATTGAAATCCTCAGGTCTGTCAAGATTTCAGGTTGTTCAGATTCTCAGGTTCCAAAATTTTCAGGTTTCTCACTTTCTCAGATTTCTCAAATTCTCAGGCTTTTAGGTTCCTCATTTCACCAGGCTTTCTTTTATCTCAGGTTTTCCAAGGTTTCAAGTTCTTCACATTCTCAGGTTCCTCTAGTTTTCAGGTTCATCACACTCTCAGATTTCTGAAATTTTCACTTTCTTGGGTTCCTCACATTCCCAGGTTTTCCAAAACTTCAGGTTTTTCAAATTCTTAGATTCCTCAAGGTTTCAGGTTTATTGAAATCCTCAGGTCTGTCAAAATTTCAGGTTGTCCAGATTCCCATGTTCCAAAATTTTCAGGTTTCTCACTTTCTCAGATTTCTCAAATTCTCAGGCTTTTAGGTTCCTCATTTCACCAAGCTTTCTTTTGTCTCAGGTTTTCCAAGATTTCAAGTTCTTCAAATTTTCAGGTTCCTCTAGTTTTCAGGTTCATCAGACTCTCAGATTTCTGAAATTTTCACTTTCTTGGGTTCCTCACATTCCCAGATTTTCCAAAACTTCAGGTTTTTCAAATTCTTAGATTCCTCAAGGTTTCAGGTTTATTGAAATCCTCAGGTCTGTCAAGATTTCAGTTTGTTCAGATTCCCATGTTCCAAAATTTTCAGGTTTCTCACTTTCTCAGATTTCTCAAATTCTCAGGCTTTTAGGTTCCTCATTCCACCAGGCTTTCTTTTGTCTCAGGTTTTCCGAGATTTCAAGTTCTTCAAATTTTCAGGTTCCTCTAGTTTTCAGGTTCCTCAGACTCTCAGATTTCTCAAATTCTCACTTTCTTAGGTTCCTCACATTCCCATGTTTTCCAAAACTTCAGGTTATTCAAATTCTTAGATTCCTCAAGGTTTCACGTTCTTTGCTTTGTCAGATTTTAGGTTATTGAAATCCTCAGGTCTGTCAAGATTTCAGGTTGTCCAGATTCTCATGTTCCAAAATTTTTAGGTTTCTCACTTTCTCAGATTTCTCAAATTCTCAGGCTTTTAGGTTCCTCATTTCACCAGGCTTTCTTTTGTTTCAGGTTTTCCGAGATTTCAAGTTCTTCAAATTGTCAGGTTCCTCTAGTTTCAGGTTCATCAGACTCTCATATTTCTGAAATTTTCACTTACTTAGGTTCCTCACATTCCCAGGTTTTCCAAAACTTCAGGTTTTTCAAATTCTTAGATTCCTCAAGGTTTCAGGTTTATTGAAATCCTCAGGTCTGTCAAGATTTCAGTTTGTTCAGATTCCCATGTTCCAAAATTTTCAGGTTTCTCACTTTCTCAGATTTCTCAAATTCTCAGGCTTTTAGGTTCCTCATTCCACCAGGCTTTCTTTTGTCTCAGGTTTTCCGAGATTTCAAGTTCTTCAAATTTTCAGTTTCCTCTAGTTTTCAGGTTCCTCAGACACTCAGATTTCTCAAATTCTCACTTTCTTAGGTTCCTCACATTCCCATGTTTTCCAAAACTTCAGGTTTTTCAAATTCTTAGATTCCTCAAGGTTTCACGTTCTTTGCTTTGTCAGATTTTAGGTTATTGAAATCCTCAGGTCTGTCAAGATTTCAGGTTGTCCAGATTCTCATGTTCCAAAATTTTCAGGTTTCTCACTTTCTCAGATTTCTCAAATTCTCAGGCTTTTAGGTTCCTCATTTCACCAGGCTTTCTTTTGTTTCAGGTTTTCCGAGATTTCAAGTTCTTCAAATTGTCAGGTTCCTCTAGTTTCAGGTTCATCAGACTCTCAGATTTCTGAAATTTTCACTGACTTAGGTTCCTCACATTCCCAGGTTTTCCAAAACTTCAGGTTTTTCAAATTCTTAGATTCCTCAAGTTTCAGGTTTATTGAAATCCTCAGGTCTGTCAAGATTTCAGGTTGTCCAGATTCCCATGTTCCAAAATTTTCAGGTTTCTCACTTTCTCAGATTTCTCAAATTCTCAGGCTTTTAGGTTCCTCATTCCACCAGGCTTTCTTTTGTCTCAGGTTTTCCGAGATTTCAAGTTCTTCAAATTTTCAGGTTCCTCTAGTTTTCAGGTTCCTCACATTCTCACTTTCTTAGGTTCCTCACATTCCCAGGTTTTCCAAAACTTTAGGTTTTTCAAGTTCTTAGATTCCTCAACGGTTCAGGTTGTTAGGTTCCTTATTAATCCAGGCTCTCTAGCGTCTCGTATATTCTGTAAAATAGTCATTCTTCATTTCATCTATGGTTCCCTCGTGTATTCTTTTCTTTCTTTCTCCCTCTCTTCCTATAGAAATACTTTCTTCAATCATACATCCCTCGTACTTCCAGCTGTACCTGGACTTTCGTATTCTTTCCCTTCTTTCTTGTCCCCTTCTCCCTTCCGTTCCTTCCTGCATTCTTTCTTTTTCACATATACACCCTATCGCCTTATTTTCTTTTCTTGTTAACTTCCTGCTATTTTCCTTATCCGTGGATCTTTCATTGAACATATAGCCTAAGTAATTAAATTAATTGCTCTATTTTCTCTCCCTCCCACCTCCATTAAGTCTCTTTATTCCTAAGGTTCCTAAGGTTCTTTGTCCCACCATTTATGTTTCTTTCTCACTCCTCTATCTGTCATTGTTATTTCTCTTTTGGTCGCTGCTTCTTCTAATATTTCTTACTTCTCTCTTTTCTAGTCTTCTTTTGTACTCTTCCACTTCTTGATTGTCCCACCTTCTTCTGCGTTTCCTCTGTTCTTTCTTCTCCTCTTTTCTCTTGCCTCGCTCTTCCTATACTTATTTCTATAGGCAGATGGTCTGACTCTATTATTTGTCCTACTCTAAATTCTTCTACTTCTTTCCATGCTTCTTCGTTTATTATTCTGTAGTCTATCACCGTTTCTCCTATGACGCCTATGTAGGCCCACTCTCCTTCTTCGTCCTCTTGTTTATTTCCTTTCAACACCTCCCACCCTTTTTCCTCTATACATTCCATCAGCTTCTTCCCCTCCGCATCTTCTACCTTGCCTTTAGATTTTCTTTTTCCATCCCCTCTCTCTTCTTCTCAATCAATGGCTCCTCTTTCTCCGATTCTATATTATATAATATAGTATATATTTATATAATTTCTTCTTTGTTGTCTTATCATGATTCTTCTACCTTGCTTATTCTAGTCTTCATCTCTTTGCTACATACTCTCACTATTTTACACCATTTATTGGCTATAATATGTACGATTCTCTCTCTTCTCCCTTCTTTTGTTGTTCCTTTTTTACTCTCGTCAGTACTCCCATTCTTTCTTCTTTCCTCTTGCCCCCACTTGAATTCCTTTGGTATAAGTTTTTCTGTTTACCCCGCCTTGTTCTTCTGTCCATGTTTCTATTAAACCCACTATCTCGAATTGCCTCACATAGTCCCAGAAATCTTTTTATGTTTTGTTAGTCCCGCTACATGCCAAGATAGTGCCCTCTCTCGCCCCTATTCTTGCCCTTTCTCTTGTATTGTTCTCTGGGGTCGGCAGGAATCCCACTTTCTTTACAAAGTTCAGGATGTCACAAAGAGGCCTCTTCTTCACTTCTTCAGGTCTCAGTCTAACACTTTCGAAGTGATTAAGACTTAGGTTCAGTTAGCTAATACGTCGCACCTGCAGAGTATGTGTTCGGCTGTATCTACTTCCAAATTACATAATCTGCATACTTCATTGTCTACTAATCTTATATTTTGAAGATGGTATCTTACAAGACAGTGACCTGTGAATAGGCCTATAATGAGCCGAATTTCTTTCTTAGATAAGAATAGAATCTTTTTAACATTCTGTGGCGAGTACTCGATAAATTTCTTCGCTTGTCTTTGACGTGGGGCATTGTTCCAGTGAGACCTTGTGGCCTCTTTTTCCCATTTTTGGACTGCAGTCTTAATGTGTGTCTTGGTTAGGCCACAGAACGGTTCAGGTCCTATGGGAGAAGCTTCTGCGCCTTGTCTAGCAAGTTTGTCCGCTTCGGCATTTCCTGCTATTCCCTCATGTCCAGGTACCCAACTTGAGAGTTACTTTGTTGTTTCTACTCAGTTCTTTGAGGGACTGTCTGCAAGCACTCCCAGGCGACTAAGGTTTTGGTGCTGTATCCTTTAAGTCCCGTAATCGCAGCTTGACTCTCAGACAGTATATAGATTTGTCTGCCCTTCATTTTCCTGCCTAAGCATTCTTGGGCACATATCTATCTGGTACATAGATGGCTCAAAGACTGAACAAGGTACCGGCATAGGCATCTACGGCCCGAAATATAGGGCATCAATAGTCTTGGGGACTGGACCAACGATTACACAAGCTGAGATACTTGCGATACATTTCTTTGTAAAAAATATTCAATAAATGGTTGTTATTTCTCATCCATTTAGTCAGTCGATAAGTATAGCGGACAGGCCGGCCCACCCGCCCACCGCACTCACAAACGATGCCAGATCCATACGCTTTTTAGTCACAATTAAACATTATTTTATTTCATTTTTTACTCAGCTAAACCTTTTTTTTCTGCGAATTAAATTATTAATCTTTATTTGCTTATTGTCAACTAGCATTTCACAAATCTGAGCCAAAAATAAATTTCTCACCTCATCCCTGTAACTCGCAATAATAAATTGTTTAGACGAACCGAGAAAAATTGCTACAAATCGACCACCCACTCGCAATTATTACAGTCCAATTGATAAAAACACCTTCTCGTTAGCAAAAGGTAACTTCCTGTTGTAATTACTGAAAGCTCTTTTCTCAATCGAGTTGCAGCTCCCACACTAACCCGGTCAACGAGGGTCCAATTAACGGAGAGTTTCCGATTCGCATCATTTTTTTCGAACACGTGCCTAAATGCCTCGTTCTTTATCGTTTAATTTTGACGCGCACGTTTAGTGGTCAACTCTAGAAGGAATATTTATTACCCGCTATCGGGCTCTAGTAAATGGAAAATCCTTTTAATCAGCACTTCAGTTCTCGGAAGGATTTGATTGATCTATGACCTAATAACCGCCGATTTAGTGGATGAATATCGCATGTTATAGGAATTTGAGGCGTTAGCAGGAACGGTAGGCTTCGAAATCGAAGTTTCAGCACGGCATTGCAGCAGAGTTTTTATAACTAAAATGTTAAACTAAATCAGGAATGTCAATTTACTTTTTTATAATAATGAAGTGTGAGATACAAAAGAAAACTTTAAACAACTAAAATTAATGTTAAGAAGTATTACCTGTTTAATTGCTTGATTCATTGATCACGCACTAAAACCTAAATAAACTGTTTTGTTCTATGGATTTATGGAAATGCAGTTGTACAATCTTGGAGACAAAATAATGTGATAATAAAAAATAATTGAAAAAATTTATGAATGGAACATCACCCAATCGTGAAAATACTCACCTTGTGAATGTAGTAACTTTGCATATGAGCATTCATTCAACTATTTTTGTTCAAAGTGCACATAAAAAATAATTTTACAAGATTATCTTTACAAAATAATAGTAGATTATATTATAAGTGACAGAAATTCTTCATTGTCAGCGAGTGATACTCATTTCACGAGCTTACAATAGCATTTCGGTAGTGATACGACTAGTGGTTGCAGTGAATATTTTAAACGAACTTGATTATTATTTTTATTTAAGAAAATTATTATTTTTAACTCAACAATTCGAAGATTAAACATTGCTGCAATTCTAAAAAAATCCTGTTCAACATCACAGATTTCACCATCCCTGCTTTTTTTATTTTAATCATTGATTTGGCTGATTGGATAGTTTGTTGAATACAATTCGTAGTCAAAAATTGTGCAATATTGTTATTCATGATCATTACGCTTGCGAACACCATTCATATTTTTTTTTTTACTAGATTAAGCAAAATACAGGTACAAACTTGTCTATAAAATCTCTAAAAGTGTTTGACTTCGGAGTAAACATTTTTTGCCCAGCCATTTGTCAATGAAAGCTTTTAACTTGAAAGATAAAATAAACGATCGTTTATAAATAAGAGTCTGAAAGTGAAACGTCGCCGCTTTTCAAACACAATTATACTTTTAAATGAGCGCTCCTATATCAGTATGGGCAAAACTGAGCGAGCTAACTGTACCCTACCAAAAACCGACAAATACTGTCCATGTCATCTAATGTAATTATGGTGCTTAGGTGTTTGCAGGTGCGAGTTTGCTTTCTTAAACCGCATCCTGTTTCATATGCGTGTGGGTAAATCAGCAATTACCATTCATACCATGTCATCAAATATATCCACCATCGAGAAAAATATGACATTTTAACTCCACGGTGATAGATGTCATAGCCCACATTTTCCATAATTGTGTCGCCGCCCAGACGCATACATGCATTAAAACAGTAATGCACCTGTCCCGAAGAAATTACACAAGAAATTCCCGACTGTTGGTAGTAAGAGCGTTGCAGCGACGACCTAGACGGATTTATAAATTTCGGATGAGTGGCGGCAATCTATCTGTGGCGTGCGACACAGCACGAGATACAGTGGCGTGCGTCAAAGCACGTGACCCGACACACGACAGGAAAAATCTATCTAGTGGACTTAAAATATTTCCAAGAAGCAGGTTCGTTGTCTAATTTGCCATTGAAGTCGCCGCAATGACGCGGCGCCGCGAGCTGATAAGGTATAGAGGTAAATGACCAAAATTGCAATTCAAAAAATCAGTTAGAAAGTACCATTGTAACTTAAAAATATTTCGCACTTCATCATCGTAAAATTGGTGTAATGGCACACTTACAAGTTGTACTTCAAAATTAAAATTAGGTAATATAAAATTGATTAAGAATGACTGGTGTTTTAGAATGATTTCAATTGAACACAGGAGACTATTGAAAGTGCTCTTTGGAGTGGTTGAATTTAGACTCCTGGATTTGGATTCTGCGAGCTTGAGTGTCGTTAGCCAGGTAAGGGTTTATGACCCTTTGGGCTTTCCCAAATGAGAGACAGGCCGCCGCGAGTATTTCTGCACAAGAACAAAGTGATGCAGGGTATCGCTGGCCACTCAGTTGAGTCTAGATATTAAGAAAAAATTATTTGATATATTTAATCTAGTTTCAATAAAATAACTAAAATTAAAAGTTTTTGACTAGAAAATATGAATTAAAAAATGAGTAAACGACTACTGACCACTGGTGCATTCCTCTAGGTATCGTTGATAATCTTTTAATCTCATAGGATTATAGATATAGGAGATACGACTCCAATGCTTATGAATGGGGGTTGTAAAAGCAACCAGGTACTTTGGAAAGTCGAATTAATCCCAAAGACACAGGTACAAAGAAGTACGGACGAAACTGTACCTGACATCTACAGCACATTAAATTTAACATTTTTGCAGATAATCCATTCTCAATTTTTGTAAAATGCTAAGTAGAAATTAAAGTGCACTAGATACACTTAAAGATAATTTAAGCAAGCAAAAATTTAAAAATTAAATTACATAATTTCAATTTCGCTTAAATTTTATAGTAAATTTATACATGTACGTTTAGTTAAATACTACAGATATAAATAAACATGCTGTTAACCGTTTATTTGATATCAACAAAAGTGATTCATTTTGCAAAACAGTATTTGTTTCTGTTAAGGTTCAATTACATTGTAGTTTACAGGTGTAATTCACAGATTTTATTAAGTAGCAGTTATTGTTGGCGACATTCATGGATATTCTTCCAGAAAACCCATAAATTTTGTAATGATTCATCTAATCATCTAATCTAATTCCCTGAAACATATTCAATAATCTTTGATTGTTTTGCATAAAAATTAGTATGCATATGAAGCATTGACTTTTGATTCATAATATGTAATTTACGAGGTCATTAAAAAAATCGTACAATAGTATTTCACCAAGTATGTTTTATTCATGATGGGCATGTCAAAAAACACCAAACTGTGTGACTGAGTAATCTATTACAAGCAGTTTTAGTTCTTTGCCTAGTGACTTGGAGCATCATTTAGTTCCTGGGGAAAACCGTTATGAAAGCAGCTTTAGCTTGGCAAAAATATTGTTCAATGTTGTACAATGTTTCTTAAGGCATTGGAATTGGCGCACCGGTTTTACGGATATCACGCTTGGGTCACGGATTACTTTCACTGCCAAATTTTGTGTCATAACATCGTGCAATGGCAGTGAAGATGAGGATTCTTGAGAAATAACTTATGAATGAACAGGATATTATCTAGTGTGAGTAATCGAAACCGCTATGTTGCTTGAATGCGAAATTACGAGGGACGAATTTTTTTGAGTTTTAAGTAGATTTTATTATGCAGTGACTCTCTAAATTCGCTAATTTATGTTAAAAAGTTGTAGATGACATCAGAGGTCAGTTCTCAGTTTAAGGGCACAATTTCGTAGACGACATAATCTGTAGAAGGGAGGGAATAATTTCTTTAGGACGTGTCATATTCATTGCAAGTTTGTCTGTAAGAGACGTGATGCAAAGCACAGAACTTTTAAATTAAAAGGCAATAAAGTTGATTACAATAATGATAAACTAATCATATTTTTCATACTACACTTAACGTGGAGGTGGATATAGTGATGAAGTTCTGAAAAGGTAGGAAAGCAGGATGAACTTTCTAAATTTTAATTTCTAAATCCAAAGATAGTATTAGGTATCAACAATCGTATAAATTTTATAAAACGATCAACTGAGCTTGTCTTCATTACTAGAGCTTGTCTTCATTACTACGCAACCCTGAATCAACAATTTTTCAAATTTACTAAAATCCAAAGTTTCAAAATTTTTGTGTCCTCCATCAGAGTCCTCAGTCCATTTTGATCTTGACTCTCAACACGATCTCAGTTTGCATCTCTTCCAACGTCTGCTTCTTGTCTTCCAACGATTAGGGGGCCTCCTCTGGGCAGCCGCAAGTTCAAGAGCAAGCAGTTCCATTTTTTAATCACGTTTTTGGAGATCAACTTGATGACCGACGGGAAGTGGAAGGTACTGGTCCCGTAGTCGATCCCCCATATTTTAAATACTTTTTTAGGACACGTGTAAATCAACTCGGTGCCATCTTGAACGTTCCACACCCCACGTACCCGTTCTTGCAGCCAATCACGACAACGCTGCAGATGAAAGGATGAAATTTTATGGAGACGCACTTCGCATCCATCATCAACCTTTTTAAAGGGCCGTGTGAACATCCAGAAAGTCAAAGGTTGGGTCGGTGTAGATCCCAGCGAGGTGTTGCTGGTTATAAGTGAAGTACAAGTTTTTAACACTAGCGACTTTCCAACAGACGCTGGAAACAGCTGGAGTCTCGATGTCATACATGACAATTTTTCCGGTTTTAGTCCCCAAAGCAATGTTTTTCTTAGTGTTGTTCTTCCAAGTGAGGGTGGTAATGTCAGAGACGTTGATGCAGAAGCGGAACGATGTAACTGTTGGTAGTGTTGACAGTATATTGGTCTTAGTCTAAATCTTGCATTTTTTGCAAGACAAAAGCCAAGACCAATCTCGCGCATCACTGAAGAGAATGATCGTCCTGCGGCCTGTTTTTAAGAATCGCAACGCAATAAAAGTTTTGGAAGTTAGCTGCCTCTTTCTTTTCGTTGCTGATGCCGATAACAATGAGAAACCGAGCGAGTATCTAAATTTTTATCGAATCGGTGAATCCAATTTTTACACTGCCTTCTCAGAAGTATAGTTAGAATTTAAAACATCCAATTAGCCTTGCTTAATCTGTAATTTTTAGAGGGGCGTTAAGATTTTAGCGTCCTTTAAAATTTTAAATTTCAAGCTCTGATTGGTCATTGCTATGACAACTTAATTTAACGCCTTTCAAATTTATAGGAGCAGTTACAAAATACGCCCCAATGTCTGACAAAACAGGTCAAAGGAAAATTTACCAGGGATATTTATTAAATTATAAAACCTGGAAAAGTAAACCCAAATTCAACTCACGAAGTTATGCAAATATTTAACCTGGGAGTATTATGGGGCTAATATGCATTGTCACCTAAACACTTTTTTCCATCAACACAAAAAAAATGCACGGTCGAAAACTTTTGATGGTCACTGGAATGATGACCCGAACAAAAAACAAGTGCGGGATTTTAGTAGCTCCATAAAATGTTGATATTTGCGCATGCAAGTCTTCTTTGAATTCACAAAAATGGCTCGAAACGTCGTCTCCCATTGTCAGGCCCGGGCGCGACGTATCCAGGACTCACGCACTCGCTCAAAAAGGTATTTTATACTCCTCTGGTCGGAGATTTCTGAACTGAGCAACCAAATTTATTGCATGTTTTAAAGTTATGAAAACTTAGAGGGAAATGACAATCATCACGCTCTAATTACAACGTATTTACAACTCACCTTAACTTCATAAACACGATCTCTCATGCTTGCGTGTACTTCACCCTTAATCAATAACATTTCAACATAAAAAGACATACTGGATGGTTCGATTCCAATGCAGGAGATTTTTCTCCCTCGCATCGTTGAAAAAAGCAGATATTGAAGTAAATTTTAGTACACGTTTCGACTGTACCATATTATTACCATACCATTAATAAAACAAAACATTACATAACCTCACTTATCTTTAAACATTTGTATTTAAAGCGGAAACAGCAAAAGAATCTCTCTCTATCAGATAAATCATAATATAGCACATGAAGTTGTTTGAACCGCAACCCTAGAACTACCCCAATAAAATGACTCTAGTGACGTCACGACTAACGTCACTTTCTAACCTACGATCATTTTTAGTGGGGCCGTTATCCTTCGTGCTCATTTTAAAAGAACCATGACCCCGCAATCCTTGCATTATTCTTATAAAAAAAAAAACTAAATTCTGGCAAATGTCTCCGCAAAACGACCACTGTACAACTCCCGAGGCGCAAGAGCGTTCCCACGGGTTTCACCGTCATAATCATATCAGACATCTCACTATTTGAAAATTAAGACATTTTACAAAAATTTAGTACACCCTCAACAGTCACAGTAAAACTGGCAGTCGTTGTACCGCACTCAATGCAGCAAAAAACTCCTTTGGTTTAGGTCAAGAGATAAGGGTTTATGTATATGCTAGCGGTTCTCAATCGGCTGTTGCGTAAATTTTTAAATCATACATCTTGGGTTTATTTACAGCTAGAATTTTTTTCTAGGTCTCATATTAGATACAGTTTAAAAAATTTGCATAAAAAAATCGGAATTCGACAAAGTTTGAAAAATGGAGTTCATCGGGGAGGTCCAAAAATCTCGCCAAAAGCTAAAAAAATTGGATAATCTAGAATAACTCAAAAATTATTAAAATCCCGGATAATTTTAATAATCTGGAACTTTCAGCGATGAAATTTAATATTGTAATTTTAAAAAAAAATCTGGAAACTATGGTATAAAATAGATGTTTTATGTTGTATCACATATCTATCCAAAGTAGAGTGTGCTTGCCGGAGGTGGACCCCGCACAATAAGAGAAACTTCTTATGCGATATACACATATAAAAGTTCTATACGTTTTCAAATAACAACATTTTAGATTGATTTTTTATTTGCAATTTAAAAAGTTAAGAACAAAATATCAATAGAAGAAGTGGTATAAATAAAAAATAATATTTACGATTCGATGTATTTTTCTTTTTTCTATCTGGACATTCTATCATGATGCGTTCAGCAAAAGTTTGTTTCTGCTTCTTCGGTAATTCACTGACTGTTTCTTTTTTTTTTCTCTCTCTCTCCCTCTCTCTCTCTGGCCACTTGTTTTTTCTGCTGATTTTTTAGACTACATTATTGTTTTTGATGGAGCAGGTTTTTTTGCTAATGTTTCGTCTATTTGAATTTAGTCTGCTGTTGTTCACTTCCTCACCTATTTTCCAATCAACTATAAATATATAATAATGATATGAATTAATTTACCTCACTCGGATAAATTTGTCTTGGTTGAAGCTAAGGTTCCCTACACTCATATTCAGGTTTTGTATCGCTCCCCGTCATAATATACTCATGGCAAAATTAATAAAATAAAAGTATTTTTAACGTATTCAACTTGACAAGAGCTGGACAGAAAACAACATAAATGCGCGTAACCGGTACCCGCTTTGGATACGCGTAGAGAGTGCCACAAATTTCGCAACGCATTCGCCGGTTTACTGTCTGCGACCGCGTATAAAAGTTTCACTTCAAAAATATAATTATGCAATTTCAACAAAATCTGGATATGCCGCAGATAGAGAAGGACCTAAGGGTTAGTCTAACCCGCGCGTCCATTGGCGTGCAGGTTTAGTACAATAGTGTGCACAGTGGTATAGGCCTTAAAAAATTGGTACACCAAGCTTCAAATGGCAAACACTGAAAACAAACATGACGTCCATGTTCTATTGATCTTCTTTATGAGGGACTTATCTCTCACTGTGGCATCTCTAGAAAGAACATACAAAAGCCTTGAAACTGTAAAATAGATTAAAAAATCTAAAAATTTAGCACTAGAGAATACCTGAAAGGAATTTGGAATGTACCTACGAATATACTAATATTATAAATGCAAAAGTAACTCTGTCTGTCTGTCTGTCTGCTACGCTTTCACGGCTAAACCGCAGAACCGATTTTAATGAAATTTGGTATGGGGATAGCTTGAACCTCGGGGAAGGACATAGGAAACTTTTTGCCAGCGACTTCGCTCTTACCTTTTTTTAAAGTCTAAAATGCCGTTGAAGCGCCATCTACGAAACAGGGCTGGCCACGTTTAGAATTAAAAATGGTTTGCTCCGCCGCGCTGCTTCGCGTAAGTAGAAATCGAAAAATTAGAAAGCACGATTGTAGACAATTTGAAGCAGCACTTTGCCAGCTCTCCTGGGCCAGTGTGTTTTTCATATGGACGGTGGAGCTAAAAAACAGGACTGGTCATTTCGCGGTACTGTTATTATACGAGGGCTTTAAATAAGAACATTTCAAGAAAAATTTATCTTGTGGCTTTTATTGGTGGACTAATGCCGGATATTAATTTCTTCTAGTATTAAATATGTTGGCCAATCTATATAATACAATGTGGAAATTAAGTAAGGAATAAAATCAGTAACTCCGTTAGTATCTGCACTAGAACTAAAACTTAAAAAGCATATGGTGGGGTTAATTATAGCGCATCCGAGGAACGTATACCAAATTTTTTTTTTCATTAGTTTTTTTGACAGTTATAACGTCATATTTTTTTTTAATTGCAACCTAGGTTTTTTATTTCACATTCGCCTAGTTTTTTATTCTGATTTCAACGATATCAAATACTTAATAGGTTATAATTATAAGGAAAAAATAAATAAAAACGGCGCTCAAGTCCAAATTAGTAAAATTTAAAAAAAAATTCATAACTCGAAAACCCAGCAGTGTTTGACGTTTTGGCAAAAAATTATTTACAAATCCCGAAAAAGGGGCGTAAATGGGGAGGGTAGTTTTCCTGAGAATTTTCATAACTGGAAAACAAATAGTGTTACATACGCGAAAATTGGGATGTAAATTCTCATTCAAAAATGACTGAAGGAGTGTTTGAGGATTTTGCAAAAAAAAATTACCAACTGTGGAAAAAAGGGAGGGTGGATTTTGGAGCTTGATGTTGTTCAGAATTCTTATAACTTGAGGATCGACAATGTTGCAGGCATGAAAATTTGTACTTGGACTCTCCTTTAAAAAATATCTAGACCCGTGTTTGACAAATTTATTTACAAACCGACAAAAATGGGGAAGGTAGTTTTCCTGAGAATTCTCATAACTGGAAAAAAAAAAACGTGAAAATTGGGATCTAGATTCTCTTTTAACGAAGTCTGGGCCCGCGTTTGATGTTTTTGCAGGAAAAAATTTACCAACTGCGAAAAAAGGGGGGTGGATTTGGAAGTGATTGTTCTCAAAGTTCTTATAATTTGAAGATCGAGAATGTTACAGGCATGAGAATTGGCACTTGGACTCTGCTTTAAAAATAATAAATAGAGCCGTGTTTGTTTTTGCAAAAAAATAGTATATTGAAACACTAGTTTTGTAAAACTGATATTAAGACACGAGTTCAGGTTTGCAGCACCACTGCCGTAGGCAAGAGTGCCTGTAAAGAACGAGTGCTCTTAAGTTTTACAAAACGAGTTTTTCATGTTATTTTTCCTAATTTGCATATTAATTTCATTTTCTAACAAATAAAATCAGTTTTAGTAATTTAGGAAATTTTGTTAAATTTTGTTTTTTCTATACCTGACGTATACTTGAGATGACTTACATGGAACCTTAACCACAAAATCAAAATAACATTTCGTTCACTGCAAGGTTCAGTGTGTCTAAAAAATGGAAATAAAAATTCTAGATTTTGGGTGCGTTAATGGAATATTAACGCACTCATTTTGAGTGCGTTAATAGCTTTGTTACAACAGCAAATTACGAACATGTTTTTTGGGAATTCTCTAAAATATACAACATTTGGGTACCATAGGACTATTATATTATAAGGAATTTAAAAACGGAAAATTAGATAATAATCTAGAGATAATTAATACTCAGAGCTTCTGGAACGTCGAAAGGATTTTAGCTGAAAGATTTGGAAGTCAAAAGAATAAAAAACTCTTACGAAAAAAAGTTTGAAGAAGCTGAAAAGGCTGAAAAATCCAAAGGAATTGTAAAATCTTAAAGACTCGGAGGACCTGAAAAACCTTCGGAAGAATGTGAGTTAAAGAGCTTGAAAATCTGAAAGACGATAAAGGAGGATGCGGGGTGTCTGGAAAAAATCTAACCTAACTTCATGAAGAGTATGAAGGATCTAAAGGATCTCTGATATCTGAAGAATTATCTAAAGAGCGCTGGAAAATCTGAGCAACCTGCAGGATTGATGGTATACCATTGGGACAAAAATGGAAAAAGTTTCGCCCCTGCTCTAATCGTCATTTGGGCTATTTTTACTCTGTTGCCTGGAGTTTCAAATTTTGGCCTTATTATCGACTCTCTATTTTAGTTTTTTTAGGGGTTTACTCAATTCTTGGACATTATTTTCTCTGAGGCCCGACATGATTGTCCTTTTTTTCATTACCTACTGTTACAAATAATTTTATATTTTTCACTTTTCTTTTATAGTTTGTGATGGTTTTTGTTTACTTATTTACTTATTTACTTATTATCGCCTCGATAAGTGTTATGAGTTTCTTTTGCTAACAAATGTGGTCTTTATTTGATCTTTAATTCCATTTTAATTTATTAGAAAAAAAACTTTTAATCTTTTGTATTTAGGGGCATATAAGATATTGGTATGTTGGTTCTAAATTAAAACAGGGAGTCCAATCGACGCCCTTATGACTCAATCAGCACGAGTACCACGCGAATTAAAGTATGTGCAGTATGTAAAGAAGACTTGGGTGTTAATAACAGTCCGATTTCATTAAAATTCTCCTACTACGAAAGCTGTTAAAACGCCGATTATTCCTACGCCTGCCACGTGAAAAATACGCGATCTCTGGGTAATTCGGGCATAAACAGAAAACAGGTGTAAAAGCCGTATTCAAATTTTTGTAACTGAATAATTCATGTCTGAATCATTTCCATTTGTAATCTTTCCGTTTGTCCGATCTAGTGCAAGTTACGGTAACCTACGTCCGACAGAATAATGAATCATGTAAGCAACGATCAAGGTCTACGCTAGTATGAATGAAATAACCGAGAATCCATCTGGAATTACAAGAATCGGCGTTACCTAATAATATCTTGTGAAAATTTAGCGCGAACGCGTTTTACGTCAAAGGGACTGCACCAACGCATCCTCTTCGCGGAACAATCGACAAAAAATCGCTGCGGTTATGGACCAGATTTATGCATTCTGATTCACCCGCATTTCAGTTATAGGATCTTTGTTAATTGTGTTCTAATTTGAGGTAGGCGAACTGGGAATTCATTAACCAGGACTATGGAAGATAATTTTTAAACGACCACATGATATTAGAAAACCACGTCCGATAAGTTAAAAACCACAACCACCTAACAGTTCACAGATAGAAATTATGTGTTTCTTACTTTGATATGACGAAACTCGTGAACCAATTTGGGTCTGAATATTAATTTCATTGAAACAAGGAAAGGCTCTGTCACGAGGAAGTCTACTTACGTTTGCTGTAGCGGTTTTTCAGGAAATCGAATGGAAAAGGTGATGCGTATTTCTAAAAATTGGCTGAGTATTTTAAGTCGCAGAATTCAGGAGGATAATAGCAGCCACTTTATGCACTATCAATAACCGCGTTCGACTAACTGATTGTGTATTATTTTTCGGTATTGACTGTTCCGCTTGATTACACAACGCCATACAATCACTTATCTGAATTGATTTTAGGTCAGTCTTGTAAACTTTCAATACGAATGTTTAATTATAGATTTAATTGGTCTCTAAATTTACACCGTGTGGTTCAACTACTTACTTTTTGCGGGACACCCTGTAAAGTACTTATCGTATAATTAGTTCCTTGTGTGATTACAGTCGACTCCCTCTAATTCGAATTAATTGCAACCGAATAAAGTTCGACTTCAAGAAAGTTTAAATTTAAGGAAGGATAATTTAGAAATTAATCACGAAAAGAGTCTGTTTAGTCCACGACGACAAATTTGCCAGTGTGGATTTGGTGACAAAAAGCAACGAACAGTGCTTAAATGTTTTGGACGTTTCTGCAGAATTTTATGGTACAACCTGACTGGTCTATCGTCTTCTGTATTGGCAATTAGCCACTTACTGTCGGCATAACGTTTACTTCCTCTGTGAGCAGATTTAGAAAATAAGGGAATTATATTCGATCCTTCCTGTGGGATTTCCAGAATTTGAAGTTTAAATTTTGAAAAAATATATTCTGCTATAATTATGCTCCTTCATTACCCTTTCATGCCAGTTACTTTGCAGATATAATATAAAAAAAATAACAAACCTTCTGGCGTTTTTTCGATCCAATCTTTTTGTATTTTTCTATTTTCTTCCAGAGTAAATGCGGCGGTGCTCTTGCTCTCTTGCTTTTCTAGCCTCTTGAAATTCAATGGCTTCAAAGGATTAAATTTGATTCTGAACTTTTCAAAATACATTTATTTCCTGCAAGGATTTCGCTGCGCTGTTCTAGTGTTTTTATTACGTACACAGATCCATATGTTTTCCTCATGTTAAAAGCTTAATCTTTCATAATGTAGTTTCATTCATGGTGAAAGATCTTGAGTCACAAAATTTAGAAAATTGGCGCCATTAAGATTCCATTTTAATGACGGAGTTTTTGGAACGGTCTTCCAAATGATTTCACTAATATTTCACTAATATTTGGATAATCTTTATTTGCCCTACGGGCTTTCTGATTCCCATACATATACAAGTAAACTTAACAATCATAATAATACAAAAAAAACTAAATAAAATTCTCTATTTCTTCTCCCTTCTCCCTCCTCTTCCATACCTCTTTCATCCATTTAATTTCCATTCCATCTACATTCAGTATTTCCTCTCTTTCTTTCCTCTCTCTTTGTTTCATCTCACTGCACTCGTTCCACATATGCTCAATCGTCTCTCTTTCCTCATAGCACATTCTACACATTCTTCCTCCAAACCTCGCCATCATCTTTCTTTCTTTCTCGCTCTCCCTCCCCAAATACTTCGGTACTTCCTCGATCATGCATCTTCCGTACTTCCCGTTGTATCTGGATTCTCTAATTCTTTCTCTCCTTTCCTTATCTCTTTCACTTAGTTCTACATTCATCCACACGCCTAATTCTCTCAGTCTCCCTATTTCTTTGCTTGCATACCCATTCCTCCTGTAGTAATTCTCCCTATCATTCTCCTCTGAATTCTTCTTTTTTTCTCTCCAGCACTCCTTTAGTATCCTACATTCTTTCCTCCCTTCCATCCTGTCTTCGAACTTGACCGCTCTTTTTCCCGCTTTCACTCTCAACCTATTCCTCTTGCATTCTTCTCTCACTATGTACCCTGGCATTTCTCTCTCCACCCCTAGCACCCACCTTAGATATTTCTCTTGCACCCTCTCTATCTCCTCTTGTTCTTTCCATCCCCAGACCTCTACTCCGTACAACAACACATCATTCTCCTCTTAAAATCGCCTCCCCACCTTCTCTCTCCTATTCCCCATACACATCCTATCACCTTGTTCGCTTTTCTTGCCAGTTCTCTAATATGTGCCTTATCTGTGGCTCTTTCATTGAACACATACCCTAAGTATTTGAATTCTTTTACTTGTTCTATTACTTCTCCCTCCCACCTCCAATCACTCTCTTCGTTCTTCCTCTTTGTCTTATTGAACACCAGCATTTTTGTTTTCTCTACATTCACTTATAGTCTTTTCTTCTCCACATATTTTCCTAAACTCATTATCATTTCCTTCATTTCTCTTTCACTCTTTGCCACCATTACCACATCATCCGCAAACGCCACACTTTTTTTCTACCTACCACACACCCCCCCGCTTGTGCTCTCTCTAACATTCCATCCATATCTGCCACATACATCGTGAACAACAAGGGGCTGAGCGGGCAACCTTGCCTCACTCCCTTTGTTGTCACAAACCATTCACTTTCCCTCTCCCCTACCTTCACTTTACTTTTTGTCTTCTCATATATCTCCACCAGCTTTCTTACCAGCCATTCATTTACCCTTTTCTCCCTCAGGCACTCAAACATCCTCTCTCTGTCCACCTTGTCAAAAGCCGCCTTGAAGTCTACGAATAATGCATACACCCTCCCCCCTTTCTTCTTTAACTCACTCTTCGTCAAGTGGTCCAGGATGTATACATTATCCATAGTTCCCCTCCCCTCTCTAAATCCTGCTTGGCTGTCTGGTAATGCTCCCTTTTCCTCTATCTCTCTGCTCATCCTTTCATTCAGAATTGATGCATACAACTTGTACCCTGTGTTTAGGAGAGTTATCCCTCGGTAATTTTCTACTTTATTTTTCTCCCCTTTTTTGTAAATGGGGTAAATTACCCCCTCTCTCCACCCTACCGGGAATCCTTCTCCTCTCCACACCCCATTCATTACCTCCACCAGCCTCTCGAGCACTTTTCTCGTCCCATACATCCACGACTCATTCTGTATTCTATCCCTCCCTGGTGCCTTCCCTTTCCTCAGTTTCTTCACATGCCTCTCCACCTCTTCCATTGTAATTTCTTCTCCTTCAGGTTCTACTCGGTTTCTTTTCGTCTCTATTTCCGTTTTCTTTTTTCCTTTTCTCCCTCCAGCAGCCTCATGAAGTACTCCTCCCACTCATTCATCGTTATCTCCTCGCTCCCATTTTCTTTTTTCTTTCTCTCTCTATTAATATAGTTCCATACCTCCTTCTCTGTTCTTATTGCTTTTATCTCTTCCTCCTCTCTCTCCTTCTTCTGCCTCTTCTTCTCCCTGCATGTCTCTCTGTATCTTCTTTCTTTTAAAAAGCCACTTCTGTTCCCTTTAGTCTTTCTCCACTTTCTTAGTTCTTTTATTGCTTCCTTTTTACGTTGCTCACATTCTTTGTCCCACCATTTATTCTTTCTTTTTGTTCCTCCACCTCTTACTGTTATTTCTCTTTATGTCGCTGCTTTTTCCAATATTTCTACCAATTCTTTCTCTATTTTCCCTACTTCTTGTTCTTTAAATCTTGCTTTTTCCAGTCTTCTCTTATACTCTTCCACCCCTTGGTCGTCTCTTACTTTAATTATCACCTTCCGCATTTCCTCTATTTTTTCTTCTCCTCCTCTCTTCTCTCTCCCCCTTCCTATACTTATCTCTATAGGCGGATGGTCTGACTCTACTCTTTCCCCTATTCTGAATTGTTCGACTTCTTCCCACGCTTCTTCGTTTACTATTCCGTAGTCTATCACCGTCTCTCCTCTACCGCTTATGTAGGTCCATTCTCCTTCTTCGTCCCCTTGTTTATTTCCATTCAGCACTTCCCATCCTTTTTCTTCTATCCATTCCATCAACTTCTTCCCTTCCGCGTTTTCTTTCTTGTCTTTGGATTTTCTTTTTCCCTCTCCTCTCTCTTCTTCCCAATCCCTGGCTCCTCTTTCCCCAATTCTCCCGCTAAAATCCCCTCCCAGAAGCAGACATTCTTCCCTGTTGTCTTTTAATGTTTCTTCTATCTTGCTTATTGTTTCCTTCATCTCTTTGCTGTACACTGTCACTATTTTCCACCATTTACTGTCTATTTTAACGTTTCTCACCATGTGACCTTCCTCTTCTCCCTTCTTTTTAGTATTCTCTTTTATTCCTTTTTTTACCCCTGTTATTATTCCCCCTGCTGCTCTTCCTTTTTTCTTTCCCCTTCTCGCCCCTTGCCATTCCCACTTGAACTCCTTTGGTAACAGTTTTTCTATTTTTTCCCAGCTTTCTGACCATGTTTCTGTTAATCCAACAGGATCGAACTCCTTCACATAGTCCCAAAAATCTTCTTCTTTTTTCCCTAGTCCCGCTACATTCCAAAACAGTGCCCTCACCCCTGTTTTTCTCGTTACCTTCTTTGATTTCCCCCTTCCTTCCTTAGTTTCCCTCCTACTTCCTTCTTTGTTTCTTTTTACGCGTTTCATTGTCCTTTTTACTTTGCCGTTGTCGCCCTTTTTCCCTCCTCCCCTTCTTCTTCTTATTGGAAAACCTCTAGTCTCTCTCTCTTTTCATTCCATCTCCATTGCTCCCCGTCCACTATTAATTTCCTGTATCCCACTCTTACTTCTTTCCCTTCTTCCCTTCTTAGTTTCTTCTGTAAATCTCTTTCTTTCTTTGTGAGGTCGTTGTCTATGTATATCCCCCTTGTTTCCCTCTTCTCCCTCAATTTTCCTTTGTGCTTCATTATTCTTTCTTTCTCACCCCATCCCTCCATCTCCACCAATACTTGATCCTTGTTAATCCTGTAACAATCTTTTACTTTACTATCCTCTACATTTTCCTTCAAAAACTTCTCTACATCCTCTTTTCTTACATGACTTTTTCTTTCCCCGTCCCATCCTGTTATCACGATGTTGTTCTTCCTCTTTCTTCTCTCTTCGATTTCCATTCTCTCTTCCAGCTTTTCCACTCTCTCCTTCCACCAGTCTCTCTCACCTTCCCATCTCTTCTCCTTCTTCTCTCTGCCTCTCTATCTCTCTCTTGAGTTCCTTGTTTTCTCGTCTTATTTCTTTCATCTCCTCCTTCAACTCTTGCAACAGCTCGAATGTTTTTTTCTCCATCTCTGTGTCCGTTTCCTTCTCTTTCTCTGATGTCTTCTGTGTTTTCTTTACTCCAGGAGACCTCGCCGTCTTTTTACTTTTTTGAAAAAATTTCTCTTCCTCCTCTTCTTGTTTTTCTGTTCTACCTTCCCCTTTTCTCTTTCTTTTCGTTTCCAGGTAAGAGTCCAGGCTTCCCTGACTGAGCGAGCGGTTTCTATCGTCTTTGTTCATCCGCTTCCTGTGGCGCCTCCTAGATGTCGTTATCTTCCAGCTTCGCCGATTTATTCTTTTTTCTGACTATATCTCCTCTTCCCTGCCCAATTCTTTCTTCCTACCTTTCTCTAAAACCTTGTAAAAATCTGAACAACACTGACGCAAAATGGGTTGCTGACCGTGGCCTCCAGGACAAAAAGGGTAACACCAACGAGGTGGGGGTGTTGACAGATAAGGGATGCAATGGGATTCCGATTTTAGTTTTTGTTCAGTTCAGACCTGTTCGGAGAGAGTTCTCATTTTTATTTCATTTACATCAACAAAGGTTCACACGCAGTTTTGTTAATAATTTTTGTTGTTGTTCCGTTCTGTGTTGATCTGTGTTAGTTGTTATTTCAATTTTATTTAGTCTTCGTTGTCAGCCGTTGATAAGTCGGTTAGAAAAGTGTCTAGTGCCAGATTGGTGTTCGAAACAAAGGTAAAGCTTTAATTACAATATTTAATAAGTCGAGGAGGGACGTCATCGCCTAGGGGAACTACCTACCTGTGTCAGGTAGTTCAAACTAATTGATTTAATAACGAACTACCGATTTAAATTCAAACTAAAGAGGAAGGGGTTAAGAGGGGCGCCGCTTGGGTAACGGTCATTTTGTTTTGTTTGGAAAAGGAAAAGATGGCGGCGCTTGGGTAATATTTATTTGTAGTCGAAGTTACCCAAATTTCATTTAAATAATAGTTGCGATGTTTTACAGTTTGAATCCTTTTCTTAAATTTGCTTAATAATATTAAAAGATTCATAGACTGGTATTCAAATCACTTCAAAAGCTATATTTTCTGGTTGTCTCTATCCAATGCGACGTATTATCAGTCTAAAGTTTTGGTAAACCGAAACGGCTGAATTTGACTTGAAATTTTGTGTTTTTATGTATCTGTGGTTTCCATATCTGTATTTCTTCGTCTTCCATTTGAAGTGAGTGTGGTGTGTGAAGGAAAGTACCTCGCTAACCGTTCTCGCTTAGTTGTGAGAGTGCCGATCGTCACGGGTCGGGGCGAGGCGGTTAAGAGATGTGGGGCGGCGTCCGTACTTTTATTCGTCATCCGAATATCAGTGTTGCACAACTCAAAGACCAATTTTATTGATAATCTGGAAAGGCGTTCAAACTGTATAACTTAGCTGTGTACCTGTTTGAATTCATACAAAAATTAAAAGGGGTTTATTTCTTGTAGATTTCGGGATTGTAAATGAAATTTAATTTGTTGAAAGAAAAGGAAACACTCACTGCTTTGCTCAAATTGTAACGTTTGTTGATTGGGTTATTAATGAAATGAGATGTTATAATAACTTCACTTTTTCTATACTTGTAATCTTGGGAACTCTCTCGCCAGATACTGTTGTTCAAATTAATGTTTTGTCATGAATGATTCAAATATTGTATTTACTAAAATTGATTGTTATTGTATGAATTAACCAAATTATTGTTAAAAGTCATGAAATCAGCCACCATTGTTAAACGAGTTAAATTACCCAAAAATTGTTACTAGATGAAATGTTTAAAACAATCAATTATTAATCAAAAGTTCGACCATAAGACCTCTAAAGCAAATACATTGATAAATCCATAATTTTGTGTTATTATTGTACGCTCCGCCGCCCATATGCTACGCCCCTGCATTAAAAGAACCTGGTTCTGTGTCTGGTAAGTTTTGATTTAAATTTCCCGCCACTGAAGTCTTGTCAAAAAAAAAACACAACGTAGGTCCGCTCTTCTGTCTTTGTCTCTAGACGATCACGATTCACTGGCCAACCTTTTTAAATTTCGCGGTTTGTTTCAAATTTTCAAATTTGACGTTTGGTGACGTCATTGACATTTCATTTGACGTTTAAATTCAAATTGTTGGCGGGAAGAGCCTAGGCTCATCATAACCTCTTCTCGCTTTTCTCAATATCTTCTATAATTTTTTCTTTATATCACCTTCTATTTCTCTATTTTTCGCTACTTAGCCTCTCTACCACGTGTTTACCTTCAGCTCGTTAATACAGGATAATATTTCACTAATAATATAGATTTCACTAACTGAACACAATTTATTTGTGAAACTGTCAAACAATTTTTTTTTAATCAAAAATCGTAACAACAAAAGTAAACAAGATGATAATTGTTTTGTTTTCTATCACCGGTGTGATAGCTTGTAACTAAGGACTTGCGTTGCGTTTTGATTGGGTTATTTATGATACATGAATTTTATATTGTCATTCAAATAATTTGACTGGAAATTCTACTTGAGAGAGGGCGAGTTAGAGGGAATCGACTGTATAGCAAAATATTTTACATGAACGCGAACACATTTGGAGCGCCTGGTCTTTACTCTTTAGTGACATTGGTTCATTGGGCTTTTCTTGAAATTATCCACTTATTACCGTAGTTTTTTATTTTGAATCAGAAATCCAGTGCCGAGAGATATTCTAAAGCTTAGTGGATCAAAAACTACATATTTTTATATCTCTGGCAAAAACGCAGGTACATGGACTTTGGTAAAAAATGTTTAATGAATTTGTTCGCATAAAAAATATCTTGTGAATCGGAGAGACTGCACAGCATAGTGGTGAAGACGCATTTCAGCAGCAAGTATCAATATTTTCTCACGAGGAGCAAAACATTAATTTATGAAAGAATACTAAACATATTGATGGTTTTGAGTATCGAGTTTCATAAGTCGCGAAAAAATAGTGTAGGTACTACGCGGTCCTTATGCGGGAGATATGTAAATAATACTTTCGCTTCGGTCTACGGAACTGCAATTTCATGGTCGATAGTTATAATGCAATAGATGTAATAGGTATTTCATTTATTTACGTTACAGTTATATTATGTGCTCCCCTATGACGTAATAAATCTCAAATTAATTAGGTAAATAAGTACCGGTTAAAACGAAATATTAATAATCGTCAGTGTGTCACTACGATTTCTTCCTCGACCTTCACAAAGATCTTATATCATTGGGAAAAGCCCACCCACGCACCACCGTAATTCGTTTCTACACTGCACGTGAACTACAAAGTTTTCCGACGAGCGATTTCCCCAACCAAGAATTCAAGGTATCAATGAAAGAATTTACTGAAAGCTGTCAAAGGAAATCACATGACGTTAGTGCTTTATTTCAACAATTAAGACTTATTACGATTTATGAGCTCATACGTCATAAACTCATGAATTTTTAATGTAAAAAGGAATACCCGCTTTAGTAATTCCACCGATGCCAATAAATAAGGGAACGTTTCAACGTGCGTCAAATAAAAACTAAGAACGAGATACATACTAAAAAAAAGAGACGCTAATAATTTATATAACAAACCATTAGTGTGTTGACTACAAATCTTTTTTTTTTATTAATAACACCAAGGCTAGCAAGTCAGAGTAGTTTAAACACATCGCATTTATTTCTGTACCTATTTAGCACATACAGATCAATGATCTGACAGAGATACAAAGTGTTGCATTCAACAATTAAATTTATATTAATTTATGCACACTCGTCCGATTCGTATTAAAACAAGGAAGTTGACGATTTATGCAAATTAGCGGTGGCAACCCACCACAGAAACCTTCAACCATTGGCGTATCTTTAGGGGTGCGATTGGAGGGAGGTAACAACAAAATTAAATGTAGTCTTAAATTAAAAAAAAAATTACATTAACATAACCACCCGAATGGAAATCATGAATGAATGATCAATACAACAGATAAAGTAACATTAAACATTGTGGTTAGTTATTACGATGATGACTTGATGACTTATGGTACTTTCCATCACAGGCTATTGTTATTGAACTTTAAAATTTCCCTTACTTTGAGGTTTTAACAAAACCGCAAAATAAGCTTTGATTTGAACCGCAATAATTAAAAAATCTTTAAACCTAGGCTCCTGAGGTTGTGCTACGCCACTGGTCGCACCAGGCAGCCAGAATTGGAGCTCGAATTCTGCGAGACAGAATCCTAAAAAAAAAGGAACAAAACGGAGGAAAATTCTGTCCGACCTCGAAGATGTAACCGTCGGGCCTTTTTTTGGGTCAACCGTCTGGAATGTGGTGTGCAGTCTGACCATATCGCATTTCTTCAATATTTAGAAAAAAATCCACAATGTGCTTATAGATGCATCTTGGAGATTTGCAAGCCGTGCTACAAATAGAATGTTTCTCATCACATTTCATTACGTTCAATGCTCAGCATCTTATCACGGCCAGGTGTTGATTAGTATTATTTTGTTCAGCTATCTCGTCGTGAATGAAAACTATTCCATTGCACATATGCGCTTTGCGAAAAAATTCGCGTAGGTCTTCCATCAGGTTCTTGACCCAGCTTTTGTTTTGAGAACCATTGTAGCACTCAAGGTTATGTATGCAGTTATGTTCTACACTTACAAAATCATAAAAGTGACATTAACTTTTCGTGATGCATTTCTCGTGTTCGCAATAAAACACAGCTAATTTTGATTCTGCACGAGATAGCCACTTGGATGCGAGCACAAAATGTCGCAGCGATGGTTGTTCGAGTGCATAAATCGCGGATGGTGCAGAAAAGAGAGCGCAAGATGGCGGTAGCGGCTTGGTCAATGTTCCATGTCGGTCGAAATTGGGGTTCTGTTCAAAAACAAAGAGAAACACAAAATGCAGTCAAAAGTTCTGCAACGATTTTAGGTAATCAATTATGAATGAGACTAAATAAAAACAGTAGGCTTTCAACACATCAGACTCATCGATTAAAATTTCTTTTAAGGCAAACAAACAAACACAAAAAGAAACCAACTACCAGATAGGTACAATGTGTTAGAACTCTGAGGCCGCTGGGAAAGCACTGTTATGCAACTGTTGACATTTCTTCAAATTCAAGTGGTGTTATTGTAATAAAAGAATATTTGCCAATCTTCTATCAGCTTCTATCATTTCCTCTTAATTCCTTTCTTCCGGTTATTTATTAATTGATTTAACACTTTGAAGAAACATCTAAATTAAATTAATTAAAAGACCTATGCACAAAAAGTATAGAATTAAATGTTCGTGAAAGACATTAAAAACTTAGCCGTAAAGGTCGAAGCAGGACTAAACAAGATTGCCAAAAGCATCAAGGAAACTGACACCAGGGAAATTGACCAAAGATCAGAAAAGCACAGAGCTCTTCATATAGGTAAAAGTTTTTTATGTAATACAGGAATTGCAACAAATATTACCAACTGCTTGCATACGTGTACGACACCGCATAAATTGTTGTACTCTGGTTCACAAGTCCCTTTTTCCGAAATTAGAGTTAAGAGGCACCAAAAATTATGATTGAGCTGTCATTCGATTCGTAATTGCACCAAGAATTTTTTAGTTCAAAATCAATATCCGCAAATAAAAATTACAAAAGTTATAAACAACTAAGTAAACGAAAAGAAGGTGCTTAAGTTTTTTGCAAATATTTCAAAAACTCTTTGAGATATCCAAAATTTTAAAAAAGATCCTTAAGAGCAGGAAATTTGCCAAAAAAAAGTTCTACCCCCCGGAATTGTCCCGGCAATATTTAAAACTTAGTGGCGAAAAAAGGCCCAGCTCCCAACACCTGAACAAAAAAATAATATTCTAACCGAGCAAATACATATTAATATTAAAGAATAAAAAAAAAATTGCTATTATCTGGACATATCAATAAACAATAATCCGTCGGTAAAAAAATTTTTCCTCAATTTTTCTATTAACAATGCATTTGTCAATTACGGTAATTGTTCTTATTAAAAGTTAACAAACACACCCTGATAATTGTTAAACTAAAATCTTGGAATTCTTTTCTTTTCTTGGAGCTGTTCCTTGAAGGGTTTAGAAAAGATCCCCGTTGGAAAAATAAAAAAAAAATGATTTTTCACTTTTTTATAAGCAATCAGTTTTAACAAAATTAAAAATAAATAAAACAATAAAAAACTTTTTTTTAATTATCTCTACTGGTATGTTTTGTTATTGTTGAAAGCAATAAGTATATAATTTTTATTTTTTATTTTTAACTCCTGTGTTCTTTTTGTATCGTCAATAGTTTTCCCTTCTTGGAGCTGTTCCTTGAAGGCTTTAGAAAGATCCCCGTTGGAAAAATTAAAAAAAAATGATTTTTCACTTTTTTATTAACAATCAGTCTTAACAAAATTAAAAACAAATAAAACAATAAAAGACTTTTTTTAATTATCTCTACTGGTATGTTTTGTTATTGTTGAAAGCAATAAGTATATAATTTTTATTTTTAACTCCTGTGTTCTTTTTGTATCGTCAATAGTTTTCCCTTCTTGGAGCTGTTCCTTGAAGGTTTTAGAAAAGCTCCGCGTTGGAAAAAAAAATATATTTTTCACTTTTTTATTAACAATCAGTCTTAACAAAATTAAAAACAAATAAAACAATAAAAGATTTTTTTTAATTATCTCTACTGGTATGTTTTGTTATTGTTGAAAGCAATAAGTATATAATTTTTAGTTTTTATTTTTAACTCCTGTGTTCTTTTTGTATCGTCAATAGTTTTCCCTTCTTGGAGCTGTTCCTTGAAGGCTTTAGAAAGATCCCCGTTGGAAAAATAAAAAAAATGATTTTTCACTTTTTTATTAACAATCAGTCTTAACAAAATTAAAAACAAATAAAACAATAAAAGACTTTTTTTAATTATCTCTACTGGTATGTTTTGTTATTGTTGAAAGCAATAAGTATATAATTTTTATTTTTTATTTTTAACTCCTGTGTTCTTTTTGTATCGTCAATAGTTTTCCCTTCTTGGAGCTGTTCCTTGAAGGTTTTAGAAAAGCTCCCCGTTGGAAAAATAAAAAAATATATTTTTCACTTTTTTATTAACAATCAGACTTAACAAAATTAAAAACAAATAAAACAATAAAAGTTTTTTTTTTTAATTATCTGTACTGGTATGTTTTGTTATTGTTGAAAGCAATAAGTATATAATTTTTATTTTTTATATTTAGCTCCTGTGTTCTTTTTGTATCGTCAATAGTTTTCCCTTCTTGGAGCTGTTCCTTGAAGGTTTTAGAAAAGCTCCGCGTTGGAAAAAAAATATATATTTTTCACTTTTTTATTAACAATCAGTCTTAACAAAATTAAAAACAAATAAAACAATAAAAGATTTTTTTTAATTATCTCTACTGGTATGTTTTGTTATTGTTGAAAGCAATAAGTATATAATTTTTAGTTTTTATTTTTAACTCCTGTGTTCTTTTTGTATCGTCAATAGTTTTCCCTTCTTGGAGCTGTTTCTTGAAGGTTTTAGAAAAGCTCCGCGTTGGAAAAAAATATATATATTTTTCACTTTTTTATTAACAATCAGTCTTAACAAAATTAAAAACAAATAAAACAATAAAAGTTTTTTTTTATCTCTACTGGTATGTTTTGTTATTGTTGAAAGCAATAAATATATAATTTTTATTTTTTATTTTAAACTCCTGTGTTCTTTTTGTATCGTCAATAGTTTTCCCTTCTTGGAGTTGTTCCTTGAAGGTTTTAGAAAAGCTAAAAAAATATATTTTTCACTTTTTTATTAACAATCAGACTTAACAAAATTAAAAACAAATAAAACAATAAAAGTTTTTTTTTTAATTATCTGTACTGGTATGTTTTGTTATTGTTGAAAGCAATAAGTATATAATTTTTAGTTTTTATTTTTAACTCCTGTGTTCTTTTTGTATCGTCAATAGTTTTCCCTTCTTGGAGCTGTTCCTTGAAGGCTTTAGAAAGATCCCCGTTGGAAAAATTAAAAAAAATGATTTTTCACTTTTTTATTAACAATCAGTCTTAACAAAATTAAAAACAAATAAAACAATAAAAGACTTTTTTTAATTATCTCTACTGGTATGTTTTGTTATTGTTGAAAGCAATAAGTATATAATTTTTATTTTTTATTTTTAACTCCTGTGTTCTTTTTGTATCGTCAATAGTTTTCCCTTCTTGGAGCTGTTCCTTGAAGGTTTTAGAAAAGCTCCGCGTTGGAAAAAACAATATATATTTTTCACTTTTTTATTAACAATCAGTCTTAACAAAATTAAAAACAAATAAAACAATAAAAGATTTTTTTTAATTATCTCTACTGGTATGTTTTGTTATTGTTGAAAGCAATAAGTATATAATTTTTAGTTTTTATTTTTAACTCCTGTGTTCTTTTTGTATCGTCAATAGTTTTCCCTTCTTGGAGCTGTTGCTTGAAGGCTTTAGAAAAGATCCCCGTTGGAAAAATAAAAAAAATATATTTTTCACTTTTTTATTAACAATCAGTCTTAACAAAATTAAAAACAATAAAACAATAAAAGACTTTTTTGAATTATCTCTACTGGTATGTTTTGTTATTGTTGAAAGCAATAAGTATATAATTTTTATTTTTTATTTTTAACTCCTATGTTCTTTTTGTATCGTCAATAGTTTTCCCTTCTTGGAGCTGTTCCTTGAAGGTTTTAGAAAAGCTCCCCGTTGGAAAAATAAAAAAATATATTTTTCACTTTTTTATTAACAATCAGACTTAACAAAATTAAAAACAAATAAAACAATAAAATATATTTTTTTAATTATCTCTACTGGTATGTTTTGTTATTGTTGAAAGCAATAAGTATATAATTTTTATTTTTTATTTTTAACTCCTGTGTTCTTTTTGTATCGTCAATAGTTTTCCCTTCTTGGAGCTGTTCATTCAAGGCTTTAGAAAAGCTCCCCGTTGGAAAAATTAAAAAAAATAATTTTTCACTTTTTTATTAACAATCAGTCTTAACAAAATTAAAAACAAATAAAACAATAAAAGTTTTTTTTTATCTCTACTGGTATGTTTTGTTATTGTTGAAAGCAATAAATATATAATTTTTATTTTTTATTTTAAACTCCTGTGTTCTTTTTGTATCGTCAATAGTTTTCCCTTCTTGGAGTTGTTCCTTGAAGGTTTTAGAAAAGCTAAAAAAATATATTTTTCACTTTTTTATTAACAATCAGACTTAACAAAATTAAAAACAAATAAAACAATAAAAGTTTTTTTTTTAATTATCTGTACTGGTATGTTTTGTTATTGTTGAAAGCAATAAGTATATAATTTTTAGTTTTTATTTTTAACTCCTGTGTTCTTTTTGTATCGTCAATAGTTTTCCCTTCTTGGAGCTGTTCCTTGAAGGCTTTAGAAAGATCCCCGTTGGAAAAATTAAAAAAAATGATTTTTCACTTTTTTATTAACAATCAGTCTTAACAAAATTAAAAACAAATAAAACAATAAAAGACTTTTTTTAATTATCTCTACTGGTATGTTTTGTTATTGTTGAAAGCAATAAGTATATAATTTTTATTTTTTATTTTTAACTCCTGTGTTCTTTTTGTATCGTCAATAGTTTTCCCTTCTTGGAGCTGTTCCTTGAAGGTTTTAGAAAAGCTCCGCGTTGGAAAAAACAATATATATTTTTCACTTTTTTATTAACAATCAGTCTTAACAAAATTAAAAACAAATAAAACAATAAAAGATTTTTTTTAATTATCTCTACTGGTATGTTTTGTTATTGTTGAAAGCAATAAGTATATAATTTTTAGTTTTTATTTTTAACTCCTGTGTTCTTTTTGTATCGTCAATAGTTTTCCCTTCTTGGAGCTGTTGCTTGAAGGCTTTAGAAAAGATCCCCGTTGGAAAAATAAAAAAAATATATTTTTCACTTTTTTATTAACAATCAGTCTTAACAAAATTAAAAACAATAAAACAATAAAAGACTTTTTTGAATTATCTCTACTGGTATGTTTTGTTATTGTTGAAAGCAATAAGTATATAATTTTTATTTTTTATTTTTAACTCCTATGTTCTTTTTGTATCGTCAATAGTTTTCCCTTCTTGGAGCTGTTCCTTGAAGGTTTTAGAAAAGCTCCCCGTTGGAAAAATAAAAAAATATATTTTTCACTTTTTTATTAACAATCAGACTTAACAAAATTAAAAACAAATAAAACAATAAAATATATTTTTTTAATTATCTCTACTGGTATGTTTTGTTATTGTTGAAAGCAATAAGTATATAATTTTTATTTTTTATTTTTAACTCCTGTGTTCTTTTTGTATCGTCAATAGTTTTCCCTTCTTGGAGCTGTTCATTCAAGGCTTTAGAAAAGCTCCCCGTTGGAAAAATTAAAAAAAATAATTTTTCACTTTTTTATTAACAATCAGTCTTAACAAAATTAGAAACAAATAAAACAATAAAAGATTTTTTTTAATTATCTCTACTGGTATGTTTTGTTATTGCTGAAAGCAATAAGTATGTATACAATTTTTATTTTTTATTTTTAACTCCTTGTGTTCTTTTTGTATCGTCAACAGTTTTCCTTTCTTGGAGCTGTTCCTTGAAGGCTTTAGAAAAGCTACCCGTTGGAAAAATAAAAAAAATGATTTTTCACTTTTTTGTTAACAATCAGTCTTAACAAAATTAAAAACAAATAAAACAATAAAATATTTTTTTTAATTATCTCTACTGGTATGTTTTGTTATTGTTGAAAGCAATAAGTATTTAATTTTTATTTTTTATTTTTAACTCCTGTTCTTTTTGTATCGTCAATAGTTTTCCCTTCTTGGAGCTGTTCCTTAAAGGTTTCAGAAAAGCTCCCCGTTGGAAAAATAAAAAAATATATTTTTCACTTTTTTATTAACAATCAGTCTTAACAAAATTAAAAACAAATAAAACAATAAAAAACTTTTTTAAATTATTTCTACTGGTATGTTTTGTTATTGCTGAAAGCAATAAGTATATAATTTTTATTTTTTATTTTTAACTCCTTGTGTTCTTTTTGTATCGTCAATAGTTTTCCCTTCTTGGAGCTGTTCTTTGAAGGCTTTAGAAAAGATCCCCGTTGGAAAAATAAAAAAAAAGGTTTTTCACTTTTTTATTAAGTCTTAACAAAATTAAAAACAAATAAAACAATAAAAAAAATTAATTATCTCTACTGGTATGTTTTGTTATTGTTGAAAGCAATAAGTGCATAATTTTTATTTTTTATTTTTAACTCCTGTGTTCTTTTTGTATCGTCAATAGTTTTCCCTTCTTGGAGTTGTTCCTTGAAGGTTTTAGAAAAGCTCCCCGTTGGAAAAATTAAAAAAAATGATTTTTCACTTTTTTACTAACAATCAGTCTTAACAAAATTAAAAACAAATAAAACAATAAAATAATTTTTTTTAATTATCTCTACTGGTATGTTTTGTTATTGTTGAAAGCAATAAGTACTTAATTTTTATTTTTTATTTTTAACTCATGTGTTCTTTTTGTATCGTCAATAGTTTTCCCTTCTTGGAGCTGTTCCTTGAAGGTTTTAGAAAAGATCCCCGTTGGAAAAATAAAAAAAAATGGTTTTCACTTTTTTATTAACAATCAGACTTAACAAAATTAAAAACAAATAAAACAATAAAAGTTTTTTTTTTAATTATCTGTACTGGTATGTTTTGTTATTGCTGAAAGCAATAAGTATGTATATAATTTTTATTTTTAATTTTTAACTCCTTGTGTTCTTTTTGAATCGTCAATAGTTTTCCCTTCTTGGAGCTGTTCCTTGAAGGCTTTAGAAAAGCTCCCCGTTGAGAAATAAAAAAAATGCTTTTTCACTTTTTTATTAACAATCAGTCTTACCAAAATTAAAAACATAAATAGAACAATAAATATATTTTATTTCATACTTGTATCTAAAGTGACATTTTTCGGATTATTTTTGATACCAAAAGTGGAACATTAACGTCCTAGTACTTTAAAGAAAAATTTTAAAGTCCTAGTACTTTAAAATTATACGTCATTCATTTCCTACATTGTTCCCGAGATTTTTGTGGCATCAAATTGTTCTTCACGTGATCTGCTTCACCTACAATGTCTTGAGGCACCTCAATTTTCTCCATTTTAAACGGAATAATCGAATAAATATCCAAAACCATTCACCGTGACCCAGTTTTTTCGTTGTCATTTTTGACAAACGTTTGTTACTATGGGAATGTTAGTTCCCGCATATTTAATTATTACGAATAATTTGTGCGAAATAAACACACAACATTTCTTCTTATTTTGACTTAGTTCATTAAACTTGCAGTATGAAATAAAACGTTGTATTTACCTCGAACGAAGAAGTGTTTTTAAAGGTACTCACAAGTAATGTAAAGGTAAACAACTTGCTCGTACTTTAAACTTCACTTCTCGTTCTAGATAAATAATATACTATTTTTTCATAACAAACGATGTATGGTTGTTTTCAGTATTTATTAATTTGTTATAACAATTTTTTTTAAATAAACAAATAAAAAGTTAAGAAAATAAATTTCCATAATATAGAAGAGCAATATAAATAATAATTTAAAAAAAGTACGTTTCTATTTTAATATTTAGCAACAAAAAAAAATTGTAGTACCTAAAATACAGTTTTTGCAGTTTCCGGAAAAGGCGTGTAACAAACAATGTTTTTTTTTGTTGTAGCTCCCCAAATTTTTCAGTAAATAATATGTCATTGTGATTCTTGAAGTCGACTTCTTTTTTGACTTTGCGCATATCCCCAAAATCGGGGTTGTTTTTTCAACCCCTCGCGGTGTTGGAATTGGGCCTTCTTTAACTTTTCTCTGGTATAAAAAAATTTGGGAAAAACTTCAAGGAAAATTGTTTTCTCTTAAATCAATCGGTAAATAGCTATTAAATTTAATATATTTAATCAATAATAATCCGCAAAATGTTGCTATGACAAATTTTACGTACTAGGCCGTACAATGAGTCCCTAAAATTGTAATTTTGAGGAGCGTGTAAAAAAATTTTTTTTTAAGAAACAATTTTTTTTAAAACATTATTTCCATTACGGATTAGATTTAAAAAAAAAATTGAAAGTCATATATGTAAACAATGCATTTGTCTATAACAATTTTTTAAACAATAGGAGTTAAAAATAAAAAAAAAAATTATATATTGCTTTCAATAAAACATATCGTAGAGATAATAATTGAAAAAAAAATCTTTCATTGTTTTATCTGTTTTTAATTTTGTTAAGCCTTTGGTTGTTAATAAAAAGGTGAAAAATCATTTTTTTCTACAATCGGGATCTTTTCTAAAACCTTCAAGGAACAGCTCCAAGAAGGGAAAAAAATCCTGGATTTTAGTTTATAACAATTATTATCAGGGTTTGTATGTTAACTTTTAACAAGAACAGATTAAACCTAATATTACTATTCCTTATTATTAATATTTACTCGGTTAAAATACAGGGTGTCCCAACTAAAATTTGTACCCCCCAACAATTCCAATTTCGAAAGACTCAATTGCTCGAACAGGTAGGTCAATTTTGTTATCAAGGGGGACCCAATTGTACCAAACTCTCAAGTCTTAGATCTCACCCCTTTAAAAAATTTAAATGGCATGGGGGTCGCGTGATACATCATTCTAAAGCTTATTCAGTTCTCTATCCAAACCTACTTTCATCAATTCGTTTCTACAAAAAAGAGCATAAGACTTTTTTATTTTCCAAATCTACATAAAATACTTGATTTGGAAAATAACAAATGCATGTTTTTTTTTTGTAGAAACAAATCGATAAAAGTAGATCTGGATAGAGAATTGAATAAGCTTTAAAATGATGTATCACATGACCCCCCATGCCATTTAAATTTTTTAAGGGGGTGGCTCCCCTGGCTCAAGGGGTGAGATCTAAGACTTAAAAGTTTGGTACAATTGGGTCCCCCTTGATAAAAAAATTGACCTGTTCGAGCGTTTTCTTCTGAGTCTTTCGAAATTGGAATTGTTGGGGGGTACAAATTTTAGTTGGGAGAACCGATATAATTTTTTTTTGTTCGGTCGGCGCGGACGGGAGCTGAGCCGCGCGTTTTTGCCTTTTTTCGCCGCTAAATTAAAATTATAAATATTGCCGTGACTAGGTGGTAGGACTTTTTTTTGGGAACATTTCCTGCTCTTTAATAAGGATCTTTTTTCAAATTTCGGATATTTCAAATGGTTTATGAAATATTTGCAAAAAACGTAAAAACGTATTTTAATTTTCAACGGATATTGATTTTCAACTAAAAAAATCTTGGTGCAATTACGAATCGAATGACACTTCAATCATAATTTTTGGTACCTCTTAACTCGAATTTCGGAAAAAGATGACTTAACAAAACAAAACGTTTACAAACAATTTTTACATTATTAATAATAGGTACATGAGATCTAGCATCGGTGACCTAATATGTCTTGTTTGTAAAATTTTTGCCATTCATGTAACGTTCAAATCACAGATTAAACATCAGTCATTGTTGGATATTTCTCACAAACAAAACCTACTCGTACTTGTCATCTATTTCGTACGCAATTACTATACTTACATCCGAAATGTTTGCAATAAAACAGTCAGAAAAAAGTCCGGCACTGTTTACTGTTTAGATTCACATTAGAGCAATGACGTTCGACAAACGCCCTTTCCGAGTAATGGAGCCATCTGAAGACTCCCCCACTGATACAATATTTATTTTCATTGTGATCAGACGCGTCTATAGCAGTATCAATTAACAATCTCATTACGTAAGAACGTGTTTTCGTGCACCACACGGTGGGAAGAAATATACGAACGATTTAATAGTTTGGTAAATTAGTGTTAATCTGCTACGTGTCAAAATTACACAAGCGTAACTATATGAGGAAATTTTTAGTTTATTACCCTCAGCGCCAAGGTTATTAGAGACTTTAGGGTAGATCCACCTACAGTGATCCGTCCGGTATCTTATTGCAAAGCTTCGTCGTGATAACAGGAGAATCAATCATGCTGCAGCTATTATAGACGAAGGAAATATTATAAAGATTACTATCGACAACTCATCGAATAGAATATTAAGTTTATTTGCCTGTCCGTCCACTGTTATTTTAATGCAAAATACGAATTTCTATATGCCCCAGTTGTGAAGGTGTGCTACCAGACGCGGTCGCATAAAATATTCTACACACTCATATCTATATAAGATCAGAATTTCCGATCGCCTCATGGCTTTTTGCTCGCACAATTTCGTCGCATGCGATTCGAATTTCGTGTAGACACACACGTATACAATGGAAATAACGTCACTGTGACGTTGTGGGACGTGTTCGTTGCGTAGAGTGACGTCATCCGCCCACGCATGCTGATTTCGGCGAAAGCTAACAGATGGCAACACCAACTCGGCCGGCGATCGACCTCGACACAGATCAAAGAAATTTGTTTGTTATTTATGCGGTAAACGGAATGTCTTCGTTACATTAGCGGATAGACCACGAAATATCAAAAAGGCCGTAGCCGCTTTTTTTTACTGTTACCGATCGCTAAGTCTCTTCTTTACAAACGTTACAATTAAACATAGTTGGAAGGAATATTTATTACTGACGTACAGGAATTTCGCGTTTTAGGATGAGTCATTCGATGCTCCCGGTTGCACGTGTGTGTCAAATTATTTGAAACGTGGGGCGCCCTCTGTGACAGCTTCGCTAAACCAAGAGCTAAAATTGAGAACCAGGTAATAAAATCTGACTAATGCATTATCTATTTCGTAATTAAGCAGTTACCTGTCTACAGTACTAATTAACATTAATGATAAACACAAAAAAATACATTAAAATGACTTAAGTATCAATGTGTAATCGATGTATATTTATTTATTGTTTGGTACTTTAACGTGGAAACGTTATGATTAAAAGGCAGGTATTTCATGATTGTCATACGTCCGTCAATGTAAAGGCCAAAAAACAATTATGACTCTACCTTAAGTTAAAAAAATGTGTTATCCAATTATCTAGTGGTGCCAAAGTACCTACTGCAAGCTTAAATATTATATTATGATACAGGCTGTACTGTATACACACAAAATTAAGATAAAAAGATTTTTTCAGAAAAGTTTAAAAGTAAATCGAGAGTTAAAGAAAAATGTAAATTTTATTCTTATTTATGAATAAGTCCATGTAAAAAATAAAATTTTCTGATAAGTTAAAAAGAACTACATCGATACTTTAGCACCCCTATAAATGATTCGTATATCATGTTGCCCCTGTTTTGCCTGTTGCTTTCCAGTGGCAACATGATGACGAATCATTTATGAGGGTCCTGTATATTATATCAGAGAAAACTAATGCAGAAAAAAGTTGAACTAAATCAAAACACTAAAAAAATTAAAAGGAATCCAAAAAAGGAAGGAATATAATCCAAAAGAGCGAAGTAATAAAGTTAGTCTAAGATTACAGAGAATAGAACTATAGGTATACCCATCACATTTAATTCCAGTAAAATTTCTGGACTACATGTAAATGTCGGACATGTCACACATTTTTTATGTATTTTAAAAGGTTATTAAAAAAATATATGACTTAATTCATGTGTCTATTATACGAAGTCTCTGGAAAAAAAAATTTGCATGTACATATATTTAGATCGAGAATTTTGACCTTCAAACCCTACTGGATATATGAATAATTTCGAGGACTCAGTATAAGTGATAATAGAAAGAAAAAAATTAAGCCGTCACGGCACACAGTTTCGTTAATAAAATAAATATATTTTTTCCTTCAAACGTCAGGAAAACGTGACATTGTATATTACAGTGGGTTATGACAAATGGCCACTTCTCTGCCATGGCAAACAAAGTTGTCAAGCGGCGCATAAAGTAACCTTTAAATTACTTTATGCGCCGCTGGTGGTCAGGCAAGTTTTATCAAATCAAAGAAATTGTCAAATTTTCGGCGTTTCAAGAAGAAATTTTATTCGGAGAAAAGTGGCTTTTCGTGGCTCTACTGTATTATTTGTAAAACCTACAGATTTGCCACGAAAAAATCACTTTTTCTTCTAATAAAACAATTTACTATTTGTTATTATTCTTATTATAATAATACATACAGAATATAAATACTTTATCTTGTTTTCGTTAAATTTTAGAACAAACTTCACAAATGCGATGACAAGTTAATAAAACAAATTGCCCAGCCTACGATTCAATTCTTAAATAGTTCGGCTTAGCCGCCTACTTTGTTTGTCAGAAATATAACCGTTTTTTTTTTTATTTTTTACAAGGAAGTAGGGAAAAAATTTTAATCAAACCTTGTTAAGAAAGTGCCCTTGCAGACCTTGAGCAATTACAAATCTCGCCTACGGCTCGGTTGCCCGCGGTCTGCAGGAGACCTTCTTATGTTGGTTTGAAATATGCTATTATAGTATAGACTTTTTTACAATGGAGTTACGGAATATTATTTGATATATGATCCGTGATTTCTGTACTAGTAGCTGTTGAAGATAGGCCTTTTTAAGCTCTACAACGTTTCTATACAAAGCATTATCGTTAAGGCAGCGTTCGTCGCTCAAACGTTTTTTCCTGGACTTACTTTCCAAAAGTGATCTCCACGAAAAGCCCTTTTATTTTAACAGGATAATATACAGCCTATGTCCACCCTGAAGGTCATTCTAAATACTGGTAAAAGAATTTTTGAAAGCGGATAAGTTAATGTTTCGGAAATTATTTACACAAAAACTCCTCGTCAAAATTTGGGAGAAGAGAGCGCGGGCGGCGAGGGGGCCTGACGCCGTTTTACGTGACGACACTCGATTCGGTTTTACACGCATATCGCGGCTATAGATGTTACACATCAAAAAGAATTATGAAAAAGTAATTCATACCCCACAAATTAGGTTTTTCCACAATTAAGTTGTTTATGAAATAATTTATTTTAAATGACAATATGTTATTCCGTTATCATAATTTTCATTTAACCGTTGAAAACGTGCAATGTAATGGTATTATCAATTAATCCCTTTGAGATCCAATTGTTTGGAAACACACAGTCGAATTGCGGCACAAAAACGTTTAAAATAAAAAACTACTGATAAATATGTCTCCTTACGTTTGGGAGTCACTGCATGTCTTCTAAAACAGAACATAAAAGATGGTAAGAAATATTACAAAGACCGAAAAACACAAGAAAATACTACATAAAATTTACAAAAAACAAAAGAGAACAGAAGACAAATGGAAGAGGAACAGAGAAGAGTTAGGCAACAATAGCATAGGTCCAAAAAATACACCTTACGTACAGGAAAACAAAAAAAATCATTACAGGTTCTATCAATAGGACAATGTAATGATAGGTACAGGTGCAGAAAAAAAATTACCACAACCCAAACATATTTTAATTAATAATTCGAATATGAAAATAGACATATTTCAAAAATATTAGCAAAATTTTCTGAACTGGGACATGGGACTGTACGAGACTTCATCTATGGGCGTTGTCACGTAAATACTAGGTGAAACAGAGCGACATTAATCAAGACTGATACAAAATTGATACTACCAGTATTGTGTTGAAAAACCTCTTGAAGTATATGATCAATAATGGCACATTGTTCATTATTAACCGTTTCATACATTTGATTAAACAATAAATCTTCCGCTTCTCGATTGATTTGTTGAGAAAGTCGCAGGTCAGTTAAACGAAAGTATCGTGGAATTGGTGAATCAATTTTTCGGCAAGAAAAATTATGCGATAAAAGAATTGTATTTTGCACAGCTTCATTCGTCCTCTATTTCACACTTTTCACACACAACCCTTAGGGGAGGGGCTAAGATATATTTAGCTGCAGTTTATATTTTTTTCTAAAATGATTTGCAAATAATTAATGAACCTGTGAAATTTTTGAAAATGGAAAGTAATCTTGATCTAGAACTTGTCAATGTCTTTCATTTAAAAAAACAATTATAAAAATCGGCGCAGTACAGACTGTTTTATTTGGTTAAAATCGATTCATGTTCAACGATTAAATATATAGATATTAACGGTTTTCTTACGTTTCTTGTCGAAAAGAATTCAAAAATTGGTTTCACCACCGAAGAAAAGGCATTCTTATTACAATCCTATTTTCGAAATGGGGTGAATCGAATGGATGCTGATTATCAAAAAATTCAAATTATTCTGTCTAATTTTAGAGAAGCCAGATCGATTGCAAAGAAAAAGCAAGGTACTGCCTGAGTTTCAGTTAGAACTCCAGAAGTAGTCGAGAACTTTAGAACACCCGTCCGCTTCATTAAGACGTCTGAGTTAGTTATTCCATTTGCCAGTAGAGAATTTTGAACTTCCAGACTACTGAAAATGGTTTGAGCCAGATATTCTTACACGTCGCAAGGTCCCATTCCGCGGAAATACGTAGTTTTTGTTTTTTAGAAAAGGAATTAATTAAGACAGGGAGGGTATGACGGCAGCTCACCAGTCTAGCGCTAAAACGCCTCTCGACCCTGTAGTTTTATAAGTAAAGGCTAATTTAAAAGAAACACTTCTCAATACCTGGGACTTTCCAAAGTAATGAAATAAAAGAATAAGTCGATCTCCGCGGAGAGTTAAAGGCCTTGTTCCACTACAGCGATAGAACGATCATTTAGGCCCAAAGGCCCTCGCCAAAGCATCGGACGGCGTCGCACTATCCCCTGGGCTATATCCCCCTTCTGGAGCCCCGGCGACGCCGCCCTTTTGTTTTAATACCAATGATATTCTAAATTTTACTTTTTATAGTAATTAAGCGGGAGGCGGAAATAATGTTTCTTTTAAATTAGCCTTCACTTATAAAACTACAGGGTCGAGAGACGTTTTAGCGCCAGACTGGTGACCTGCCGTCATACGCTCCCTGTCTTAATTAATTCCTATTCTAAAAAACTAAAACTACGTATTTTCGCGGAATACAAAATATCGAACACAATTTGTCGAAAAACAAAATATTGAAAGTACAAAGTATGGAAAATACAAATTTATCGAAAGTACAAAATATCGAAGAACAAACATTGAAACTACAAAATATCGAAATACACAATTTCAACGATCCACGAAAAAAACAAATTTTCACTCAATTTGTCCTGTCCACATTTCGAGTTTCACGTACAGGGAAATATGATCTTGGAGTATGTTTATTCAAAGGGTCGCGCGCGAAGCGCGAGGCACCAATTTCAATGATCCACGGAAAAACAAATTTTCACAAACGGCAACTTCACAACCTCCACTCAACCTCAAAACCTCAAACTTTTGTGCAGATTTTGGGTTTTAAAATACTTTAAAACGGATCGTGTTCATCGGTACCTCAATCTCTTTGTAAGAATGTCTAGAATATTTTGGTCCGATCATTTTTATAGAAAACCTTGTAGTTTTTTGGTTCACATTTTACCTGCGTCATTTTGTCGTTTCGATATTTTTTATTTTCTATATTTTGTTTGGTGGCTTTGATGGCTTTGTGATTTTCCAATTGAAAATCCTCATCGGTTTGCAGAAATGGGTTTACATCCTCAAAGAATAGGTATTTGGGTGGGAGTGTCCCGTCGACGAATAAAAGGGCCCATATTTTTTAAACAACTCTAAATTCGGAGCAATATCAGCAGACCATTTTAGAGCGATTTCTATACCAACTGGATGATGAAGAATTACAATATGGATACTTCTAGTATGGTGCGACCTGGCATACTTCAAATGCAATAATAAATCTTACACCCGATATGAAGAGACGAATTGGACTATTGTATTTTTTGTAAACAGAAGAATAAATAGTAACAGTATGTGATTACGTTTTTTTTTTCGTTAACTGAAATACAATAATACGTGATGATCGTATGGGGTAAACATAGACAATTTTCAATTTCAAAAGGGTTCTTTGATGAATGTTCTTCTTAATCACACTGTACTTAGGGCTATATAAATGAGACAGCCTACCTCTTTTTTTGTAAATTCGAGAACTCAGTAATTTTAATATCACTGAAATCATCTTTTTGATGAACCTGTCAAATAAAGTGAAAAGAGAGCATTTGCTATAGGAATTAATTGCCACTTCAAACAGTGATTTATGAAGGCGAGATTATTCACATCGAGCTTGCAAATATTTGTAATTATTGTGAAATAGCACGGTATAGGCTAAAAATGAAATATGAATGGAGGAACAAATACGCAAATGTCTACTTATTTTCCGGTTCATTAGTCTGCAGCTATTTTCTAGAATTGGGTGAAAACTATGGTTTAAATCAATGCAAAATGACTCAGTACTAGCGAATATTACGCAAACAACATTTGGGAATTGAGTCACTGGTGTTCCGACATCTAGCAGGCGCCGGAGCTGAAAAGTGACAGCGCCGGATTAAAGTAAATTGGAGTGCGTTAAAATTTTGTATTCAGATGTTAAGTTTAGAGCACACAATTTCTGCAGGCAAAAACTTTGACGTCAATGTTTGACACTAAACGGTTATAATTATTATTAAATATGCCATAAATAAGTAACACCTTATGTTATCAGCACATAACTGACAGTAGATAAAATTTGATTTTTTGAACTCTAAGATCGTAAATACGATTTATTACAAAAATGCCGGGTGACAATACAATTTTATCTGCTATCTAACAATAATTATTCTCCCCCACGCCCTACAAGGTGTTTCCTTTAGTCATTATCGGGTGAATCAGGAGCGAGAGATTAGTTGTACGACTTACTGAACGAGAAAGTTTAACAGCTGAGCGATTTCTACCTTAATCAGGTGCTGCGGGGGCGACGATACAGTTATGGGCGGAAATGTCATTTAGTACGACGCTGAATTAGTCACAAGCTTGTATGTGCTTTTCGTGTAGGCAACTTATTATACCAGTGTGTTTTTATAATTGCATATTGTTTTGCGTAATTTATGCATGATTGTGCGATGGGTGGAACGGGCAACAATGGAAGGTAGCTTGCGCTAGAACGGAATTAATGAGAAACGAAAATTGAATAAAAGAGAGTGAAAGGGCTCATGAGAAATAATAGATTTTGTTGCTATTAATATCGTAATAATAGATGCTCATGCTAATTGAAAGAGCTGCGATGCTTGGGCAGCTCCAATTCATTATACGTAATCGAACTAATGATGTTGGATTTTTACTTTATTTCTGAATGGCAAAGTGTAAAATCATAAAATTTAATTTGGATTCTGTAAAGGAAAGTGTGTGCTTGATTAAGAAATAATGGATGAAATGATTAAAATAGCTGGAGTTATTTTCAGAAATAATATAAATTAAATTTCGGATCATTAATCTGCTATTCAAATTTTTTCCAACCGATATTTCCTACTCTGTGGGTCTATTCTGGTTCACCAGTTGAAAAACGTGTTAATTTTTGCCACTGCTCAATGGATTCGTAATCACCTCTAGAAAAATATGCAAAAATTCCAAATCCCCACAAAAGTTATTAATAATTTATTAAATAATTGCAAATAACTCGAAAACTATTAATGTTACAGAAATTTAAAAAAAGGATTCTTAAAGAGGAGGACATTTCCGAAAAAGAATGTCAACTCCCAGAACTTCATCTTTATTATTAATACTTTTCATTTAGTGTTGAATATAGGGCTCCGCCAATTGAGCTCCATGTTCATGTTAAAAATAGTTTACCACCTATTCTCATATCTGCCAAATATAAAAAAAAAAACATAATAATCGGTATAGCCGTTTCGTTTGAGTTCGACCACAAACACCGTGTAGAAGAGATTAATTTAACAATTTGAAAAAAATGTAGCACTATCTAGACACTTGAAGGAAAAAAGTTCCACAGTTAAAAAAAGTATTCACAGATTTTTCATAAAATGGCCCTAATGTTAACTAATTTTTTTAAATTAAAATTTAAATATATCTAAGTCGAACTCCACAAACTTTAATAACTGTAAAATTACGAAACATGTTCCATTAGTAATTTTACAGTTATTAAAGTTTGTGGAGTTCGACTTAGATATATTTAAATTTTAATTTAAATTTACTCCACTTGGATTTAAGAACATTCTTCTTGTTTAATTTTTTTAAAGTTCTCTTTTAAATTTTAAGTCGGATAATTGTTACACTAAAGCTTTTAAAATAATTGTTACGCTTCGTGGAGACCTTTAACAAAAATACTTAGTGAGATTATCAACTTGCAATATTTTTAATCATTATACCAGTAATTGTGAAAAAATTTAGATCCTTTTTGTAACTTTTTTTTTGTCTAATTAAATGATGATTACTAGATTAGAATAATTATCGTTGCCCAATTTGGCTTATTTTCTGCGCCTAAACAAAAAAAGATTAAAAATTTTCCTTATGTTAGTTCGTTCTAGAAATTGCCAATCGAGGTGGCTATAATGCAAGTACTGTTAGACGATATTGGAGGGCATGGTCTGAAGAAGTTCATCATCAACGTCAACGAGGATTTGGAAGGCCAAGGAGTACTATAAGTAGAGAAGAACGCCACTTGAGAGTCTTGGCTCTCAGAGACCGTTTGTCTACGACAAGGGCCATTCGAAACAATTGGAGGAAAGCTTTATATCGCTATCAGTGGCATCCGTATATAGCCGCATACGTAGTTTTTGACTTCGCAGTTGCCGTCCATTTCTAGGCCCACTACTTCAATTTGAAGATTTTCGAAATAAACACCTTTACAAATTAAAAAATATGTAAATACTGGAATTCACTTTGATAATTTTATTAAAATCTGAATATCTGAAAGAATATATCAAGAATATGTCAACTGCTTGATACAAGGCACGCCTACTACGAAAATCTTGTAAAACATTTTGCAGAGTCTGTGGTGTAGAAACTCTCATTCCACCGCGTATTCGATTTTTGAGTTGTTCTAATGACGGAGGGTAATTGAAATAAACTTTAATTTTTAAGTAACCCCATTAAAGGAAGTCTAGAGAAGTTAGATCTGGTGAGCGGGGAGGCCATTCAGTAAAGCCTCTTCTGCCGATCCATTTATTTGAAAATACTTGATCTAGATAATTTCTGACTAGATTGTCATAGTGGGCAGGTGCTCCATCTTGCTGATACCACAGCGAATCGTGTTTTGTCTATGCTCTGGAACAATCCTTTAGATTCCCAAATTCTACTTTTTTTTTTTTTTCAAATTCAAAGATTTTATTATCGAAAATTGTACACACCCGATCAAGTGTTCGCTGCATCACACGACATTCTCTCAAAATAAATTTCTATCCTTTGTTTTTCAGTTAAATACTGAACCATTGTTTCGCTTTTTTTGTTAAAATAATATACTCCACTGCCTCCTCTACACAAATTAATACTTTGTTAACACGTTAGAAAATTAAAAAGTTAATTCGGTGTCAAACTTCCATAGCCCACTATCTTAAATAAATTAAGTCATATGAATAATGTACTTAGCTTTTCATAATTAAGCTGATTTAAATCTCTTTTTTAAACTGTTTGCTTTAAGAAAAATATGCTTGTGTTCAAACAAATTATTAAAATTTCATGATAAAAAATTTCATTAAAAAGAAAACATTTTTTCAACTTTTGAACGCGTTTGTTTCGAAAACGTTCAAGTTCAAGGTCATATTTTCTTGAAATTTTTTGTTTTTAGAATTGCATGAAATCTGCCAAAAACATTGAGTGTCGCTATTTAAAAAAAAGGCGATGACGTCATAACTTTTTCAAAGATGACGGAAAAAATTTAAAAGATGTGTCAAAGTGTGCGCAATAAAAAATAGAAATTAACCTGTCCGAGAGTTATATGGACAAACAACTTTTTGTTCCCAAGTTTTCAGACTAAACGACCGCACTGTATACGGGGTGAAATTGAAATATATGTAAAAAATTTAACTAGTGCATCGTAAGGTCTTTCAAAATTTGAGTCAAAAATTTTAATAGCGCATAAACTTTTTAGACCAACCTAGTTTCGGCGTTCATGAAGTCCACAGGACAAAAAAAGGCATACCTGGCGTGCTCCGATTATAAAGCCATATTTTAAAGAATTTTATCTCGATACAGGGGCGCAGTGGAAAACCCCAACCAAGGGGCTTGCACTCCACTCATCCCAAGGTGTTACCAGATCTTATTTTTACACTTCGATTTCACCCTGTATAAATAAATTAATGTTTGTCTGTCTGTTCGTCTATTTATTCCATAAAGGCTTCTACACCGGTCAATGTGTCACCCCTTTTTCGAAAAACATTAAATAAAAAAGTACTCTGTCAGATAAGAGAAGTGTGTAACATGAACGTAATGCTACCCGGATCGATCCATTGATTACCCATCTTGGTTTACTTGTTCGTTGCACCGGTCAAATCGGATGAGATGTGTTTTACTTTATTTTTGGGGCGAAATCCCACATCCAACATAATGGGCCGCAAAATTATGCCTGAGATACTATGACCTCAGTATTATACCGTGAAGGTTTTAAACGAGCTCCAACCAACTCTGTGCACCCATTATATGAAATTATATCCACCAAAATGTCCCAAAATTACATTGAATAAAATATTCAGTTGGTCGTCTATACGCAGGGGCATCTCTATCTGACGAGTGTAAAATAAATCTGGATCATCCAGATAATAAAACCTTGATCGAATTTTTCGCTCCTATTCCGAAGGGGATCTAGCAAATTGTAACCTGATAACTCGATGTTCCCTGGTGAAAAGTGTGGCAGGAGCAGGAACTGCGATGAGGCAAATTCATGGTCATTCAGGAGTTTTTGTGAGTGCAAAGTCTCGTCCGAAGAATAAACGAAGAAAATGATTTCTGAAAGAATGTGAATCTATGTTCGCTAGAATACTTTTATTTATTTTCCAATTTATGTATTTCATAATAATTATCAGACTGAGCCCAGGCTGATGGCTGAAATGGCTGAAAACACCAGCCGAATTGTAAAATAATGCAAAATGAACAACGATTTTAGATTGTGGCCACTTTATAAAACGGCGGATTTTGTAATGTGGCTACGACATATTTTATACAATGTACATTCCTTTTGTCAAGTTAACTTTTATTGATTAAAAACTACACAATTTTTAAATTAGTATATCTCGATACAAGTGCGCTGTCAACGCACTTTTCAGAGACTAGGGCGAATTTTTGCAGCACGAGGCGACCGCCGAGTGTTGCAATGAGTCCGAAAAGTGACGGCGCACGAGTATGAACAGCGTTTTTCGTATTCGTTCATGCAAAATGAGAAAAAACACTAATTAACGTCAGCTTTGACAGTTGTCAAATTAAATACCTATGGTGATATATTTATATATTTACTTATATATCACTTTCTGTCATATAATTATGTATTTCAAAAAACGAATACAAAAAAAACATATCATAAAATAAAATAAATACTAAATACAGGTGTAAAAAAATTAACAGCCGTCACGGGACGCCCGGTCGATGTGAAATATCGAAACTGATGGGTATTGAAAGAATTTATAATTAAAGAAAACCAAGAAATAAATATGGAGTAAAATAAGTAAAAACATAATTTCGTTAATAAAATAAATTAATCTATTTTTTCTTCAAACGTTAGAAAAACGTGACATTGTATAGGTCAATGGGTAATGACAAATGGCCATTTCTCTGCCACGGCAGACAAAGTCCTCTAGCGGCGCATAAAGTAACCTTGAAATTACTTTATGCTCCGCTGGTGGTCGGTCAAGTTTTATCAAATCAAAGAGAATTGACAGATTTTTGGCGTTTAAAGTAAAAGTATTATGTTTTATTCGCAGAAAACTGGCTTTTCGTGGCTCGACTGTATTTGTCAAATCTGCAGGCTTGCCAGGAAAACCTCACTTTTGCTCCTAATAAAACAATTTACTATTTCTTATTATTCTTATGATAATAATATATACCTACAGACTATAAATTAATATAAGACAAATAAATATTTTTAATACATATACTTTTTTACAATGGAGTTACAGAATTATTTGATGTATCTTCTGTGATTTCTGTAATAGTAGCTGTTGAAAGTGTATTAGACGGTATTAGTGAAATGATTGGCGGCTTGAGATCGTCACTGTCACTCATATTTAAACTCAATAATACTGTCATTGATTTAAAATCTTTAAGCACTTCAAACAATGATCTTGTGAACACAATAATAGAGGATTTCTCACTCAGTCTATTCATTTTCGCACAGGCATAATATATTATCAATTTGTGAATTAACATTAACATACATAGGCGTTTTTAAACTCTACAGTACAGCTTTTCTGTAGAAAGCATTCCATTCGTAAAAAGCGGATTCACTCAAGAGCTTTTTCATCGACTTACTTTGCAAAAGTGATCTCCACGAAAAGCCCTTTTTATTTTAATGGTATAATATATGTCCACCCTGAAGGTCCATTCTAAAAATTAGTGAACGAATTTTTGAAACCGGATAAGTAGAAGTTTTGGATATTACTTAGACACGCGCTCCTCGTACACACATGCAAGAAGAGAGTGCGGGCGGAGAGGGGGCGTGGTACCGTTTTACGTGACGACATTCGAATCGGTTTTACTCCCATGTCGCGGCTAAAGATGTTATACGCATCAAAATTCCCGAACTATCGACAAATTTCCCCGAATATGGATGCATTTATTCGGCTCCTTTTGACATCAACTCCGGAACTAAAATTCAAAATGTACCACCATTAAAAATCCAAAAGAAAAACATCCAAAATATAAGTTCAGATAGGATTGAGCATTCCTTATGGGAGCCCAATGTTCCCAATATTAATTTTTTAAAAATTCCCTGACTTTTAACTTAAAGTGATAATTTCCCTGACGTTTCCCTGTTTTCTCTGAACAATTTCCAATTCCCTGACTTTTCCAGGTTCTCCAGGTTTTCCAGGTCTCTGAGCACCCTGGAGCCACAGCGCAGCGTGGCAGGGTTTAGCTAGTTACTTACCCTGGCAGTTCGAATGTCCTCCGTTATATCGCTACACCCAGTTCTTCTGCCTTACCTATAGCAGCTGCAAAACCCTTCCATCTTCCAGCAAGATAACGCGCGTCCTCACACGGCAACTAGAGACTTTCTTAAAGAAACTAACGTGGAGATTCTTCCTCAGTCTCCGCATTTGTCGCCAATCGCATATGTAGGGGACATAATCGTATTCTGACTAAACACCACAACCGGCCATAGACCATCTCATTGACGGCATGCCCAAATGCAAAAGAAATCGTGGAGGACCCACACATAAATATTTTGTTTATTTTTTAAATTTCTGTATAAATTTCATTAAAATAGGAGCACAAATTCTGAGTGTTGCATTTTTTCCTCAAATCAGTTTACGGCTTTTACTCTTCTACGACATACTGAATGCCAGTGGTACCCACGAAAGGGTACGTGTCAACAAGATAATGGCAAACCATATATTGTGGGAATTTAATGTTCTTACAACAAGCACATTTAGAAATGTTACCTTGGCCAACCCGCTCACCGGATTTACCGCCATTTGAAAAGGCAGGGTCATGATAGATAATAAACTTGATGAACTACAACACCACCTAAAAAATAAGTGCGCTTAGTACAGTAGGTGGAAATGCCCTTTTTTGTCACTAAAAGTAGTGCTTTGCCAAAACAGTTGAGTGCTCCATTTCATATGGGGAGTAGCGTATTTTATACAGTATGGGAACTGAACACATGCTAAAAATTCCGTGAAAACTGCTTTCTCATAAATTTTATATTACTTATTGATGAGCATGAAAATGGGTCTAACGCCCGAAATATACCTTGGAATTATTAATAAACTTCACAGTATTCGTTTTGGTTTATGCGCTTCCCATTGGTCCTCTTTGTTAAAATCTGTGAACTAAATGTACATAATTAATTCTTGCTCCCGTATTGAACTGTCTAAAAATCCAATTTCCCCGCGTTTCCTACATTCCTGATTCCTAGAAAAGCCGGCGCCTCATGGACTAGGCCACAGGATCAATAAAAAGCCGTTTCCAAACCCTATCCTTTCGCGGAACTTCATTACCTTAACTATCGTCCAAGCCAAACGTCCCACTAACGCAAGAATAATTGTGATTATTAATAATGACCTCATCGTTGAATTTATGTTGTAAAGAAAGTATATTAATATTCATAAATACATTCCTAAGTTAATTACCGATACCTGGTAGTGTTGGAAATATTCTAAGAACATGACGTCATTTCAACAGAAGAAATCGGTGAACTTGGAACGGTTCTAGACGGTGTCTGTAGCTAGCGGACAATTATTAATTTTCAGTAACAAAAAAGTGATTAGCATTGTCGTTCGATATAATTTACCCACGCCACCACACGTGCAAAACTGCTTTAAATTATTGGGTAGTATTCCGTGACATAAATAAGATATGGTTTATTTGAAAACGAACGTAAAATAAACCGTTAAGTTTGTGGATACAGGTTAAAAAAATAATTAGTCGCTTAAGTGCGGCAGTCCAAGGTTGCATATAAACTTTAAACAAAAACTATTCCGACGCATTGTGAGAATGGTGAGAAACTGGTGTAGGACTGCTGACTTACAAAAAAGAAAAATCAAAAATTTTATTTTACATCCTGTTCTCAAGGTAATTAAGAGGCAGAATGATCTAACGTTTGAAGCTGCCGTTAATTGTAGGCAACAATAATAGTACTGGAAATAATAACATCGTTGGATGGACGACAAAAAAATAATTCGACTTAAACGCGATAGTGATGTCAGAATTCAGCGTGAAGCGTGGTTCACAAAAGATTTTTTGTATCACTGGTGCAATAATTGCTCTCCTAGTTAGTCATAAAATCGAACCATTGCGGAAACGATCTAATCGAACTTCCAAAGTGCCAGATTCGGTGACACGCAAGAATAACTGTTGTCTACTACCGCGGTTAATGGTTGCCAAGGAGCCACTAAAGATCTGAGAAATGACGCAGTTTGCACGAAACAGCCGAACGAGAAAAGCTCTAACGTGCCAAAGCAAAGAGCGCTGGCAGAAAACCAGCCAGCTGCCAAGCCAGTGGCACACCAAACCACAGAAAAAACATACGACCAAACAACGAAGAGCAAGAAACCAAAAGAAGCCGAGTCATGGCCAAATTTCATCATCAAGAAAAGGCCAAACAAAATGATTCTTGAGCGAATTAGCAAACTGGAAAACGCTACTGACAAAAAGAAATAAAAATGGCTTAGTCTCCTCATAATAATTCTAAACTAAAGTTATTTATTTTTATTTAGTACTTAGTTTATTTTGTATACGTGATTCTCTAATGCGTGCCGATTTTTAGAACCCTGTGTTCGCGTGTACGGTTTCCTTTATGTTGCGCTCCAACGTTGCGCTTTGGACTTTGCGTGTTGTTCGAGGAGACTTTCCTCCGCGCTGGTGACGTATTTGTGACGTGGTATGGGAGTGACGAAGAGCATCTTAAAATATCAAATTAATGGGCCTCGATGACCATCAAGCTTTTGTCTTAAAATGTGTAATGCCTGCAATTTTTTAGCTAAGGTGGGTTAATTTTTTTCTCAAATCAAATTTCCGGGCGGGTAACTTTTTACTTGTGTAAAATTTTGAAGTACATATTTTAGTAATATGTATGTTATATAGCATTATGTACTTTGTATATTTTATTGGAGACATTTGCTTTTTGTTCCATGATGGAAAGAATATTTTGCTTTGTATATTTTTCTATATTCTCTGCATATTGTATATATCTATTTATTTGAGATTACAAAAAAAAATGTGTTTATAAATTTGGTGCTGTAAACGTTTAAAACTAAAAAAATAATTTCCCGAGACTTTATTGCATAAAATGATCAGGGTATAACATCAGGTACGAGGGGTTGACCACTACCCGAAATCTTGTACACTAGATTTACTATTTACAAATTATTATCCATATTTACCAATTATTTACCATATTTACAAATTATTTACCAAATTTACTGTATTTGCCATTTATTTACCATATTTACCAGATATTTGCTATATCTAAAATATTTATTATATTTGCCAATTATTTAGGTACTGTACATATTTACAACTCATTTACTTCATTTATCGATTATTGTAAAAATGTAATATGAATATGAAGGGCCATAAGTATCAGGAATTATGCACCTAAAATAAAATTATCAAATTTTTTGCAAATATTGTTTGTAAATACGAAGAAAAATGCTAAAAATAAATCAAAGGATGCTAATTCTTTCAACGGTGACTTGAAGCAGTTTTGTGTTTACTTATTTATTGTAGAAGGGAAACTGTTAAACCGAGACTTTATATGCGAATTTACAAAATACAATTCCGTCCATTTCATCCTTGTTATGAAGTATGGGTAATGACATTCTAAAGAAGATAGTTTGCGGTTTAAAGATCTAGCTGAGTTTTCGAGGAAACAGAATTTGTCTCCTGCCTACCTAAAATGAATTATAGTCTTACTTCATTTGAAGAATTGCCAAAGAAAGAAAACAAATAAATACCGGTCAAAAAAAAAAATCGTTTTCGACACCGAATAAGAAAACACAAAACGTCCACTAAACAGTCAGATTATTTCGATGAAGGGGTACTGCGCCGCACAGTAATAAATTATTATCAATTACTGGAAAAAAATCAAATGTACGGCAAATTCACAGAAAATTCTGTGAAGACACAGGATATGCGGGCCCAAACAAAATGATATTGCTACTGATATTTTCTGTGGGCTAATTTCCATAGGTGTGGGAACGATGACCATAAGCAGAACAGATCGTAATAAAATTGATCAGTTATTCAAAGAACTGGAACGCTCTTTTAAGAAAAAAAAAAAAAAAACGAATTGTGCATGGAGTCCAAGCGCGATAGATAAGTGAAACTTTTTATTGAACAAGAAATAATTGAGAATAGGGATAGAGGATGCGGATATGATCTCAAATGAAAATTACTCACCACTCACAACGGAGAGAAGAGATAGAATATAAAATATATCCCCCCACTTATATTATTGAACGTTACGCATTTTCGTGTCGGACGCGAATTAGGCTTACACCGTGCTAAAAGCAAACAGGAGTTAGTAGTGGGGATATATGACGCAGCTGCCAGCGACACGAAAGTAAGTAAGGTAGTAAGAGGTGCAATATAAAATATCCTCTCATTTATATTATTGAACGTAACGCATTTCCGTGTGGAACGCGAATTAGGCTTACACCGGCGAAAGGAAGTTTAATTAATATTTAATAATTTGTTTCATCACTTTGCCAAGTATCACCTTATTACGAAGGCGCAGAGAGGACATATAATTTTTTTTTCATTATTTCGACTTTAATCTTTAATTAACACGCCCATTACCACATTTCGAGTATCACGTACAGGGAAATACGACGTTCTTGGATTATGTTTCTTTTAGGGGTCGAGCGCGAGGCACCAATTTCAATGATCCACGGAAAAGCTAATTTTCACAAACGGCAACTTCAAAACAGGCTGCAAGGGGACCCCCTTGACCATAAGCCACTTGAAGTTAACATTAATTTGTATCAGAAAATAATGAAATAAACTCGATTCTTGCCATCGTCCTACGCCTGTCCCAAGGGGGGGGGGCTTGTTTTAGTTACCATAAGCCACTTGAAGTTAACATTTGTATCAGAAAATAATGTAATAAACTCAATTTTATTTGAATACTTTCGATTTTCAAAACCCCGAGACTAAATGGAGATGAGCGCGCACAGGGCAGATTGAGTGACCGTTCAGGAGCTAGACGTTAGTCAGAACAGGAAGAGACATGAAATAAATGATTTAATTCGTTGCCATCGTTAATGGGTGTGCGCTCGCCTAATTTCGACTTTAAACTCGAAATTTCGCCTTCAAGTGGCTTATGGTCCATAGAGCCCCCTTGGGACAGGGGTACGACGACGGTAGGAACCGAGTTGATTTTATTATTTTCTGATGCAAATGTTAGGCGACGGTTACGATAATTACCGCTTCGAAACAACAAATTTTCGATAAGAATTCCTACTCAGAGAGGCTTTTTATGATTTAGAATAAAAAAAAAGCGGATGAAGAAGAAATTTGAGAGAAAGTTTATTTAAGTGTTCCTTATGCAGGATAGGCTGTTGTAAAGTTGCCGTTTGTGAAAATTTGCTTTTCCGTGGATCATTGAAATTGGTGCCTCGCGCTACGCGCTCGATCCCTAAAAGAACCATACTCCAAGAAGGGCATATTTCCTTGTACGTAAAACTCGAAATGTGTTACTGGGTGTGCGCGCGCATAATTTCGCGATTTCGAGATTAAAGTCGAAATTTTGAGATTAAAGTCGAAACTTCGAGATTAAAGTCGAAATTTCGAGTTTAAAGTCGAGATTTCGAGATTAAAGTCGAAATAATAAAAAATATAGTGTCCTCTCTGCGCCTTCGTACCTTATCCCGTATCCCGTCGTTAATATTTACAGATATTTATTAAAATTTACGCACATTTACAGATATTTGCTAATATTTACGCACATTTACTGATATTTACTAATATTTACGCACATTTACTGATATTTACTAATATTTACGCACATTTAAAAATATTAACTAATATTTACAGAGATTTACGAATATTTACTATATTTACTGATCATTGTACACCATATTTACTGGGTGGTCAACCCCTCGATCAGGTACATAATTATAAGTACATTGTAAACTCTATATAGGGAAGAAATTGCTAAGGTCTGTTTAGTTTATATTGTTATTATATTGTTTTCTTTTGCTCTCTGTATAACGAAACCTCTTTATAACGTAAAAAAATACCCAGTCCCTTCAATTTTGGTATGTAGAGTTTACACTGTATTATATCTTTTATTTTTTAAACAGCTACTACCATTTCTTAAGATGTTATGATTGATAATAAATTAGACTATCTAAAATGATCATCCATCATATCCTATATTAGTAAAGAAACCCAGACATATACGTATTATGTGCAAGGAGCGCACTGAACTGAACCTAATTTCTTTAATTTCTGCTACATTAATTGTAACTTTTGGTTTGTGGCTCTACCAGTTTTTATTTCGCCCATGTGCACCTTTTGCTGGTCCGTGCTTTGTTTCTCTTGCACGTATATGATTCAAACAAGCAAAACTTCGGGCAAAACGTTTGTCGGCCAGTTAGGGAAACCCAAAGGGTCATAAACCATTACCTGCCTGGCGACAATCAATGCCCAAAAAATTCGAAATCGACGGTCTAAACTCAACCATCGTTAAGCCAAGCTTCCAAACGTATTTCTTTACTTTTTTTTTCGGTTGTTTGTTGAATTGTTTTGGGTATGAATCACCTCGCTGTGAAGGGATTGATGGGTTGGGGCATCCTGGAGCATTTTACCACCAAAAGGGGAGCTCTTGAGTTTAAGTCGTTGTTTTTAATAAGATATATTTCCTTGCCTTTCGGCTTTGAAAAAGATTCCTATTCCCATACAATGCTAAATAACAGAATACTGATTAAATAAAACTATAAAACATAAACATCACCAATAGCTGAATTAATTTCATTTTCCTCCCATCTCTTCCCCCCTTTTCTCTACATTCTTTCTTCTGTCTAAAACTCCTTTCATCCAGCCTAGTCATTTCCCTTCTTCTCCTATCAGTACTTTCCAATCTTCTCTCTCCTCTCTCAGCTCCTCACATTCTTTCATCATGTGCTCTATTGTTTCTGCTCCTTCTCTGCATAGTCTGCACACTCTCTCGTCTCTCTCTTTCCAGTATTTGTTTTCTCTTTCCTCGTTTCCACATCTAAACCTTGCTATTACTTTCTTATCGTTCTTCTCGCTTTCTTTTCTCAGGTATGCCGGCAATTCCTCCGTGATTAGTGACCTATACTTTCCATTATACCTTGACTCATTAATCCTCGTTCTCCTTTCCTGCCTCTGTACGTCTCGGTCCACCTCAACTATCTCTCTTAGTACATTTACTCCATTATTTCTTCGCCTCTCTACCTCCTCCACTGCATACCCATTTCTCTCGTAGTATTTTCTTCTCTCTTTTCCTGCTCTTTCCATGTTCCCATTCTTTATCTCTTTCCAACACTCTTGCAAGATCTTACATTCCGTTCTTTCTCTTATTCTCTCTTCAAATCTTACTGCTCTTTTTCCTGCTTCCACTCTTATCTTGTCTCTCTTTACTTCTTCTACTACGATATATGCTGGCGTTTCCCTGTCCAATCCTAGTACCCATCTCCAGTACTTCGCTTGGATTGCTTCCAGCTTTTCCTGCTCCTTCCATCCCCATATTTCTGCTCCGTACATCATTACACTCTGTACTAGCCTTTCGTACATCAGTCCTCTCCTTCTTATATCTCGTCCGAATTTTCTCTCGCCTATTCCCCATACTTGACCTACCACCCTGTTCGCTTTCCTTTCTAGTTCCTTTATATGACTTTTCTCGTTGTTAGTCTCGTTAAAGGTGTAACCCAAGTATTTAAATTCTTTTACGTTTTCTAGTTCTTTTCCTTCCCACTTCCATTCTTCTTTCTTTCTTCTGCCTCCTTTCTGAAAAATCATCATTTTTGTTTTCTCCACGTTTAACTTTAGCTTCTTTCTTTTCAGGTATCTTCCTAGGCATTTTATCATTCCCTTCATTTCTTTGGCCTCTCTCGCTATTAACACCATATCATCGGCGTATGCCAACGAGTGGACTTTCGTTTTTCCTACCACCACTCCCCCTGCCTGTGATAGTCTTAGTTTTTCTTCCAGGTCGCTTATATATGCCGCGAATAGACTGGGACTGAGTGGGCATCCTTGTCTTACTCCTTTCGTCGTCCAGAATCTTTTACTTGTTTTCCCGTTTACTTTTACTTTGTTTCCCGTTTCTAAGTAAATTTCCTCTATTCTGCTCACCAGCTGCTCGTTGATTCCTTTCTCTCTTAGGTACTCCCATAATCTCTCTCTATTTACACTGTCAAAAGCCGCCTTCAGGTCTACAAACAGCGCGTACATCTTCCCTCCTTTCTTATCGAGTTCTTTATCTATTAGATGTTTCAAGATGTACACGTTATCGATGGTGCTTCTCCCTCTCCTAAAACCCGCTTGTCCATCTGGTAACAAATCTTTTTCATCTAGTTCTTCCTTCAATTTATCTTCCAGTATCATTGCGTAGATCTTGTACGCCGTGCTCAGCAGACTTATTCCTCGGTAGTTCTCCACCTTTTCTCTTGTTCCTTTTTTGTGTATCGGACATACTAGCCCCATTCTCCATTGGCTTGGTAGCCCCTTTCCTTGCCAGACGTCGTTTACTATCTCCCTCATTATCTCTATTATTTCTTCTGTTGCATAGATCCACGCTTCATTTTGCAGTTCATCTTCTCCCGCCGCTTTTCGTTTCTTCATTCTTCCTATACCCCTTTTAATCATTTCCTTCGTAATCTCTTCCCCTTTCTCTTGTTCTCTTGGTCCTCCTCCCTTCTGTCTTCTTTCCGTTTCGTCCTTTCCGTCTAGTAATTCTTTAAAATACTCTCTCCATTCTTCTATCCTTATCTTCTCGTCTGCCCACTTTTTCACTTTTCGTTCTCTGTTTATGTATTTCCAAACTTCTTCTTCTGTGTTGATTGATCTAATTTCCTCTTCTTCTTCTCTTTTCTTTTCTTCCTTCTTCTTCTCACAAGTGTCTTTGTATTTCTTTAATTGCTTCCGGTATTCTTCTTTTGATCCCTTCCCACTTCTCCATTTTCTCATTTGCTTTCTGGCAAGTCTTTTCATTTCCTGGCATTCTTTATCCCACCATCTATTTCTTCCCATTCTTTCTCCCACTTCTACTTCTATTTTCTTTGTTGTCATCGCTTCTCTCATTCTCCTTTCGAGTTCTTTCATTCTTGTTTCGGTGTCTTTTTGTTTTTCTTTTTCTCTTTCAACATGTTGTAGCGCACTTCTGTACTTTTGTATGCTTTCTTCTTCCCAGATTGTTTTTATAATTGTTTCTTTCTTAGGTTTTTTTCTTTTTATTTCTTCTCCGGCGATTTCCATTTCTAACGGTTGGTGATCTGATTCCACTCTGTTTCCCACTTCGAATCTTCTTACTTCATCCAATGCATGTTGATTGACTATTGCGTAGTCAATCACTGATTCTCCTCTCGGCCCCACGTACGTAAATTCTCCTGTATCATCTTCCCAGTTCCCGTTCAGTACCTCGTATCCTCTCTCTTCTATAAATTCAATCATTTTTCTTCCTTCTTTATTTTCTGTCTTGTCCTTCGATGTTCTTTTCGCATCTTCTGTCTCATTATTCCGTCTTCCTAATCTTGTCCCAATTCTAGCATTAAAGTCGCCCCCAATTATTACAATTCTTTTTTCTGTCTCACTTATGGTCTCTTCTAACATTTGTTTTGTTTTACTCATCTCTTTACTGTATACCGTGATTACTTTAACTTTTTTTGTTCCTATTTTTAGATTTCTTTCTGTTATTCCAGTTCTCTGTAGTTCTTGTTTTGTTTTTATTTCGTCCTCAATTTCTTTCCTTACTCCTGTGATAATGCCTCCTTTCGCTCGTCCTTTCTTGTTTTTCCTTTCTGCTGCTTGACATCTCCATACATAATCTCTCGGCATTCTCTCTTCTATCTTCTTCCACTCCTTTTCATCTACCCACGTTTCTACCATTCCAATTACGTCAAATTCGCTTATGTATTTCCAGAAGTCTTCTCCTTTGTTTCTTATACCCGCTACATTCCAATATACCAATTTTATTCTTCCTTTTATTTTCTTCTGTTGCTTTCCCGTTGAATCGTGTACCTTCTTTCTTTTTGCCTTCTGTCTGCTTTTTCTTTCCCGGTTTTTTCCTTTCTCCTTTAAAAATTTTCCAGTCGCTCGGTGTCATCGTTCCATTTCCTCCAATTTCCCTCAACCTGCAGTTTCCTGTAGCTTACCCTTACCGTCTTTCCTTCTTCCCTTTCCCTCTTCGCTATCTCTCTTATCTTTTTCTGTATCTCTCTTTCTTTCCTTGTTAGGTCGCTGTTCACAAAGATTTTCGGTCCTGTCTTATTCCTAAGTTTTTCTTTATTCCTCATGACGTTCAGCTTCTGTTCCCAACTCTCAGTTTTTGCTATTACCATTTCTTCTCCCTTTATGGCATAGGCCTCTGTTATTTTCACTTCTGTTTCCAACTCCTTTTCAATCCATTTCTCGATTTCTTTTCTCATGTTTTGTCCCGTCCCTTTTAGTCTTAGCCCTGTTATTACTATGTTATTTCTTCTTTCACCTTTTTCTTTTTCCTCCATCTTCGACTCCATCTGTCCTATCTTCTTTTCTAGTAAGCTTTTTTCTTTTCTCCATTTTTCCTCTTTTTCTTCCATCGCTTTCTTCAGTTGGTTCACTTCTCTCTTTAGTCCTTCCATATCTTCCCTGAGCTGTCTGTTGTCGTTTTTCAGCTCTTTCACTTCTTTCCTCGTCTCTCTTGTGTCTTCCTTGATTTGTTTAAGGTCTTCCATTATACTTTTTGTCATTTCCTCCATCTTCTTCTCCACTTCTTTTTGCGTTCTTTCGTCCCCTGGAGATCTTGCAGTTTTTTTGCTTTTTTGGAAGGCCACTGGGCTTTCTTCTATGTCTCTTTTTCGTTTGGTTTCCTCTTTATCTTCTTTGTATTCTTCTTCCTGTTTCATACCGGTCCGCAACCTTCTACACTGTACCGTGTATTGTTGGTTGCCGGAGTTCTTTGTTGACGTTACTGTTTCTTCCTCTGGCTTTTCTTCACTCCTCGCACTCTATCTCTTCCTACCTTTTGTTTATGTTGCTTTTTCTGCTGCCTTCTTCGCTTTTCTCTGTTTTGTTTGCTCTATTTTCCTCAATTTTCTTCTGGACACTTCTTTCCACGTGCTGTCATGACGGTCGGTAATATAGGAATCCCGTTTAAGTCGTTGTTTCCTTCGTACATTTTACTCTATTCTCGGTCGGACTAATTTCTACTGTTACTCTCAATGCTATCGTCTTTCTTCTTCATTCTTTGCTGTGCTGGTGAATTGTTCGTTCTGGAAGTATGCGACACTTTTCCCACTGCCTAAAACGCCAGGGGGCTAAATTAATGGAACCTCGACTGGGTAATACCTACACTTAATACTTCTTTGTGTTTTGTCGGAAAATATTGAAGAGCTTCGTTTGTTTACATCTACATAACCTCACACCTGTCAAGCAGCGGTACGTCTATCGTCACCGCGTCGCTTTGCGCAGGTTTGAGAGGCCTTCTTCCGGCCGGCGTTTTCCGTCAAAAAGATACATTATTATTCGGTGGGTGATGAAATGTGGTGGCAGAAATAATTAGAGTTAAATTATCCGCAAGGGATTAAGTTATCCGTTCCACCGAATAAGTCGTTCGCGTGGTCCCCGTTTCGCTGCCTCGTCGGAGTCATCCACGTCCCTCATTGAAGGTAAGGGCCTTTCTGTTCGTTAAACGGGCTACTTAAAGCAGAATGTTCTTCATTAAGGTGCTGGCTCGGGGTGAACCCTATAACCTTCACCACTTAACTAAGATCTGGATTGGAACTACGCCATCGAGGGTAGTATTCGTCGGAAATCCCTAAGTTCCAGGGTGGACGCTTGAGGAGGATTTAATTGTGGCAGGGGCTGGAGAATCGTCGTCGTCTCCCTCTGAAAGAGATCACACCACCCCAAACCAGGGTTCCAAGGCCAGATAAAACATTTTGTGTTTTCTTCTTATCTTAATAATTTAAAGAATAATAACACTGACCTACACAATGTGAACTTTTTTTTGTCACATGTAAACTTATATCAAATTTTGAATGTATTATGTCCATCAAACAATAATATATCAATAAAAAAAAATTGACACATCAGGTTTCTTTGTGACATCAAAACATATATTTTCATATAAACTACAAGTCACCCACACTTTGAGAAATTTATGACTTGATGTACAATAAATACATAGTTATGATTTTCGTGAATGTTTGGCTTCTGGTAGGTAAACAGTAATCTGCTAGCATTCCTGGACTACATTTCCCTTGATAGCGCTTCTATATTAAGAAAATGTCCCGATGAAATCTCTCGCCTTGTTCATCACTCACAGTACCCAAATTTTCGGGAAAGAAATGCAGATGAGAGTCCAGCATATGTATTTTTAAAGACATATTACACCCCAAAGCTTTATATGAGATTATAAGTTATGTAATTAATTAAGTCTTCGTAATTTTCCGCTTTATGGTTTGCTAGAAAATTTTGGGCAACATTCACAAAACATTTCCTGCCAAATTTTTCCTAATCATTCAGTTTTTCTTCAAAGTTCCCATCCTTCATTAGTTCCCGTATTTGTAAACCAACAAATATTCCCTCTTTAATTTTTTGTTTTATTTTTGTAAATTTTCGACTCTGAGATACAAAAGTTAATACTCCACACTCATAACAAAAACTGTACGGGTAGTTATAGCACTTTCGTGGCATTTTTACAATGTAGCAAACGTCAATTAAATACAAGTTAATTGAATACCATAGTTACACAGTCGCCTAAATAACGTTATTCTAACAAAAATACGTAAATTATCTCAGAAATGAATATATAGCTGTCACAAAAAGAAACTGGATGTGACAGAAACAAAACAATATAGTTTTTTAAATGAGAGTACACAAAAATAAACAAAAATCATCACAAAGTTCGTGTGACAAAAACAGTGTTTACCAGTGTAATCGTACAGTATATAAAGAAAGAAAAACAAGAAATAACGAGATAAGAAGAAAACACAAGACGTCTTATTTGGCCTTGGATATACCGGGTGTCCCAGAGGTGTGTGGACCATCAATTACGCCCTTATTTTGAAAGATATCAAAACGGGGTTTTCGGGGGACGATAGCCACACGATACGATCACAATTTAAAATTATTAGAAACCATATACAGAGTGTCCTAGTATTAATAATATACCAAAGTTATGTTTTTTTAAATGGAATTCCCTGTATATTAGTTGGTGAGTTGAAAGAGCAGTTGGAGCTGAGCAAAATGATATAAGGTACTACAGGTTTATTATGGATGTTTCTTGAGTTATGAAGAGTTTTACGTCAAAATTAGTGCTTTTTAAAAAATATGCAGAGACCATTCCAAAAAAGATAACTGAATACTTTTTTGTCAGTAATTTTTTATAGACCCAAACTTTAATACACACTGATTGGAAGTCATCTAAATTGATATTTCTATACACTGTGTACGATTTCGCAAAATGTATAATAACTTTTTTTTTTCAATTGGAACACCATATATTCCAATATACCACCAAATAGCATTTTTAATAAGCTTTCTGTCAATATATAGTTTGCCTCGGCAAATGTTAGTACTCTAGATAATTTCTACAAAAAACTTAGAAAATTTTCCCAAATTGATGAAATCGTGTATTAAGATCACATCGCCTTGGACTTGTTGCCATGGAGATATCATTTGAGACTGGTTACCATGGAGCCGTTTGTTCTTGTTGACAATAAGTTATCCTGTAACAAATAGTTTCACTTTTGTGATTTTTTTACAAAATGAATTTTACGAAAGAAGTAATGATGAATATGCTACAATGCGTTAGAAGCCGAAAGAAATTCTTTTTTGTTCACAAAAATTTACAAAGTTTTGAAAACACTGGAAACGTGGCCTACAACAAAAAACAATTAATTAGTAGAAGAGTAGGTGAAAACACTGAGCTAGAAGTTTTACTAATCTTAGAAGAAAATCTTCACTCCAGTATAAAATAAATTGCTGCCCAATGTGATATTTTGAAATTTTCAGTAAACCGTGTGATCAAATACATCGGTTTCATCCATACCACATTGAACTTCATCAAGAATTGCAAGAAGCTTATTTTGCAAATAGAGTGGAATTCTACGAAATAATGAACAATCTTCTAGAAAGGAATAGAAATATAGGCGACCTTTAAGAGTAGTGGGCATGTCAAGAGGCATAATATGCCCTATATGCCACTGAAAATCCCCACTGATTATCAGAATCAGTGGTCCTTAATGTGGTTGCAACAGGGTTGAGCTCCTGTACATTTCTATAGGAATGTAAGAAGATATTTAAATGCCTGGTTGCCTATACGTTGGATTGGTAAGGGCGGCCCTGTCAATGGCCCGCAAGATCACCAGATTTAACTCCTCTAGATTTTTTCGGTTGTGGTTATGTAAAGGATATAGTCTATCGAATTCTTACGAAACCTAAGCCTGTCTACCTCTCGGTATCATTTCTGAAGTAATTTAATAAATTAGACAATAAACGACTCCATGGCAACAAGTCCAAGGCGATCTGATCTTAATAAACGATTTTAGCAATTTCGGGAAACTTTCTAGGTTTTTTGTAAAAAATTACAATTTAAATACATTTTGCGAAATCGTACACCCTGTAAAGAAATATCAATTTAGATAACTTTCAATCAGTCAGTATTAAAGTTTGGGTCTATAAAAAATTATTGACAGAAAAGTATTCAGTTATCTCTGTTGGAATGGTCTCTGCAATTTTTTTAAAAAGCACTAATTTTGACCTAAAATTCTTCATAACTCAAGAACCATCCATAATAAACCTGTAGTACCTTACAGCATTTTGCTCAGCATTAACTCCTCTTTCAACTCACCAACTAATATACAGGGCATTCCATTTAAAAAAAACATAACTTTGGTATATTACTAATACTAGGACACTCTGTATATGATTTCTAATAATTTTAAATTGTGAAGGTATCGTGTGGCTATCGTCTCCCGAAAAGCCTGTTTTGATATCTTTCAAAATAAGGGCGTAATTGTAGGTCCACACATCTCTGGGACACCCCCGGTATATTTATCTAATGTATCTTTTGTAATATATTTAAAATATTTGTGGCTACTAGGGTCGTAAAAGAAACAAATGGTTTTGGTGGGGTTGCCTAATATTTGCTCCTGCCGATGCCGGCTCTGTCAATGTTTTGACGATTTAAAAAAAAATTAACATGAGCCACAGAAAGACACAGTAAATCTAAAGAACACAATATTGCTGCTACTACTCGCATTAAGATGAATTTAATGGGAAGACTGAATTAATAATTATAGCAACCGTTTTGAAGACTGCCCGAGAACAGGAAACAAGGTCATACAATATCAAAGTCAAAGACAATCGTGAAATTTTAAAAAGCTTTATTGATATCATAACCATTCATTCACTTCTTAATGAACACTTTAATTAGCAATTGTGTAGTAATTAATCAAAAATTTAAAAAAAATCTGAAGTCTGTTTACACTGTTCTTGTCTGTAATGGTCAAAATATTTTTCGACTTTGTGTAATTTAGAAAAGAGTTTTTCAGTGTTCCATCATTTCTAAAGCTACTCTTGGCGTGTTGAACGCATTTTGAATTGTCGTTGTAACAGAAACGTTACTTGTAGCCACACGTTGAAGAATTTCTTCATCATTGGGCATGTCCGAAAAACCTGGATAAAATCTTCAATAGTTTCCTCGTCTAGATCCACCCCATGTGTTTGACGCCTTTCCTACAGCTCTTCAACATCGACTGTCTTAGATTCGCCAGTGGTGAAAAATCTTCTCCGTTCCAGATTGAACAACCCAACACCTTTTTTTCCGATGCTTCGGCCGAATCCGAAGGAGTGGTTGTTTCAGTGAAAAAAAGGTGGATCAGTGAGATTATGTGTTGACTATTGTGAACTCCACTACGTGACGATATATTGGCGGGGTCGAATTTGGAACATCTATATACAGACCGTTTCAATCGAAACGAGCCACCCTCAATAACTTTTTAGGAAAAGAGATTTAAGAAAAATCTAAAAACAGGTCAATTTTTATCTCGAGGGGGACATGTTTTGATGCAATAGTAACCAGGCTTGGTGCAACCCCATACCCCTGACAGGAGCAACCTCGATTTTTTAAATAGGGAATAGGGGTCGAGCAACATGTCGTTTGAAAGGTATTTTAATTGTCTTTTCAGCCACATAAGTATTTTTTATTTACATAGTCTATAAGTTAGTAATTAAAATAAAACAATTTTTTAACGGATTTCTTTTGTATTTAGACATGCTTGCAAATATTAACAATAAAAAGCTTGCAATCAACAATGTTAGACAGTCTGTGTTTTTGTACAATTATTTGCGTATTTATTATCTTATCGGTTTTTGGCTAGAGCTAGAGAACGCGTTGGTCTTTCAACAAGATGGAGCACCTCCTCATTATGCTGCGTTAGTACGGCAGTTCCTGGACAATAACTTCCCCGACCACTGGATTGGTAGACAAGGTCCTGTAGAATGGCCAGTTAGATCGTCCGATTTGACTCCCCTGGATTTTTATTTGTGGGGACACCTCAAGTCCAAAATTTTTGCGACAAACCAGCTTCTCTGGAAGATTTGCGACAAAAGATTATCCTGGAATCTCGACAAATAACACCGGAAACGTTGCGTAACCTAAAAAGCGTATTTCATAATCGTCTGTATGAGTGCATGGAAGTCGATGGAAATCATTTTGAACATTTCATATGAAATCAAATTTAGTGTTCAAGGCTACAGTTGCTTTATCGCTCAGGAAATTAAACACGATTATTTTGTTTTCAGTTTATTTATTTACTTATTAAATTTAAATATATTTAAGTCGAACTCCACAAACTTTAATAAATTACAATGGGAACATTTACTTATTGTTAAGGATTGGTATAAATGAGTATGGATGACGACAAATTTGATTACAGCATTATTCAGATCAATAATAAATTGTTTAATAATGTTTATTGCAAGCTTTTTATCGTTAATTTCAGGCATTCCTAAATACAAAAAAATCCGTAAAAAAAATGTTTCATTTTTAATTACTAACTTATAGACTATACAAATAAAAAAATAATTATGTGGCCAAAAAGTCAATTAAAAGACCTTTCAAACGACATGTTACTCGACCCCTATTCCCTATTTAAAAAATCGAGGTTGCTCCTGTCAGGCGTATGGGGTTGCACCACGCCTGCTTACTATTGCATCAAAACATGTCCCCCTCGAGATAAAAATTGACCTGTTTTTAGATTTTTCTTAAATATCTTTTCCAAAAAAGTTATTGAGGGTGGCTCGTTTCGATTGAAACGGTCTGTATATAAAAATGAATCGCCGTTCGTATGTCATGTTAAAACTAAAAAACGGCTTTACCGATTTCAATAATTTTCGTTTTGGTTTGTTTGACATAATCCAGGGATGATTTAAAACTATTTTTCACATGGACATGGGGGCCCAGGGGAGGGCCCTTGAGCTGAACCGATTTTTCGGCTAGACCGATTCTTATGATTTTTTTTTGTATATTTGGTAGGTTAGAGAATAAGTGGTAAGCTATTTTTCACATGGAAATGGGGGCTCAGGGGGGCCCCTTGGACTGGACCAATTTTTCGGGTCGACTGATTTTTATGTATTTTTTTATATATTTGGTAGGTATGAGAATAAGTGGTAAACTATTTTTCACATAAACATGGGGGACCAGAGGGCCCCCTTGGACTGGACCGATTTTTCGGCCCAACCGATTTTTATGATTTCTTTTTTATATTTGGTAGGCATGAGAATAGGTCGTAAAGTATTTTTCACATGGACATGGGGGCCCAGGGGGCTGGACCGATTTTTGGCTTAATCGATTTTTATGAAATATTTTTTTGTATATTTGGCAGTTATGAAAATAGGTAGTAAGCTACTTTTCACATCGACATGGGGGCCCAGGGGGGCCCCTTGGGCTGGACCAATTTTTCGGGTAGACCGATTTTTATGAATTGTTTATTTGATAGGTATGGGAATAGGTCGTAAAGTATTTTTTACATAGACATGGAGGCCCAGGGGGGGTACTTGGCTTTATAACTCAACAAGGACTTTTATGATATTTAATTTGTTGGATTTGTCTCCGCCCCGAATAGCAGAATAACTTTTGAAACATGGTCAGGGAGCTCAGGGGGAACCTTTGGGTTTATATCTCAAGAACGGCTGTACCGATTTTTATGATCTTCGATTTGTTGCATTGGTCTCCGCCCCGAATAGCAAAATAACTATTAAAACATGGACAGGGGGCTCAGGGGGCTCCCTTGGGTTTATAACTCAAGAGCGGCTCGACCGATTTTTATGATATTTAATTTGTTGGATTTGCCTACCTATTTGCAGCAGAATTACTACTATTCAAACATAGGATAAATTACAGGGGGCGGGGAGCTAAGTACAGGGCAACGACAATAACAGAGACCCCCTGGTACAGGGCAACAATAACAAATAACGCCGGCCACCAAAATTTATCTTACCGGGCTCTAAAAATGAAAATAGATCCTTAACGAGTAAACTCCAAAGTTTCACTTCCGTTGAGCGTGGACTCCACACATTTTTTTTTATGATATCTCGAGAAGGAATTGACTGACTTTTTCGAGGGCGAATAACTATTAAAACATCAGAAAAATGAAAGAAAACAATTTTTTCATACATTTTGTATGGAATCCGTATATAATACCATCTTTGATACATGACAGAAACAAAAATGAACATGACGTTGTACGGTGGTTCCGGTAATGCCAGTAGATGGCGTTGTGTGCCTTATCCTTAAAAAAAAAAGAATTTAATTCAGCTTATAAGTTGCCACAACATTTATTGATTCTGAGGCGGTACAAAGTTCACCGGGTCAGCTAGTTGTTTTATAAAAACAATACTTCAAAGATGAATAGAACATTGGTGAGTGCACAGGTCATACTCGGTTGCTGTCCAATGTGGCATTTTGTACAGTATTAACTCTAGTGCTACATATTATATTTTTGTATAATATTTTCATTTGTATGAATTAGTACAATTATTATAGGTAAATTTAGCATTAGGTCTTTAACTGTTATGTTTTGAATTTCATCCAATACGGTAGTGGTTCACTAAATCAAGGATCCCTGTGTTGTCACAGGATGTAGATCTTTGGACTGTATACCGGGTTCACTTCGCATTTCAAGTGCCGTCCAAATTAGTAATGTACACAAAGCGTTAAAATATTAGCCCCAATAAAATAAATAACAGTCATATTGTCGGACGTAACTTTGCTTAATACAAAATTAGTCTAAAATAATCCCAAGATTTTATAAGTCTCTGTTTTATTTTCCTAATAAAATAAAAACCGTGATTATTTTTAGAAGTGAAGTTAGTATTTCTTTCAGTTGACTCGATTTTTTTTAAAGAAATTTTCTTCAAAATAAATCGACATTTTAAACACAAATGAAACTAAAATGTTTACCTCTTTTTAATCAAATCTGACTCCTCGGTCAGTCAAAGCGTGACAAAAAAAATACGAGTGTGCTTTAGACCACACGACTGAAGTAAAACTTCTGTTCGCCATTGTGAAAGTGCTCTTAATTTATGTAAGTTTATAAATGGAACTAGAGAATCCTGAATTAATACCGTCTGAGTCGGCAATCATGTGTAGCGATTAGGATAAGTAGCGCAATTGCATACAAAACTGACACACGCAAATTGATGTGTGAGAAGTGCGGATTCACAACAGATAAGACGCGGGTTCGAATCCCGTTAAGGCAAAACAAATTTCTATGAATTAATTATTGTAAAATCGTGCATTCAGAAAACTTCAGTTCGCTTCGCCCGATCACACTTTTCGTAACGCTCTCGTCACGCATTCACCAGCTTACTCCCCAAGTCAAGTGTCCGTAAAGAAGTTTTACTTCAAAAAATAAAAAAATCTATAGCATTCTTGTGTTAACAACAAATAAACCACAAATCATGTTTAATAGCTTATACAGCACGTTGTTTAAGGGAGTGATACATATTCAAAATCACCCTGTATCCGTACAGGTATTCTCGAACAACTAAGTATCTCATTCGTCTTCAATAGGTTTTCTTAGTTGAATTGAAATAAACAAAACATGTTACTTTACCTTAAGTTAGTTTTCATAAATGTAGCAAGAACAGTATTATCCTACTTGCCAAGACGAAAAGCTTCTGTTTACATTCTAAACCGTGAACTTCCACAGCCAGTTCCGCCTTGGCTCCAATCCAAAATTCCATTTATATTTTTGATACCACAATTACATATTGATTTTTATCTATTCATGTGATAAAATAAATAATATAGCGCCATTTTAATTAATATAAAAAATCACCGAAAGCACATAAGTAAACCGATTATAGTGCTGCTCTTTGTGAATGAAATTCATGGCCATGTTAAAATGAGAGGTTTCAGATTGAAGGAAAATGGGCGACTGTGACATTTTCAATACATGTACTCAAACAAGTTGCGTTTCAAGGTTGGCGATAAGCGTTTTTACGACTCATAAAAAAACGAAGCTAATTAAAGCAAAACAATGGGTAACAACCTATGTAGCAATAAAACGTTATTTAATTATAGCAGAAACAGGAGGCAAGATCTCCGAATATTACCTAGATATATTTTAAGATATACAACTTGTGGTGTGGATTTAGATCTTTTTGGTTCAAAAATTCAACATATGAAGAAATGGCGCCAATTATATCGGACGCAAGTTTGAATCATAGCGCGATCCGCTCCATCCCGATCCGGTCAAAAATTATTGTGACATAACATTTTAATTGACATTACCTACTTAATCGACAATTAGGTATACTGCTTCAGTTCGTGAAGCAAATGTTGGACAATTTAATGAAACTCTCCAATAAATTCAACTCGGATTATGTAACCAGATAAGTACGTAAGCAAAAGGAGAATCCCTACCTTGGAGTCCGGGTTCTGTTTCGAGCTGCTGGTGTACAACTGATGGAACGAAGTGCTTCCAGGTTGGTTTATTTTCCGATCAAGATATTACACACGCGATGGTTTATTTCAGAGGCACAAACACTGTAGGTTCAAGTCACGAAAATATGCCGCCAACTATCGAGGTTAACTTATAGTTAGAGCACTCGGATAAAAATAAAAATTCCGACTGATCGCCAAAGACACTACCGACTCAGCTGTTGGGAGTGTAAATGTTGTTAATGACGTTTTTTCCAACGCCGTGTGTTATGGTGACGTTCTCCGTATATTCGGGTTAAGAACTGGTGGTTTCGATGCCGTATTATGTAATTTTGTAGTGCAAGCGTCGGCGTGAACAAGACCTTGCCGCAACGTTACGATGAAGACTCGGTTGAAGGCTGACGATGTTTACGTTTGTGATCGATACAAAACTTTATGAATATGGAAAACGCACTTGTGTACCCATAAAGAGACTCTAATTACAACATGTAACTATCTTACGTTGAGTCACTTCACTCATTACTTGACTCACGTCCGGTGCGATCTTAAATTTTGAAATATTAATGCCCGGACCTTTCCATTCAACAGCCTGGTTCGATGTTGGGTTTTAAAGCACTGACATAACAAAAACAACGCAGTTCACATTGTCGGATTGTCACTGACCTATTTAATTATACGACCATGACTAGATGTCTTAAATATTTGCTCCCGCATTGTTAAGGAAAATTTACGCTTGAATAATTATTTATTTCTGCTTCGAGATAAGTGATAAGGTAAATGAACGTGATTGTTGCCAAAACATTTTATATTTTTAGAAAACTTTATGAGATGACTGAAATACAGAAATTTATTTTAAAATTTAAATTAACATTTTAATTAAATTTTGGCAACATTGTCGACATTTAGACAAATTGGTTTTTGCTCATCGTACATAGAAATATAATTAAGTGAGACAAATATAAACATAAATATAACTAAAAGTAATTTTTTAACGATGGCTTAAAAGGGACACTATTCGCACTAATAAAATTATTAGTTTTCGCCACGGTATTAGTTTTTAACTACAGTGGTAACTCGTTAATCCGGATCAATCAAAACACACTCGATATGAATTACTGCTGCTAAATTTTCATTTTGTGCTTCCTCTTGAATATTGTTGTTAGATTTAAAAAAGCCAAAGAGTCAAAGATGAAAGAGAGAAAAGGGAACAAAGAAACTAGAGATATCAAAGATGCAAGACAGATTAAAGTGGTTATACAAACAAATCAAGGAAACTGAAAACCCAAAAAGACGAAAGAAAGAAATGAAAAGATACACAAACATACCAAAAGATACTAGCACAGGTAGTGAAGATACTAAAGGGACTAAAGAGATTAAAGAGACTAAAGAGACTAAAGAGGCTAAAGAAACTAAAGAGACCAAAAAGACTAAAGAGAGTAAAAAGCTAAAAGTGCAAAAAAGAAAAAAAAAAAAGAAAATATAAAAATAAAACGAAGGATCACAGAGACCAAACAAACTCGAGACAAATAGACAAAAGGGAAAAGGTAAAAAACAGGCAAAACCATCAGTAGAACCAAAAGAGATAAAAAGACGAAAGAAACTAACTAACTAAGACACACAACTAAGAAACCTAAGAGACTAAAGTGACTACTGCGACAAAGATACCATAGAGATCAAAATATGAAAGAGATTACAAAAACACAATAGACAAATAGAAGCTAAAGCAGCAATAAAAATTAAGGGGATCTAAATCCAAAAAAATAAAATTAAGGAACAATAAAGCAACATAATAAAGAAAACATACTAAAAAGTAAGAAACTACAGAGCCCAATGCCATCAGAACGACCAGAAATATAAAAAAAATAAAGACACTGAAGACACTAAAGTGACTGCAATAACCATAGGAACAATCTTCTATATACAGGGTTAGTCAAAAGTATGGAATAGGCGGTTTATCTCCGTAAATATGAATTTTATTACAAAATGTCTTTAATAAGAGTTGTTTTACTAATTATTCTCTATTTCTTAATCTGCTCGTTGTTTTTATATGTCAACGCATTTCAATGGAAACGTAAATAAATTTTGTTTTTTGAATGGCAACCTAGTAATTTTTTACTGATTTTTGTTTCTCTTTTTTTTATTTGAAATGACCTGGTATTTTTTTAATATCCTTTCATAACAAAATTTCTGTGTAAAATTATAATTTCTAACAAATAAACGACAAAATTGGTATCAAATCAGATTCTCCAATTTTTAGTGATGCTTTTTATTAATGTGATGATAATTCTACAAAGAATTATAGTGGCCTCTGTTCTTTTAATGGTATTTTTCATGTCATTGTGAAGTACCTTTCAATAAGTTAACAAATCAATTTAATAAGGATAGTTTTATTTTAATTTGTAAACATGAAACTTAGTGACACTGAAAGAATTGAAATCCTCATGATGGTTGGTTATGGAGATCGACAACGTTTGCAGCAAGATGTTTGTCATTTATTTAACAACGTTCATCCTGTACTCGATATTGTACAATTACTTCCGGATGCAGATCGACAAAGAATGCCAAACCGAGATATTTGGTTTCAGCAAGACGCCGCTCCACCCCATTATGGGGTTGATGTTTGCCTATTTCTGGATAACATTTTTTCAGGTCGTTGGATAGGACGTCGGGGGCCTATTGAATGGCCTGCTAGGTCCCCCGATTTAAACCCCTTAGATTCTTTTCTCTGGGGTCATTTAAAAACTAAAGTTTACAAAGAAAACCCCAAAATTTGGAAGATTTAGAAGTCAAAATCAGACATGGAATCGCAGAAATACCACCTAACTGGCTACAAAATTCGTTACGCAATTTTTATGACAGATTAGGTTACTGTCAAGCTGCAGGGGGTCTTCAGTTTGAACATTTAATTTAAGTTAAACATTATTTGATTGAATAAAGTATTATGTCCATTTTCTCTAAAATTTTGTTATCAAACCACTCAAAAAAATACCAGATCATTTCAATAAAAAAAGAGAAACAAAAATCTGCAAAAAAATTACTAGGTTGCCATTTAAAAAACAAAAATCAGTTACGTTTCCATGGAAATGCGTTGACATATAGAAACAACGAGCAGATTAAGAAATAGAGAATAATTAGTAAAAAAACTTTTATAAAAGACATATTGTCATAAAATTCATATTTACGGAGATAAACCGCCCATTCCATACTTTTGAGGAGTCCCTTGGGCTAGACCGATTTTTCGGCTCGACCGATTCTTATGATTATTTTTTTTTGTATATTTGATAGGTATGAGAATAAGTGGTAAGCTATTTTTCACATCGACATGGGGGCCCAGAGGGGGCCCTTGAGCTGGACCAATTTTTCGGGTTGACCGATTCTTATGAATTTTTTTTTTGTATATTTGGTAGATATGAGAATAGGTGGTAAACTATTTTTCACATGGACATGGGGGCCCACAGGGGGCCCTCGGGCTGGACCGATTTTTCGGGTTGACCGATTCTTATGAATTTTTTTTTTGTATATTTGATAGGTATGGGAATAGGTCGTTAAGTATTTTTCACATGAATATGGGGGCCCAGGGGGCCCCCTTGGGCTGGACCGATTTTGCGGCTCGACCGAGTTTTATGAAGTATTTTTTTTTATATTTGGTAGGTATGGGAATAAGTCATAAACTATTTTTCACATTGGACATGGGGCCCAGGTGGGCCCCTTGGGCTGGACCGATTATTATGATCTTTGATTTGTTGGATTTGCCTCCGCCCCGAATAGCAGAATAACTTTTGAAACATAGACAGGGGGTTCAGGGGGAACCCTTGGGTTTATAACTCAAGAACATCTGGACCGATTTTTATGATCTTTGGTTTGTTGTGTTTGTCTCCGTCCCGAATAGCAGAATAACTATTAATAAATGAACATGGGGGCTCAGGGGCCTCCTTTGGTTTATAACTCAAGAACGGCTGGTCCGATCTTTAATTTGTTGGATTTGCCTCCGCCCCGAATAACAAATTAAATATTAAAACATCGGAAAAATTACAGGGGGCGGGGAGCTTGGTACAGGGCAACGACAACAACAAAGCCCCCCTGGCACGACAATAACAAATAACGACGGCCATCAAAATTTGCCGTCGGGGATTTAAAAATGAAAATCGATTCTTAAGGAGTAAACTCCAAAGTTCCACTTCTGTTGCAACTCCACACACATTTTTTTCTTTTTTCTTTTCTTTTTCTTTTCGGGGGCGAATAACTATTAAATCATCGGAATACATGGCAGAAACAAAAATGAACATGGCGTTGTATGCTGGTTCCGGCAATGCCAGGAGATGGCGTTGTGTGCATTATGTTTTGATAAAAAAGTGAATTCAGCTAATAAGTTAACACAACATTTATTGATTCTAAGGCAATACAAAGTTCGCCGGGTCAGCTAGTATAATATAAATACAACAAACCCAAATAAACGAAAAAGAAAACAAAAGCACAGACGACTAAGTAGACGAAAAGGACAAAAATAGACAGTAAAAAATCTAATGAGAAAAACAGTTAAAGGTAAAAAAGAGACCAAAGTGATAACACAAGAAATGAGACGAAAGAAGCAAAAGAACCATAAGAGATCAGAAAGACCATAGAAACAAAACAGATAAAGGAGACAAAAAAATAAAGCAAAGAGATCTTACAGACCAAAGCCAACGACGTCAGAAAATATAGACCGGGTAAGCTTGTAGGCGAATTGTTTGAAGTCAACATCATGGGCAAGAGAGGTGAGTCGCGAAGGGGATACAGTTGTTTCAATGGAATTTCGACCTTAAATCCCTCTGCACTGATTGGTTCATTTAATTGTTCCTTTATTTTCGGGAGATTCCGTCCAACGCCGTAGCGTAAGTTCGTGAGCAAAGTCATAGGCGTACAAAACCATACAAAAAAATCATTACAATTTTTATCTTTTAGCTTTCCACAGCGCGAGAAGTGGTTCAAATGATTGAACATGGAACCTAATTTCAATAAAACCATCGCTTTTGATTTATTTAAATTTATTTGAATGCTTCCTATGTTTGATACGCCACTGACTGTAAACCAACAACAAAAATGAACCAATCAGCGCAGAGGGATTTAAGGTCGAAATTCCAACTTCTCGTGGTTTCCACTTTCCCCTCAGGTCGGATCTTGGTTACAAACAATCGGAGTGAGTAGCACAAGTAGGACCAAAACACAAAACAAAACACCAGACAAACACAAAAAACCAAAGTGACTAAACATTCTTTTAGATGGAGAATTTGACGTGCAAAGCTTACTGGATGTATGACTCATTTATGAAGGCCTTCTACATTTTTACATTATTTGTTCCATGATTCACATTTCGTGTTTCACATTTAATATTGTGGGCTTCATATTTCATGTTTCGCATTTTGCATTTTACCTCTCATATTTGATATTGTATTTCGTAATTCAAAGCTCAAATTTCACGTTTCATATTCCAAATTTTATATTTTTTCATATTTCGTATTTCATAAATTACTTGCATTTCATGACATGTATCTCCTAAGTTATATTTCATGATTTAATTCATATGTTCCGTATTCCTACATTTCACAATTATGTATACTGTATTTCACCTTTCATATTACATATTTCATATTGCCTTTCGCTATCTACATCTCATATTTCTTTTTAGGATTCAGAATACCTCAATATATTCTAGGACCTTTTAAGATTTTCAAAAATCTTCAAGACATTGTAGTGCTGTTCATTGTTTTATTACATTCGGGTTATTAAAGAATTAAAAATCTGGACTATAAAATAGATAATAGTAGCAAATTCACAATCCGGATTATGGGTGCATCCGGACTACCGCGATACTATTGTATTTTGATTTTGTCTTCAGAAAATTGTGGTTATCAAGTTGTTATTTCTATTTTTGCTTATCTTAAGGGGATCTAAATCCAAAAAAAAAAATAAAGGAACAATAAAGCAACATAATAAACAAAACATAGTAAAAAGTAAGAAATTACAGAGCCCAAAGCCATCAGAGCGAAGAGAGACATAAAAAAAAATTAAGATACTGAAGACACTAACTAATTTCATATTTTTGTTGGTGAGGCATAAATCCGAAAGATTACCCTATGCTATCCTGCATTTACATTTACCGTACTGCTCACGAGAACAAAATTTCGTCACGCTCACTGTTTGGATAGATGGGAGTGAATTATAAGACCTTGTCAAATGAAAAAAGGACATGTAAAAAATAAGTGAAGAAGACGGAAATATTTAAGTACAAATCAACGGCCAATTTTCGAGAGAGTTCTAGAAGAATATCCAAATAATTTCATCTTCACCTCGCGCTTTTGAATTTGTCCTGAAATAATCAAGAAGCCGAAGCTACTTCCTCTATTATTTATTCCAATGGAAAAATGCAAAAAAGCTTTACTTTTGACTTTGACCTTGAATATTTTTTTTAGCGGACATAGGATCGGTGAGGACTTTTGATATTTTATTTGTAATAGTGTATCCAAGACCTGTCCCAATTTTCAGCTCCATGCGAATTAATCTAAATTAAAATGTCTATTTTGACCGGACTAGCAGTAAAAGAAATTGAGAGTACTCCGATATAAAAAACGTATAATTCGTTGGAACGTAGAATCTTCAAATAAATAACCTACCGCTTTAATTGAAAGCTCTAAATACATAAAGTAAACATAAACCGTTTTTCAACAAGTCGTAATGTAAAAATAAAATGTACATACAGTGCGGGAATAAACAGTTGTCTCAATTAATAACACCATTTTGAAATTGACAAGGAGCTCTCCGGTTCAATATAATTATTGATTGCTACCTTACAAAGACAATGGCTGGATTTTAGAAATAGTTTAATTTGTTTGGTCAACTGTATTGTCAAATAACGATCACCCAAAAGACCAGTGCATAAATTTATTCCAACATCTTGCCTGGAAGGTTCTGGCCAACAGGATTCAGCGTCTAAGAACGATATTAGCACTAAGAAAGTACCTCGGCATAAAATGCTCTCGTCAGTGCACGTGTATTTCTTTTCCACTTCCATGTGTAGTCTCTTGGTCATGGTTAAGTAATCACATACATAAACTAAACACAACGGCAGATATGTCATAACAACTTTAAGAACTTATTATGTTAGAAACTCGACTATGTCTAATCTCTTTAATTTGATGATATATACCATTTCTTTTTGTTATGTAGACTTATATACTTACCTATTATATTTGCTCTGGGGAGTGTGTGCTGGAACTGCATAAATTGTGTATTGGATAAGTTAGCATTGGCTATCTTTCTTGCACTAAACATAATATCATCCATTCGACTCTCAGCAACATGAGGCGGGAGTGCGTGCGAGTATCGAGATTCGAGCAGCTGAGTTCTTTACACGAAGAAATCATGTCTCATTCTACATAAGTCAGACAGGTCGCAAAATATCAGACCGTATTAAAGAACATTTCAGGCACATCTATAACAACACAGATCTTGATCCTCCTCCATCAACACCTTCTTCTTTCGCCAATCATATATTAATAACGAAACATAGTTTTTCACCATCAAATTCCAAATTGATTCATAAATGGAATAAAGGCCGGAAATTAGATTTTTTTGAGACATTGGAAATTAGGAAAGCCTTGAAACTGGAAAACCGATCTTGTTTAAACGAATAGAATAACTTCAATAACCCCATAATTAATTCACTATTTTAATTTTTTACCACTCAAACAAATCTTTTAAACTATGTAACCTTTTCAAAACGTCAAATTTAATTCAAAATAACGTCAACGTCATAATTTTTAATATTCTTTAAGGTAAGAACCCCTCTGTAATTCATCAATTGTCTCATTAATCTCTTGTTAAATTAGGGCTGATGATGGCAGTAGTGTTCTTCCATTTGTAATTTTACGCTTATTAAAGTTTGTGGAGTTCGACTTAGAATATTTAAATTTTAATTTAGAAAAATAAGTTAATAAAATTGTATAATTTGATACAAGTATTTACAGTTTACATACGTTTAACGTACCTATATGTGATTCGAGTGTTTACTATTTACTATTTACATACATTACAGAGAGACAATAGTGAAATCATATGCTCAGCGTCTCGAAAGAGAAAAAAAAATCGAAAAACAACTTCAGAGTCTGAAAAAAATACCAAAAACAAATGCTCAATGCCAAAATATACAATTATAAACAATATAAATCTACATATGGAATTACATTCGGAGTTGAAGAGAAAGCGTTCCTGACGGGGGTTAGTTGTACATAATCACTTCTATTGTTCATTCGTACGATATTGAAAGTGCAAGAATTAATCTTACTTATTGTTAGAATAAAAAAGGTTTTGCACCGACGTGTTCAACAAACTTCTAGAATTTAAGTTTTTTTAATCCGTAGTGATATATTAAATTCGCTTCTTAAATAAAATAAGTCTCTAGCAAAAACGGTAAACATTTATCAATTACGAACAATGGGAAATGGACAAGATTGAGACTCGTGGCAAGGTCCGTTTTGTGGACTGTCCTTCTGCCATAAACGAAGGTAAAAGTGATTAAACGAAATCATACGGTTTGACCAACCGTGTCAAAGGAATTGAGTAATTCTGTCTGTGCTAATGAACTGTGAATGTTGACCTTCCTATACTACTTAAATCTCATTTTACTTGGTTATAATATTTACAACTAATTTTAATTTAATAAGTTCATCCATAAGGAAATTTTAAAGAGCACATCTTAGCGCGGATGAACGTGAGGGACACGGATCAAAATCATACAGTATGTACAGGATGTCTTATCTGCAATAAATTTAAAAGGTAATAAAGAAAAATACGGTAAACCCATTCCTGTAATTTTGATGTAGCAATACTTCCCCAATTCTGAAAAAAAAACTGATGAGGCTGTAAACACCCAGTTCGGATATAAATATATGTAGATAACACGCAAAAAGTTTTTAAACATCGTTTTGTCAGTTACAATAAACTAGACGCTGACTTTTCAAAAATACAAAAATTTTAAAAACTACAACTTTGTACATGGCACCAATAATGAATTAGAGGAACTCGGTAGAAGCTAACTGAAGATGATGATTCTTTGGTAGATAAAATCAATTAACCCTCGACTGGCATTTTATACCGCCGCATGCACCGCTCTTTGGCGATATTTGGGAGGCAGGAGTAAAAACTTTATAGCATCATTTATTTAAAACGTGTGGCCGGCAACCCTTATTTATTGTTTAAAGAATTGCAGACCTTGCTAACATAGATTAAATCGAATGTACATTCCCGTCCTATGTATCCCCAAATGATTTTAGCCCCCTCAACCAGTGATATTTATTAATCGGGAGACCATTAGTTGCAGGATGCACATCTATAGGATGAAGCCGAAAAGCGTCTAGTCCCTTATCAAGGAATTTAGGAGCCCCAAAGAATACGTATCTGAACTTCAACAAGGCTGAATGGAAACAGACGAAAGACATCGTCAAGATCGGCGCACTTGTGGAATTAGTGCTCTCAGGAAATCAGACCCGATGATCGCAAGTGCACTGAAAACAGAAGTATTTTGTAAGTGCTAGAGTTGTTAAAGTGAAAGCGGTAACTCCGATAAGAATAATTTGAAAGATGTCATGCCGGCAAAAATAAAGGGTGTTCAACTGAAAATATATTTGGAGGAGGCTATGATGCGCGTTATTTTAAGGATGCGTTAAAAGGCCTACATAACCTGATGGCTAATGACATTCACAATGACATGAGTGTGAAGCAAAAGTTATGCAGCGTCTACTCCAAATATATTTTCATTTGAACACCCGTTAATAATAAAAGGATGTCTGAAAAATTTTATAGAGAAAAAATTTTTTGCACTGACTTATTTTAATAAATTTTCGTGGTACAAAATTTGTATGGCAATCTTACTGAAATTCTCTGTGATGAGTTTTCACCATAACCTCAAGATCACACTGACATTTCGTTCAGTGCAGGGTTCACTGTCTCTTACCAATGGAAAAAAATCAAGATTTTGGGTGCGTTAATGGCTTATTAACAATGTGGCTAATGTAATTCTTTTGTGGTGGTTAATATTGTACTAAAAAGTTTGAATAATTTTATCGATCAATATTGGCGTTAAAATTGCGCTTTTCAACTAAAAATACCATTATTATGACCAATTGAATCTTACTTGTTTACATTAACTAAAATTAAATTTTTATATAAATCCATTCATAAATAAAAGACGATACGTAATAAAATAGTTCTTACTACACGATTAGTAACGTTTTAACGTATTCAGTATCAATTAATCGAAATCATCACGCCCATCCATATAGAATACAATTTATGGCATGTAACTGTTTACAGTAATGGTTATTGCATGTAATTGCTATTGATTTTGATTTCATACCCGTGACAGTAACGTTTATCTTTCTATGAAGTAAAATGGATTTAATTTTTAATATAATGTGTTTTCTTTGTATTACCATTACCACCAACATTATTTTCTAAAACTTCGTGACACACATTTCTAGAAACATTGATTTTTTCATTAAATATTTACATTGAGTAAAAATTCTGTCCACCACAAATGGTTATTAAATTTTAGAGGTTCAAAAATGTTTTGTTTTTCTGTTTCTGCCAAGCATTCTTGTCTCGGCACCCCCGACCTCCCTGTACCAAGGGGGCCCCCTTTGGGGGCCTCATCCTTGTTTTAGTCACCGTAACAATTTTTGTCAATCAGAAAATAATTAAATAAAGTCGATTCCTACCATCGTCTTGGCAAGTTTCACTTTCAGTCGTATACTTATAAAGGTGAGACACAACATTTTTTTTATAATGCCAGTGAGCTCATGTCCCTCCTGTCTTTTTGATCACTCCATGGTTTGTACTCCAGGATTACCAATTTTAATGTAAATCGTATTGTTGCCAACTCAAATTTTTAAGCAAATCCGTGAAAAAATAAAATCTACAATAATTCTCTGTGCTGATTTCGTAAATTGGTCTGTACAAACCACACAAAAGTTTACAATATTCCGTCACTTATTGGTTCTTGTAGGTGTGTCATTAATTTTATTTTACCGGTATTTTTATAGGCAATTTATATGAACAGTAACATATCTTGTAAGCTAATTTAATTGAAATATTTCGCCCACGATAAAAACACAAAACTTTAGGTGCTTCAAGTTTATTAAGTTTATTACAATGGATTTTATATTACCTGAGAAGTTTTATGAGTGGAAGTAAATAAATAAAGTTATTTGCATTTGTACGACTGGCTATCACTAATAGATATTTTGTTCGTCCCCTAGCCGAAAGTGCGGTCTTCCCGGCCGCATTTCACTCCGGGAACAGCGGAAACCCAACTTTCTAGCCTTGGGTCGTAATATACTTTTTCCCATATGTAAGAACTGTCAATGCACATTTCAAGGTTAATTTTATTTGAGATTATTGTTAATAATGACACTTATTTTTTATGTAAGTGCGTTTCAGTGTTAAAGTTTTCACAGTTCAATGTGGACAATTAAAAAATAAATATGTAAAGCATGTCAACAGAAAAATGCAAATTTTGGAAATTATATATTTGTGTTTACAGTTTTATTTTGGAATAAAATAAATATACGTACATATTTTCAGGAGTCAAGGTTTAACACTTACTTTTGAGGTAGTGTATTGATTTAGGCCTCAACGCACGCGATAACTATTGATTTCAAATTATTTTCAATTATATGTAGTGCTTGAGAATATCTAAAACTATTTATAGTACAAGAACACAGGAGGGCTAATTATATACACACTACATTAAGATGAAGGTGGAATTAATTAGAGTAAAGGTTATACAACAGTGTCTATAAATGATTCACAGTTTGCAATACTTTTTAAAGCAGAAAAAACTATGCAAAATTAATTTGAGGGATCATGGAACTTGAAATTGTATGAAGTCTAAAAAGGTCAGAAATATTTATTATTGCGAGCACGAGAAAAAAATCTTAAAATTTTCATTGGACAATAGTGTGTTTATTTATTTAAAAATTTTATCTTGTTAAACAAATGTTTTAAAATTGAAATTTATGTTTGTTTTTGTTAAATGTTCAAAAATGATCTTAATACAAATTTATTTTCCCGACCATCTCGAACAATTTGCGAGATACCTTAAAATGTAAAATCACTTCCCCAAATTTTAACTTTGTGTCTGTTGCAGTTGCGTACGGTGATTTTTGTGCTACCTTTTGATTTTTTTTTTACTCTACAACCACAGAGTTTATGACAAAAGTGTATTGGGAAAAATTGTTGCTATTGATGAGATCTATTAGAGATTTGTAGGTGGAACACTATTTCCATAGAAATTAAAAAATAACAGTGCTAAATAATAGGCGGCAGTACGGTTTCTCGTTTTGTGACGAGATGAGGCATGTGACAATAAGGGATTTCGGTATTGCGTAGAATTGTGAACTTCATTGGCATATGAATTATTGCGTTGAGGGAGCTAAGTCATTCACTTGTCGGGTACTATTCACAGCAAGAAAATAATCAATATGATTTTCGCCCAACTCTTTAATTTTGAGACGTTTAGTTTTAGGGCTGTCATTTACTAGAGATAGAGCCTTTACCAAATGCACGGGAAACATGTTACCATTTTATTGAATTTTACGGGTTTAATTTTGATTATTTGAATATGCGGTTATCAAAAAACGATAAAGGAAATCTTAATTCACGGTAATACGGTATTACAAAGCCCATATTAGCATTTGTTTATTCATAAAAGGAGTACGTATATTAGAAGTATATATTAGGAGTATAAATGAATGGCTTTGGATTTTTTTCTGAAAAATAAAGCACAATAAAATTCAATAATGTTTGTCGACAAAATTATTTCTGAAGTAAACATGAAGTATACAGAAAGATGTATAATTGGGTAGAAACTTGGGTAGAAAATTTAGAATTTGGTCTAGCTTTGGAGCGGAAGATATCGCGTTTTACAGTGGTCAGGTATAGGATAAAAGCTCTTGACAAACCCGATCATAAAATAATAAACTTGGGCGAACACAAACACAGCAGGTATTTTTTATGATGCTTTCCAGCTTCCGGAATTCCAAAACCCTCAAAATACGGATCGACCAAGACCAAGTAAAAATACTTTGCAGTATTTATCAAAAAAAGTTGCTTGTCTCTGTATAAACGATGAGACCAAGCAAATACAAATAAACAAAGAACTTTCAGATTCAAGGACAATTAGCAATTTGTCGAAAAAATGTTTCTTTTTTTATTGTATATTCCGGCGATCAAAATGATTTATTAATTGAAATAATTTATAGAAATGAAATTCTATGACAAGCAATTAAAAATGTTTTTTAAATTGCATAGCTGGTGGCATAAAAGAATTGACCTGGTTGAGCAATTAACATTACATTACATCAAACTTTATCATCACACTGTATGTATTAGGGAGGAAAGTATATATATGATATAATTCAATGAATTTCATTACTTGATAATTATTAATAATTAATTTTTGTTGTTAATTGTGAATATTGAACACACCGCTAATGAATCGAAATGAAATCTGCAACGACTTGTCTGCACACACAGTGAATTATCCCCGCGCGGTTTTAATTGCACACGCCAAAAATCAAGATAGTTTTGAATGCAGCGGAATCGACCTTTATTGAATTTCACCGGTTTAGTTTTGATCATTTGAATATGCGGTTATGAAAAATCAAAAAAGGGCATCTTATTTCAGAGTAAGACTTTATTACAAACCCCATATCAGCAATTGTTTATTTATAAAGAAATGATCAAAGAATGTCCCCCAAAACGATTCATGTTGAAATTTGACGTAATAAAAGTAAAAAAAGTGACACTATAAATAGTATTCAGCGTTGCCTTGAAAATAAACAATAAAAACATATTTGGAAAAGGAACATAGAGGATTATCAAATTATCACTATAATCCAAAAATTTAAAAGTCCTAAGATTGATGATGAATGAATAATAATAAAATAATCTATAATACAATTCAATAAATATTGCTAAAAATTCACAGGACATTCCTCAAATCAGACATAATTGTTAATTATGAATTTGTTAATTATTAATTGTTGTTATTATTGTTAATAATGTTAATACACACAGTGAATCATCCCCACGCTGTTTTAATTGCAAATGTCAAAAATCAGAACAATTTTGATTCCAGCGGAATAAATTGCGAATTCCACAATCTTGACCAGACGAGAAGTTTTAATTGACTGTACCCCGTTCTCCGTGCGGTCAATGCAATACATTTTCCAGCAATCTTTTTTTCAAATTTGCCGCAAGAGAACCTTCTGTCAGAGACCTATGGGTGAACCACGAGTGGACCCCTTTATTACGGGTATTTTATTACGGCGAAAGTCCCTATTGTAAAGAAATATGGTCACCCAGGTCATCAATATTCATTTTTAAAGTTTCCAAATAACATGGGTTGTTCGTTTGTCCCCAAAAGCAAAAGGACACTGTAATACCACAAACCAAATCCGACCCAGACATTTTAGTTCTTCTATTCTCAACGAGGTTGCAGCATCTCGCGGCCAAAATTCAAGATTTTATCTCACTTCAACATCGGAAGAAATTTGTCTCTCACTAAATGACAACCTTATTAAGGCACGAATTGACACCAGAAATTTTCAAATAGAATAACCCACTCAGTCGATAAGTACATTGACTTCAAAACGAGAATTTTTACGTGAAGCATAAAACCAAAGACTTTGAAGAAGAAAATTGTGGAAGTAACAACCTCAAGAACTAATCAGTGAAGGAAGTAAACATCTAATAAAAATGAAACAAAATAAGGAATTGAAAAACTTTTAAGAAACTGGATATGCTAGATACGTAGGATACCGAAAAAACTGAGACTAAAAACAGGAAAATGATATTGAAGTAGTGAAATAGATAAACTGAAAAAAAAATCAGATTTGACACAAAACTGACCTGAGAAATTTTGGCAATTAGAGACTTGTGCAAGCTATAGCTATAATAGAGTCGGGCAGCATAAAAAAGTAACTATATTTGAAAAACTAGAGAAAAGAAGAAGCAGAGAAACTAAAAAACTAAAATTTGACAGAAAGGACCTAAATTTAGGACTGCAATAATCTGTACAAGATAAAAGAAAAATAGTTCAATCTAGAAGAATATTGAGAAATTTAAATTACAAACAATGTGAACTTCTTGAGAAACCTGGGAAGCCTAAGAATTTAAAGACCACAGGCGCCCGAAAAAGTTGAAGTTTTAGAACTTAAAATACAATAATTTTGGAATCTAATAAATTGAAAAAAAAAAATGAATCTGAATCTCCGAAGTCGAGGAACTGAAATGAAAAACATAAAGGCACAAAAGAAATTAAAAATACGAAAAAAGCATAAGGAAATTCTGGGAAACCTGAGGACCTGAAAAATAAATGAAACAACACAGTTAAGAATATTTTGTAGAATTTAAAAAGTGTGAAGGCAGAGAATGAAAAAATGAGGAAAGTAGTACTTGAATTGTAGAACTATAAAACTACTGACGTGTGAAGAATAGTTGAACGAATTGTACAATAGTTTTGTTTGCCATAAAAATACCAATATAATTTTTTGCAGATGCAAATTGTTATTACCTAAATCATAAACACTAAACATAATAAAACAAATATATTATCAATTTTATCTACAGTTGCGCTCACAGAATTTCGTCAGTCACTTTTATGTCATGTATTCTATGCTTTATTGTTATTATGACGTCTCTAAATTTTCTGTTACGTTGAAGTGCTTGTCAAAATGCTAGCAGTATCTAATTTTAATAAATTTAGAATAATACACCTTGCATAATACACATAATAAGGGTAGGAATAATTCAAGACTGTTTCACAGCAAATGCCAGATGAGTGACAATTACTGACGAAATTCTGTGACCGCAACTGTACTTATTTTGATTTATAATTTTGTAAACTCAACGTCAATTTATTGAAATCAATATACTTCATTAAAATATTTTTCACTAGGTTAAATTATTACTATTAAACTAGGAACAAAATTTCCTTCCATATTGCACGAAAGCAGAAGCGACTATAGTCCACCACGCGGCGCAATAGGTACTCGCACAGCCTTCATTTTGTTAAATGCGCACATGAAGATGAAGGTGCTGTGAATTCCTGCTGGTCAGATTTCGACATCAATATGAAAAGATGGCAATTAAAGTAACGTAACCGTATCGAATATGGCGTACATAAAGAACCAATAAGAGGTTCAGATTAGATTCAATGGAATCTCTGAATACCAAAACCGAATGTCTAAGTGGCGACCGTTCCTCCCACTAGGCCTTCGACTTGTTGCAAATCGTGTACCTACAGTGTGTTGTATCCCGTGAAGAAACCACTAAACTCTCATCATTGGATTCTGATGCAAAAACGACCATCACGAAGAGCGTCTTGATCAGTACAAACAGGATAGGCAGGTTGTTTAACCATGCGGGGATGGACTCGAAAGAAATAGCAAGTCATTGCGTATCAAATGATGCCATTTAATTTAAAATCATTTATTTAATTTGCCAAATAAAGGTCCGCTGTACCGACACGGAATTACATGCGAGTGATTGACAGCGCACGGAGACGGCGATGGAGAAGTGCCATTTTAATTAGCTTACCTGATAAGAAATTAATTTACACTTGTCGCCGCTTAATGTTTATTGAGATACCAAAACTCATAAAATGACCAGAAAATAAAAAGTCAGTTGATCACATTGTATTTTTAATTAGCTGACTCAATCAGAAATATTTCCGAGGTCTACTGCCACCTATTCCTGAGAGTGGCGAGACATAAAATGTTTCTAAATTTCTATATAGACTATTTAGAGTTTACTTTATCTGAAAATCAGAATAAAGGGAGAGAGGAAATGAATTTATTATCTGCTGTAACATGGTTGAAGAAAAATAACGACTGACGATTTATGAAAGGAAATGAAAAGTATATTGACAAAAATATCTACAATCGAATCCTTCCTCCTTTTTTGAAGTCCCTTTTTGAATATCACACTACAGGCTACAGGCTTTTATATATGTATATTCGTTAAGTAGGTACTCGTTTAATTAAATTTAGACTTTTAGAGTTTGCAATGTACTGTACTTCAACATCAAAGACTACAAAGGATTGTAAAAATAAACTACAAAAACAAATATATTGTAGGTAAAAGTTAAAACAGTATTTTAGTACCTCAATTTTTATTACTCTCCGCTCATTTCACCGTCGGCGTCGGGTCTATTTTTGTTCGTGTTGGGCTGCAATAAAATAATTATAAACAGTTCATAACATTATCTTGTGGTTTGTAGATATACTAAACACTTTTAGTACATTAATTTATTTCCGTGCAATTTTGGTTTACTAAATTTATAGAAACTGTTCAATTAGTGAATATTCTTGTGGCAGTACAATATTTTTATGATAATTATTAATTTAACAATTAAGAATTTATTGACAAATATAACGTATGACTGTTACAATAAATTCCATGTGATTCGTCCCATTTCTAGCTCTAATGAAATAAATCAAGATTCAGTGTATACTACCTTAAATATACATTATAAAACAATACCAAAACGTGTACGAAAATGTCACATACAGCATATACCATGAGATCATTTAAATTATAAATTAGACTAGGCTGTGAAATTTAAATTAGGTTGCCAAAAAAACGGCAACCGAATGGTATATTTTCGAAATGCCTATCCTAGTTTTCCTGCAGATTATCAAAAATTAGTCCAACAAATTTATAAATGTGTGGCAAGATTTCGTGCGAAGTCTGCACCTGACAATTCTAGATTATTTCATTTTGCCGAATCTCAAAAACACCTTATTTAAAAATAACCCGCACAACTTGAAGAACTGCAAGAGGCAATTTTTTAATGCATGCAACGTTCTGATGTTGGAAAATGCATTTAAAAGTATGAAAGGGAGAGTTAAGACCTGCATTGAAGCTGAGGGAGAACACTTTGAACATTTGCTGTAAACCTACAATAATTGTTAGTATTTTATTTTCTGTTATAATATAACTACTGGTATGATTATTATCGATGATATTATGAGGGAAATTGAGCTGGAGATGCCACGAATCCTAAGGACGAGTGGAATGTTCAGCATCAATTTGACGAATTTAATTACTTCGATGATTAATCATACCACGTGCTACATTCGATAAGACAATATAATGAATGAAATAAAATTGTTACTGTTTAATTATCAATTTATTTATTTAGTTTAGTTTAAATGTTTTTGACGTTTCTGCAGAATTTTATGGGGCCAGATCGAATCGTCTTCTGTATTGGCAATTAACCACTTGCAGTCGGCACAACAGTTTTAGAAAATAAGGGATTATATTCTGCTATATGCTCTTTCATTACCCCAGTTTGTTTGCAGATATAATATATTTGTTTTAACAAACCTTGTAGAGTATTTTCGTCCAAATTTTTTTGCATTTTTCTATTTTCTTCTTTCTGCGGCGGCACTCGTTTTGCTTTTCTCTGCGATTTTCAGAATGGTCCTTCTTTTCAAATCCCTTGCTTTTATAGTCTCTTGAAATTCATTGTCTTCAAAAGGATTGAATTTGATTCCAAACTTTTATACATTTCCTGCAAGGATTTCGTGTTTTTATTACGTACTCTTTGTACTCAGCTCCATCTGTTTTCCTCATGTTAAAAGCGTAGTCTTTCATAACACTTGCCAAATCTTGGATGTTTGTAGTTTCATTCATGGCGAAAATTGGCGCCTTTGAGATTCGGCGTTTTTTGGAACGGTCTTCCGAATGATTTCACTAACACATATCGTTGTTTGTTGCCTCACCTTTAATTGAACACAATTTATTTGTCAAACTGTCAAACAAATTTTTTTAAATCAAAAATCGTAAATGAAAGTAAACGTTTTGATTGGGGCATTTATGATCATGTGATGATGAATTATATTGTATTTGAATTAAAACAATTTAACATGAGAAACATAAACGTCACAATATAACCCCATAACCTCAAATACTCTTTCACTCAATTTGCAGGCTGGGTCATTGCATAAAAAACCCTACTCTAATTTATAATTTAAATGATTTCATGTTATGCAAATCCCCCACAAATAATTCGACCCATTACAACGCAATAAAAGTAGAGTAATAGTTCCGCGGCGGCCGAAGGAGCCAACACGCGATTATCCGCATTCAGAAGCATTATGGCCGAGTAGAATTGTAATTTTCAGCAGGAATAATAAAATCTTTGTTACTGTTATGTCGAGGCTACTGCGCATCTGGCAAATTACACATAATGCTTTTATAGCTTGTAATTAATTAGATATTATCAACATTTTCGTTTTTTCCTTGTAAAAAAGCACCGAAAGAATTTCCAATGTTATGATAGATATGTCCACAAATGTAAGTTACCGTATATTTACAACGGTCGTCAGTGTTTACGAGAATCTAAACCGCATTAAATAAATTCCTTCGTTATTTATTTCTCAAATTAACAGCAATCTTGGTGACAGAAGTCTCCGAGATGGAATCAATTCATAAATAATGCCGCCTCGCAACGAACAATAACATTAAACCGACGCACGGCGTTTCCGTCCACAAAAAAATCCTAAATACAAAAGCTCTTACATGAATTTGATAGATGAGTGTTTTAAATGCCTTAGATACCGAGAATAAAGTGCAAGAGTGCTGAAAGGAATGTAGGCAGTTTTGGGGGTTGAAATGACTTCTTTTTCTTCTAATCCCTAGTAAAATGCAAAACTGTTACACATTTCTGAAAGTACACTATTGAGAAAGATACGTTTTTGATGATTTCAACTTAATTTTGCGGCTGTAAATTTCAAAAAATGCTCCAACCGTGTGCTTTAATGCCACTTTTTCCCGAGCTCTCTTAAAACATGTTTTTATGGCTCTTTGTTTCTAAAGCGTGTAGTTTTTGACCTTTAAGTCTCACTTTAATATGAGCATTTATACCTAAAATTAGAACAAACTCGATTGAACTCTAGCATTACGTGACCTGGATTACTCGGTTGAAAAATAAATATTGCAGGCTTTCCCATTTTTAAATTTGCGAAGTGTAAGTGTAATATTGTTGTAAACGGGTTTTCAAATTCTGTTATGCCATGAGGTCTTGAAATGCTCATCGGTGTATTAAAAAAAAAGAAAACGAGTACACAATAAGATCACATGAAGAAAAATGAATCAAAGATTTTACATAAAGTATTTCGGTGTTATGGTTGATAGAAAAAAGTGTCCATCCCGAGATCACAGAAACGGATAAAAAGTGCATTTTGTGATTAGGATCTTTTTTCTTACCGAACGTCGTATTACCTTGAGAGCGTATGTATATTTTTTTCCGTCGTAATAATAATACAGGGAGACATACCTGTTCTTTTTGATCGAGCCAATATTGCCTTGTGGTACACAACCGAACAAACTTTTAATTTGAATACTGTTGTCGGTAGTGTGGTAGTTATCATGTCAGTGGAGTTGCTGGTCAGATTTCCAGGAATCGCAGGGCACTATGTGGCCGTGGTCTTGATTTCACGATGATGTTGCATTTAGTCCCGCCAGATACAATTAGACCTTACATTATTGGATTAATATACGTCCATCAATGCGCCACTAATATTACCCGTCCATATGCCAATTGAAAATCTCTGCTTGAGCAATTTTGCTTCATTTCGTTTCCATTCGAACGTTGCTTTTTATTCGCTTTTTGTGGTATTTGATGATACAATGAAAAACTCAACGCCAATGGCAAGAACGGACTCCAATGCTTTTGACCATTCGATGACAATGGGTGTCAAAATGTAATTTGCAACAATGGGGGAAATTGAAAATTAAATTTAACTTGGTTTAGTTTTGAAAGATCTTTGACAGACTTCAAGCCACAGATGGCATTGAAAGACATTGTCCTCTCTTGATTACTTTAGCTTGTATAATAATTACGAAGGTTATGGTTTTTTATGGAGTCACGCGGAATGAAAATTGAATAAGACACCATAAAATATAGCAGTGTAAAAGTAGAAAGATTCTCTGTTGAAATTTTTCACAGTTGGGTCGGGTAATTTAATAATTTAGTCTTAGTTTTAGCTGGAATAAAAACTTTGTTGATAATATAATCCCGTTACAGTTAGTTTAAACCGTTTTGATACAGGTACAAACATTTGCACCGAAATTAAGAAGAATAATAATGGATCTTGGATGTAGTTCCTACTGACTTTCACAGAGACCAGAAACAATATCCCTAGAAGCGACGGCTACGTGTTCTTGATGAAGAATCTTCATAAAAAATTGGTACATCATGTTGTCTGTGGAAAACAAAATTTAAATATAGAGAATTCTGACGTTCAAAGCCTTCTGGATGTACAGATCATTTATGAAGACTCTCTTGAAAAGAGTTTCATTCATAAATACAATTTGTGGTGTAAGCATATTCAATAATGTCATTATAAAATATACATAAAAGAAAGATTGGCTCTGCTGCAATGGGAAAAAATTTCCTTTAATTAATATTAATTTCCAAGATGTGATAATGATATGATATGAAACGGTTATTGCCATGTTGAAATAACAGCAGCTTGCGTAAAATCATATCGGTTTCATCGTGACTTCTTTCAGCCGCCATTCAACTGAAATTTTTTGTTGGTAAAACTGAAATTACCGACCGTTGCATTTTGAATTCTTCTGGAGTGGAGGGAATCGAATTGGCAATTGATGCATGCATAGGTGTTTGCTTTGACGCGGTGACTCATTTTGATCAATGCACTTTGTATATTAAATCCGCTTTTTTTCACATTTGAGTTTTTCACAGATCTTCGTCACGAATTTTTGAGAATCGAGTTATCCTGCTAAACATACTTACATGTTAAAGAATTATAATTCCAAAATCCGTCATCTCTAACAGGTTTAAAAGATTATTTTGACAAAACAAGACTAAAAAAAGTATTTTGAGAATAAATGGCCATTTAATTATAAATTAGAGTGGGCGTTTTCTTATGCAGTGGCCCAGCGTGCAAATTGAGGTTATAGTAAAGATTGTCACGTTTATGTTTCTCCTGTTGAACTGTTTTAATTTAAAGAAAATAAAACACTAACAAATATTGTAGGTTTATTGAGAATCACATACAGCAAATGTTCAAAGTGTTCTCCCCCAGCTCTTAACTCTCCGTTTCATATTTTCATGTGCATTTTACAACATCTAAAAGGTTATAGCGTTGTATGCATTAAAAATAGCTTCCTGCAGTTTTTCAGGATTGTGCGGCTGATTTTTAAATACAGTGTTTTTGAGATACGGGAAAATGAAATAATCTAGAATTGTCAGGTCCGAATTCGAGGCGGAAATTTAATAACAGGACTAATAAAACTAACACTCGCTGCGCGAACATCACATTTATAAATTTGTTGGACTAATTTTTGATAAACTGCAGGAAAATTAGGATGGGAATTTCGAAAAGCCTTTAATACAGCGTTCCATAGAATACTTCTATTCACCATTGTTTTCTTGAAGTAACTTTGACATTCAAATTTTGAATCAAATTGTCAAAAGTTAGTATGTAGTGCCAACCTAAATTATATTTCATAGCCTACTCTAATTTATAATTTAAATGATCTCACGGTATCTATATGAGAAATAATTAAATAACCATTTTTTTTCTATTTTGAAGATTTGAAAAGTCTCTCACAATACTAATTTTTAAGCGATGATTACGAAAAATTGCTTATTTTGGGACTGATCTGTCAGAATTTGACAGATGTGTACAAAAAAGGAAAACTTCACGGCTCCAAAAAACGCGGCCATACAAACGCCTTTTTGGTAATTATCGTCTAAAAAAAAATTCGAATTCTTTTTATCATCGCCTAAAAAACGTCGTGTGCACCTCGGCCAAAAGTTTTTTTTTTTGGCCTGATCTGCATTGTTTACATTTACGGCCTAGGTATTGTGTATCGAGGCCGTAAAAGTAATCTTTTTTGGCCGAATCTGTTGAATTCAGATAAGGACAAAAAAGCACTCGAGGTGCACATAACGTTTTTAGGCGATGATCACAAAAGAATTTTACGAAGGCGCTGAACGGACATGAGTGGAAAAATAACTGGAAAAGATTTTTTTTCTGGCAATTCCTTGATTTTTCTGGCAATTCCGACTTTATTCTGGCAATTCTGACTTTTTTCTGGCAATTCCGACTATATTCTGGCAATTGCGTTTTTTTCTGGCAATTCCGACTTTTTTCTGGCAATTCCAACTTTTTTCTGGCAATTCTGGACGATGGTGCTGTCTTTTTGCCCAAACTTAAAAGATGAAATAAATGTAGACATTTCGAGTATCACGTACAGGAAAATATGACCTTTTCGGAGATGTGGTGAGCGTAGCGAGGCATCAATTTCAGTGGTCCACGGAAGCTGTCGTCTGTGAAAATTTGTTTTTCCGTTTATCATTCCTAAAATGTGAGATACTCTCCACATTTCGATTTTCACGTACAGGGGAATATGACCTTCTTGGAGTATGCTTCTTTAAGGTGTCGAGCGTGTCGCACGAAGCATAAATTTTAGTGATCCACGGAAGTTACCATTTGTAAAAATTTGTTTTTCTGTGGATCATTGAAATTGGTGCCTCGCGCTACGCGCTCGATCACTTAAAAAACATAATCCAAGAAGGTCATATGTATTGCCCTGTACGTGAAACTCGAGGCCCCAATTTCAGTGATACACGGAAGTTGCCGTCTGTGAAAATTTGTTTTTCCGTTTATGATTCATAAAATCATAAAATATTAGATACTCTCCACATTTGGAGTTTCACGTACAGGGAAATATGACCTTCTTGGAGTATGTTTCTTTAAGTGATCGAGCGATTAGCGTGAGGCACCAATTTCAATGATCCATAGAAAAACAAAATTTACAGACGGTAACTTCCGTGCATCACTGAAATTGGTGCTTCGTGTTAAATTTATATTATTATTATTCTATTAATATTATTATTAAAGAAACATACTCCAAAAAGGTCATATTTCCCTGTATAGGTGATACTCAAAATGTAGACAGTATTTCATCTTTTAAGTTTGGGTAACAAAACAGTACCATTGTCCTACCACAGTCGCAATTGCCAGGAGAAAGTCAGAATTGCCAGAAAAAAGTCAGCATTGCCAGAAAAAAGTCGGAATTGCCAGAAAAAAGTCGGAATTGCCAGAAAAAAATCGTTGTCAGTTATTTTTCCGTTCAGCGCCTTCGTAGAATTCAAAAATGTGGTCATATTTTTTTAGGCGATGATTACCAAAAAGGTGGTTCTATGACCTCTCTTGGAGCCATAAATTCCTACTTTTTTGTAGACATCTGTTAATAAATTTTGACAGTCACAAAAAGTAGAGTTTGACAGATGTGAACATAATGGCGATGATAACTAAATATGAATAAATATTACCGCAATATGTATTTAATTTGACAGCAATAAAACCTAACCTCAAAATTTGATGGTAATTCGGGCTTTTTTCTCATTTTGCGTGAACGAATACAAAAAACGTTGTTCACTACTTGTGCGCCGTCACTTTTAGGGGCAAGGACAAATTTTGAAACACGAGGCGGTAGCCGAGTGTTACAATTGAGCCCGCACTTTGAATACACTTTTAAGTAGGCATATGCGCACATTATATAAAAGGAAAAGTACAACGCGCGGTAAATGGACCGAATTACGGCTGTAATAAATGTTTAAGCACGAGTCAATTCTACACGTTTTTAGGCGATGATCACAAAAGAATTCAAAAACTTGGTCATAATTATTTTTTTAGGCGATTATTAAGTACCAAAAAGGTGATTCTAGGACCTCTTTTGGAGCCGTAAACTCTTACTTTTTTGTACACATCTGTTAATAAATTTTGACAGTCACAAAAAGTAGAGTCTGACAGATGTGTACATAATGGCGATGATAATAAATATTACCGCAAATGTATGTATTTAATTTGACAGCAATCCCAACCTCAAAATTTGATGGTAATTCGCGTTTTTTCTCATTTTGCGTGAACGAATACAAAAAACGTTGTTCACTACTTGTGCGCTGTCACTTTTCAGATCAGAACTCAGAAGACCATGAACAAATGGTATATTGTGTAACTAGTGCGGCAAGCTGTCGATTGCCCACGAAAGCGAAGTTGAGCGCACGAACGAAGTTGCCTGAGGGCGCAAATGGTCAAACAGTAACTTTTCAACAGTAACCAAGGTTGCAAAGATACTATTCATCTACATGAGCAATAAAAAATATTTAACCATCGCCAGGACCCTCTGGCCTTAACAGTGTGAATAATGATTTATCTAAAATGTTGAATATTCTATGTCTAGTCACACATAGTGCTTCAATTGCAAAGGGGAAATGATTGCTGAAATATTAACATCTCCAGAAAATATGAAAAAATTGGATGAGCAAGCAAAAGGTAAAAAAACTAAATTGGTTGCTAATAACTAATTGATAAGGCAAGCCCGTTTGATTCTTGTTCTAAATATTGAAGAAGAAGAAAGAACTAAAAGGAGGTTGAGTGATTAAAATAATACATCAACAGACATTTCCACACACATCAGTGAAAAATGTGGTAAAGTGCACAAAATTTTTTTTTTTTACCAAATGTTTTCTTTTTTATTTACACAAATATTCCTTAATACTTATTGAATGTTCACATATGAAAATAACTACGATATCTTTGTAAATTTTTTTACAAGACTTCATGAGGAAATTGGGGCTTTGTGTAATAATATGAAGATGCAAAAGTATGCTATTGTAGATCTGAAGGAGTCCAACACTATTGATCAAAATCTAGATATAATTTATCTTATTTTGAAGATATTTTTGAATTTTATATTAAAATATTTGTAGAAATTAGTTATAAATTAATATAAATTAGTAAATAATATGTTGCGTAAAAATTTCAAGTCTGAGGTTTGCCCCAAACTCAAATTTTGTAAAGTTACATTATATAGCGTGGATAAGACGTTTTAACAGTTTAAAGACATCATGTAGCTTCTCAGATATTGCTGAAATTCAATACGATGCCCTAACCCTTTAAGAACCCAATAATATTAATTTATAGAACCATTATATAAATTAATGTTACCAATTTAATGCTGCATGTCTGCATGAAATTGTGGCCACTGGTACTAGTGTTTTCTAGAAATACAAAATTCAATCTGAGAGTGCCATCTCTCGAGAGCGCCAAGAATGTTATTTGTTATTCAGTAATGATCTTACAGATTCAACGAGCTTTCAGTCTGAAAATAGCACCGACTCAACTCGAGGCGTAACACCGAAAGCCGTTTCCTTTGTACAAGAGTATCACAATTAATGTTTTCTCCGAATTTCGTACTCCCATGTATATAATTTCGATATTGTTCTAATATGAAATGTTGATAGGTACAGGTCTATACTACAGCGATCTCATCACGCTTTGATGTCGGTGATCTCTTGAAAAACCATCTCATCCGTATCGTTTTATATTATTAAATCTAATGAGTACTAAACATTTTCAGACAAATTTCTAGGAACCAGGTCTGGCATTGATTGAAATGCTTTATTTAACGTAACGGTTTGATAATACGACTTGTGGACTTGTGTTCGGTCTCGGGAGAGGTTGCTACCCGCTCGCCGAAGACCAACTTGATTCGAGACGCCACTTCGAAATAAATTTGCATTTTCTCAGAAACTTTGAGAGCTTTTTCGAGGAATCGCTGATTTTATACCGAGAAATTTCGACATGGGTCTTAGAACTTATAGTAAAATTCCGTGGAGAACAGAACTGGCTTTCGCTTTCATTCTTGCTTTTGGGAAGGGCTTCGAAGAAAACTGACTTACAGAAATTTGACCCGACGAGGGCACAAAACTCGATTTAACTGTACTTTTATCGAAAGTTTTGATCTTGGAACGGTGAACGACTGTTTTTTAAATGATTTTATTTGGACGTGGTTGTCACAACCCATTAGGTGTGTACTTAACAATTTTGACAAACAGTATTTAGCACTTTTCAGTGGGAAGAAGATTTTGAAAACATTGTTAAGCATTTAGAGGTTTCAAGAGTTCAAGTCGCCAAAAGGTTTGTAGAACCATTTGTTCATTTCATTACGTTTTTGGTTTTCAGCCATACATATTAGTAAAAATCCATAGGCGACTTGTCCTGTAGTTATTTTAGAAAAGTCGATGTTCAATCAATAAAACAGATTATTCTTGTCTGTTCTGTCATGTTGGTCAAATTGTGTGGGTACTTGACCTCCATTTTGGTGAGTGCAAGCAAAAACGTAGCATCATAAATAACGCCCAATTTGTTGTAGTTTACAACATAGTGGTGAACCACAAAAGAAATAAATATAATATAATTGGAAACAAATAAAAATAAATCCGACAGGAATGTGTGACATGAAATATATTAACTGCATACCTGAAAACTCCATGTATTGAGGTGAGTGTAAAAATATTCTAACCATTTTAGGTTTCTACTACATACAGGTAGATTGATGTAACTGGTGTGACATTTTAAAGCAATTAGGTAATGAAAGGCGTACATAACTTCAATGATTGATTTTTTTGTTTCCGCCTAACATTGCGGATGTTATGCGTTTCATTTTGTACAGAAACCACAACATTTACATTGGTGGTGTTAATAGTACTGTCAAGTAAATCCGTATCTGATTTTCTTAAAAAAAATTAGATAAAAGACGCAACAACTATGCCTGTTTGCGTCCGAGAACTGATCATAAATGATTTTTCGTTTTTTATAAAAATAATAAATGCACAGCCAGTAGGCATTAATCAATTTCGAAAAATACCATCCCTTATAGCTTCATTTCTCCATTTACCGCATCCAGAGTCTTATACCGGGCATAGCTTCCGACGATCATCGCTTCCTTACTGGCAGATTCAGGTGCAAACATTTCCGCAGTTAAACGACATGGTGGGTGGAAATCTGCCACAGTAGCAGAAAGTTAGATCGAAAATTCCATAGAAAAGAAACAGGAAACTGCAAGTCTAAACCAAGAAGTCCAGCCGTCAATATCGCGCGCGTATACAGAAGAAATTCTCCTTGCGATTAAGGGACTCGCCTGCGGCTCGTAAAAATCTTTCTTCGCATACTTAATCATAATCATAATATACTATCATGTTTTTGCAAAAACAAATACTTACAATAATTGCTATTTTATCAATCAGATTACAAAATTTTTCGCATAATATGAACAATTTCGTTTATTAATTTCGCATACTCCTTAAGGTAAATTTATTTTTACAACATCCTGGAACTTTGAATGAATATCACTTTAAATGAAAAATACTCATTATTCACAAATATTTTAACATCGGCTTTAGATAATTCTTTTCCACTAAAATCTAAGAGAGTATGTAGGTATGTGAAAAAATCCTTTGCTATCCTGGTTTAATGAAGATCTAAGATCTAATCTAAACTCTCGGTCAAATGTATAGGTACTACTGGAACTTAACCATTTTGGGACAATGCAGACGAGAAATAGACGCCGCAAGGAAAACAGCTACACCTGTCTACATAGTAAACAACAGAAGAATCAATTCTGAGATGGAGGAAAGTGATGGCATACAATTTTATTTAAAAAAAATATATTTTCGTATGACTTATGACCAAGTGAAATGCGAAATATAAAAAAAATGGTAATAAATAAATTGAATCAGTGGAATGGGCCTGCAGTTACTTAAAAGCTACCAGCAGGACGGATACCAGGTGACATCAGGTGGGGGTGATCTCTCTGGAGTTCCTCAAGGCTCCCTGCTGGGGTCTGTGCTTTTCTTAGTAAACATAAACTAGAGGGAATAAATGCCTCTAACATAGTACTAATGGCAGACGCCATTACAATACAGCCAATGAGATGGTTCGCGGCAAATAATGACTAAATATAGAAAAAAGGGGCCTGTAACACAAGCCGTCCTACAATTGTTAGAATATATTTCAACTTAAATTTTTCGTACCACAACTCATCTTGTAATTACCCGTACGGCACCAGTAATTACGGAAAAATCCTATATAAGCGTTTTCTGTAACACAAAGTTATCACTTATATGATCGTGTTACAGAATTTTCTACAAGTGTAGATAATGTTTTACATATCTTCAATTCTGGGTAAATTCACAGTGTTACGGCAATTACTGTACTATGAATGCGTACGTATCTGTGGTTAAGTGATTCCGCAAGTGAGGATGAAGATTTGTCTGGAGAATATGGATTTAATAGAAAATAAGACGTTTTTCTCACTGATAACGAATTCAACGAAAGGTTTCGTTTGAAAATCTCCTTAGGGATATTGGACCAACGCTTGCAAATAGAACAGTTCGATCGTATGGATTGACACCACCGCAGAAGACATTCATTGGCCTGCATTGGTTAGGGAATGGAGGTCAGTACCATGGTGTTTGCAATATGCATGGGGTATCAAAAATGAGTGTGTGTAGATGCTGTTAATTAGATAAAATTCTACAAAGTGTAATGGATGTTGTACAAAGATTTCATGCATAAGCCTGTTTTCCTGAAGTATGTGGTGCATTGTATAGAACACTTATAATAATATATACGCTCCTAGAATTACCGAACAGCCTCTGGGGATCACTATAGTAAACACTCAATCAACTGTAGAGAGACCGAATAATTACATTACATATGTAGCTACACGTGTACAAATTTATTTTACTTCTACAATAATTGTAGTAATTTGCATTGTGATACCGAATTAAATAGAACTTGTAGTTACAGGTAGGAAGGTAGACGAATATCAAAATTTTAATTCGATGAAATTTTTGGGCATCACCTTAGATTAAGAATATTATTATGTTCTCAGAGATCTGGTTAATATTGTCAATACAAAATCTACCTATCACTCCTTAATGTAATTTTCTCATAGAAGGGGAGAGGTCTTCAAGTGTTGTCGATATAATGTGACGGAGATGTTTAAACTCCACAAAGTACTTACAGATTCCATAAATCTGGGAAAGGTCCTCTCTACTATACCACCTTACCTTATATAGAACCAGACTGATGTTTTCAAAATAAAACTAAAAAAGTGGGTGCGTGTGATTTTTAATTTGCACGAAAATAATGTATTGAAATAAAATGAAATAATGAAACAATCCTAAACAAATCTTCCCGTGTTTGAAGCAACTTGCCGGTTGATTTGACAGACGACAGGGCGAATTGTGTGTTGAGATTACCTTTCCCTCACCTTGTAAAATTAATTCAGAATTACTGTTAGGAGGAGCCCTTGAGTTGCTTGCTTTGAATTGTTTTATATTAGGCTGTGATGTGCTCATGTAAGGACATAACTTCAGGGTGTAGACTTTGTGTTACACTGTGCGCGCGCATCGCAAAAAATCACTCTCATCTTTCATCATAAAGCGCCTAAAGAAGTATAACTTCAAAAACGATTTAATAAAACATGCTTTAATAAAATATGTGCAATAAGTTTTTTTAACTCACCGCCTCGATAGCGACATTTTACGATTTGGTACACCCAAGATTCATTTAAATATTCAAAGGTAAATAATTTGACGATTATATGTAAATGTAGAAAAATTACACTTTTTTTAGGTTATGCCAACTCGAATTAAATCAGTAGCTGTTAAATTAAATAAATATATTGACAACATTTAAAACAACATTTGGTATTATACGTAAGATTTATTTCAATATGATGGAAAGGTACATAATATCACTATTACAACGAAGAAAAATGACCACTGTTCCTGTAAACATTGATAGTGCAATTAATGCAATTCGTAGGGGTGATTCCTGAACCCCGTACAGTAATGGGCTCAGTCATGAACTGTGCTAACGGTGTCGAATGTGCATTTTCCAACTTGCTTTGATGTGGATGGGACGGCCAGGTCTTGGTTGCATTAATTTTTCTGCTACATTAATTTTATTTTGTAGAGAATGTCTACGTAATCTTCGGCGACGCTTGATGACTTACAATTAATTGGTCAATTATTATAGAAGCCATGGCTTGCTTTATTTCATATTTTGAAGGCTAATTGCATATTAAATCAATTTTAATTCAAAAGTCGTGGTAATGTTTGCTTAAAAAAATAATGTACAATCCTCATGCGTGAACAATCTTTCCGCGTTCACGCAAATGAAGACACTCGCTCCTTTGTCGCGCGTGCTTCAAAACTGCGTTCACGCGGGAAGATTGTTCTCGCACTTGGTTTGTAAATTACTATTTTCTACTTTGCGTTCGTACTGAGGCTATTACGATACGGTGTTATGATAATTGCACTAAAAACAGTATAATTTTTTTTTAATATTGGAATCTTGGCAATCCTTACATGATCCTAACCTTACTTCGCTGTCTCAAGTCCAAGTCGATTTCAACGGCTGTCAATGTGAAGCGGTTTGAGCCATTCAAACAAAAGCACTGATGGCGCTGCAGAAGACTGTGAGCTATGGGCCAGGCAATGCTTGAGGGTGTCTCCGGTGATCACACGGATAAGGGGGTTCCACTTGTTTGTGCGGCGGGATTTGATTCTAGACATTTTGTGGATGGGGAGATTGAGAGTTTCCAGAACCAGTTTCCATATCGCGTTCGTCCTTGTCAATCTCCACACAACGGATCACAAAGAAAAAGATCGGGCCTGTGCGAGTTGTTTGTGGTATGGGGGCGTTTGTCACGGAGGTTATTGTGAGGTTAGGGGCTTCAGTTACAGCTGAGACCGATGTTTTTGGAGGTCGTTTAGGATGGGTTAAAATTCACTACCACGTTTTTGATACATGTGAAAAGGATAAACAAAAATACGAGTATTGACGTTTCAAATTAATTCTTTTTCATAGCCGCCGTTAATGCACCAGCAAACTATTTTGTATAAAAAGTGGCAAAGTAGAAAAAATACTGTATGATATTTATAAGGCATTTGGTCGCACTTGTAAAACTAGTATCATAATATACTATTATAGGATGTGTGTAAAAATGTTTATTTAATGCACCGAATAAATTCTACCAGGTTTATTCTAACGACCGATTTATTAGTGTTAGAAGAGCAGCTGCCAGTCGAATAAAATTAGTTTTAAAATTACTAAAACCGTTAAAAGAAACGACCAGTTAAACAATTGAAGACATAAAATAAGTCATAAATTATGAGTTGAAAAAAAAACATAATTTTTACTTTTGTTAATATAACAGGGGTTTTTCTACTTTTTGTTTGTCTACCAGTAAATAGCAAGAAGTGAATGTATGAAATATTAAATATAATCCAGCGCTTGCTTTATTGGCATCAAAGGAATATCCTCATATTTGTGGATGAATTATGTTACAAAAAAATCCTCATGCTACAATTCGAAATAATACTGATTTGTTATTTTTAGCTTGCCCTTTAAAAATTGACTATAATTTTTCTTATAAATGAAATTGTTCGTGAAGTGTGGCCAACACTTGAATTTCTCATTTTTCAGAGGAAAATATTTAAGATTTCGAACCCGGATCCGCAAAATGTACTGTTTCATCGACTGACGTCACTGTCGGTATCCTCACTTCAGTTTTACCAATATGAAAAAGCTCTAAACACGTTAAAGTTGCGGATGGACGGTGCCGAGTGTGTCTTATTAGTCGTTGAACCGCAAGAGGTTTTTTGCCAGGCTGCAGCATATTACTTACCGTCGGACCAATCGAAGCTGTAGGACTATAATTTGGGTGTGTTCTGTGATTGGTTATAGCAGTGCTTCGGTGGAGAAGGAGCTCATTAGGCATTGTCGATCATATTTGAGGTTATGGGAAAGCTAAAGATGAGACAACGTGTCCGGCATAAGAAAAAGCGTCTCGTTCGTTGTGTAATATCCTGAGAATTTGAGCAATGTCCTAGGCGGTTTCAGTGGCACCGCACACGACGCAAAGAGCTTCACGTCTTCGGCGACATACTTGGCCTCCGTGGTAGCAATATGCTCCCAGTTGGCAAAAAGTCGATTGATTGCGTCGCCTCAGATTTGATGTCGGATTTATCATCGGCTAATCGACGGAAACATTAGGTATATTGCCAGAACAATTAGAGAACTACTCAGTCACTATGCCGTCTAATTCATCAAGTCGAGGACTGGTTTCTGACCGAGTGTTATTGCAGGTTTTATGTGACATCCAGAAATGTCATAGTTTAAGTTAACGGTTTTGAAATAGCCGGCAAATTATCACAAATTATTGTCTTTACAACGAAGCAAGAGATTTTTTCTTCAGCTGCCATGAAACAGAACACTTGAAAAATTTACGGCAAACTATTGACTTATGAGGCCGCCTGCCCAAAAATTTTTTTCTTTAAAAACATCCATGGATATCGTGATACTCTGACGATCAAATTCGACCCGGGGTATACCTACAGAGAAAGGGTAGACTTAGCTCCACTGCATAATTTCACTTGGATGCAAGCTTATTGCCAGTATGGTTGAACATTACAAGGCAGTATACATTTTTTGTATACTCAAAATCGTTTGTGTCTACCACAAAATAATTGAACTGTGTAATTGTGCTAGAGAATAAAATGATCTAAAATAATTTAAAAAAGAGTGCAGAATGATTAGGAACCCAAAAAATGACCGTCCACCTTTTTCTTTCAGGCTAAATTGCAAAAAATCTAAAAGGATGGTGCTAAACCGAAAACGGTGCAAAGCAAGTCAATGCTCAGAAACAGTGGAAATAGTGGTATCATTTGTTATTTTTTTGAACATTATTGCAAGTAGACTTGCTGCCATTTTAGGAGAAAATAAATTTCATTCCTACACAAAATGGAAAAATCCGTGAAATAATTAGTCAATTAATCTGCAAAATTTGATGAACGAGCTGGCTACTTGCAGGTTACTAACTAGTGGCTCCTTGGCGTATTGCAAATATTTAATTTTTTGCACCAAATGAGAACAAAGCCTCACAGCTTAATTATTATGCATATCTAAATATGTATTCTCATTTCTTGCGTAACGAGAAATTCCTCACGGTTTCAATTTATTTCATACAAAACCGTAATTGAATATTATATTAAAAACTTATCAGCAAAACCGAAAGTATAAAAAACTTGAAATGATTTTTATTAGAGAAGAATCCTATTATAATCATATTACTTCGCCTTCATAATAAAATCGATAGATGATCCGATTAATTTTAACGCGGTGTTGAGAACAGTTCCAAGAAAAGACGTGTCTTTACAATGTGTGAAAGATCCTACTAGATTCAATTTACTGCTAGCATTCTTCCAGCACGATTTTTCTGTGAGCTTTCCACCACTTAACCCTCTTTTTTATCGCCGCAGCAGTTAAATAAGAAACGATTAATTTTATTGCCTATTCGGATCCCGCTGATGAGGGGACCAACTCTGTCGAATAAGTTGTTAGCGATATCGGCGGTTTTACTGTTTCCGAAAGGCATATATACATTTTAACGAAAGGATTTAGAACCGATTTTTCAATAATAAACGTGGCGGCCACACACATTATGTACTAGACCTCAATCATAAAAATCGCTTCGACGATACCTATTAACTGCCTTTTAATTTATTCCCGACAGATCGTATTATGTTGGAACGTTTGGCGGTGGCTCGATTACCCATTTGTCTTTTTGAGGGGCTTTCGGCAACGCCGAAACTATCAGATCAAAAGCGGTTATCGATGTAGACTCACTGACAAAAGTAATGCACCAATCGAGAGGCTGTAGCCGCAATAAATGCAATACAGCTTTCGGTTTTTTTTTAGTCTAATGGTAAGCGGGTGCGAGGTGCTGGTTTCAATTCCCGGCTGCTGTTACGGTTGAGCGTAACAGTGTGAAACTCATTAGGATATATCAAGATGGCTCGACATCGAAAGACAAGTAAGTATAATTGAACTCTATGTAACTGAAATTTTCCCTTTTGCAAAGAGAAAAGTGTTACGGTATATAAGTAATATGTCTTTGCTTATTCTTAGAATATTTTGTGAATCAACATTTCACTTTAATATTGGTACAATTTGAATCATAATAATTAAGATATTTATTAATACTTAACCTTTAATACTACAATCAACATATCATTGATTTATTTTAGCAACCTTAAAGTGTCAATTTTGGCTCTCAAAAACTCAAAAATGTACTATTAAACAGAGGTTCTCAAAAGTTTTACTTCTATGGGTGTATCTTAGGTACCTTCAAAATGTTATTTGCTATAAGACTTTTTCGTGTCTTACACTGTATATATCCGTATGCGAGACATCCTGTATACAAACTTAAAAGAATAATGAAACCATGTTTGGACTACAATTGAAATTTTAGTTATTTATTTAAATTTTAGTTTATTTTTGAAATTAATGGTTATTTATATGTATCTAGGGAATAAAGACCCATTTTAATCCCGAGAATGTAAAAGGCATTTTCATTTGAGGTATTAACGGTCTTTATTACTTATACCCATCTAAGTTAATAATAAATTAGAAAAGAAATTTTTTTAAAGTAATAATTGTGAGTTTGTCTAACACTCTCAATTCACAGAATTGGTGTTATGAATTAATATCAGTAGAAATGGGAGAAAATAACGATCACGAAGACAGTTTAGACAGTTTGGCCATTACTGCAAGAGCTAAAGATATATATTTTTTATTTATTTTACTTTATTCACAGTTGAGAGGAAAGCTTTTTTAAACCGCATAATATATCGTAAAAAAATTTGGAAATAGTCGTTCGAAGATTAGATGCTGGCGAATTGGGGGTTAACGCAGTGGGCAATATGGAATCCCATCATGCACATTACGCCGACGAAGACAAAGAAAAGTGATTCATTTAATTTATCTCTGATAACGAGAAATGCAGTCGTTTTTGCTTGAATTAAAAATGATTCATTTTCTTAACTAACACAAATATTTTAAATTTATGCGTCATTTAACAGACATCTGTGGTCATACATCATAATAAAATCGTGGTTCGGTTTAGCATGAGTTTGGTAAAAATCTTTTGAATGTGTCTCAACAGCTACTCCTATTACCAAAAAACATCAATTGAACTAATTTTAATATGACACATTTATCCAGTGTTTGAGTAAATAATTTGTGTCATTTACTTCCTGCAGAACTCATTCCAATGATTGTGGAGGACGTGGAAAATTTTTTAGTCAAATCCCATTGATAATCAATTTGGTACAGATCAGGTGGTGTTGAAGGCTAAGGAATGATATTGACGTTAGAGTTATTAAGGTAATGAATATTTGTATACTATATTGTAGACTTTCCCAACATTAATCACTTACTTACTCAATCGCCCTGTGAAACGGCAAATCGATCCATCGAGCGGTTTCTTTTTCCCGATTGATCAAAGTTTAGGAAAAAATTAAAGGAGCAAGATTTTTGTTTTTAAAAATCGTGAATTGTAATCTTCACAAAAATAGAAACATCAATTTTCTTCAACTTTGTTCACAATTTTGTATCTGCTACTGGATAATTTTTCCAATCCCGTGAAGTAAAAATAAAGAAATAAAAATAAGATCGGAAAACTAGAATCTTTTTTTTCATAATACATAATTTTTCCGTCAATAATCACCAAAAATTTGGAATTTTTTTGCACCTTTAATTTTTGTGAGTAGTGTAGAAGTAAATTTAATGAATTAACAAAAGAATTTTAATTTCGCATTCAAAGTTTGTTAAAGTTGTAATAATTCTACGTGTTGAAATGAAATTACTTAACTAACTAACGCATTCACTTAAAAAAAAGAAACCGACTTAAAAAAAAAAACACAGTAACATAAGTTAACTAAAAAGTAAAAAATATATTTTTTTAATTTCAGAGTTATTTGTTGTTCCGTTTAATGAAATTAAAAAAATATTGTTTATTATCTAATTATATTATTAATTGTTTTATAATTTTTTATAAGTCGGTACAGAATTCAGAATATCATGAAATTAATACTGAACAAAACGCAAAAAAAATTGAAATCGTTTCATAAACAAAGGAATTATGTTTGAACTTGATTTCAGTTAACACACACGTCACGTCCTTGACCACAGTTTGGTACCTACGTTATTGTCGGGTTGTCGATCACATTTCCATTTGATTTTGAGGAATTTCCTTCTATAACTTCGAAATCCTACGTCCAATATGAATGAAATTGAACAGACCGTTTCAATCGAAACGAGCCACCCTCAATAACTTTTTTGGAAAAGATATTTAAGAAAAATCTAAAAACAGGTCAATTTTTATCTCGAGGGGGACATGTTTTGATGCAATAGTAAGCAGGCTTGGTGCAACCTCAGACCCCTGACAGGAGCAACCTCGATTTTTTAAATAGGGAATAGGGGTCGAGTAACATGTCGTTTGAAAGGTCTTTTAATTGTCTTTTCGGCCAGATAATTATTTTTTTATTTGCATCTGAATCAAGAAAAAAAATAGGCGGTTTCAATTAAAAAAAAAAAATTGATGACGTCATCACTCGAACACAAATGACTTGAAATTTAATTTGGGATAAAAATATTCATTTTACCGCTGTCTTGTTGAAAAAATGGGGTTTTGAAGGGTCTCAAGATAAGGTATAAGATGTTTTTGGAAGTTCATAGCGCCATCATCAAACATCAGGAGAGAGAAGGTCTATTTGATCGAACATAGTGCAATGTGTTATTATTGAAGTGAAATTGTTATGCGCAGGCTCAGACTTGGACCGTAGACCGGTGAATGCGTTGCGAAATTTGTGGCACTCCTCACGTGCATCCGAGGCGGGTACCGCTGCCGGCCGCTCTGCTCGAAACTTGAAAACGTGACGCTCGTTATTTTCTGTCAAACTTCTGTCAAGTTAAATAAGTTATTTTAAAGAAAAACTCCGCTTGTGAGTGAAGTAATGCAGATTAAATATGTTGTCGACGTCTTCTGTAGAATGTGGTAGAGAATTTAGAGCAACAGAAAAACTGCTCAAACAGCAGAGTGAGCAACAGCAACACATTATAAGAAGATAGGCAAAGAGAGGGAGAGAGATAGAAAGAAACAGTCAGTGAATTACCGAAGAAGCAGCCGAAAGAAATAAGAACTTATATCAAATAATAATAATAAGTTTATTGACATAAAGATAAAAAATGCATGATATTGGCTACGTCAAAACAAAAAGTAAACAAAACAGATATAAATATATAACAAAACAATAACAAACAATACAGATATAGAATACGCTCTATTGCACAAACGTTAAATATTTATCTATAGAATAAAAACATAGTTAAAACTGGTTAAAAAGGATTTAAGATCGTGTTTAAATCTAGCCTAGTTTTACAATCACATCTTTTATTGATATTTTATTCGTAACTAAAATTGCAAATTAATAAAAACCTCGTAATTAAAATAAATATAGAATGTTATGTTATTTATGAACTTCCGAAACATTAAATTTTATAATTATGTATTCTTTGGTCTCTTCACTTTTTTTACTTTGTGTTATTATTTTGGTTTCTTTGTTTTTTTTTTGTATCTAATAATTTATTTTTCCCATTTGTCTGGTTATGGTGCATTTTCGTTCACTTAGTCGTCTATGGTCTTTTTTCTTTGTTGTTTTTCTTGGTCTACGTATTCCATTTAGTTTCCATAGTTATTATAGTCGGTTTAGTGTTTTCAGTATCTCTATAGTTCTTCTAATTGCTTTGGTCTATATAACCTTTTATTGTTCCTTATTCTTTATGAATTTGGATCTCTTTAACTATGGTTGCTCTAGTCGTTTAAGTTGTTTTGAGTACCGTGCGATCATTTAAATTATAAGTTAGAGTAAGCTGTGAAATTTAAATTATGTTGGCACTACCAACTGTTGACAATTTGGTTTACTATTTGAATGTCAAAAGTACCGCAAGAGGTACATTGAAGCTGGGGGAGAACACTTTGAACATTTGCTCTAATTATCAATAAACCTACATTCTTTGTTAGTGTTTTATTCTCTTTAAAATAAAACAATTTAATACTAGAAACAAAAACGTCACAATGGTTAGAACATAACCTCAAATTGTACTGTCAGTCAGTTTGCAGGCTGGGCCATAAAAAATAACCCGCCTACTCTAATTTATAATTTAAATAATTTTGTGATATATTTTGACCGTTGCATGCTTTTTATTTTTTAGTCTATGTTGTCTCAATGATCTCTTTCTTGTCTCTTTCGTAATTTTTTATTTATTTTCGTTTTTCGACTTGTTGCTGTTGTCTCCTTTATTTCTTTCGTCTCTTTAATCTATTTGTTATCAGTTGTCTCATTTGTCACTTTGGTCCCTTGTGTTTCTTAGATATCTTTTGTATTTTTTGCGTTTTTGGTTACATTAGTCTGTATAGCTTCTTTTGTCTCTTTGGTCTTTACTGTCTCTTTAGGATCTGCCATTACTTACAGTTTTAGTATTTATAGTCACATTATGCTCTGCTCTTTCTGTCTCTTTTATCTTCTTTGGATCGATTGTTTGTTTTGTCTATTTTCAACCTTTTTTTGTCTCTTGAGTCTCTTTAAAATCTTTGGCCCTTTTGATCATTTGTCTCTTGTTTCTTTTTTCTCCTTATTCTGTTTAAAGTTTGTGTTGTCTCTTTAGTTTTTTTGGTCTCTTTGTTTTCTTTGGTCCCACTGGTTCCTTTTGTATTTTTTGTCTCTTTAGTTTCATTGTCATCTCTGCTCTATTTGGTGTCTTCTATCTCTTTAATTTTTGTGTCTGTTTAGCTTCCTTGTTGTTTCGGTTTATTTAGTCGGCTCTATAATTTTTTATTTGTCTCTTTAATCACTTTTCTCTCTTTCATCTCTTTCGTCTTTGGTCTTTTGATTTTGGTATTAATTTGATATTATTTGGTATCTGTTGTAATCTGTCTCTTCGGTGTGTTTTGTCTCTGATGTTTCTTTTGCACTTTTGTCTCTTTTTTTTTAGTCTGCGTAGTTTCTTTAGTCTCTTTGAACTCTTTGGTCTTTCTGGTCCCTTCTGTCTTTGTCTTTGGCTCTTTTGTCTTTTTTTTGTGCATTTTTAGTGTATTTTCTTCTTTAATCTTTTTAGTGTATTCTTTGTCTGTATTAGTTTCAATTTAGTTCCTTAATTTCCTTGGTCTTTATGTTTTTGTATCTCTCTATATTGTCCATTTAGTCTTGGTAATTTTTGGTCTCTAATATGGCCTTTCTTATGGTCTGTCGTTTATATGGTGTCATTTTATTTTCAAGGGAAAATAAGAAGAAGTTTAGTAAGAAATTTCAACACCTACCTAGGTTAAAATGAACATGTGAAAAGAACCTTTCATTAACATAAATATAGTGACACTTAAAAATTAAAAACAATTATTTTTTCTTCAAACGTCAGAAAAACGTATACGCCATTGTATATGCCAATAGGTAATGACAAATGGCCATTTCACTAGTCATGACAGACAAAGTCGTTTAGCGGCGCATAAAGTCAGCTGGCGGCACTAAAAGGAACCTTGAAATTACTTTTTGAGCCGCTGATGGTCAGTTAAATCAAAGAATTTGTCAGATTTTCGGCGCTTAAAAAAATGTATGTTTTATTCGGAGAAAAGTGGGTTTTCGTGGCGCGTTTGTATTTGCCTACAGACTTGCCATGAAATGCCTCACTTTTGCTTCTCTTAAAAGAATCTACTATTACATTATAGAAAATTCAACATTAGTTGAAAGAAATAATAATAATAATACTACAAAATAAATTGAATTTTTTTTGTCATCATTATTTTGACATGACAACGTAAAAGTATGAGCGTACGTTAAATGTAAAGGTACCTCATTGCTCGTGTCTCGTAATGAGGCATGCTATAATAATGCAATCGCTATATTAATAGTTATTTTGTAAAATGGTCAAATGCATCGTCATATTCACTTTGCCATGGATTGCTAAGTCATTTTTTCTTGTATTGTCAAGCACTATTCATAGTGATAAAATCATCAGTGTGATTTTCGCTAAACTATTTTGATATTTACTTTTCAAAAAATTGATTTTTGGTGTATTTATTATTTATGATTTTTGGTTATGTCTATAGTTATTCTGTTTCTTTACGTACAAACTGACACCAGAAAAACTTAAACAGTTCCAGAAGGGAGCTGCCAGCTCTGCCTAATGACTAATAACCTACTTAGTGAGTAATTGCCGCGTCAAAACGTGTAAAACCTCCCAGAAAAAAATGAATAAATTGTAAAAAGATTACTAAGAAGACGTTAACTGGGATAAAGTAGATTATATAACACATAATAAATTGAGCCAATGGGAATTACAGATTTTCCCTATTTACGATGTATAGATAAACGATTAGCCCCCTGACGACGTCGTATAATCACTTCGGTGTTTCGGCTGGGTCCAACAATAAACAAATAAACAGTTCCGTAAAAATTTCGGATTTTGTGGATCGCTTTGGTTATATAATCGTAACGAATACTACTCGAGCAAACGAACATAATCCGATTACCTGCCTGCCGTAAACCGGCAGAGAACCTTGCGGCTGGAATGCAGAAGGCGGTCATCTTGGGGTCGTTGCGTCTGCTCTGGGCACATGATTTACGGGATTCATAGCTACTGACCTCATGGTTTTGAGGAGTGGCTATGATGTACGAACAAGGAACCTCGTGAAGGTCGGAATCACGGGGAGCTCCTTCTGGTCAATACGCAAAAAAAAAAACCGATTACACTAACTTCGTCATTCGACGTATTCCGCCGAAACACCACGACAGCGCAACCTCGGTGACTAATAATGTGTAATTGTTACTATCTAGAGGTACAGAGTAAAGAAAAGCACACTTTTCAGCTCAACCTAGTGATGAACCCCCAAATTCGTGTCGAAATAAATATTTCAGCCTCTGCAATTGTAAAAACAGAGGTTTACACCATTACTCCAAGTTTTGTGAAGGTTATAGTAAATTTATTAATTCCAAGCACAATTGAATGAATTCGTTGCTATTTTAGAAATAAAACGAACTCCTGAAGCAAAAATCAATAAGTTTTCTAACTAGCAACTGCTCCTATGTACCTTTAATTTTAAATTAATCCAAGATGGCCGCCAGCACAAAATGGCGGATTACTTTTTTTAGTTTTTAATCCCCTCAAAACGGGTATCAAATGAAAGTAGTAGAATACAGTACACCATGAAAAATTTTAAAATCCAAGATGGCCGCCACCACAAAATGGAGGATTACATAATAATTTTCAATTCCTTTAATATGGGTATCAAATGAAAGGGTTTGACAAGTAGAATACATCACACTTTAGAAAAACTAGGAACTTGAAAAGAAAATAAGTAAGAAACATTTTTAAGTTAAACGGTTTTATATTGTAAAAAGCAAAATACGTAATGATGCAGAGAATGTACTAAAAGTTAAAAAATATTTATGTAGGTACCAGGCATCACTTGTTTGTGCTGCGGGATTAAATTTGATTTTAGACATTTTGTGGATGGGGAGATTGAGAGTTTCCAGGGCCAGGATATCGCGCTCGTCCTTTGACACCACACCGCCGATCACAAAGAAAAAGAACGGGCCTGTGCGAGTTGTTTGTGGTATGGGGACGTTTGTTACGGAGGTTATTGTGAGGTTAGGGGCTTCAGTTACAGAGTCCGACGTTTTTGGAGGTCGTTCAGGATGGGTTAAAATTCACTACCACGTTTTTGATACATGTGAAAAGGATAACCAAAAATACGAGTATTGACGTTTCAAACTAATTCTTTTTCACAGCCTCCGTTAATACACCTAGCAAATGTAGTCAACTGCCGCCGAATTCCCCAGATTGCAAAATTTGATTATTTGATATAAAAAGTGGCAAGATAAAACCGTTGAACTTAAAAATGTTTTTTATTTATTTTATTCCTTCTACCGTCTGATAACAGAACTTCAGTGATAGTTATACTATCAATGTCCATCTTTCTTAAAGAAAAGAAAAATCTTCAAAAAAGCATTACCACAAACAAGAAGGTAAATGTTGAAAAAGCAAAAAAAGGAACTCAAAAACCTAGAATGCTTGAGAAGGTCAAAAGGTAATAAAATAAAAATAATGAAGAACAGAAACGGAAAGACAATAAAAGATATTCATAAACTATGTAATAAAAATTACAGAGAAATTCTAGAAGTACACCTCAACTAAACAAAGTCTCAGAATATCAAACGCTTGTAATAGAAGTGCCTAAAGTGGCATCAGAAGAAATACCCGATATTAATAAAGTAGAAGTAAAATTAGCATAAAAAACATCGTCGCCTGGATACTGTCACTCATTACATGGCCTACTGCATCCACAACGCTCAGCGCGTCTCATTCGGCGAAACAGTTGCATTTCGGCCGGCCGATCACAGGTGCCATCTCGCGGTATTAATAGAAAGTTCAAGCAGTTTTCGCTTATAACAAGTCAAACCGTGGAAAGTACGTTAAGCTGACATGTGTCAAACTTGAAAGGTTAATTCGAACAACAGTATCTCCATCTTTTAACCATCAATATGTAGAAGGATACAATGTAAAAACTATGATAGTGTCTTCACAGAACTTCTTTGACTTGCATTATTGTAATATACGGTCGTAATTCAAAACAAATAAATTAATGATGTTTTTGAGAACACTTCATAACTTATGGACATTAAAACTACAATTTCACTTACTGGAAAATATGGGAAAAGGTTCATTAATAACATTGTAGTATTTTTTGGACAAATGAAGAGTCTAAAATATCCTTGTTCAAGAGTTTTATTGACGCCGTTTCAAAAATAACCCAACCATTCAATCATCTTTATGAAGCCCGAATTAAACCCCGGATCGCACTTACACACGCCGCGAACTGCACAATAAATTTCCGCAAGTGAGAAAGACAAAAAATAATTTTAGATTTAGTGTGTAAACGTGTGTCTAATGGTGCAAGACGATCGCGTTTCGGAGTATCTAAATTTTCCGCCGGCCGGGGATGAGTTTGTAATAGCGCATTATTGGATAATTGTGTGTTTGTGCTCAGGGCAATTTCGTCATAAATAAAACATCCATTCATCTGGTTTGGTCTTCGTCAGTTCCGGCGCCTGTTTAATCGAAAAGATCGCGATATGAATCACGCTCAACCCTCTGTCAACGCCGATGAAGTGGTCTATAATTTGACGCTGGGTTCCGAACTGCCTCTAGAGGTATGTGTCTAACGAGACAACATTGTATTAACCACCATAAAATTGACCTGCCAGACGTAATGCGCGGTTCACAGAGACCTGAATTTACTGCTGCTGAAAGGGTTGACGGTACCTTTGCAATGCTTGATATATCGGTGGTTATAGTCACTAACAATCTATAATCATATGGTTTAGAAGTAGTAAAAACCTCTAATTTTATGTTAGATCTTTGCCTCAGATATTTGCAATACTGGAGAACCACAGACTTTATTTACCAATAGAACTCATCACATCACGATCCTAGAATTTAAACATTCACAAGAAAATTTATAAACATACTTTACTTAAAATAAATTGTAGTGAATGTGTTGAGAAATGTTCATCTATCACTGCTCTTTCTATGAGAATAATTCAGTTCAGCTATCAACCCAATGTTACAATACTTACAAGACTATATTTACATTTTAGGCTCAAAGACCGAAAACGCTCACTGAGCGAAAAAAAAATGACCACAACGCGTTCTGGAAAACTCAAACAGGCCAAAACTCAAAATTTATGTTGTGCTGCTTTGAATATTTGACGAAAATGAAGAACTGTCATAACCTGGGGCTATACCACTGACATTTCGTAATCGAGTGACATGGTATAGTTGGTTGTCTACATTACATCGCTGACTTGTCACAGATGAGAAAATTCACTCATTTTGTCACAAATTTTATAAGAGTGCTATTACTGAAGGAGTGTCAGACCAATTAAACAGTGTAATTATTGGAACACAGAAATAATAGAAAGTGTGGAAAAAGGTTGTTTTACAATAACTTAGGCTTAATATCAACATTTTATTTCTTAAATGTCTATACACAATCGTAGCAGCGTTCAAGACTCCAAAATAAAACGGCGGAGAAATAAAAAGTACAATGCTGGGTACTCCATACTCGTTGTAAAATCTTAAAAAAAAATCATTTAAGTACTAGAGAGTATTTAAGTAGAAAGTGCATGTTTACTTACTTTTGTCTAACTCTATATTATTCAGGAACTTAACAAAGTTATCCTCCATTTTGTCTTTAGCTGTTTAAGTTTAAGCTTAGCTAAATTAATTCAATGCACACTATAACATAAACAATAAACAGACATAACTTCACTCTTTCTTAACGAATCCCAAAGCGGGCAATAAACACTAATTTAAATATTTATTCATTTTATTTAACTCAATGTTAAAGGTTTAGTTTGTCAAAAGAAAAAGTCAAATCTCACCAACACACTATCAAAAGTCATCGACTTGCAGTCGAAAATTGCAGGAGATTTGTTACCGTTGAGAAATACACTTTTGTGAGTGTTATGCCAGCTGGATCTTGTTGTTATCAGTGCGGGAAACTTCGTTGTTACTTGAAATACGTTCGAATTTAGACCATCTACGGTTTAGGCCCTTTAGACTAAGTTTCTTTAAAATATGTACGTAAGTACGGTAAGGCAGACAACCAACTATACCATATCATTCGATTACAAACTCATCGATGTCAGTGGTAGACCCCCTGTTCCATTGGTACCTACAGCCATAAAGTGCATACTTCTTTGACGCGATTAAAATGATTTTTAATTTGCACAAAATAATTGAAATAAAATAATAAAAGGATTGGAGTGGCATAAGAAATAAAGATAGAGCAAATGTTAAACCAACAGTGTCCAACAACGATGAAATAATGAAACAATACCCACCAAATCTTCAGATGTTTGAAGCAACGTGCCGGTTGATTTGACAGCCGACAGAATTGCCGGCTAAATTTGATACACATGCGCAATGTGAGAGTGTTGAGATTACCTTCTCCTCACCTTGTCGCCACCAGGGTGTCTCCACAAACTTCGTGCTGCCGATTTCCCAATACAAACGACACCCACGGGGTTTTATTTTTTTATCTAGGGGTTTTATTGACTGAAAATAAGAGGCCGAGGACGAGCAATTACGAACAAACTAAATTCAGTGTTGCAAAGCAGAAATGTAAGAAACAAGACAAAGATAAAATTATCTGGATCTCTCTTTGAAAGTACATCGATTTATGGCTCAGAAATTTGAACAAACTTAAAACGAACAATAAACGCAATGGAGAACAATAATTTAAAAAGATGTTGTGGTGATCACATTACTTTGGTACGGGCACATGAAAAGAATGAGTGAAGGGAGACTACCGAAAAAATGTTATGCATGGATACCAAACAGGAGAAGAAAGAAAGGACGTCCAAGTACCAAATGGAAAGATGAAATAGAGACTGCCACGAACAAAAGAAATATGAATGAAGATAGCTGGCAAAATAAAAAATAATGGCGATTAGGTTGCTTTCGGTTTCGAGGTTGGCTAGGCTGCATTTAGATGTAGATTAATGTAGATCTCGCCACCATACTGATATCCTAACCCATTGGCATTTTCTTAACTTCTTGCACATTTTTGAGGTTACAGACCCATTTTTAGAGTTTTAAACTGTAACCGCCCAACCGCCAGGAATCGAACCTAGTGCTCCACCTTGCGTGGCAAGCTCGCTCACCATTGCACCATCGGACAGGTTTTCTAGGATTTTTTTTCCGATCACAACCGACATGACACAGCTCCCTAACCCTAAATTGAACTCCTACACTTCACTATGACTTGAAGCATAAAATTCCCAAATCACCACGTACAAGATTTTTTCTCCGACTAGAGTAGCAATGACTTCGATTTCATGAGATTGGATTTTTGTTAAAAAGGAAACTTTAATTCGCAATGTTTGCAGATTTTGCTATATCCTGCCGATTTATTATTAAATGTTGAGTAAACATCGCAAACAACACACACTCGTGTGTCAGGAGGTTATAAATTAATGGGTTTTAATGACGACTTTAAAGAATCCGCCAAAAGGAGTGTTTACATTCAGTTTGTAAAAATGGAATTACATAAATCTCTGGATGTTTAAATATTTGTCTTTAAGCCAATTTGTAACATAAAACTTTTAAAACATTAAAAATAGAATGCATTTATATTTTGCGCCAAATGGAATTTTACGATTAACTTGATTATTTAATTAACTTGAGATGTGTTTGGTTAAGACACAAAGAAGAATTTGACCAGTTGAATTTTTCCATTGCAAATTAAATTTGGTGGCGGAAAGTACATATTTATTGCTTTATCTCACCATTTATATTTTATAGCTATTTGAGTTTAAGATAAATTACTTATGGTTTACAGTGTTGTTTTAATACTTTTAGTGAGTAAATTACTTAAGTATGTAATTTACGTCTTCATTGGATGACGTATCTATCACAAAGTTATTCTGGACTAGAGTTTGCAAAATCGTTGCACTCGATGTTATATAAATTTATGTTCATATGGTCTGGCTGACTCAATTTCAAATATTAATGAATTTATTCATTCTATGTACTACAACATGTTCATTAAGACACAATATAGCAACGTACGTATTAGGAACATCAATTTCATAATTATGTAAACTAATAATGACTTTATTACCGACCTAGTTGATTTGATTAGTGTTTCAAAATTCAATTCATAAATATTTTTATCCCCTCCTTACATGTTCAGCAAGAATTGCTTGACAGGTATAGTGTCCTTAGTATAACTACAAATTTATACGATTCCTCAGTAACTTTCCCGCACCAGGGTGCGGTAAAAATGGTTAATATTTTTTATACCCGACTAACATCTAGATGACTATTTTGCCACGCAAAAGGAAGGTATAGAGGAGTATTTCTCTCAGAAGTAATATAATGATAAAAAGGGGTGAGTTACACAATGGTAAGACATGAATAATTTTTTGAAACGTCATTTTGACACTTTCATTAATTTTTCGATTTTGAACTTTTACAAGAAATTACACTTCAGGAATCAAACGTGGTATCTTACACGTGACCGAAATGACATTGTAAGCTCGTGAGATGTATATGTTTCAAAGATCTCACTCGCTGACAATGAAGCATTTCTGTCACTTGTAATATAATGTACTATTATCCACGACTATTGTATAATGTACCCATTATACGTCTGTTTGCTCGATCTTAATAATACCCATTAATCACGGCAGTGATTAATGAGTCATTAATCACTGCTGTCAGATGCTTCCTTAATTTAGTTATAATATTATATTGTTTTGCTACAAACAATCGGTTTTTAAAATTTCATCGTGTAAACCATTAAATATTTTCAATTCAGTTCTGTAAATATAAAAAAAAGCGAATTTTCCTAGACCAGATTCGAACCCAGGACCAGCGGTTGAAAGGCAAGGAGCACCTACACTGAGCCATCAGCAACGAATGTTCGTGTCGTATATTTCTTTTTTTTTATTTCAACAAAAATATTTAGTAGTCGTGGATACTATACTACTCGCGTATAGTATAGTATTCTCGTTGAATAATATATATTAGTCGTGTGATAACCTTCCCGTACATGCGCGCCACGTTTCGAACATGATGTGGAACGGCAACAAACGTCAAATTCGAAATTTTGAAACAAACTGCCAAATGGGCTCGTTCCACAATTTTCAAAAACAACTTTTCTAGAAACTAGACGAAAAAATATTATACCCCTATGTTTTTGTTTATTCGAAATCACGCGTTTACTGGGTAAAAAAAATCCGAAACATTTCACTTATTTGAAAGCGCGTCTTTCTGTGACGTCAACGGGGAAAAATTGACCACACAAAATTCAAAGTTACTAAATGGGCGAACAGATGAGAATGAAATGACGTACAGCGTTTGAAAATGCTAGCCGAAATTGCGATTTTTGATACATTCTGTTATCTCACAAAACAAGTTTATGAAACAACAGAATACGTTTTAGGGCTTCATGTTATGCGGGGTGTTATGGAAGTCCTAGCAGAAAATTTAATCACAAGTAGAACTCGTCAAAATAAACATTTTTCTATTTACCACTTTGCTGAAATCCGCAATTTTTTGAAAATTTTTCTGACCCCTTATTTCACCCTCCGCCTATGACTATGAAGTGAATTTGAACCAACGCTTGAACGCATGAGAGAGTTTTTGCCGAACGAGGTAAATACCTTCTACCTTTTTTGGAACAAAACATTTGTCGTTGATAGTAAATTTTAGTTATCAGTTGTGTCGCGCCGGCCGCGATGTTATGAACTGTGCTCGATTTTTAAGCAGGTACTAAGAATTTATTCATTGTAATTTCCACGAAAATGGTTTTTTCTATGGTGTTAGTGTTAGGTAATGCAAATAAAGTCCGCCGCATATAGCTACAAAGATAAAAATGCATGCAAAAACAATGCGAACTGCGGGGGAAACGCTGCATGCTGGGAACCGAAATTATTTCGCAGATATCCCGTATTCTGCTTTGCAAACCGTCGCAGCTGTGCAGTTACATATCCCGCAATGAAATTATGTCCCGCAACGGATTCGCTCCCGATCCCGATCCCGGAGTTCCGCTTTGGTTTGAGCAGGCCTTGATCCCTGATGTAAGTTAGAGAGTTTATTATTACATACGAACCTACTTCAATATTATGCATATTATTGTACATTAGTACATGTTTCCATTTAAACAGTTTTTATTTCGATTCGTTTATCGGGTAAAGTTTTTGTGGATTCCTCACAATGAATGAAATTGGGACGATAGGCGGGAATTGGTCTTAGATAGATAATTTTTTTTTATTTTGACGAGTTCTACTTGTGGTTAAATTTTCTGCTAGCACTTCCATAACACCCTGTATAGTCTACGATATTCTATAGGTGGATTCGTCAAATTCAATTGAGGGGGACGACCGCCCTTTATTGCGTTTTTTTTTTTTTGACAAGATGAAACAGTTGCGAACCTACCCAAGACAATTTAAGACAAGCCCGAGGTTTTTCGGATACATAGCGTGAGCAATCTGGAGGCACAGCGTAAATGGATAACTCAAAATTGTGTTTTTCGGACACTCAGTGAAAATGGACGATCTTATTTCAAATTGTAAAGAAAAGCATACCTTTTCTTTATAGCAACCATTTCTTTATAAACAATTATTTCATAATTATTTATTGGAATAAATATTAAACGTACAACTATTAAGGCGACTGGCCCGTTTTTGTTTACTTTACTTTTTTGTTATCTTTTTAAGAACGAAATGCGGCACACACGAAATATAATACGGTCGGCCGTCGACACGTCTGCCTGCCGCTGAAGGGCGGGGCCTGTGTTACATTGAGCCACGCCAACATTGCTTGAAACTAGCGAACTTTGGGGACAATTTGCAAATTTATTTTTCAATATTTATAAAAACACCTTGCATTTACCGAATACAGAGATCAGTAAAAATCAAGCACTAACACAACACGTTTGTTAAAAAAAAAGTTTAGCTTCTCATTTTGGCAATACATTTTTTTTCTGAACAAACAACGTTTTGCCGTGATGAAGGTTTTTTTTTTACTAATTTTGATGCCCAATACGTTAAGATAGCCTAACAATGAAAGCCGTAAGTCGGTTCCAAAGTTGAGGCGACTGAGCGTTTCGCCTTAACGTTAGAACTTATATTATTTGTAAGTACAGTGTTGTAATAATAGTGACGATAAAATCTCCTGATGAACTCTTCCATTTGTAGAAAATGATGAATCGCTACATGCCTGAGCCAACTGTAATTGAACAGATTTTAGGACGAAATCTGACTGTTTGACGATGATGGCTGATTCAAAATCAGTTTGGAAGTCGCTATTTTGTTGTTAAGGACGCGCTGACAAAGTGGTGGGGGGTGCATATTGGTTTAGCATGGACAAAACTTATTTGATGGTTTGCTTAAAAAGGCACAGAGGGTGGTAATGGTATGAAAATAAATAATAAAACCAGGGAATTCCACCATAAAGCCCGTGCATGGCCGTGCATAAATTAAAGCCGTGGCATCGGTTACTTGTTACAATTTGTTTGTTGAGCAGATTTTTGAGTGTCCACCTTCAGAGAGAGTCGGCTAGTTTCGGTGTTATTGGCAAATATTAACAAATACTAAGAATTAAAATTTAAATATATCTAAGTCGACCTCCACAAACTTTAATGAGCGTAAAATTACAAATGGGACATGTTTCGGCAGAAAATTCTAAGAAATTAAAAAAGTAAAGAAAGTTAGGTTTGTTTAGTTATTATAGCAATAATAGCTAATACTAATAGCTAATACCAAACTAATAGCAAAATAACCCCGAATAGCAAAATAACTATTAAAACATGGACATGGGGGCCCAGGGGGCCTCCTTGGGTTTATAACTCAAGAACGGCTTTTATGATCTTTGATTCGTTGGATTTGTCTCCGCCCCGAAGAGCAAAATAACTATTAACACATGGACATGGGGACCCGGGCACTCTTGGCTTTCATGGGGGCTCAGGACCCCCTTTGGGCTGAACCAATTTTTATGATCTTTGATTTGTTGGATTTGTCTCCGTCCCGATCAGCAGAATGACTATTAAAACATGGACATGAGGCCCAGCGGGCCCCCTTGGATTTATAACTCAAGAACGGCTTTTATGATCTTTGATTTGTTGAATTTGTCTCCGCCCCGAATAACATAATTACTTCTTAAAACATGGACATGGGGGGCCAGGAGCCCCTGTGTTATTGATTCTGAGGCGGTACAAATTTCACTGGGTCAGCTAATTAATGTATACATAATAAATCTATTACAATGGTTTATTAATTACCTCTAGAACAATAATGATTATTAAAACACTTTTCCGGTAATTCGAACAACAGAAAAGTATTGCAACCAATACAAATGTTGATTTTATATGACAATTAAAGTTACTAGAATCTAGTAACTTTAATGACAATCGTCGGGTGCACCACCTATGTGAAAAGTCTTGAAGTTTCAAGTAATCACATGGCGATGGAGAAGTTTGAGTCTTCACTAACGCATGTTAAAATTTTCCATTATTTTAAATATTTGTTTTACCTAGTGCCGATTGATTTCAAATTTTGTTGGTAATTATAAAAAAGTATGGAGACGGCAATTTGATATTTTCAATCCATTTCATAGCTAAAAATTTTAAATTTTCATTTATTTCAAGATTTTTTTTGCATATTAAACAAGCGAATTAACCCACCAAAATTGGTGTTTGCCTTGAGCCATCCTTTTTCTTTCAAATAAAAACAAAAAGGAGTGCAAATCATATCTATCTTTTACGATTTGTACAAACGCCCAAAGCTTGTTCAGATTTGTTTTCAACTGTGTATCCCAACCACTTTGCCAGCGCGTCCTTAACGCTTTCTTCTATATATTCTTCGGGAATTGTGTTTGATCGCCATCCTCCATGATTTTTGAGCCTCCTGATGTCCGCTCCACTCTCACCAAGAAAAGTAGTTGACGCTCGACGTAGACAGTGTCGGTTTTATCAAATAGGATAACATGACAATATTTAAACAAACGGCAAATAGTAAAGGCCACAAAATATAAACCATGGTACTACATTTATGGCTTGACTCCAACACATGATCGGATCAAACGGTAAAATTGAAATGATGTACATAGCTGAGAATTTCATATATGAGCAGAAAAATAATAGTTTGATAATTATTGACGTGCACTTACGATACGATTTGGCAGAAATATAAATCAATCATCAAGAGGTTACCTGTATTTCCAGTGACCCAAACACGTGACACGGGTTTTGGAATCGGGTGCAATCCGTCGCGTAAACTGAAAGAAAAAAAAAAAACAAGAAAAACTCGTGGTGCGAATAAAATCAGATTTAACATATTTTAAGAACATGAGTTGCTGTAAGTTGAACGGATCCCCCGCCCGATCTTCATCTCTGGATCGGTGCTTCCAAACTATCTCCAGGTCGGGTAGCTAATTTCTACTTTGTGGTTGTGAATTACAGGTTCCGAATTTCCACGTCAAATTAAAACATGTTCAAATTTGGGAATTCTTGTTTTGTAAATAATAGATTCTTTTCAAAACGCCAGCGCCAGCGCTATCTTTTGTGTAATTGGTAACACTGTCATTCTCCCGTTCATTATGTCATGTCAAACGATATCTTATACAATTCTTACATAAATAAGGAAAATCTGTTGCTATCACTATGCTGAATGCAAAAATGTAAGGTCGATACCAAAGTAATTATTGTAAAGGGGCCGTCCATTAATTACGTGAGGTGTTTTTCTGTTAATTTGAACCCCTCCCTCCCACTTGATGAGATTTACTGAGATTGGGTCTCTTCACTTACAATTTTTAAATAATTAGTTTTCATGTATGTTCATGTATTTTGCTAAAGACCACTATTTGGAAAAATAATAGGGCGTTTAAGGGACACCATAACAAATTTATTTAAATTACATAACAATAAAAAACGTCATAATTTTAAATATTCTTTAAGGGCTGATGATGGCAGTGTTCTGACTATAAAATTAATAACAACAGGAGTATTGCATATTATATATAAACTGGATAAGTAAAGATCCTTCGTTTTCTGCGGCCAAAATCTGGTCCGTTTTCTGTGGTGGTGGCAAGACGTGGCAGACAAATCGTGTGATAGGTGTCCACCTTTAAAGCAGTCGTAAATTGCTACATATTCAATGACGGTGTAGAAAAAGCGGAGATAATGCTCTGACGCTATCCAATTATACAAATTCTTGAATAAACCGATAATCAACGGGAAAGAAAAAGGAGCCGTCCCTCGTGTTGCGTGCCCGTTTTGTGTGCGACCTCGCCTCTGTCATTAGACATCGGAAAATAAGATTTTAGTAAATTGCACGGTGACAAGAGAAAGGTCTTGAATCTATCTGAAAGTGATAAATATATGTTTAAATGATGTATGTATCTTCCAAAAGAGAATTTTCCACCAATATTCAAAAGCCATACGGTCCAAAACTGGACTTATTACATACATACTTGTAAATTTATCTTCACTATCACAAGTTGCCTGAATTTATATATTCATATCCATGCGTTGTTGGTTTATATATTCGTATATGTGTGCAGTCCAACACACCTATGGCACATGGAAAATTTCTCTGATTTTGCCACACTGTTTTTGATCCAGATTTTACTTAGAAATAATTTTATCTATAACAAACTGCAAAGTTTTTGAAACTGTACACCAATATCTTCACCAACACCAATTTGAAATCCATGCTCTTGTGTTTGCTTTTGTTTGAAGCAAATGCTCTGTTTTATTCATATTACTTGCAGTTCATAGTTTACAAAACCAGTTGCTTCTTGCTTTAGAGAAATTGTTTGCTCCATAAATTTTTATTCATATATTAAAATTTAAATATATCTAAGTCGAACTCCACAAACTGTAATAACTGTAAAATTACTAATGGAACATGTTTCGGCAGAACAATTCTGCCATCATCAGCCCTAATTTAACAAGAGATTAATGATGCAATTGATGAATTACAAGAAGGGTTCTTACCTTAAAGAATATAAAAAATTATGACGTTGACGTAATTTTGAATTAAATTTGACGTTTTCAAAGGGTTACATGATTTTTAAAAGATTTCGTAAAAACAACATTTTATAAAATGTAAAAATTAAAAATGGATCAAAGAGAATCTGGTAAGTTTGTTTGAGTGGTGAAAAATTAAAATAGTGAATTAATAATGGGATTATTGAAGTTATTCTGTTCATTTAAACAAGATTTGTTTTCCAGTTTCAAGGCTTTCCTTATTTCCAAAGTCTCTAATCTAATTTCCGGACTTTATTGCATTTATGAATCAATTTGGAATTTGATGGTGAAAAAATATGTTTCGTTATTAATATATGATTGGCGAAAGAAGAAGGTGTTGATGGTGGAGGATCAAGATCTGTGTTGTTATAGATGTGCCTGAAATGTTCTTTAATACGGTCTGATATTTTGCGACCTGTCTGACCTATGTAGAATGATTCACAAGAAGAGCAGTTTAATTTGTATACACCTGATGATGATTTGTAATCTAATAGATCTTTATTTTTAATAAAAAATCTGGATAAGTTGTTATCTGTTTTAAATGAAACTTTAAAACCGTTTTTCTTAAGTATTTTAGAACATTTCTCTGAGACGACGCCAAAGTATGTTAATGAATTTGAAAAGGAAATTGTTTCTGAAGAATTTTTAACCAAGTAGTGTGTGTATTTGAATTTGTTATAGTATCTATAGTATAATTTATTTATAGTTTTTAAAGAATATCCATTATTTGAAGCAATTTGTTTAATGTTATTCAGTTCTGTTTGAAAAGATGAATCTGATAGTGGTATAGAAAATAATCGGTGGAAAAAAGAAAGCTGCAAATTTATGGGAAACAGGGTGACAAGAGTCAAAAGGTATTATGCAAACTGTGATACTAGGTTTTCTATAAATGTCAAATTTAAAAGTATTATTATTTCTAGTGATTAACAAGTCTAAAAAGGGGATTTGGGAATTGATTTCAATTTCAACGGTGAATTTAATGGATTGGTTTAAAGAATTTAAGTTGCTGAGTGCGTTATCAAGTTCAGAATCAGATCCTTTGAATAAAACAATTATGTCATCTACATATCTGTACCAAAAGAGAAAATGATCTTTAAAGGGTGAAGAAGTTAAAAACTGATCTCCTAAGTTATTCATGAATATTTCTGCTAGAAGAGGTGACAAATTAGAGCCCATTGCTAAGCCTGAGTCTTGTGAATAAAAATTATTATTAAATTGAAATAAATTTTGATCTTGCTTATTAATTTTAAAAAACCTACTATTTAATTCTAATATGCCAACCATACATGCACTAAATTTACATTCACTTTGTGAGACTGTCCTAGATCAAAATTTCTTTCAATTTAATAATAATTTTTATTCACAAGACTCAGGCTTAGCAACGGGCTCTAATTTGTCACCTCTTCTAGAAGAAATATTCATGAATAACTTAGAAGATCAGCCCTCCTTTCTGAAGACTTCAATTAAATTGGTCTCATACATAAATCCTATTTTAGAAGTAAACAAATTCAATTCGGTTTCTGTAATTATATTAGGTTTGTTCCTACTACAGTCAGAATCAGTTCAGAACTGTACTGCGTTTGCGCGAAAGAAAATTGTCGTTCCAACTAACAATGAACCGTTTTACTCATCGTTCTGTGTTGTGTTCCAAGACGATTTTAAATGGTTCTCGCACCGATTCTGAACGGTGAAAACAGTTCTTGCTCGGGAGGTAGAACTAAAAGTTCGCACATGCGTAGTTGTTTAAATCTCGTTGAATCTAACTAATTTTTATCTTTGTTGTCTGCAAATAAATTAAATTAGGTGGTAATTTAGGGTAGAATGAGCGATTTAGAAGGTGACAGTGATGGTTTTGAAGCCGGAAGTGACTCTAGTGACGATGAATTAGTAGTATACTTGAACAATATCAAAGTTAAAAATGAAAATTACCTAGGTGAGTGTCGGTAGTGTTAAAAAAAGCAAATTGATTTTTAAGCATTTCTTGTTTTTGTTTCTAGAACAAACTGTGGGTTTATATTCGGACCAAGAATTTTTTGAACATTTTCGTGTTAGCAGGGAAATTGTTAATAATCTCCAAGCCACATTTGCTCAAAGCAACCAGTTTAAAAGACATTTTGGTCAGTATGGTAAATTGTCGGCAGAGGACCAAGTTAATATGCTTAATATTATAAGAGTTATGTAATAATTAATATTTTTTGTAGATTTTGATTTATCTGTGGTATGTAGGGCATGAGACAGCCAGCTTCAGAGATGTGGCTGATAGGTTCAATATCACAATTAGCTCAATGCATCGAATAATAGTAAAATTAACTTTGTTTTTGAGTAATTTGGCTCCAGAATTTATTCAATGGCCTACAGACGAGGAACAACGAAACATCGAACAAGACTTTGCAGGTAATGGTTTTCCGGGTGTGATTGGCGTAATTGATGGGTCTCATGTTAAAATTGATAAACCAGCAGAAGATGCTGATTCTTATTTGAATAGAAAAGGATATCATTCAATACAAGTAGGTTTTAACAGAATGCATAATAGACAATGGCCAGATACTAAGTAAACTTTTAATTTGTAGATGCAAGTTGTATGCGACTCCAACAAAAAAATTTGCGATGTATTTATTGGATACCCCGGTTCAGTTCATGATAGTAGAGTTTTTCGAAATTCTCCTCTCTACAACTCACTACAACAAAAATGTAGACACAGTTATCTGCTTGGGGATAGTGGCTATCCTTTGAAACGTCACTTATTAACACCATTTAAAGATAGAGGAAATCTGACTCCACGTCAAACAAACTACAATAGAAAACTGGCAGCAAACCGCTATAAACTTGAACACTGTTTTGGCATCCTAAAACAAAAGTTTCGACAATTGTATCACTTAAAGTTGAAAGACGTACCGCTAATTGTTCATTTTATAAGAGCATGTTGTGTGTTACATAACATGGCTTTGACTGATGATTTTATTTTTAACGAAGAGAATGTTATCGAAAACGAAATTCCGAATCAACAAGATGAAGAAGAGATAGAAGAAGATGATGATGCGAGAAGATTCCGGGATGGAATAACAATGTTATTACAAATGTGAAATTTAAACATTTATTTAAAAAGTTAAACACATTTTATTTTAACAATGAAACAAAAATAAATAATAAAACAAAACATATTTCTTTGTGATGAAAATAAATCTTAATTTTAGGTTAGGCATGTTTATATTCGCACGAGCATTTATGGTCCTTGAGAATTCTATTTCTCTCTTCAATTAATTCATTTCTTTTAATTAATTGTTCTAACTTTGCTTTTTCAAGTTCAAGCTTCTTTTCTTGGTACTTTAACTTATCCATTCTAATATTTTCCAATACACTGGATCTGTTCTTAGTAGTCCTTCGCCTCTGCATTTGTAATCTACTTTCAGGTTTTTTTTTATTGGGGTGCTAGGTCTTGGTTGTTCTACACAGTTTGAATCATTGGCATTATTAAGAATTTCTTGTTCACCAGAGACAGAGTTATTGCTTAGAAGCAGTTGTGGGTGGATGGCTTTTTTCTTACCCAAAATCGTTTCCATTTCTTCTGAAAAATCAAAACATTTTCTGCCTCGACCTGTAGCATTTTGATCATCAACGTGTTTCTTATAATTCCTTTCCAAAACTTTCCACCTATTTTCACAATGGTTTGGATTTATAACGACACCTAAGTCGGAACTTAACTCTGCAGCAATTAATTGCCACAACTGCTTCAATGTCTTAATTTGCAAAGTTCCTACTTTCCTTCTATATTTGCTGTATTTGTCTAACAATATCTTCGTAGTATTTGCACCCCATACAAACACTGGTGCCGGTGATGTTGCGGGCGTAACGAGTTCATTAGACAAAAATATTATTTGGGATGTAGCAGTAGCTGTTCTTGAGCCTTTTAATAATAAAATCAAGTTATAAATAATTGCAAATTCTCGTTCTTCCAACTTACTTTCATTCCCTTCAAAAGACATCGTTGTGTTTGGCAATGACATTTTTAATTTTTAGGTTAACTTTTGTAACATATACAACACACTACACAACTACTGTTATTTCTGATGAAAAAGGCGTTCCAACACATTTCCATAATTTTGAACCGTTCATTATCACGCATGCGTACTACTCAATCCTAAATCGAATTGGAACCGATTCGGGACCGTTCACTTTATGTGTGTAGGAACAAACCTATTAATAACCGATGAAGCCCCCTCGGGCCCGCCTGATTCGAGGCCACCCCCTCGGGCTCGCCTATTTCGGGCCCGCCTGATTTGAGGCCACGCCTTCGGGCTCGCCTGTTTCGGGGGTCCTCCTCGGTCTCGGGGGGCCTCCTCTCGGGCTCCCTTTTGGGGGGGCATCGGGCTCTTTTTTGCCCCCCCCCCCCTTCGGGCTCCATTTTCGTCCCCCCCCCTCGGGCTCCCTTTTCGCCTCCCCTCGGTCTTAACTGTTTCAAAGCCCCCCCCCGGGGCTACCATGTTTCAACGGGGCTCATCGGGACAAAGTGTTTCCAGGGGGGTCTAAACTTCCGAGTCATGAGACGTATCGAATATTATGACATGTATGTATCTCAATACTTTTTCAGAACTAACACGATTTTACAAAAAAATAAGTACCGAGAGAAGCTCGGTCGCCAGGTACTACCTATAGGAACGGAAACGGGAGCGTGAACGGGAAAGAGTAACTGCTATATGAAAACGAATACTTCATGTGCGAAGCCATGACGGGCCAACTAGTTTTTTATATTCTTTAAGGTAAGAACCCCTCTTGTAATTCATCAATTGTATCGTTAATCTCTTGTTAAATTAGGGCTGATGATGGCAGAATTGTTCTGCCGAAACATGTTCCATTAGTAACTTTACAGTTATTAAAGTTTGTGGAGTTCGACTTAGATATATTTAAATTTTAATTTAAATTTACTCCACCTGGATTTAAGAACATTCTTCTGGTTTATTCATATATTGTTTTGTGAAAATGAGGAAATGTCAACATGTTCTGAACGAGCTGAAAAAGTACTACGTATTTTGATAATAATATTAAAAAATAGAACTTAAAATCAGGGAATGAACATGTATTTCTGAAAATAAAACTTTGGGAGTTCTCAAAATGTCATCCTCCAAACAATTTAAAGAGATCTTCGAATTCGTATTCTAGAAGGTTGGGATGAGATGCCAAATCGTGGAGGACCCACAACTTATTAATTTTTTTTATTTTAATTTTTTTTATGAAATTTTAATCGTTTCAATGGTTCCTTGTAATACAATTTCCGCATGAATTTCATTAAAATTGTAGCACAAATTAAAAAGTCTTGATTTTTTTCCTCAAATCAGTATGTCTGCTTGAAACTATGTCTATTTCTGGACCCAAAAAATAATAAAAAAATACAGAACTCCAGACGTGGAACCAATAAGAAGATGCCATCTTGCCAATTCTAACATCGCAGTTGCACTATCAAAAATGGAATGAATACTTCCCATTATATGTTCACAGCTCTGATTAAAATAGCATAATAAAACCATAATAGCAAAGGGGAGCATAAAATAGAAATTTTGGTTCACTAGGTCTAAAAATCGCGGTTTGTGAAATTAACTTTGCATTTCAGTTGACAAAAAATTATTCACATTCTGTTACTATTTATTTTTTATTTACAAAAAAATGCTCAAAATATCCGTAGTTTTAAGCAAAGTCGATCTCGTATCTTCATACATATTCTTCATACTGTTTGACCTTGATTTTTGTTTGCAATAGATCCGGTTTTCCTAAAATCATTTGAAGGCAGAATACCCCCCACTATCCATTTTCTTGTTTGACCCCATTTCGAAAATAGGATTCTAATAAGAACGCCTTTTCTTCGGAGGTGAAAGCCATTTTGGAATTCTTTTCGACAAGAAACGTCAAGTAGCCCCTAGGAGATCAAGCTGCTTGATCAAACGGTCCAGTCAATCGATTGACCTTCAACGAACCTTCAATCAACCCTTCAATCTTTTGGTCCAGCACACTCGTCAAACGCTTGAGCCATTCAAACTTTCTATCAATCACCATCAATCGATTAAGTCCAGCTGTTGTTCAAACTGACCGTCTAGGGGCTCTAGGGGCTACTTTAGACAAACCGTTAATATGATTTATTAAATTTGACAGATGACAGGCGTCACATGTCCGCAGATGGAGAGATTAAAAAAATCAAATGTAGTAAAATCTGTATTTATTTAGTTTTTTGATCATAAAGCGAAAATTAAAATATGACAGGCAGTTATGTTTGTGATGAGTCTAATTCATGCGGTTATTATTAAAAATACCGACACCACAGTAATACCTACGCCTCTGCACTTCTAGTATTATTAAATAAGCATGGAAGTCATATAGGCCGTACGTTCCAACTTTGCAAAGCACTCTCGACTATAATGTTCGTCTGAATCGCCCGGCACCACGGCTCATCCAACAAATTTTTAGATGTCAGTGACGTATATAAAATCTTAAGAATTCAGAGAAACAAAGCCATTTTAAACGGCGGCTCACCTACCGGACTCTTTCAATGAGCCCTTTAATTATACAAACTTTTCTATATACTAATAATCAGCGGCAAAGAAGAAGCCGTCCGTCGTGTTGCGTGCCCGTTTTGTGCGCGACCTCGGCTCTGTCATTAAGGATCAGAAAAGTCGATCCGGTAAATAAGACTTTAGTAAATTGCACGGTGACAAGAAACTTTGTTTTTGTGAGGAGCTATTTGCTCCATATAATCACGTTCACATACGCCACAGGCTGTCCGGACCACCGCACCACTCTTGGAATGTCTGCACGGGTTCTTTGATCCCTCTTGGTCGGACCGCGTATACCCTTTTTAACTATTAACACGTATGTAATTATACACAATATATATCAAATTTCGCCCGAAGGCAGGACCTTTTCTATGCATTTTTAACGTGTGCAAATATCGGCGCTAATTTAAAAACCAACCCGTCTAAAGCTGCCTTCACCGAATGCATAATAAAGTCAGCAGATTGGCGGTCTCGATCTCTTTGAAGGACCAAACTCGAAATCAAAAGTGTACGTGTAATGTTAATTGACGAATTGTCACAATATACTATGTAAAGTCTGACGGGTCTAAAGAACTTAATCTTTTCTTTGTGGTTTTATGTTCTTGTTTGGCCTAATAAAATTTAAAACCAATTACTATAGCTACCGCCTAAATAGCAGCAACTATTTAATTAATATTTAAATTTTTTGACTGTCAGCTTGCTTTCATTAATCATCTTTTTTAGACATAATTTATTTTCCTAATGCAGTTTTTAGTTTCAATTTCGCTAAATGTAATGTAATTGTTAATAAATATTATTATATTTATTAGTGGTATCTTATATGTGTGGTCTCTTCATTTCATGTTCTAAATAAAGAATGTCGTAAAATTACACAATCACTGACTAAACCTTTTTTTGGTAAACTATTTTGTATAAACTGTAAAACGACAATAAAATAAGTTATAGCTTTAATGACTTGTAAATTAACTTAATTATATTACCTTCCGTTTTTTCTGTCGAGACTAAAAAACTAAACGAACTGAATTAATGACACACAATCATTATAGATTATTATAATTCACATAATCTCTATGACAGCTTGAAAGAAACCGGCCGAATTGAACAATTATCCAGATGCTCTTCGGAATTACCAATAAACGTCATGTAACGGATTTTTTATTCCCCGTTGTAGGCTCAGACGCCTTTTCAGCCACGAGGAGGAAATTAGGATGTGAGTTGTATTAGTTGTACAGTTGTCCCGTTGGTCATAAACGTCACGCGAAAATCCATTCAAATTCCCTGCAATATGTGCTTCATCTAAAGATCTGCTACGGCCCACAAAAATAACAAATTTATGTTTAGCGATACAGACTTTGTAATAACAATTTAACAGCGTCAACAGACCGCATCGGATTTTCCCATTTATTTTTCCACACTTATTTTTTATGACAGTGAACATTTCGAGAGTCTGCAGTGTCAGGAATAAAAAAATATTTACTCAAGGAAATAGAAACTAAATTAACATTACTTACGAATTCAGAATGTGATGTCCATATTCTTTTCTAAATTTGGCAAATATAGAAAATAGTTCAGGGTGGGAAAAATGGACTGGACATTTCAGGTTTCATTATCACAATTAATTTACTGGCAAAATTATAGCTTAAATTAAAATTTAGTTTTATTACTACGTAAATAATAACAGGTGACTATTTAATCCTAAAATAAATAAGATGGTTTATAAGACCATTGAATAATTGGCACACCTCGCCGTTGAGATCCCAATCTTGATGTTTTTCTTAGGTTAGGTGATTGATGACAGCTTTGAATTGTTTTGACGTCCAGTTTCACGAATTGGAATTTCAAATGAGATGTGTTAATTAAAATGTTACCAACTTCACAAAAAGTCACAATAATAAATATCCACGCGGTACTATTATAGTAACGTAGAAATTAATTCGAAGAGTCAAGACCTACCCTATTTCTGGACGATAATAAAAGTCCCTGTCCTAATCTCCAGAACTTATTTCAATGACCTAAAATAACTTGGACCCGTGCCAATACCACCTGGTCACTGAAATTTTCGGGTGTCATTTCAGTGGGAGCGCGAACTCCGTGTAAACTTGCTTCCGTTTAACAAATGCATGATAAATAAAAACTATTACAATGAATTGGGCTGAACCTCTGGCTGAAGTTCAACAAGTCGGTCGAATCTTATGTTTAGCTCGAACGGCTCAAATAAGTGCTATTGTTTGCAGCTTCCCCGAGACAATGAGGACAGGAAGGATATTGAAATGATAGCTCTAGGAGAGAGCATCCAACCCTTAAAAAAGGAGCGAAGTGGATGCCTGAGCTTCTTCAAGAAAAGTGAGTGGATGGATTTTACGCGCTTTATTAATATTAATGGGTTTGTTGCAGCGTGGAAAAAATTCACGGAGACAAAATCTAATCGTTCCGATGACTTGGATAGTTTGGAACGTTATTATCTAAGTGAGTATCTTTTAAATGTTTGCCGCTTTCTGGATCCCTATTGTTATTGGGACATCTGAACAGCACTGCTTCAAGTTTGTCAGATAGCTTACAGGTATCTAGACCGTCCATGTAGTTCTCGTTAAAGAGATCTGTAATTGTTTTGAGGTTCGATCACAGATGGCGCACGGTTGAGTATTTAAACGTCTCGTGGCATCAACAACCAAAGAAAAGTACCTCCAGTATTTTATTCTTTATTGTATTTTACTAAACTCTTCCTTTCTTACAGATTGAGTTGTAATGGTCCTGTAAAAATTTATGTCATAATTATTTGTTTACTTAGGATGACTTGATTACAGTCGGTACGTTTCTAAATTGATCTAATACGGCTTAATAACAACTAATGAAGTTGTCTGATTTTAATAGAAAACATGTACGTCGCTTCATAAAATGCAGTTTTTTTTATATTTTTGTATTTGGAACTCTTATCTGCCACTATAACCAATAAATAGAAGCAGTAAGATCCCAGAAATGATTGTTCTACAATTATTCTACGTAGTCATTAAATTATTAATTTCAAGTTCCATAAATTTTTTGCGATCTCTAAAGCAGTACGTTTAGTTGAATGTCGCAACAAAATATCTTTTCAAGCGGTTATTACGCAAACGCGTCATTTTTCTCTCACAAACAAACCATTTGTCATCTACGCCCCTAATTTTCCCGCGACGATCAATATGATGAAAATTCCAATTATTTAAGATTTTTTGTATCGCGACAGCGCAAAATAACGGCCTCTTAAAACCTCGTTAATCAAAACGAGCTCCCCTATTCCGTACTGCTTTAATTGGTTTTTGCCAACTTAATACCGGAAAGTTTCTTACACGATGAATAATGTCGAAAATATTTCAGGAAATGGCGGAATTTAATTCGTGCGCCCGATCAAAACTTTCCAACACGCATTAACTCGAATAATTTTTGTTTGAGAGATTAGCGGATTAGTGATCGAAGGGATCAATCAGGTTGTTCGGCTTCAGTGAGGAATATTCAAACGGAATATAGAATATGTTCCAGCAAGTTATTTGCGATTAACAGAGTTGCACTAATCGCAACGGACATGGACATAATTACATTCGACGAAAAACTGTTTCTATTTTCGACGAATAGGAGTCACACCTATCCTCAAGGGATTATCGGTTTATCGAAAATGACACCAAAAAATGTTAACGGGACGAAATAGAGATTATATAAAGCACAATTTCAACGAAATTTTAGCTGGTCATTATCAAAAAATAAGCATAGTTGAAAAAAATTTTTACAAATGTGTTGATGAAAATTCAGATACCTACAGCTTCTTTCAGTCTTGTCGAAACTATTTTCCGGGCAACTTTTCCAATCTTTGTATTCGCAAAAACCTTACCTGGATCATTAGGAATATTAAAAAAAAAATTTGAGCAATCGGTCCAACCGTTCTCAAGTGATGCGCTTACCAACGAACAACATTTCATCTATATAATAAAAATGAAATGTTGGTCGTTTGTAAGCTAATCACTTGAGAACGCCTGGACCGATTTGGCTAGAAATAATTTAAAAAATCCCCGTCCTCCAACAGCCATTATTATTATTGTTCCAAAACTGCTGCGAGTAATGTCACTGCATTAGCTCAAACAATAAGTCTCTTTTTCTTTTTCTTTTTTTTTGCCAAAGTGTCATATTTGTAAAGCGGTGCCAAAAGTGCAGAATTTCCCTGTTTGTGAAACAACCCAAAACAAGTAATTGGTTATTTTTACCGTCATATAAAATTAATCCCTGTTAGATCCTTTCGATCGAAATCTGAAAGACCACATTAAAACGAATTACTTCCGTCTCCTCCAAATTGTCTTACTCATAATTACTAGATCGAAAGCATTTGTGCGCCTGCATTTCGGTTTTAATGAAACAGGTGGATCAATTAGATCAAGGATCGTCGAACATAAAACTTACATCAAATACGAACATTAAACAGGTCATCAAATTCCGTTCCATAATTACCACATCGTTTCCGAAGGCTCAAATTACAACCGCTCCTTTCAGAAGCCGTAAAATGTATTTCCTTGTCCTATCCTGTTTAGATGGGATGAGCTTCGCCTCTGGTATAGATCACAATCATGCATAACTGTATTCTAACACAGACAGTCCAATCATCGACGGTTTTTCCGATCCGAGTCCGATCGTGGTTTTGTTCTTACTTCATGTTTCGGTGCGTGTCTAAATTTCTATCTGTAGTTCCACTTTCAAAACATAATTAGTACTATGTTGGTACCATATTATTATCATCTACATATAACGTAATAAAATTATGGTAGCATTAAGCTGACATCAAGGTTTCGTTCGTCTCTAATCTCAAGATCATACTCGCCTGCCGAAATCAGGCAGAAGCTCTTACAGAAAGTCGTTGCGTTTGCTCAGGGCACATCTAACTAGGAGGGAACTTCGTGAAGGTCGGAATCACAAGAATCTTTTTCTAGTCAACTAAAAAGAACCTATATCTCCACATTGCAGCAAACGACCCCAAAAAACTGCTTCCATGCTGTTCTACTACTTCTCCAGTGTTTGCACTTTATTCTGCGCTATGTCAAATTTGGTCAGCCTTTTTTTACCATTTTCCTACAAGAGGCGCATCCATTTCTCACCCTTTCTTCAATCTTCCTCTTTAGGCGCCCGGGTGTTTTTACCTGATCAAATGTAACATTGTAATGATTAAAATAATGCCGAAATTCGGCAAATTACACCTTCGAAGGCCGAAAGAATTTTTTAAAACTTTTCTTGGACAGTCGCAGCCACCATTTCTCACTATATTTCCAATTTTCCCCTATGGGCTACTGGGTGTCTTTATCTGATCAAATGTGACATAATGATGAAAACAACGCCCAAATTCGGAAAATTACATCCTCAAGGACCGTCAGGATTTTTTACGATTTTTCTTCAAAATGCGCATCCACCATTTCTCATCCTTTCCTTCAATCTTCCCCCCTAGGCCTCCGGGTGTTTTTATCTGATCAAATGTGACATTGTAATGATGAAAACAGGGCCCAGATTCTACAAATTACACCCTCAAAGGGCGACTGAATTTTTGGCAATTTTTTTTAAGAGGCGCATACACCATTTCTTCCCTTCCTTCAATCTCCCCTAGTAAGTCTGCGAGTGTTTTTACATGATCAAATGTGACACTGTAATGATGAAAACAACGCAAAAATTCGGCAAATCACACTCTCAAGGGCCGACAGAATTTTTTACGATTTTTCTTAAACAGGCGCATTCACCATTTCTCACCGTTTCTTCAATATTCCCCCATAGGCTTCCGGGTGCTTTTATTTGATCAAATGTAACGCTGTAATGATGAAAACAGGGCCCAGATTCTACAAATTAAACCATCAAGGACCGACAGAATTTTTTACAATTTTTCTTCAGTAGCAGCATCCACCATTTCTCACCGTTTCTTCAATATTCCCCCATAGGCTTCCGGATGTTTTTATTTGATAAAATCTAACACTGTATTGATGAAAGCAACGCCCAAATTCGGCAAATTTCACTCTCAAGGCCCGACAGAATTTTTTACGATTTTTTTTTCAAGAGGCGCATCCACTATTTCTCACCGTTTCTTCAATCTTCCCCCCTAGGCTTCCGGGTGTTTTTATTTGATCAAATGTAACACTGTAATCGTGAGAACAGGGACCAGATTCTACAAATTACACCCTCAAAGGAAGACTGAATTTTTGAATTGTTTTTTAAGAGGCGCATCCACCATTTTCACCCCTTTTTCAATCTTCCCCCGTAAGCCTCCGGGTATTTTTACATGATCAAACGTGACACTGTAATGATGAAAACAACGCCCAAATTCGGCAAATTGCACTCTCAAGGGCCGACAGAACTTTTTTCCATTTTTCTTCAAGAGGCGCATCCACTATTTCTCACCGTTCCTTCAATCTTCCCCCATAGGCTTCCGGATGTGTTTATTTGATCAAATGTAACACTGCAATGATGAAAACGGGGCCCAGATTCTACAAATTACACCCTCAAGGACCGACAGAATTTTTTACAATTTTTCTTCAAGAGCAGCATCCACCATTTCTCACCCTTTCTTCAATCTTCCCCCGTAAGTCTCCGGGTGTCCTTACATGATCAAATGTGACACTGTAATTATGAAAACAACGCCCAAATTCGGCAAATTACCCTCTCAAGGGCTGACAGAATTTTTTACGATTTTTCTTAAAGAGGCGCCTCCACCATTTTTCACCGTTTCTTCAATCTTTCCCCAGAGGCTTCCGGGTGTTTTTATTTGATCAAATGTAATACTGTAATGATGAAAACAGGACCTAGATTCTACAAATTACACCCTCAAAGGAAGAGTGAATTTTTGTAATTTTTTTTTAAGATTCGCATCCACCATTTCTCACCCTTTCTTCAATCTTCCCCTCTAAGCTTCCGGGTGTTTTTACCTGATCAAATGTGACACTGTAATGATGAAATCAATGCCAAAATTCGGCAAATTACACTCTCAAGGGCCGACAAAATTTTTACGATTTCTGTGCAAGAGCAGCATCCACCATTTCTCAACCTTTTTTCAATCTTCCCCCTTAGGCTTTCGGGTGTTTTTACCTGATCAAATGTGATCATTTTTAATGATGTAAACAAGACCCAGATTCTACAAATTGCACCCTCAATGGAAGAATGAATTTTTGGCATTTTTTTTAAAGGCGCATCCACCATTTCTTACCCTTCCTTCAATCTTGCCTCGTAATCTTCTGGGTGTCTTTATCTGATCAAATGTTACACTGTAATGATGAAAACAACGCTCAAATTCGACAAATTACACTCAAGGGCCGACAGATTTTTTTACGATTTTTCTTCAAGAGGCGCATCCACCATTTTCCACCGTTTTTTCAATCTTCCCCCAGAGGCTTCCGGGTGTTTTTATTTGATCAAATGTAATACTGTAATGATGAAAACAGGACCCAGAGTCTACAAATTACACCCTCAAAGGCTGACTGAATTTTTTACGATTTTTTTTCAGAGGCGCATCCACCATTTCTCACCGTCTCTTCAATATTCCTCCAGAGGCTTCTGGGTGTTTTTAATTGATCAAATGTGACATTGTAATGATGAAAACAACGCCCAGATTCTACAAATTACACCCTGAAAGGCCGACTGAATTTATGGCATTTTTTTTAAGAGGCGCATCCACCATTTCTTACCCTTCTTTCAATCTTCCCCCGTAAGCCTCCGGGTGTCTTTACATGATTAAATGTGACACTGTAATGATGAAAACAACGCCCAAATTCGGCAAATTACACTCTCAAGGGCCGACAGAATTCTTTACGATTTTTCTTCAAGAGGCGCATCTACCATTTTTCACCGTTTCTTCAATCTTTCTCCATAGGCTTCCGGGTGTTTTTATTTGATCAAATGTAACACTGTAATGCTGAAAAAAGCGCCCAGATTCTACAAATTGCACCCTCAAGGACCGACAGAACTTTTTTCAATTTTTCTTTAGGAGCAGCATCCACCATTTCTCAGCATTTCTTCAATCTTTCCCCTTAGGCTTTCGGGTGTTTTACCTGATCAAATGTGACATTGTAATGATGAAAACTGGGCCCAGATTCTACAAATTACACCCTCAAAGGCCGACTGAATTTTTGGCTTTTTTTTAAGAGGCGCATCCACCATTTCTTATCCTTCCTTCAATCTTCTCCCGTAACCCTCCGGGTGTTTTTACATGATCAAATGTGACATTGTAATGATGAAAACAACGCCCAGATTCTACAAATTACACCCTGAAAGGCCGACTGAATTTATGGCATTTTTTTTAGGAGGCGCATCTACCATTTCTTACTCTTCCTTTAATCTTCCCCCGTAAGCCTCCGGGTGTCTTTACATGATCAAATGTGACACTGTAATGATGAAAACAACGCCCAAATTCGGCAAATTACACTCTCAAGGGCCGACAGAATTCTTTACGATTTTTCTTCAAGAGGCGCATCCACCATTTTTCACCGTTTCAAATTACACTCTCAAGGGCCGACAGAATTCTTTACGATTTTTCTTCAAGAGGCGCATCCACCATTTTTCACCGTTTCTTCAATCTTTCTCCATAGGCTTCCGGGTGTTTTTATTTGATCAAATGTAACACTGTAATGCTGAAAAAAGCGCCCAGATTCTACAAATTGCACCCTCAAGGACCGACAGAACTTTTTTCAATTTTTCTTTAGGAGCAGCATCCACCATTTCTCAGCATTTCTTCAATCTTTCCCCTTAGGCTTTCGGGTGTTTTACCTGATCAAATGTGACATTGTAATGATGAAAACTGGGCCCAGATTCTACAAATTACACCCTCAAAGGCCGACTGAATTTTTGGCTTTTTTTTAAGAGGCGCATCCACCATTTCTTATCCTTCCTTCAATCTTCTCCCGTAACCCTCCGGGTGTTTTTACATGATCAAATGTGACATTGTAATGATGAAAACAACGCCCAGATTCTACAAATTACACCCTGAAAGGCCGACTGAATTTATGGCATTTTTTTTAGGAGGCGCATCTACCATTTCTTACTCTTCCTTTAATCTTCCCCCGTAAGCCTCCGGGTGTCTTTACATGATCAAATGTGACACTGTAATGATGAAAACAACGCCCAAATTCGGCAAATTACACTCTCAAGGGCCGACAGAATTCTTTACGATTTTTCTTCAAGAGGCGCATCCACCATTTTTCACCGTTTCTTCAATCTTTCTCCATAGGCTTCCGGGTGTTTTTATTTGATCAAATGTAACACTGTAATGCTGAAAACAACGCCCAAATTCGGCAAATTATACTCTCAAGAGCCGACAGAATTTTTTACGATTTTTCTTCAAGAAGCGCATCCACCATTTCTCAGCATTTCTTCAATCTTCCCCCTTAGGCTTCCGGGTGTTTTTATTTGATCAAATGTAACACTGTAATGATGAAAACAGGACCCAGATTCTACAAATTACACCCCCAAAAGCCGACTGAATTTTTGTCAATCTTTTTTAAGAGGCGGATCTACCATTTCTTACCCTTTTTTCAATCTTCCCCCGTAAGCTTCCGGGTGTCTTTACATGATTAAATGTGACATTGTAATGATGAAAACAACGCCCAAATTCGGCAAATTACACTCTCAAGGGCCGACAGAATTCTTTACGATTTTTCTTCAAGAGGCGCATCCACCATTTTTCACCGTTTCTTCAATCTTTCTCCATAGGCTTCCGGGTGTTTTTATTTGATCAAATGTAACACTGTAATGCTGAAAAAAGCGCCCAGATTCTACAAATTGCACCCTCAAGGACCGACAGAACTTTTTTCAGTTTTTCTTTAGGAGCAGCATCCACAATTTCTCAGCATTTCTTCAATTTTCCCCCTTAGGCTTTCGGGTGTTTTACCTGATCAAATGTGACATTGTAATGATGAAAACAGGGCCCAGATCCAACAAATTACACCCTCAAGGACCGACAGAATTTTTTACAATTTTTCTTTAGGAGCAGCATCCACCATTTCTCAGCATTTCTTCAATTTTCCCCTTTAGGCTTTCGGGTGTTTTACCTGATCAAATGTGACATTGTAATGATGAAAACAGGGCCCAGATCCGACAAATTACACCCTCAAGGACCGACAGAACTTTTTACAATTTTTCTTCAAGAGCAGCATCCACCATTTCTTACCCTTTCTTCCATCTTCCCCTCTAGACTTCCGGGTGTTTTTACCTCATTAAATGTGACAATGTAATAATAAAACCAGGGCCCAGATTCTACGAATTATACCCTCAAAAACCGAGAGAATTTTTTACAATTTTCCTTCAAGAGCAGCTTCCACCATTTCTCACCTTTTCTTCAATCTTCCCTCGTAACCCTCCGTGTGTCTTTACATGACCAAATGTGATACTGTAATGATGAAAACGTCGCCTAAATTCGGCAAATTACACTCTCAAGGACCGACAGAATTTTTTACGATTTTTATTCAGGAGGCGCATGCACCATTTCTCACCGTTTCTTCAATCTTCCCCCAGAGGTTTCCGGGTGTTTTTTTGATCAAATGTGACACTGTAATGATGAAAAAAAACGCCCAAATTCGGCAAATTATACTCTCAAGAGCCGACAGAATTGTTTACGATTTCTCTTCAACAAGCGCATCCACCATTTCTCACCCTTTCTTCAATTTTCTGCCCTAGGCTTCCGGGTGCATTTACCTGATGAAATGTGAGATTGTAATGATGAAAACAGGGCCCAGATTCTAAAAATTACACCCTCAAAGGCCGACTGAATTTTTGGCTATTTTTTTAAGAGGCGCATCCATCATTTTTCACCCTTCTTTCAATCTTCTCCCGTATGCCTCCGGGTGTCTTTACATGATCAAATGTGACACTGTAATGATGAAAACAAGGCCCAGATTCTAGAAATTTCACCCTCAAGGACCGACATAATTTTTTTCAATTTTCCTTCAAGAGCAGCATCCACCATTTCTCACCCTTTCTTTAATCACCCCCCTAGGCTTTCGGGTGTTTTTACCTGATCAAATGTGACATTGTAATGATGAACACTGGGCCCAGGTTCTACAAATTACAGCCTCAAAGGCCGACGGAATTTTTGGCGTTTTTTTTTAAGAGGGCGGGCATCAACCATTTCTTACCCTTGCTTCAATCTTCCCCCGTAATCCTGCGGGTGTCTTTACATGATGAAATGTAACACTGTAATGATGAAAACAAGGCCCAGATTCTAGAAATTGCACCCTCAAGGACCGACAGAATTTTTTTCAATTTTCCTTCAAGAGCAGCGTCCACCATTTCTCACCCTTTCTTCAATCTTCCCCCCTATAGTCTGGTAAATGTAGTTTTTTCCCAGGAAGTTTTCTTTCTCAACGGTTCTATATGTTTTTTGGGTCGCTGAATCCGAATTTGAGGGTTGCCCCCTGACCAGAAGTGAGCTAACTTCAGGAAATGCAAGAAACTTAGAAAATTTCGGATTATTTCCAGTTTCTGAAGCGTTTTTACGAAAATCCACTTGATACACCATTAAAGCAGACAAGATTTCCTACAAGAATGTTGTATTAGGTTCGTTTCTGTCGTTAATGCGACGGCCGCTAGAGCGCTTTGAATCATTTCCTCCTACTAATACTGCATATCTTCTAAGTGACCCAAGCACGGTGACAGTAACTTGTAAGTTTAGTAGCAATATTTTTTTTGTTCAACTCTCAGTGAAAACTTCTTTGTAGATAGACATTATATTCCTGTAAATTTTCTAAACTCAGGTAATGGAAAGTTGTCATTTTGTGCTCCGTTTAAGCCCTCGGTATAGAAATGTTGTAAGAGTTTAAAAACAAAACAGAATTAATTCATCGTTTCTTGACGCTCAGAATATTACTAGGGACTTTTATGCTGGATGACAATGATAAAAAAACATTGAAACCCCCTCGTTTCTGGAACGCATCAAATATTTACGTCATTTTTAGGGCCTGCCTTTCCGTTTTATTCGCAGGAGAAGACATAAAATATCTGGAGGGTTTTTGAACTTGTTGGTTCGAAGTGTGTTTGTGCCGTCTTGTCGGCAGCATTATGTTATTCATATCGGTTTTCGATAATTCCGCTGATGATGAGTGGGATCCGGGAATTCCAGAGCCATGTTGGTTTAATAGAAACTCGCAGCTCGAAGGCATGTTTCGGAATTATATCAAGTGTTTATATCCTGGGATGAGACCTGTAGGCGACTTACTTTAAAATGTAACTATGGCAACAGGTGGTCTAGGGGATGCACTCAATTTTCAACGGCAAAATTGAAACTGTGAACTGAATACGTTATGTTTTGGCACATGGAGTTGCGTTAAATCTTGCTGTCGAACGACTTCCACATCAGCTAAAAATTTTTAGGTTCTTGGCTGCAATTTTTTTTATTATGAATGCTCAATCTTGTGGGGATTATGTTCAGGCATTAAAACTCACCGAACCCTACAACATTTTAAAGGATTGTTTTTGGAATACACGAGTCATTTGGAGACATACAGATAAGGGTTTATCACGTTAAGATTGAACAACAAATAAATAAAACCCGCAGAACAGATGGGTGCACTCATAAAGAAATCAATCATAAAAACTCTCTACAATTGTACAACACTGTGACAGTAGAAGATGAAGTAGCAGTTGGTCATGTGCTCATCGATCTTACAAGATTTTATTCTTAGCGATTGGAGCATCGAAATTTGAAGGGTTTAGATTATTCTGAGTGATTACCTGATTCTTTTCATGCCTGCACGTTAACTAGATAATGTACAACATAATTATTTTAGAACATCACTCATGTAGTGCTCCCAAAGTACATTGTTTAGCACTCAGTAGTGGAGCTTGTAACCATATTGGATAATATAGAATGCTCTTGTGGCAATATAACTAGAGATTAAATCATTATACCAATTATTATTATTGATTTTACTAAATGCATTTTTTAATTCCGAAGTGCGAAACTTCAAGATGAAAAATAGTTTATTGAATATTTTTGCGGTAGTCTTGACTGAAATTTTCCCTTTATACATTATATATACGTATACAAACAAGATAGATTTATTTACTTAGGATTATGGTTCAAAAACACAGCTGAATAAAAAAATGCATTAGTTAATACCTACAAAAAATCTCTAGTGTCAGAATTAGTCGCCGTTTAGTAACCATTCTTTCCACAGTCTCACTTCTACCGAAAAATTTGATTGTCATAAATTCTTTGGTGTGGAAATTGATACAATAACTCAAGGTTTACGTGGTTTCGCATCAATGTCAGTTAAAGCGCGTGGGATCCTGCACCTGCAAAATCCAAATAATGCCGATAACAGAATGGGGTAGAATCATCGACTGTTAATCCGATAAGCATAATTGGCAGCTCTATTAAAATTTTAGCTATAAGATATCATTAATTTACGACTTACTTCAGACAATTATAGGAAGTGTGACAACCCCCCTCTAAAACGTTCCCGCCACTTTTTGAACATGAACATGAAATGATATGTCAACGACGGCAACAAAACCTCAAATTCGAAAATTTGAAAAAAAAGCGAAACTCTACGGAGTGTTTTTTTTTTGACAAGACAAAGTAGTGGCGGGAAATTTAATCGAACCTACCAAAACAAAGACAAAAGCCCATGTTCTTGAATACATGGCGTCAGCAATGATTGTGTACTTTGATTAACAAGACATTTTCATTGGGTCGGCAACGGTTTAATAATTTAGTAACAATTTGCAGCCCATTAATTGCATTTACGATTTGCAATATAATTTCATTTGGTGGACAATTTAGTTCTGATGCCTTAATAGGATTCAACAATTCGGGTGCACTATGGGAGTGAGGTTTTGACGTTATTTTGAAAAAAAAAATATGCGTAGGTTCTAAAGCAATCCTTTTTCTACAACTATTCAAAATTTTAAGATTATTGATCAGTAATTAACAATACAGCGATTTTTTATAAATGTACACTGCAAATATGGGGTGCGAGAAGCACCTTAATCGTGTTACAGTATTTATTGGCGAGTTACAATTGCTGGTCGAATGGAGAGGAAAAGATGTACCTCCTCATTATCATCGGCATCCACCCCCAGCAAGTCCCGGGACAGCCTCTATGTTGAAGTTTTAAAGATATATTGCAGTTCAAAATAGCAATTAATACTGTTAATGATACGCTTTGCTTTCATGTTACATAAACATAGTGATAAAGGGTTCCACATAACTTTGCAACGTTTATAAATGACTGTGGCGACAAGCGACCAGGCATATGTTACAACCGCAACATTACAATGTTTATTTCACAGAAATAATAATGAGATTATTTTTTAAATAACGTTTTGCATCCGCCGATGGCGTACTTGGTGTCTAGAGCTGAATTCCTAAATGACAAAAAGTTTCCCTCACTGTAAGCTGGATAAAAATACACTTTTTGGGATTATTCGGGCGGAAAATTTATTCCTCTTTTTAATTCGGTCCCTTTTTGTGTTTTCTTTGAAGCTTTTGTAAATAACAATCTGGGTTTATTTTCAGGATCCGTGATTGGAATTTCTGGGAACACGAAGCGAGTTCTTTTGCGCGAGAACTTAAATTACGGTTTTAAGTGTTTACCTATGGATAATTAATCCACTGAGAAACTTTTCGAATTTACTCTGATTTTTTATCCGGTTAGGCACTTACACTTGGAAAGTTTGCGGCAAAATGTGGCAACCGGAACTGAGAGGCTGTGATTCCAGCTTTTAACTCTAAAAGCTTCCAGCAATTACCTAATAATATTAAAGAAAGTTCAACATAGTAATGACAAAAATATTTTTTATTTAATGTACGATATCTTGTTGCGTTTTAAGATTAAAATAAATTCACGTCGCCGCGGGTTAGATAATGCTACTTATGTTTAAATTTTATCTAGCGTCGGCCAAATGGATTTACATTTAAACAAGCTAATCATAGATAAACTAAATTTATTGCGGTACTTCCAGATTTATGCAGGCACATGTAGAACATCCAACTAAAAACAACGAGGTTTAGTAACAGTTGACAATATAATTATGTACTAAACTTATATTTTCCAAAAACTGGAGCGTTCCAGTAATGATATAATTTGATATTTCAATGAAATGAATTTCCGCTGTCATTATGTATCTATAAATGATTGATTGATACATTGTAATACCGAAAAACAAAAAGATTTGCAGTCTAATGTGAACAAATTTTATAGTCTTCAAAAGAAGGGGGCGTCCATTAATTGCGTGACTAAAAGTGGACCAAGAGTGGACAAAAATGGTAAAAAAGCGTCTCTCATAATAATAATCAAAGAAGCTATAATTAGAGCTTCATCGACATTCTGGTTTATAAATACATAGAGCTGTTTGCGAGTTATGGCTGTTTTTTGCAAAATTTCTCAATTTGCCTCAAAATGGTTACAAAATCTTATAGTCCTGAATCCAACGGTGGAACTTCCCTACACCCAAAAACATTTTCGCTCATATCTCGTACCTACTCTTCATCAGATACAACAAACTACGTAATATGTTACCTGTATTGTAACTGAAAATATCAGAGTACTATGGTCCGCCAATCCCTCAACAAAATATATTGATATATTTATACAGTGTGGAAACTACATATGGAATAAATTCAGTAATTTCAAAACTAATAGCATTTGGCGAAAACGCTAAAACAGGTCAATTTTTGTTCTTAATAATGCTTGTTTTAAGTTACGTCATGTGTCCATGACATCATCCAGTTTTGAGCTATGACGTCACACTCATTTTTTTTAATGAAATGTCAAAATTTTTGTTTTAGTTTTGGGTAGTAGGTACTCTTAACAACATTAGTAAACCCTACATGATAAATTTATCTGCAGTAGTTTTTGAAACACATCACATTTTGCTTAATCAAAAAAACAATACGGCAAAAAATGTAATAAATATTTAATAAGAGTAAACATAAAAACATAATAATAATTGACTTGTTGGCAAACTCCTAAACTAAAATAAAACTCTTCTTTAACATATAACTGGCGATCAGGCGGGCCATTCTATGAATCCTCTCCTCCCAATCCATTTATTTGGGAAAACTTCATTTAAATATTGTCCAACACAAAGGGCACATAGTGAGCTGGTGCTCTGTCTTGCTGAAGCCATAGTGTGTCCCGCGGAATATCCGGATCTTCAGGATTTGGTTGTAAAGCTGCTAAGGCTGGGACAAGTTCGTCCTTTAGAAAATTTAGGTAAAATTAGATCAATCACACAGAAGCAAAAGTCTGGAAATACATAAATATAGAACGGAATAAACGGATTAGGTCACGAAGTCGGAAACATAATAAATCAGAACCACCAAATTTGTTGGCAGACAACAACAAAGATGCCTCCAAACAAATATTAGGTCCAAAATTCATTGCAGGAGGAGACTATGATATCTCGAAACGTACTATGTGGGGATCCCTCTTAATCTATATATTTAATCGTTGAACATGAATCAATTTTAACTAAATAAAACAGTCTGTACTGCACCGATTTTGATAATTGTTTTTTTAAATGAAAGTTCTATGTCAAGATTACTTTCCATTTTCAAAAATTTCACAGGTTCATTAATTATTTGCTAATCATTTTAATGGAAAAGCGGTCCATTACAGTCATCAATTTAAATGAGCGTAAATCGTTTTAAGTGAGAAGTTTGTTCAACTGAAAGCTAAATATATCTTAGCCCCTCCCCTGAGGTTGGGTGAGCAAGTTGTGTAGGGAACTTAAGACAATGCTTATTAAGACATTTATACCTCTGGATGGATGTTTGGGTGCGGGGTGCGAAGAGTGTGATATAGAGGACGAATGAAGCTGTGCAAAATACAATTCTTTTATCGTATAATTTTTCTTGCCGAAAAATTGGTTTACCAATTCCACAATATTTTCGTTTAACTGACCTGCGACTATCTCAACAAATCAATCGAGAAGCGGAAGATTTATTGTTTAATCAAATGTATAAAACGGCTAATAATGAACAAGGTGCCATTATTGATCATATACTTCAAGAGGTTTTTCAACACAATATTGGTAGTAATGTCTTCTGTTTCGTACATTCGATGGTCTCCGTTTCTACATTAGCAAACAATTCAATCAGGAGTTAACGCAAAACATTGAATATAAAGAAATTATTCCGTCTTAATTCTTTTAAATTATTCAGACAAGGCAAATAAAAAATTGTAATATGTAATATGGAAATAAGTCTTTATTCAAGACTATTTACATAAGTATTCACTTTTTTTAACTTTTACATTGATTTGATTACCAATTCAATACATACCACTCGAATTTCGAGTGACTTATACTTCACGAGGAATGGACAAAAAGAGAAAAACAATTGAGCGACGTTGTTAAGTGTTTTTCTCTTTTTGTCCATTCCCCGTGAAGTATAACAAATATAAAAAGTTGCGGTGGACGCGATTAACCTCAAGTTAATTACTAAATACTAAAGCCTGGAAAAGACCAAATGCTATTACAAGCTATCGACCCATAAACTTGCTTCCAGTTACATCTAAACTTCTGGAAAGACTTTTTCTTAAAAGAATCCAACACCTTATGAGTGGATCACAAAACCAATTTGGTTTTCGACAGGGACACTGTAGTGCAACTGGGCCATCGAATTATCAGAATAATAAATCAAGCTATGGAGGAAAAGCAATACTGCACAGCTGCTTTTTCAGATGCGAGTCAAGCCTGCTACATACAGTGTGGAAATTACATGAGGAATAAATTGTATTACTTTCGCATAGAGTTTTTTATTGTGATTTCCACTACGATCATGATCAACTACATGTAACCTATATAAGGAATAAAAGAGCTATCCAATTTTATCGGAATTTAAGGAAAAAAAACAGAAATTCAAACAAAACAAAGTTGACAAAAGCAATTAATGACAAAAAAATAATAAAACAACCCTAAATGTCAAAGTAATAAAATTAACAAAAGGACTATTGATGTAAGAGTTATAAATTAAACATATTACACCAAATGTTTAAACTGATGACTCGGCATCATCTGACAAAATCCAAGACGATGCCGTTATTAAACTGTACTCATGTCGAATTCTTACTTTAAGATCATCCAAATTTTAATAATAGAAAAAATCTAATGGGGTTAGATCTATTAGACCTCTTCTTCCTAGCCATCTTCTTGGAAACACTTTGTCCAAATAACGTCGCTCATTAAAGGCGAAGTGTGGTGGTACACCATCTTGTTGCAACCAGATATTATTATTTAGAAATTCATTTATTATTTAATCAGAGAAAAACAGTTTAGACACAATTATTTTGTACCTATTCAGGTACAGAATAGAACTTATATAACTCTAATGGAATGTAAACTAAAAAAATATAGGTTGCCATTAAAAATAATATTCATATAAGGGACATTCCATACAAAGTGAGCCACCTAAAATTTAGGTTTTGTTCAAATTTGGCATATTAATAGTACTTGTAAATAGCAACTCCCAAGCGCTATCTAAGATTTTTCATGCTGCTTATTTTTGACATGCATGGGGGTGAATTATAGATGTTAAGATAGGACATGGGTAAACTTAAATGTGTTTTACTCAGTTCCTCCTGATATTATTTCCAATTTAATAACTGTAATAGAGTAACAATGAAAAACCCTTTCGAAATGATCCCATATAATTTTGACCTAATCCAATATTTTGACCTTGAAAATGACCTAGAAATTTGAAAAATGATTATTTTCCATCTTATGGCTGCTTTTATTTGCTTCAAATGTAACCCAAAATCTAGCTTATGACGTCTTCTTTATTGATCATAAGATTTATTGATTCCGATTCGAGCAGTTGAGCCGAGCGGACGTGTTTTGCGGCGCTCGAGAAGATAAGCGGATAAAAAAGCGTGAAAAAGTGAAAAAGACAGAATGAAAAAATGTGGTAGTGAGAGCGAGAGAGAAGACGATTACAAACCATTTAGGAATAGCAAGAAGTTAGAAAGATCACCGGTTAAAAAGGCAATGAATGAGGAAATAAAAGAGATGCTGAAAAAATTATGGAGGATGTAGGGGAGATAAAGGAAGAGAATCGGAAGATGAGCCTGGAACTGGAACAGTTGAAAATTATGATGCGTGAAAAGGAAGAAAAATGGGAAAGTGAAAAGATGGAACTAAAAGAGAAAATGAAAAAATTGGAGAAGAAAATGGAAGAGCAGGAAAAAAGAGTGAGAAAAAAGAATATTGTAGTAACGGGTTTGGACGAAGAGGAATGCGAGAGCGAGAAAAAACTGAAAAAATGGATGAAGGTGGAATTAGAGGTAGAAGTGACTGTGAGAGAGATGTATAAAATAAATGGAGGTAAAATGATTGTGGCGGAACTTGGGAGCTGGGGGGAAAAGAGGAAAGTTATGGAAAATAAAAGAAAACTAAGAGAAAAAAAAAGGAAAGAGAGTATACATAGAAGATGATCTGACAAAGAAGGAAAGAGATATACAGAAAGAATTAAGAGCGATAGCCAAAGAAGAGCGACAAAAAGGACAGCGTGTGAAAGCGGGTTATAAAAAGATATGGATAGAGGGAAAAGGGCTTAGGTGGGACGAAGAAAAGGGGGAGTTTTTGAATAAGAGCACAAGAAAAAGACGACAGGGCAGAAAAGGGAAAACGAATACGGAGAGGAATAAAGCAGAAAAGGAGCAAATAAGAATAATATTCTGGAACGTAGCTGGAGTAAAAAACAAAAAGAATGAATTTTGAGTATTTGGGAGAATTTGACGTAGTGGGAATGGTAGAAACGTGGATGGAAGAAAAGGGGTGGGAAAAATTGGAAAAGAGAATGCCGAAAGAGTTTAAGTGGAAATATCAATATGCAGAGAGGGAAAGCAAGAAAGGGAGAGCTAAAGGTGGGATAATAATGGGGGTGAAAGAGGGACTGGAAGGAGAAAATGGAACTGAAGCAAAAGAAGAAAGAGGGATTATGGAAAGAACGGTGAAAAGTAAACAAAGAAAATGGAGAATTGTAACAGTGTACAGCAGAACTATGAAGGAAACGAAGAGAATAATAGAAGAGCGTGTAAAAGAGCAAGAAGAAGGAACTTTGGTGATTGGGGGGGATTTTAATGCAAGAATTGGGGGAAAAGGAAGACGGATAGAAGAGGAACAAGAAACAATAGAAGGAAGATCAACAAAAGATGGAACAGAAAACGCAGAAGGGAGAGTACTGATCAGCTTAGTAGAACAAAGAGGGTGGGACATACTTAATGGGAACTGCACAGGAGATGAGAAAGGGGAGTACACGTATATTGGATCAAGAGGGGAGACAGTTATAGACTATGTTATGGTAAATGAAGAAGCATGGGATGAAATAGAGAAATTCAAGGTGGGAGAAAGAATGGAGTCGGACCATATGCCTTTAGAAGTGAAGACAAAGGGAAGAGAGAAAGATAGAGGAAGTGTGAATGAGTTTAGAAGAAAAATTGTGAAGAATATTTGGACGGAAGAAGGAAAAGAAAATTATAGATCAAGACTTAGGGAAGCAAAATACGAAGAAACAGAAATAAACCAAAAGGTGAGAGAACTGAGCGATAACATAAAAAACGCAACAGAAAAAAAGAGATAGAGATAAGAGAGAAGAACGAGTGGTGGGATAAAGAATGCAGGGAAAGAAAGCAGGAAGCAAGAAGGAAACTAAGAAATTGGAAAAAAGAAAAAGCAACCAAGGAAGAGTACAAGAGGTATAATTTAGTATGCAAAGAGAAGAAGCAAAAGAAACGGATGAAAGAAGAGCTAAAGATGAAGGGTATAAAGACGGAAGAAGAGGTATGGAGATATATAAATAGGGAAAGAAAGAAAGAGAGAGAGAGAGTGAGTGATGGAATTACATACTAGGAGGAATGGAGAAAGTACTTCAGTGAGCTGCTGGGTGGTGATGAAAACAGACAAGAAAAGGAAAAGAGACAACAAAGAGTGGACGAAATAGAAGAGATAACAAGAGAAGAACTAGAGCAACAACTCAGAAAACTGAAAAGAAAAAAGACACCGGGGAGGGACGGTATACAGAATGAAGCGTGGACATATGGAACTGAAAGGGAAGTTGACAGGTTGTTAGAGATAATGAATGGAGTGTGGAAGGGAGAGGGTTTCCCCAAGGAGTGGAAGGAGGGGATAATATGCCCCATATATAAGAAAGGGGAAAAGGATAAAGTCAATAATTATAGGGGGATCATTCTCCTAAATACGGCATATAAGGTATACGCGATGATCGTGAAAGAGAGACTGATGAAGGAAATGAATGAGCGGGGGCTGTTACCAGATGGGCAGGCGGGATTTAGGAAAGGTAGAGGGATCATGGATAATGTATATATCTTGAATCACATAGCAGGAAATGAAATAAAAAAGAGGGGTGGCAAGATATATGCATTCTTTGTGGACCTGAAGGCGGCTTTTGATAATGTGGAAAAAGATTTACTGTGGAATGCTTGAGAAAGAGAGGGATAAATGAGCATCTGGTAACAAAAATAGAAGAGATATATGAAGAGACGATAAGTAGAGCGAGAGTGGATGGAAGGGTGAGTGAATGTTTCGAAACTTATAAGGGAGTAAGACAAGGTTGCCCACTAAGCCCCAGCCTGTTTGCAGCTTTTATTGGAGATATAGAGGAGATCTTCAGGAAGGGGCAAGCAGGGGGGTTGTGGTGGGCAAAGAAAAAGTGTGGTCTTTAGCATATGCGGATGATTTGGTGGTGCTAGCGAGAGAGGAGAAAGGTATGAAAGAAATGATAGGAAACATGGATAAATATATGAGGAGAAAAAAGTTGACGGTGAATGTAGAGAAATCCAAAATGATGGTGTTCAGAAAAGGGGGTGGTAGGAGAAAAGTAAATGAGTGGAGATGGGAGAAAGAGAAAATTGAAGAAGTGAAAGAATTTAAGTATTTAGGTTATGTGATGAATGAAAGAAACACAGCAACAGCACATGTGAGAGAGTTAGTGAAAAAAGCAAATAAGATAATAGGAGCTGTATGGGGAATAGGAGAGAGAAAATTTGGACATGATTTTAGAAGGAGAGTAATGATGTTTGATAGTTTGGTGAAAAGCGGGATGATGTATGGAGCGGAAATATGGGGATGGAGAGAGCAAGAAGGATTGGAGTGCGGATAATAATAGAGTATGTAGGATGTGTGGAGAAAAAAAGGAGACTATAGAGCATTTGTTGAAGGAATGCGTAGAATTGAGAGGGAGAGATGAGAGTAGAGAAGAAATTTTGAATGAGGATGAAAGAGGGATCGAATGGATGAAGAAGGTTGAGTGGAGAAGAGGGACAATAAGTGGGAAGGGATAAAAGCTGCTAGTTATTGGGTTGAATTATTGATTTATTTAGTTTTATTTATTATATTATATTTTATTTTATTTTATTTGAGTTATGCGAATTGTATCGGAAATTTTATAAACCTGTAAAGGTAATAAATATATATACTACTACTACTACAGTCATAAGATGGAAAATAATCATTTTTCGTATTTGTGGGTCATTTTCAAGGTCAAAATATTGGTTTAGGTCAAAATTGCATCGGACCATTTTGAAAGGGTATTTCATTGTGCCACTATTACAGTTATTAAATTGAAATAAATGTCAGTAGGAACGAAGCAATCAAATGAAAGGTTACACATGTCCTGTATTTTCATTTATAATTCACCTCCATGGATATCAAAAATAAGAGGCCTAAAAAATCTGAAATGGCGCTTGGGTATTGCTATTTATAAGTACTATTAATATATGAAATTTGAACGAAATCTAAATTTTAGGTGGCTCACTTGGTATGGAATGTCCCATAACTGTAAAAAAAGTTTATGCGTTGTACGGATCTGGTATAATTAATCCTACCACATGCTTTGTTTTATTTCTAGTGCAAATACTAACAGAGTTACTGAATGTATTCCTTACTTAATTTCCACACTGTATAATTATTATTATAAAAGCATAAAAAGTTTAAATACTTCAATCTCCTGAAATCTATCTATCTGAAAGCGAATTTGAAAATAAAGTCAATAGCGCTATTTCACAACGCCACCAAATTAAATCTGGGGTTTTACAGGGTAGTATCCAATATCAACAGAAGCCGAAATGGATTAACTTTGATCAATTATTGTAAAAAGTATCAACAATAAAAAAATATCTCTTACATTATTTTAGGTCACTAACCTGATTTGTTAAGAGTAGCGTGTTTGTCTTGAAATTCCATTTAGAATAAGTTAGGACCCGCAGACCGAAAATTTTTGGATTTTTCGAATTTTATTTACGAACATACCGGGTAAGATGGGACGTTTTTGGGGACACCAATCGAAAGAGGACCTAGATGATTAAAAGTAGGATAATAATAAACTACTATAACTTACCGACATATTATGCAAATACTTAAATGTTATTAAATGTGATAAGTAAGTATAATTTTTACTAGCCAAAAGTCCTATCAATACAAAATAGATCCAGAGAACAATAATAGCAATTACAACCATAATAACAATCAGCGTTGTAAAGACAGTGAAGAGCACTAGTTTGTTTTCCTCCCACTAGCTTTTGTAGACAAAGGACGAAAACTTTGTATAATAAATAACTATCTGTCCGCAGAACCAACAAGTTCCTCCGTCATTTGTGGTTAAATTAAGATCTGCATAATGAATAAACAGTATACAAAATGAAAAATGCACAAAAGTTAGATTGCTAAAGTTTTTATTGCTTCGGTGCAAACAAGAAGTGACAGGATGAATTTTTCAATTAAGATTATAATTTTGTATAGAACCACTAAGAAAGGAAATGTATTGTCTGGCGAAACTCTGCATAAAATATAAGAGTTAGAACTTGAGACTCGTAGGTAATCAATGGTTTGTAACAAGGGAATTTTCTAGATGGATACATTCGAACAAAGCTCATCGTTTCATGATGCTAAATGTCTCTGCGAATTTCAGACGACTATTTCAATATCCAACAGATAGAGAAAGAGAGATGTGATTGGTTGTGGGGCACTAAAAGGGCAAATTAAAGGAAATTCATTAGTTTTATGCTTTGTATACTACAAAGTGGTGTAATATAAATTCGGACGAAATAGAAGTTTGTCCTCACATTTAAGAGAAAAGTTTCAGACTGAGTAATAGATACTCAATATTCCTGACGGATTTAGATTCGAGAAGGTTAGGTACTTTATTTTGCCCGTCCCAATAACTTCTATAATATGCAGAGAAATCAATTCCTCACCCTGCATTTCAGTTCTGCAACGAAAAATTATTTTCGCACCAATCTTAACCGTCAAGTGAAAGTTCTTTCAGTTCCTTTAATTTACCTCAGTACGGGACAAAGTGTCGAGTTTACTTTGTAGTTGGCAAAGTTATTGGTTTTCCGTGAACGGAAATTCTCTAAAGCTCTGGATTTATTTGATTAGTTTTGTTATTTTAGAAGTGCTTTTATGTGATTTATGCGTCAAAGTCTTGGATCGGTATTGTAATGGATCAAGATTTTTATTTATTTTATGTATACCGGTGTCCCAGAAATAACTACATTATTTCTAACCAGTAGTAGAACTCATCAGTGTCAACAATTTTTCTGAATAAAATTTTGCCCTAAACCCCGTAGTTATGGGGTTAAAATTACTCCACTGAACCCCTGAGCGGTGGAAATCTAAAAACTGACCTGCAAACGTGTTTACTTCAACATCCAATGCTATTGAAAATTGTGGGGCCTAATAAATAACATGCGGATTTTCGTCTGCCCCTACGTATTATTTAAGTTGAAAATACCTTCTCTGATGATTATGTATTATTGAATCCTCCGGCTGTAAAAATTAGACTTTCTGTACGTCAAAGGGATTTAATTGTTGCTCTTTTAAAATTCTCCAAATTCGATTTGCTAACCTTCTGGTACTGGCGGTAGCTCTAATAGCGTCCATACAAAAATACCACATTCTATTTTTAGTCTATTACAGCAAAAATAAGGAATACAGAATAGTCTAGAAACTGTAATACTCTCGTAAGCCCTAGAGTACTTAACCATTTCCTCACATTTTGACGCAATCATAAGCCGTCATGATATATTGATTGATAAAGTACTCTTTACAAGCACGTTTTTTCATATAATCTCTATATAAGCCAGAATAACAATACACTTTAAAAATGTTTATAAATAAAAGTTTAAAAACACTCCACTGCGCCGCAACTTAATATTGACAGTCTCCTGTCAGAACCAAATTTATTGAAATTGACTTTATCTTGCCATAAATGCGTTTCTCAAAATTGACTTTAGATGAACACTGTTAGAGTTCAATTTTCAGAACTTTTAATTACGAAAACGTCGCTCTTCATTTAATGCTAACGAGCATTGTACGAGTAAAAACCCCTTCCTTTCAATATAAATTAGAGCTTGAAACTACTGAAAGTACCCTTTAGAAACGTTGCAGGATGCTATTCATTGTCCCTTGTCAAAACAATTATTTTGTAAATGTTCAGCGATTCAAGAAATATGAATATAACAGTGAAAGCAGCTCCGAGTGGAGGATTATCTCGCAATCCTGTGCGACTTCATGAGGATAATCGCAACAGTGCTTTATTGAGTACGAATTCGTGAGACTCACCAGAAGTCAATTTAAATGATTATGTGCAAGTCTTACAAAAGCGATTTTTCTTGTGTCTGGTTGAATTGTGAACTGCTTTGCAAAGTTTTTTTTTTTAATAAAGACAAAATAAAATTAAATAAATTATTGACTTTTGCATTAAAAATTAGTTCATGATAGTCCATAACTGCCTTCGGAGAAATATTTAACAGTTTATAAATTTGCATTAGGCTGAACTCTACTATTTTTATTTAAAAAAATGTGGTACTACAAATTTAGAGATAAAAACGTAAGGTTGTGTTGATATAAGAAAAATTATAACACAATTTGTGAAATAGAGAACAGCTTTTAAAATAAATAAAGTTCTTACCTTTCTAATGTTGGTGCTTAGAAACATGTTTTCTTGAGCCATAAATAGATGTGAAAATGTTGTCGCAGCTTTTAATTAAAGCGCAAGCCCGTGCTTATAAGTTAAAAGCTTTCCACCAGGTGACAGCAACAAGTTTTATGAGATACCAAGATAGTAGTTATGACAACGATTTATTAAGATTATGTACGCGAATTACGTTAACCTCAACGGGAACAGGAGTGTAAAGGCGTTACGTAATTTGTCTTTATTTATTACCACGAAATGAAGCGACGATGACAAAACTGAAAACTCAAAACTGTATGAAACGAATATATTGGCGAAAGTTCGGCTATTTCTTATATTTCTCGGATTCCTGGTGCACTTTGCTCCACGTCCTATTTAACGATGAATTTATGAAGTTTTTGGTGGTTCAGCTTCTACGATTTTGTATAGTAATTCAAAAAGCTCCGTATAAATCACTCTTGTTAAAGCAAACACTAAATTCCGAATGAATTATTTATGAAGCGGGCACAAAGGCTGATAAAGGTATAGGCGTCAAATACAGCCAATGTATCGATTAATCACGCTATAAAGTCATCATGTAAAATGGGAATGATGGGTGGAGCTTTGACGTTACATAATGTGTTTGTGAAACGATTTTTCAATTTATAGCATAGCTTTAGTATTATTTGGAACAGTATTAGTAGTTTTCGTAACTAGTAACGAGTGGGAAGTTGATGATATTCCGGTTTCGAACGAGTTATGAACACTATTTTTTAGGCGGGGAGCTGAAAATTCAGAAATTTTTCCACTCAAACTCTCGCATATGTGCCAAGTAAGATCGCTATATGAAGCATCTATGAGGAAGAGCAACTGTGTTTACACCGCCAGATCGGCGACTGAGGGCGTGCAGACTTGTTGCGGTCTATTGGGGCGTGGGTCGTAGCATACGGGTTTGGCTAGTTTCCATTAAATGCGTTCGTTCGAAATCCGACGTACCTATTACTTTACAAAAGGCTGTTGTCAGGTGACTGAAACTGTTGTGATAAACAACCGGAAGGATTGTGATACAGAACTGGAAGCATTGCGATATATTTCACATTGTAACTGTGGTGATACTGTCAACTTTCGACAAGTATGTGGCTTCGTAGATATTGAGACGACGGCGCGACGGCACCGGAAGTGAATGATGTCATGATCATGTCACCACGTATGGTAACGTAATTAATCTGGAGCAGTCCACATGAGAACGTCTGGGAATAATTGTTCACATAGGATGCTCTCATGAGTCTAGAAGACTCTGTGGCGGTGATCTCATACTATACCACGATCGTACAGGAGAATGATCTCATTCTTCGGGAATAATCCATTGCGCCGAAAACATGATCTAATGATTCCCGGAATCGAAGGAATCGAGAACGCCAGGAGCGGTATAAGAAGGGATCAAACGACTGAGCAAGCAGTCGATTGGTAGCATCGTAAACAAGTGGTCAGCGCGTGTTATTGTGAACGTTTGTACATAGTGAAAAGTTAGTCTTTTTTTAATAAAAATTTGTAACTACGGTGTGCACCAGAATATTTCTTTAAATCCTCGAACCCGCCCGGCTCAGGCTACGTTACATTGGTGTCAGAAGTGGGATTTAAAGAAGCGGACATAAAAAAAAGAGAAGAAGAAAAATCGAACCAACCGGTACGTGACGCATGTCAAAGCAACCTTCTGGAAGAGTCACGAGAAGTAAAACCATGGAGGCTCTACAAGAACAAATGGCCGTTCTTCTAGAACAATTAGAAAAGAAACGACAGGAAGAAAAGAAAGAACAAATGGCACTTCTAGAACAACTAGAGAAGCGACGACAAGAAGAAAAAGAAGAACAAGAAAATCGACGACAAGAGGAACAGAATAGAATTTTCGATCAGCTGGACATTTTGCAAAACACTTTTAAAAAAGACGTGGAAGAGAAGGTTCAAGTTGTGGAAAGGAAAGTTCTGGAAATTGAAGAAGTTGTAAAAGAAAGTGAAGGAAATGGAAACAAAGCTGAAAAGGATAACAACGGGGCAGTTGGTCGTGACAGAGCCGTCATCACAAAGGCTAAAACTTCAGACTTTTAATCGCCAGACCTCATGGTTCATGTACAGGAGGCAATTCGAGGCAGCGGCCGAAATGAACAACTGGGGTGAAGAAAAGAAAGCCACTGCACTGGTGTTATCCTTGCGAGGACAAGCTCTTCAGCTGCTGCAAACCGTCCCGGAGAGGGAACAAAAGAACTACGTCGCCGTATTCAACGCTCTCGAGCTGCGGTATGGAGACCTCCACTTGAAGCAAGTGTACCAGACGCAGCTGAAGTCACGAGTTCAGAAGAATGGCGAAAGCCTGAGTTTGCGGCGGACGTTGAGAGACTGGTACATCTGGCCTACACAAGCGCCCCTAGCGAGTTCCACCACCAACTTGGAACAAGCGCGTTTATTGATGGGGTCCGCGACGGTGAGTTGCAACAAATGTTGAGACTAGGTGAACATCAAAAATGCGCCGATGTCCTCGTGCACGCCGTGGAGTTCGAAGCGGCTAAAAACGCTTGTCGTCCGGCGGCTCAACGTCTGCGAGCAGTAACCATAGAGGAAGCCCCGAAAGACGGAAACGACCTGCTGCGAGAAATAAAGACGTTGCTTGAAGAAATGCGACACGGAAGCACGACAGGAAGGCCCAGATGCTTTAATCTGGGAAAGTGGGCCACCTGAAAAGAGACTGCCGTTTAAGGAGGTCACCGGAGCAGACCCACAGGAATCCAGTCCACTCCAGCTAGCGCTTTGGAGCGTGTGCTAGCTGGCCCGACAAAAGCCCCTAGGGTCATCTCGGTCTCGCAGTTACGAAGAAGGAACGACAGTTTGTTGCTGGAGGGTCGAATCAACGGAGCTGGCGGAATGCCAACTGTTACCGGAGCTCATTTTGAGGCGGTTTTACCGCTATATTAATATTTTAGGTTTTTATTGTAATTTTATTTTGTAAGTTTTTCCTGTAGTTCTAAATTTAGTTGTGAGGGTCAAAACTGACCGCGAAACGGTAATTGTAAAACTGTTTAGGGTGGTTATTTGCCCCTCAAAGGTGAGTACACCCTGGAGTCTGAAATACAAAACATCTCTTAGTTTCGACTCTTACTTCACCATCACCAAAAAACACTCGACGATCGGGGCTCAGGGGATTTCACCCCTTTTACTAGGGGGCCCCTTTGCACCCCCTTCAACACATGGCGCCCAACGTGGGGCAATCTTAGCATGGCTGCTAAGAGTTGCCCATTTCCGCTCTGGCTCAACCACCCCTCCGAGGAGATGTCAGCCACAGCACCCAGAAAAACAACAAACACCATCCACACCAGTCAGTAAGGGGCCACCTGCGGCCTAACATTAAGTAGGAAGACGACAACGACTCCACCAGGTGCCGGACCAAGCAACAATGTATTTACCAGCCGACCCACCTCCACGCCTGTACTTCGGGGAGTACCCCGAGTCATTTATCGAGGAATGCGACTACTACCTGGTTTGTACTAATCCGATAGACCCGAAGGACGACGTCGCCCTCGCCCTCTGATTCATCAATGACATCCCGGAGAGTCTGAGACGAGACATGGAGTTCTACCCCTACGTCCAGGACATCTGTGAGGTTCTGAGAAGGGCGTATGACGGCTTGTACGACCAGGAGATCATGGAGGAGCGGGACGGGCAACAATAACGGGTCGAGTCATCGTATAGCGACGAGGACCATGAGTTCCCCAAGGACGTTCTAGAAAGACACTGGGAAGGCTATGACTACCCGGAGGACCTGGAGTATGACACCGACGGAGAGCCCTACATGGAATTCAGCAAACGCGACGTAGACCTGATGGACGCGTGGAGACACTACACAACCTCCACTCGTACCGTCGACTCCTGCTTCCACCGACCGGGTCCAGAGTACTACGACGACGAAGAAGGCGACCTCTACAACGAGGATAGGTCGCCCAACGAGGAGGTTCCCGACCGGTATCAACGCCAAGGCAGCTCCAATCAACGGCGGGGGTTCTGCTATGCCATGGTGGCCGAGCCAGACATCGGCCGCGGCACCCGCAGAAAGCGGAGAAATAAGAAGCGGAACCGTAAGTCCAGTAAGACTTCCTCGCAGGCGGAGATCCCCCCTCCTGTCGTCCTGATTCGCGAGAGTCAAGCACCTGGCGTCACCAAAGCCGCCGCACTACCACCAGCAGCGGCCACACCAGAATATATCAAAACCACTTCTCCAGAGCCTGAAGAAGTCGCTGCGATTTCTGGCCGACTGCTGCCGAGTCCCGGGATAACCCCGACCACATGACTGTGGACGAGGTGCTCGACCTATTTGTCATCCCGCCACCGCCAGCCGACTTCGAAGACCTCCCGGAGCACCTGGAGATTGTGCCACCACCTAGCATCGTCTTCCCGGACGAGCCCGACCAGGATGTCAGCTTCGCACTCGAAAACCAAGCAAGCGCGATTGTCAATTACCACAAAAAATGTGGCGCTGGCCACCACGACAAGCACCACCATCCAGAGGACAACCGAAGATGACGCCGGTGCCGAGTCTGTGGCCCACACGTTCGTGGTCATTGCAGATGTCCATCACGAGGCAGACTACATTCCAGAGCCGAGACAATCCGACGCAGATGCTTTCACAGCGGTCCCAGGACAGGCGCAAGCAATCCTGCAGCCCTGTGACGTTCCCGAAGAAACAGAAACGAGAACATCCCTGGTCCACCCTGAACAGACACCAGAAATCCAGCTGGTTCCAGCTCGTACCGATGTGACATCAAGGTTGACGATCACAGGGCCACCAGCCGGCTTCACGGCACCGCCATCCGTATGCACGACTCCTGCGACCATCCCGACGCCGCCGTTATCAACCAGCGACCTTTCGCTGGGTCCGGACCATCCGCGGCAACAACACCGGGTTGAAAATAAGGCAACGTGGCCTAAGGGTTTGTCGACATCAACTCGCATCCGCCTGCCATCGACCCCGTCTACATGGGGAGATTTCCTCATCTGGACGCCGCCACCACGGGACACGAGCCCCCCGCCGGTTCCGATCACGCGCGCCGTTCACCGCCACCGACGCCGGTTATCACTACCGGGCCAGCATCCTGGAGTGCCTATCGCCCTCAGTCAACCCCAACAGAAGGACAACGCCTGGAGAAGTCCGAAAACTCGACCCAGAGGAAAACCACCTAAAGGGGCACGGGCCGTGCGTAGACGAGGGGGAGTGTGTTACCGGAGCTCATTTTGAGGCGGTTTTACCGCTATATTAATATTTTAGGTTTTTATTGTAATTTTATTTTGTAAGTTTTTCCTGTAGTTCTAAATAATTTAGTTGTGAGGGTCAAAACTGACCGCGAAACGGTAATTCTAACGGTACATTGTAAAACTATTTAGGGTGGTTATTTGCCCCTCGAAGGTGAGTACACCCTGGAGTCTGAAATGCAAAACATCTTTTAGTTTCGACTCTTATTTCACCATCACCAAAAAACACTCGACGATCGGGGCTCAGGGTATTTTACCCCTTTTACTCGGGGCCCCTTTTGCACCCCCTTCAACACAACCTTTAGCTCAACCCCAAGAAATGCCGATTGTTCCAGACAGAAGTGAAGTTCTTGGGCCATGTGGTTTCGCCTAGCGGAGTACAAACAGATCCGGACAAGATCGCGGCCGTCCGCCAGTGGCCACGACCAAGGGACAAGCACCAGCTGAGAAGCTTCTTGGGCCTCTGTACCTACTATCGCAGATTTGTCAAAGGGTTTGCTGACATTGCCAAGCCTCTGCACAGACTAACGGAAGACAAAACCCCATTTATCTGGAATAACGAGAGCGAAGCAGCGTTTAGAACTTTGAAGATCTCGCTGTGCACGGTTCCTATTCTGTCTTACCCGAGAGTAAGAGGGCGGTATGTCCTGGATACAGACGCCAGTAACAACGGTATCGGGGCAGTCCTTTCGCAGGTACAGGAAGACGAAGAAAAAGTCATCGAATACTATAGCAAGGTGCTTTCTAAGCCGGAAAGAAACTACTGCGTTACGAGGAAGGAGTTATTGGCAATCGTAAATGCAGTAGGACATTTTCACAAGTACCTATACAGTCAACATTTCAAAATCTGAACGGATCATGCTGCGTTGAGGTGGGTTTTAAGCTTTTAAGGATCCAGAAGGACAGACAGCCAGATGAGAGGAGAGGCTCTAGCAGTATGATTTTGAAATCGAACACCGACCAGGCAGATCACACCAGAATGCGGACGCACTTTCTAGGAGGCCGTGCCGGAATGACTGCAAACTGAAGGTGGAAAATGGCCTGCTGAAGCGAGCATGGGAGAGTGCAGACGGAAGGTCAGTGACGATGCAACTGGTTTTGCCCAAGTGTCGCGTGAAGGTGGACTTGCAAGAAATCCACGGTGGAATGTCCGGTGCACATCTGGGCGTGAATAAGACCATGGGGAAAGTCCGTGAACGCTTCTATTGGGTTAACGTTCGAAACGATGTCGAGAGCTGGTGTCGAAAATGTGACACTTGTGCGGCGAGCAACGGTCCAAAAACGCGTAGTCGAAGAGCCATGAATCAGTACAACGTTGGAGCACCATTCGAGAGAATAGCCTTCGACGTATCAGGACCGTTTCCTACCACTGATTCGGGAAACAAGTACATCATGGTGGTCATCGACTACTTTAGCAAGTGGCCGGAAGCCTATGCCCTACCCAATCAAGAGGCTGTGACGGTTGATAGGACGTTGGTAGAAAATTGGATTTGCCGCTACGGACTTCCACTGGAAATGCACTCGGACCAGGGGCGGAACTTTGAATCTGGAGTGTTCCAGGGCGTCTGCGAACTATTGGGCGTGCGGAAGACAAGGACGACACCCCTGCATCCTCAGTCGGATGGAATGGTCGAGCGTTTCAGCAAGACCATGGAGCAACACTTGTCCAAGGTGGTCGATCAACATCAACGGGACTGGGACCGGCGTCTACCTTTGTTTCTGCTGGCGTACAGAGTGGCAATTTACGAGACGACCAACCAGACACCGGCGAATATCCTGTTTGGGCGGGAAATGCGTCTACCTTGCGATCTGGCTTTCGGATCACCGGAACAAGAGCGGAAGGACGTTGGAAACCACGTAGACGAACTACAGGAAGCCATGTCCAGTATACATGAACTAACGCGCAGTCACATTCGCGTGGCGAGCGACCGGATGAAGACGCGTTACGATCTGAGGATGACTTCGGCAGGATTCAGTGATGGAAACTTGGTATGGTTGTTCAACCCTCGGCGAAAGAAAGGTCGCTGCCCAAAGTTACAACCCAGTTGGGAAGGCCCGTACACGGTTGTAAAGAGGATCAACGACGTAGTGTACCGGATTCAACGCAATCCCCGAGCCAAGATGAAGGTGGTTCACCTGGATCGTTTGGCACCCTACTCCGGGACAAATCAACAGGATTGAAGTAGATTGTTCGGGTCGAACAATCCTTAAAAGGGGGGCAGTGAGACGACAGCGCGACGGCACCGGAAGTGAATGATATCATGATGATGTCACCACGTATGGTAACGTAATTAATCTGGAACAGTCCACATGAGAACGTCTGGAAATAATTGTTCACATAGGATGCTCTCATGAGTCTAGAAGACTCTGTGGCGGTGATCTCATACTATACCACGCTTAAGAGAATGATCTCATTTTTCGGGAATAATCCATTGCGCCGAAAACATGATCTCATGATTCCCGGAATTGAAGGAATCGAGAACGCCAGGAGCGGTATAAGAAGGGATCAAACGACGCGACGGAGCAAGCAGTCGATTGGTAGGATCGTGAACAAGTGGTCAGCGCGTGTTATTGTGAAAGTTTGTACATAGTGAAAAGTTAGTCTTTTTTTAATAAAAGTTTGTAACTACGGTGTGCACCAGAATATTTCTTTAAATCCTCGAACCCGCCCGGCTCAGGCTACGTTACAATATGGTTACTTTGATCTAAAAAAATATTATGTAAAGAAGTACAACTTTCCAATTCTTATGATTCAGAAATTATTTTATTTTTAACTCGATTATAATGATGATATAAGTAAAAAAATTAATAACCTAACAGTGTTTACTTAATTATTTATTATTATACAGTAAATACGATTTGTGTTGTTGCTGGTATTGAATCCTAACGATGATGTATTTTCTTATTTTTGTTTGTTTCTAAAATTTGTTACTGATTCCCCTATTGATACCTCCGTTTCTAACTGGTCGATGTAGCCTTTAGCTACTGATGATTACCTAATATTTGGAGGCCGTGTCTAGCATGAAAACTTGCAGATAATTTATTCTTTGTGTCTTATTTACAACAGAAATCTGAATTTGACTAACAATTTAATCTCTAGACCAACAACTTCAAGTAAAGAATCCACTCCAATGTAAACTTAACTTTACAGAACTATTCTACTCATACTTTATTATTGTAGATAACTTTGTTTTCATTTTACAAAAAAAATAAACACCTGGATAAAAATTGTTCATCGGTACGTCAAGTCATGTATCATTACAAGTAATTATTTAATTTTCAAAAAGGCTATATATTTAGATTCTGTAAGGAGATTTTATCAGTGTTCAAGTGTATAAGTAGTTACCCTTTGTTTGAATCCATTGTTCGAGACAATCGCCACCGAACATACTTTACTTTTTTATTATCTGCTTACTTAGAATACTTCTGATTCAGTTCTAGAATTTAGTAATCATCCACTATGTTCTCTAAGCAGGTTTTCTTCCTATTTCTGATTCTTCTTGTAACACAGGTACAGTTAAATTAAGGCCAATTTGCAAACCCTACGACTTTAAATACTTAGATTTACAGCTTTCAACACGAGAACAGAAGCCTTAGAAAATCAGTCGTCCCACTGGATCTTCTAGATGATGCCAAGAGCCAGATCGACGACTTAAATCAACTGATTCTGGGTAAAATCTTGTCAGCACATAGTCAACTTGACGATACCCGTTTCGACGTTACAAGCCACAGCGTTAAAATGCGTCTAAGTGCGCAGATTACCACTGAAGCCGAACGACAAGCTTTCGAATTACAACTGGACACTTTGAAAGAACTGGCCGTATCTGCCGATAAAAATATTTCTACGTGTCTTGATGGAAGGGAGGATCAACTTAGTGAACTTCCAGACACTTATCTCGATCAAATTAATCAGTGCATTACGACCGCCGGACAAAGAGCTGATAAAATATGCAGTGTAGCTGGCTACACCATTGATTTAACCATCAATAATGTCCAATATCTGAATTTTTATTTAGGAAAATGTGATGCTACAGATGAGGCTTGTATCAATGATGTGATTGACAGCTGTAAAGAATTAGAAGTTAGTTTGCCTTTACAAATCGAAAACGCCCTCAGAGATGCACAGGATGATCTGGAAGTGGTTAAAGCGGAAATCGTAGATTGTAGGGATAATGGGATTGCTGACTTAGTGCATGAAGGAAGTGGAATCCTTGTCGATATTACAAATTGTGTGCAGGACATTGTCTCGAGGATTTTGAAATTCAAATTGGCACTTCAACTCTTCAAGCTTTACAATAAATTATAGAATGCACGATTTCTTGTTAAAATGTTCATAATAAAAATATATTCAAGATTTCATAATTAAGTAACCTTTTTAATTAGTAAACTACCTTCAACTATGTTTAACGAAATTATTCTGTGTTTTTGTCATGTCAATACTATTAGTTTATTTAATATTTTAGATTATCATAGACATCATGAGCTTCTGTCCATACTGCAGTAGTCAATGTTGTATTATATTCTTGGAGCTATAATGAACAGGTTTTGATATATAAATATCCACGGAAAAAAAAACCCTCTAAAAAAACAAATATTTTCAAATGTGAAATTATTATGCGTATTAATCGTCCAACAAATTTTGAGTTTTTTTAAATACCTCTAGACAATAATTGTTGTTTAACAACATCAAAACACGTATTCTTTTCTACATCCTTCATTGTACATTCTCCACAAAGAAACTTAAAAAACAATACATATGAAGCTTTAGACTGTTTCGAAGGGAAGGAGTTTGCAACTGCAATCTATGAAGCAATTTCAAATACTAACATGTATATAATTTTGAAAAATATCTTTAAAATGCCACCAAAATTAAAGCCCCGCGAGTTATCTGCCCTTTTAGACATTTTATTTTGGCATTTTTACAGGGTCCTCATAAACACATTGACTGAGTTTTGAGCCTTGAAGACCTTGAAGTGAATAGACTCAGAGATATCAAGGCATTTTGATAATAAACGACAAGTACACAATGTTCTCAAATGTTATCTGCGAAATTATCTCTTTCAATTGGTTAACAAAGCCGCTGTTTTTAAAAGTGAGTTGGAAACTTTCATAACAAAAACAATTAAGTCTTATCTTCGTTACAAAGAAATCATGCTAATAAGAAGAACACAAAAGCAGAGCGGAGCTGCAAAATGCCCGAACAGCATTTTCGAGGAGTTGTTCTCTAATTTCTCAACATTTTGGGGATTAAAGAAAATTCGTGACATGATAATTTTGGATTTTTCCCACAACAATTTCATATAGAGGTTGGTTTTCTTTTCCGGACAAACTTTCCCTTTTATATTATGATGTATTCCCAACTCACTGTCACTGGAGAAGACGTCTGCACGCCAAGGCAGAACTAATTAATTAGTTGAAGTCATTACATTAGCTTATAGAATACATTGTACAGTTCTGATTGCTAATAAAATAGAGATAAAAAAAATATGATCTATAGATTAAACTAGTCGGAAATATAATTAAAATTTAAATAGAATTTTAAATATTCTTTAAGGGCTGATGATGGGAGTAGTGTTCTCCCGAAACATGTTCCAATTCTAATTTTGCGTTTATTAAAGTTTGCGGAGTTCGACTTAAATATATTTAAATTTTAATTTAAATTTACTCCACTTTGCTTCATCAACATTCTTCTGGTTTGGAAATATAATTATTTAAAAGGTTTTTCTTCTTTTTATAGACGAGCGAATTCATCACTGATTATTTTTTTGTGTGATTTTTACATTTCGACGACCCACCAAAAACCTCTTGATTAATTTTTTAAATTATGGTAAGTCATGTAAAGCTTAGCCACGCTATTTGGTTAATAAGGAATCTACAACTGGCTGAATGACTAGTGGTATTGGAATGACAACCATTTTTTGACTTTAAGCTTCTGAAGGCAGTTTAAAAATGCGGAGTCTGTTCTGGTTTAAATGAAAAAAAAATAATTATAAATGGTTGTCATCTCTCAACCATTTAGTCAGTCGATGACCCACCGCACATACAAACGGTACCAAAACAATACGCTGTTTAGTCACAAAGAAACATATAATATACGAGCAAAGAATATCAATCCAAATTTAGAATTACACCAAAATATATACTCAAATTTACATTTTTGATTAAATGGTTGACAAACTGGTTCGGAATGACAACCATTTTCCTATTGCATCCACATTCTGTTTCTTGTATTGCACAGTTCTTCTTTGTGACTAAAATCATGTAGTTCATGGCACCACATGTGAATGCGGTGGGCGGGTGGGCCACTGCATTTACAACTGACTGAGTGACTAATAGTGGTATTGGAATGACAACCATATTTGACTTTAAGCTTCTGAAGGCAGTTTAAAAATGCGGAGTCTGTTCTGGTTTAAATGGAAAAAAAAATTATAAATGGTTGTCATCTCTCAACCATTTAGTCAGTCGATGACCCACCGCACATACAAACGGTACCAAAACAATACGCTGTTTAGTCACAAAGAAACATATAATATACGAGCAAAGAATATCAATCCAAATTGAGAATTACACCAAAATATATACTCAAATTTACATTTTTGATTAAATTGTTGACAACTGGTTCGGAATGACAACCATTTTCCTATTGCATCCACATTCTGTTTCTTGTATTGCACAGTTCTTCTTTGTGACTAAAATCATGTCGTTCATGGCACCACATGTGAATGCGGTGGGCGGGTGGGCCACTGCATCTACAACTGACTGAGTGACTAATAGTGGTATTGGAATGACAACCATTTTTTGACTTTAAGCTTCTGAAGGCAGTTTAAAAATGCGGAGTCTGTTCTGGTTTAAATGAAAAAAAAAAATTATAAATGGTTGTCATCTCTCAACCATTTAGTCAGTCGATGACCCACCGCACATACAAACGGTACCAAAACAATACGCTGTTTAGTCACAAAGAAACATATAATATACGAGCAAAGAATATCAATCCAAATTTAGAATTACACCAAAATATATACTCAAATTTACATTTTTGATTAAATGGTTGACAAACTGGTTCGGAATGACAACCATTTTCCTATTGCATCCACATTCTGTTTCTTGTATTGCACAGTTCTTCTTTGTGACTAAAATCATGTAGTTCATGGCACCACATGTGAATGCGGTGGGCGGGTGGGCCACTGCATTTACAACTGACTGAGTGACTAATAGTGGTATTGGAATGACAACCATATTTGACTTTAAGCTTCTGAAGGCAGTTTAAAAATGCGGAGTCTGTTCTGGTTTAAATGGAAAAAAAAATTATAAATGGTTGTCATCTCTCAACCATTTAGTCAGTCGATGACCCACCGCACATACAAACGGTACCAAAACAATACGCTGTTTAGTCACAAAGAAACATATAATATACGAGCAAAGAATATCAATCCAAATTGAGAATTACACCAAAATATATACTCAAATTTACATTTTTGATTAAATTGTTGACCAACTGGTTCGGAATGACAACCATTTTCCTATTGCATCCACATTCTGTTTCTTGTATTGCACAGTTCTTCTTTGTGACTAAAATCATGTCGTTCATGGCACCACATGTGAATGCGGTGGGCGGGTGGGCCACTGCATCTACAACTGACTGAGTGACTAATAGTGGTATTGGAATGACAACCATTTTTTGACTTTAAGCTTCTGAAGGCAGTTTAAAAATGCGGAGTCTGTTCTGGTTTAAATGAAAAAAAAAAATTATAAATGGTTGTCATCTCTCAACCATTTAGTCAGTCGATGAGTACAGTGGACGGGGCGGCCCACCCGCCCACCGCACACACAAACGGTACCAAAACCATACGCTGTTTAGTCACAAAGAAACATGTAATATACGAGCAAGGAATATCAATCCAAATTGAGAATTACACCAAAATATATACTCAAATTTACATTTTTGATTAAATGGTTGACAAACTGGTTCGGAATGACAACCATTTTCCTATTGCATCCACATTCTGTTTCTTGTATTGCACAGTTCTTCTTTGTGACTAAAATCATGTCGTTCATGGCACCACATGTGAATGCGGTGGGCGGGTGGGCCACTGCATCTACAACTGACTGAGTGACTAATAGTGGTATTGGAATGACAACCATTTTTTGACTTTAAGCTTCTGAAGGCAGTTTAAAAATGCGGAGTCTGTTCTGGTTTAAATGAAAAAAAAAAAAAATTATAAATGGTTGTCATCTCTCAACCATTTAGTCAGTCGATGAGTACAGTGGACGGGGCGGCCCACCCGCCCACCGCACACACAAACGGTACCAAAACCAACCATACGCTGTTTAGTCACAAAGAAACATGTAATATACGAGCAAGGAATATCAATCCAAATTGAGAATTACACCAAAATATATACTCAAATTTACATTTTTGATTAAATGGTTGACAAACTGGTTCGGAATGACAACCATTTTCCTATTGCATCCACATTCTGTTTCTTGTATTGCACAGTTCTTCTTTGTGACTAAAATCATGTCGTTCATGGCACCACATGTGAATGCGGTGGGCGGGTGGGCCACTGCATCTACAACTGACTGAGTGACTAATAGTGGTATTGGAATGACAACCATTTTTTGACTTTAAGCTTCTGAAGGCAGTTTAAAAATGCGGAGTCTGTTCTGGTTTAAATGAAAAAAAAATATTATAAATGGTTGTCATCTCTCAACCATTTAATCAGTCGATGAGTACAGTGGACGGGGCGGCCCACCCGCCCACCGCACACACAAACGGTACCAAAACCATACGCTGTTTAGTCACAAAGAAACATATAATATACGAGCAAAGAATATCAATCCAAATTGAGAATTACACCAAAATATATACTCAAATTTACATTTTTGATTAAATGGTTGACAAACTGGTTCGGAATGACAACCATTTTCCTATTGCATCCACATTCTGTTTCTTGTATTGCACAGTTCTTCTTTGTGACTAAAATCATGTCGTTCATGGCACCACATGTGAATGCGGTGGGCGGGTGGGCCACTGCATCTACAACTGACTGAGTGACTAATAGTGGTATTGGAATGACAACCATTTTTTGACTTTAAGCTTCTGAAGGCAGTTTAAAAATGCGGAGTTTGTTCTGGTTTAAATAAATAAAAAAAAAAACAATAAATGGTTGTCATCTCTGAACCATTTAGTCAGTTGAGGAGTATAGTGGACAGGGCTATATTATAGTCTACCAGATGCTATAGTCGAATTCGTCAAATTCCGACGGTATCAAATACATAAAATTTGCAGCTGTTGTCGTAATAGATGCTTGTTATTGGGATTGGAGTTATGTTGATCAAATATTTTTTGAAATGTGTATTAATGGTTACAATGTATTAAAAATTTTGTAATCTTTCAACAATAACATTTTTTCTTGTCAATCGGATAATTTTTTTATTATTAATTATTTGAATTGAACCATTGAACCCAGTTTTACCAGTGAAAAGAAGTTTTGACTTATTACTTTATTGTTATTCTGTGGAACAAACAGAAACAGCCGTTGACATTATCTTTTACATCTCCATTTTCTAAGTTCGTTGGAATTTGTATGTAACGTCACAACTATTTCACATATTTTCTAATGTTATCAATAGAACTTAAGGTTCAATAGTTTTCTTATCCGCATCACTTATATATACCACCGCGATTTTCTGCAGTCGTTAAGAAAGAACGAACATGATTTCAAGACAAGTTATTTTCTTCGTTGTGGCGCTACTTGCCGTAAGTAAAATAAAAAAATATCTTTTTTTGCTTTATTAATTCTTCATATTTTAATACCAGATCGCAAAGGCCACAAAAATTCAACCATATGATTTGGTGGACGAAGCGCACAAACAACTCGACGAATTGAAAGAAATTGTGCTAGGTGCGATCCTTGTGGCTCACGATGAACTCGCCAATGAAGAACTAATCTTCGGAACTAATGCTGCCAACGTAGCAAATGTTGCTTCAATAAATCTGCAACAAGAACATGAGGCGGTTATAGCACAGCTGAACACAATCAAAGATTTGGCACATGCAGCTAATGCTGATGTTTCAATCTGCACTGATGTTCGTGAACAAACTTTGAACAGACTGCCACAGCGTTACGCCCAAGAGGTCGGTAATTGCATTTCAGGAGTCAGTCGTGAAGCAAGAAGATTGGTCGAAAATGCTAGATACATTGTGGATATTACGTTCAGCACTCTCACCCGTCTTGAATTTGAATTCCAACAATGCAATGGAAATCTGCTTTGCATTTCGCCGCTTTTGACTGAGATCGAGTTGAATAAGATTAGACTGCCCCAAAATATAGAAACTGAAGTGCTAGCCCTCCAGAGTACTTTAACTACGCTGAAACTGTCTACACAGAGCTGCTCAGACTTGAGAATTTCAGAATATTCAACTGAGGCTTACAGTATTTTGGGAGACATTGTAGCTTGTGTGAACAGAATTCTTGGTTAGAATATTTTGTTCTAGTGTTGTTAAAATAAATTTCTGAATGTTTTGATGTTCTTGCTTCATTACCCTACAAAGAATACTTGGTACTGTTACATTTTAAAAATCCACGCCACCGGTATGGACGCATATAAGGACAAAAACAGGCGGGCTCGTACTGCGACGATAAACACTGTGATATCGCCGTATCATTTTGAGTTTTTAGCAAGTGGAGGTTTTCTAGAAACAAATCGTACCAGTACGGATAGGCGGGCGGCAGATATAACAACTCGAGTTGGAATTTATTGTAAACGGTAAATTCCGGATTTATATTCCCCCCCACCCACCAACTCAGTAAGGGCTGCTTTTCCCTTTCGACTTTTCTTCAGCTCAACAACCCATCGGGGGATACAATAGTGTTTCCCTTGATCGTACGAAAAAAGGAACCAAGGTGGGTTACAACCAACAGCCCAGCTTTAGACGGCCAGAGGCGTCGCAAAACCAGCGGACGGGAGGGGCTGAAATGGGCAAAGCAACGTAAAAATTGTACAGTGCAAGACTGGTGAAAGGTACTTTGGACCGACGACTCAAAATTTGAAATTCCTTTTGGGACTCATCTTATTGGTACAGGGTTTATCTTTCAAGAAGTTATCGACCTAAAACATCCGTCAAGACTGTGCCAAAAAAATGGTGTGGTCGCCAAGCCACAGATTTGAATCCTATCGTGTTGCCTTCTCTGTTGCTTCAATTTGGCTGCTGTGTTTTTAAATTGTTACTATTAAATCCTTAGGTAAATTCTCAGGTTGTAAAAATTGGACTTTCTGTACGCTATAGGGATACAATAATTGTTGCTCTTCCAAAATTTTCCAAAAGGTATAATCCGATATTCCAAACTAATTTTATTTACGACCTAACCAGGTTGTGTCAGCTGGTGGTGAAACCGGAAGCGCTGCGCAGACGCAAATCGAGTGGGCAGTGCTTCAGGTGCTAGCAATGGAGGCACGCACAGAAAAGCTCTCATGCAGCTATCAAGTGCGTACGATGCGCGGGGCCGCATCGTGTCGCGGAATGCGACGCAAAGACCCCCAGAAAATGTGCGAACTGTGGAGGTCCGCACCCGGCAAGCTTCAAGGGCTGTCCTGGACAGGACTGCTAGGGGCAAAGCTCAAGTCGCCACCCCCAATGTGGCGGCGACGAAGAAGGCCACCATTTGGGGGAACCCCTGGAAGCTACCTGGGGGCTCTCAAGCTCCCAGAATGGCAGAGGCAAAAGCGCCCGCCAAAGCTCCCCCCCCAAGTGCTCTCCGAGCATCAGCGAATCGCAAAGGGCGGATCTTGCGAGAAAAATCGGCACTCTCTGACTTACCCTGGCGCGTCGGTGTGGAGAATGGCAAAAGTCTTCCGGTCGGATCGGAAGCCGCTTCCTCCTATTCACGGTGAGGATGGGGTTGTCTACACCGCGAGGGAGAAAGCTGAAGCTTTCGCACTCAACCTCGAGAGGCAATGTAGTCCCAATTGGAAGTACGCTGACCTCGACAAAATTGAGGAAATTGAGGCTGGTGTCGAAAGACGTCTCCAAAGAGAGGATCTGACAGTTATCGAACCTACCTCGCCAGCGGAGGTAAGGGGGATAACGAAAAAGGTGAGAATTAAGAAGGCTCCGGGGCCTGATAACATCACCAACAAGATGATCAGACATCTGCCTGACAAAGCGATCATGCATTTGGTCTCGATCATCAACGCAATCTTGCGCTTGGGTCATTTCCCAGATAGGTGGAAGGCCGCTGACGTGATCTTCTTACCGAAGCAGGGAGGTCAGCTCCAGTTTCCGCAGAATTCGAATTCTGGTCGACTTCGAAAAGGGCCACTAAGTCATTTCCGACGAGCAGTTTGGGTTCCGGGAAGGACACGCGACCACTCACCAGGTGCTGAGGGTGGTTGAGACCGTCGCTGACAACTTCAACCGCAAGAGGCACACTGGTGCGGTGTTCTTGGACGTCGCAAAGGCCTTCGACAAGGTCTGGCACGAGGGGCTGCTCCACAAGTTCCTCGAGGCCGAATTTCCAATCGGATTGGTGAAAATGGTCCGATCATTCCTGGAAAGGAGGAAATTCAGATCCAAGATTGAGAATGTGAGGTCGGGTTGGAGAGGCATTGCTTCTGGTGTCCCCCAGGAGTCGGTGCTTTCCCCGTTCCTCTTCTCAATCTTCTTGTCCGATGTCCCGCATCCGGAGGACTCCGCCACCACCACGGCGTTCTACGCGGATGACACGGCAGTCCTAGTTCAAAGGGGAGACGCTGAACTAGCGACCAGGAGACTCCAAAGGATCGTTGACGATCTGGAGGAGTGGTTCACCAAATGGCGAATAGACGTGAACGCTGCAAAGAGCTGCGCCGTCCTGTTCACCAAGAAAAGCAGGATCTGCACCCCGGTGGGCCACGTCTCCATGTTTGGTTCACCCATTCCATGGACGACGGAGGCCAAGTACCTCGGAGTGGTACTAGACCGGGGGCTATCCTTCCGGGCCCACATCAAGTCGGCCCGTGACAAAGCAACTGGGATGATCCAGCGGCAGTCGGCTGACTGTCGGGAACAAGCTGCTGTTGTTCAAGACAGTTGTAAGACCGGCCCGTGTGGGGATACGCGGCAGAGTCGCACATCAAGGTTCTCCAGACGGTACAGAACAAGTACCTGAGGATCGCGTACGATGCCCCATGGTACGTAGCCAACTCGCAGCTGCACCGCGAAGCAGAACTTCCTTCCATAAGGGAATTCATGCGGGCAACCGCGGAAAAGACTTTCGCCCGGGCGGAAGTTCACCCCAACAGGCTGGTTCAAGTAGTGGTGGACTACGATGAAGGATCCAATCTCAAGCACAGGCGCCCCAAGATGGCGCTTGTGGACAGGTGTGTGGGCAAGACCACTCCAAAAACCCGCCAAGCGGGACGAATCGTCGCCTCGGCGACGGTTCACCAATAATCATAAATTCAATTTAGTGCCTTTTGTTTTCATGTTTCAGATGAAGGAGGCAATGGACATCGTCCAGCACTCCGTCCATTCAGAGAAACGCTGCTGCCAAACTAATTTATTAATATTCGGTGGGCGGTTTTCACCATTTTCTAAAACACCAACAAAAGGCACAAACTAGGCATATGGCGAACTGGGAAGCGTTGCAAATAAAGTCTTTGTGCTTCGGCGAAACTTTTTTCCCCACTATAACTTCCAAAATTACTATAAAATTACCGACGGCCACCCTTGGTGTCGACAAACAGATTTCGTTTATAAACCACACGGAACTTTACAAAAAAATTAAAATAAGTTCTTCCGGACAAAAAGAATTGATTCTCAAATAAATTAATTTGTTAAATGTCCGCTTAGTAGGTCAAGTTAAATTAAATATTAATTAATGCATTACAGCAGCCATAAGAAGAGCTTATGAGACCAACTGCCCACTCAGAGAGTGGTGCAACCGTGAACTTTCCGAAATGAGAAGGGAGGCACGGAGATTGTTTAACAGGGCTAAAAGGACTTGGAGATGGAAAGAATACAAAACTTCCCGTCTAGAATATGCTTACGTCGTGAGGAAGGCGAGAAATACCTCATGGAGGAGGCACTACGAGGACATCGAAAGAACTCCGGAATGTGCCAGACTCCAGAAAGCCTTGCTGAGTTACAATCGGGATAAGATTGGAACTCTGCAAGGACCTCATGGAGGATACACTGAATCGAGTGAGGAGTCTCTGGAACTCCTCCTAGAGACACACTTTCTGGGGAGTGTATCCTCAGCAAACGCAACACTCCAAACCTCGACATATCGATTCATCGGGCGTTCAGGGAGGAGTAGAGACTGGCCGATAGGCTGGTTAATAAAACAATACTTGGATGGGCAGTGAAGTCTCCAGGAATCGAGGAATTAGCCTCCCCCCTGTGCGCATTACTAAGGGTCAGCCTGGCTTTGTAATATGTGCCAACAGGCTGGAAAAAACTGAAACACCAAAACCAGGGCGAGAATCATACGCCCAGGTGAAATCCTTTCGACCAATAAGCGTAACATCATTTCTCCTTAAGACCTTGGAGAAACTGATTGACAGGTATATCAGGGACGATGTTCTGGTAAACGCGCCTTTACATCGATACGAGTTCCACGATATGAGCATCCATGAGCTAACTCGCAGGATAGAAGGAACGCTGGAAAATCGAGAGATTCCATGGGGGCATATTTAGACATAGAGGGTGCTTTCGACACCTCATTCAACTCTATTGCGGAAGCAACTAAGAGGCGGGGTATAGCCCTTGTGGTAGTGGAATGGATCGACTCTACCTTAAAAAGAGATATTTCATCTATGGTCCGCCCGTTGACTAAGGGGGTGGTGGCGGCCAGAGGGTGCCCACAGGGAGGTGTTTTGTCGCCGTTATTGTGGTCACTCGTGGTCGACGATATCCTGGGGAACCTGGAGCAGACAGGAGTTTAGGCACAAGGATATGCGGAAGATATCACCATCCTGGAGGAGGGGCTGTATCAGAAATGATGCAGCGGGCTCTGACAGTTGTCGAGAGATGGTGCACTGAGAAACAGCAGTCGGTTAACCCCCATTAGACTGAAGTTATGGTCTTCGCAAGAAGGAGGAATCTCAACGATTTAAAGGGGCTCCGACAGTGGGGAAAAGAACTGCGGATAGGAAAAGAAGTCAAGTACTTGGGACTAATACTAGATACCAAACTTGGCTTCAAACCTCTTCTAAGGCTACTCGGGCCCAATCGGCCTGTAGAGGCATGGTAGGAACTAAAACCAGAAATTGTTCACTGGCGCTACACCAAGGTCATAATTCCCATTTTGACATTTTTGTTATTCTTGTAAAGGTCAAATTGTGATAAACAAAACTCAAATTGCAATCGATATCACCTCTTTCAAAATTCCGAGAAATGAATATCATCTCAATTTTTCATTGCTTTGTCGAAAGTTGCTTGTAACGTGACGTTTCAAATTTTCTTAATTATGTTATCAATTGTTTCTTATCCGTATCACCTATATATACCACCGAGGTTTTCTGCAGTCGTTAAGAAAGAACGATCATGATTTCAAGACGAATTATTTTGTTCGTTGTGGCGCTACTTGCCGTAAGTAGAATAAAATTTTAAATTACTTGTTTTAGTAAATTTTGATATTTCATGCAAGATCGCAAATGCCACAAAAATTCAGCCATATGATTTGTTGGACGAAGCGCAAGAACAACTCGACGAATTGGGGAGAATCGTCCAAGGTGAGATCCTTGTGGCTCGGGATCAACTCAACGATGAAGAACTCATCTTCGGAACTCACGCTGCCAATGTAGCAAATACTGCCTCAATAAATCTGCAACAAGAACAGGAGGCGGTTACGGCACAGCTTGGCGCAGTTAAAGATTTGGCACATGCAGCTAATGCTGATGTTTCAACATGCACTGATGTTCGTGAACAAACTTTGAGCAGACTGCCACAGCGTTACGCTCAAGAGATCGGTGATTGCATCTCAGGAGTCAGTCGTGAAGGCAGAAAATTGGTAGATAATTCTCGTTACATTGTGGATGTTTCTTACAACACTGTCAGCCATCTTCAATACCAATTCCAGCAATGTAATGAAAATCTGCTTTGCATTTCGCAGCTTGTGACTGAGATTGAGTTGAATAAGATTAGACTGCCTCAAAATATAAGAACCGAAGTGCAAGCCCTCCAGGGTACTTTAACTACGCTGAAATTGTCTACACAGAGCTGCTCAGACTTGAGCATTTCAGAATATTCAACTCAGGCTTACAGTATTTTGGGAGACATTGAAGCTTGTGTGAACAGAGTTCTTGGTTAGAATATTTTGTTGTGGTGCTGTTAAAATATACGTCATTAATGTCCCAATAAAATTATGACTATTTTTATGCCTTAAACGGATAGAATTCATTAATTTCCGGCTTAATTTCTTGTAATTTGTCCATCCAAGCGATGTTATCTAATTTTTTCTTTGGATTTGAACGCTCACGATTTACTATGATCTAGAAAAAATTACGCCTCTGGTAAACTCTATTCTTACAAGGATTTGAAGGGTATCAGTACAAGTATTAAGGTATTGATACAAGGTGTCAAGTTCGGCGAACATGGGGGCTGTCAGCTGCGGCGGTGCTCACTCCTGAGCCCTTGCATAGATGGTGTCACCAGGCGGAGGGATAGAGGGATGTGGTCCGGATGGCGGCGGACGATCTTTTTGGGGGCACTGGGTCGAGCGGATTGTAACTTACCCATGGGGCTGCCACAAATTTCAACTTGAAACAGTATCACTAATTCCCAAACAATGACTACATTAGTTTGTTTTTATAACATGGAAATAACGCTCTTAATAAATGCAGATTGTGGTAAAATTGTTATTATTGTAAGTTTTTCTCAGTAATACCATTTGAATTTTTCTCTTATTCTCTTGGAATTTGTTTTTAACGTGACATTCCAGATATTTTTATGTTATCAATTGAACTTGAGATTCAATAGGTTTTTTATCCGTATCACATACCTATATATATATACCACGGTAATTTTCTGCAGTTTTTAAGAAAGAACGATCATGATTTCAACACGAATTATTTTCTTCGTTGTGGCGCTATTTGCCGTAAGTAGAACAAAATATTAAATAACTTGTTTTATTAAATTTTAATACAAGATCTCAGAGGCCACAAAAATTCAACCGTATGATTTGGTGGACGAAGCGCGCGAACAACTCGTCCAATTGAAGACAATTGTCCAAGGTGAGATCCTCGTGGCTCACGATCAACTGGCCAATGAAGAAGTAATCTTCGGAACTTATGCTGCCAACGTAGCAAATACCGCTGCAATAAATCTGCAACAAGAAAATGATGCGGTCGTAGCACAGCTGAACGCAATTAAAGATTTGGCACATGCAGCTAATGCTGATGTTTCGACATGCACTGATGTTCGTGAACAAACTTTGAGCAGACTGCCACAGCGTTACGCTCAAGCGATCGGTGATTGCATTTCAGGAGTCAGTAGTGAAGGAAGAGGATTGGTAGAAAATTCTATGTACATCGTGGATATTGCGTTCAGCACCGTCAGCCATCTTGAAGACCAATTCCAACGATGCGATGGAAATCTGCTTTGCATTTCGCCGCTTTTGACTGAGATTGAGTTGGATAAAATCAGACTGCCCCAAAATATAAGAACTGAAGTGCAAGCCCTCCAGGGGACTTTGACTATACTGAAATTGTCCACACAGAGTTGCTCAGATTCAAATATCTCAGAATATTCAACTGAGTCTTACAGTATTTTGGGAGACATCGAAGCTTGTGTGAACAGAATTCTTGGTTAGAATGTTAATTTTGTTGTCGTGTTGTTAAAATGTACGTCAATACTGCCCTAATAAAATTCTGAAGTTTTTTATGTTTTAAACGGATATGCAAACTTTTTAAACATTAAAATGTAGAGACTGTCAAGATCAAGAATCTCTGCAGGACGCAAATGTAGTTATTATGGAAGAATGGCGTAATGTTTAATAATCTTAGTAATGTTATCCTCGCCATGAGCTGTAATTTGTCCGAAATCTTTTTGGACTTTTGCCTGAACCCCCACGATATACTCTGATCCAACAAAAATGCCGCCTCTCTGCTTATATGAAGAAAATAATAATGGTAATGGAAGAGTATCACTAAAAAAGTTTTTTCTCACATTTTTGACTTTTTTGTTATTATAGTAAAGGTTAAATTGTAATAAACAAAACACAAATTGCAATTGATGTTACCTCTTTCTATCTTCTCAGTAAAATCGTCTGAATTGTTTCCTTATTTCGTCAGTATTTGTTTGTAACGTGACATTTCACATATTTTTATCTTAAGATTCAATAGGTTTGTTATCCGTATCACATACCACCGCTATTTTCTGCAGTCGTTACGAAAGAACGAACATGATCTCAAGACGAATTATTTTCTTGGCTGTATCACTGCTTCCCGTAAGTAGAACAAAATATCTATTATGTTACTTGTGTTAGTAAATTTTAATATTTTATGCAGGGTTGTTTGTTGGACGAAGCGCAAGAACAACTCGTCAAATTGAGGAGAATTGTCCAAGATGAGGTCCTTGTGGATCGCAATCAATTCGCCAATGAAGAACTAAATCTGCAAGAACAGTGAAGCAAGAAGATTGATAGAGAATTCTAAAAACATTGTGGATATTGATAACACCACCGTCAACCATCTTGAATACCAATTCTAGCAATGTAATGAAAATCTGCTTTGCATTTTTGACTGAGATTGAGTTGGATAAAATTGGACTGCTCCAAAATATGCAAGCCCTCCAGGGTACTTCGACTGCGCTACATTGATTTGAACATTTCAAAATATTCAATTATATTTTGAGCGAGATTGAAGCTCGTGTGAACAGAATTCTGGGTTAGGAATATTTTGTTGTATTGCTGTTAAAATATACGGCATTATTGTTCTAATAAAATTCTGAATGTTTTTATATCTTAAAAGGGTATGCGAATTTTTAACTGTCTACATGAAATTTGGAACCTACGTAACCACTTATAGATAAAATGATCCAATCTTTAAAAGGCTTATCAATATTTATTTAAATTTTGACTCGTCTAAACGATATATAAGCAGAATGAATGTTTGCATTAGGGAGAATTTTCAAAATGTTTAAAACCGCCGGTTTGTTGGTTGTTCTTGCAACAGTAAGTAGTTCTTTGTAAAGTTGTTTAAAATTTTTGACACTTTTTTTACATCAGATTGCCGCCGCCTCATTGTGGCAGCCCCGCGACCTAGCTGATGAAGCTCAAGAGCAACTAAATCAGCTTCAGGCGATCGTCCAGGGTGATATTCTAACCGCCCATGATGAACTCGACGCACTCGTGACGGATTTTAAAACTCACGAAGCTACTGTCGCCCAAAGTGGTGTTATCGCTCTCCAGCAAGAACAGCAAGCGGTAAATGCACAACTGAATACAATCAAAGACTTGGCACATGCTGCAGGAGCAGACGTTTCGATTTGTACCGATGTTCGTGAACAAACTCTTAATAGATTACCACAAAGGTATGCAGATGAAATAAATGAGTGCATAGGAGACCAAGACGCACAAGCGACGCAACTGGCCAGCGATGCAAGATATATTGTAGACATTAACATTAATAAGGTTCATGATTTGCAATACCGACTTAATCAGTGTAACGGAAACTTGTTGTGCATTTCTCCTCTTGTGACTGAAATTGAGTTGAACAAGATTCGTTTGCCCCAGGCGATTAGCACTGAGGTGCAGGCCACCACATCTTACTTAACTCTACTCAAATTGTCGGTGCAAAGTTGTGCAGACCAAAGGGTGTCGCAGTACAATACCGAAGCCTATTCAATTTTGAACGACATTACAGTTTGTGTTGATAGAATTCTTGGTTAATACCTATAGTTTATAATTTAATGCATGTATATATCTTCTATGTTTATCATAATAATATATAATAATTTCCAAAAAGTATCATTGTGTTTCATCTTTCCATAACTTAAACCTGAGATCTGACGCCACTGTGGATTAATCGTAAACCCTTTCAAGTATGATCATTAATTTTTATCAAAGTAATTGTTAAATTTAGTGACCACTTGATCCTATCGTTTTTGTGCGTTTCACGTCTGTACTTATATATAAATGCCACTGAAACCATCTAAGTAGTTTAAGTGTTCCCAAAAATGACTAAACTAGTAATTCTGCTATCATTGTCCGTTCTTTGGACAGCTGAGGTAAGAGTGGGTCTGCTTTTACCAATTAACTAATGTGTATCTAAATTAAGGCTGTTCCTAAATCTGCTCGAGACCTGGTGGATGAGGCCCAACAGCAACTAAACGAGTTGGAAAGTATAGTTCAAGGAAATATTCTAGTAGCTCGCAACGATATTTCCGGACTAAACCTCGATTTCCTTACTAACAGTCACAATATTTTGGTATCAGGCGGTCTTGATATTGAACAACAAAACGAGGCCGTTCAACAACAACTTTCAACCCTCAAGGAGTTGGCCAACACTGTCCATGCAGACATTTCACCTTGCACTGATATACGCGAAGAACTTTTGAACAGGTTGCCTGATGAATATAACAACTTGATAAGAAATTGCATCTTTGACAAAAACCGTGAAGAGGCCGATTTTATCTCTCAAGCAAACTATGTTATTGATGTTTCTGTGAACAGAGTCCAACATCTTGAATTTCAATTTCAACAATGTCTAGGAAACCTTCTATGCCTTGCACCGTTGATACAAGAAATTGAATTGGACAAAATTCGCCTTCCTCAGAGTATTAAAAGCGAAGTTCTTTCTGTTGAAGGTCTTTTAACCACATTGAAGTTGTCAGTGTCGTCATGTGCGACAGATAACGTTTCTGAATACACAGCAGGCGCGTTTGCTCTCCTTCATGACATTACAGTTTGTATTAACAACGTTCTTGGATGAAAATGTTATGTGATTATTATTAAAATTTTCCCTTGTCATTGTTGTCATTTCTTATTATTTTTATCAATATCCTTAAACGCTCAACAATATTTATCAGTGTGTGTGCCATCGAATTGTTATATAAACATATCTAACTCCTCTGAAATCGACAGTAAGGCCGACAAGATGGGGAAGGGAGCTTTAATTCTAGTTTGTGTTGTTTTAACCGTCTATCAGGTAAACGCAATCTTGTTACTTGTTATGATAATTACAAAGTTTTTAGGTAGAATCTGTAAGGGTTATTCCCTTCGATATACTTGATGATGCAAAAGACGAAATTGAAGCACTTAGAGAGACAGTCGAGGGAAATATCTTAGCCGCCCACAACAAATTGGACGACTTATCTAACGACTTACAACAGCGCAGTGAAAACATAGAAATTAATGCGCTTCTGAGCATCCAAAACGAGGCGGCTTCGATTACTGAACAAGTGGTTTTTATCAAAGATTTGGCGAATACCGCCCACGTTGACATTTCTTATTGTTTACAAGGTCGGGAAGATTATCTCAACAATTTACCTCCGGTTATTGTTGACGAACTGAGACAGTGTATTGCCGGTGAAATTAACGAAGGATCAGAAGTCGTAACGCAGTACTCCTACTTAATCGATATCACTATCAACAAAGTCGAATCCTTGAATTTTAAACTAGATTTGTGTGAACCTGATAGTGTAACATGTATTTCTGAAGTTCGTAAACAGATTGAAATAGATACTGAAGAATTGCCCCAGAACATTGAAGTCTCTGTTGTCGAAGCGGGAGAGTTCTTTGACGATTTACAAGTATTGGTTCAGAACTGCGCTGATTTGAAAATGTCTCAGTATGTTAGCAGCGCAAACACAGTTTTGAGAGATCTTACCAATTGTGTTAATGCCCTTCTTGGATAAATTCCACGCAAATGAGATACAACTGTTTTGTTCTAGGCACTCATAGCTAGATTAGATATAGATTATAGCAAATGTTGGTTAAATACAATAAATCATTCAAAATTGAGTTGTCGTTTTATCAGCTGTTCAGATTTTTACTTGGTAGCTCACTCTATTATTAATTTTGGATTAATGACGATTTAATCTTTTGCGCTTATCTTTATACCACGTGTGTGTATGGTGAATATACCTCTCCAGATTTGTAAAAATAACGCAAAAAACAAGCACCGGAAATGTGGTCTTTTAACATCGTACGTCATTCGTAACATAATTCTTTCGAAGTTTAAAAATGCCAACGGAAAACTGAATGAGAAGTAAGCAGCGATAATAGATAAATCTTTATTTGCCCTACGGGCTTTCTGATTCCTATACATATACCAGCAACTTAACAATTATGATAATAATAAAAAGAAACCAAATAAAAGTCTCTATTTCTTTTCCCCTCCCCTTTCCTCTTCTCCCTTCTCCCTCCTCTTCCATACCTTTTTCATCCATTTAATTTCCCTTCCATCTACATTCAGTATTTCCTCTCTTTCTTTCCTCTCTCTTTGTTTCATCTCACTGCACTCGTTCGACATATGCTCAATCGTCTCTTTTTCTTCATAGCACATTCTACACATTCTTCCTCCATCTTCTGCCCAATACCTATTTTCCCTCTCTTCATTTCCGCACCTAAACCTCGCCATCATCTTTTTTCTTTCTCGCTCTTCCTCCCCAAATACTTCGGTACTTCCTCGATCATGCATCTTCCGTACTTCCCGTTGTATCTGGATTCTCTAATTCTTTCTCTCCTCTCCTGTCTATCCGTATCCTTATCTCTTTCACTTAGTTCTACATTCATCCACACGCCTCTTTCTCTCAGTCTCTCTATTTCTTTGCTTGCATACCCATTCCTCCTGTAGTAATTCTCCCTATCATTCTCCTCTGAATTCTTCTTTTTTTCTCTCCAGCACTCCTTTAGTATCCTACATTCTTTCCTCCCTTAAATCCTGTCTTCGAACTTGACCGCTCTTTTTCCCGCTTTCACTCTCAACCTATTCCTCTTGCATTCTTCTCTCACTATGTACCCTGGCGTTTCTCTCTCCACCCCTAGCACCCACCTCAGATATTTCTCTTGCACCCTCTCTATCTCCCCTTGTTCTTTCCATCCCCAGACCTCTGCTCCGTACAAAAACACGCTTTCAATAAGACTTTCAAACATCATCATTCTCCTCTTAAAATCGCCTCCCCACCTTCTCTCTCCTATTCCCCATACACATCCTATCACCTTGTTCGCTTTTCTTGCCAGTTCTCTAATATGTGACTTATCTGTGGCTCTTTCATTGAACACATACCCCAAGTATTTGAATTCTTTTACTTGTTTTATTACTTCTCCCTCCCACCTCCAATCACTCTCTTCGTTCTTCTTCTTTCTCTTATTGAACACCAGCATTTTTGTTTTCTCTACATTCACTTCTAGTCTTTTCTTCTTCACATATTTTCCTAAACTCTTTATCATTTCCTTCATTTCTCTTTCACTCTTTGCCACCATTACCATATCATCCGCAAACGCCAGGCTCCACATTTTTTTTCTACCTACCACACACCCCCCCGCTTGTGCTCTCTCTAACATTCCGTCCATATCTGCCACATACATCGTGAACAACAAGGGGCTGAGCGGGCAACCTTGTCTCACTCCTTTTGTTGTCACAAACCATTCACTTTCCCTCTCCCCTACTTTCACTTTACTTTTTGTCTTCTCATATATCTCCTCCACCTTTCTTACCAGCCATTCATTTACCCCTTTCTCCCTCAAGCACTCAAACATCCTCTCTCTGTCCACCTTGTCAAAAGCCGCTTTGAAGTCTACGAATAATGCATACACCCTCCCCCCTTTCTTCTTTAACTCATTCTTCGTCAAATGGTCCAGGATGTATACATTATCAATAGTTCCCCTCCCCTCTCTAAATCCTGCTTGGCTGTCTGGTAATGCTCCCTTTTCCTCTATCTCTCTGCTCATCCTTTCATTCAGAATTGATGCATACAACTTGTACCCTGTGTTTAGGAGAGTTATCCCTCGGTAATTTTCTACTTTATTTTTCTCCCCTTTTTTGTAAATGGGGTAAATTACCCCCTCTCTCCACCCTACCGGGAATCCTTTTCCTCTCCACACCCCATTCATTACCTCCACCAGCCTCTCTAGCACTCTTCTCGTCCCATACATCCACGACTCATTCTGTATTTTATCCCTCCCTGGTGCCTTCCCTTTCCTCAGTTTCTTCACATGCCTCTCCACCTCTTCCATTGTAATTTCTTCTCCTTCAGGTTCTACTCGGTTTCTCTTCGTCTCTATTTCCGTTTTCTTTTTTTCGTTTTCTCCCTCCAGTAGCCTCATGAAGTACTCCTCCCACTCATTCATCGTTATCTCCTCGCTCCCATTTTCTTTTTTCTTTCTCTCTCTATTAATATAGTTCCATACCTCCTTCTCTGTTCTTATTGCTTTTATCTCTTCCTCCTCTATCTCCTTTTTCTGCCTCTTCTTCTCCCTGCAGGTCTCTCTGTATCTTCTTTTTGCTTCTAAAAAGCCACTTCTGTTCCTTTTAGTCTTTCTCCACTTTCTTATTTCTTTTATTGCTTCCTTTTTACGTTGCTCACATTCTTTGTCCCACCATTTATTCTTTCTTTTTGTTCCTCCACCTCTTACTGTTATTTCTCTTTTTGTCGCTGCTTTTTCCAATATTTCTACCAATTCTTTCTCCATTTTCCCTACTTCTTGTTCTTTAAATCTTGCTTTTTCCAGTCTTCTCTTATACTCTTCCACCCCTTGCTCGTCCCATACTTTAATTATCACCTTCCGCATTTCCTCTATTTTTTCTTCTTCTCTTCTCTTCTCTCCCCCTTCCTATACTTATCTCTATAGGCAGATGGTCTGACTCTACTCTTTCCCCTATTCTGAATTCTTCGACTTCTTCCCATGCTTCTTCGTTTACTATTCCGTAGTCTATCACCGTCTCTCCTCTACCGCCTATGTAGGTCCATTCTCCTTCTTCGTCTCCTTGTTTATTTCCATTCAGCACTTCCCATCCTTTTTCTTCTATCCATTCCATCAACTTCTTCCCTTCCGCGTTTTCTTTCTTGTCTTTGGATTTTCTTTTTCCCTCTCCTCTCTCTTCTTCCCAATCCCTGGCTCCTCTTTCCCCAATTCTCCCGTTAAAATCCCCTCCCAGAAGCAGACATTGTTCCCTGTTGTCTTTTAATGTCTCTTCTATCTTGCTTATTGTTTCTTTCATCTCTTTGCTGTACACTGTCACTATTTTCCACCATTTACTGTCTATCTTAACGTTTCTCACCATGTGACCTTCCTCTTCTCCTTTCTTTTTAGTATTCTCTTTTATTCCTTTTTTTACCCCTGTTATTATTCCCCCTGCCGCTCTTCCTTTTTTCTTTCCCCTTCTCGCCCCTTGCCATTCCCACTTGAACTCCTTTGGTAACAGTTTTTCTATTTTTTCCCAGCTTTCTGACCATGTTTCTGTTAATCCAACAATATCGAACTCCTTCACATAGTCCCAGAAATCTTCTTTTTTTTCCCTAGTCCTGCTACATTCCAAAGTAGTGCCCTCACCCCTGTTTTTCTCGTTACCTTCTTTGATTTCCCCCTTCCTTCCTTAGTTTCCCTCCTACTTCCTTCTTTGTTTCTTTTTTCCCGTTTCATTGTCCTTTTTACTTTGCCGTTGTCCCCCTTTTTCCCTCCTTCCCTTCTTCTTCTTATTGGAAAACCTCTAGTCTCTCTTTCTTTTCATTCCATCTCCATTGCTCCCCGTCCACTATTAATTTCCTGTATCCCACTCTTACTTCTTTCCCTTCTTCCCTTTTTACCTTCGCCATACTTCTTAGTTTCTTCTGTAAATCTCTTTCTTTCTTTGTGAGGTCGTTGTTTCCTTCTTCTCCCTCAATTTTCCTTTGTGGTTCATTATTCTTTCCTTCTCACCCCATCCCTCCATCTCCACCAATACTTGATCCTAAGCAGCGATAATATTGAAGAACAAAACGGATGGCCTAATACTTAATGGGATAGTCATTAATAATCTAAGAGGTGGAGATGGTTCACTCGTATAAATACCTTGGCTGCTGTGTAAATGATAGTTACTCAAGAAAACTGCAGCCAAGAAAACCGCAAACTGTACAGACGAAAACGGCTTTTTCAAAAATGAATCGAGTATTAACATGTAGTGCATTGATTGAAGATAATTTTTGGCCTCATTCGCTATAATGCATAATATGTCAGCAAGTGCACTTTCGTGTTTCCTACCACCACTCCCCCTGCCTGCGTTTGTTTTTCTTCCAGTAAACACAACCACATGAGAAAAACGTAAAAAAAGACGAGTACCAACGGTTGTATAGACGTTACGATGTCGCTGATTTCAACGTGTAAATATGACGTGTTTATAACGTCTAGTAAAACACGTTTTTTTTTTACGTGATTTTACCACGTTGTTAAGACGTACTGATTTTCCGTAAACAAATCAACGTGAAAAAAACGTAAAACAAACGAGTACTTACCAACCGTTGAACAGACGTTACGATGTCGCCGAAATCAACGTTACTTTTGACGTGTAAAAATCACGTGTTACAAACGTCTGATAAAACACGTCTCTTTCAGGTGTTTTTACCAGGTTGAAAAGACGTGTTGATTTTCATGACATGTATTTATTATTATAATTATTATTATATAAAAAAAAAAACTAACATAATTATTATGGGCTAATTGTCCTAATTAAATTAAATCATTTTTTTCATGACTCGGATTGTGTGTTGCTCGACGTGCTGGGTCAGTTTTGCCAATGTTTGTAGTACAGTTGCCTCAAAATCTATAAGAAATAACTGTAAGTAACTATTGAAAAAATAAAAAAATCCTTATTAGGTATATGATTGTCGTAAATGATATAAAATGACACAATTTACCAGGATATGTTGAAGCTGGAGAAAATGCTGACATTGGCGATGTATAAGACGTCGTCGGGGTACAGCAAAAATCCTCTCCAAGGTTTACAGTTCGACGCCGCTTACTATCAAAAAGAGACTCATCACCAAAAACTTGCTTTCTTGAGAGACTTTCCACTGATGAGTTGTTTTCTCTCCAGTTTCCCCAATCTCCTTGATGAGGTTGTTGGCCTTTTTATCGTCTGTGTCATAATCCTCTGCAAAGAAGCTCCAAAGTTAAAAAAAATATTTAATTAGAAAAATCGTAAATATAATATCATATATTATGTATATACCTGTCTTTAAATGAATCTTAAAAACCAGGTCAGCCAGGTCTTACATGGAGTACCACTTTTGACGAAAGTCATAAAATCGGTACACTTGCGGAATAAATTTAAATTCTGGTTAGTAATATGCATAAAAAATGTATATTTAGTTACTACTTTTAAATAAAATACTGTACTACTTACCTTTAGGACTTTTGGAAGCTACACAAATTTCAAAACTTGGTAAGGCAAACGAAAACGAAACGAACTGCACGATCTCAGAGGAAAAATGAAAATGAACAAAATCGAACGAAGCAATGGCCAAGCACAGATGACACATCTGGAAAGAGTTCCTTGGTTTCGTTTCGTTCGGGGTGCAAGGCAATAAAAAAAGCTGTAAATCACGTACATTTTGGTGTCCTGGAAGCAGCATGTTTGTTTGCCGCCAAAACAAATTCGATAAGGCAGAAATTTTCATTGATAGTACCATTGAATATCAATACTCTAACTACTCTAACTAGAGTATTGATATTCAATGATAGTACTGATCTATACGTTTGGTTATTATTTATTTTCGACAATAAAATTACGCTCGCGTCGTCGGTTTCTCAACCTTCAGCCCCCATCATAAACCAATATCCGTTCTTCTCAAAATTCCAGCCCCTATTATACCTGCTTTCAATTTCGTTTTTAAAAACTATTCATTCCCTGACCAACACTAAACCCTGCACCGGTCAAAGACACTCTCAAAAGAGATTCGTTGTTTTATTTTTAATCTTTTCGCTGGTCTTTTGACACCTTCACTTACTTCACAGCGTTTCACATTACCAGACATTACCAATATTTATTAATTTCGTTGATTAACCGTAATAATTAAAGATCTTAATTTTTGTTTTCAACTTTAACAAACACATTTAAATTAATATTTGTAAGTACCCATCTACGTAAGTATATAAATATAGCTACCTACATTGAATTATTTCTTTGCCGTTGGGTATTTTTTTTTGTAATTTTTTATAACATTAACACCATAATAGAATAGTGAATGTCAATTTTATTTTTAAATTTTAATTTAATAATAATTATATGACTACTTTTAATCAGTTTTCCCTAAAACACCAAAAACAATTTTTATTATAAATACCGACGCACGTTTCGGAAAACTGATTAAAAGTAGTTATCTACCACCAAAAGTGATCCAGACAACTGTTTTGTTTTTGAATAATTATATGAATTCTCAAAGAGCGATTGTTCATCTCTATTGCGAACTAGGCGGGCGAGATGATCCTAAAACATTACAACCACGAGAAAACGTCAAACTTTCAAGGTTGTTTGGGTAAAATTTGGAGTGCCAAATGTTTACAAGAGCTAACTTAGTTGTTACCATGTTTCATAAAAATTATGAAAGAAATGCTAGCCTTACTAAATTTGTTTCTACTTTTAAATTCTATAACGATTCTATTTTATTTAAAATGTGATTCAAATAATAGATGTACATAAATGTTTTATAACCCGCAACAAACAATTTAACGTGGCTTCTGAACTTGGCGCAAAAACCGCCCATATGGAATCTGTAAAAGACGATAATGGAATGCGTTCCCTTGTAGTACATAAATTAAATATAATTATTATATGAGTATATAATAAACACGTGAATTTATTGTAAAAATTTCGCTAGAAATTAATGTCAGAACTGTACGTCAAAAATTACTTATATTTTACCCACATTAATTCCTTTTTATGCTTCTATCTTTGATTTTAATCGTAATTCAAATAAAAAATATAAATTAAGTGGGATTATTATACATTATGTATTTTAAGCTCATCATTTTTATCTTTGAAACCCCTTAGTGACTTATAAACTTTACCACAAAACACGCCTAATAATATGATATGGAAATACGTTTTTTCTAGTGTTTACTTGCCTAGAAAAACACGTATACTTAACGTGAAAATTTCACGAAAAGTAAACGGCTCCAAAACACGCGTTTTTATTTGTAGTATAGATTACTAGAAAAACACGTGTATTTAATGTTAAAATTTTATGAGAAATAATAGTCAAAAATAATAATTTAGACTTCACCGCCATTCGTTCTTTTCTATTTTATATAATTTGATTTAAGTTATGATTTAAATAATAAATATATATTTTTTAACATGATTTTTTATAAAAAAAGTAAATTGAGGTAAAGTAAAATACAATAATAAAAAAAATAAGGGAATTAAATTGAAGAACCTCCTTTTAAATCCAAAAACCTATACACCATGATGATGATTTTTTATACTCTGCTGGAACTCTTTCACCCCTTAGGTATTTTTATTTTTTATTTGATTAGAAAAACACGTGTACTTAATGTAAGAATTTCACGAAAAATAAACGACGACAAACACGCCTATATGACACTCGAAAAACACGTGTATTTAATGTAAAAATTTCACGAGAAACAAACGTCAGAACTGCACGTGGAAAATAACTTATATTTTATCAACTTTATGTACCTTTCGTTGATTAACAATATTGATTAAACGTCTTTATTGCGTCATATATAATATTTAAAAATAACGTATTTTTTTAAGGTTGAATTGTCGTAATTTATAGATACGTAGTCAATATTTTATTGTAAATCAACGTTGAGTTTACGTTATATAAAATACGTTGAAATAACGTTGAAGGTATTACCAAAATATAACGTGATATTTTCAACCATAAACGTGTTATCAACCACATACACGGCTTTTCCACGTTAAAACAACGTGCATGTGTTTACTGGGTCTGTCTGCCACAAATAGACTGGGGCTAAGTGAGCATCCTTGTCTTTCCTCTTTCGTCCTTAAGTACCGTTCGCTCATTATCCCGTTTACTTTTACTCTGTTCTTCGTTGATAGGTAAATTTCCACTATTCTGCTCACCAAGTATTCCTTTATTCTTTCTCTCTCAGAAGCTCCCTTAATTACTCTCTATTTACACTGTCGAAGGCCGTCTTCAGGTCTGCAAACAATTGGCAAATCTTCCACATGTTGTCGATGGTGCTTCTCCCTTTTTTGAAGCCCGCTTATCCATCTAATAACACTTCTCTCTCCTCTAGTTCTTTCTCCAATTTTTCTTCTAGTATCGTTGCGTATACGGTATTGTACTCTGGGGTCGTATTCATCTTTTGTTCAACCCTACTCGCATCTATGTTCTCAGGAATCCCACTTTCTTTGCAAAGTTCAGGATTTCACTAAGAGGTCTCTTCTTCACTTCTTCTTCACAATTTCGAAGTGATGATCTGCTTACTTCACTGTCTACTAGTCCCATATTAATTTTTAAGATGGTTGCAGGGCAGTGACCTGTGAATAGGCCTGTAATGAGCTTAATTTCTTTCCTGGATAAGAAGAGAAGCTTTTCAACATTCTGTGGCGAGTACTCGATAAATTTCTTTGCTTGTCTTAGATCTGGGACATTGTTCCAGTGATACCTTGTGGCCTCCTTTTCCCATTTTTGGACTGCCGTCTTATTGTGTGTCTTGGTTAGGACACAGAACGGTTCAGGTCTTATGGGAGAAGCTTATGCGCCTTGTCTTGCAAGTTTGTCGGCTTTGGCATTTCCTGGTATTCCCTCATGTCCAGGTACCCAACTTAGAGTTACTTTGTTGTTTCTACCCAGGTCTCCCAGGCGACTAAGGATTTGGTGTTGTCCTTTAAGTCCCTTAATCGCAGCTTGACTGTCAGACAGTATATAGGTTTGTCTGCCCTTCATTTTCCTGCCTAAGCATTCTTCGGCACAGTATCTCAGCTTGCGTAATCGTCTGTCCAGTCCCCAAGGCTATTGCTGTCCTCTATTTCGGGCCGTAGACGCCTATGATCTTTGATCCAAATACCAGATAGAGGAGCTTTGACCTATTGCTGCTATCTGACTTCTTGCCATGTGGCGGTCTTTAATGACCACTTCATATGGTAAGTCAAAATCAAGCGTTTTTTGTTTTACATCTAGTGGTTTTTCAATTATGTTTCGCGGTATAAAATCCAGAATTCCAAGATGACCCACTCTGTCACCTGGTTTAAATTTCTTCCTTCTGCACAAGGAGGTGGAGTGGTGGTAGGTCTAACAAGACTTCTAGAGCTGTCGTTTGGTTGTTTGCATTGCCCTGATATTCCCAGACACACAAGACGCTGTAGTTTCTCCAGATTGTCCCGTGTAGTTTTCTCTGTGGTTTTCGTCCACCATACTAGAGACGCGTATGAGACGATGGGTCTTATAACCGCTAGGTATGACCATCTAATCGGCGCTTTTAGTCCCCAGGTATTGCCAAACAGTTTGCGACAGATCCAAAAGGCTTTACTTGCTTTGGCAATAGTTTTCTCAACATATTCTTTCCAATTTTAAACATCCCTGAGTGTCTTCGGTGTAGGCTCCATCTGGTTGTTTTATGAGCCCAATTGCGTTTGAGTGGTCTTTTGACAGTTTGAGATTGTCGATGACTCTCTTCTGGGCTTCCTCGGTTCCTTGTTGTATATCGTGCTCAGAAAACTTACTCCTCGGTAGTTCTCCATCTTTTCTCTTTTCCTTTGTGGTGTATCAGACACGCTAGACCCATTGACTTGATACTCTTTTCGCTTTCTTTGTCCCTTTATTTTGTCCTGTTTGGCTCCCGAATCTTGTACCAATCTTCGCAGGAAACTACAATTATTGCATTTCTTCTTTCTGTCCCACTTAATTATGTTCTCTTCTAACATATGTTTTGTTTTGCTCATCTCTTCTTTTTTTGTTCTTAGTTTCAGATCACTTTTTGTTATTCCAGTTCTTTGTAGTTCTTGTTTCGTCATTATTTCTTATTCAATTTCTTTCCTTGCTCCAGTGAGGATGCCGTAATAAATTTGTAGTTAAATAAATTATAAATTTTTGCGTTCTGTTTTCTCTCTTTTTTTTCTTTTTTCTTCAAAATCGTAGTCGTCATTCCATCTCCGCCAATTTCCTTCTACTCTAAAGTTTCCTATAATATTACCCTCTTTCTTTCTTTCCTTTCACTTTTTGTTATCGCTTTTATCTTTTCTGTATCTCTCTTTCTCTCCTTGTTAAATAGTTGTTTCTGAAGATTTTTGATCCTGCCCCATATCCTCAGTCTGTCTTTGTTTCTAATGACGTTCTATTTCTCTTCCCATGTCTCTATTTTCGCTACTTTTGTTTTCAACTCCTCTTCAACCCACTTCTCGACTTTCTTGCTCATGTTTTGTCCCGACACTTTTAGTCTTAGCCCGGTTATTACTATTTCTTCCATCTTCTCTTTTCTCTTCTCTGAATCTTTGGATTAAGTACTACCGCATCTTTCAGAACAACAGCCAATAGTAAATATTATGCTATTGTAAGCGTTATGTTATTGATCGCAAGTGTTTTGAAAGATGTAGAAAAGACAAAGAAAGATAAAAATATATTATCATAGTCAAATCGCAGGTTTTAAATCTAGTAGGTGCTATCTCAAATTCCAAAAAAATATTATCGCACTGTACTTTATTACTTTTTTATGTTTAATGTCAGATGTTACCAACGCAGAACCGAAAGAAAAAAACACCTAAAATAGATTCATTTAGCCCTGCGCTGGGGGCTTCAAAAAACCTCGCCAGATTACCCCGTCTTGCAGTTCAAATTTCAATTCCAAAATACATTTATTGACTTGATTTTTGTTACAATAATACTGTTCTTAGGAACTATAATGTTGGGTTGGGTTCTGCTGAGGATTAGGGCCTTTTCAACACTTGATTCTATATAATTCTAGTGTTCTAAGATATGTTACTTGTTTCTATTCTATGTTTCATGGATTTAGGGGTCGTCTGACATCGGGGTTCGTCTGGGCATCCTGGAGATGTAATTCTTCATTCTAAGTTCTTCTTATTTTCTTAGATTCTTCTATCCTGGGTGCCTGGAATAGGTGTTCTTCATCTGATTGGGTCCTGGCATCTGGGTTTTCTAAATAGAAGGCTACAAAAAATGGGGCCTGGACATGGAGCTTCTCCATGATGGAACTGCTATCGAGAGGAAAGTGGTCATTGAGGCAAAAATTGCTTCAGCTTTATTGAATTTATTCCTTATTTTTCGTGCACACGGTATATAGGTAATATGAATAAAAATTATAATACAGGCTGTCCCAACTAAAATTTATACCCCCCAACAATTCCAATTTCAATAGACAGAATTTATTACATTTATTATTTACATTCTATTCCGATTAAACCTTAATTATCCAAATGTGCGGTTCACAAAATAACAATTAAAAGTATGTGTATTTTATGTAGATTTGGAAACTAAAAAATTTATCCTTTTTTTGTAGAAACAAATAATACAAGTAGTTTTGAATAGAGAATTCAATAATCTTTAAAATGATGTACCACACGACCCCCCATGCGATTTGATTTTTTAAAGGGCTGGTTTCCCTAAAAAGCGTGAGATATAAGACTTGAAAATTTCGTACGATTTGGTCCCCTTTGATAACAAAATTGACCTGTTCTTTAGAAATTATAATTGTTGGGGGGTACAAATTTTAGTTGGCACACTCTGAATACGTATTATGATACAAGCGCTACGACTTTCCGAATATGCCTAATAGGCAAGTCTTGTGTAAATAGGCATATTTTTTCAAGTTCAATTTTGATAAATTTCTAAATAAATTGATAAAATAAAAAATAACTTTATCTTATGTATCTTAAGTTTATAACATCGAAAAGTAACAGTCAGCATGAAAAGTGATTTTTACAAAACCACTTTAATTTGTTTACAGCAAGATGATTTTGTAAATTCATTTAATTTGAAAGCAAGTTACCATTATTACTATGATATGTACTCAAAATATATTTTTGTTATATGACGTTGCCACTTAATATTATCAGTCTTGTAGTTGGTTATATGTACTATATAAGCCTCACTTGCACCTCAAGTAAGGCGTCTACATCAGTACAGCGATGAATAAACTTGTTCTTTTGGTGTTAAGTGCGCTTTTGGCCTCCCAGGTCGGTAGATTCTTTTTTTTTTACAATTTATTCAATTAATAATTTAGGTCAACTCCGCTGTTAGATCCCCCCGAGATCTCGTCGATGAAGTTCAGGCACAGATAGATGAATTAAGAAGCATTATTAAAGGAGCAATTCTGGCGGCTACCAACGAACTTTCGAGAATAGAAGTGGACTTCCTTACAAACAACCACGGTGTTTTGACAGCAGGCCGTCTGGCTCTTCAAGACCAATACGAAACGGTCCAACTGCAACTTTCCACCATCAAAACATTGGCAGAATCTGCTCATGTAGATGTTACTTCCTGTACCAATACCGGCGAACCTCTTCTTGAGAGCATGGCCGAGGAATCCGCCGATGCTTTAAGGGAGTGCATTTTTGACAAAAATCGCCAGGAGGCTAATTTGATGAACCAGGCAACCTATTTGGTTGATGTTTCTCTCAATAAGGTGCAAGATATTGAATTCCAATTTCAACAGTGCCAAGGAAACCTTCTTTGCATTTCTCCCATAATCACCCTGATTGAGTTGGAAAAGGTTCGGACTCCAGAATATATTAAAACCGAAGTACAAAATTTTGAAACTTTAGTTTCTGAACTGAAATTGCCTGTTACGTCTTGTTCAGAATCAAACGTGAGCGAATATACAACCAACTCTTTTGCGATTATTCATGATATAACAGTTTGTGTGAACCGTGTTATTGGTTAAATTTAGTTGAAATCAATAAATCTACATATATTGAGTTTTGATATGTTTAATTATATGCTATTGCAGTGGGATAGAAGCATCATTACAGCAACGAGTGTGAAGGTTGCAGATGATGAGGTTTATAGTCACAGTATACATGTGGCGCCCAGTAATAAAACGGCCCCTCTGCGTGCGGTGTTTAAAATAGTAATGCTCCATTTGTGGAGTTTAAATAGTGCTGCATTTCTGAAAGCCCGATGCATCCATCTGATCGAGGAAGCTCTTCGACTTTTTCACCCTCGTCTGGTACACGTATTTTTGATATTCTCCACTTTTTTTCATTGCTTAGCCTTTCGTCTAACCCATGTATGGGACTCAAAACTTTATCTACAACCGAAAAAAAATTGTATAAATTCAAGAATTACTATGACGATCTTTCATTACTCTACTAATGGAGTAATGAGGATTATTACTCCACTCAAATTACGTCCTATGAGTCGTATAATCGCCGTGTTTATAATTAAGCAACCGATATATTAATAGTATATTATTCAACGAGCGTATAATAGTCATTATACGCGAGAAGAATACTATACTTTATCCACTACTAAATATTTTTGTTGATTTTTTTTTGTTGAAAAATTTTGTTACATTTCATATATATTTTTAGAAACACGATTTATTTATTCTAACAAATATTTCATACAATACATTATTGTTCATTTATGCACAGTACATAGTTATCAAAAATTATAATAATGGTATAATATCTCATAATAATTAACACAAAAATCTATGTATTTAGCTTAACAAATATCACGTATCTAATCTTACAAGATGATGCTATTTATTTATAGTTATTAATAATTGTAGTATTTGAACAATTGGTCAAGTTAATCTGAGGGATAAAACTGACATCAAAAATAATGTTTTGGTGACTTGAGTTATATGTTCATTGATTCGTTTGGTTTACTTTTGGTTGAATTGAAGATAATATTTTGTTGGCCGTATCGGTTTTATTTTTGACGGATTCGTCTATTTAGCCTTCTGCTACGGTAGTGGACTTCCATCCACCGTGTTTTTTGAGAGCAGTAATATCCCCGCCTGCGTCAACCAGTATTGTTGCAGAAGATCTGCGGAAACTGTGCCCAGAATATTGTTCTGGATATCCTTTCCCATTTTTGTAAATTTGTTTATGCCAATTCTCTGAGTTGTACATTTACCATTTTGGTAATTTAAAAAGTATGTGTCACTGGTTATATGACTTGGTCGAAGACTTATATACGTCTTGCATATTTTGTAAAAGTTATCCGTAACAGTAAATTTTCAGCAGATTTTTGTCTTGGTATTTGGTACATTAACCAAAAAAGCTGATCCAAGATCTTGTAAATCGGTTATTTTCATTTCATATAACTCATTACTTCGGCAAGCACCCATTACTCTCATTATTAAAGCTTTATAAAATTCCAGAATGTAATGAAATAACTATATGAAAGATTTATTTAATATCTTACCTTTGTTGCTAGGTATTTATCATCAGATGCTTTAGTTAAAAACTTATTGATTTTTTCGCTAGAAAAAGTTTTCTGATTTTCAACATCACTGACACACTAGCAACATCGCAACAAAAAATAGAAATGACAGGTATTGATTTAATTTCATATGCTACTTGCTTTTCATTGATATTTTAGTTAAATTCGTTCCAATCTGTCGCATTATCATGATTATCAATTGAAGAAAAGTTAAACAGATGTGCTAGTAGTGAAAAAAATAGCATATAAACCACGGTTGAGAAGCCTTTTCTTAGCGTCGCATTTTTATTTACCTCGATGCTTCGCAACCTTGGTGTATAATTACTATTATACCCGAGTAACATCTAGATGACTATTTTTGCCACGCAAAAGGAATTTCTAATGGAGTATTTCTCTCACAACTGATATAATGTTAAAAAGGGGTGAATTGCTATGGTTACACAATGGTAAGACATGAATTATTTTTTGAAACGTCATTTTGACACTTTAATTAATTTTTTGATTTTGAACTTTTACAATAAATTACACGTCGGGCATAAAACGTCGTATCTTACACGTGACCGAAATGACATTGTAAGGTCGTGAGACGTGTATCACTCGTGCTATCGCACTCGTGATTCAAAGATCTCACTCGCTGACAATGAAGCATTTCTGTCACTTGTAATATAATCTACTATTATAGACGCAAAATTGGATCACAATATTTTTTTTTTTCAAATTGTCGATATGACACAATTTAATTTAAATATTAATACGATAACACAGTACAATATGCTATCGTTCCAAGTTCCTATCTACTATTAATAATTATTCAGAGTCTGAGCAAAATTACACATACGCGTTATTAACATACATTTATTAGAATTTTATTTTCAAGAAAGCATTTAACAAATTATAAAATTTATTGAACCACTTAACCATCTAAAGCCTGAACATGTTATTCGGAGACAAAGGGTAAATTCTTCCAAAAAGGGAACTTTGTGGCACCATTGCTTGGAATTGAGAATAAGATTTGTATTTCGTCGTTCAGAAATTCCTCGCCATGCTTTCCTGTAGATTTTGGCTTTCAAAAAATCTGACCCTCTTCTTCAAAATTTTCTTTATAGAATTTCCACTAATTTGGTTAGTTACACCCGAGGATTGAAAATAAAATATTTTTCCTTCTTTTTTTAGAGCACTTTCCACCTGATCGTAGAAATAATAACAAGACATAAATGTACGATAGAAATATTTTATGGTGATTTTTTCTACTATTATTGCATTATATCAAAACTGTCAGCTTCAGTGAAAACTCACTCATAACAGTCATGGCTGTTATATAAATTAACAGTACAGGAGGAAGTTTTTGATCAATGTTTCTGTAGCAATACTTTCAAAATTGATTTATGAATTGTCTAAAAATTATGCTAAACAATTCGGTTTTTTGTCGGTATTGCCGACGCAATTATGAAAAGTACTGAACGATATTCGGCCGATACGCTAATAACATATGCGATTAGTATGTCGGCTCCATCCGCCTCGACTTTACAATCAATCTAGTTTTTATTTGCCACTTATCGGCCTCATGACGTTAATAAGTATTAAACCAATATAATATGATAATAATATAATATAATGATATATAATAAATCACTGTTAACGATATACACAAAAGAAGTTAAAAGTGCCCAATTTTTATTTTGTGTAGAGCAATAATTGTGTAGCCAAACGGTTCTGTTCTGCACGTGGTTGATTAAAATAATCTAAACACTTCCTCTAAAATCTCTGCTCTTGGTAGCGTTAGTCGCCACGAGATGCAAATTTCATATTCTTCACCATCATTATCGCGTCCAGTGTCTTGCCATACTGGTTTTTATTGAATCACCTTTTTTTCCTACATCCTCTACCTCACCTTATTGATGGTGAGCACCAATCTTGCTTCTTTTAGCCCAGAAGGTATATATGCTTTGACTACTTCTGGGGGTATGCCATCCTGGCGCTTTTTCCGATTTTTCTTTCTTTTTCTTTTTCTTTTTGGGAACGGTTTTTTGGCCTCTGTCATCATTTCCTCCTCGTTAAAGTTTTTAGTGGATCCCACTTTCAGCTTCTTTAGAACAATCTTGTATCCCATCCCCAATACGTCGTTGTTGAGGTGCTTGCTTTTTTACCTTGGCTTTTGTTTTTTTTTTTATATTATACACTTATTGTTAGTTTTTCCTTTTTCTCATCACCGACAGTCCTTTTCTTATGTCACAACTTCTTCATCGACGTCTCTGATGTTTCTTAGTGCACGATTGCTGTCATATTCTAGAGTTCTAGTAACAATATTCTGCATACTCTAACATTTTCATCTTATTCGTTTTTTAGGTAATAAATCTAAGTTATTTTTTTAAAAGAACGTTTAACACATTTTAACAAAAATAATTTTCTGTCTTTTCCATGCAGATTCTAGTAATTTTTTTTAATCTCTTCTTTAATTCTAGTAAAATTGTTTAATCTCAAATCTTAAAGTTTTACTCATGAACTTTAAACATCCAAATTTGCAAGAACAGGTTCATTAGTTTGCTGTTTTGCAATAGCTACCTCCAGTTTCCTTTTTTTTCCTCTAGAAGATTTAGATAGTTAGATAGATTAGATGTTGGTGGGTGTGACTTAGACATCATCAAAAAAAGCTATGATAGTTACCGACGAGATCTACCTCAACTTGGCGTAGCTGGACCATATCTCCTCCAGTATGGACTTTCTGGTCGAGAGGATAGCTGGACATTTCCGATATTCTTTAAATTTTTTCCAGTCGTATGCATTTTACGTCTTCTTGGCCTTATTGAATAGTTTGCGCAGATAGGCTCTCCTCCTTTCCAGTTCCTTGCACCACCATGTGGTGCTGTGGTCCTGGCGGGTGCCTGATCTCAGCTGAAAAGCAAAAAAAGATATTAATATGTTTTAAATAATTCTAAACATGATAGAGTGGCTGTATTTGATGTAAAAACATTAAAAAGTAAAAAAACAATTTTCTGAATAAATGTTTATAATTAATAGTACATTGTGCATTTGTGTAGAAAAGTTGCCTTTTGACCATTTTGTATAGAGAATCTCAACCCGTAATAATTATGAAATAATGTCTCCAAAAAGGTCAAAACAAAGCAAAGGACGCTTTATGCCACAAGGAGTTTATGTGCGTCCCGAGTGGCGTAAAGCGTTCAATCTACACAGGAACGAGTGTAATACAACGTTTTATCGTTCGACACAACCCCGGAAAGCCTCTAGATTGCTTAAAATCCATAAAATTGTTGAGTGTTTCCACAAGCGAAAATTTGAAAATTCTGACAGTGTCGAACGATAAAACTTAATATTACACTCGTGTGGAGTACTATATTAGGCACTTAAGAAAATTACCCGTTCACTCTTTTCTTGCGTGCCTAATATAGTATATTTCACACTCGTATAATATAATAAACATTTAATTTGAAGATATAAATTAGGCAAAGGAAACACTCTAATCGAAAATAAACACACTACCGTTTTGACAGTTTTATACTCCACCTGTTAGATCCAATCTTACTAGACATATTAAGTGATAAAAGCGCTCAATAAAATTTTTACTCCACCAACGAAATAAAATTAATCCAGAAATCAATAAACATTATGAACTGTCCCATTTAATTACTTCATCATAATTAAATTTTCGCTCGGTCGCTTACAGCGAAATTAATACCTAGATGTAAAAAATATGAAAATTTGCTTCTGGATTATGGTAGGCAAAATACAAGCTCTCAATTTTAGATTCCCTCTCGACTACGTTTACAACGTTTATGTAGTAGTGCCAGTGGCGTAATAATTACTAAATATAACAATTTTCTCTTGCATAATATTTGATTTAATTCATTTTCGGAATTTGTATATTCAGTTATAATACGATGAGTAGTCAATGTTATGTCGATAATTTTTGTGGTGGTGCTACGAATGTCAACTGCGCTGGGATATGAATTGATCTGCATAACATGGACTACGAATCGTATTCGGAGGACTATTTAATTGAACAATTAATGAATAAGACTGGGCACAATAGTAATAAATTCCATTAAGTCTTATTTGCAACTAGTCAAAGACAAATAGTCGAGAAGAGAATAAAGTTTAAATAAAGATTTTCATTTGTTTAAAATATTAATTTCTATCACTAGTACAATATTCGATGCAATTTGTACTAGTCCAATAACCGCTGCAATTATTTTGTAACCATGGATATGACTAAAATTAAGTTTCTTCATTGGCTGATGAACATTAAGTGACAGATGAATTAAATAGTCAAATTTATTCATAATATCTGCTATATCCGTTTTTCGGTGTAGCCGTTACTCCACTGATTTGATGCATTTCTACGACGTGCACCCAATTAGAGTTCTGGACGTAGTATTGATAAATTAGCTCCCAAGACAGAAATCTCAATTTTATGTCGTCATGGTTTCGGCACGAATCTTATCGTATTTATCGCCTGGACTTTCCACGTAAGGGAAATTCATAAAAGGACAAAATAATATAAACTCAACTCGTAGAAGCTGCACATTCTATATTTGAATGTAAACTACAGTTCCAGGTTTAAAGTGGAATAATAAAAAATTATGACCTCTCCGCTAAACCAAAGAAGTTTTAAGGAGTTGGACTCTTTACTGTTATTTTTGAAGCGACGCTTCGGGACGGGACCTAAATGACAAAAAGTGAAACTTCCCGAAAGTTTGACGGAAGTTACCCATAGGCAGTGCAATTCTGTTTTGACATTACAAAGAATGTGGTTATTTGGTAACACTATACGTATTTTGGTCTCTAATTCATAAGAACTGATTAACAATAACACATTACAAAGACACTGTTGAATTGTTATTTATAGAATTTCCAGTGAGCCATGTAATATCTTGTAAGTGTTCCAGTCAAGAGCTGAAACGCGATCATTTAACGAAAAATTAATTAAAGAAAAAAAAATCATTAGCTCTATACGAAATATAAAAACCATAGGTAATTCGCTTTCATTTTGTATGGAAATTTCTCATACCCCTGATAACTCTGTCTGTCACTTTCAAAAAGCGTGGTTGCCATGCACGCAATTCATTTTTTAATATAATGATAATAGTAAATGAAGTATTTTTTTCAGAATTTTTAATTTAGCTATTGTACATAATTTAAAAAATAATTGAGGTTTCTTATCAAATGTGCATTTTCAATGTGCAAATGTGCATTAAATTGGTGTCACTTCCATGTCATAATTTTTATCTTACTGTATCTATATATTTAATCGTTGAACATGAATCGTTTGAAGCAAATAAAACAGTGGGTACTGCACCAATTGTTATAATTGTTTTTTTAAATGATAAGATACACCGGTAGATTACTTTTCATTTTCAAAAATTCCACAGGTTCATTGATTTATTCGCAGTCAGTCACAAACTTCAATGAGCGTTTTAAGTAACAAGCTGGCGAACTAACAGGTTGGCTCCTCCCCTAAGGTTTAAGTGGTTCACAGACTTTTACCTCACTGAAGTATTTACCATTGGACGCTCGAGGTGTTATAAACGTTCGTGAAATTGGAAGATGAAATGGAAGATCAAGTATTACAGTAATAAATTATCATAAAAATAAATTACCGAAGAAAGATTGATAACTTGACGGGCATTATGTCTTCAGAAATTTTAGGATAAGTTATCTTGGCTCTCAAAATAGCTGTTTATGAATTAAAAGGGCGAAATAAAATAGTTTTTGCGCCAAAGGCGAAAACATATTTCGCTCGAAATACATACAATGTTTTTTGAATAACCGGAGTAGTGTAGCACCGTAATTAAAAGCAAAAAGAAGTTCAAAAATAGCAGTAGTCGATTTGCTATACGTTGTCACGGATATAACAAGCGCACAGCAAACAAAGTAAAAAAAGCGTCACAAATAAATAATTATGAAAATGAATTAAAATTGTGATGAAAATGCTCTCCCAGAAGAAATTGAGATAGCGGCGGAGAATGCAGCACGAAGTTTGCACAGAAATCACGGTTATTGTATGAAAAGGCTTATAATGAATTTGTCAATAAATGGTGCGAAGTAAAGCAAGCAAGAAATTGCTTTTGGCTTATTTGGGTGAAAAATCAAGTACCTGCAAAGAAAATTGTATGAATTGTAACCTTACATATTAATAAAAATTAATTAACATGATTTTTTATTAATTGGGCGCGAAAAGTTCTAGGGCCAAAATGACTTTTGACCCGGTATAGAGCACGTTTACAGCAGTTGTGATTCAGGTTCCGATGGAGTTTTTAAATTCATTATCCGCCACTGCATTGCCTCCACATAAATTGGTGGTACAAGAATGCGTGTTAAACGATTGCATCAAAATACAATAATTATGTAATTGCGAAATTTGAACCGGACGATCAACTGGGAAACAAATTGCAAGGGCAAACCTTTAATAAGGTTGGGATTTTGTTATCACAATAATAATAATAACACAATAATGAACAAGTTCTATTTACGCAAAATATTTTATATAAAGAAATTATTCCGTCTTATTTTTTTATTAATTAGACCTTTAAAAAAATTTAAATATATCTAAGATTCTTTTTATATTCTTTAAGGGCTGATAATATCAGGAGTGTTCTGCCGAAACATGTTCCATTTGTAATTTTACGCTGATTAAAGTTTGTGGAGTTCGACTTAGATATATTTAAATTTTTTAATTTAAATTTACTCCACTTGGATTTAAGAACATTCTTCTAGTTTAATTAGACCTTTGTTTATTCAACAGTTAAACAAAACAATTTAAAAATTGTAATATGTATTATGGTAACCACTCAATTCAGGACTATTTACGCGTAAGTATTTATTTATTTTTTACATTGTTTCGCTTACCAATCCAATACATACCACTCGTACATACGATGCGGTTTTGAGTATTATAATAGACAAAAACTGTTGTAATGATTCTACTAACAATAGTATAATTTATTTTTTTAATAGTGGCAAACTTGGCAATCCCAGAGCAATCCTAACCTATAATACTTCGCTGACAAGGTGTCAACTCCAAGTGGCTGGCTGAGGGAACACCAGAAACAGCTGTTGATGGGAATTGGCATTACTATATTGTTGGCACTTGTTCGGGGGGTGCCTTCACGTGCTTTTGGGGCAAGCAATTTTGTTGTCTGGTGGTGGTTAAGCTGGTAACACAAACAAGTGCACTGATGGCGCTTGCCAAAGACTGATGCCACTATAATTATTGTGATGACTGAGAGTGTTTGTGTCTTCGGTCAGTGATGACGCGGATAAGGGGGTACACTTGTTTGTGCGCCGGGATTTGATTCTAAACATTTTGTGGATGAGGAGATTTTACAACCTCAAAACGTCAAACTTTTGTGCAGATTTTGTGTTAAGTTTTAAAATATTTAGAACAAACGGATCCTGTTCATCCGTACCTCAATCTCTTCGTAAAAATGTGCAGAATATTTTGGTACGATCATTTTTATAGAAAATCTTGTAGTTTGTTGTGTCGTTTACCCGACAGTCACAGAACTCATTTATTGACATTTCAAATTAATTCTTTTTCATAGCCGCCGTTAATGCACCTCGCAAACGTGGCCAACCGACGCGAAATTCCCTGAATTGTGAAATTTGATTATTTTGTATAAAAAGAGTGCAAAGCAGAAAAAATACTGTATGATAACCCGTTTATAAGGCATTTTGTCGCACTTACTCTTAAAACCCATGCGTGCGACAAAATGCTTCTCGTATCATAATATACTATTATACAACTGAGAGGGCCTACTAGTTATGTCGACTTTTACGAACTCAAAAATAATTGCATAACTTAACTGTAATTACTGATACGCGTAGATGTATCGCCTAATACGGCAATTAACAAATTGTGTAGATATATTTGCCTAGAAACATTTTCACAGCAGATCCGAACAAATACGTATCAATTCAAGACAATAATTCTATAAACACTACTGCATCTTTCAATAAACCCCTTTCATTCATTAATTAAAAATTAATGCTTCTCGCTCTCAAACCAATGACGAAATCACTGACGCACAGAAAAAGATACGTAAAGGCGCAGTTCAGGTCCGCGTGAAAACGTCGTCGGGATAAAATCTCACTTTGCGTCCTAGTAAAGCTACGAAAGTTCTTCACAATGGTACCTGAATTAACGTCCTAGCTCAACCCGTTTCCACGCTACACTAATGTATGACTTTATACAACTCTAATTTCCAACAATCACAAGCATGCATCTACACTAGTCCTATGACGTCACAGGCAAATCATTCCGGCTAATTACTCACAAGTTATCTACACCCCACGATAAAGGATTTTTCCTCGGTCTTGCAACCGTGGGTTGCTGCCACGACAGCGGCTGTTCCTCGAGCGAAACGCTACCAGGAAGACCGACTTTCGGCTAGGGAATGAGGAAAAATAGTATACGACACGCGGCCAGAAAGTCAGATGCCCTGGCTTACGTGATATAAAGGCCGAGCCAAGGCCAAGAAATCTGACTTTCTGGCGTTGGGTCTTTACTATTATATTGTAGCCTTTTTTCACTCCCTTCATAATCTCTTTTCTTCTTTCTTTCTAATATCCCTAATATATTTATTTTTTCTTTCATTCATGTGATTATCTCTTCCTATTTTCCATAAATTCTCCTTGTTTTCTTAACTTAATTCTGGCGGTCCAATATTCCTTTGATTTGTATTGCTTTCCGTTCGATTTGCTTTGCTACCATGTGACGCCTTCTTTATTCGTCCTATTTTTGGTTTTGGCGTTTTCCTTGATATTTCGCCTCGTTCTTTGTTCGCTTTCGGTGTTATTTTGTCATTTTCTTTGATGGATCGTCATACTTTCCTAGCATCACTTTATTCGTTTTTGCTTTCTGAAGTTTATCCTTATTCTTACTCCATTTTTACTAGTTCCCTCTTCTTACTTTAGTAAACCATTCATTTCTTTCATCTTTTGCCCTTGCCCTAATGATTTTTCGTTTTGTAAATGTTAAATCCTAGTTTATAATACCTTTTGCTCTTAGCTTTGTCTTACTTCGCATTCTCAAGTTACGTACTATATTTGTCTTATTTTTCTTCTTTTTATCTACTGAAAGGTCTTACCTGTTGATTCTAAGACGATGGCTTCAAACTTTCAACCAATCGTTGGGGGTCCATGTACTATGTTCAGGGTCGTTATAAATGATTGTTACATCATGTTATCTCTGGAAAACAAAAATTATATGCATTTAACAACATCATTTTTATAATAATATTAGACACCCAATGTGTCCACGAGCAGAACTTCAGAGTAATTCGGAGAAACATTAATCAATGGGCCCTTGGAGATTAAAAAAACGATGTCTATGTTTACACCATACGATCATCACGTATTAGTGTTTGGGTATATATTGGAAACTTTGGAATTAAACTTTATATCTCATTCTGTTACTCTTTATTCGTTTGTTTATAAAAAAATACGAGTGTGCTTTAGACCACACGACAGAAGTAAAACTTCAGTTCGCCATTGTGAAAGTGCGCTTAATTTATGTAAGTTTATAAATGGAGCTGGAGAATCCTGAATTAATACCGTCTGCAGTATTGGATAATGCATGTTTCAGTTTGTCGTCAGCGAAAAGTCGGCAATCATGTGTCGCGACTAAGATAAGTAGCGAAATTGCAGGCAAAATTGACACAGGCCAATGGCTTAGTCGTGAGCAGGGTGGATCTACGACCTAAAAGACGCGGGTTCGAATCTCGTTAAAGCAAAAAAAAAATCTATGAATTAATTATTGCAAAATAACACACTTTTTGTAACGCTCTCGTCAGGCATTCACCAGCTTACTCCCCAAGTCAAGTGTCCGTAAAGAAGCTTTACTTCAAAAATCTCAAATTGCCCTCCATTATGTTCAAATCAAATCAAGTCGAACTTGTCTCAAATTTTCAAAAACATTTACTAAACAAGCTTTTACAATTTCATTCTTGAATTATTCATGTCACGGGGATTGTCGTGTTGTCTTCAGAATTGGGGGCCGATGTACCGGCGTTGAAACTGCACTGTACGTTGTTGAGTCTCCTCTTGCTGTTCCCTCGCGGTGATGGTGATAATGTCCTAAGGGTTGCCGGTGGCAATTCACAAATTACACGCGGCCGGCCGGCGGTGCGCTCCATGCTCGGGCTTCGGAGTATCATCGAAGGCAGTTGGCCAGGAGTATTCTCAGGCCCTACAGCTGGTTGAATATTTTTTCTGAATCTGTGGTGCCGACCGAGGGAGCTGCAAGGGGATGGGGTTTCGAGTCAAAGAATGTCGTTGAAAATATGATCCAGGCAGGGGCTTTAACTGCCTATTTCCGTTGCCGGAATCGCTCTCCTCTCCGCTGAGAAGAACCTATTCTTTTATATCTTTACTTTGGAAAATCTCAGGGTCGGTGGTCTTTTTACAATTATTAAAATACTCTCAACAAATAGAGCTACAGGGTCGAGAGGCATATTGGCGCCAGACCGACGACCTGATCAGTCCTGACGCCCCACACTCACTATCTATATTGAATTCTAAAAATCTGAAATTACGCATTTGCGCGGAATGGGACCATGCCACTAGTAGCACTGTCAACCTTAGAAATCAAGCGGAAGAATTGGCATGAACTCTGCGTTATCATAACACTTTAAAAAAATCGATATCCACTCACAAAATGATCGAATCTTATTCGCACGAAGTATTTTTTTTATTAGTGAAATTTACGTAATTCATTTTGTGAAATTTCCGGCCATACAATGGGTGACGACCTTCGATTTAGTGATAAGATTTGAAATTGCATGTACCTATTGCATCAGCTTTGTATAGTACAAAGACATAATTGAAATCCAACATGCCTTGTTATTTAGTCCGTTATCTTATCTATTATGTTTAGAAAGAAAATTCTAATAATAGGCTAATCAAAGGTTGAAAGGAACCTCAATTTGTCTAATGTATGCTATTGCTTCCTATTCTTTCTTGTTAGATGCGTTCAGTCGTCGATGACTGTAGTAAAAAAAGAAAAAGAGGTAGGCTGCCTCATCTATACAGCCGTGATTTACGTAACACAAATGATGGATGATGAAACAAAAGAAAATTTTTAAAGTAAGTACAACCCTGGCCGTTTGGCTGAGAGCGGTGTCCGGGTGAAATGTCATTAATATCTTTTCTGGACACGAGACACGAGACAATAACGCAATGGCTACAGAAAGCTTAGTCTATTTATACAGAATCATGAATGCATTGTAAGATGTTCTCACATCAAAATAATATACTTATTTGCTTCACTCTAAAAACAAAGTTAGTAGAAAGCAGTGGGCCCAACATAGTGGCTTCAGATCTGGCACTAATTAAAATCTTCAATTGGTTTAAAGTTGTAAGTAATTCATCCTTTGAACAGCTCTTTCCGTTGAATGCTGTAACACAAAGAAATTGTCTTTAAATTCTGACGATATTGTAAAAATCTACGAATGATGAAGCACTCATCCATGATAAATGATCAAGGGCATAGACAAACAGAATCAATAAATATTATACTAAGTGAACCACTATCAAGTAAGTAGGGCCAAAGAGTTAATGTGGTAGTCATCAAAGACATGCTTTGGCACGCCGTCCTGTCCCAAGGGGGCCTCCCTGTGCCAAGCCCCCCCCCCCCCTAACACCGTTTGCCGTTTTGAGCCGGTTTGAATTCATCCAAAAATCTTCCGATAGAAGTGTGCACATTATAATGATAATTATTTGAGCGGACATGTGTAGTGTCGCTATATTAGGCTTACCCCGTGCCAAAATCTTACAGTTCATTAGCTGAGCTGCTTGTGCTTCCCTCCGGGTCCAAAATATCCCCCCATTTATATATTGCATTTTCGTATCCGGTTCGTGCCGAGTTGCGGCGCATAGGCTTACAAAAATCCTATGCCGTGGGATAAGAAGTTTCACTTCAAAAAAATATGTAGTTGATCACATTGCAACATTGAATACCTACTATAGAATAGTCAAATTGTTAAATTACTTGTTCAAAAATTGACTGACACTTTATTCTGATTCTTTGTTACCCGAGAACAATTTTTTCACTAGTGAGATGCTGTTTACTGGATACTGCTTCAATTATATTATTATTGGTTTCACGTTTAAAGCAGTGTATTGTGGCTGCTGGTAGAAAAATGAGAACTCTCGAAGTAATATTTACAATCTTCGTTCTGATTTTATCTTTTTGTGGTTAAATAGAAACTCTTCCCACTTATTAAATTACAACTCCGCTAATTAAGCCATAAATAAGAAAACCGGGGATACTAATCCAGTTATACGTTAATTGCTGCCGGCACCCCTGCAGTTTTATGTTCTTTCTATCTTTGCGCTGGAGATTTCATGCAATAATTCTCCAGTTCCAATTGAGTTGAAGAACCTTTTCTTTGTACGCTCGGTTTGTTCATGGAATATGCAGTCAATAGTGAGTAGGAAGATTTTAATTAACTTTCAGCATATGAAAGTGTGACAAAAGTAAAATCTAAAATCTAGCTAATGCATTGAAATTATCATGTTTCAGATCATTAGGCATTCTCGTCCATGCTCGAAATGTTTGTTTCTTTTGAGTTGAGGACATAATCACTTTGCATAAAAAACTCAATTAACCGGGGGAGATTTCGATAGAATTAATTGGACAAGCTATAAATGATCTTTTTCGAATTTGGTTTCATAATTTGCAAATTATAACACCAAAAACAGAATCATAATGATCTAAATTATAATTCTGTTTTTGGTAACTTTTCTTGTCTTAATGTTGCCTGCAACTTTGCAACTGCACTGCAATGTGACCGCGACACGACGTTATAAACGTCAAATAATAGCGCCATATGTCAGATGTGAACCAGATGTGAACGAAAATAAAGCAAAGAGAAGTAAATGACTTTCGTTCCATGATTAGATGTAAACATTGGTAAAAACAAGAATTGAAAAAATGGCAATCAAACGTGAGGTACAGCTTGTGTCTGTATAATCAAAAGTTTCCAAATCTAACCTCCAAATCAGAAACGTCATTTAGCAGAAATACCAATTATACTGAAATACCACTCGTGTTACTTCAGTCATCAATTTATCACAAATTTTCAGTTTTTCTTAATTAAATAAAGCCAAATTCGAAAAAATAATATATTACACGCATTTCACAAGCCGAAATTGTAGCACTCGTGCCTTTGGAGCACTTCTCGCTGCGCTCGTCGTGCCCCAAACTACTTGTGCTACAATCAACCGTCTTGTGAAACTTGTATAATAATATACTATTAGGAAATATATTGATTATTATTACACAACAAAATACGAGTTTTGTCTCCATTTCGTTTGCTATATTAGACATCCGACCAGTTAAAGATTTTAATGGGTAAGTTTATGGAACTTCCTGCAATTTCATCTACGGCTTTATGAAGTGCTTATCGTGTTGTATTAAACACTTCTATCTCAAAATCCTTTATTATCTTCTGAATAATTACACACCCCACAACCTGATAATCTTTTAATAGCGTGTCGAACATTTTCCGGAGGTTTAATTTTCGGAAGGGTTTGGTTTACGAGCTGGAAAAAACGTAATATGCATCCCTCCCTGTAGGACGTTTACTTCAAGAACTATAAAATTGCAACCACAGAAACCCCACTGATTTGTTGGTTAAATGGGGTAATAACTTGTTTTAGGTTTAATTCAAGCAGCTTGTTTCGTGTCGACTCAGAATTTGCGAGGACATTTCTGCAGGTGGCGTTCCACATCAATCCTGCTAGTCTAATGTAATTTCATGAACTAGCATCCCTTGTCTACACATACGCAAAGTAACTAAATGTACGCTTGGTTTAACCAATTTGAATATAACCACGCTTGCCTTAAGCTTTAGCAAGGAAGCAAATAATTTAATTGGTTTTATATTTACCCTTTCCCCATGTAATAAAAACTTTGTAATTAAATTACGTTCTGCAGTGTCGAGGGACATTAAAAGTAGACAAAGAGTTATTTTCGGCATGAAACTTTATTGACTCTAATTAAGTATTTCGTCTGCTGGTAGTATAGGTATAGACTGTAAATAACAGACGGATCTTATTCGTTTTAGAATTGATACAAAGTAGTAAATTTTTTCCTGATATCGGGTTGCGCGCGCATCACGAAAAGCCTTATTTACATTGTACACATTTTTGCAGGACAGCAGGGAGCAGCAGGAGAGAAAAGGAGTTTAGACAAATGAGTAGTATACAAAATTTAAATTCAACTAAGAAATTAGAATTTAACAGTTTCAAATCTCATGGTAAACAGTGAGGATAAGATTTAAACAAAAATAAAATGTTTTATATAACGCGTCTTGAAATATTGTTATAGAGGTATATTCATAATAGAGAATAGGAGTGAGTAACAGAGTAAGGGGTAAATGTATTTATATATTTACAGAAATTACACACTACGAAATAATAATTAATAATAAAACACATCACAGAGATAGATATGTACCAATATTTGGAGTTCATTTCAATTACAATTTAAAAATTACACTTTAACCTAAACAATAACTATGTACTGTTAGATTGATAACAAACTTATACTACAGTATAATTATTATATATTTTTTTATAATATAATAATAATTTTCGCTACACTAGAGAAAAGAATTATAAAAAAATAACCATAAAGTGATTTTTGCAAGTGTCTACAGAGAAAGCAGTGTTGAAACCCGTGCGTTGACCACACCACGCCTGCACGCCCTCAGTCGCCAATTTGGCGGTGAAAACACAGCTGTTCCACAATATACGTTTGATACTTCATATAGCATTCTTGCGAGAATTGGAGTGGGGGAACTGTCGCGCTTTTAATAGAATAGATTTATGTTCACCCTACAAATTTTTAATATTTAATTTAATATTTGGGCCAGTCTGTGATACTACTCTACCCTATATTGTTGTTAAAATGTGTTCTCAAAATAAAAATGTAAAACCATCTCGTTTTCATTTCTTGAAATGTTTTATATATTATATTTACATACGTCCACAATAAATTTTAAATTTCACTCCTCAAAGAATACGCGCTGCAGCGCTTCTTGACTATTCTTTAGGAAGGATTTCACTTACAATAAAGTTATTCTTGCACACATGAATAGGTGGATTTATTGTGAGAGAAATGCAAATGACATTATTCCGAGGCTTCACTTAAAGCGCTTGAAATGGAACAAATTCCCGTGTTATTTATAATGTTATGTGCGGTGCATATGGTGGGCGTGATTAAAAGCCATATTAAAAACATGTGGCTCACAAATAAATTAAGTAACTTTAAGTGATAATTTTTTATTCCTTTCCGACAGTTAATATGAAAATGATAATTATTTATGAGACAGATGAATATGACAAAAAATCGTTTTATGGTTTCACTTATCAGGTACCGAATGAAAATAACGAAGATCAATTGTTGCTATATAAATTATTTTTATAATGACTATAGAGTGACGATAAACTAAAAAAAAATTGAAATATGAGTAGCAGATAACCAATTTCCTTTCTTTCAAATTTTCCAGCCGTTCGGCTTTAATAAATTAGTCGGCGTCAATGCTTCCAAGTGAAATGCTCCGCGTAGAATTCTAATAAAATGTAGATTCTCCCCGAGACGTCACTCGGTTGGTATTTGATGGAAAATAAAAGTTTTTTCGTTTCATTTCACTTGATCTCGACGTTATCCTTTGAAGTCGCCACCGAGCACACGTCAATTTGCCTGTATCGGGATCGATAGTGGAGATCCAAAAGTTTGTGCAGCGCATTATTCACCGAAAGGCTGCACAAATGTCTCAATTTGAATATGTAAATCCTGTTACCTGACACTGTCTGATTTTCTCGCCAGGTTGAATGCGCTTAAGCTCTGACGGTCTATTCAGATTGCAGACACACACGTAGGATGCGGGCAACATCTGACCACAGTCCGTGATATGTTCTACATATCAATTGGGAAACTCGTCCATTTTGTTTATAATCAATCGCCGTAAGGCTTGGTTGATGGAGAATTGCATTCCTACCACGATAACGAAGGGCACTGTTCTAGCGGTCTAGTCCAATTTAGAGCGACTGGTTTGCCACCAAACAATTCCTTGTTTTCTTCTCTAATGAATTCGGGGCCACACGGGGATACGGTATACACTGTGGGACGCAGAATCACCACAAGAGAAGCATAACCAGCGACACACCATGATACAATTAAGTTGGTTTTATAACGTCAAATATACTTCTTCGCAAAGGTCATTTGCTACTAAAAAAATATATGTGGCAGTTCTTTATTGTGTATAAAAAACTTTCTTAATTGTATATTTACTCTTTTCCTTTTGACTCTTTCTTCATTTGCGTCTTTTATTTTGTTTTTATTTCCATCTCCATTTTGGTTAATCCGTGTTTTATAAATACTTGCTTTTTAATTTGTTTTTATTTACCATTACTTTCTGTTTATCTCTGCAATCTTTATCATTCCCAGTTCTCTTCCAGCAAATTTGTTCATCGTCTATTGTATTAGTTCGTTATTTTACAATTTCTCTTTCCAATCAGTCCACTCTCACCTTCAATGTATTCATATCATTCTTTATGTTTTATTATTTGCTTTTAAGCTGATATTTTTTGTTTGACATTTTAGAATATTTTCTTTTATATCCTTGATATTCTGTCTTCGTAACAGGTCCATATCTTCTTTTTTCTTATCTCTTACTGGATTCCTGGTCAATTTCTTGGCCGTTCGCACAGTTATTCTGCCTCTGTATCTCCTATTTTTCTTTTGCTATTTTCTGTGTATATTGAAATCCGTGTGAGCCGGTCGCTCGCTTTCTTCTTCCAACCTATCGTGACGTTCTGTATTTTACAATTTTTTTTTACAAGATAATGACTCCCTGAAGATTACAGGAGAAAACTGAAGAAAGGGTAAATGATGGATTCGCCACATGAAGAAAATATAAAAAAAAATTTATTCTGCCTTTGAGAGTATAATTTGTGGAATTTCGGAGTTGTTTTCATCATTACAATGTCACATTTGAACAGATAATGACTCCCTGAAGCCTACAGGAGAAAATTGAAGAAAGGGTGAAAAATGGGGGATTCGCCACTTGAAGAAAATATGAAAAAATTCCCTCACTCTTTGAGAGTTTAATTTGTGGAATTTAGAAGTTGATTCCATCATTACAATGTCACATTTGAACAGATAATGACTCCCTGAAGCCCACAGGAGAAAATTGAAGAAAGGGTGAAAAATGGTGGATTCGCTACTTGAAGAAAATCTGTAAAAAATTAATTGTGCCTTTGAGGGTGTAATTTGTCTAATTTCGGAGCTGTTTTCATCATTACAATATCATATTTGAACAGATAATGACTCCCTGAAGCCTACAGGAGAGAATTGAAGAAAAGAAGAAAATTGGTGGATTCGCCACTTGAAGAAAATATGTAAAAAATTCATTCTGCCTTTGAGAGTATAATTTGTGGAATGTAGGAGTTTTTTTCATCATTACAATGTCACATTTGAACAGATACTCACTCCCTGAAGCCTACAGGAGAGAATTAAAGAAAGGGTGAAAATGGTGGATTCGCCACTTGAAGAAAATCTGTAAAAAATTAATTGTGCCTTTGAGGGTGTAATTTATTGTCTAATTTCGGAGCTGTTTTCATCATTACAATATCATATTTGAACAGATAATGACTCCCTGAAGCCTACAGGAGAGAATTGAAGAAAAGAAGAAAATTGGTGGATTTGCCACTTGAAGAAAATAAGTAAAAAATTCATTCTGCCTTTGAGAGTATAATTTGTGGAATTTAGGAGTTTTTTTCATCATTACAATGTCACATTTGAACAGATAATGACTCCCTGAAGCCTATAGAGAATTATGGTAGAAAGTGTGAAAAATGGAGAATGCGCCACCTGAAGAAAATGTGTAAAGAATTTAGACGGCTTTTGAGAGTTCAATTTGTGAAATTTAGGAGTTGTTTTCAACATAACAATGTCACATTTGAACAGTTAATGACTCCCTGAAGCCTATAGAGACTTATGGTAGAAAGTGTGAAAAATGGAGGATGCGCCACCTGAAGAAAATCTGTAAAAATTTCAGTCGGCTTTTGATGGTGTAATTTGTCTAATTTCGGAGCTGTTTTCATCATTACAATGTCACATTTGAACAGATAATGACTCCCTGAAGCCTACAAGAGAGAATTGAAGAAAAGGTGAAAATTGGTGGATTCGCCACTTGAAGAAAATATGTAAAAAATTTATTCTGCTTTGAGAGTATAATTTGTGAAATTTAGGAGTTGTTTTTATCATAACAATGTCACATTTGAACAGATAATGACTCCCTGAAGCCTATAGAGACTTATGGTAGAAAGTGTGAAAAATGGAGAATGCGCCACCTGAAGAAAATGTGTAAAGAATTTAGACGGCTTTTGAGAGTTCAATTTGTGAAATTTAGGAGTTGTTTTCAACATAACAATGTCACATTTGAACAGTTAATGACTCCCTGAAGCCTATAGAGACTTATGGTAGAAAGTGTGAAAAATGGAGGATGCGCCACCTGAAGAAAATCAGTAAAAAATTCAGTCGGCTTTTGATGGTGTAATTTGTCTAATTTCGGAGCTTTTTTCATCATTACAATGTCACATTTGAACAGATAATGACTCCCTGAAGCCTAGAGGAGATAATTGAAGAAAAGGTGAAAATTGGTAGATTCGCCACTTGAAGAAAATATGTAAAAAATTCATTCTGCCTTTGAGAATATAATTTGTGAAATTTAATAGTTGTTTTCATCATTACAATGTCACATTTGAACAGATAATAACGCCTTGAAGCCTATAGGGAATGATTGTGGTAAGTGTGCAAAATGGTGGATGCGCCACCTAAAAAAAATCTGTAAAAATTTCAGTTGGCTTTTGAGGGTGTAATTTCTCTAATTTAGGAGCTGTTTCATCACTAAAATGTCACATTTGAACAGATAATAACGTTTTGAAGCCTATAGGGAATTATTGTAGAAGTGCAAAAAATGGTGGATGCGCCACCTGAAGAAAATCTATAAAAATTTCAGTCGGCTTTTGATGGTGTAATTTGTCAAATTTCGGAGCTGTTTTCATCATTACAATGTCACATTTGAACAGATAATGGCTCCCTGAAGCCTACAGGAGAGAATTGAAAAAAGGTGAAAATTGGTGGATTCGCCACTTGAGGAAAATATGTAAAAAATTTATTCTGATTTTGAGAGTATAATTTGTGAAATTTAGGAGTTGTTTTCATCATAACAATGTCACATTTGAACAGATAATGACTCCCTGAAGCCTATAGAGACTTATGGTAGAAAGTGTGAAAAATGGAGGATGCGCCACTTGAAGAAAATCTGTAAAAATTTCAGTCGGCTTTTGATGGTGTAATTTGTCTAATTTTAGAGCTGTTTTCATCATTACAATGTCACATTTGAACAGATAATGACTCCCTGAAGCCTACAGGAGAGAATTGAAGAAAAGGTGAAAATTGGTGGATTCGCCACTTGAAGAAAATATGTAAAAAATTTATTCTGCCTTTGAGAGTATAATTTGTGAAATTTAGGAGTTGTTTTCATCATAACAATGTCACATTTGAACAGATAATGACTCCCTGAAGCCTAGAGGAGAAAATTGAAGAAAGGGTGAAAAATGGTGGATTCGCCACTTGAAGAAAATATGCAAAAACTTTGTTCTGCCTTTGAGAGTATAATTTGTGGAATTTCGGAGATGTTTTGATCATAACAATGTCACATTATTTGAACAGCTAATGACTCCCTAAAGCCTACAATAGAAAATTGAAGAAAGGGTAAAACATGATGGATTCGTCACTTGAAGAAAATCTGTAAAAAAGTAATTTTGCCTTTGAGGGTGTAATTTGTCTAATTTCGGAGCTGTTTGTATTATTACAATGTCACACTTGAACAGATAATAACACCCTGAAGCCTACAGGTAATTATTGTAGAAAGTGTGAAAGATGGTGTATGCGCCACCTGAACAAAATCTGTAAAAATTTCAGTCGGCTATTGAGGGTGCAATTTGTCTAATTTCGGAGCTGTTTTCAACATTACAGTGTCACATTTGAACAGATAATGACTCCCTGAAGCCCACAGGAGAAAACTAAAAAAAGGGTGAAAAATGGTGGATTTGCCACTTGAAGAAAATATGAAAAAAATTAATTCTGTCTTTGAGAGTATATTTTGTGGAATTTAGAAGTTGTTTTCATCATTACAACGTCACATTTGAACAAATAATGATTCCCTGAAGCCTACAGGAGTAAATTGAAGAAAGGGTGAAAATGGTGGATTCGCCAATTGAAGAAAATCTGTAAAAATTTCATTGTGCCTTTGAGGGTGTAATTTGTCTAATTTTGGAGCTGTTTTCATCACTACAATGTCACAATTGAACAGATAATAACGCCCAAAAGCCTATGGGGAATTATTGTAGAAAGTGCGAAAAGTGGTGGATGCGCCACCAGAAGAAAATCTGTAAAAATTTCAGTTGGCCTTTGAGGGTGTAATTTGTCTAATTCCGGAGCTGTTTTCATTATTACAATGTCACATTTGAACAGATAATAACGCCCTGAAACCTATAGAGAACTATTGTAGAAAGTGTGAAAAATGGTGGATGCTCCGTTGAATACGGGCTGGTATATTTTCATTGTTGTTTAGTTTTCTCCCCTACCAACCACAAATCTTTTTTTGTTCTTTCTATAATTAAAATATATAGTACTAGCTGGCGCCCGACGCGCGTTGCTACGCCCCAAAAATGAAGTAAAACACATCTCATGCGATTTGACCGGTGCAACGAACAGGTAAACCAATGAATCGATCCGGATGGCATGACGGTCATGTTACACACTTCTTTTGACAAATATTATTATTTGATTTATGGTCAAAATTTCATATCGATCCGTTGACCGGTGTAGGAGCCTATTCGGGACATAGAAATACACAAGCATCATACAAATAATAAAACACATCCTTCTTTTAGTGAACAGTGTATTGAAATATTTATTTTTGTTTAATTTTTTTTCCCTTATTCTATAGCGGTCGGGTAAACAATATTTTTGATTTTTCCATTTGGCGCATACATCAATAAGTTTTTCGGTGCCAGCAACATATAATTGGCGATGTCAGAAACATGGACTTACCAAATTGACCCCAGCAACACTCAGTGACTAAGTCCTTGCGCTTTGTTAATGGTAATTGCGAAAGCAAGGCGCACTGGTAATTGAAGCTGTTTGAAGTCTAAAGGCAAATCGAACCATTGGAGCACATTTTCCCCCTACGTTTTCCACTGAGGATGGTCGTTTCAATGGACGCTATATTGTTCAGGAGTTTCAGCAGATCTTGAAGTTGAAGCTATGATTCGAACGTTTTAAAGTCGTACGCTATGTTGTTCAGGTGTTTCAGCAGTCTCTTAACCGCATATCCTCCAGACGACGTTCACGTTGGTCGGGTGTCTCAGTTGCTCTATTGGATTTCATTTTCCTCTATTTTCTGGTTGATTTTCCAACAGATGATTTTCCTTCATTTGGCATTTTAAGCATTTTCTGAAATAGTAAACAATCGTTAGACGTTCAAAATACCCAGCGGGAGTGGCTGCGCCTTAAAAATAAAGCAAAACTATTTTCTTTAATGAACACTTTAATAATCCTGTACGCATCCACAATAAATTTTGGCACTTCTCCCTCGACACAGTACTCACTTTCGCCCGGTTCCAACTTTAAATATTTTTGTTTACGAAAAACAGGTAACACATTGAGGTCGTCATGTTACTCCTCATTGCGAATATTATTTGTGGTCAAAAATTTCATAACGATCTGTTCACCAGTTTAAGAGCACATAACATACAAACAAACAAACAAATATTGATTTTTATATATATTAGATTGTTCTTTTTAATACAATATCACAATATCACAAGTCCGTCCTACCTGCTCAATTCTACGTCCCTGCTGTTTTGTTACTTAGGACTGTGAAGAACACATTTTTCCCTTTGTCGTAAATATTCAATGTACAACATTACAACTGTTAACTGTAACTGGGGTTCCACACTATTTGCCAAAACAGATTATCCACCGTTGCTTTTGCAATCGAAGGTTCCATCCTTGTCTATCGTATGGTAACACAGGTATATTCGCCCAAGAATATGGATGCTTATTTCTCTCGACAATAATATTCGTTGCCGCAGACCGCCAAACGTCGGGGATAAGGCGAATATGCCGACGAATATCCGAGATCGGTGTCCACTCTCTCGTCCTCGGGCTGTCTCGATCTGTATTTTATAATACCAGGAATACACATAAATATTATTAAAGTAATACACCTAATAGTAGCGTATTCCTATAATAATTACATATTTCAATAAATTGCACTTGCATTTAAACGTTGTGGACGGATCTCCGCTTTTAGATTAGGATGGGAAGGTACTTATAATTCCAGTCATCTTTCTAAGGGCCCGACCGAATTCGAAAGTAAACGCTTGGCGTTAATTGTTTTCGAATTCGATTAGGAGATTTATTTGTAATTTTATCCAACCAGAAATGTGTTAGCAACTTCGTAGATAAGGCGGAAAAAAGCTAAAGCTTGCTCATGAGCTGCTGGGATCAGCGATAATCCCCTTGTTTCTATTTTATTTGTTATTGAAGCGATTTAAGTAGGGTTTTGGGCATGAAATTCTGAGTAATCCAGAAAGCTACAAAGCGTCCTTTACAGGACTTAGAAAAAGTAAAAGGTAATCGTTTATGTTTTTATGTTCACTTCAAATTCATCTTTGTACACGTTAAATTTCATTAAACGAACTGATTAGGGGGTTTCATCAATGACCCCAAATATTTCGGGAAAATACTTAGCCCGGGTTTCCACCGTTCTGTTTTGAATTTTTACTTTAAAAGTATTGTGCATCCAAAAACCATATCAATTTAGAGCAACATTAATATGGATTGACAAATGGAACAGTTATTCAATATTAAAGTGTAACTGAACAGATGGTTTAGCTGGTATATTAATTTTTTATTTTTGCCGAACGAATTCCACAAGCTGTTGCAAAATGATATTCATGTAGCTACGTTTTTTACATGCTTATATTTTTCTGTTCTTCTTGCATTTGTTAATTCTGCCAATAAATGCATTGGTTGTCAAATGATAAACGTCAATTAATTAAATTTATTTATTTAAACAAATGATCGAGTAAAATGTACCAATAGTATCGAATAAAACAGGACCTTTATTGTCGAAGCCTATTTCCGAAGTGGACGCGAAGTAAGTGGAGAATGAATACTCCAGTTCTGAATGCAACATCACGTCCGCCAAATTACAGAAAGATTTCCATCCTGATGAATTTTAAGGTGCTTTCTTCCAACAAGACGGGGCCCCAGCTCATACTACCCAAAGAAACTTTTCTTGAAGAGTTTTTCCTGGTGGAGCTGTAAGCCAGGGTCCTTGGCCAGCCATACTCCGCTGGACGTTTTAATTACATACCTTGAAATTTAATGAAATGGGACCGGAGAAATTGCAACCATCTTTGATAACATGAAACTGCGAGTGGCTTTGGGCAGACAGCAAAACGGTGGTCATTTTGAACACCTGTAATAAAATTGGTGATTAACGGCTCTTTTCATGGCTATTAGAACTAAATGAACTAGGACTAGATGAAAATCATTTTGTATAGATCTCCATTTAAAATTTCGACGTAATGGTGTTTCTAGAGTAACCAAAAATTACTACAGAAGATATTTAAAAAAAAAGAATAATATATAATAATATTTTAGCCATCTTCTTTGGAAATTTTGAAGAACAATATTCTCTGTGACTTTAACTCAGGGGTGTACAATAATTTTTGGGTGGCTGCGCGCGTCAATGGTGATGTACAGTAGCACCACACTTGGCGCCAATTTCAATTTGAATATAAATTTTCTAAAATGTTGTAAAGCGGTCATTTTAGTCCGAATTTGCATCATATTACTACATATAAATTAATTTCTTTCAATTTGATATTAAAAATTATAATATAAATCTTAGCTTAGAACTAGAACTAATCTTCGCTGAATATGACCACACTGGAAAACAATAAAATCGAATAAATTAAGCACACAGAGCGGCTCCCGTCTCTGTATACCTATCTCAATTTGAATTTGTAACGAATTGTTAAGTCGTATTAATATTCATGCAAACGGCGTTGACGTCAAACGCGTTCACACAATGGATTTAATTTAATCTTCAAATTGTATTTCCATTTTTATTTCTTTTTGAACCACAATTTGTTTTCCGAGTTATCAGCGGCGTTGTCAATGGCTCTAATTAATTTGACGAAGTGTTTTAAACAACGGCGGGATTTCAGTAAGAGCGATCTGCGTTTATTGCCATCATTGCGTCGATTTATTAGTTTTGTTGTTTTAGGGGCTGCGGGAGTAGTCGTTCAATTAATGGTTATTTTCTCAAATTTGCATACAGTGCTGGTGGGATGAAGTTTCGGAATGGCCAAAAACGCGGATCGATACACTTTTAGTGGAGAAAAAAATTGTAATTTCTGTCCGAACGACTAGGCCTAAAAGTAAAAATAATCAATAATAATGATATATCCGAAGTACACCTTCGGTATTTTATTGACAGGATGCGCTGGTATTGGCTCAATTCTCGGGAACTATTGTACATACCGGAAGGGTTAAAACCCAAATAAATTAACCATTGTCGAGGGGTCCATCACAGGAACACACATAAATTATTAGACGCACGCACATAAACAACGACAAATAAGTCATAAACGTATACAGGAGACAGTGCGATGGATATAAATTCCATGATCCCCGCAATAAATTATTAAAATTTGCTGCTTCCCATCTCATCTTCCCAAAAGTGTCTTAAAAGGCGACCCTTATGTATTTTAGTTACGATTAAATAACGTTGAGAGAAAATAGGCGCTTAAATATGGAAATTTTGTTCTTACTTTGTAATAATACAACATAATTTATGTGGAGGATAAAATGCTTTTTAACATTTAATACTAATTAATATTCTTCCAAGAACATTATCGTACATCTTCAGAGCCAGCTCTTCTGCTGATGAAAAATAGCACACCTCGACTGTCTGATTGCATATTGTGGATCTAATTTGACGCAGCGGTCTTCTTTTTCTCCTTCTTCGTACGCGTGTAACTTGAACTTGAATTCTGGCTATACGTGAAAACACCACTTTTTACTTTTCTTTCTAATTTTGTTCACTATTTTTGGTAAAATTATCATGCCATGCAACACATATATACATTTTTCTACAAATATAATTTAATTAGAAGAAATGCCCGGCGTTACGCAATTTATACCAGCAATGAAAGTCACAATTTTTTTTTTACTTGTAATGTTCTAATTTAAAGTCACTGTATAATAAAAGTACCGCAAACTGGCCGCTATTTTTGTTTTTTAGCGCCGCCGTCCACGTGAAATACACACTCGCTCGCGAGATCAGAGCTGCAAAATGCTGCTTCAAAGTGTCTACCATGTTTTCTAATTTTTCGATTTCTACTTAAGCAAAGCAGCGGCGGAGCAATTCATTGTAAATTTTTTTCCTTTGCTCACTCTGCTCTGGTTTTGTGTGAATATTAGTGGCCACCGCCGATTCGTAGATGGCGCTTCAATTTACGAACGCCCGAACGGCATTTTCGACGAAATGTTTTCCAATTTCTTAACATTTTTAGTTTTTTAAAAAAAAGGTAAGAGCAAAGTCGCTGGCAAAATGTATCCCATGTCCTTCTTCGAGGTTCAGGCTATCCCCATACCGAATTTCATTAAAATCGTTTCAGCGGTTTATGAAAGCGTAACAGACAGACATATTTACTTCTGCAACTAAAAATAACTAATTATTCTCCTTTTTGTCGCTGCTTCTTCTAATATTTCTTTCAAATCTTTCACCATCTTCCATACTTCTTGTTCTTCGAATTTTGCCTATTCTAGTCATCTCTTCTACTTGTCCACTCTTTGTTGGTTCCATATTTTTTGATCATCACTTTTTCCTGTGTTTCCTCTGTTCTTTCTTCCCCTCTTTTCTCTCACCACTTTTCCTCTGCCTTCTTCGATTTTCCTGCCCCTTTTCTTGCTCCATGTTCTCCTTTACCCCTTCTTCTTCTTATTGTAAAACTTCTAGTCTCATTCTCGTTTCATTACATCTTTATTTAACACCGTCCATTGTTGATTGCTCGTATCCTACTCTTAGTTCTTTATTATCTCCCTGTTTATCCTTCGGTATGCCTCTTAATTTCTTCTGTAACTCAATTGTTCTTGAGGTCATATCTATAAATATTATCATCTCCGTTTCTTTTTCCTTAGTGTTCCTTTTTGCTTCATCACTTCTTCCTTGTTCTTCCTGCTTCTTTCCTCATGCTATATTTCCCCTTCCGACTACTGTCTCACTCTCTCAATCTGTTTCTCCCTCCCTCTCATATCTTCTCTTTCTACTTAAATTCTACTGTTTGCCCTTCCATCTCTCTCTTAATTTCTTGGTTCTCTCTTCGTATTTTCTTCATTTCTTCCTTAAGTTCCCTTTTTATTTCTTCCAACTTATCCATGATTCTTATTTGCTACTGGTAATTTTACTTCCTCTTTACTATTTCCTCTTCTTGTCTTCCTGTTCCGCCCTCTCCTGTTCGTTTCCTTTTTTTTATTTTTTTCCAGGAATTCATCTAAACTTCTCTGGCTAAACGACCGGTTTCTATTGTCTTTTCAGGGGTTCACAGGTTTGCTCTAATGCCTCGTAAGTGGCGCTGTCATTCTCACCCAGGATTTTTGTTTCTCTTTCCAACTCCTTTATATTCTTGCTACCTGTCTTTCTTTTAATTTTTTCTTCAATACTCTTTTACTCTATATTTCCTTCACTTTTATTTACACTACTGTTGCTGCATCAGTCGGTAATACAGGACTCAGTTTAGGTTAGACAACCTGCAGTAAATTTGGACAAATTGGTATTGGAATTTATATTTGAAACGTTGTTGCTTTGTCAATGGAAGTTGTTTCGAGGTAAGTATCAAAAAAAGCGGTGCTACAAAGCACTGCTATAATGAACGTTGCAGTGACAGTCGCTACAGCAGGGAAAATACGTTTTATTTTCTGCCGTTTTCTAAACATTGTTTGCAAGTACGAAATGGTACGAAAATATGAATTTAAGACGGTCCCAATATATTACGGTGGGTGAAACGGTGTCATCAAAGAAAGAATTTTTTTTACAAGATAATGTGAAAAAAGGTGAAAAACGGTGGATTTGCTATTTGAAAAAAATATGTAAAAAAATTATTCTGTCTTTGAGAGTATAATTTGTGGAATTTCAGAGTTGTTTTCATCATTCCAATGTCACATTTGAACAGATAATGACTCCCTGAAGCATACAGGAGAAAATTGAAAAAAGGGTGTAAAATGGTGGATTCGCCGCTTGAAGAAAATCTGTAAAAATTTCATTGTGCCTTTGAGGGTGTAATTTGTCTAATTTCGGAGCTGTTTTCAGCACTACAATGTCACATTTGAACAGATAATAACGCCCTGAGGCCTATAGGAAATTATTGAAGAAAGTGTAAAAAATGGAGAATGCGCCACCTAAAGAGAATGTGTAAAAAATTTAGTCGGCTTTTCAGAGTGTAATTTGTATTATTTCATAGATGTTTTCATCATGACAATGTTACATTTGAACAGATAATGGCTCCCTGAAGCCTACAGGAGAAAATTGAAAAAGAGGTGAAAAAAGGTGGATTCGCCACTTGGAGAAAATATTTAAAAAATTCATTCTGATCTTCAGAGAATAATTTGTAGAATTTATGAGTTTCTTTCATCATTACAATGTCACAATTAAACAGATAATGACTCCCTGAAGCCTACAGGAGAGAATTGAAGAAAAGGTGAAAAATGGTGAATTCGCCACTTAAAGAAAATCTGTAAAAAATTCATTGTAACTTTGAGAGTGTAATTTGTCTAATTTCGGAGCTGTTTTCAGCACTACAATGAAGGAATTATTGTAGAAAGTGTGAAAAATGGAGGATCCGCCACCTGAAGAAAATGTGTAAAAAATTTTGTCGGCTTTTGAGGGTGTAATTTGTCTAATTTCGGAGCTGTTTTCATCATGACAATGTCACATTTCAACAGATAATGGCTCCCTGAAGCCTAGAGAAAAAAATTGAAGAAAGGGTGAAAAATGGTGGATTCGCCGCTTGAAGAAAATATTTAAAAATTCATTCTGCCCTTCAGAGAATAATTTGTAGAATTTATGAGTTTCTTTCATCATTACAATGTCACAATTGAACAGATAATGACTCCCTGAAGCCTACAGGAGAGAATTGAAGAAAATGTGAAAAATGGTGGATTCGCCACTTGAAGAAAATCTGTAGAAAATTCAGTTAGCTTTTGAGAGTGTAATTTCTCTAATTTGGGAGCTGTTTTCATCACTAAAATGCCACATTTGAACAGATAATAACGCCCTGAAGCATATAGGGAATTATTGTAGAAAGTGTGAAAAATGGTGGATGCGCCACCTGAAGAAAACCTGTAAAACTTTCAGTCGGCTGTTGAGGGTGTAATTTGTCTAATTTTGGAGCTGTTTTCAAAATTACAATGTCACATTTGAACAGATAATGACTCCCTGAAGCCCACAGGAGAAAATTGAAGAAAGGGTGAAAAATGGTGGATTCGCCACTTGAAGAAAATCTGCAAAAATTTCATTGTGTTTTTGGGAGTATAATTTGTGGAATTTAGAAGTTGTTTTTATCATTACAATGTCACATTTGAACAGACAATGACTCCCTGAAGCCTACAGGAGAGAATTCAAGAAAAGGTGAAAATTGGTTGGATTCGCCACTTGAAGAAAATATGTAAAAAATTCATTCTGCCTTTGAGAGTATAATCTGTGGAATTTCGGAGTTGTTTCATTATTACAATGTCACATTTGAACAGATAATGACTCCCTAAAGCCTACAGGAGAGAATTGAAGAAAATGTGAAAAATGGTGGATTCGCCACTTGAAGAAAATCTGTAAAAAATTCATTGTGACTTTGAGGGTGTATTTTGTCTAATTTCGGAGCTGTTTTCATCACTAAAATGTCACACTTGAACAGACAATAACACCCTGAAGCCTACAGGTAATTATTGTAGAAAGTGTGAAAGATGTTGTATGCGCCACCTGAAGAAAATCTGTAAAAATGTCAGTCGGCTCTATTTGGGGGTGCAATTTGTCTAATTTCGGAGCTGTTTTCAACATTACAATGTCACATTTGAACAGATAATGACTCCCTGAAGCCCACAGGAGAAAACTAAAGAAAGGGTGAAAAATGGTGGATTCGCCACTTGAAGAAAATATGAAAAAAATTAATTCTGTCTTTGAGAGTATATTTTGTGGACTTTAGAAGTTGTTTTCATCATTACAATATCAGATTTGAACAGATAATGACTCCCTGAAGGCTACAGGAGTAAATTGAAGAAAGGGTGAAAAATGGTGGATTCGCCAATTGAAGAAAATCTGTAAAAATTTAATTGTGCCTTTGTGGGTGTAATTTGTCTAATTTCGGAGCTGTTTTCATCACTACAATGTCACATTTGAACAGATAATAACGGCCTGAAACTTATAGGGAATTATTGTAAAAAGTGTAAAAAATGGTGGATGCGCCAAATGAAGAAAAACTGTAAAAATTCAGTCGGCTTTTAAGGGTGTAATTTGTCTAATTTCGGAACTGTTTTCATAAGTAAAATATCACATTTGAACAGATAATAAGGCCCTGAAGCCTATAGTTAATTATTGTTGAAAGTGTGAAAAATGGAGGATGCGCCACCTGAAGAAAATGTGTAAAAACTTTAGTCGGCTTTTCAGGGTGTAATTTGTCTAATTTCGGAGCTGTTTTCATCATGACAGTGTCACATTTGAACAGATAATGGCTCCCTGAAGCATAGAGGAGAGAATTGATAAAAGGGTGAAAAAGGGTGGATTCGCTACTAGAAGAAAATATTTAAAAAAGTCACTTTGCCCTTGAGAGTATAATGTGTGAGTTTCTTTTATCATTACAATGTCACATTTGAACAGATAATAACGCCCTGAAGCCTATAGCGAATTATTGTAGAAAGTGTGAAAAATGGTGGATGCGCCACCTGAAGAAAATCTGTAAAAATTTCAGTCGGCTTTTGAGGGTGTAATTTGTCTATTTTCAAAGCTGTTTTCATCATTACAATGTCACATTTAAACAGATAATGACTCCCTGAAGCCTATAAGGGAATTATTGTAGAAGGTGTTAAAAATGTAGGATGCGCCACCTGAAGAAAATGTGTAAAAAATTTAGTCTGCTTTTGAGGTTTCTTTAATAAAAATATTTACTCGTCTTCTTACCCAGGATTTTTCTTTCTCTTTCCAACTCCTTTATATTCTTCCTACCTGTCTTTTCTTTCCTTTTTTCTTCAATATTCTTTTTCTCTATATTTACTTCACTTTTATTTACACCACTGTTGCTGCATCAGTCGGTAATATAGGAGCGTTCAAAAATAAACCTTTTTTAGAGGAGGCTGGGCATTTTATAACAGTGTACATCGTAATTGTTACAAAAACTAACTTGTCATTTATGGCAAAGTAACAAGTAAAACTGGAGTGTCAACATCAGTAGACTGCACGTTATTCAGTGAACCTATGGTTATTGACCCAGAAGGGAGGAAACTACTCCATGAATTAACAGCTGGATCACCAACATGTCGTGAGAATCTCAAACCATTCCAATCTTTTGTGTTGATGCTGGTAGACAATCACTGACCTGATTTTGTGCAAGAGTGCAGAGAAAGCTTGCCAAACTGAAACCTCAAAATATCACAAACTATATTGCCAATTTTTCCATATATTCTGCAACAGTTAAATGAGAAAACAGTCAGTACATAGTCAATGATCACCCCCTCAGCTACGTTGTTTATATAACATTGAGGTTATGTTGTTTTTCTAGAAATGCGCGGAATGAATCTTTTGTAGAATGTTTTTAATGGGGTCAGACAAAGAGTACAACCTTGTGTACAAGAACATGGAAAATGCTTTTTACACTTGTTGTAAATACATACGTATTATAAGCCCAATGAGCAAGACACGTCGTACAGGTAAATAAAAATTATTTAAAATATTTTTTGCATGCTAATCACACTTTTCCCTGTACCGACAACAGACTGGCTTCTCTGTTGGAGCCTGTGACGACATCAAATAGTATTTACGTATATCTGTACCACTTCTGTTTGTGATTTTTACATACTTTTGACAATGGGTTCCTTAGTTCTTGCTTTGGCCACATATTAAAAATTTCATGTGAAAATTTCAACCGAATTTTTTTTTTTAAATTTTTAATTTGATCAGAAAAAGAGCACAACTCTCTACAAGAAACAAAAAAAAAAATTCACAAACTTCCTTAAGATGCATAATAATAATTATTAATAATATTGCAGCTTCTCTGAAATTTTGAGGTTGTTTACAAATCATGGACAGTTTTTAATCAGCCAAGCTCTAGACTGCAAGCAAATAAAACAAAAACGCAATTTCAAAGCTTGCTCTAACCAGGTTTTTTGTTCAACGCTCGTTATCTTTATAAAAATCTATTTTTGTAGCCGATGATTACTAAAAATATCCGTAAAGCTTTACTTTTTGTACACATCTGCCAAACTCTACTTTTTGTGACTGTTTTGTCAGAATTTGACAGATGTGGACAAAAAGTATTTTTCTTTCACTGCAATTTTTCGTTTTATTCAAGAGCGTTTGTCTTAAGTATGTATTGATTTATTTAAAAATTTCCTTTGAATTCCGAATTATTTATTCAGATTTTAATGGAGGATATATGGTAGAGAAAGTGCACCCTAGGGCAGGTCGCGTGTTTTCGACAGTTTTGCTCCTGCAAAATATATTTCGTCGGGTTGTAAGTATTGGCTCAATTCCCTTGGAAATTGTGAACTAAAAATAAAACGAATCAATCAGTAATATTTGTCTGGCGTTACTGTACAGATTTCGCTTTTGTCTGCAATTTTCCATAAAAACTTTCGCGGTTGACAAGCGTCGTAGGAAATGACTGAAAGAGGTTCATCGATTTTCAGCCTTACTCAATTCGTTATCTTTATCCTATTTTTTACTTTTTATAAATCAATACGCTGTAAGTGGCAGACGGAGAGAGGAAATTGCCCAATAGCACGTCTTTTACAAATAAGTAATTTTTAGTGTGAAATAGGGTAGGTTTTATGATTGTACTAACATACAAAATACTCTTAAATTAAAGTTTCCAAAAAGGATGTGAAATGGTGAACTGCTGGAAGTGACACATGGTGAGGTTGTCTACCCTAATTGTCCTACCTTCGTATACGCAAAGTTGTGACTTGAATAAATTGTGGCCGACTAATTGCTACTGTAAAATATGATGTCCAAAAGCTCCTGCAAACAATCTGTTTAACTAAACCCTTACCTTATATTTACGTTCCCTAACAGGATGTATCAAATTAATTTTGTCATCAATAAAATACTGATGTTGTTATGGTCACTTTTATACCTTTATTCGCTTTGTTTGTGATCAGTTAGGAAAACATGAAGTAAAAATAAATATTAATGCTCCCTCGAGATATAGCTTAGTGGTAGATGCGGGGCCTGTTCTGTCTTACAAATTAATTAAATTAATTTGCTGCAGGACTGAATTTCATATAACTGCACTATTAGCAGATCATCCCCTTGGGTCATTAAAACAAGCTTAAAACTATGCATTGAGGTTAAGCTTAATTCCCCCTGTTCAATCCCACAGCCTATGCTTTAAAACTTTCAAATTGATTTCGTTAAAATTCAGGAAACCCTTTCGGGATCCAACACAACCGTTTTGAGGACACATTCACGAGTAATTAACACAGAGGATTTAATAGTTTGTCGCTCTGAAATACTTTGTGCTAAAACCGAAAACATGAACGGGTGTTTGCAAGTATTAAAATACATTACATGAAGTATGTTGTTGAGGGGATTGAAATTTTCGTTGTCCAGAATACTGCGCCTCAGTGTTCAGTTCGTTTGCGGGAAGAAATTGGTTAAAATTCAAGAACTAGCCTAATAGAGCCAATCGAAGTGAAACGAGTGAAGAGTTGGAAAAGCTGAGTAAGGTATTTCCAAGACTGTTCTTGGACGGTACAGAATAAAGGAGCTGACGAACCATTATGTGCAATCACAAGCACTCTTTCCTCCTCACCACTTTACATAAATTCAATCAATATCAGCCGGTTGTCGAGAGAGGGTTGGATGTAGCTGAGATGAGTTGAATTGCTGAGATAACGGCCCCTCGTTTGCTGCCAATGACAGGCACCTGGCATTAATTTATCGAAACGATTTTTACTGCGTTCTGCTCAATTAACGATATTTTGATAACCGGCCGATGTATTAAATTTGAGAACACTGCTGACGGTTTGAGTCTTTGACCTCTGGGGATGTTGGGAAATAAAAGGGCGGTTCGCAACAGGGTAACGTCTTGCCAAAGCTGTCAATGTATTGTAATAATTTGATTACCAAATTTAAAACACGGAAAACATAATTTTATACAATATACAATCATTTGATTATTCACTGCATATGAGTTTCAACCTGACAACATAAAACCTGGGAATGTAACTGCAACGAAGGTCTTCAACCAAAATTTCCTTGTCTGTTGAAAAGTGTTTATGGAAGGAGAAATAAAATAGAACTTTCGGTAGAGAGCTTTTGGAAGCTTTCTTGCAAAATTATAATGTTCTAAGAGCTTTTTAATTCATAATTACATACCTACATGTATGAGAGAAATCTATTTATCGCACTTTTAGAACGTTCTTCGATTCAGAAAATTAATTTATAGCGTTGTAAATCTTGTTTATTTCATACTTGTATCTAAAGTGACATTTTTCGGATTATTTTTGATACCAAAAGTGGAACATTAACGTCCTAGTACTTTAAAGAAAAATTTTAAAGTCCAAGTACTTTAAAATTATACGTCAATCATTTCTTACATTGTTCCCGACATTTTTGTGGTATCAAATTGTTCTTCACGTGATCTGCTTCATCTACAATGTCTTGAGGCACCTCAATTTTCTCCATTTTAAACGGAATAATCGCATAAAATATCCAAATCCATTCACCGTGACCCAGTTTTCTCGTTGTCATTTTTGACAAACGTTTGTTACTATGGGAATGTTGGTTCCCGCATATTTAATTATTACGAATAATTTGTGCGAGATAAACACACAACATTTCATTTATTTTGACTTAGTTCATTAAACTTGCAGTATTAAATAAAACGTTGTATTTACCTCGAACGAAGAAGTGTTTTTAAAGGTACTCACAAGTAATTCCAGCCTCGGCTAGGCGCCTCGGCCGTAAACAACTTGCTCGTACTTTAAACTTCACTTCTCGTTCTAGATAAATAATATACTATTGCAGATTGAGTATGTTTTACGAATTCTTTACTGACCGCCATATTTCATAAATTTTCAACAAAGATTCGAGGACTTTTTTGACACCTTTTAAACATTATAAAAATCAAAAAGGACCTTATTTAGATATCTGGTCAATATCTCCACGTCCGTAAAATTTATATTGATTTAAATTTTTAAATTATATTTTTATCCTTAATTTCATAAAAAAAAAACATTAAAAACTAAAAGCGAATGAAACAAAGGTCTAAAACATACTACAAAAATTTCTCTGTATTTACAATTTATTATCACAGCAGAATTACAATTAGATTAACCGCTTTTCAATTTAAACTCCATAAAATATTCAAATTTAATTTTGTGAAAATGGCAGAGTTTTAACCAAAAATCAATTATTATTTTTAGCACCTCCATTTAGTAGGAACACATATCTATATGAAATGCGTTGCAGAATTAAAATTAATTGTTTACCGGAATTGTCCGTTTTGTGGAATCGTTATCCAAAAAGCACGAAAATAGTAAAAGAGATACATATCAATCATGACACAGTCAGTTGGTTTTTTACATGTATTTAGTTGTTTGGATGTTTGTAAAATGCTCCAAAAAATTATACGCAAAACTGTAGCTGGTATCTTCGACATTATCGTTAAAATTTTGGTGGAAAAACTGAAACTACATTTTAAATAAAAACAAACCCAGAATCTACTTTAAAAAGGGTTTTCTGGTGAAATCACTGAAATATAAACCGGTCTGACTTTCCAATGATTGCTACGAGGTCTGTTCAGTAAACTGGTATTGGACCGTTGCATCCACCATTTTTTAAACGTATTGCTCAGGATTTGTGGATAGAACGATTTCCCCACTGTCGAGTTCCAAGTACATCTAGAGTTGTGTCCACGTTCAGCATCTTACGTGAAAATCACAGAAAATAAATTTCAGTGAAACGTTTTTTTTTTTGCGGATAGTGCTTTGGTACACGTTATTGTGAATTGTTTTTCTATCTCAATATTTCCATGAACGTCGTACTGGGGATGGTACAAAGAGGTTGTGCCCTACTCATATTTTTATCTGAAAATTGCGTTATGTTTGATCTCAGGATGTCAATTTAACTACGTAAAAATATTTCAATATCACCCTGTATAATTATCTTCGTTTGCATATTCTGAAGAGATCGATTTTGTTTCCTTTTCGTAATTCAAGAATATTGAATATAAAAGATATAATATAATGTGCACCTGTTTTACGACTTAACTGGTGAAAAATGAGGCCACAACTTGTAAAAAAATTTGTTGAGCCCAGAAGATATTAGGTATGCACAAATTTTAATGGAATAGGGTACGCAAACAAATCTTTACGCAGAGGTATTCTGAAAACTGTAGCACCAAATATTTATATTGCCACCTCTAACATCTTGTTTATAAAATCGTAGATAGATGGAAAATGTGGTTGCAGTGTTTTATTTAAAAATATACTTATGACCGCACAATGGGCTTCCCCAACATACGAGAAATCCTGTAGAAAGAATTAAGTTGTGCATATTCCCAGAATATAAAAGGAGTAATAATTCGTTTTGAAATTGAGCAGCCAGCAGATGCAATGCAGCAAGTATTAAAGTATTGTGACGTTCTCGAAGAATCGGGAGTGATGATTTAATCGTAAATCCGTAGGATCGCGAATATTCTATTCTCGAACAGACCAGAAGCGGCTTCCCGCTTTAAATAGGACGGGAGAACGACTGCGGCATGATCAGTATAGTCGAACCGCGTCGATGAAGAAGTGCGAATAAGCTACTTAATCCGTGTGACTGTTAAAATAAATAATTGTGCTGTTATAACTGTAAATAGTCTAGTGTTGAAATAAATTGTACATAGTTTGTTCAAATAAATAGTTTTGTGAACCCGTAAACGCTACATTGGTGTCAGGAGTGGAATTAATTAAATAAATACGAAGATGGCAACGAAGAAAGTTACGTTGAAAGAACTGAAGGTCGCAGAGCTGAGGAGGGAGCTGGAGGAACGTGAGTTGGAAACATCTGGAACAAAATCGGTGTTACAGAACAGGCTGATTGAGGATCTTGAAAAGGCGGGCGAAAATCCTGAAATATATTTGTTTGAAGTTTCCTGCGACGTAAACACTATGCTACAGAAGCTCCTGGAGAATTCTACAAATTTAGAGCAGAAACTTCAAGAAAGTAGACAAGAACTTCGAGAAAATTCTACCAGTTTAAAACAAGAACTCCTGGAGAATTCTACAATTCTAGAGCAAAAGCTTCTCGAAAATTCTATCAATCTAAAACAAGAACTCCTAGAAAATTCTGGAAAGTTGGAAGTGAAAATTGGTTCGATCGAAGAAAAACTTCTAGAACAATCGGACGGTCTGAGGAATGAATTCAAGGAAAGTCTTCAACACATCGAGAATAAATTCGACGATAAACTAATAGCGATTGAAGAGAAGCAAAGAGAACTTGAGACTAAGTTTGCGAATTTAGGGCACATTGAAGGTCGTGAACAACAGACGACAAGTGGTTTGATGGAAGTTTCCAGAATACGGATGCAACCACCAAGCTTTGATGGTAAATCTCAGTGGTCCAACTACATTCTGCAGTTCGAAGCAGCAGCCGCAGCCAACGCTTGGAGTAATGCCGAGAAAGCCATGGCCTTGATATTGGCACTACGGGGTGACGCAACCGACGTGCTACAGACAATCCCATCAGAACAAAGGGCAGACTATGGACAGCTTGTGAAGTGCTTGGAGATGCGCTATGGACAGACACACCTTGTGCATGTATATACTTCTCAGTTGCGAAATCGTTGCCAGAAGCCAACGGAGTCTCTACAAGAGTTTGAAGCAGACATAGCACGCTTGGTTCGGCTAGCTTTCCCGGACGCTCCAGACGATATGATGGAAAGAATCGCTGTGCAAAATTTTACAGACGGCATTCGAGATGGTGACACTAGGCAGGCATTGAAATTAGCCCGCCCAGCAAAATTAGCTGATGCTCTAGCTCGGGCTTTGGAGTTCGAAACAAGTAAAGCCGGTTTGAGAAGTCAAGCCCGAGTTCGAACCATTGAAGAAGAAGCTACGAATGGAATCGAAGAAAAAATAGAAGCAACAGTTAGAAGGGTTTTAAAAGATATTGTGCCCAAAGAAAAGAAGAGAGTCATCACATGCTGGAACTGTGGAAAAGAAGGTCATGTCAGGAGCCGGTGCCAGGAAAGGTCTAGGAGACTACCGACTTCATCGAGGTCGGAAAACTAAATAAGGTCGAGGCAAAGGGGCAACCGTCGACCTGCCATCAGCATGCCCCAAAAGCAAGCGTTACATCTATAACACATCAACCTAACAGCGCATTCGTGGATGGGTTTCTGGATGGAAAACCATGTTTGCTGCTGGTGGATACAGGAGCGACGAAGACGATTGTAAGGCCCAACGTTTTACACACCGACAAGGACATACTACCCACAAATTGGAGACTTTGTACCGCTACTGGGGATTCGGCTACCATCCACGGAGAAGTCAACGTCGTTATCACAATTGGGAGTACCGCTTTCCACCACAAGGTACTGGTAGCGAATATCCAGGATGAGGTAATACTTGGAATGGACATTCTGGGCAGTAAGGGCTGCGGATTAGACTTCGAATGTGGCACTTTGAAAATAAATGGAGAAGAGGTCGTACTACACCGAACTAATGAGGAAGCCATTCGTGTGATTTTGACTGAAGACACTTCAGTACCAGAACGGAGTGAAATGATTCTGGAAGCTCGAGTGGATCAGAAAGATGGAGTGAGAAACATCATGATGTTTGAACCCAGATGTAGTGACAATGAGATAGGACGAGGATTGGTACTGGGCAAAAGTTTGTTGCATACGTCTGGTGTAGTACCAATAAGAGTGATGAATGTCAACTTCTACGCTCTGACCCTGAAGAAAGGCACTGTATTAGGGTATTGTTCTCCTATTTCATCCATCATCCGCCAAATAAGAATCACTGAAGAGCCACAGAAGAGGATTGCACCCGAACTAGTCAACCTGGTCAAGACATCGTCGAGGGAACTTAATGACACCCAAAGGAAGCAGCTTAAAGTACTCGTCAGCCGTTATCAGGACATCTTGGATACCGGAAAGGGCAAAAGAGGCAGAACCGATGTCATCAAGCATCAGATCAACACTGGGGATGCGTGCCCGGTTAGACAGCCTGCTAGAAGACTACCTCTTGCCAAGAAGGAAGAGGCCGACAAGATCATTCGGGAAATGGAGGAAGAAGGAGTGATTGAACCATCCAGCAGTCCATGGGCCTCGCCTGTTGTTTTAGTAAAGAAAAAGGATGGATCAACTAGATTCTGCGTGGACTATCGTCAACTGAACAACGTGACGAAAAAGGACAGTTATCCACTCCCCCGAATTGATGATACCCTTGATACCTTGGCGGGTTCGAAGATCTTCTCGACTTTGGACTTAAAAAGTGGTTATTGGCAAGTTGAATTGGCACCTGGAGACAAAGAGAAAACAGCATTTACTGTTGGCACAGGCCTGTGGCAGTTTACTGTAATGCCGTTTGGCCTTTGCAATGCTCCTGCAACTTTTGAAACATTAATGGAGACGGTGCTGAAAGGATTATCGTGGAAAACTTGCCTAGTGTATCTGGATGACATCATTGTGGTCGGAAAATCATTCGAAGAGCACGTGAAGAATCTAGAGGAAGTGTTTCAACGCCTTCGAAATTCTGGACTGAAGCTTAGTCCGAAGAAATGCCACTTGTTTAGAAAAGAAGTGCAATATCTAGGGCATGTAGTCTCAAGTCAGGGTGTCGCCGTAGACGATCAGAAGGTCAAGGCCGTGAAGGAATGGCCAATGCCTACTAACAAGCACGACTTGCGCAGTTTTCTCGGTTTATGTACTTACTACCGCCGGTACGTACCAGGATTCGCCAACATTGCTAAACCGTTGACTAGGCTAACTGAGGGCGAAAGAAGGTTCCAATGGGACGAAGATTGCAAGGAATCGTTTGGCCAGCTGAAGAACGCACTGATCAATGCACCGATTTTGAGTTATCCGTTGCCACAAGGAGAGTTTGTGTTAGACACAGATGCTAGCAACGTGGGAATAGGCGCTGTATTGTCCCAAATACAGGAGGGGCGAGAGTGTGTCATTGGTTACTTCAGCAAAACATTGTCAAAGCCAGAACGAAATTATTGCGTGACTAGACGAGAACTGTTGGCCGTCGTGAAGTCCGTAGAGCACTTCTATAAATACCTCTACGGAAGAAAATTCTTGTTGAGGACGGATCATGCAGCGTTGAAGTGGCTTCTAAACTTCAAGAATCCCGAAGGACAAGTAGCCAGTTGGATCGAGAGACTGCAAGAGGTCGACTTTGATACGGTACATCGTGCTGGTATAATCCATCAGAACGCCGATGCGCTATCGCGAAGACCGTGTCCAGAAAACTGCAGTCACTGCCGACGTGCTGAGGATAAGGACCTCTCCGTTCGAAGGACGAAAGTTATAAACGAACGCTGGAGCCCTGAAAGGATTCGAGAAGACCAGGAGAACGACCCGGACTTGCTGTTGGTACTAGGATGGAAGAACGAAGACCGGAGACCGACGTGGGAACAAGTTGCGCAATACTCACCCAGTGTGAAATCGTATTGGGCTCAGTGGAATTCCATTGTCGTGGAAGATGGAGTCTTGAAACGCGTGCTTGAAAAACCTGAGGGTCAAATAGAGAGAAAACAACTGTTGATCCCCAAAAACAGAATTCCGGAAGTTCTGGAGGAACTCCATTGTGGAGTAACAGGTGGACACTTGGGAGTGTCAAAGACCCTTGGGAAGCTGCGGAAAAGGTTCTACTGGGTGAACTGCAAGGAGGATGTTAAGGAGTGGTGTAAGAAATGTGCAACTTGTGCACAAAGTAACGGTCCACAAAAACGCAGGAAGGCTCCGATGAGACAATACAACGTGGGTAGTCCATTCGAAAGAATTGCCGTGGACATTGCTGGTCCGTTTCCCCAAACAGATGACGGAAATAAGTACATTGCTGTAGTTATGGACTATTTCAGCAAGTGGGTGGAAGCATATGCCATTCCGAATCAGGAAGCTGCCACAGTTGCCGATGTAATTGTGAAAGAGCTTATCTGTCGATTTGGTGTGCCGTTGGAACTACATTCCGACCAAGGTAGAAACTTTGAATCCGCCTTGTTTCAGAAGATGTGCAGCGCTTTGAATATTCGGAAGACAAGAACAACACCGCTTCACCCGCAGTCTGACGGAATGGTGGAACGAATGAACAGAACGATAAATCGATACTTGTCCAAAGTCGTCTCTGACCATCAAAGAGATTGGGATCGTTACCTTCACCTATTCCTCATGGCATACCGATCTTCCGTTCATGAGTCAACCGGACAGACACCAGCTAGCATAGTGATGGGTCGCGAATTACGTCTTCCCTGCGATTTGCGATTTGGGTGCCCACCGGGTGAAGACCTAGCTGGCGACGACTATGTCACCGAACTGCGAAGAAGGATGGAAGACATTCACTATCGGACACGCTTAAACATCCAGAGTGCTAGCGATCGGATGAAGGATACCTACGACATCAATGCTGACAGAGGTGGATACCAGCCAGGCGACTTGGTGTGGTTGTACAACCCACGACGACGCCGGGGTTTGTCTCCAAAGTTACAGTCTTCTTGGGAAGGGCCGTACGAAGTTCTTAACCGAATTAATGATGTCGTTTACCGCATAAGGAAAAGGCCACACGGAAAACCCAAGATCATCCACTATAATCGTCTATCACCATACCATGGAACCAACGAAGACCGTCAGCAAGGCCAGCAGGTGCGGCAATTGATGCCAGTGGAAGACTTGTCATTTGAAGAGTTTATGTCTCTGCATTCTGGAAGTTATAAGTCCCGATTTGGAATCACCCAAGAAGTACGTCAAGACATTTTTAAAGCTCCAGCAGACTATTCACTAGTCCATTGTGTGTCTCAAGATCTGGACATGTCGAGAGGGATCGCCACTGTGTTCAAAAGGAAGTTTGGTAGACTCGATGAGCTTCGGAAGCAAAACCCACAAGTTGGAGGGTTACTATGTCTGGCAGGCACTCGGCAGAATTCACGAAGGAACATCTTCTATCTAGTCACGAAACAATTCACGTTCGAGAAGGCTACCTACCAAAATGTGTGTTGAGGGAAACCGTTCTCTCTCAAGGTATCAGGAGATTAGCAATTCCGAAGATCGCCTGTGGATTTGATTGCCTGGATTGGAGGCTAGTCCGAAGTATGTTGGAAGTGCTCTTTCGTTTCACGGGAGTGGAAATCTTAGTGCATTGCTACAACCCAAAAAGGCCAACGAACTGGAAGACTGTCGATTGTTACTTCCATAGAACGTCTGGGTGCAGAAAAGGAGCAAACTGCAGGTTTCGCCACCATGAGACTGCTTTGACGTTTCGGGACGAAACATCTTTAAGGAGGGGGCAGTGTGACGTTCTCGAAGAATCGGGAGTGATGATTTAATCGTAAATCCGTAGGATCGCGAATATTCTATTCTCGAACAGACCAGAAGCGGCTTCCCGCTTTAAATAGGACGGGAGAACGACTGCGGCATGATCAGTATAGTCGAACCGCGTCGATGAAGAAGTGCGAATAAGCTACTTAATCCGTGTGACTGTTAAAATAAATAATTGTGCTGTTATAACTGTAAATAGTCTAGTGTTGAAATAAATTGTACATAGTTTGTTCAAATAAATAGTTTTGTGAACCCGTAAACGCTACAGTATTAACATGGAGCAGCCATAAAAACTGAATATTAACCAGTAATATGTCCCCAGTTCCAGGTTTTCTTTTTTTGTGTCATGCAAAGGACTTTCAAGGGTTTTCAGAACATATTCCATTAGTTAAATGTTTTTTACTATAGTTTGGAATTTTTCGGGCGTCTTTGAAAGTGTAACTAAGAAATCTGCGACTGTCAAAATATTCCGATCGATATTTTTTGTTGTATACAGTTTCCTAGTCATAACTACCTCATTTCTTGTCCGATATTAATGGACAAAAAAGGAGAAAAAATTATTTTTGAAATACTACAAAATCAAGCTGATATTCATTTTTTTAATGTTAGATTCAATATCTGACGATGGTAAACCTTTTTTTAAATGCTCACCTGTATATTTTTATTTGATCTGGAATGGCCTTCTTTTCTTAATCTAATGATGTAACTGAAGACATAATTTCGCGCACAAAAAAGAGGGCTGTGGGGAAGCAAACAAAAGCACGCAACCTGACAAATGTCATTCAACCGTCAATGTTGACATTTTCGTCTGTAGTTTTTATAAATTTTTTACCTTGTTTTTGTTTTTTATACAGAGGTCATAAGCAATCTTCAGGAATATTTAATAGGAAAAATTAAATAAAATTAACAGATAATGTAAGAGAAATAATAACAAACAGCAAATATATTGAACAAAACTATTCAAAAAGGACTCCGCCGTGTTCAAGACACAGCATTCCATAGCAAATTCGGACGTATCTCCCGACAAAAATCAACAATTCTTTTCTGGAGGTGTTATCAGCACACGATCTTGAAGATGACCCCACAACCAGAAATCGAGTGGTGTAAGATCTGGTGAACGCGCAGGCCATAGAACTGGCCCATCCGTCCCTATCCACCTGGCACCGAAATTGTCATTTAACCAGTTGACATTTCTTCTTGCGTTATGGGGGGCCGCTCCGTCTTGTTGGAAAAAAAACCTCGTTTAAATTATACAAGAGGCAAGTCCTCTAAGAAATGTTCAATGTTTTCAGACAATAACCGATAATAGTTATCTTGATTTAGGGTGCCATTTATAAAAATTGGCCCAATTAATCGATCTCCCAAACCACCACGAAAATTTTTCTGCACTATGACTCCAAGATTTACTTGGCTCCAATATCTATTAATGTTTCTATTAAAAATGCCGTTATTGGTAAAAGTACGTCCATCACTCCAAATAATGTTTATAAAAAAATACGATCGTGTTGCAACATAAAAGTGGCAAAACTTTTGCCTCCGACCTCTATCATTGTTCTGTACAACTTTTTGAGGAATGTATGACTTGAACTTGTGTTTCTTAAGAATTGCATGTACTGTTCGATTTGATACGCCAATATTCTTAGCAACCTCCCTAGTCGAAATTCAATTATTCTCTTCTATACTAAGAAGAGCATCCAACTCAACTGTTTCAGAGAACTGACGCTGTTCTCGTTTAGGCTTTTTAAATGCTCCATACTGTCGTTAATTTTGTTCCAGTCTTCCGAATAATTTACGAGGCTTTGGAACTTCTCGGTCCGGAAAGCGGTTCATGTAAAGCTGGAAAGCCTGGTAGCTATTTTTATTGCATTGGACATTAGCTTCAAACATATCAGTCAACTGATTACAGTCCATCTTGTTTAAAATAAATAAAAACGTTGAAATGTCCCAGGTCAAAATTTCAACACTGACGTTTGAATGACTTTTGCCACTTTGTGTGATTTGATTGTTTGCCATGGCACACTTGAAAATTTCGTATAAAACTCGGTGTGATTGTAATAAATATTTCGTTACTTTTGTAATAATTATGCATCGAATAATAATGTTAAATACATCTGTGGATTAAGAAAATAATTCTTCATCATTGTAAAACAAAAAAATATAGGCGGCCATTAAAAAAAAGTTGGTTATCTAAAAATATAAACTCTGACACTTTAATAGTATTTATACAGCCATTCCGTTTGTTTTTTTATTTGTTGAAATCGAGCAATAAATAAAGGAGTTATAGAGTGAGGAATAGGAAACAGCCTGTATACCTGAAAGTAATGATTTTTTCATCATATGATGATAAAAAGGGTTAATTCAGGCGTTGGCGTTGGTAAGGACACTCTAGATTCTTGTTGTGCAAAAACTTATCGTGCTGTCAATTGACGTTCGACATGGCCTTGCGAAATTGACAGAAAAGTGTTGCAAAAATTGCATCTGAGTATAAACAGTTTTTTACTTGTGTTTATAAAGTGTTTGTGATCATTTTGATAGTGGGTTTGACTGTTTTGTTGGTTCCTGGTTGTGCTGGTTCTGCTTACTTACGGTGTAAAGGTATGTCGATTTACCATTTTCAAAATTCACTGAATTTGAGGGTAAAAGGGGTCGTAATGTTACTTCTGTGATTAGGAAGGAAGCAAATTTTTGACATTGGAGTCGCGTCGGATTCCTGATTGACGTTTAAAATGGATCTGCGAAAATGGTGTAACATTGCCGGAAAAACTGAAAAAATTATTTGTGTTATTTTTAATACGTCTCCGGTCATTTCAATTGCGAAATTTTCCGTGTTGGGCTTATTTGCTCACGAAAGTTGCCAGTTGCGGTTGCAGTATTTGTAGCACTATAAACCACGGTGGCTTTTTAAGATATCCTATCTTTTTTTATCATTTTCTGGTAACATTTTTTGTGTCAAAATTATTGCAAAACACCATATTTTATTGGTTTTACAATGGCACGTAAATTGTTTTTCCTCATCTTTATCTGACATGGTCCTGAATTGGGATCTGTTTTGCCCCTCATTAGGATTTAAAAATCTTACAGAATTTCACAGAATATTGAGGATGAGGACGACGTGAAAAGAAACCACAAAATAAAAATCAACAAAACAATAGAAAAAACTTTTGATGGCTCTGTAACTTCCTACATTTCAGATCTGTATGGATTGATTAAAAATATTAATTATGCTCGGATGAATTAACTTTCATTAGATATTAAACTTAAATAATAATAATAGGAATTCTTATTTTATCATAAATGTCTTTATGTAAAAATTTTGCGAATAATGAGTTATAATACAACGAGTATTCAAACATTGTCGAATATTTATTAATGCGTGCGCAGCACGAATGGAAAAATATTGTACAATTTATGACTACGAATTGTATTCAACAGACTATTCAATGAACCAAATTATTGATTAAAATAAAAAATTTCAAAAGCTAGCTAGTTCGCAAACACATGATTTCAATTCTACAGCAACCGGTAATTAAATTTTTGTTATTTGAATTTTTTTCTACAAGCAGTGTTTCACAAGTTAATTTATCGGTAATAAATATTGACATTTCGCTATTTCCGTGTTATTCGCAATGAAACGTGTGTTCAAAAGATTGGGAGAGACATCTGATGCAGAAATCAATGTGGATATTAGAAGAAACGTGCCGGAAAATACACGGAAGTCACGATAGTCGGTATGGCGTCAGTTTTCTCAATTTTTGCAAGAAAAAGGCTACTCTTTGATCTACCACACATGCAGAGTTAAGTATTATTCTGAAGAGATGGGTTGTGAATATGAGGAAGAGAGATATGGGTCGGAATATAAGGAAGAGATGCTACTAGACGAAAATTACAGAAAAAAGAACCAGCAGCTCTGTCTGAAAAAGTATATCAAAAAATTGTTGAAGTTTGGCGAAGACGGCACCGAGGGACTTCAAAGGAAGTTTATCTTGATTGCCTCCTATGAATTGGCTTGGCGAGGTGGAGAAAGGGCTCAATGTCAAACTTACTTCTTCAAGGACAAAATTAACAATGGGGGTCTTACTACAGGACGTGTAGAATATTATTATATTTTTATTAAAACTGCTCAAGGTGGCACAAAACGTTTAACTAAAAGTAAATGGTTGATACCCAATGAAAATGCGGAACTTTGTCCATAGTTCCTCAAGCTGTTGTCGAAGAGAGGCAACAATGTCAAGACCCAGAGGACGTTTTTAACGCCTAACCCATTTTGGAATTCTAATTCAAAGAACTATTGGTACAAAAATTCCTCTTAGGAATAAATGGCTGGAAAACAGCGGAAGTTACTAAATGAGTTAATAAAAATCATAAAATCAAAATCAACTCTCATTTGCAATGGGAGAATTAACATCACAGGACAATAATTGTTGAAAAAATGAGAACTATACTACGTCGACAACGACGACGACTGGATTGACCACCAGCAGAGAGGGTGAAATTTGTGAGAATTTTTTCAGATTTGCAACAATGTTTATTTTTCAAATTTTTCAGTTAACTTTGTCAAAAAATTATAATTTTCTTAAATGAAAATAATAATCAAGTTTGTTTAAAGGTATTTTTATTTTTTATTTGATTAGAAAAACACGTGTACTTAATGTAAGAATTTCAGGAAAAACAAACGACGACAAACACGCCTATAAGACACTAGAAAAACACGTGTAGTTAATGTAAAAATTTCACGAGAAACAAACGTCAGAACTGCACGTGGAAAATAACTTATATTTTATCAACATTATGTACCTTTCGTTAATTAACAATATTGATTAAACGTCTTTATTGCGTCATATATAATATTTAAAAATAACGTAATTTTTTAACGTTGAATTGTCGTAATTCGTAGAGACGTAGTCAATATTTTATTGTAAATCAACGTTGAATTTACGTTATGTAAAATACGTTGAAATAACGTTGAAGGTATTACCAAAATATAACGTGATATTTTCAACCATAAACGTGTTATCAACCACATGCACGGCTTTTCCACGTTAAAACAACAATGTGTTTACTGGGTAGTGGAATACCCATTTATATTTTTACTAGTGAAATACTCGGTGGAATTTGATGTTGCTAGAATTTTATTGGTTAATATTTGAAAAATTACAGTATAATAGTCGTAGGAATTGATTAGACAAAACACTAAAGGAACGTTCATCGCAGAAATTAGTCCTGAAACATTTATAGAATATTACGGAATAGGTAATCAGATCACCATCAGGTTGTCAGAAAAGTTCTGTATTTTTTTAAATACTACGACCACATTTAAGAAAGGTATTTCCTAAGAATTTCCATACAATCTGTAATCTCTAACATGTGACATATCCTTGTTACGTAGCACACCTAGATATGACTTCGCCTCAAACAGTAACGAAGTCAATTCTTGTCATTCTTGTCCCACCGAATGGAATGATTAATCATACCAGACATTGTTTGCTCCCGCGTTGGCATCAATGCATTTCCTCAAAACAAATACGTCAAGTGGTTAAAGGCTGCCTGCCTCTCAAAATTTCAAATGTCAATCCGAGATTGTATTGTGAAATTTATACAATAACTGAGCTTTCCTTTATAATGGCCTACAATCTGGAATTAAAAAACGACCTTAAATTTTGCGCTCCTCTCGCCATTTGTGTAACACTGGGAAATCTCGTCCCGAGAGACACGAAAATATGTATTTGTCACGATCACTGTCCCTGTCGTATTTCATTCAAATTAGAATCCTACGTCTGAAGTTCATATTTTTTTGGACGTAAAGTGTGGAGAGCGCCATCCTCCCTGCCTTCTGTAAGGAACAGGTTTTCTAACGCAAACGAGGAAGAAGGAAATTGAATACACTTTACTTTTCTGACTGCTACGAGAAAATGATAACTGCGTTAATCTATTTTAACCTGATGTTCGAAAGGGTGGCGATAGGGAGAACGTAAAGACTATTATTTGCACAACGTGTTTAGTTGCTTTCTCTATCGATCGACTCCAACATAAATTTGTTTTCTTCGTTTTTACAGACAAGTGCCGTGTTAGATTACTGGTGCTCTTACAACATATATTTTCTAATAGTATATTGTACAACAAGTGCCGAAAGACGGATATTTCAAACGAGTTGTGACAGTTGAGCCCCGAGCCACTTAATAATTACAATGTTAAAGTGTTCGGCACAATTCATATTAATTCTTCTATTCTGTAACCTTCGCCGTCAATCCCACAATATTCAACGGTAAAATAAAAATTAAGCTGCTTTCTTTTATATTTATCTCAAGTTTTAGTTGACAACCGCCACAAAAAATTCTTTAATGTTAGCTGTCGTGACTTTACTTTTCCTTATTTCACTCCGCTTTGCCATGCGCCATTTGTAGTTTTCGAAGATTAGCAAGTATTTTTCAGGAAAAGCGGTTTGTTAATCCAGAAGGAAATTGGCGGAATCATTTTCGATGCAATTAATTTGAAAGTGTCTGGCAAAGTTTTATTTCTCGCTGATTGCCTGCCAGTATGTTGGTTGCCAAAAGATGATAAGAAACGGAAATTTTCTCCGCCTTGAAAGCATAGGGTGTAGGCAATTAAAATTTATGTGTATACGTAACATTTTCACTAATTTATTAGAAATTAGGTCAGTCAGCACGCAATAGAGCCCAATTACAGACCCACAAAGGCAACTCAAAGCAATGAGAATAAAATCAAAATTTAAATTAAAAAGAATCAAAAAAACTGTGCAGTAATAATTACGCCAAGACACATAAAGCAGCTAGAATGATTACTACTAACTGTACCCTTAAGGGCAAAGGTCATAGATATTTAATAGAAAGAGGAACCTGTCTTCACACATGTTATAAATTTGTAATTTATTTGTAAAGACACCCGGAAGTCTGTAGGGGAATATTGAAGAAAGTGTGAAAAATGGTGGAGGTGTCACTTGCAGGAAACAGTTTTTCATTCTAGTTGTTGGTAAATAGAAGAAGACAGAGTCACTACTGTCTACTTTGATGAAAAAACAAAAATAGGAACAAATTATTAATCAAAAAATAAAAACATTTTTTAGCCTTGACAGTTGTAAACTACGTTCTACCACATTTTAGACAGCCATGGTAACCCATTTTTTACACATTGAAGCTGTCACCTACCACCTTTAAGCGGTAAAATAGTCCAAAATTTTCTTCTTTAAGAAACGCGCAAAAAAAAAGATCCTTTATGATAAATATTGGTCGTATATTTTGAAAGAAGATACCGCACTTAACTGTCTTTGAATAAGTTTCTAATATATAATAATGACCAATTTAAAGACACTCGAAGGCGCACCATCTCGTGGTATAAATAGTAAGCATCTCAGTTGCCTATTTACCTTGTCAATTTACACTCAATCTAAAAATGTTAATTTATTGCGATTATTACTCTCATAAAATACAATAATTTATGGCAAAATAGGTGAAGTCATTGAATTAAAAGTAAAACACGTCAAGAATAAGATAATGAAAAAGTTAAGGTAACTCAACAAAACACTCGAACAACATAACCTCTCTTATATTTTTAGGAATTGTGCCCTATTTATGCTATTTATGCATTCCTACGACTCCCGTATCCTTTTGGGCAAAATCCGCGTCCGTCACACTATCCTGCACCTATCTTTATGTCAATAATGTGAATGTAACTTCGGTGCAACGATAATTTTTGTTAAATGGGGGCGCCGAGTGGTAAACTTCGTCATCGGCTAAAAAGTTGTATACATTATGTGTGTGGTAGGTATTTTACATCACTCAGTTTTATTAAAACACTCCGCTTCGCGTCGTGTTTCAATATTAAAACTTCGTGATGTAAAATTGAACCTACCACACTTATAATGTAATACACTATTAATTTTAATGGTAATGATAAATTTCGCAGTTATTGTACACAATTTGTTTCTTTGTAACATTCGAAGAAACTGACTACTCTGTGATGGTGCATGTAGCTAGGGATGTCGACGAAGCAGTGTTGGAAGTTGAAAAGTATTGTTGGGTCCTTTGTTGTGTGATTCCTGAGCTTCTAATTATATTTGCGTAATGTTGATGGTCTATCTGCAAATATAGACGAATCGATGAGGCGTTGCTGAGACCAGTTATTTTAAATAGTTCTTGTCCGATACGCCGCTCTTTGCTAATTTGGTAACCGCAGCTGACCTTGTTGAATGATTTGTGACCTTAATTCGTTTCATATCGACTCCTGCTTTCTCGGCACTTTGTTTTGTCCATTTGGCGATTTCATCGATGCCTACGGGGCCAATTTTAATTTTAAATTCTTTAAAATACTAAGATACTTTTCTGTTAGCTACAGCTTAGCGGTGGTATTCCAAATAGTCTTCACAACGCTTTCTATATAAACGCTTCCGTCCAATTTCTTCATATTGTGTCCATAGTTTGTGACAATTTCAGGATTGCATTTTGGACAGGAAATACGTTCTCTTGCATCTATGACTTCCAAGGCATCAAAAACAGTACAGAATCAACTAGCCGCCATAAGCCTGTTATATGGGGTTTTATTAACGTGAAGAAGAGCCTGGTAGATGGAAGGATTTTTCTTAGTGGACCAAAATTTCAAGATTGTACAAGAAGTAGAGGGAAAAATAGACCTATTAAGGGTAACAAAATGGTCTACTAATTTGTCCTAGCTGTCTTAAAATGCCGAAAGTCCGAGAATTATTGTAACACGCGGCGATATACAGATTTGGTATGAATTTCGTTACCCGCTACTGGATTGTTTTTCTGATAAACCAAGCACACCAAAAACTTTCACTTTATTTTTGTTTCTTTGTGGGGTATTGAAAATCAACTGAAGAGACTCTTATGTAATAAAACATGACACCAAAATAAAAATTACACAATATTTTAACAAAATAATGACTCAAAATTCAGAAGTAGGTACTTACGAAGTCCATTTCATCTCCAGGTTGAACACGGCAAACATTTATCTCCACACACATTTACAACAAATGTTCAAAATGATCCCCCATTTCTTTCTATGCACAATTGAAGGCGTCGATGATACGACTCTCCCCAAAGCTGATGGATTATTTCGAATAGTTGCTGCAGCATTTTCCACCCGTTCCCGTAAAGTCTCTATTGTATGAATTGGAGCTGAGTATACCAAATCTTTCATGGAAAAGAAATCAGAAGGATTCACGTCTGGTGATCTGGGAGGCCAGCGAATGGGGACATTTCGTCCTATCTACCGTGCAGAAAATTTTGTATTCAATCAATTTCGTACAATATTATAGCGTAGTGACAAAGGGCACCGTCTGTCGTTCAGGAACCACATGTTTGTCCGGATATATAAAGGCAAATCTTCCAGTTCTGGAGTATTCGTCGTTTGTAAAATTCCTTCCAGAAAAACAACAGAATTCACGGTCATTATCACTGTGTCAGAAACCCATAAGCGTATCGTTATTTTTGAGGGTTATAAAATTCAAGTTTCAAAATGTGATTTCGAAAAAATGGTAAAAGAAAAAGTTGTTGGACTCGATGAGCACTACCACCTCTCCAAATTAATGTATTTATTTCAGGGACACGTTGTATATACCGTATCGTCGCCTAAGAAGTGAAAATCCGGTTTGTACTTATTCTTCTTCGAATTCTCAAGTCGCATAATATGGTTAGCAAAAAATTGTTCTCACTAGTGTATAGTTAACATGTTTTCTGTACACTAGTGAGAAAATTTTTGTGCTAACCAGCCTATGTTGCTGGAGAATTCGAAGACGAATAAGTACAAACCTGATTTTCGAAAATCGTTGATAGGCGCTGTTGCTTCTTAGGCGACGATATAATTATATAGCACCGCTGCTCTGCTTAGATGGGGATCGGCTCATTAGACAACATTGCTGCTCTGCTCTGCTTAGGTGCTATATCCATGAACTACATAACCGGTACCCAATTTTTCTTGAGCTAATTGTATGAACAGAGAGTTCTCTTCAGCAACTATGACAGCGGGTTTGGTTTCTCGGAATATATTTTGAGAAAGAGGGCAGGTTTAAGTGTGATGGATGAAATTCTTTCTCATGACACTTAACTTTAGTAATCAATTAATTGATAAAAGAATATAAATATCGCAATAAGTATCATTCAGAGCATAGAACACGATATCGCTATATCCTGTATTCTTTGATTATGTGTATTAGAGAAAATTTAATGATATAGCTTATACGGCTGAAATAAAGCTGTGTACCACACCGAAACTTTTGCTCTCCTCTTCACGACCAGAAATGGAAACAGAGCGGAACAGAGAAGAGCGAAGTGTTCGCCTTGCGTGAAGCTTCCATATGCAAGTGAATGTTCCATTGAAGAACTCGTCCAAACCTATATTATACCGCAACAGGATTCTCTTATTATTCGTGAGACTTTTATTACGATGCAAAATTTAACGAAGGAGTAAACAGTAGAAGAAAACGCGCACATTTAGTTAGGTACACCATTTTTCGGGAGTTCTCTATTAAAAGATTCAGACATTGAGAACGTGCTTCGTCCATATTGTCGCATTGACTGACCCAGCGAATCCAAAATAAACAACTCATTCTAGAAATACGATACCTTTTAATAACAGCTTTGAAACTTCTCCATTTTTTTTTTTATTATTTTGATGGTTTTGATTTGAATCCCACAAAACACTCCGAACGAACTTGTGCTCCTTTCAGATCTGATTATCCTTCTAAGGTTATTCGTTTCTTTGCTTGATTTCAGAAAGTACAGGGTCTTCGTAAATGATAATTATGATGATACATCATGTTGCCTTTGGGAAAGAAAATTGACATGCATATAGCATTCCATTTTGTTTTCCAGAAACACCATGATGTATAGATCAATTATAACTCCAGATAACTTCTTAATACACCTTTCCGATGACACCTTGTTAGAACTTGATGAGGTTAGGTTACAGTAAATTTTCCGAGATAAATAAAATAAATTGGATTCCCAGATATTCCATTATTTAAATATGGAAATAAAAAAGTCGTTAAGTCGGGTGATCTACTTGGCCACAACCCGGTGGCTGTCTGGGAAAAATTCTTCTGCAGTTAGGGGTCGCAGAATCCTTCTGAAAATAAACGTTTGTTTGTTCTAACTCATCAAGTTGGTCGATACAAATTTGATACCTTTCAGCTATAGTATGTTCAGAAAATTTTTGCCTAAATGGTCAGTGTTGATATTCGGACCGAGAATGCTACAAGGAATTTCTAATTTCAAGAAACAAGGATCTGGCAGGTCCAATAAGTGAACCGACGAAGTCGTGAAAGACGTTAGAGGGGCCGCAGAGTGTCCAATTTTATTGTCACACAGAAAATGCGTACGCCTTACATTAAAAACTTCTGGTAAGTATATCCGAAAAAATCTTTAAAGCCATTAACGCATCCAGTATGAGTGTGTTAATAAGCCATTAACGCACCCAAAATCTAGAATTTCTTTTCCCATTGATAACACACACTGAACCCTGCACTGAACGAAATATCAGTGTGATTTTGAGATTATGGTTCGACATCAAGTCATGTCAAGTATACGTCAGGTACAAAAAAATAAAAATTTAACAAAATTCCCTAAATTACCAAAATTGCTTTTATTTGTAAAAAAATGAAATTAATATGCAAATTAGAAAAAATAACATGAAATACTCGTTTTGTAAAACTTAAGAGCAGTCGTGCTGCAAACCTGAACTCGTGTCTTAATATGAGTTTTACAAACAGTTTTAAACAGTTGTTCCTTTGATAAATATATCGTGCGCTCAACAAAAAACGACGTCAAGTGGGTCATGAATTGCATCTCATCTCTGTCGGTCAATCCATGACCCACTTGACGTCGTTTTTCGTTGTACGCACGATATAAAATCAACCACTGTGAATTAAGAGTTGGAGTGGAAAAGACGGTCAGCTAGTGTGCGCTCCTGCACCATCCGATAGTCAAACTTTTTTGTCAAATGGGAAACGGAGCGCCCTTTTTGATTAGTAAGCTGTTAACTTTTATAGTCATAAAGTGTGCACACTTTCATATATCCCAATTAGCATAAGATACTGGCCGAAAGCAGATTTTTTTTTCATATAGGTACATAAAACATAATCAATAATCCGTAAAAATTAGTAAAAACATCGAAATTACTTATATTTTAACAAAAATTGCTTCAATACAACAGACAACGTTATTTGCTACAAATGACTTACAAAGAGTTCCAACAGAATCACCTGAATTCAAAAGAAGGCATTAAGACGATTGCAGTTTTACACAGCAATAAACTTTCCCACCTCAAAATGGTTTCTCGTATAGTTGTTAACTTAAGAACTTAAACTTCTGAACGTAAAATCTATCTTTCTTGAACAACCTGAAATTACATAAATGCACAATAAACAACTCTTGTCATTATACAATTTAACAAACAATTTATACATCATGTTGTCTCTGGAAAACAAAATTTGCATGCAGTTAGATGAATAATTTCTGTACACAAATGTACACTGGGAAATCGCCTTACAACTTACTTGTACATGTAGGTATATTAAATTTAAGTAAAAAACACAAAAATTAAAATTTACAAAATACTGCAATATATAAAACATACTAGCTGACCCGGCGAACTTTGTACCGCCTCAGTTGTACCGAACAAATTAAAGAACATAAAAGCCGTTCTTGAGTTATAAACCAAGGGGGCCGCCTGGCCCCATGTCCATGTTTTAATAGTTATTCTGCTATTCGGGGCGGAGACAAATCCAACAAATCAAAGATCATAAAAATCGGTCCAGCCCAATTGAAAAATAGTTTGCCACCTATTCTCATACCTACAAAATATACAACAACAAAAAAATCATAAAAATCGATCGAGCTGAAAAATCGGTCCAGCCCAAGGGGACCCCCTGGGCCCCCATGTCCATGTGAAAAATAGTTTACCACCTATTCTCATATCTGCCAAATATTAAAAAAAAATCATAAAAATCGGTGGAGCCAAAAAATCGGTCCAGCCCAAGGGGACCCCCTGGGCCCCTATGTCCATGAGAAAAATAGTTTACCACTTATTCTCATGCCTACCAAATATACAAAAAAAAATCATAAAAATCGGTCGAACAAGTGTTACAATTTGAACAACAATACATTGTAGTATACCTCCTTAGAAGAGGAAACAGTGACATTAAGACAAGCATAGAGAAAAAAAGTCATCAGAATTTAGAGCAGAAATAGTAAAATCAAAGGTATAAAGGCACCAGGATTAAATTAAGTAAAAAGCACAGGCCCGACTTAACGACCCAAATGGCAAAAAATACAATAATATATTCTGTAACTCCACTCGTATCGAATTTTCATTCTATTGATGATATTACATTGTATTAATATTTATATTTGTAATGTTTGTACAACTACTGATATTAAACTGGTGCATTGGAAATATTTTCCGTAATATTTTTCAAAACAGATTGATTTGTGTAGACAGACGGAGAGGGTGTTGCAGAATTGGAGGTTGAGGGAAAGTTTAGTGACGAATTAGATCCAGTAATTGAAGAAACTAATTGATCTGCTACATTTATTCGATTTTCTATGTATAATTCTGCTACTTGAGAAGACTTCCAGCCCCCATGTCTTTTTAATGTTGTAATATCCGCACCTGTATTTACCAACGTAGTCGCTGAGGTGGGGAGGAAACAGTAGCCAGTGTTTAAACTTCCTTGTTTTTTTTATTTTTGACATATCGCTATCGTGTTTCACAATATCGTTGCTTTTAGCATCGAATATATTTCCCAAAGAGTCGATGATTCCCATTTTTTTTTTAAATGCAATTAAAACACTTTCGGAAAAGAAGACAGTTGTCTATATTTGATGTGGGTACTCGATTTTGTCATTTTAAAATAATATATTGTTACATTGTTGTGATTTAAATTTGCTGGATGATGACAAATGGGAGAATAAAATGTAATATAACTAATTAGTGTTTTATATTTTTAGAACAAGAAACAAAATTTTCTAATGCCTTGAAAGGGACCAGTTAAGTAATTGCTTATTATATTTTCCACATGAATAGAAAGTAATGAGTTAATCACTAATCACATAAAGAGCGGCATCTCTATATTGAATCATAAGGCATTTAATCTAAATCGTCTATATTTATTCACCATTGGCTGATACTAAAATATCTAAAAATATAAATAGTATTACTTTGACGCGATACTGGATAGGTGTTGAATCCTACCAGCAGGACCCTGTCATTTCTGGTACCTGGTGGTGTGCTTCTACTCCAGCTGAATCTCAGTGGGCGTGGTTCTGTTGCTAAGCAGCGAATGCTGAAGGCCCACTGTAAACTGACGCGCCAGTGTCACTAAAGCTCGCTTGCTGAAAGCTTCACAGAAAGCTCCTCGGAATTACGCTGTTTGTAGAATCGAAATTACTTTTGACAGTTGTGGAAAAACATTGTGGACTTAGGTGTTTGTGAAACCTGTAAGTTTGCTGTTGTAGGTGAATTGTAGTCGTAATCTTGTAAATAATCGATAAGCAGGTAACAGGTGGTCTGAATTTTAGAAGTATTTGGAAAGTTATGACGCTCGCAGGAAAAATTACACGTTTTTAATCCTGTTAATGTTGCGTATGGTAGTAATTCTGCTAATGCAACAACGCCCTTCCGGTATTTAATACCATTCTTGCTTTGTAGAGAGATAAATATTACTTCTAGACGTAGTTTCTTTTAGCTTTGCTAAAGCGAGAACAAATTGTGACAAAGTTACACGATTTAGTAATTATCTGGCAGATAATTGCTTTTAAGACGACGCTCGATTTTCTTTGCCTTTCCGATTAAATACGCCCAGCAATGCATTCGAATATTTCCAGCGAATTAGTATTTGAGTTGTAATGCAACTGATGTTAAAATAAATATTAGAATGAATTTACATGAAATATAGGTCGTTTCAGTGTGTAAATCAGGAGCATGAAGCCTTGAATGTAAGATCGTACACGATCTGTTAAAGGTTCAGAGAAAAGTGTATTGATAATTATATTGATCTTACAGGTCTTAATGTTTTTAAATTAGATTTTTTTTTATTTCAGTTATTAAGGATATCAAAAAGCAATCAAGTCGGTCAAGAAATTGATCATCATTACCTAATTTACTTTTTTATCTTCATATATTACCAACTAAAATATTACTTGTTGGTGAATCCGTAATTATATCTATTTTTTTTTACAATCCCGTAGACATTTCTAGCGCAGTAAAATTGTCTATAATTCAATTTGATAACCTTCGTTAATGTTTTTAAAGAAATCTTTCCATCCTATGATAAAAACGCACCTATTTAATTCACCTATATTTATAATGGGGAAATAAGTTATTATTAGCATTAAAAAAAGAGACACATAAAAGTGGATTCTATGCACTTTTAGTTTAGTTTATTAGTAATAACAGAACCATTTCTCACCATTTATTTTCTGGGCCGTCACGAAGAATTACGAAACCACAAAGCACTCCACAAATGGCTGGTCTCAACATTACGAAGATGAAATTTGTGGCAGGGATTCTAATCAATCTCACTCCTTGCTTCCATCATAAAATTACGATTAATTTTTAACAATATTTCAAGCATGAAGATGAAAATTCCTTTTGAACAACGCTGAAAATGGAAGCATTCAAGGCAGGTACTAGATTATTATAAATTTTACTTTGAGCATTCCTTATTCGAGTTCGCTGTTCATTTATTTTATTATTTGTTGACTCATCTCCTATTGTAATGAAAGTAATAATATATGCTGCAAAAATATCCTCATTGTCGATTGTGATGTCTGTTTTTTTGGTCGAAACTTGTATCTCCTTTCTGTATCAGAATATTCTCTATTGAATTGAAGTATTTTGTGACCTATTTTCAAGATTTACTTTTTTAATTAAAAGTTAAAAAGGTCAAAACGAATAACCAACAATTAAGTAGTACTTATTTAGTTTTGTTAAAATATATTTTGTTTTTGTTACTTTCGATTTTTTGTATTAAGAATGACCCTGGATTGTATTTATGACGTTCATCTGGTTTAGTCTCTAAATGACTGTTATATTGAAAACTGCACAACTTACAGAAGTCTAAACTTCTAACTTAGTGTTAATTCAATTTTAATTCTTCTTCAAAGACAAAACAGAAATTACTTGATGTATGGAACGTAAACATTAATAATTAATCTGATTAGGTTTGAACAGATTAAACTAGTTTTTTGTCCAGGAGTGTATTGTATGTAAAGCCAGAATCCACTCCCAATTATTAATTTGTTGTAATGGGAGTGCCAGAATGCACATTAAAATGTGATTAATCTTAGCGAGCAATTTACAGATATCGATAGAACCAACGCAGTCAATTATCTTTATCAATAATTGATTAGAATCATAATTCATAGAGATAAATGCCTAAATTTAAACTATATTGTGTTCTATTAAGAATCGTTTCATATTTAATTGAGACTGTCCACCCAGAAGGGCCTAAGTTAGGAAGTTGAAATTATTAGGGATTACTTGTGTTAATCTAAGAATTAAACGATCAGAGTTTGGCCAAAAAATATGTTACATCAGCATGGTTGTTAATACATTCCCTATTTCGGTGGGGCATGCTTTTATTCACGTTATCAATTTTCTACCGTAGTTGCTGTAGGTTACGTTGTAACTCGCCCACTGTGGTAATAGGTGAAGCTACAGCCCCAATGCGGTAACCCTTTATATTCCACACATGTTCTATGCGATTTTAGTCCACCGGCCGGAAAAGAATTTGCACATTTTCTTTTTGTAGCGCCCTCAAAGAATACAATATGTAATATGAAGCCTAGCGTTTACCTAATACTGAACATTGTGTCAAGGTCATTTAACATGCGAAAAAGTATGGGTGACCTGTATCTAACATCAATAGAAACCATACAGGGTGTCTCAAAATTAAGGCATTCCGAGTTCGGAGTGTTGTAGTGTGTAAATAAATAAATAAATAAATAAATAAATAATGACTTTATTAAGGGGCGAAGTATAGCACAATGCTACTCAACTTAACCCCTTGGATTAAGAAGAAAATTACAAAACCTTTTTTTTAATTACCCTTTACAACATATTTAAGTTTGTTCAATACGGCAACATTGTGCAAACTGCATTTCGCACCTTTTCAAACCTGAGTTAGAAGCGTTGCTAAGTTATGCTATATTGGGTTTTCATTACCAATTGAGAAGGCAATAATTTCAGCAAAATTTTACTAAAGTAATTGTTCTTTCTGATGGCATGTTGTGTTGCTCTCTCCAACATTATTTCGTCGTCGTCCAACATCATTACGGTCACAGCAAAAATACGATTTGACATTGTCCTCAGTCAGAAGACGTCGGAAGTCTACACCATTCAACCCATTTGGCATAATGTGAGGTCCAATAAAATCAGTTCCCAAAATTCCTGTCCACACGTTAAATGCATAATGGACTTGGTGTTTTCCTATTGTAGATGAGGTGTGGATTTTACAGGGCCCAGTAATGCAAGTTAATATCAAAAAACCCAATTTTTGTTGACAGAACTTGTCAAGTAAAATTTATTGTTGGCGGTCTTTTCCCCGGCAACGAAATAATATTCCACCCTTGCCGTCTACAACAAGATAACATTCTAGCCTTGTTGGCGTTCTTTTTTGACTAAAATTTGCGAAAATTGAATATTTTTTTACTCCGAGTTAAATTCACTGTTTTAAGAATATTTGTTGGATTGTTATTAGGCATAATCATGCTCATAATAAATAAAAATAAACCCCCAAACTCATAGCCTTCATTTGAAGATAACTTGATGTAAAGTCTGCATCTTCAGACCTAAAATTCTTTGTAAGGAGAGGTCGCCGAGTTTTTAACAATTTTTCTCTTACTTCTGGTAAGCTCTTCCACAACGCTCTAAACTGGGAATGCCTTAATTTTCAGACACCCTGTATAATAACACCAGGTGGTGCGCCCCCGTGGCCATAAAGAGCAACTTCTAAATTTTGGTTTTCTCCGAGAAATTTTCTCACCCTTGTCATAATTCTGCCAGCAAGCTCGGATATGATTCATCCATCTGGTGCTTTGGTTCTTGGCACTGCTGGAGATAGGCGCTCCGATGAATTATTGCAGTGAATAGTGGTCGTCAAATTCGAAAAAAAAAACGAGGGACAAAAAATGTGATATGCCGATGAACCGTACGGATGTTCTTTCTTTGTCTTACAATCAGACCAACCACTCAGTCATCCCTAATTGTAGTAGTAGTACATAGTAGTAGAAGACGTCCACTAGCCCCAAGATGGTGCTGCAGCCCAGAATATACGAGTCCAATATATCCATGAAATATACAAGGTTAGTCAAAAGTATGGAATGGGCGGTTTATCTCCGTAAATATGAATTTTATGACAAAATGTCTTTGATAAAAGTTTTTTTACTAATTATTCTCTATTTCTTAACCTGCTCGTCAACGCATTTCCATGGAAACGTAACTGATTTTTGTTTTTTGAATGGCAACCTAGTAATTTTTTGCAGAATTTTGTTCCTCTTTTTTTATTGAAATGACCTGGTATTTTTTTGTGTGGTTTGATAACAAAATTTTAGAGAAAATGGCCATAATACTTTATTCAATCAAATAATCTTTCACTTAAATTAAATGTTCAAACTGATGCTTAACAGAAATGTAATCTGTCATAAAATTTACGTAACGAATTTTGTAGCCAGTGAGGTGGTATTTCTGCGATTCCATGTCTGATTTTGACTTCTAAATCTTCAAAATTTTGGGGTTTTTCTTTGTAAACTTTAGTTTTTAAATGGCCCCAGAGGAAAAAATCTAAGGGGTTTAAATCGGGGGACCTAGCAGGCCATTCAATAGGCCGCCGACGTCCTATTCAACGGCCTGGAAAATGTTATCCAGAAATAGGCAAACATCAACCCTATAATGGGGTGGAGTGCCGTCTTGCTGAAACCAAATATCTCGGTTTGGCATTCTTTGACGATCTGCATCCGGAAATAATTGTACAATATCGAGTACAGGATGAACGTTGTTAAATAAATAACAAACATCTTGGTGTGAACGTTGTCGATCTCCATAACTAACCATCATGAGGATTTCAATTCTTTCAGTTTCACTAAGTTTCACCATGTTTACAAATTAAAATAAAACTATTCTTATTAAATTGATTTGTTAACTTATTGAAAGGTACTTCACAATGACATGAAAAATACCATTAAAAAAACAGAGGCCACTATAATTCTTTGTAGAATTATCATCACATGAATAAAAAGCATTACTAAAAATTCGAGAATCTGATTTGATATCAATTTTGTCGTTTATTAGAAATTATGATTTTACACAGAAATTTTGTTATGAAAGGATATTAAAAAAATACCAGGTCATTTCAAATAAAAAAAGAGAAACAAAAATCAGCAAAAAAATTACTAGGTTGCCATTCAAAAAACAAAAATTATTTACGTTTCCATGGAAATGCGTTGACATATAAAAACAACGAGCAAATTAAGAAATAGCGAATAATTAGTAAAACAACTTTTATTAAAGACATTTTGTAATATAATTCATATTTACGGAGATATACCGCCTATTCCATACTTTTTTACATACCACTTTTGTGAATATTTGAGCCCTTTCAAACAATGATAATTACTGGTAGGGTGGCGAAATTTACAAATTTTAGAAAAAAAAAATACAAATTCCACAATAGTATATTATTATACGAGTTCCTGTGTAAATTGTGTCCTTTCCGGCACTAGGGTTTTAAAAAAGCACGAGTGAAACGAGTGCTGTTTTAAGCCCCGAGTGCCGGAAAGCCCCTAATTTACACAAGAACGAGTGTAATACAACGTTTTATAGTTCGACACCACCTTGGCAAGTCTTTAAATTGCTTAAAATTCATAAAAATAGTGTGACGTTTATCTGACATTTTATTTTTACATGACAGAAGAGTGTTCATACAAGCGAAAATTTGAAAAATCTGACAGTGTCGAACTATAAAAATCTATTTTGTCAATTTTGTTGGCGACTATAGTTATTACAAAGTAAACAACATCGAAATAGCTATTTTTGTTATAAGTACCTAAAATGCAGATTTTGAGGACGAGACGGAGCCCAGTCTGGAATAGCAGATGAGTCCGCAAAAACTTTTTAGGTACGTGTAAGAAACAAGGTTTTTTCCTTATAGCTCCCCAAATATGTAGATAAAGAATATTTCATTGTGATTCTTGGAACCTTCGATTTTACCATATCCCTCAGTTCTCAGTTCTTCACTCATATCCCCAAATCAAGACGGTTGTGCAAGACGTGGACTTTAAGGCTCATGAGACAACCAAGAGTTTTGAACTTTTTTATCATATAGCTACGATAAGTTCATAGTAAGGGGCTTCCACATTGCCCAAAAACTTTCACAATTTCTTTAAATGATATCCAAGCCAAAAACAAATATAAGCAAGTCATTTGCCATAACTAAGCTAGAATGGGTGGGAATTGTTCAGAGATACTTGAAAATCAGGCTTGCAAATAAGAAGATTAAAGACAGATTTTTTTTAAAATATACAAATGGACGCTGTTGTAATGCTCCTGTGGGAGTTAACACAATCGGTAGTGTTCCAAGCCGTTCTGCGACTTTGTTGGCGAATAAAGGTGGAGACATTTTAACCCTAAAAAAACAGGGGGGATGGAAGTCCTCAGCTGTTGCTGAGAGCTATGTGGCCGATTCGTTAAAACGAAAAATTGATATTGCTGATATGCTATCCGAACCAGGACCTTCCACATCAAAAAGAACAATCTTGGAAATGAACACCACAAATACTGTAGAAACATCAAAAACTGTAATGGAAGCAAATCAATTGATGCCCGGTTTATTTTCTAGGGTGGAAAATTGCGGTATTACTGTAAATATTTATAATAATTGCAATGTTAATAAATAGTTTATTTCAAAGTTACATTCACATTATTGACATAAAGATAGGTGCAGGATAGTGTGCCCGACGCGGATTTTGCCCTAAAGGATACGGGAGGTGTAGGAATGCATAAATAGCATAAATAGGGCATAATTCCTAAAAATATGAGAGAGGTTATGTTTTTTGAGTGTTTTGTTTACTTACCTTAACTTTTTCATTATCGTATTCTTGACTTGTTTTACTTTTAGTTCAATGACTTCACCCATTTTGCCATATTATTTATGATTAGACGAACTTACCTTAAGTGAAGTCCGATCATAATTATATGACCGCCTTTTTACTACATGATCATGTTGGTAGTACCTCGATTTGGTACTTGTGTGGAGCACTATTTTAAAGAATCAAATTTCGCGCCCGTACTGACCACCCCAGGGTTGCCAGGACGGAGGCGCAGCCATTATCTTTAAAGCATAGGAAACCATAAATTGTTTGGGTGGGTTTTCTGGGTGGGACTGATCATGTAGTAAAAAGGCGGTCATATAATTATGATCGGACTTCACTTAAGGTAAGTTCGTCTAATCATAAATTATATTTCCCGCCTTTTTACTACATGATCATGTTGGTAGATGTTTAAAGTATGTTGACAATTTATGAGTTTAGTAGAACAAGTTTTAATCACGTTACCAGTTAACCCTTGTGGGGTCCGGTCTTAACCTACATTATCTCGATTTACTAAATTTAATACTGTCTCCGCAAAACAGTCTGTAGTGACAATTTCCCTATGATAGAATTTTGCGAAGACGAGAGAGTCCTGAGTCCACCCTGCAGTCCTTCTAATTTCCTCAATGTTCACGCCTGCCTGATGGGCTGCTGACGTGCTTGCATGCCGTGTAGAGTGGGCTCTAAACTTCTTTACGTCGATCCCGCTCTCTGCAAGCATATCCTTTATCCAACGACTTAAGGTCTGGCTGGTACATTTTGTATGAGGTTTTTTGTGGGTAACAAATAAACAATCAGTCTTTCTGATGTTTTTTGTCCTATTTATATACTCTATCATTGTCTGGGCAACACAGATGTTTTCACTCTTCTTATAGAATGGTAATCTTAACATGGGTTGAGAATTGTTTGGTTTTGACGTCTTAATTAGGTCCGAGATCGGAATTAATATCTCGTTAGGTCTCTGGGTAATATCTGCTGTTTTAATTAGAGCAAAAGTTTGCACTCTGTGTGCTGTGGTGAGGGCTAACAGTGTAATAAGCTTCTTACTTAGTAGCTCGAGGCTTAACTTTTGGTTCTTGTCCAAAGATTCAATGTGTTTTAAAACAACTGCAGGGTCCCAGGTATAATTATACCTCGGTTTTGGTGGTCTTGATCTAAACACTCCCTTAAGGAATCTCTTGATCATTGGGTCAGTTCCAATCTCGGGCCCCATCACCAACGATAAACTAGATCGTAAAGTATTGAGGGATTGATATGATGCCCCGGCGGTGAAACTATAAGTTATGCAACTAAGGGCTGTTGTTGTGGATCGTTCATACGGGTTTTTACGGTTTTCTAAGCAAAACTTCCACCAAGTCTTGAGGTGTGTTTCATACTGTTTTATTGAAGATGGTGCTAGAGATTTCATTGCCGTGTCAATTGAGGTATCTGGCATTCCTCGTTGTCTGAATGCTTCCCGGATAACCATCCCGCCACCAGGGAAAGTTTCTTCCACAGAGGGTGTGTACTCCTGTCGGCAGAGAGGACGAGTTTAGAGTCTGGTTCGAGGACCATTGTTTTCTTGCACATTTTTATAAACAGTGGGTACCAGGGTTGAGTAGGCCACCTTGGTACCACTAAAATACCCTCAGCTGAATCATCTTTGATTTTTTGCAACGTTCGTAATATAATAGAGAATGGGGGAAAGGCATAAAAAAAATAGGTTTCCCAAGGTATAGTAAAGGCATCTACCGCGAATGCGTTGGGGTCTTTTTTCCATGAACAGTATTTCAGACACTTTTTATTTATTCGTGAAGCGAACAGATCTATTACGGGTAAACCAAATTGCATTGTTATTTTATTATATGTCGTGTGGTTTAATTCATATTCTGTCTCGACTTGTAATGACCGTGATGCGAGGTCGGCTTCAGCATTGTCTTTGAAGGATATATAGGAGGCAAATATCCAAATGCTTCGACGCTCGCACCATTGCCAAATTTCCCTACTGAGATTCGCGAGTTTTGGGAACTGAGTACCGCCCATTCGGTTAATGTATGCCATCGCGGTTGTGTTGTCCACACGTAACAATATTTGGCAGTTATTTAAATTTTTTGCGAAGCATTTTAGGCCAAAGTAGGCGGCCATTAATTCTAGATAATTGATGTGATGACTCCTTTCCTCATAGGCCCAAAGGCCTTGAGATGATTGATCCTGGCAAACAATTCCCCAACCTTGGTTAGAGGCGTCAGAAAATATTTCAAGGGCGTAATTGGAGTCGCGAATACGACGGGTTGACGTCTGAATGTTTTCAATCCACCAAACAAAATCCGACTTTAAATAAGGATCTAGAAACATATTTGCGTGGTAGTTATTCTTATTACGTTGTAAAGCTAAGAATTTTTCTCTTTCGAAACGTTTTGTATATAACCACCCATATTCTATAGCCGGACATATAGCGACAAGTGAGCCTATTAATTTTGCAAATTTTTGTATTTTACATGTTGACATTCGTGAAATCTTTTGAATCAGATCCCTAAGGTTCTTACGTTTTTCCTCTGGTAAATATACTCTCATGTTTTGTGAATCTATTATAAACCCTAAGAACCTGCATTGTCTTGCAGGTGTCAAACTACTTTTATCATAATTAATTACAAAGCCAAGTTCTAAAAGTATCCTGGTCGTGTCATTAATATTATTTATGCAATCTTCATAAGAGCTGCCAAACAATAAAAAATCGTCTAAGTAAACAATTGATAGATAACCTAAAGCCCTCAAGCTAGCGATCACTGGCTTCATAATTTTTGTGAAAACAAGCGGTGCTGTTGATAAGCCGAAAGGTAAGGCGTTAAATTCATACAAGTTTGAATTAAATTTGAATCGTAAGTATTTTTTGTACTGCTTGTGAATAGGGATCAATAAGTACGCATCCTTCAGGTCTATCGATGCCATGTAACAATTTTTTTCTGTTATTCTGATTACATCCTTGAAGTTCTCCATTTTAAAGTGTTCAGTATCTATAAATCTGTTAAGTGATTTTAAATTTAAAATTAAACGATTAGACCCATCGGGTTTTTTAACTAAAAAAATGGGAGAGATAAACTGACCCTCAGTAGGGGTGCATTTACAAACAGCTCCTGCTTTAAGAAATGTGTTGATACAATTATTTATGTCAGCGAATTCTTTTTGTGAAATAGTTTTCTGTTTCGGTATAACTGTTTGAACTACTGTTCTGGCGAATGGAATTTTATAACCTGACACCCATTCCCTTATAATACTATCAGTTGTGATTTGTTGCCATTTTTGATAAAAAAATTGTAATCTGCCAGCGTGAATGCTTACTATTGGCGGCGGTAATCCTTGTACTTGTTCTTTTGAGTCGAAGTGGATGGTCTCTGGGCTGGCCTGTTTCTTCGTTGTTGTTGTCGTTGATGTTGTTGGTGCTGGTTGTGGTGCTGCTGTTGTGGTCTGCCCTGACGATAGTAACGGTTTTGACTTTGTCGGGGCAGACTTCCGGCGTTTTTTGGAATATTTTGTTGTTGTTGTTGAGGTTTGACTTTTCTCCTTAGGTTGAGAGATGAGCTTTTTAGTGTTTTAAACTTCGCAATTCGTTCTCCCAAATTTTCGCCGAATATCCAGACATCTGTGGGTGCATTGTTCATTATTTCGACTAAATTGTTGTCGAGGTTTAAACTTGCGCCGATCAGGGCTCGTCGAGATTGCGACTGTTTATAAAACACGTCACATAATAAGCGAGCCACACCGTTGAGATTCTCGATTTTTGATAAATCTTCGGGTTTCGGTTCGCCTTCTAATAATAGGGTTAATTCCTTGCCTAGTCCTGTTAGGCAAGCGGCTATGGATGCCTGAATGTCTGCCAGCCGGGTGTCCCTTTGGATCGACGACTCAGATAAATTAATCCTAATCTCTGGATTAATCTTTGGTGCTGTCAGAATATCCATATTTTTCGGCGTTGGGTATTTCTTTGTAGCCTCCTCCTTGTTCTCTATGCCTCCTTGAAGAAGCCCTTTCCACAACGTCGCTAGTGAGGGGTGAATTTCGGGTCCTGCGGTTTGAGGTGCAGCGCCCAAAATTCCCAGGGCAGAGAGTATTTCTGGTTGCAGGGTTGTCATTTCTAAGGGACAGATAATGTTTTAGCATAGGCAACCAACTGTGCACCAATTGTCATGAAATTAGGTTATGTCAATTGACCCCAAATTCTAAATTAGTACTTTATTTGAGCATCTACCCATACCTTACTAGGTACCTTTGCTCTCATGACATACACTCAGTCACTTACCCCTGGCGCCCCACCGGGGGTCTGTAAAAAATATATCCCTTACTAGGTATATATTTTGAGCTCAGATGACATAATCTGTACGGATTATAAACGATAGCGGCTACTGGGCTACGTTATTCATGTTCCTGACTAGGTAACATGGGTGAGCTTTGTTTGTACCTTGAGCGTCTTGTGGCGTGTCGGGTGGATCATTTCTCGATGATTTTGAGGAGGTTCTGGATATATGTGATCCTAATCTTGTCCGGGACCCATCTCCTCTTGAGAAAGACGAGGAACTAGACCTTGAACGGGCTCGATCCCGTCTACCACGATGGCGTCTTGAGCGGCTACGACTCCTGGTTCTGGAGCTACGAATTGATCGAGACCTCCAGGAATCATCCGAGCCTACAGGTGATGAACGATCTGGTGATAGGTGATATGACCTGTATTTTTCCAATTTCCTCTCGAGCTTCTTAATTTTCCTGGATACATCATCGGATTTTCTTCCCATTTTGCAGCGGTGATAAAGCGTGTCTTAACCACACAAGCACTAAATGAGTAATGGCTGCGCCTCCGTCCTGGCAACCCTGGGGTGGTCAGTACGGGCGCGAAATTTGATTCTTTAAAATAGTGCTCCACACAAGTACCAAATCGAGGTACTACCAACATGATCATGTAGTAAAAAGGCGGGAAATATAATTGTATTTTATGAGAGTAATAATCGCAATAAATTAACATTTTTAGATTGAGACATTGTAAATTGACAAGGTAAATAGGCAACTGAGATGCTTATTATTTATACCACGAGATGGTGCGCCTTCGAGTGTCTTTAAATTGGTCATTATTATATCTTAGAAACTTATTCAAAGGCAGTTAAGTGCGGTATCTTCTTTCAAAATATACGACCAATATTTATCATAAAGGATCTTTTTTTTGCGCGTTTCTTAAAGAAGAAAATTTTAGACTATTTTACCGCTTAAAGGCGGTAGGTGACAGCTTCAAGTGTAAAAAATGGGTTACCATGGCTGTCTAAAATATGGTAGAACGTAGTTTACAACTGTCAAGGCTAAAAATATCTTTTCAAGATTCTTTGTTGTTTCAAAAATAGAACTGTTGGATAGAATAATCACACGTGACCGAAATGTCATTGTAAGATCGTGAGATGTGTATCACTCGCAGACAATAAAGCATTTCTATCACTTGTAATACAATCCACTTAAAATGTGAGAAATTAGTGGGCTTTAGTGACTTTTTATTTATTATTTTCGGAATCAGCACACCAAACAACATAGGAATTAGGTAAAATTATTGAAAAAGTTTTTTCATCGTTGGCCTGTGAATTCTCACATGGGTGCTGGGCGGTTTGCAACATTTTGCAAAACACTAACACAATGCACAACATTAATGGAAATTAGGCACACGGCGACTTGGGAAGTCTTTGTGCTTCGGCGGAATTTTCTTGACCTTCTCCGTAAATTAATACCATGTTCGTGTATTTGCTGTTAGAAAAAGCCGGAAATTAATAAAAAAATCAACTAATGTGAGCTTTTAAGTGGTCATGTGTGCTTCTTCAGAAAGCGCCATCTTTGCACTAATGGCCGACGCTTCCGCTCCCAAGGGTGTTTATTTCTTGCCTATTGTTACCTCTATAATTGGAGTTCATTTTTAAGTAATTTTGACCGACTCCTTTGAAATTTACTTTCCTGCGTCTCGTAAAGTTGAAGTCTTTTGTTTTTCAGTAATTTGATTTGTGTGATGGGTTCTCATTGTTGCACAACACCATCCAATTATAACTTGCAAAGAAAATTCCTCCGAGATGTTTCAAAGTGCTGAGACGATGTTGCGAGTGCGTTACGAACGTTTTTGTTTGGAATCTAAGATTATGTAATGCTTTTCGTGCCAGAAATTAATATTAAATTAAATTTTGATGTGGTTTGGTTAGCATATTTTTACATGTTTCAATATTAATTTGTCGGCGGCGTCGTTCCTTTGCTTGTAAGACGAATAACTTCGAGAAGGCTCTTCCTAATGGATTTTGGTGGTTTTTAGAATACACACTTCTAGAAGTGTAATTATTAAATAACATTACATTACAGAAACATAGGAACACTTCTTGCTGGTTCGACCGTCCATTTTATTACTAAATTTGAGTTAGAGGAAAATTAACCCACAGTTTCGTTCAACTTCCTATAAACACCCGTGAGCGCTCCAATTAATTTTCATCCAAAGCGTTTTCTCACATGCAACGTTATTAACCGCTGTTACTTTGTAAATGTAAATGTTGTAATCCAGCTTCATTTAATAACACATCCCAAGCTTGAAATCATATCGCAGCTCACTGATAAAAATGTGAAAAACTGGGGATGCTTGTCGGATATGATTAACGATCCTTAATCTTTGTTTTCCGTAAGTTCAAACTTCCAAGAAGTTGAGCTTCACTTTTGGCGGTTTGGAGGAAGCTTTAACGCAATTTAAATTAATATACCTTCTATGTGGTGTACAAGAAATGAATTGAGCTTGTTAATTATGATTGATAGTATATACTGCCAATTTTACACCACTTAATCACCATAAATACGTCTAATCAGGGATGATGGATACAATAAATTAATAGCTTTGAGATTGGCGGTTCGTTGATGGAAAGTTTTAAGTTATCACGTTTTTCTGTTTGCGTCGGCACAATCTGCAGCGTGTGACTTCCTTGTGATTGCAAATTGGCTTTATAGATGTCTAAATTAATTAATTATTTCATCGCTCGAAGCCTCTCATTTTAACAGAACAAACATTGGGACGTGCAGAAGTGTTTTGGGAGGTTTATGAGGCGAGTCGCAGAGTATACTTTTTCTACAACCATATCTCTCGAAATTATAATATATATAGGGTGTATCAACGGGTACGCAACTCCCCAATGTCATATAATAGGGACCTAAGATACATAATAATTAGTTACATTATCATTCACCTTAAAAAACTTTTTTACTACAGTATTGACAGAACAAATTTAACTAGGTGCACAAGAGAACAGTTCTTGCAGAAGTTGGTAAATTTTCCGCAATAAACAAAGCCGAAAGTTACTTCCAGGGACAGCCGAATTGAGAGTTAATCTCAGGAGAGCAACCCTTGTCGAATCACAATGAAAGCCGAACTTTAATACCGCACAAAAATAAATTTGACATGAAACCATCTAAGTTTGATGCCCTCGCTATTTGTTTTCGTCAAAAAATGTCGCTCCAAAAGTTTTCACTACCGAATAAACTGTCTGATCGAGTAAGTTTAGTCAGAGCAGCAATATTGATTGTCATGTGGTTTGGACGTCCGGCAATCCCAAATATCCGCGCTAAGTTGGGAAACTGATCGCATTATCGTCGAAGATACTTTTTTAATACATCTGCGAAACTTATTTCGAGCTTCATCTAACTTCGACGGCAATTTGTCGTCCAGACTATGTTTCTAGGTTAGTGGTGGTTGCCGTAGTAACTAGACCAGACCGTGTACAAGAAATGTTCTCTTTCATGGTCGATTCGATGCTAAATTGCTGTGGAATATCTGATACAGGATTTATCTGGCACAGGAGAGAAGCAAAATCAGTTAGCAGATGATCGTATGAAACGGGTGAATTACTTTAGAATTTCAGACATCTTAAACCTGTTTCTGAATAAACAAACGGGAAATTTCAGGCTGAATTTGAAGCTTTCAACGATACTTGAAGCGACATATTGCGAGGCAGCGTTTACGGATATATAATCTAACACGAAAGGCTCCTCGCTCTTATCCCTAATTATCCCTTTACACAGTATTGATAAAGACTGAAAGTTTTTGTAAAAAAACCTTAGTGGAACGACTTTATTCATCTTAATTATAAAAGTAAATATTATGCTCTGGGTAGGAAAGCAACTTGACTTGTTTTATTTCAAGTGGTTTTACGAACACAAACAGATTTTAATTTTTTTGTGATAAATAAAACGCCATGGATATATAACTTGTTATGAGAACAACTAGCTATAGAGTATAATGTGTCGGCACTCTTTGATTCACGTCGGCAAACCTTTGTATAGCACGTGTCCATGTCGGAGAATAGGTGTTTTATAAGAACTCGTTTCTTTGCTTTAAGTTACTACAGAGGTGGCGTTTACCATAATATATCAATATATTAACATATAATATCAAATTATCGTCCTGATAATGACAAGATAGTTGTCAAGACTAACTGGCGCAAGTAGACGTTGTTATTTTTTATTCAATTCAATTCAATTCAATTTCATAGACAAATTGAACGAAAATCGGAATTCTTTAGTAGTGATCACTTTCGGCACTCTTGTTGAAGGAAGTGTAAAGGTCACACAACTAACCATTCATATTAAATTTACTTCTAGTCCTTTATAATATACAGACATTAGGTTAGCTTCCTGAGAGTGTGGAATTTGGTAGTTAAAAACAAAAAAATTAACTACCGTTAGGGCCAAAGTTGAAGAATGACAAAAAAAATCGGCCAAGTGCGAGTCGGACGTCGCACACGGAGGGTTCCGTACCACCCTACAATATTTAACACAGTAAAATTTTTGACCTTCACTGCTAACACTCACAATTCGCAAAAGTGGTATGACATATGTGTTGCCTATTTAAAATTTGGAAGGCGTTAGTGAATAAAATGAAACCCTTGTATTTCATTTTCAACTTTATTTTATTCTTATTATTTGTTTTTATAGCGCCCCGAAATAAGTACATTAATTTGAAGAGGTGGTAGAACTCATCGAGTACAACAACTTTTTCCTTTACCATTTTTTCCAAATCACGTTTTGAAATTACAATTTTACAACCCCCAAAAATAACGATAAGCTTATAGATTTCTGACACAATGGTAATGACCGTGAATTCTGTTGTTTTTCTGGGAGGAAGGAAATATTCACACTTTATTATCTTTACTTTTTGTGAACTTTTTTGTCGCTGCGTCCCGCCGGGGAAAAATGATAAGCGTAGCTACCTTTCTTAGATTACTTAGATTGCTTCACTTCACCTCAAGTTTTCAGTTTCTTTGATTAGTCGAGATCTCACTTACTCTAAAATCTCAATTTGCCCAAGATTTCCAATCTCCAAATTCTCAAATTCCAAAATCTTAAGTTTCTCGTGTTCTCAAGTTTGGTGTCTCAAGTTGTAGAGTCTTTAAAGTACTCATGTTGAATCTCCTGGAGGCAGCGTTTGTCCTCACAGTGGAGATTGCGTTCTATCCTGTTTCCCTGGATTATAGGGTCTCAATAACGAGAAGAGTATTGTTACTATACTTTATTTGAACGGTTTGACTACGCGTTTACATGTGTTATTTGTTACATGATTTTCTTATGAATCTTTTATTTTCTCACTGACTGAGAGTTTTGTTAAGACTCCCACTCAGTAAGATCCTAGGGGTGGAGCTTTTAGGGGAGGCCACGTCCTGATTGGCCAAGACCTACCCCGTACTCACATAAGATCCTACAACTCAAGACCCCAAATTTCCTAAAATCTCATGTTTTTCTGATTTTAATTATCTTCGCTTCTCAAGGTGTCAAGTTCTCTCAAATCTCAAGTTCAAGTTCCTGTAGTTCTCAATTTGTGTTTATCATGTTCTCAGGCTGGCAATTTTTTTAATGTTTAAGGTCTAAGGTTCACTTAGTTCTAAAAACTTTCAAGATCTCTAGTTTCTATAGTTTCTGTGTTTGGTTTCAAATTTAAAAATTCTTACGTTACTCAAGGTTTCCTAACATCTAGGTTTCTTAAAGTTTGTTAGTTCTAAGATTTCAAAAGTTTGAAGTTCATTTAGTTCTCAAGTTCTTAGTTTCTTAGATTACTAAAATCCGCGAGTTTCCTATAATCTCATATTTTCCAAGAAATCAAATTGCCAAATTTCTCAACTTCCGCGATTCCGTAAAACTCTAGGTTTTCCCGTATCTCAGGTTCCTTCACTTCACCCCAAGTTTGGTTACTCAGGTTTTCAGTTTTTGGTTAGTCAAGGTCGGAAGTTCCCTAAAATCTCAATTTGCCCAAGATATCCAATATCCAGTTACTCAAGTTCCTTAAGTTCTCAGGTTCTTTAAGATTTCAGGTTTTCAAAATCTTAAGGTTCTCGACTTCCCAAGTTTGGTATCTCAAGTTGTAAAGTTCTTAAGGTACTGATAATTCCAGACTTCTTAGAATCTCATATTTTTCTCCGCTTCTCGAGTTGTCAAGTTGTCTCAAATCTCAGGATCAGGTTCCTTCAGTTCTCAATTTGTGTTTATCAAGTTTTCAGGTTTTTAAAAATCTCAAGTTCGTCCAGGTCTTGGTTTCAAGTTCTCAAGTTCTTAGGTTACACAGGATTTCGAATTCCTCAAATTCGGAGGTTTCTCAAGTTTTCAGGTTTCAATACAATCAGTAAAATTTTTGACATTCACTGCTAACACTGACAATTCGCAAGAGTGGTATGAATTATGTGTTGCCTATTTAAAATTTGGCAGGCGTTAGTGAATAAAATGAAAGCCTTGTATTTTAACTTTATTGTATTGTAACTTTATTTTATTCTTATTATTTGTTTTTATAGCGCCCAGAAATAAGTCCATTAATTTGGAGAGGTGGTAGAACTCATCGAGTACAGCAACTTTTTCCTTTGCCATTTTTTCGTAATCACATTTTGAAATTACAATTATACAACCCCCAACAATAACGATACGCTTATAGATTTCTGACACAATGGTAATGACCGTGAATTCTGTTGTTTTTCTGGGAGGAAGGAAATATTCACACTTTATTATCTTTACTTTTTGTGAACTTTTTTGTCGCTGCGTCCCGCCGCGTAAAAATGATAAGCGTACCTACCTATTACTAATTAGTTTAATATCGGACTTCACAACAGGTTGTAGTTAACTGTTTCGTGATTTGTTAATTTTTGTGGTGGACAAAGTTTGTGATCTTGTGTAGTTTTGTTTCTAAATTTTATAAACAACGAATACTTCAGTTCCTGGAAGATTTGCCTTTATAAATCCGGACAACCGTGTGGTTCCTGAACGACAGACGGTGCCCTTTGTCACTACACTATAATATTGTACGAAATTGGTTGAATACGAATTTTCCCGTGTTCAACCTGCAGATGAAATGGAGGATTCTCTTATCGTAAGTACCTACTTTTGAGTGACAATTTTGTTATTAATAAGGTAATTAAGCAACGAAAATTAATGATGTGTAATTTTTATTTTGGTATCATGTTTTATTACATAAAAGTCTCTTCAGTTCATTTTCAATATCCCACAAAGAAACAAAAACAAAGTGAAAGTAAAGCATTTTTTGTATGCTTGGTTTATCAGTGGGGATTTATAGAAAAACAATCCACTAGCGGGTAACGAAATTCCTATCCACTTTAACTCCAAAATTAGAGGATTTAGAGAAAAAATGTATTGAGAAATTTGAAATTTTGTTGCTACTCACTCGATCTATATGCTGTTAAAATTAATGTACTTATTTCTGGGACAGCCTGTATAAGGATATCAAAACGTTTACACCTAAATTTTCGTATAATTGCCATACCAAACAGTGCGATATAGCACAAGCTGACAACTCTGTAAATGCTTGGGTATAAACATTGAATGCGAGAACCGGTGGGAGTTTGATTTCACGCAGTGGCGTCGGTGGAGTTGTAAAACATAATTAATACAATTAAAATTTTAAGCGAGCACTGAAGTATTTGTAAATACGTTTTCCAGGCTTGCAAATGATTTAGATAGAGTAAAGATTTGGCTTGAGATTTCATTTTTAATCTGATAATGCCGAAGAAACCGAAAGTACAGTTTATTACGCTACGCCACTGGCGGCCTGCTTGGGGAAAATAACAACACTGTCCCCACTATCAGTTCTTATTCGGCTTCAAAACAAACAATACTAATGGCGTGGCTTTGTTTTCTCCTCTTATATTATACCTCCATGATGCGAGCAAAGTTTAAGGTTAGGTTTATTAATGTCGGATGTAAATTTTGTTTTCATCATTTATTAAGACCCGATATAAATCATTCACCACCCCTCAAGTATAGGGACTCAATTTATTTTTGTTTTTGAAAAATGAGAAAAAATATTTTTACTGTTATAAGTACAGTCCGTTTTTTTTAACCACTGTGGTGCGAATGATAACACCCTAAAGTTAATTTCCTATACTAAAAGCATTACGTTGTTAACGAGAATCGAGTGTGAATTATTTGCACCACAATAGTTTAAAAAAATGGACAGTATACTACCAAGAACAGAAAATGCAGCCAACGAAATTTTGAGGTTATTAATTTGGCCTATTATTGACAACTGTCAAAAGTGACAACTATTCAGCAATTATTATGAATAACTCATGGTTTTGACAGTTCGCACTTACATACGTCAAGTGTGTCAACATTTTTGATTCACACTAGTGAATTATGTAAATTTTGGAAGTGTCTACAGTATGACGCTGTTCCAGTATTCTTTGCCCTCAGTTTATTGCTTAGTAAAATTATTATTTTTGAGTTATAACAAAAATACCTCTACAATGTTGTAATTAAACAGGAAGATGAAATGAAACAAAACTGCATAAAAGGCGGAATACATTTCGATTAGTTTCATTACTGATACCTTTACCGTTTTTACAGAGCATTACATGGTACATTACCTTTTACCGTTCTTTTTAGTCCATCTCATTTAATTTAGATGATCGAAGAGCAGTTTTATTGTGCAGCAAACCGGTCTACACCGGACTGTATTATTTAATTTAAGGGGAGTTTCACGATGCTGAGTTCTAGAATTCACGATTTCAATTACCTCTACGGACGTCTGATCCGAGCATTCAGACTTTTTGTTGTAGGTAGTTGTATTTTATAGTCGAGGAAAGTTAGAAAACTAGTAAATTGACGGATTTATTTATAACCTGTATAATCCCTCCCTTTTTGCTGTGTTACACCAAAGGGGAGGATAAATATATTATTCGTAACAATAAATCTTCATCTTGAATTTTTTGGACCAAGTTATACGTGCTTGAACTCTAGCAAAAACTGGTCTAGGCCGTAAATCTCTCGCAGGTTTCTGTAGGGTACAATCGGTGGACATAAAACTATTACAAGTGAAAATTCAACACAACAATCATCCAGGCCTTTCAACCAAGACAACTGTGCTGTCAATCAAAATATAGTGTCCCTCATCTTTTTATCACAGCACATAACCTTCGGGTAAAGATGTCAAAATTACATAAGATATTTTTTTCTTCTGACAGCTCACATTTTTAAGAAATGCTGACTTTAAACCTATGCATTTAAATATTTTCATGTTGTTTCGCATAAACAATTTAACCTGACCTAACATTGTAGACGTCAATAGGCAATGTCAAATGGCCAGTTTGTCTGTCGCTCAATTGAAAAAGCGTGTGCTTTGAAAAGTTTTTATGTCATTGAGGTTAGTAAACTGTCAAATTTGTATTTCGTGGACGATTTTTGGCCTTTAAAGAAAAAATAGGATGTTTTATTCCGAGAAAAGTGACTTGTCGTGGCGCGTCTGTATTTGCCACGAAAAGCCTCACTTTTGCTCCGAATAAAACAATCCACTATTAGACTCGTCGTCTTTCCAATGATGGCTTTGTAGCACTAAATTAATAATAATAATAATAATAAATAATTAAACTTATTAGGCAAAAAATTATTAATAATTATTATCTACCACTATCAAGTTGGATGGCAATATTTATTTGGCTTACATCATAACAAATATTATTTTGGGTATTATTGTAAACTCGTTAACGGATTTAATGGAAAAATTTAGTTGAAAAAGAGTAAAGTTAAAACTTTTAAAAATAAAGTTCTGTAAATAATTACAATTTCTCAAACGGTATAGTTTTCTACGTGTCCGTTCTGTAAAAAATAAACAACTCAGACCAACCCTCAGGTAAGGCAGTTAGCATGTCCAATATTTCCCTGAATTCGATTTCGATACTTTGAAACGGGTCGACAGTTGGTCCCACAAACAAAAACTTTATATTTAGTAATATTTTGAAAGGATATTAGAATGACAGGTGGAAACGTGGATTTGAAAACATTTTTTTAATGTGACATGAAACATTGAATGCCTAGTGGAATGAACAGTTTCAATTGTTGGACTTTTGTTTCGTTCTTGGATTGATATAACAGCTAGAAAATAATTACTAGCTACAAAATGTCTCCCAGTTTTATTAATTATCGTGGTAATAGAATGCAGAGTTTCAAATTTAAAAACCACACCGGACAAGCAATAATAATTTATCCAACTACATCACAGGATATAAAATCAATTAAATTTAAAAACACAACTACAGCAAGTAGGTTTTAATTGGTTGTTTTGAAAACTGACGGACAGAGGAAACCAAATAATGGTTTCCATATTAGCATTTTGATAATGAGGGTCCTAAAAAATCAGGGCGAAGCAATTCATATTACCAACCTCCATGATCCCCAAAAAATTTCAAAACAAAAATATTTTAATGAATCGCATTTCATGTACATCATTATTGTATGTATTTTTGTTTTCCAATATAATTATTGTTAATTGGCGCCCTATGATATCGTGAGAAGTATTAACATTTTTGGGTATGTCATTTATTTAATAATACATTGGAACAAATAAAATCAGTGTCGCCAAAAAATGTACTTTAATAACCAAAGAATCCAAGATAGTCTTCTTAGAACTAAAGAACTCAATTGAAAAAATATAAAATAAATTGCGTCTGTATTCCATAAAAAAAATTGTAATTGAACTTTAATCACACAAGATATTTCTTTTTTTTTAATATGACAGTTGGCAGTTAAATGTGCTTGTGGGTGGAGTTAATTACAGCACAAGGTGCGTAAAGCCTCTGTCACAATAATGTTGGTGTTAATGGTGATGTTAGTGTTAACCGAGATGGTAATGGTGACCTAGTGTTCACAATAATGTCTACGTGGATGTTAAGAAGATGTAACATTTAAAATTCTCGCCTTCTTATAGGCTGAGCTAACTTTATAATATCAGTTGATCGTTGGTGGCAGGTCAGAGAAAACAACATTAAGAAACTTCTTATTATTATTTGTGTTGTATTCAAAATTTGTTTCATACGGAAAATGGAATCGAATTACAACATTAAAAAATTTAAATTGTTAATGCTGCTGAAAGGAAAGGAAGAATGTGAAGGTCATTAACTTCAAATGTCATTCAATACAACACTGCGCATGTGTGAAATGTTCGAATCTGATTGGTAGATGTTAAGGGGAATGTTAAGAAACCCAGAATGTAACACTGCTAGTCTGAACAGGGCGTAGTCAGTGTTCGACCCGTTTAGCTCTAGTATTGGTCTTTCTATGCTATGCTATGCTTTTTTCGATGGGATTTTTGTATGAACTAGGACATTAAGGCGCGCAGTGAGTTTGGAATTAAAGTAATCGCGAGTGAAGTACACAAGTAATCTTGAAAGTTCTTACAAAACAATATTCATAACTACGTAAATAAAAAATGGGGGAGTGTATATCATCGTCGGAATAAGTACAATTACTATATATAGTGTTATCAATCAGTATAGTATCAGTTTCAAATTTCATTTGCATCAAGTGAATGATCGTGACGTTAAAAAGCAGTGTTCCAGTTTGTTGCTTCCCTGTCCAATTTGACATTATTTGTTCTACCATGAGATCAAAAATTATCTTGGTCAAGGGTAGTCACGGATTTTATAATTATGTAATTGTCGAAACTAATATCATTTTATGGGTGACGTCCTATGGCAGACAACTTTGACAACTAAGCTAAGACAACCGTTTTATATTTCATGACGACCCTTGACCAAGATAATTTTTGATCGCATGGTAATTTCCTTTAATTCCGTAGGTGGTCAGTACCGATGTGCTAAAAATAGTTTCTTTCTGGTTTTTCTTTAGAAAGTTTTTGTTTGTTTTTTGAGGTTATCGTTATTTCTTTAGATACCTCCCATACCAACTATAATTTATACTAGGTATGAGTGCTACCGTACTTATAATAAATTTTAAATACAAGAAGTAGTCAACACGGTGCTATTTTTTTTTTAATTCCATGTAGAAGTAGTTTTTTACTACGTTATTATTTTTTTGATTTCCTAAATAAATTTCCAAGAACGAACTCTTGAAAACCCAACATATAATTTTCCGTGAGTAAAGAAGTCTGTCGCTATGCACATTAATATACATATATCTACCTACTCTTTAAATGAAGAAGAAAACATTACGCACAGTCAAGCAGTCGAGATTAGCCCAAGTCAGGAAAATAAATATATTAAATTAATTCCCATTTTTCTCCTCTTATAATATTGTACTGCCATGTTAATTCCAAATATATCGGCAACCAACAATACACAACTCAAGCTGTTCCTCAAACTTTTTTTATTGGCTTATAAAATCTTACGCACCATGTGATCGTGTCGAATTTATGTAAGGACTGAATGGATTTGTGTCCTTCTTTTTTGTTTTGTTCACTGTGGTCTTGGAAAAGTTTTCAGGAAAATAAAATTCAAGACATTTACAATAAAGTCGATAAATTCCGAGAAAGTACAAAAATCATAATATTTATATGCCCGCTTTATATAACTGACGATAGGAACCACATATTTGGTTGATTCTTTTTTTGTTTTGTTCGTTATGCTCCCGATATAGAAACAACGCAATTGAATGATTTCAATTGAAAATCAAAATCGGGAAGATCTGGAAAAACAGTTGAAAAAACGCATTCCAAATTCCAAATTATAAAATTAAATTTGTTTTTACTTTTGTGTTGTTTTGCGACTGCAGTTTTCGACCCGTATAGCTCTAGTATAGTGTCTATGCCTAAAAAATCACTGCACTAGCGTTTCAAAAATTAATACAATTGGTGCGATGTTATGAAAAGCTCTACAATTTGTCAGCAAAGAGATATTGCGATGCCACACATATAAAAGCAAACTGTGGCTGAAGAATTAAATGAAGGTACGTAGTAAATATTCAATTAATTAATTTTTAAATTCGATTTATTTGCCAGGAAACTAATCCGGCATGGCTATTAAATTTTTATTTGGGGTTCCTTCGTCGTCAAGAATATATTATGCCATCACTGCTACATCCATCATAGAAAATTTCTTAAACATAGTTGCTCGGTTGTGTTTTTACTGATGATAAATAGTTTTGAGATTAAAAGATATGCCACCTGACCGAAACAAGACCGTTGGTGTATCGTACAGTGTGAATGGTATACCAATTTACTGGAGCGTGACCGGAGCGTCACCAACGATAGTATGAATCAAGCTTAACATTTACATTACCATTAACACTAACATTATTCTGACAGGACAGTAAGGATGTATTTACTAGAGTGGTTGTTACTACGATTGTCGCTATTTACATTAGCGGTCGTAGAAAAAGCATATTACACACTACTTTTCCGGTCGTGTGTAATATGCTTTTTACAACTCTTGCTATGTAAGATACTATCGTTATAAATTGTAATGTAATATTTTCTTTTTTTTCATCAGTATCTGTTGTTTCCAAATGGCGAATGCAGCTAAGTGACAGTCATATTAGTATATTTTAGGGAGTTCCAGAAAAATGCTTGTTCTTCGGCCTCGCAAGACAATTTATACACATACACACACATTTATACACAATAACCTAAACACCACATCTAGTCTAATAGATGTTTAAGTTTCGACTAGACTAGACGTCTAGGGATGGTCTAAATAGACTGTTTAACGACGTACAAATGTCCGGCAGGTAGACAAAAACATTTCATACAACTTCTACTAAATATAGACGAACAATTTTGATCTAAAACGAATATAAAAGTTCGTATTATAGACATACAAATATGATCTATTTATTAATATTTTAAACAAATAATATTTTGAATGGGAAATACATTTATTCATTTAAAAGTCACCCTCCCTATTTTGATGATGACTAGGTTATTGAGGTCCGAGGGCTTGTTTACAATTGTGAAATTGGTTAATAAGAAGATTCGATTTGACATAAGAACGAGAGGGCTGATCTAGAAAAGGCTAGTACAAAGAGTGATGATGTACGGAGCAGAAATATGGGGATGGAGGAGCAGGAAAAGCTGGAAGTAAACCAAGCTACGTACTATAATGTGAAAGAGACACGGATAAGATATGATGCAGGAAGAAGAGCAGTAAGATTCGAAAAAAGATTAAAATAAAAGAAAAGAAAAATAAAGAATTACGCAATGGAGGAAATCGGGAGACGAAGAAATAATGGAACAAATGTACTGAACGAGGTAGTCGAGACGGACCAAGACGTAAAGAAGCATTAAAGGAGAATGTGGATAAAACAGTCAAAAGGTATAATGGAAAATATACACTACACTAATAATTACAGATGACCTGCCGGTATACCTGACAAGGGAGAGTGAAAAGAATGATAAGAGATTAATCGCAAGGTCCAGATGTGGGAACGAACAACTACTGGAAAGAGAGAGACGAGAGAGGGTGCAGATTATGTAGAGAAGGAGCACAAACGATAGATCACAAAAGATAATAGTAGGGGAGCCCTGGATTCTAAATTTGCAGTTACTAAAGCGTCGTGGGGACCCATTGTGTTGTGAAGATTAGGTTCTAAAACGAAAAAAAGTTTGTACACGCGTTTTGTCTTTCTCATAACCGGGAGATATTAATCTGACGATTAACTAGGAGGGGTAGCAGTAAAAAGGAGTAAAAAAAAGTTATTCGAGCGTGTCAGATATTATTCAAAGGGAATGTTAAGTGCACTCAAAAAAGTGTACTATTCAAATGACTGACGATTTGGACGTGACCAAAAGTCATGACCGATTTTTGAAAATGTAAAAAAAATGTGACCTTGAAATACTCGAGCGCGTCAGATTTGTATACAGACGGTTCAACTTGATGCCCTAGTCGTCCTAAATAAGAATCTGACAATTATATGGAGGGATATTGTAAATATGACAATTTTCTTTTTTTTATTACTGGGTGTAATAAAAATAATATGTACTTAGAAAATTTAATCATTTATTGATATAAAATGGCTTTAAAAAATATTAAAAACAAGTATTTTAATTTTCAACCTCACTGGATTCGTCTTCGAAGTTGATTTCCACTTGTTCAACTTCCTCGTGATCTCGTGTTGTATAAAAATTAAATTTATTGTAATTATATATATGCAAGCCCAAATTCAGTGAAAATATATTAAAGTAAGGAAACTAAGTGCAAGAAATATTTGAGACCAGTTTTTAGACTTCTGGATCTGGTCAAGTATATACACAACAATGACTATTTTTCATACAATGGCGTTCTATATTACATATTTCATAGAATGTCAGTAGTTTCATATGCATATTATTCATTGTTTTACGAGCTACCGTCGCCCGACCATAATCTAAGATATTACTTGAAATGTTTTTTGGACCTCATGAGAGTGCAGCAAACATGTTGGACAACTCTACTTAACCTTTTTGATGATATTATTTTTTCAATGCCAAATTAAACAAGACCTCGATGTCAATGTGAAAAGGAGTGAACTGTTACCGGCATCTGTACGCTTCATCCTTTATTGACGGTTTTAGCTACATCGCCCCATGAAAATCGTAATAGGATTTCTTTCAAAATAAAATAAAAATGAATCGCGCTAGAGTATTTCGAGGTGACGTTTCTTTTTACAATTTTGTGACTCGCCCATTTTCTTATGTCACGCTCAAATTGTCAGATTATTGAAATATACACTTTGCTACATGTTTTTAACCTACCTTGTCTTAATCTGATCGAGTTTTTCTGAGGATCTCACCATATGATTTGTAATGAAAGAATGTGAGGAGCTGAGAGAGGAAAGAGAAAACTGGAAAGTACTGTTAGGAGAAGAAGGGAAAGGACTAATCTGGAAGAGAGAAGTATTAAACAGAAGAAACAACACAGAGAAAAAGAATTATTATTTATATTTATTATTGCATGGGAAAATGGAATTATTCCTTTCAAAGCCGGAAGGCAATAAAATAATAGAGTAGATGAGGTGCAAAAGTGAGGCTTTTTGTGACGTCTGTACGTCTGTAGGAAAATACACGCGCGCCACAAAAAGCCACTTTTCTCCGAATAAAAAATGCTATTTTTTCTTTAAACGCCGAAAAACCTACAATTTCTTTGATTTGATTGACCATCATTTGTCATTACCTATTGGCATATACAATGTCACGTTTTTCCGACGATTCAAGAAAAATATTGTTATTGTTAGATTATAATGTTCTAGTGCAAAGTCGTATTTAAAAAGAATCCATCCTTTTAATTTATTAAGGTAGAAAAATCTTACACATAGTTAATAACAAATTTAATCCAAAGCCCCCACCTCGCACTTCAATATGAAATTCTTATAATACTGCGACCCTATTCGCGTTCGAAATGATATGAGATTTTTGTATTATCCTCCTGAGCAGTTAATTGCTTCGTTTTCCATTATCTCCGATTTATGAAAATCTGCGACACGTTCTCATTTTTCTGGCGCACAGGATATTGCAGTGGTTGCTCGGTGTCAAGTTAATATTTCCCGGTTTAGTGGAACTTTCTGCAGTCATTATTTTTAATTTGCATCGCGTCAATTCCTCTGGGTGTCATTATCGCCGTCATCAAAATCGCAATATTGATTCATGACAGGAGGCAACGAGATACGATGAATCCAATAAAGTGGGCTTAATGTGATGAATATGCGTTGAATATAGGGCGAAAAAGGTGTCTTATTGAAATCATAATGCTGTAATGGGGGAGACGTTAAATTGGATAAAAAGAGATTTCCGGTTCGATGTGGGTGGAAGGAGTACTTCGCTTGTCCTTCTTAAGATAAATAACCTATATAAATCCTATTTGACTTTCCGATTTCATATACAGTGTTTACATTGTTGTACCTACCTCTTATTATCTTCTTTATATGAATTATATGAAAATTAATTACACGGAGGATGGAAGTTGACAGTGGTAGTGGAAAGTTACGTGGATGTAGTGATTGAAGTGTCAAGTAAAATTAGACACGCAGTTAATAATTCAATACAAAATCTGATTTAAGATCTTCACATTTATCAAATTCACCCTTTACTGTTCAACACGCTAGATAGTCAACCACATCCTATACGGTTCAGTAATTACTGCTGTAATTTAATTAACGATTAATTTGTTTTGTGTTCAACGGTTTTCTTAATTTTCAAACAAGATTTCTAGCTCCATTTTACAAAATATTTTGTTTGAAAACTTGAAAGTTGGCAGCAATTGGTTATAAGTGGTAAATGTTAGACAAAAGTATTATCTGGAGGTGATGAAGGAAATTTTCAATAATCTGCGATAATTGGATCCTTTGTTTTAGGACTGATTTATCGCGGAGCAGTTTTGTAAGGGTGGCTTTTATGGACGTTATTGTCTGGAATTTTCCTAAGAAAAATTTAGTAGCGAATGTAGAAGCAGATAAAAGTATTTAGTAAAAATCTCATTTGAAATATAATCTTAATTATGGTTGATTCGAAATCTCAGTAAGAAAAAACAATGTTAAAAAATCAATACACTTATCTCAATACAACAAATCCAGGCACAAAATTAAAAAGTCGCTTTACAGTGGCACAGATATCAAGATTGACGAGGAGCAAACAAGAGCTTTCCGCTCTTTGTGGAAAATCGCTGCCTTATTTCACTGATAAGTACCTCATTACTTTAGAAACTTTTATCTATTCCATTCTTGTACGCCTGGGATGTTTGCGAAGGAAATAAAGTAAAATTTGACATCATGTGGGTACTAAAACTGATTAATCTACTTTTAGTTCAGTTATTTCCTGAGGCATTGTCTCTACACCCGGTAGTGTCACCAAATATGTATCATTCTTTCCACCACTAAAGTTTTAATAGTAGGTGCTAACCTCCGAAGATTAAACCCATGCAGACCTTATGACGAGTATTAAAACACCGCCGTCAGAATAATACTTCGTAAAGTCGCACGATAAATTCACACAACTTCTTTGTGGAACTTATAATTAACGCAGCGTTAGTAACTTATCATTTCAAATGGAATAACTTCGCTCTTAATCTTTGCAGAAATTTATATTTTGTTCCGAGACGATGCCTCTTGCTATCTAGATTTGTCATGGTACAGTGGAAATTAAAAGCTTCGCTGCAAAATAAGACGAAAACTCCAAAAGATGTTTTGTGCTACGTCTGGTTGGCATGTGCTATCGAGCATTTGATACTGCACTTTAATAATCAATACTCATTATAGAAACAAGTCTTTTGTTGTGTCGCTAATAATTAATTAAATCAATTACTCGGATTCATTGTGTTACTAATGTACAATGAGTTGGATTATTAATTTATTATTACTCCATTTTCTTTAGTGATTTAATTTTGAGTTTATTATATGATTGAAATTACATAAATTTAATTATAGTAGTTTATTATACGAGTTCCTGTGTAAATTGGACGCTCTATGCCACAAGGGGTTTATAAAAGCACGAGTGAAACGAGGATGCCTTGAGCACTAGTCAGGTTATGTTGTTGCCTATTCATAGTTTGTTAATCGTCTTTAAGATAAATTAGTATTATGAAGTCTTAGAATCTGTTGTCTATGTATATGTATTAAATGTTTGTATTTCTAAACTTCCATTTACAAACGATACTGAAAAAGGAAAATTTATTATAATTCTTTTGCACTCAAATGAGGCACCTGTCTCTGCACTGCCGTAGAAAGATAAATAAAAACGAAACTAAAATTTAAAACCATACCCGAGAGCTCCACTCTAGAAAGAATGAAGTTTTCCTTTTTATGCACCATGTAAATGCTAAACAAAATTCACTTTTCTGTGATGGCCGTAAAATCCAGCATTAATATTCATGCCCGCGTTTTGCGGCAATCAGTTATGTCCGAATATACTATCAGTTTTGCAGTTAATTAAATTTTTCTCATAAATATCAAACGGACGTGTAAGCACGTACAGTACGATGCAATATCGCATACACTGCTCTTTTGTAGAATTTAATCGAATCCGGACTGAAATGTGTACGCCATATCAACAATAAAATTGCATCTAAAAGTATAAAGGGTCGTTTTGTCAATCACAAATCTTAAAAAGCAATAACAGTTTTGAATAGAAGCTAAAAAGCGATAACAGATCCAATAATCCGAATACCACATATTCAAAGCAGGTCACAATGTTTGGCCTATGAATATCGAATACAGTCTGTGCGAAGGGAGCAGTTGCGACGTGACCGTTCTGCGAATGATGGGACTCTTACGTCCAAAGGGAGATTTTAAGAGCACTCAACTCCGTGGATTCGTCAAGATTTAAAGGGACAAGGAAGATCCAAACTACTTAGAACTTTCGTTCCAACAGCCGCGGTTAGTCGAATTCTATTCCGTTTCTAAGGGCCACGTAATTTGTTTCTTCTTCAAAGGAGATTAAAATAGTAACAAAGTCGAAGAGATGTCGGTTTCAAGCGTATCTGCTTGACGGAACATCCAATTTTTATATAAACGTGTTTAGTGGTTCGAAAATAAAATTGTTAAGACCGCATCGCGTGCTCAATAAGAGTAAAGGTTTTTCCGCTTTACATTAGCAAAATTACAACATGCAAAGCAAAGGATGTGATTTATACGGGTTTATTCTTTACACTAGTCGACACTGCTCGCCAGAGAAAACGTAACATAATGGTTGCCAGACTTTACTAAAAGAAAAACTTCTATTAACACTTAGCACAGTAGTTTCCACAACCAATTTGCCATTAACTCTAAAGGCGCATCGGTTGGATATACCATATTGATGAACCGGTCTCCGGTTTCTATCCCATCCAACCGGGGTATTGGCTGCTGCGTCCAATAGGAACTCCATGACTGCAAGACCTCCGTTTATCTGGGGCCACCTATGGAACGTTTTTGATGCGACTCGTAGATGGCGCCACGATACGATGTTAGTAGACCAGTTGGTATTAATGTCAAAAAATTTACTACTATGGGTCAGGAAATTACAGGAAATTAATTTAAAAAAATTGTGGAAATATATTATCGATTTTTACGTTATTTTTAATTACTACTTATTTTGTTAGAAAGGAATCTTTTAATATTCCTCTTCGTCAGATTGTTCAGACGGTATATATGTTGGCGCCTTTTGATTTAGCTTCATTGAACCGTTTGGCTTATTCATCATATGACAAGTGTTTTTTTTTTTACAAAATTGCACTAAATAATACATATCTGTTATATATCATTTTATAGATTTGATGAATTCGGACCCAACGTTCAGCAAACAGCAGAAAATGATCCGTTAACCAATTATATTGAAAATCAGATTAGTACAAATTAATATCATCAACGTAGATCAGCATCAAGACGATATGTGTATATTATTTGGTATAGTGAATAGAATTACTTTGTCATATCGTTTCATCTGCATATAGACCACTTTTTTACTCGTTATTGTTTGTTGGCTGGCGTGCTGTATTTAATTTGTATTGTAGATATATATGAAAGCAGATTTTATATTTTCAAATCAAGTAAATGAGGCAAATATGTACAGCAGTTTGATGGAAAAATTTTTGGAATATCAATGATTTTGTCTAAAAAGTGGAACAATAACAATAATTAAATAATTTCCAAATTTTTTATGTAGATATTTGCTGTGGTAAAAAAAGTATAATATGCAACTCGTTTTATAATCTCATTAGTCACTCGTGACTAAAATGGCGTTTATACAACTATACTGTTAAAGAACTTGTGCGTCTGAAGACTGATGCTACAACTATTATTCACCTCCCAACTGAGTTGCTGTCTTCTGAAATGATTAACAAACGTTTTCTTGCACCACTTGGATTTTTCAATTCCACGACCCTCTAACAACGCCTTGATCCTTGCCAACTCACGTTGTGCCATACTTTCTTGAGGGTCCAGGGTTGGCTCAATTTTCGTCGAGATAATAAATTTTTCTCCCTTGCCGATATTTTTAGGATCCCGCAACTAACGCCTCCTCCATGTAATGATTTCATCCTCCTCTTTTATGAGACTATTCCATTTTCTTTTCATGAAATTGGTAAATAAGTGGATGACTCATAAAATATATGGATCTTAAAAATAGGTAACATATAAGATAAGCGACCGAAAATGAAATTCTCACAAAAATAATTTAACACATTTCATAATTCTTAAGAATCAACAAGGCAGTTGTTTAAATTTCAGTTTAGTTTTTTCAATTAATTTGTTTTTAGTATTTAATAGTCTTTGGTAACTATTAAAAACGTTTTTCATCTACCACTAATATTTTACATACCAGTGATTTGTCTAAACGACAGTATACAAATATTGTTATCTTACAAAAGGAAAGTGGTGTGTAAAATCTCATAACTATATCGTTGATGGTTTCGGAGATATTTTTCTGATTGTCCCAAACGACAGCTCTGCTCTTAAGCAAACATTAGTGTTGAAATTAAAAATTAATAAAAAGTACACCATGTGAGTTATAAACTTGAAAGTTGCACGATATAGAAAAAGTGTTGTACTTTACAGCTGTGCAAAATCTGATAACTATATCGTTGATGGTTTCGGAGATATTTCTCTTCTTATCTCAAACGACAGCTGTGCTCTGAAGGAAACATTAGTGTTGAAATTAAAAATTAATAAAAAATACACCATGTTAGTTATAAACTTGAAAGCTGCACGAGAGAGAAAAAGAGTTGTACTTTACAGCTGTGTAAAATATCATAACTATATCGTTGATGGTTTCGGAGATATTTCTCTGATTGTCTCAAACGACAGCTGTGCTCTTATGCAAACATTAGTGTTGAAATTAAAACTTAATAAAAAATACACCCTGAGAGTTCTAAACTTGAAAGTTGCACGAGAGATAAAAAGAGTTTTACTTTACAGCTGTGCAAAATCTGATAAATATATCGTTGATAGTTTCGGAGATATTTCTTTGATTTTCCCAAACGACAGCTCTGCTCTTAAGCAAACATTAGTGTTGAAATTAAAAATTAATAAAAAATACACCCTGTGAATGTTGCACGATATAGAAAAAGAGTTGTACTTTACAGCTGTGTAAAATCTCATAACTATATCGTTGATGGTTTCGGAGATATTTTTCTGGTTATCTCAAACGACAGCTGTGCTCTTATGCAAACATTAGTGTTGAAATTAAAAATTAATAAAAAATACACCCTGTGAGTTATAAACTTGAAAGTTGCACGATATAGAAAAAGAGTTGTACTTTACAGCTGTGCAAAATCTGATAACTATATCGTTGATGGTTTCGGAGATATTTCTCTGATTGTCCCAAACGACAACTCTGCTCTTAAGCAAACATTAGTGTTGAAATTAAAAATTAATAAAAAATACACCATGTTAGTTATAAACTTGAAAGCTGCACGAGAGAGAAAAAGAGTTGTACTTTACAGCTGTGTAAAATATCATAACTATATCGTTGATGGTTTCGGAGATATTTCTCTGATTGTCTCAAACGACAGCTGTGCTCTTATGCAAACATTAGTGTTGAAATTAAAAATTAATAAAAAATACACCTTGTGAGTTCTAAACTTGAAAGTTGCACGAGAGAGAAAAGGAGTTGTACTTTACAGCTGTGCAAAATCTGATAGCTATATCGTTGATGGCTTCGGAGATATTTTTCTGGTTATCTCAAACGACAGCTGTGCTCTTATGCAAACATTAGTGTTGAAATTAAAAATTTATAAAAACTACACCCTGAGAGTTCTAAACTTGAAAGTTGCACGATATAAAAAAAGAGTTGTACTTTACAGTTGTGTAAAATCTCATAAATATATCGTTGATGGTTTCGGAGATACTTCTCTTCTTATCTCAAACGACAGCTGTGCTCTGAAGGAAACATTAGTGTTGAAATTAAAAATTAATAAAAAATACACCCTGTTAGTTATAAACTTGAAAGTTGCACGAGAGAGAAAAAGAGTTGTACTTTACAGCTGTGTAAAATCTCATAACTATATCGTTGATGGTTTCGGAGATATTTCTCTGATTGTCTCAAACGACAGCTGTCTGTGCTCTTATGCAAACATTAGTGTTGAAATTAAAAATTAATAAAAAATACACCTTGTGAGTTGTAAACTTGAAAGTTGCACGAGAGAGAAAAAGAGTTGTACTTTACAGCTGTGCAAGATCTGATAGCTATATCGTTGATGGTTTCGGAGATATTTCTCTGATTGTCCCAAACGACAGCTCTGCTCTTAAGCAAACATTAGTGTTGAAATTAAAAATTAATAAAAAAATACACCCTGTGAGTTGTAAACTTGAAAGTTGCACGATGTAGAAAAAGAGTTGTACTTTACAGTTGTGTAAAATCTGATAGCTATATCGTTGATGGTTTCGGAGATATTTCTCTGATTGTCCCAAACGACAATTCAGCTCTTAAGCAAACATTAGTGTTGAAATTAAAAATTAATAAAAAATACACCCTGAGAGTTATAAATTTGAAAGTTGCACGATATAGAAAAAGAGTTGCACTTTACAGCTGTGTAAAATCTCATAACTATATCGTTGATGGTTTCGGAGATATTTTTCTGGTTATCTCAAACGACAGCTGTCTGTGCTCTTATGCAAACATTAGTGTTGAAATTAAAAATTAATAAAAAATACACCTTGTGAGTTCTAAACTTGAAAGTTGCACGAGAGAGAAAAGGAGTTGTACTTTACAGCTGTGCAAAATCTGATAGCTATATCGTTGATGGCTTCGGAGATATTTTTCTGGTTATCTCAAACGACAGCTGTGCTCTTATGCAAACATTAGTGTTGAAATTAAAAATTTATAAAAACTACACCCTGAGAGTTCTAAACTTGAAAGTTGCACGATATAGGAAAAGAGTTGTACTTTACAGTTGTGTAAAATCTCATAAATATATCGTTGATGGTTTCGGAGATACTTCTCTTCTTATCTCAAACGACAGCTGTGCTCTGAAGGAAACATTAGTGTTGAAATTAAAAATTAATAAAAAATACACCCTGTTAGTTATAAACTTGAAAGTTGCACGAGAGAGAAAAAGAGTTGTACTTTACAGCTGTGTAAAATCTCATAACTATATCGTTGATGGTTTCGGAGATATTTCTCTGATTGTCTCAAACGACAGCTGTCTGTGCTCTTATGCAAACATTAGTGTTGAAATTAAAAATTAATAAAAAATACACCTTGTGAGTTGTAAACTTGAAAGTTGCACGAGAGAGAAAAAGAGTTGTACTTTACAGCTGTGCAAGATCTGATAGCTATATCGTTGATGGTTTCGGAGATATTTCTCTGATTGTCCCAAACGACAGCTCTGCTCTTAAGCAAACATTAGTGTTGAAATTAAAAATTAATAAAAAATACACCCTGTGAGTTGTAAACTTGAAAGTTGCACGATGTAGAAAAAGAGTTGTACTTTACAGCTGTGTAAAATCTCATAAATATATCGTTAATGGTTTCGGAGATATTTCTCTGATTGTCCCAAACGACAATTCAGCTCTTAAGCAAACATTAGTGTTGAACTTAAAAATAAAAAATAAATACACCCTGAGAGTTATAAACTTGAAAGTTGCACGAGAGAGAAAAAGAGTTGTACTTTACAGCTGTGTAAAATCTCATAACTATATCGTTGATGGTTTCGGAGATATTTCTCTGATTGTCTCAAACGACGGCTGTGCTCTTATGCAAACATTAGTGTTGAAATTAAAAATTAATAAAAAATACACCCTGTGAGTTGTAAACTTGAAATTTGCACGATGTAGAAACAGAATTGTACTTTACAGCTGTGTAAAATCTCATAAATATATCGTTAATGGTTTCGGAGATATTTCTCTGATTGTCCCAAACGACAATTCAGCTCTTAAGCAAACATTAGTGTTGAAATTAAAAATTAATAAAAAATACACCCTGAGAGTTATAAATTTGAAAGTTGCACGATATAGAAAAAGAGTTGTACTTTACAGCTGTGTAAAATCTCATAAATATATCGTTGATGGTTTCGGAGATACTTCTCTTCTTATCTCAAACGACAGCTGTGCTCTGAAGGAAACATTAGTGTTGAAATTAAAAATTAATAAAAAATACACCCTGTTAGTTATAAACTTGAAAGTTGCACGAGAGAGAAAAAGAGTTGTACTTTACAGCTGTGTAAAATCTCATAACTATATCGTTGATGGTTTCGGAGATATTTCTCTGATTGTCTCAAACGACAGCTGTCTGTGCTCTTATGCAAACATTAGTGTTGAAATTAAAAATTAATAAAAAATACACCTTGTGAGTTGTAAACTTGAAAGTTGCACGAGAGAGAAAAAGAGTTGTACTTTACAGCTGTGCAAGATCTGATAGCTATATCGTTGATGGTTTTGGAGATATTTCTCTGATTGTCCCAAACGACAGCTCTGCTCTTAAGCAAACATTAGTGTTGAAATTAAAAATTAATAAAAAATACACCCTGTGAGTTGTAAACTTGAAAGTTGCACGATGTAGAAAAAGAGTTGTACTTTACAGCTGTGTAAAATCTCATAAATATATCGTTAATGGTTTCGGAGATATTTCTCTGATTGTCCCAAACGACAATTCAGCTCTTAAGCAAACATTAGTGTTGAACTTAAAAATAAAAAATAAATACACCCTGAGAGTTATAAACTTGAAAGTTGCACGAGAGAGAAAAAGAGTTGTACTTTACAGCTGTGTAAAATCTCATAACTATATCGTTGATGGTTTCGGAGATATTTCTCTGATTGTCTCAAACGACGGCTGTGCTCTTATGCAAACATTAGTGTTGAAATTAAAAATTAATAAAAAATACACCTTGTGAGTTGTAAACTTGAAAGTTGCACGATGTAGAAAAAGAGTTGTACTTTACAGCTGTGTAAAATCTCATATATATATCGTTAATGGTTTCGGAGATATTTCTCTGATTGTCCCAAACGACAATTCAGCTCTTAAGCAAACATTAGTGTTGAAATTAAAAATTAATAAAAAATACACCCTGAGAGTTATAAATTTGAAAGTTGCACGATATAGAAAAAGAGTTGTACTTTACAGCTGTGTAAAATCTCATAACTATATCGTTGATGGTTTCGGAGATATTTTTCTGGTTATCTCAAACGACAGCTGTGCTCTTATGCAAACATTAGTGTTGAAATTAAAAATTTAAAAAAAATACACCCTGTGAGTTATAAACTTGAAAGTTGCACGATATAGAAAAAGAGTTGTACTTTACAGCTGTGCAAAATCTGATAGCTATATCGTTGATGGTTTCGGAGATATTTCTCTGATTGTCCCAAACGACAATTCAGCTCTTAAGCAAACATTAGTGTTGAAATTAAAAATTAATAAAAAATACACCCTGAGAGTTATAAATTTGAAAGTTGCACGATATAGAAAAAGAGTTGCACTTTACAGCTGTTTAAAATCTCATAACTATATCGTTGATGGTTTCGGAGATATTTTTCTGGTTATCTCAAACGACAGCTGTGCTCTTATGCAAACATTAGTGTTGAAATTAAAAATTTATAAAAAATACACCCTGTGAGTTATAAACTTGAAAGTTGCACGATATAGAAAAAGAGTTGTACTTTACAGCTGTGCAAAATCTGATAACTATATCGTTGATAGTTTCGGAGATATTTCTCTGATTGTCCCAAACGACAGCTCTGCTCTTAAGGAAACATTAGTGTTGAAATTAAAAATTAATAAAAAATACACCCTGTGAGTTATAAACTTGAAAGTTGCACGATATAGAAAAAGAGTTGTACTTTATAGCTGTGCAAAATCTGATAACTATATCGTTGATGGTTTCGGAGATATTTCTCTGATTGTCCCAAACGACAATTCAGCTCTTAAGCAAACATTAGTGTTGAAATTAAAAATGAAAAAAAAATACACCCTGAGAGTTATAAACTTGAAAGTTGCACGAGAGAGAAAAAGAGTTGTACTTTACAGCTGTGTAAAATCTCATAACTATATCGTTGATGGTTTCGGAGATATTTCTCTGATTGTCTCAAACGACAGCTGTGCTCTTATGCAATCATTAGTGTTGAAATAAAAAATTAATAAAAAATACACCCTGTGAGTTATAAACTTGAAAGTTGCACGATATAGAAAAAGAGTTGTAGTTTACAGGTGTGTAAACTCTCATAACTATATTGTTGATGGTTTCGGAAATATTTCTCTGATTGTCCCAAACGACAGCTTTCAGAAAGAAAAAATAAAATTATAACGAACAAAAACACCTCAAAAACTGTGTCACAAAGTTCATATAATTATCGAATTAAATGCTAAAATTGCCATCTCCCAGCTTGTTGACAATAAGCAAGTATAAAGAAATGTCTCCTGGACATTATAAATTACTTTTTCACAAATTCTGCTTATTTTGTATCGAATTCAAATTTTTAAAACTTCTAGATTTTGTGGTCTGTTAACATAACCCCATAAAAATAATCAAGAGGTGTGAGATCTGGAGACCTTGCAGGCCACTCTATCGGTCCTCGTTTCCCTAGAAAGGCAATTGTCCAAATAAAGTGCAAAGTGTGGGGGTGCACCGTCTTGCTCCAACCACAAATCGTCATTTATGCGCACTGATCGTTGTAATTTGGAAAATTTTCCATACTCTTTCCGCCCACTGTATACATTGAAGTAACAAATATCTTATCTGTTTTTTGACAAGGTGAATAATAAATGCTATTACTTTAAAAGTAATGATTGAAAAATGTATTTTCATTAATAATTGCTCATATTTTCTTTATGGTATAATAGAGTAAAAAGTTGTAGATAATATCTTACTTTACGAAAACGTATTTTAAAAAAATTATGATGCCGTTGAGCAGCCACACACGTCCAGTTTCAGCTGACAGTTTGATGTGCTCAGGTCAACTGTACAGTTTAACCTCCACGTGTGTGGGTATTTCAGTCTCAGTTCAGCGCAACTGCACTGTTAAAATTAGACGAATGAAATATCAGTATTTTCAACTGAATAGGGGTTCGGTTTGTGTCAATCAGAACAGATTTAATATTTTAATAGACCTCTTGCCCCAAAATTGCACTTCTGCTTCCTCGAATCCAATGTAAAAACTGAAGAATTGCACTGTACATGTCTGTCATTTAGTGAACGTGTGTGCCTGCCCTTACATTTACCGAGATAATTATATGAAAAAAAAGTTAACGCTTATTGTCATGATGGTGGCCTAATGTTTAGGCCCCGAAAACAAAAACTCTCAACTACTTCCCCTACATAATAAAAAAATTAATTTGCTGCCACCCTAGCCTTGACAGGATCTAATAAGATAAGTTCATTTTTTGGTGCTGAATGAATATGAAAGCAAAAAGGTAATGTAACGAAACATTAAATTTTTTCTCCACATGTCAAAGTAAATGTCTTCACTTAACAGATTTCTGTCTAACAAATAACGAAATTTCAAGTCGAGAAACTCCTTGGATCCTTTTCCTTTTGGAACCCTCACTGCATTCGTTTCGGGGTCGGAGACCACGTATTCCGTATCGTGAAATTACGGCCCCAAACACCACTTGTAGTAGACAGGACAATTACTCCAATGACACTTCTGTGTCGATCGCACTCCAGAGAACTACAGGGTAGTGACGTATTTGTTAAAATCCATCCCTAGAGAATAGTAGATTATATTACAAGTGACAGAAGTGCTTCATTGTCAACGGGTGAGATCTTTGAATCACGAGTGCTATACATCGAGTGATACAGATCTCAGGAGCTTATAATTGCATTTCGGTCACGTGTAAGATACTACGTTTTATGTCCGACTTGTAATTTCTTTGGCTGATTTGAAAGGTTTTTTCGAACTCAGCAATGTACACAAAAAGCAAAGGTCAAACGGAATAATCATTTCAAGCATTTCAAGATGTTATCATGTACCGAATGCTTCCCACCCCCAATATTCAGACTCATAGCAAAGCATATTTTATCTGGTGCTCCAAATGGGGTGTTTTCTTTAATATATTTTTCAATGTTAATTGCGGTTTTTATCAAATAAGTAGAAGTAAAAAGTAATGCTTACTACCTATATATTTAATTGTCGAATTAAATAAAACCGTCTACACTGCACCGATTTTTATGATTATTTTTCTAATATAATACACCAGTAGATTACTTTTCATTTTAAAAAATTTCTTTTCGGCGCACACCAGTGCATTACAGTCAACGACTTGAACCCGCGTGGTTCGTCTGAGTAAGAAACTGGCAAACTGGAGGCAAAGAGCACGTTGATCATACATAATAGTTTTACTAATTTTTCAAAACTTTGAATTTTATAACAAAAGGGTCCCGAGTGCAAAACCAGGACTTGTAAATCTAAGACTGCGACAAAGTTATGGAAGTCCTAGAGAAAATTTAACCACAAATGGAACTCGTCAAAATAAACGCTTTTTCCGCCCATGGCTAAATGAGCTTAAACGCATCAAAGAGTTTTTGCCGAACGAGGTAAACACCTTCTAACTTTTTTGGGACATTGATAGTAAATTTTAGTTATCAGTTGTGTTGTTATAATCTTTGCTCGGTTCTTAAGCACATACTAAGAATTGCAATTGGTGCAATTGGTGCAGTTTTTCTGGTGTTAGTGTTAGGTAATGCAAATGAAGTCCGTCGCTTGTCTCGGACTTCCCAGGTAATCGCGTTTTGGAAATTGAACCTGAAATTTTTAATATTCGAAGACGTGTAGTGTCGGTGTGTCAACATTAAATGTATCGTTTACCTCACGTACACCAACAAGAATTTATCCCTGATGTAAGTTAAAGAGTTTATGATTACACACGAACCGACTTCAATATTATGCATATTATGGTAGGTTATTACATGTTTTCATTTAAACAGATTTTATTTCGATTCGTTTATCGGGTAAAGCTTTTGTGCATTCCTCACAATCAAAGAACGTGGGACCATAGGCGGGTGTTGGTTTTAGGGGTTAAACTTTTCTTAATTTTAACTCCGTATGGGAGCGTTTGCGAAAAAAATTATAGATAAAAAAAATGTTTATTTTGAAGAGTTCTACTTGTGGTTAAATTTTCTCTTAGGACTTCTCTCATCTCACTTATTTTCTGAGAGCGTGTAGAAAAACACTCCGCTCGACCTTCTCCGAATTTCCAATTTCAGGCACAAAAGTATTTTATGCTTTGAACTGGAATCACAAACGATTCAACGTATAATTAAAGAAAGGTAAAATGTACTATTATTACTACCGACTTCTTACCGAACTAAAGACAGTCACAACAGAAAGGTCAGAGCTATAATTATTCATTCCATTCTGGGTATGGACGCACATACTAAGGGTGTTATTATTAGTTTAACTAAATCAACTATGCAGCGTTTAAATTACTACTTCGTTCACCAGTAGCAATTTGTGACAGTTTTTCAATAACCGCAACGAGAATTTCATGTTGTTTCATTTTACGATCTACCATTTCCAATTTGATGCGACTTCTAACCCCTGCACAGTTGTATCCACAACTGGTATCAAATTTCCTGAGGCCTGTCATATCTTATATGTATTCACAAAATGATTCCGTATAAAACTTGAGTTCCAAATAAACTTCTTCTAGCAATTACGCACGCCAGCGAAATCTCAATCTCCCGAAACTCCACACTGAATTGGATCATTACTGTTAAGCATTAGATATAATATTCCCAGTTGACAACAAAAGCTTGTTTCCATACCAGTACTTGTTATCGCACGTCACGTGTCAGGAAACATCGATCAAGATAGAAACACTAAAGTGTTCCATCTATTTCACCCCATTGTCTCGGCATCAGAAGGCGGAAGCGGGTAAAAAAGCAAATTTGACATGAATCGCGTCCTGCTGCGCCGAGAAATTAATTCTTATCCCCAAGATTACTCTTTCTTCGGGGCTCTAGTCTGAAATAAGTCTTCTCAACCGTTCTGGAAAAACAGTTTACCGAGTGCACTGAGAAATTTATGATATTTGCCTTGGCCAAGGGCACCTGTTGCGTAACGGAACTGTTTATAAGGTTGCGGTTTCGATAAGCTTTACACGAAGACTGCCACTAAGAAGATAAACAGTGGGTGTGGATGAAAACTTTTTTCACCAGTGGGGGCTTGCAGGTATTTGTTCGTGTATATAAATGAAAAAGACTAATTCACTATCTACTTTTTTATCATTATTAATTATTATTATAGTCAAATACTTATGTTAAGTTAGCCACTAATGGCTACTAATATAAGCCTGGTTTATGCTTAAGTAACTACTAACAACTAACCACTAACCATCAACTGTCAAATGGCCCGTTTATACTCGTGTCAATTTTGCTCTAGAAGTTGCCAAAATGTATGCGCGGATTTGGTAATTTATTTACATATAAAAAAAATTATAACTGCTGAATAGGAGAAAAAAATCGCTTTTAAGCCCATATACTTTGGATCTCTCTGCTGTAAACATTGCGCGATTACGTAAAATTAAAAAAAAATATCTACTACTTATCTTCTGAGCCGTTCAACGGTTTCCTGCTGGTTTTGGACCTGACGTGTCCTTACAATTACTTTTCCTGCGATCCTGGGAGATTACTGTTCAGCACTGTTGGCTTTTTAATTGCACTGTTGGCTTATTAACTTGTATATTGAAACATACTGTGACATAATTATTATACAAAATTTTCAAAACATTAATAATAATTAAAAAAAAAAGTCAAGCGCCCCGACAACTCCTTTTTAGGCATCTTTTGAGTCCTCTCTCCCTAGATGGCGCGGGTGACAGTTAACAAACAACCAGTTAATATTATGTACACTAAACAATTACCTTATAGATTTTTCACGTGTGGATTGTCAGTCCAGGAAAAAATCACGAGTGGAAGTACTCAGCAGGTATTCCAAATGAAGGTGATCCCTAGATCTAGATCTAGATCTTACTCACAAAAATACGACGGAGATGTTCTTCGTTCAATTGTCGATTGAAAAAGAAGGCCACAGGTTCGTCGCGTGGTATGCAAGAAATTTTCGTGCTTTTTTTGTACGTGCCGGTTATCTCTAAACGCCGATTCGTTTCTGAATCTTCAGTGGGAGAATGCGAGGCATAATCAAATTGTAGCAGTACCTACGTACGGAGGTAGGTATACTTAATACAAATTTTTAAGATCGACATGTTACTTATCTACAAGGTTTATAATAACTGTATATGTAGTTGTAAGTGACACTACAACATTATATTAAAAAAATATAAGCTTTTTTATAGATTTTTGTCCAGATCACACCAATTTTTATTTTCGTGAGTTATGGTCTTGAGTTCATACAAAAATCTCATAGAAAAAAGCACTTTAAGCTTTTCCGGACTGTTCTAATTTTCCTGGCAAGTTTTGCAATCTATCTTTCCATAAAAACCTCATTTGGACTATAACAAATATTAAAAAAAAATGCCAAATCAGTCCAGCCTTCTCAAGTGATGCGCTTACCAACGAACAGCATTTCACTGTTATCATTTATATTAAATATATAGATTTAGGCTGCAATGCGTTTTCCCGATTTTTTTTTCAATTTAAAACATTTACTGAGTTATTTCCATCCTGGGAGCATAACGACATTACAAAAAATAACCAAATGTGTCGTTTTATAGCCAGTTATGATCGAGAGTGCACAGAAATAGTATGACTTTTGCAGTTTTTCCGAATTTTCCGACTTTTCTTTATAATAAAATTGTCGCGAATTTGATTTTGCTCAAAACTTTTCCAGGACTCTAATAACGAACAAAACAAAAAAAAGAATTACGCCTATCCATCGTTCTGGTCGTGACTTATGGTTTTGAGTTCATACAAAAATCCCATAGAAAAAAGCACTTTCAGTTTTCCTCGATTTTTCCAAGAACCTTATCTGGACTATCACAAATATGAAGAAAAAAAAAACGAAAAGGTGCCCGGAATACAGTTTTTCCGGAATTTTCCAAATTTTCCGGGATTCTTTTCCAATTTTTCGTTCCGTAAGAACTTGACCTAGACCATTAGGAATACTCTAAAAAAAGAGTAGCCAAATCTGTCCGGCGTTCTCAATTTATGCGCTTACCAACATAGAGCATTTCATTTTTATTATATAGATTTAAATAAGTATTAAAGAACGCGCCAGAGACATAGTGATATAAGGAAAATAAAGAAGTGCAAAATAAAAAATCTGCTATCCGATTTGTACAAGTGTTATTCAAAGATCGGCCGCCAACAATTAAAAATTAAGAAAAAAACTCATGATCGATAAGCAGGTTTTTATTTTGCTGTCACTATATCACTATATCCCTGGCGCTTTCTTTACTTTCTATCTTACAGGAATTTCGTATTTGGCCTGGAATAAAATTTTGTTTTCTAACTTTGCGGCTCAGCTGCAGCAACATTAGGGATATTTTTTTAACTTAAAAACGTGAGTTGTATTATTTGCCTTGATTTATTCTATGAATAAAAATAACGAATGTTGCTTCCACAGGGCCTAGTGTGTTTTTCGTTTATTTTAATTAGTGTATGTATCTTAATGTAATTAATAAAATCTTTATAAAAAGGAAGATTTATAAACACGTATGCTTTATCTGGAACTTACTCTGTTTTTTTTTTGTCCTTGCACGCTCTGCCTTCAATCTCCGCACAATCCATCAGCAAATTTACATAATTATGATATAGTAAGGTGACGAACTCGACACGCGATAGTTCAGCTATTATTCAATAGGAGCCCGCCACCTTCTTGGTCAATTCCATCTGTTTTGGCGGTGGTTTCTTTACTGAGGGATCCCAGTCTTAATGGTTAATGGTTAGTGGTTAATTAAGCATACACGGGGCTATAGTGTGGTCCACAATTTAAAAACCTTTTATTATTTGAGATTTATTTCCTAATGCAGTTTTTTTTTATACAGCGCCGTAGTAGCAAAGGATCGGTGTTTTTATAGCGTATTACAAACATGTGTTTTTATTTGCTTCTGGCAGAGCCTTGTGGATTATGACAGTTTTTATCTATTTTTCCCTTTAATGTTTCAAACATCTGACACAACGGACACATTCTCCGCTACAATACCCGGATAAGAAACGAAGTGATCGATTGTGCAAAGCACAAAGATGCTTTGTAATATGTTATAAGGGTCTCAAATAGCTGCTTTGTAAACTTTAAATTATTGTGGGTGTAATAAACACAATAATTATGATTAAAAAATAAAATGTCTAGTTAATTTGAACTTGAGGGTGTTTTATGCCAATGAATAAAATCTAATTTACTGATACATGCTTTGAGAGGAATTTAAGATCATGAGAATTAAGCTAATACAACCAATGCATATAAATGTGTCTAGTTTCCACCGGACTCAGTTTCCCTGCACATAAAATTCGCAATGTCCAAGCATAATAAAGTTAATTTGTGTCATACGTAGTCTTACGTACACACGTTTTGACGAAAGTGGTGTTATTATTAGATATTCAAAGATAAAGTGCATAACAAAAACGACTTTAGTTGTGCATTATTTAGTTACGAAACTTAGATCTTCTCCGTAGCCATTATCTTCCTTGTTTTACGATAGTACCTCATCAATATTTTACTGGAACCCGAAGAAACTCCGCATATCTGTGCTTTAAACTAAACAAAAAGACCGACTACACATTTGTTAGCAAATATTCTATCCGTACAAGGTGCACTTAATGCATGATTTAAATGAAGATGATTCCGACTGGCGCGTACAGTTTTGCAACCAGTTGATATTACGTTGTGATGGTTATGAGCAATTTTTTAAATAATATTCTCTTTTCTGATTTTACTGTTTCCAAACCACGAAGATGGTGATGTGTCCAACGAACGAATTTGGTTCCAACAAGATGGAGCACCTCCACATTTTGGCTTGGAAATCAGCGTTTCTTGACCGCACTTTCTAGGAAAGATGTATTTTCGAATGGGCACAACTTAAAAAAATAAAAAATAAATATATTTCTGATAAACAAAGTAGGAGGCTAAAACGAACTTTTTAAGAATGGAATCGTAGGCTGGGTAATTTGTTTTATTGACTTGTCATCGCATTTGTGAAGTTTGTTCTAAAATTTTATGAAAACAGCCCACATTTCTAATCGGTAATAAAAAAATATATTTAATAATTTATATAATAAAGAATAATTATAAGATCAATTGACTTACCTTAAGGAAAATTGATCCAAATTATATGAGTATTGCCGTTCGAAGAATTACACATAATTTCTGATAGATAGTAATTTTCGTGTCCCACCATACACGTATTTTGAAAGCGAATATCCCCACTCCGTCCATGCTCCCCGTCTCCCGCTCCCGCTCTCGCTGGTATCGTCATTGTAATTTAAGGAGCTAAGCAGAAGACCTAGAACGATCCGGGTGGGGACAAAAGAAAGAAAGGAAGGGAGGGTGTGTAATTCTTCGAACGGCAATACTCATATAATTTGGATCAATTTTCCTTAAGGTAAGTCAATTAATCTTATAATTATATTTCGTATTGCCGTTCTCGAATTACACATAATTCCTGATGGATGTTTAAAGTAAAACGGTCTAGATCTTTTTTAGTAATATGTTCTTTTTCACAAGAAATGCAACAGTGAAAAAGTATAACAAAAATCTTAAGAAAAAACAAAGGGAAATCAAGAAAACCTGCAAAAATAAAAATATTTTTTTTGAAAAGTTTTGAAAATTATCACTAAGATGGTAATTGCCTATTGTTCAGGACTCCCTTACCAAAGGAAATTGGAAATTGAAATTGGAGGGGCAGTTATAAAACCTATTGAATGTGTCACTTTTGGGAGTGTAACTTGCACTTCTTTGAATGGTCTCAATAGAAATGTCAGCATTGTCAGTTCGAAATGCTGTCGAAATTGCGGTATGTCACGTTGAGTAACTTGTACACTGTAACACTGCATTTTTATTTTATTTTTTTTGAATTAAATATTCTGAATATTCTGTGTTCTGAGGTCTGATGCGTTCTGTTTGTTTTTTATTTTTTTTTTTATTTCAATTTCCTCAATTACAGAGGCTAGACAGAGTCTGGGTTATTCCCGAAAATAAGGAATAAGCAACAAGGGTTGGAAGTTTGAAGAGTTGGAAGTTTTAATATGGTCTGACATCTTTATTTCCAACCTGTCAGTTCGGAATGTAATATTGGAAAGTAAAAGTCTAGATTCTGTGGGTCGTAATTAAGGCTAATAGTGTAACAAGTTTGGTGGTAAGGTCTGAAAATGACGCTTCTTGTAAGGTACAGGTGTCTGACAAGTATGTCACGACACAAGAAGGATCCTAGTTCACATGTACGATGAGGTTTCTGTTAGGAACGTTTTTTTTTAATCTGGCTTGTTATTCTGTTTTTAGTTGGAAAAAACCAGGGCGGAAGCTGTGTACTGTAAGTTTAAAGTGAGTAAGAAGGTCTGTCAAAAAGGCGACCAACAAGTCTAGGTAGTGAAGACGTCTGGCGGTTCTAGAATGACAAGACGCACACCAATTTTTGATGTAGATATTATAGTTTAATATAGTTGGGAGTAAAGAGAATTTAATATTTGCTAATCTGATGAAGTTAAAAATGATATAACCACCCACTTCACTTCCAGGGTAAATAGCTCCCAAAGTAGGTGGCTTTCCCGAAAAAGGGGAAAAAGAAGGTAATTAGTTGTTTTTTTTTAAGTACAAGGTAGCGTGGGACTCCCAGAATACCTTCTGCTCTTTGGTTTTCGCTTCGTAAAAGTGCAAATATGTTGCAAGACAACGTTTCAAAGAATTGATGTAATGTATTTATCAGAAGTGTTCCAAAAAACAAAACCATGAGTAGGACAGTGAGAATATTGCAAGAGAAAAAGTTCTATGTGCAGTAATTTGTTTCCCTGTGGTGATGGTTATTTGCGTGTCAGTTTTGTATGCAATTGCGCTACTTATCTTACTCGCTACACATGATTGCCGACTTTTCGCTGACGACAAACTGAAACATGCATTATCCAATACTGCAGACGGTATTAATTCAGGATTTTCTAGCTCCATTTATGAACTTACATAAATTAAGAGCACTTTCACAATGGTGAACTGAAGTTTTACTTCAGTCGTGTGGTCTAAAGCACAGGCGTTTTTTTTTTTTCGTACATCATATGTATTAATTAAGGAGACCCAACGACCCCAAAATGACCACTATCTGCTTCCATCCGCAAGGGTCTGCCTGTTTACGTTTACTTTATTATTATTATTTATTTATTTTATTTAATAAATATATATTAAAGTCGAAAATAAATCCTAAATAAATTTTCAATGTTTTGAGGGACTATCGAACTCTTCTTATGATTTGTCATAACTCTGAAAAAATCGAGAAACTGTTAGCAAAATGTATGGCAATAAGACTTTGCTTCCTCTCTAGTTTGACTAATGAGAATAATGTCATCTAAAATAAAACATAATAGTGACGACTTTTTTATCCGAAACTTTGGTATTTCTTATCCTTGCGTACTCGAAATAAGAAATACGTATATTTTAAGTCCACGGTCTTGAAGAAACAGTCTTTATATATTCAGTGTTACGGTTCCATAGTCTTCTATTTTTAAGTGTTGTGATCAGTGACGTAGATAGAATTTCTTGAAAAAAGATGCAAGAATCTTTTAATGGAAAAACTACCTTTTCATTTTTTTTTTTTGAGATTGTTAATTTCGCGGAGGTTCGGGACTCCTTGGAATCACCCCCCCCCCCCCCACATGCATGGGTTCATGAACCGATTTTGGTTTTTCTAAGATTTAAAATAAACCTGAAATGTGCCACCATGTTTAGGGACCAGAACGATGAATGAAACAAATTGAGTAAGTCTCCGAGAAACCTTGGCCCTTTCTATACCGTTGTTTTCTAATAAAAGGTAATTTGTAATCGATAAGGCATGATAAAATGGTTGTGCTATTGGTAATAGTAGCCAAGTGCTCTACATAACGACATAAGAGACCAGCATAATTTCTAGACACCGAGTTATCGACGGCTCCATTGTCTCAGCTGTTAGGGCCCCCTCTCCTCCTTTTTGTAACGCGTGTGTTGGGATTGCCAAAAAAAAAGGAATCGATTAGGCAGTTTTCAAGAAAAATCCTTTAAAAAACAATCCAAGTGTGGAATTAAAAGGATGTTTGTAAACACTGCACCTGGGGCGCCGCCGTCAAAAGAAAAAGGTCAGTATGACCGAAAACATTGAATATAAAACAGAGCAGTTGGCAAATTCGGCAACTCCGCATGTATTAAAGACAGACAGTAATTTCTAATAGGCAGCAGTAATTTCTGTGGCAAAAAAAAACAAACTGTTTTTCGAGCTAAAAAATTCCTGTGGGAATCTGGGTAAACACAATTCCTGTGGGGTAATTGGGTTTAGAAGGGCAACTACGTGCTAGGCCAGTAGGGCCGACAGTGCCGTGGAGCAAAGCAAGTAGATCATCAATTGGGTTGTAATCTCGCTGTCATTATTCACTTCCTGTTACGAAAAAGCTGTATCTTCTGAGTCAACCAAAAGCGAGAGAAAAACAATTAAAATTCCGCTTTTATTAATGTATTTAGTTCCATGAAATAACATTACCGGGCTGGATCGTAGTCCCTCCAAGGTTGTACATCAGTGGCGGCGAACGGCAGGGGCGGTTGAACGCAAGCTGATTCTGTCTCCATGCTATAGCAGTGGCGTAGCAACAGGGTCCTAGCGTACCAATAAAAGCTACGTGGGTAGTGGTACGGGGGTGCTCCAAAGGTTGCCGCAGGGCCAGTGGACGGCAACTAGATGAATCCATGTCTCTCAGAGCTATGCAGTGGGAAGCAACAGGGTCGTGGCGTACCATAAGAACTACGTGGGTAGTGGTACGGGGGTGCTCCAAAGGTTGCCACAGGGCCAGTGGACGGCAACTAGATGATTTCATGTCTCTCAGAGCTATGCAGTGGCAAGCAAGAGGGTCGTGGCGTACCATAAGAACTACGTGGGTAGTGGCACGGGGGTGCAGAATGGTTACCGAGCGACAGACTTTACGTGGGAAAATCTGCTATTCACACTCGGGTGGATCTCGGAACTACGTGGGTAGCCCTGATACCAACCCTGCGATGCTGCGAGTATCACCACCATGGCTTTTGTTGGAAACTGGGGAGACTCGTGTGATTGACGAAGCGACGTCGATTGTCGTGTCTGTTGATTTAAGGAATTAAAAGGGAAAAAATATGTTACTGGAATTTGAGGAGATCCTCGAGAAATTGTCAGAATTTTCGCTTTTGTTTGCCTGAGACGCCATGCTCTGCACTCACATGTTCACTTGGGGACACGTAGAATTACAATGACGATACCAGCGGGAGCGGGAGACGGGGAGCATGGACGGAGTGGGGATATTCGCTTTCAAAATACGTGTATGGTGGGACACGAAAATTACTATCTATCAGGAATTATGTGTAATTCGAGAACGGCAATACGAAATATAGTAAGAAATAGCAAATTATTGTTTTATTAGCAGCAAAAGTGAGGCTTTTCGTGGCAAGTCTGTAGCTTTGACAAATACAGACGAGCCACGAAAAGCCACTTTTCTCCGAATAAAACCTCCTATTTCTTCTTGAAACGCCGAAAACCTAACAATTTCTTAAAAATTTTTTGCTTGCGGATTCAGGCGCGACCTTTCACGTGAATCAGGGTGTATTCTGATTCTAAATTGACTGATGTTGTTTATTGCGAAAAATTCGTATATTCCTATTACAATTTTGTTTTTAATCAAAGTATACTATACACATACAAGCTGATGCCAAACTTTAATTTTTGCTACTTTTTATTTCGCAACCGTATATATTTCTCCCACATTTTAATTGAAACTCGACATTCATGTACCTAAATGGATTGACTACAACCTACCCGATTCGGTTCGTTTTAATTTGAATCGAATTTCCATGAACCTGAGTGAATTAGTAAACTGATAAAATGTGGAGTGCTTCCATTTGATTGTTCCACCATGAAGTGTTAAATTAACATGCTTTGTTGGAGTAATATTATTAAAGTGTTCTAGTTTTTGTGCATTAAATTCATTATGTTTATACATGAAATTAGAGAGTTCACTGTGGAAAACGGAAAGCACGAATTGAGAAAAAAAATACGACTGGGATAACATTTACATTGAGGTTAACAGAAAATTCTCCGAATATATGATGTTTTCACTGCTCCGCAGGCGAGTTCGTAATCAGCTCACCCACACGAATTTCCTTTGTTTTCTGGACAATGATTACGAGACCTGTTATTTACGCAGCATCCAACTTCTTATTCAGAAGTTATTCAATAATGTGCATGCTTTGTGTGAGCACTAGTGTTGAATAAAATAATCGTCCACTTAATTTGTCTCATGCTTGGCTTATATCAACTTAAATTTTATAGTTATCACTTTTCAGGGAATCAGGCTCATTGCAACAGCCGCTTCGTGCTTCAAAAATTCGCCCTAGCCCCTGAAAAGTGTAATCTCAGCGCACTTGTATCGAAGTAGACTATTATGAGTACAATTTTTTATTTGTTATATTTATTTGAATATATGTGTATTCTAAATAAGCCATTAGATTTTTTTATAAGACTAACTTGATAGCAGAGTCTAAAAATACCCCTGCCAGCTAAATATAACTTGAAAAGTTCAATTAATTACTTAAAACAACTCCGGAAGTTTTACATTTTTAATGTTCAACTAATGGATCATAAGCTATTAAGTAAAGCATTAAACGTCTTCTCTTTCTTTTCAGAATTCAACCATCCCAGTGATGTAAGAATAAAATATTAAGCAAAGTTTACAGTTTCATTTTGGATGAACATCCACAGTAACCATCGATAGTAATAATTTATTTTATTTTATCATTCAAAAAATCATTTCTGAAAAGATTTCTATTAAGACAAAGCGTCATCTTAACATTAATAAAATTGTAATTCAATAGTAATTACACAGTTACAATTTCACAACTGTCCCAGTAATTTAATTTTTAATATTCCCTTAACTTCCCAGAATGTCTGTAAAATGTTAAAGCTTTTAGTACTGACTCTTGGGTATAGCGTGAATTAAGGAGTAAATTGAACATGGGACATTACATTGACTAAAATACTCCACTAAAATCTCATTAAAACGACTAATACCTCCGCACTTCTCCGAAATTTTCAATCACTGTAATTGAATTATTATTCCTTGGCTCAATGTTAGCATCACGTTCAAACAAAATCGCAATTTTAAGAGTCCAACCTGTTTCCTCCGCATCCGCGGTAACCATGACGACTGACAAAACCCAGTTTTCTGGCAGCAACACCGAACACAATACCCTCCCAAAAATTTATCTATCAATCTGACTTGCTTCGAATTTTATAGGCTCTAGTCTGCAATAATTACAGTATCACTGTGCTGTGCTGGAATTTATGTTGCAATTAGAATAATTAGTGGCCCCTTAACTCCAGCTTAAATTACGTTGCGTTTTTGACGCTTGATGTGGCAAAGAAGGCCTTATAGATGAGTCAATTTCGTTGCGAGACACTCAGTTAAACAGGCAGGTTTCAATTGGCTGCTTTTTGAAGGTGGATTCTTGCGATTAAGCACTGCCAGTGAAAAATCTCTCATCTCATCCATCTTGAGTCTTACGGTGATTGTTCTTTGTGTTTCTTTAGCAGGCGTCGAGTATTACGATTTACGAGCTGCTCTAGCAGTCACGGCAGCTATTCTTCAGTGCAATGCGTGAAATATTTTGGGATCTGTTTTGGTAGTGGCTAGGCAGGAAATAAACGATCGAAGCAAAGAACAACATCAAATGTAGTTTTTGTCAATATTTTACCATAAAATACATTTACAATTCGAAGGCTTTCTGGATTCGAGGAATCGTAAAATTACTTTTGGACCGTGAATTTTGGACATCTTCATGGAAAGATGAGCACAGTTACTCTCATTTAAGTTACCTAAATCAAAGTTAATGCCCAATTAAATATAATAGACTATTATTACAGTAATAGTTGAGCAGTGAATAAAGTGCCACTTCATTACCACAAAACTGTCTAAAAAATGAACAATTACTTTATTCATCTACCTTTCAGTATGTAGAGGTGGTAATATTTTTAAAGTTTTTATACAAAACTATTTTTTCTTTCCGATCTCCAGTTCACGCTACTGCCTGTCTAGGCTTTTTGGCGGGAGACGAGACGCAGTTTGGGCTTTGGAATGAATTGGGAGAAAGAGGGATTGTTTTCCATTAACATATTGATCCAGAGATACCGTAATATAAAGATCAAAGCAAATCTGTTTCATTGACTATGAAAAATCGTTTGATAAGGTTCGTCGCAATCAGCTTACAAAAATACTAAAAACATAGTTTCTTTCATTAGAGTACGGAAAAGCTGATTTTACAACGCGACAGCTCGTTTGGGGGACGAGTTCCCCATTAGCTGGAGCGTTGGAAAATCACTTTACCCACGAAATTTGTATACAATTTTTTGGCCGAGATATACTGTTTAAGAAAAAAATAGAATATTGGAAATTATTTAATTTTTTAATTGGTACTGTGATAACCCCCCCTTTACATTACCGCCACCTTTCGAATTTGAACATGAAATGAAATGGCAATGACGTCACCAAACGTCAAATTTGAAAATTTGAAACAAACCGCGAACTTTAAAGGTTGTCCAGTGATCGTCGGACAATGAAAGAAAAAGCAGAACCCTACGTTGTGTTATTTTTTTGACAAGACATACAATGGCGGGACATTCAAACTTAGCCAAACGAAACAAACCTCTTTGGATACATGGCGACAGCAGGACGACAGGAGTTGATAACACAAAAATTATGGTTTTAAATATTTATTTAGTTTTAGTCATTCTGTGCATTTGAGTTTTGTGATCTCGTACTGTGTTTAACAAATTTCTAGTGTCTTAGTATTAAGTTGGTAACAATGCAAATTTGATTATTTTAACAATTAACAATTTAGTTTTTCAGAAAAATAGTAACCAGTAATACAATTTAACATAATTATATATGATGGTATATATGATGAGTGACGTTAAGTCAGCAAATTTTATTCCACCATGAGCTTTTGCAGTTTACAGAAATTTACAACAGACAGATACAATGAAATATCTGCGCCCAAAGCGGGCCTCTTCGCTCCTGAGAGGGAAAAACGTGTGTATATTGAAACGCGTGGAATTACTTAAACTGAGTACATCTGAGTCGGAGAGTGATGGACAACATGTGGATCAGATGGAAAGACAAAAACGAAGTGAACGCGACAACTGTCTGTAAGTGAGGCCAGATTGTAGAGAGTTTATTATCATGGGGGAAAAGCTTACACATCCAACGGACCAGGAGAAATGCGTTTGTTACTGAATTGTCCTAGACATACTTAGTTTCCTTAGTCTTTCTTTAAGGCTTATCCAACCTAAGTTAGTTAGCAGAACCTATTCTTTTGGTTGTTAAGTATTTTAAATATTTGTGAAGAAAGCAATCTGCTAGTAGCCCCAAACCAGTACTGCAACTTCAACCTAGTAGGCTCAGGAATTAGTAGCAACTCCCTTTTCTGGGTACCCCGTAGCCCAAGAGACAACTCAAAGTCGAAAACAGGTTTAGCCGAAGTAGGGCCACATAACTCCCCCAAACAGCCCTGCAACGCGAACTACAAACTGAATACTATTTGGTCTATCTGTTGCCTCGAAACATGTACGGACAAACAATATAAAGTAATAAAATATACTGTAGCGCAACGTTTTACTTGGAAGCCATTTTGAAACGATCGCGATGAGAGGACATCCAGCGGGCGTAATACGTAACGAGGCGCAACGAAGCTACCAACATGCACAAGCAAACAACATAAATACCCATGTTTGGCTTCCCCGGTGTCGAATAAGCGCTAGAAGTCAGTTATGTCAGGAACAAGTGAACGATGAGACCGGAAAACATAACGATAAGGCACTTTTTTAGAACTACTGACAATCGGGGTGGCTCTATGCCGCTTGTTGTCCTTTATTCATCAGTTCTTACTCAGTGTTGGTTAATTTAAGTCAACAGAGACAAGAATTTTAAATGACCGCACGCTGCTGTCGGCCTCATAACGAAAGACAGGTAGTTATTAAAGGATTTATCTGGGTGGCAATCTAGTTATGTTAAGTTAGGGAATCACTTTGTTTCAAGTTGAACGCGCCTGTGGTTCGGGCTCTGTAACTAGAAGTCGGCAACACATTTGAACTTTCTGAAATTGACAACAATATCTAAAAACAAATTACAACGACTTTAGCAAGTTATTCGCGGTGCCTGTGACTCATAAGTTTGGTAATTTATGCTACTGCAGAGAAAGAAGAGCTAAATGCAACTGATACGAAATTTCTGGGTTCACGCGAGGTCCACGGAATACTTCGAGTAGCAATAGTGAACATTATTTTAAACAAAGGCTAGAATTCTTAACAGGACATGTATGTAGATACAAAGGCTGCACGACTTCCTTTTCATCATGGCGGGTTTTATGACGTACCTAGCAGGCAAAATGGCTGACTAACAGTAAAAATTGCAATGGTTTTTATCTAGGAGTTTCTAGTAAGGAACAAACGCCGGCCAATTTCAGGGCCATCTCATTATGTTGAGTATGACAAAATGAAATAAAGGTCACCTGTAAATACGTCGGGCGGTACCACACACACGATTGTTAATTTAAATTCAACCGATCTTTCTGGTAACGTGAAATTTCGATAATGCAATTTAAACATAGAGCACACTCAACTTTTAAAAGCAGGAGAACTCATAGTAGAATAAAATCAGATAAAAACAAAGCATTAAGCGTCAGTTACGACTTGATGCTTCTAACGTTAAAAGTGGAATGAATGTAATGACCGCCGGTCCTCCTTCCACCATCTAGAAGGGACGCCAACCGTCCTTTTTGCTACGCCAACTTGATCGCGTTGCCAACCTCTGCTGTATGCTGCTAACTTCAGACCAACTTGCCGGATAGGCAACTCGAAGTTCTCCTATGCATTGCATGGTCTATTTTAGGGGTACTCACAAACTTTGACATTTTGGCTAATTCAAATTTTGCAACATGTCAGACACAGCTAGTGAAATTTTTTAAGCAACACCGTCAGAAATAAAACAAGTGGCCCAAAATTCTGCTTCAGAACTATTACCCCAGAAATCAAAGGTCCGATATGAAGGGCAATATTCCAAATATAATAATGGTGTTCCCAAAAAAATTCAAAAATATCCAGTGAAAACGTCGTTTTGGTATAATTCATTGAATTAGTGGTAAGTGTGGTAAAATCTCTATGGAGTATTTACTCCATGTTAAAATCATGTATAATTTTACATGAACACAGATATATCAAAGTACACCAAGTTAATTTTGTGTTTAAAAAGAAAAACAGCTAATCATGTGCCAAAGAAAAGTAAAATATTGGAGGAGGTACACTTTATAGAACAATCTCCGGATGAGGAATTTTTGCTCATGTAAGTACGTGTAGTTATATTAAATCTTCTTATAAACTACACCTTACAATAATAATTATTTTATCAATGAATATTTACATTATTTACAAAACAGAAATACAAAAGTGTCATTTTTTAGGTTATTTTAATTATTGGTGTCTCTGGAGCATGTCGAAGAGAAGATATGTACTATTGAATTCATTTCTTTGCGCCCACTGAATAAAAAGTTAGGTTGGCAGTATCCCTTGTAGTTTCTTTCCTCTCAGAGATTGGCAGCAAAATCACTAACTTCATTCTCAATTTGCCATTCCATTTGACAGAAAGGCGCGCACAAGTGCAAAGAGTAGTATAAAAAATACCAAATTTTGAAATCTGCTTTTAAAATGAGTTCACAACAAAGAAACCGCTTGTCCAAACAGCTTCAAGAAGCAGTTTTTAAATGTTACCAAGAGTTCTAATTCAGTTGCTCTGACAGCTTCTTAACCTACAAAACTGCGTGACTATCTTCGCAAATAATTTTGTAACCAGATTTCCCCCACTACGACTGTCCTTGATAAAAATCCTGATTCACACGTACGAAATTTTCAAAGTTTACACTAGAGCGTGGGCGCTAAGTAATGAATTTCACTTTATTATATGGTACTTCCAAACTTTTAATTGTAATTCCTACTTCCAAGACTAACGTCAGTCGTTCGTTTCGTCGGATTGTCGTTTTGATGGATTGAAAAGTAACTAAATACGTACAAATTAAAGGCAAAATAACCAAAATTAAGAATCGACTATTTCTGAAATAACATGAGAGGAAAAAAATTTTGGAGTTAGATAACCCAAAAGATTTTACGGGTCATTCTTTTCGTCGCTCTTCTGCTACTTTGTTAGTCAACAGAGGTGTCGACATGGAACATGGAAGTCTTCCAGTGTTGCCGAAGATTATATTGTCGAGTCTCTCAAAAGGAAAATTACTGTTGCAAATAAATATGTTGACGAAGGAGACGTCGTCCTCTTCAAAGAGAGTACCAATTCCAAATTATGAATTTCCTTCAGATTTATTTAGAAACTTCGAACGAACATACACATTTAACGTCACATCATGTGCACGTTGAGTTAGAAAATCTTAATTTACCCTCAACTTCAAATGTTCAGGCCAACCAACTAATTTCTGGTCTATTTTCACAATATGTTATATCAATCAATCAACATTAATATTTATAATAATTGCGTTTCTAAAAAACACACCTGAGTGTTGTAGAACTTAGTGTTGGTTTTTGTATTTATTGAAGCTTCTTTTCAATTAATTCATGCTGGAGTTTTGGGAAGAAAAAGGAATTACAGAGGAGATTGGATCTTGAAACCTTCAATAACACGTGCAGTCGTGCAGATCAAATCAGCCTACAAGAAAGCTTGCACACAGGTTGAAGTTAAGTAATACGTACTATTACGCCCTGACAAAAATTGTGAAGTCTGGATGGTGACACAAAAATACAGTTATGTCCCTAAAAGTCATATAATGATCAAATAAAATAAATACAGGAACTTTCCACAATTAAACAATATTAAAACAACGTTGTGAAGTTTGAAATTAAATTGACTGGTAACAAGTTGGTTAAATAAAAACTATATGAATGATGAAATATGAATATGACAAGTTAAATTATCACTATTGCACTAGATGAATTGATAACACAAGAATATTAAAAAAATGATCTATTACTTATCTTCTGAGCTATACTACGGTTTCCTGCTGGTTTTGGAGCTGTCCTTACAATTACTTTGCGATCCTGCGATCATCCTGAGATTTCTGCGATTCCTGGGGGATTAACGCTGATTCCACGTGAAGATTATGTTAGTCCAGGAAATAATCTCGAGTGGGAATACTTAGCAGCTATTCCAAAGTAAATGATACAAGAAAGATCCTCTGTATCTAAATATTTGATTGAAAGACAAACAGTCAAAAACAATAAAGTAGTTCTTCTTATCTCTTTTACCCCGAATCGACACCTAATCGATTTTATCCGCTAACGCGATTTCGTTATAGAAATAACTGAACACCCCAGTCTTTTACGCGATTCTCTAGACCAACTCTTGTCCAGGAGAAAAATTACGATGAGATGTTACCTCGGTCAGATGTTGATCGAAAAGGAAAGCTGTAGGTTCGTCGCGTGACATTGCAAAAAATCTCGTACCTTTTTTGTACATGCCGGTTATCCCTAAAACGCTGATTCGTTCCTGAGTCTGGGTGGTGAATGCGCGGTAAAAATTCAAATTGTAACAGTACCCATTTTGAGACGCTTTTTGTGTTTATATAAAATTACGCTGAAATTTGTAGGAGTAATGGTTGATAATTATAATTGACTAAAAATAATAATTAACCAGCAATCTGTTAAATGTCATTATTAATATAATATGACAGTAGTACCAACACAAAGAAATTAATTTAGATTTCTTTTAAATTCTCATAGATGGCGCCACATGTAATAATAAAAAATAAAAAATATATTACCGTTTTATTTTGTACATTATTATGTCAAGTATGGTGTAAAGTAGCGGGTACTAAATTAGGCGTTTTGTCTTATACTTAATTTAGTTTTTTAAACGTTCCTGAAAAGCTAAAGATTCACTGGTTACTTTACCGCATAGTAGCCGTACTTTAACATTTTGCGTAAAAATCTAGTTTCGGATGACATGTGCATGATGTAAATAGTATATTACATTATAAGTGTGGTAGTTTCAATTTTACATCACGAAGTTTTAATAATATTGAAACACGACTCGATTACCTACCACACACATAATGTATACAACTTTTTCGCCGATGACGAAGTTTTCCACTCGGTGATCCCATTTTACAAAAATTATCTTTGCACCGAAGTTACATTCACATTGTTGACATAAAGATAGGTGCAGGATAGTGTGACGGACGCGGATTTTGCCCAAAAGGAATGTAGGAATGCAGGAATGCATAATAGCACATAGGGTGCAATTCTTAAAAATATGGGAGAGGTTTTGTTTTTGGAGTATTTTGTTGACTTACCTTAACTGTTTCATTATCTTATTGTTGACGTGTTTTACTTTTAGTTCAATGTCTTCCCCCATTTTGCCAGATTATTGTATTTTATGACAGCAATAATCGCAAAAAAAATCTTTCGTGTCATTATCTCCTCCATTTGTGTTAACACAATGCATTCTTTATAAATTTTGTACCTATTGTCTTGTCGTGCAAGTTTTGTGATGCATCCTTATGGTTTGAAATATTCTTCCAATTTTTTTTCATTATTGCTGATTTTACTGTATCTAACCATTCCTTTTTCTCTTTCCTTAAGTTTCTATATTATACTTCAAGTTGCAATGTAAATTTCATACTAACCATCTTGTTGAATTGAACTCACAATCCTCAGAAAGTATGAATACGTTTGAAAAATACAAAGGACCGTGAAAATTTTTGGATCAACTATCAAACGTGAACACAAGCGTTTAACAAATTTTTTATTTCGTTTTCTATAACAATAATCCGTGTCTTATTTAGTCTGCATCATACGTTATGTTTTATAATTATGTACTAAGCAATAATAATAATAATTCAAACACGTGATTGTGGTGACCATCACGCATTAGACGCTGCCATTACTATTGCCTTTCGAGTTATTTAAAACGTATTGCTTTGAGATCCTTTTTTGATAGAGCCGTCAACCGGACCGCACTCCGTCAAGACCCTTCGGCGGGAGAGTCCAACGACCTAGGTACTCGACCACTACGCGGTTTGACATCGTCTACTCAAATAAATATTAATATAAAAAGCACTCACCTTTTCAACAGGGTGCAATCCACGAATGACCATTTCAAGGCCTCCGTCTCTTACTTTTTATTTTTGATTTTAGCCCGGCGCATCCACAATTTGTAATTTTACCGACTAAAATTACACACTATTGTCTATTTGTTTGGTCTGTTTAGCTAAGTTAAAATTTAGTGTGATATTTATATTTAATGTTTTTTTGCAAATTCCCAAAGCCGCTTGTGCTTATTTTTCCGAATCTACAATTCACTAGTGTGAATCAGGCTTGATACATCCAACTGCCAACTGTCGTTACATTGTCAAAGCCACGAGTTATTGACAAACAATAGCTGTCACTTTTGACAGTTCATTAAGAACAAATTAATCGGCTCAAAATTTCGCTGTCCCGGTATTTTGTGGTCCTTGTGGTATTATAAAAATCCATTTTTACATAATAATATGCCGCTTTTTTTATTATTTATATTTTTGATGCCAGTTGATTGCAACATGGAATAATTTTGTGCCGGTATTAATTAATGAGCTCACGGCTTTTTAATCGGCCCAGAATGGCTCATTAGAATCCAAGTTGCTCCAACACATTAAATTTGTTACTAGCAGCAAAGGGTAGATTTAATGAAGGCAAAAAGAGCCAGAGATTAAAATGAAGGTAATATTGGAGTGAATTAAGTAACAAAGGGAAAGGGGTAACCGATAAACTTTGGAGGGATCTTTTTCGAGGAAGTCCCTGATTAAATGTCAAGGACTATACGTTCGTTTTTACAAAGTCCCTCATCCCTATTTTGCAGTCTTTCAGTCGGCACAAATGTGTTACTTTGTCACAATTAAAAGTTCTCAAAGATAACACTAAGTTGTAGAGTAAGAATTTCCTTTTAACCTTTCCACTAAAAGCTGGGTTTTTGTACGTGGGAAGAAGTCATGTCATGTACGGTTTTATCTGATTTGTAATAAAGAACCCGGGGCAGTGTGTTACCGACTTTGATAATTGTAATCAGTAAATTTTAAATTATAATATCGGTGTTTTAACAGTATCACAACGTTAATTTATTTTTATGTGCAATCATTATAATGAGTTATTTACTAACTTTTCCCAAGTTGTGAAATTGCCTATTGGCAAATAGATTGAGAAAGACGATTACTGAATATTCCTGCACGATCTCCCGCTTCTCGGCAAGTTATTACCGTAACAAACTTTTTGTACCTGGCAGCAAATTGACTTCTTTAGCACGTTCGGGCATTTCAAGGGACTGGGCTTTTGAGTATCTGAAGCAGCAAATGGATATTATCATATCAGTTACAAAGTAGCAGAATATTTAGATCCTATCGTTACCATAATATACCAGTCGACTCCCTCGAAATGTAGGAAGTAATAATGTCTGTTTACATTGTTTCTGTCTGTAATGTTGTTTCGATATAGTGCTGGCGACGAAAAATATCGTATATAAATTTATATGAAAATATAAAAAGTCTTGTCCCCTGGATAAAATTTTACGAATTACGAAAACTACTGAATGAATTCGAGTAATTTTTACATGTAAGAATCCTATGCAAGTGCTACCACCATACAAATAATTCGAGTTAGAAGGATGGCGACTTGAGGGAGTCGACTGTATTTAAATGTTTTAAATTAAATTTTTAATTACTATGAATTTATCTCTTGAATTAAATGAAGCAAATAAACCATGCAGTTCTAGCCACAAACATTAATATTATAGGAGATAACTTGTGCTTTGAAACCTCCTTGAATGAAAAATTGATTTTTTCTCTTGCGGTTGTGAAAACATGTTTTCTCGTCAGCTTTTGTTGGCTACATATATGGTAATTTTCGTTTGAGCCGCCAAAGAATTATTAACGCAACATTTGGCTACGGCAGTTAATTTCCACGCTGAGCTTTTTTAAATGCAGAACAGTTTCTCTTTGAAATTGCAGCAGTAGGTTAAAACAATGCCACTAAACATGCGAACATCTTTTCATTTTGCAAAAAATTCTGTACGTTTTGGAGCTGTACGGTTGAGTTATTATATCCCAGGCACTGTTCTGTAACTTTGCCAAACCTGAACTGCAAGTAAACGCTTTAGTTTTGACATTCTCGGACGCGGTAATATATTGGTCTAGTTTATTTCATTTATTTCTAAAAGTTTTAATTAATTAAAAAATTAAAATATATTTAAACCGGGATACGAAACTAATTACAGGAGCAAAATTCTCTAGAAACCACAAACACAAATAAGTTAGTTTTTCTTGTTTTTAGTAATTCTTTTTGTGAAAAAAAGCAATACAACACGGTTAACCGAGCAGCTTTTCGCGCAAAGAATTGTCTGGAATAGTAGCTGGCACATACGCAAACAACATAAACATAATAATGGCATTTCAGTAATGTTCTTTTAGATTCATTCTGACCTTAATAAAAATTTGATCTGTGAATTCAGTGTAAATTACAGCAATAAAAATCACGTTCTGGTACAACGCTCCATTACATTTATTGTTATTAAAATTCGACCTCCTACATATTTGATTAAATCGCTTCGATAGCTTTCTTATTTTAGTTTATAACTAGAAAACTGGTTCTTTATTATCCCTTCATTTTTATGAGTTTTGTTATAAAATATCCATATAATTTACTCATAAATTGTGGTTATAGACGCAATAACTTTTCAAGCTTTATCGAGAAGAAAATAGATTTTCCGCGGTTTTAACCGCATCTTTCATTTAAACAATACAGATTTATGTTGTACTTCGACATAAACCGACAAGAATGACCTAAAAATATTTCTATTCTCCTCGATTAGATCCTATGACATCCTCATTTCCATTGTGAGTGGATTAGAGGACGCTTTCAAAGTTGGACGGAATACCACAATATCGAACGAATAACGAAAATATCTATCAGCTTTCGATAATAAAACTTATAAGACGCACTTCCTTCGGTTTATTCCGATATATATTATGTTTGGCGCAAGTTGAGTGAAATTCCTCATACGAACATCGGACAACGTAATTTACTCTCTTCGTCGAAAACTATGCCAAGCATCCCAACCGAATAGTGCTGTTATCTTCAACATACAAAAGAGCCCCGTGCATCTGCAGAACTTGCTTCGCATTCGTTTTATAAACAATTTGTTGGAAGCAAATTTAAATAACACGTACGTTCCCATCAAAGAGATTATTCCAGGGTACGAGAACAAATATTTTTGCGAGGACGGTTTGTGAAAACATGTGATCCACTGTTGTAGAGAACGCTTTGTAATATCCCACAAACAATTCGCCTGAGTTGAGAATGAAAGTTACTCTCTGCTCCCTTTGTTTTCGCAGGAGTTGGCTCACTCGCAAGTTCTTGACTAAACCACAAGTGTTTAAAGAATTTTTATTCTCCTGTGTTGCTTGTACGTTATTCGGGAGAAAGAATTGTGCACAGATGTCTCAATATTGTCGCTTTATTCGGTTACTTTTTAGGGATACGAGTTTGAAATGCAAACATAGAAACTGATTACGAATTTTATCGACCTGCTCGGCATATACGGGGGTTTTCATAAGTGATTTATACATCCAGTAGGCTTTCCATGTCAAAATTCCACAGGCAATATGATGTTTGCATAATTTCCCAGGCGTCATGAGGCAACATAACCCAGTAATTTCTCTTTCTTTTGGTTAATCTTTGTTCTTAAACTTCTACAGGGTCTTTATTGTTGAATTATATAAAGATTATAATTATTACAAAAATGAATCAGTATACAAAACTTGCTTATTAATGTTGCGATTAGTGTTTATAGCTTTGACTAATGAACGAGTCAGCTCCTAGTTATTGAAAAACATAAATCTTATATTATATTGTGTGTGTCGAATTTCGGTCTGTTCACCCTTGCTGGGTTTTACGGATTTATTTTTAAGTGAGTCTATGTAATACTCTCGATTGTATCGTTAGACTGAACGGACAATAAATTGGTCCTCCATCTGTAATTGTTTTACTCTGGTTTACCTTAATCAAACTCTGCCAATATTTATGTGCGAAGAAAAAAATTAGGTACATCCCGTTACAGAATAAGATCACAAAGTCGTCTTGGGCCTTCTACAAAATCTGCAGTAACCTCTTTTGTTTAGTAAAGGATCCAATTAATTCTAGGAAATCTTGACGTAATCCAGTATGCGTTGGTGGCTATTGAGGCTATAGCCAAAATTTCTTTAAGTAACTCCAGCCTTGCTATGTCAGATACAGTCTGCTTATTTTTAAAGTCAGATTTGCACCGAACCAACCTCGTGCTATAATATATACAGGGTGTATATTAAACATTGACCAAAAATGCAGGAGGCGACTCCTTGGGGCCTTCCAACACTATTTCGTCCCTTGGTAATTTCCGAAAAACCGCCTTGTTTCGAAGATACAGGGCGATAAATATTTTTTAACGAAAAAAATTGAAATTTTTAAAGTTCACAATTATTTCGATTGCTTAGGCCGGCTAATGCCCACGAACTCAGATCGTCATGGAGTTTATTTCCATACGTTTTCTAAATCTCCATCACGAATCGCCATACAAACGCCGAAATGAGCGACATGCATTTTATGTATGGATGATGGAAATGCGTCAGAGGCTACGCGGTTGTACATTGAACGCTTTCCTAACCATTATGTTCCTGGCATAAAAATCTTCCAAAGAATTCATCAACGTCTCCATCAGACAGGAACATTTAAACAACAAGGATGATCAGGATGTGATTTATACACGACGGGGCACCACCTCATTTTAGTTTGGTTGCACTTGAATTTTTAACCGCAACATGTGGGAATCGCTGGATAAGTCGAGGTGGACTTCATCTATGGACTGCTTGATCTCCAGATCTCAAACCTTTAGATTTTTACTCATGGGGACATCTCAAATCATTAAATTACATCACACCAGTAGAAGATGTAGAAGAATTGAGAAATTGGATAACTGCTGGGTGTAATACTATACGAAACGACTCTGGTGTTCACGACAGAGTTTGTCGGTTTATGAGGAGAAGATTGGGCGCATGCATTCTACCTGGTGGTCATTTTCAGCAGTTTTTGTAGATTTAGAAAACTTTGCATATAATATTTAGGTAATAATATATTGTTATTGTAAAAAATGTGATCGCACTCTATCTTTGAAACAAAGCGGCCTTCCAAAAATCACTAAAGGACAAAATAGTCCTAGAAAAACCCAAGGAGTCGCCCTTGCATTTTTGGCCAATGTTTAATATACACCCTGTATATTTAAAGCAAATCTTACTTCCTTTTCGGTGGCCAGCTGCAAAAGGAGAGTGCCAATCCTTGGCCCCCCACTGAGCGGGAAAAGCTTAATATCTACAATGTGGCATTTGAAGATGTAATACACATAGACAACAGTATGTTGTATAACAGAGTATGAAATCAAATTTTCAAAACGTGTGGCACACTATAATTTTTTTCTACGACTGCATCAAATACACAGAAAAACACGAAAAACGCATGATTTTATTTTATTATTTATTTTATAACGTTTTATAATATCAAAATAAATATAATATATTTATTATTATCTACTTATTTAAAATTATAATTTATTGTTACATTGGAACAATTTTTCCATTTTTTTAAATATATTTTCTGTCAATGAAAAGCTTGTGGAACGTGAGGGAAGTTTATTTTCTGACAAGATATTTGAATTTTCACTGGCAGGTTGAACTGATGCAACAATTTTATTCCACATTTGTATTTTATTTGGATGGAATCGTCTATGTATCGTTCGGCAACAGCACTGGAACGCCAACCTCCATGGCGTTTGAGGGTTAGCAAATCGCCACTTGTGTTTACCAGTAGTGTAGCCGATGACCGGCGGAAGCAATGGCCTGTCTAGGGTTTGGGAGCTTTAAATAGACAGCTACGTCTTTTGCCATACTTCCAATTTTGTTTATACCCGCAACCTGCTTGGTACACTTACCATTTTTATAATTTAAAAAAACTCTTTATTGATATTTGGGGGATGAAGATTAGCATATTTTTTCAAAATCTGGTAAGAAGTTTCTGTAACGGTGAATGATCTAGGTATCTTATTTGTCGTGTGTTTTATTGTAATTAACATGGCAGAATTTAAATCCTTCATGTCGTCAACTGTTAATTGGCATAGTTTATTTCTTCGACATGCCCAGAGAGTCCAATGACAACTACAGCCTAGAAATTAAATAATAATTAATATATGTTTATATTAATTGTCTTTTACAAGCCTACCTTTATCAATAAATAAATATGATCTGGCGGTGAGTTCAAAAAATTTGTTAAAATCTTCTGAATCTAGAACTTTTGACTTCTTTGGGATGTAATTTTCTGATTTTCTTTTTAAAAACGTTCTTAGTTTTAGGTATTTAAATATATCAATGTTGTGTTTAACCACTGGCGGCTCTTCGGTCAATGACCTCCCAAAAGAAAGAAGTGAAAAAGGCAGTATCAAGACTCTTTGTTTTGTGGAATATAATAATATAATGATTGCAATTAAATTATGATGTTTGAATTTTCGTATAAGTTATCTATTGAGTTTAGCTCTGTGGTTGTCGCGAAGAATTTTGTCCCCGGAGGAGCGCGGAGATTGTCGAGTTGGCCTTGGGTCAAAGCCGACTCATGCTCTCGTTAAGCGAATGCTGGCAGCCAATTGTAACCAATGCGACAGAAACAAAGCTATTGCATTTCTACATTGTAGCAAACAAGGAAACAAGACGCCCCATCTCCGCTCTCAGGGTTAACAGTCCAAGAGTGTCTCATTGTAGAATCGAAACATGTAAGCGACGTAATGCAGGCTTTAGATAAAGATAGAAAGTTGGACGTCCGACTAACAGATTGTTACTCGTAGGTACGATGTAGGATCGTGTTCCTCTTTAGTTCACTGCAGTCAGCCAACTAACTACTGGTGTTTCAAATTTCATGTCGGTACTTCAAACAATAGAAGAACTCCAAATTAATAATAGTAATCATAATTTAAGTTTTGAGAAACGGTTGGAGCTCAAAACAAATGGTCGTCCACTCCCAGAAATGCAAATTGGACAGACAAGCAAGGAAAGAAGAAGTTCACCGTAAATGTCGTAAAGGCATGTAGGATGCCTTTTATTGTTTCGTGTGTTTAATTTTCTCAAATGGAAATGATTCGCTGTGGTGTAAGAACGGTGTCAGACTTGAAACAGAAAAAAATAAGAAAACACTCATTAATATCGGCAGAGCACATGAAGAGTTCCATGAATTATGCTACAATAGGACGTGTTGATATTCACAATTGGACGGTGCGTATAGAAAATCCATAACAGATTTCAAAGAAAAATCGATATTATGTTTTAAGTAAAATAATAATGTTAATCTTTTTTTAACGTATAATTTTTTTCATCAATAATTTCATCTTTGTTCATCATATTTAGCACAGTTTTCACGTTTACATTAAAAACAGAATGACAGAATAAGAATTTTTTTGGAATCGTCCTTGCAGCACAGTGTGATTTTAAAATTTTGGCGTCTGTTCCGCCACGAATGTATGTTTGGTTGCCTGAATATACAAAATTAGCACACGGTTTTGGCGTACGTTCTGGATTTATTACACGTTGTGTGGAATAAATGAATTTCAAGTGTAGTTACTGGAGTTTTTTTACACACTTTTCCTAGCAGTCGTAGAAAAATAATTTAAGTGAGGGGAAGGAGAAATTGAGACTTTGTGAAATAAGCAGTGAAAACAGGGAGCTTATCTGAAAACTATAGAATGTCAGACCTACCGGGGGATATTTGTAATTCAGCGGATTTTCTCGAGAAGTAGCTACTGATGAGTTCATTAGGAGTTTTATATCTAGAGCATACATGGAAACTTTGTCTCTGAGTCTTGTGTATTAGAAACAGGATGCAGCACAAAATTTAACACTTAAACGTGTTAATACCGTAAATAGTATAGCGCATTCTTTTATGAGCAGTTAATGTTTTCTTGCAGTTTACTGTTAAACTGCTATAAAACCCCGCTTAAGACTTTGATACGAGTTGCAGAGTACGAGTGTTCGGTAACAAAAATGCTGATGTCACCCTTAAGAAGCTTACTCTTTTTTATTTTTATTAGGAACTTCCTACTGCCTCAGAATCAATAAATGTCTTGTTAATTTATTAAGTGAATTAAATTCAGTTTTTTATCAAAGAATAATGCACACAACGCCATCTACTGGCGTTACCGGAACCAGCATGCAACGCCATGTTTGCTGCTGTCATGTATTAGAGATACTGTTGTATACGGATTCCATAGAAAATGTATTTGAAAATGAATTTCCTTCATATTTCATTTTCGTGAATTTTTCCGATGGTTTATACTTATTTGCCTCCGAAAAAAAATTCATCGAAATCAGTCAATCCGTTGTCGATATCATAAAAAAAATTATGTGTGGAGTCCACGCGCGACAGAAGTGAAACTTTTGGAGTTTACTGATTAAGAATCAATTCTCATTTTTAAAGCTCGGTACCACAAATTTTGGTTGCCGGCGTTCTTTGTTATTGTCGTTGCCCTGTACCAAGGGGGTTTCCTTAGGCCCCCCTGTACCAAGGGGGGGGCTGTAATTTTTGCAGTGTTTTAATATTTATTCTGCTATTCGAGGCGGAGACAAATCCAACAAATCAAAGATCGTGAAAATTGGTCCAGCCGTGCGCTGTCATGACTTTTCAGGAGCGACGGCGAATTTTTGAAGCAAGAGTCGCGTGTTGCGAATGAGCCGAGCCCCTGAAAAGTGACAGCGCACAAGTTTTGTACAAAATTTTTTGTATTCATCCACGCAAAATGAGAACTTATTTAGTTTCACAAATTATTCATTTCACAAAGCGAATACAAAAACACACAAAGTAACATTCTTAAAAAAAAAAACTCCAACTCACATTATCCCTACTTGTCCCAGCTTTTCTCCCTTTCACATAATTTCAATTTTCAATATGATTTGCTCAGAACAAATCCCCTCAGACCGGGGAAACGACATCTCGTCCGTCGTATATCCTCCCCGATCCACCTAAGTTTCATTTGAAATTGAAATTGTAGCGAATCGAGTTTGTATCGGATTGAAATGAATGTTTATTCAACAAGACTTCCGTGTTAGTAATTCTTGGATTTTCTTTACAGATGTCTAGAAACTCAAACTAACCACACTAACCGATCCGTTTACTAACGATCACGCAATGACTTCCACCGCTTCGGCGATCTTCGAGTGTTAATTTGACGATGTAACGAAGGGGTGGCGCTGTCGCGGCGCGAGGCGGCTGTAAGATGCCGGGCGCATAATGTACCCCATGGTGCAGCAACAGCAGCAGCAACAGCAGCAACCCCAACAACCACCCCAGCCGAGAGAGACATCCCAAGACGAAGAACCGGAAGACACAAGTGGAATAAGACATCACAGATCTCGCAGGCCTTTGTATCGACGACTTTTCAGCTACGTTCGAGAAGCCTGGACCGGAGTTAAGTTTGCCTTAGGTAATGGATTGACGTTCTAAAGTACATTCCGCAAACAGAATAACGGTTAGGTTTCTGACTTTTATAATGCTTTTTTTGTAGTTTGAGTCCTATAAAAAGTTTAATCACAATGACCATATCAGGCATTATTATGGACAGTGCTATATTAGTATAACTTTATCATTAGATCTTTGGAGTCCCGTTACCTCAAATGTCCATATAGCACACCATTACCACACGCTTGGTCCTTGGAGCCGGATTAGTTGAAGTGTCCACATAGAGCCTAGAGTGCTATACTGTTTTAATATCAGCGTGCAATAAATATAAATATACACAAGTCAATTAAATTCACTCTAGTTTGGAACCCCAGTGTCGAATTCCAGTGTCAGAGCCAACAATATTGGAAATTACAGTAGTATGAATTTAAGAACAGATTATCTTCGCATTGGAAAATTTTTCTATTGTTCTATTTTATCGTTGTTTGTTCTTCTGTGTTATTTGGGGTTTATATTATAGTTTGCTCTTTTCCATTTTGTAGATTTTTATTTGTAGTTTCTGTGTTCTTTATCTCATTTTAACTCTACTACTGAAAAAGAGAAATTGCTATGTGTATTAGCGATTAATGTTTTTTTTTTCTATAAGTTTGCGAAAACATGTTACATTATGACTTTTCCGAAATGAAATCTTTATTTTCCTCCTTTTGTTATTAGCTAATCTGACAGATTTTTAAATCGTTAAACAGTATTACACAGTAAGGACTTGTACAAACATCCTTCGGACTCAAAAAGTTTTGAGATAAAATACCACATGTTGATGAAGCCTGTTGAAGTGCTTGCAACCAAATGTATTAACTTGTTCATGATCAAGCTACAGAGTGGCAATGTATTCAGTTTCAAATGCTGGCCACTGGTCTGCGAAACTAACAACGATGCCATTAGTGCATGCCACTACGCTTTTTATTGTTTCATTTGGGGTGCAACCGTGTCCTCCGCAATTTTCCTGGCACTTTTAAGACATTACGAGTTGACAATTGCCGGATAGTTTCCTGCAACAATTGTCTTATAGCTTTAATTAAACATGTCCCTCACATTTAATTCTGACAAAAAGTAAAACTGACAGTCAAGAAGTCCAGGAAAGTGGATTTTTTTCTTTTCCGCTCGCCGAGAATAATAATAAATTAAACTTTTTAGTGTTGTATACTTTTTATTATCTGTAAGCAGTATTTAAAGATGTTTGTACTTACATGGAAACGCTAGAACCAATAACTGGTTATATTTTTGAAGAACAGCACAAATTTTCTTGTTCAACACCAGTTATACTAAAATATAAGCAGATGTGCATCTGGTAACTTTAAATGAGTTATTGTATGCAAATAAATATTTCTGTACCGGCCAGAAACCAGAAAAGCAACCACGCAAATAAAATTTATATCTTTCCAATGTAGCCAATTGTATTTATTAATTTTGCAAGTTAGTAAATAGTTTGTTACTGTCCACGATTCTAACTTTAGATTTTTACAAATCACTGAGAATAACGGCAAGTTTACTAAACAAATTATACAATATGGAGGCCGCATACTTCTGTAATAGCGACTTTTCAACCACGTTGGGGAAGTTGAACTCCAGTTAAGTTTGCTTCTGGTAAACAACACTTGATGGGTAAACATTGTAAAGCACTTTCCGCAAACGGACAATGAGTAAACATATTATGAAGGGCGATTTATAATTCCTTTACCGTTTAATGACAAAATTTTGCGGTGCTTGTGCATTTGAGACTCTTAAAATAGTAATTAATATTATTGTGATAACCCGACACCCCCGTACGTTCCCTCCAGTTTTCAAACATAAAATGAAATGTAATGTCCATGACGTCAAGAAAAGTCGATTTGAAAAAAACCGTGAAATGAAAAAGTTTATGCAGTGATCATCTGACCAGGAAAACGGAGCCCTATGTTTTTTTTTTTTAATATCAACCTACCCAAGACAAATGTTTATTGGCTTTCACAATTTTGAGATTGTGTACTGTGATTAACAAGCTCTAGTGACTTTGTCGTTTGGTTGGCAACGGTTTGACAATTTAATAACAATTTACAGACAACAAATTCCATCTTACAATGTGCAATAATTTCATCAGGTTGATACTTTACTTCTCTAGAGACTAACAAGTATTTATACAATTCATCATTCAGGTGTACAATATGAGTGAGTGAGTTAAGCAATGAAATGACCCCTTGTTGTATAGTCCATAGTGTGCATATACAAAACTGCGACAGGTGTAAGAATATTGAAAACTATGAAGTTATTTAGACCATTTGGCAATATTTATATCTGTTGAATAGACCAATGCAAAGTTTCAAAGGCAAATTTTAAGTGTGAAAATGTTATTAAAGTTCCACAACCTCTGAAATATATGACGTTTAGTTAACTTTTGTCAAATTAGTTTACAGATGTAAAATTTGTGATATGATTCCATGTACTTCTATATTGTCGAAAAAAGCTTACAAAGTCAACAAAATTCCAACAACCCCGATATCAGTCGGACGTTGTAAATCTGGGAGAACTCTTTAACACACAAATCTCTAAAACGCTAACATTTTATGGACAGAATGTTTCTAGAGATTGGTTGGAGATAGATTTTTATCTCTGGTTTAGTGTTTTTGGATTTTTCGTTTTGTTTTATTTTTCTAACTAATTATTACTACGAGTTACTAACTGCTGTCGATATGGGAGAGACTTAACCAATAATTTCCTGAAGAAGACGAAATGGCATTTAAAAAATAATTATTTTCTGAAAGAGAAAAAGGTTAAATGATAATTAACCAATGATTAGTTCCCGAAAAGGGCTAAATGGAGTGGCGAGTACTTGAAACTGAGAATGACTAAAGGGCAAATTTTTGAGAGATTTCTGGTTCTATACAACTTGCCTTGGTTATCATAACAAGAGGTTTGTGTTTTATCAAATAGGAGTACATGACAATATTTAAACAAATTCTAGGAAATAATAATATCTCTGGCACGAATAAATAAGCAAGTTTTATAGAGGCAGGGCATAAAACATAAAGCGATCGCGGCTACGTTTATGGCCTGACGCCACCAGAACACATGGTCGGAACAAACGGTAAAATTGGAATGAGCTTAGCTGAGATTTTCATATATGAACAGAAAAATTATCGTTTGCAAAATAATATAAAGAGGTTACCTGTATTTCGGGTGACTCAAACACGTGACACGCTGTTTTGGAATAGGCTGCAACCCGTCACAGTCTCGTAAAATGGATTATTGACGCTTCGATTTTTAAATTCAACACACCCAACTTTAAAGTACAGGAAAAACTCGTGGTACGAATACAGTCAGATTTAACAATTTTTTAGAGAATGGTAAGGTCCGGTAGGCAATCCGAATTTCTCTTTTGTGAATTACAGGTTGCGTACTTAATGGCGAATTAAAATTACAAATCGTAGCTCTTTATTTAATACTAATAGTATTAATAAATAAAAAATAGTCATTTTTTAAATAATGTTTGTGAAAAAAGGCATAAAGGAGATATGCTACAAAAATTGTGTCATTGAATAATCATTTCGTCCTGAATTGTATCATGTGTTCATTTAAAAAAGTCATGAATTTGACATAAAACTTTCTGTTGCGAAATTAATAGTGTAGTATATATTGCTGGTTGCAGACCTTCAACTAGTAGGTGAAGCAATAAATAACATGCGTTTTTCAATTCGTTTTCCTCACTCGTCAAAATAAACATTTTTTTCTATTTACCACTTGCTGAAATCCGCAAATTTTTTTGAACATTTTTCTGACCCCTTATTTCACCCTCCGCCTATTCCAACTTGAACTTTGCGTCAGAAAGTTTTTGCCGAACGAGGTAAACACATTCTAAGTTTTTTGGAACAAAAAATTTGTCGTTGATAGTATTTTAGTCATCAGTTGAGTGTCGCGCCGCTATGTATTTTTATGATTGTGTGCTCGATTCTTGTGCTCGCTGATTATTTTATTAAGATTTCGGACGTCCCATATGTAACCGCGTTTTGGAAGTTGAACCTGATATTTTTTTATTACATGCTACTACTTGAGTATTATGCATATTATGGTAGGTGAGCACATGTTTCCGTTTAAACAGTTTTTATTTCGATTCGTTTATCGGGTAAAGTTTTTGTGCCTTTCCTCATAATGAATGAACGTGGATCCATAGGCGGGTATTGGTTTTAGGGCTGAAACTATTCTTAATTGATCTCCGTAAGGGAGCGTTTGCGAAAAAAATTACAAATAAAAAAAAATCTTTATTTTGACGAATTCTACTTGTGGTTAAATTTTCTGGTAGGACTTCCATAACACCCTGTATAATGTTTTTTAATTCAAACATTTGTGTAGCATTGATATTAACCAATGTTTAAAGTTAACTATGAAAGAGTGTTTCAATTTGAATTTCGGTTGAAAAGACAGCCCTGTGACACACGGACGGACGGACAGACGGAGAGCGAAGCCTTAGTAATTTTTAAATAAGGGCAAATAATGTAAAAAGAACAAATTTAAACAAAATAATTATATAAAATCATTTACAGTCATATCTTCTAGGCTTGATTCCCCCAAGCCCTCTACTAGACAGGGATTACATAAATATTCATTCCGAATGCTGAAAACTATTTGGTTTTTCTTTTTGGATTGATTCGCTAAGCTTTGACATATCCTCAATAAATGTAATTCATCAAAGCTCTTTATTCTTTCTATATTTGCCAAAGAATTAGTCAAAATGCCTGCTATATGCCAGCTGTGCTGAATATAATCAATATCTCGAATCCCAGGAATGGTTTGCTAAATTCAAGAATTTGAGGCTCTTGATGACAATTCTCAATCAACCTAGCGTGTATTGATGATATTCACAATCCTTCGAATTGTTCTGTTTAAAGCATTTTTGTACGCTTGTTCAATGTCGGTTATTAAAAAATTTTTTAAAATAAATACTAACCATAAGAAAATTTTGTTAAAATACTTTAAGGATTGATTTATTTTCATTCGTTTCAGTTTCACTGTGGTGGCAATGAGATAAGACCGTTACAGTTATGTTAAGGAGTTCTATTTCAATTACAATTCAAGCACTAAAACTTTTTCCACCGAACATAAACACTCCCTAGACGGCTAACAGTATGTTTGCGAACAGCGCCCTCTTAATATACATTAACTTGAAAAACATGCGTCTACAGTTTAAGCGTAAAATTCTTTTCACGTTCCTTATGTCAGTTAATATTTCTTCCTTTCCATTTAGGTCTTAATTCACCTTTCTCTAAAATATCAAATGACATCATGTGCCAAGTATACATCCTTAACTGTGGCCTCAGAAATATTTAGCGACCATTCAATTCAACTGTAATTTTTCAAATATTAACCAATAAAATATCAGATATTTACTAGCAACAGCAAATTCCAGCGATTATATAACACAAAATAAATTGAGCCAATAACAATTACAGATTTTTTATAGTTACGATGTATATAAGTGAGTATCCCCTTGACGACGGGATATATTCATTTCGGTGTTTCGGCTGGCTCCAACAATGAACTTTGCCATAGGAACAATTTTTTTATGGTTGTTAATAAACGTCAGAAAAAAAGTTTCGTCAAAATTTCGCATTTTTTCGTTATATCATCGTAATGAATACCACTCGAGCATTGAAAATAATCTGATTAAACTATCCTCGTCATTCGACGTATTCCGTGAAATACGTCTCATGACTCGGAAGTTTAATCAATATTTTCTATGCTCATTTGATATTATAACTGAGTATTTCACTAGTGAAAATATAAATGGGTATTCCACTAGTGGTTGTAGTGAGTATTTTAAACGAATTTGATTATTATTTATTTATGTTTTTCTTTTACAAAGTTAACAGAATAATTTGAAAAATAAACATTCTCGCAATTCTGAAAAATTCCTCGGTCGGTGTTATCGACGTAGTAGTCCTCATTTTTTCAACAATTGTCCTGTGATGTTCCTTGTCCATTTGCAAATAAGAGTTTATCGAGTTAATATTATCGGGACCTGTCATTTTTATTGACTGATGCTCGCTAACACCTACTGTGGCCAATGACGAAACGTTAGTGGATCTAATCGAATGATTAGTGTCCAACCCTATTTTTTGTGCCGCTGTTTTCACTCATTTTCCAATTTTATTTACTCACACAGGGGAATTTTTGTACCAATAGTTCTTTCCATTAGAATTCCAAAATGGGTTAGGCGTTAAAAACATTCTCTCGGTGTTGACATTGCTGCCTCTCTTCCACAACAGCTTGTGGTACAGTCTATAATTATCTGATTCTGATAAATCAATTAAAAAGAAGGAATTATGGACTTACCTTACAGAAGAAGGTTGCGCATTTTCATTGGGTATTAACCATTTACTTTTAGTTGGACGTTTTGCACGGCCTTGAGCAGTTTTAGAAAAAAAATTATTATATTCTACACGTCCTGTAGGAAGACCCTCATTGTTCGTTTCGTCCTTTAAGAAGTAAGTTTGACATTGGGCCTCTTCTAAACCTCGCCCAGCCAATTCATAGGAGGAAATCAAGAAAAATTTCTTTTGAAGTCCCTCGGGGCTATCTTCTTAAACTTCAACAATTCAAAACTTCAATAATGTGTAACTTCGGTGCCACGATAATTTTTGTAAAGTGGGGGCGCCGAGTGGCTAAAAAGTTGTATACATTATGTGTGTGGTAGGTATTTTACATCACACGGTTTTATTAAAACACTTCGCTTCGCGTCGTGTTTCAATATTAAAATTTCGTGATGTAAAAATGAACCTACCACACTTATAATGTAATATACTATTACCTATAAATCAGTATCTTAAAAACATGTTATGGATCCATGTGCATAATAGGAAATTTGGAATAATCAATCAATTTGTATTTTTAATGGCATATTTTTTTTGTTTTGTTTTTTGTTTTTGTTGTAGATGTTTTTGATAAATTGGTTTTATATTTTGGTCTTAAAAAAATTTATTACAATTATTGGTTCCTTATGCCTTATGCTAACAGAGACTGTAAAATAAACTTTTTTATAATCATCGCCTAGAATAGTAATTTGTGTACCTAGGCCGTAAAAGTTTGCTTTTTTGGACGCATCTGCTGTTTGTGGCCGAGGCGTCAGCCGAGGACCCAATGCAGATAAGGCCAAAAAAGCACTTTTGGCCGAGGTACACACGACGTTTTCTAGGCGATGATCACAAAAGAATTCAAAAATTTGGTCATAATTTTTGCGTGTTTGTATGGCCTTTTTTTTGGAGCCGAACAGTTTTACTTTTTTGTACACATCTGTCAAATTCTGACAGATCAGTCCCCAAAAAGTGACGTTTGACAGATCAGTCCCAAAAAAGTAGAGTTTGACAGATGCGTACAAAAGAGTAAAACTTTACGGCTCCAAAAGAGGAAGTAAAATTACTTTTTTTGTAATCATCGCCCAAGATATGGCTACAAAGATATGACTTTGCCTGAGGACTTTGTTTTTCCTACAATACAAAGTTAATATCGATTACTGTCGTTATTTACATTTACCCAAATAAGGACATTTTGTCTCCAACAACCTTTGTGGCTTTCCAGCATAAAATATAACACCATCAGGACAGTATGCTAGCTATGGATAAAGATGTCATTACAATTCCCATTTTTTTTTATGTTGTAAGTGGGGCTGTTTTTTTTTTTGGTGGTGTTGAAGGCCACTGGTTCCATTTCATTCCAATATGAAGTTGGTTTAGATGTTATGTGTTTTGAATGTTTTTTTTAACATTGCTCCAGACTTGTTTACACACTGAGTGACATTTTGATCCTACGATAAATAATTTATACTAGCACCTTCAATTAATTGAAAAGTATTTTCCAACCCGTTATTCGATTTCCTCTTTTTGTTTTCCCACATTGAACAAATAGGTAGTTGTAGTTGGATGTAATTAAGTCATTAATTTAGTATTTACTTAATGGTAAATCACTTTCTAAAATGTGTAGAAATGACCGCCGGTGTAAATAGCAAAACAAATTACACGGATCGCCAATATTGTTTCACACAAAGCCGCAGTACACATGACTATAACAATCACAGAAGACCCCATCAGAATGACAAAGACGGTTAAAAATCAGCTGATTTTCGACAGCAGCCAGCGACCTAAAACAACTGATGTTAAATACTTCGGTTAAATCTCAAGAGCAAACAACAGATTTCTTGAAAAGTATAAAAAGTTTTAGTTTCTGACAGATCAGTCCCAAAAAAGTGGAGTTTGACAGATCAGTCCCAAAAAAGTAGAGTTTGACAGATGCGTACAAACAAGTAAAACTTTACGGCTCCAAAAGAGGCCGTAAAATCACCTTTTTCGTAATGTTTTGTAGAGCAAGATACCAGGATGCGTTGATTTTACTCGTAGGTATACCACCTTTGGAATATAGTATAAATCGCCTGCGGTATTTTATTTCTTAGGACAAACTGATGAAGGGAAGAATGGGAAGGGAAGAATTGCTCAGAACATTAAAATTTAAAATTTCTTTTGCCTTTACCAAACTTTGATGGAATTTTTGTATTTGCAAGTTCTTACGAGGTATTCCCAGTCTCTCGGGATTAGAATTTGAAAATTGTTTATCTTTTTTTTAGTTCCCTCAATCGCTGACTGCACACAATCGACATCCATATAGAAAAATAAAAAATTAATGTTTATTAAAAATAAACGTAAATAATTTAATTATAATTTAAACATTCTCTAAGGGCTGAAGATGGGAGTAGTTTTCTCCCTAAACATGTTCCTATTGTAATTTACGTTTATTAAAGTTTGTGTGGAGTTTGACTTGAATATATTTAAATTTTGACATTTCCATTGACATTCCTAGGCAAATTTTTATACTGCAACTTGGACCCTCATGCTTCCAGGAAAAGACGGATTTGGTTCTATAAACTAAGTCACGGATTGTTATTGTCAATTTATACCCAATCGATTTTTTTATATAACATAATAATGTATCTAATAAAGTTAAATCCATAATATGCTTCTGAGGTACTGAAATTAACTCGTGAAACACTGCTTTCAGAAAAAAACTTCAAATAACAAAAATTTATTTACGTGTTGCTATAGAAATGAAATCATATGTAACGCAAACCTGCGAGCTAGCTTTTGAAAAATTTTATTTTAATCACTGATTTGGTTCATTGAATAATTCGTAGTCAAAAATTGTACAATATTTTTGTTCAGGGTCATTACGCTTGCGAACACCATTCATAAATATTCGACAATTTTCGACTACTCGTTGTATTATAACTGAACATTTATTTGAATGGGAATGGTAAGAAGGAACAATTCAAGACAATTTTTTAACTCTTTGGAGCCTCGTAAACATTGTAGAGTACATGAACGTCCGCTGCAAACAAAACCGAACGTTTTAACGTTGGAGACGCGAAGAGAAGTTATGGCACTCAAATCTCTTCTATAATGCCAAAAACTGAACATTTTATATGTTACATTGTTACATGAAAAGGGTTTTCGTTTCAGCGTGCACTTTAATCACCTCAGAAGTTTCCACCAGATTAGTTAAATGCGGTTGAAACAGGGAGTTTAGATACGCTTTTTGGCACGAAATCCCATTTAACGGGGCCTAAAAAATTACAAGTAATTTTATTTAAGATAACGTTTAATGTAGTTAAAAGTGTCTATTTTCAGATTACTGACAATTAAAGGAAATAACTTTTGCTATCATATTTTCCAAACAACGAAGTTTTTGCAATTGTTGCATCACCTCTCTGTGATAATCTTATCTTTGTCAAAGGATTTGATATTTTCATATTGTAATATTTAACGCAAAGCATCATAATGTCCCCTCTTGTAAGTGTGTCTCTAAATTTGTCGTCAGCACTGTAAATTTTTACACTACATGTAGAAAGTTTATTAAATTAGGAAAGCTCTACGCCAAATGTTTGTAACTCTTGTGGCTAACATGAAACCATGTCAAAATAATTGTATTACTGTTAATTGAGGCGTATGTGCTTGAGTTCGTGATTATTACCACTGTACCAATGCAATGTCTAGAGTCACTTGAACAGTCGATTCCAAATACCCACCCTCTGTTTCAACTCGATTTGTTTATTAGTGCCTACTACCCATAATAGTATAGTCAAGAAGTTGAAAACCTGCGAAAAATAGTTACAAGGATCCGAAAAATATGAGCGATAGCTCATTCGATTCGCGATTTTATTCTGAGACAGACGTTTTTTTTTTGTTTGTTCCGCAAATAAAAATTACAATTGTTATTAACAAAAAACTAAAAAAATAAGGGGTTTAGTTTTTTGGCCATAACACAAAATCTGTAAGTGATAGCGAAAATCGGAAAAAAGATTCAAAAAGAGGAGGAAATCTCCGATCACACACTCCCGGAGTTTTATCTCCACTATTAATAATTTTAATTTAAGCCTGAAAATGGGTTCCGCGTAGCCGTAACGGGATACGGGCGCCCCCTCTGGAGAAAGTACGTCACATAAAATATTTTTTTTATAGTATTAAATATTAATTTAAAAATTTGAATAAATTATGGTGTGTTCTTAACACTTGATGGAATGATATCCCGTTGGAAAGATCGATTTAACTTAATCTTTTAATAAGTTGGGGCCTTTCTTATATGTATTTCTTATATGTATTCAAACAGTACATGTTCTACAAGTTTTTAAAATTTAATTATGTATTTTGTTTATAGTAATACTTTAATAATTAAAAAAAGAATACAAAAAATGTTGTTAAAAAAGTGTTTTTAAACATATTTGATGCTGTTGCTGTTCATTCGTCCAATAAAGGCGTTTTTACGTTATTTGCTTATAAACAAATTAACTAGTTTAATATTTAAAATAAAATCCCATTTTGTAGTCCCGAGGAAATTATTAAAAAAAAATCTTAAAAACAATTTTTTATTGTTCATAATCGTTGTTTTTATATTTCTAATTATTTGAAATAATTAGTTAAGAAACCTTTTGTTTGTGTTTTCCATCGGAAAATTCCTCCTCTTTTCGAATCTTTTTTCCGATTTTCGCTATCACTTACAGTTTTTGTGTTATTGACAAGAAACTATACCCCTTTTTTTTAGTTTTTTTTTTGTAACTATTTTTCACAGGTTTTCAACTTCTTGACCACACTATAACATTATTTTTAATTGAGATTAAAAGTTCGTTTCGCCCGGTTGTAGGAGTGTTCCGGACCAACCATACCAGAGATGAAAATCATTAACTTCTCGTAATGGCTTATAACTTGAAGCTCCTCTAGAACGACATTCAGAGATCGAAATTCAGACAGTGATTCCACTCTTCTCTGTTGCTTTAATTAGTGTCTTCCCATATCATAATAATTATGCAAACAAGAGAGACAGAGAGAGCTTTCGAAGCAGTCATTAGAGCACCAGATATCGTTCCCAGTGGTTGCATCAAATAACGTCCACGGTTGTTTACCCGGAGAAGTCCTGAATGTGTAACAATAACTAAGTATGTCCAAAGTGAACATTCGAGACAGGTCTGGAAGGGCGTGGCCGGTGTACATAATGAAGGACGATGCGGTGACGACAAAGCCTTTGCTTTAGATTGCTGTAGATTAATTGATTAATCTAAAGTTTTTTAGTGATTTTATCAGACAGGAAATAAGCCGGAATACTAATAGTGAACTTGCTAGATAAAAATGAAACGTGTCACAGTAACTAGTTTTTCCAACAATACTTAAAACGGATATTAAAGTTCATTCGTACAAAAACAACTATTAGATAGCATTTTACGACAGACCACGAATTTTACATCACGAGAACTGTTATTAAAACCTTAAAATAATTTTTTATGTGCAATAAATGATACAGCTGAAAATGCACACAACGAAATTGAACCGGAGATAAATCCTTGAAGAATCAATAAATCTGTGTATAATACCAGAACTGATTAATATTTTATTAAGTTGGCACACAAATTTATTGCCAACATTTCAGAAAAGCAAAACGTTATTTCTGACAGCTAAAATCGATATGTGCTTTTAAGTTTAGATTTGTATGGGTCAATGAGCATAGGCGCCGATTTGAACTTTTGTCTGGAACCGAGCAATCCCAGATTAAAAGTTTTGAGTACAAGAGATATATGAACGTCAAGATGATAAAATTCCAACGAAGTTAACAGTGGTGCTCTGCGGCAGAACTTTATAAAATAATAATTAGGAGCAAAATAATTTTGGAGATTATATGGTTAGTTTCTTCTGTAGATAAAGTAGGAAGTTTTAGTGTTAGGTAAGTTTGTACCTTGACTTTAAAAAAATCGGATAGATCTCTCGCCCCTTTAATTCGTTCTCCCCGGGCTAGTCATCTTTTGGATATGCCATTCTGATGAAGTCTAATAAGACCGAAACCGGTTTTTGGTTTCCGCCGGATGGCTTGGTTAGAAAATGTTTAATTTTTAAATTACTTTAATTTTGCTGTCAGTCAAGCTTTAGAGCCGTAATTAGATACAATGTTGACGTTCAAGACCTACTGAATGTATGAATCGTTTAGGAACACTGTATAATTAAAATTTACTTTTTAATGCATAAACGCGCTGGGTCCCCCAGGTTTCATTGTTTATAAATTAGTAGATCTACATTTTATTGTACTTAAGTGAAAAAAACATACAGTAACAAATAATTACAACACTAAATAAAAAAATGACCATCAATTGAAATAACCTGATTTAGATTTTATTATTTATCGAAATATGTAAACCTATCAAAAATAGATTTTTCTATATTCAACTCAACTCGCTATATTTGCAATATCAATGGTTAACAACAAGACTCCCAATTTTGGGATCGTCCGTATTATTGATGTAATTTGTGATTACAATGGGTCATAACATAACATCACCTGATGCACACAATTTCCCCTTACAGCTTAGGTGATAGATTTGCTCACTGTTGATGGCCCAGAAATTAATTGCGAATTAACAGGGAAAAGACATGTGTAAACTCAGAGCAATTAAAATATTAAAATAGCTATTGTGATAACCCCCCCTTTATATTGCCGCCACTTTTTGAATTTGAACATGAAATGAAATGTCAATGACGTCACCAAACGTCAAATTTGAAATTTTGAAACAAATTGCGAACTTGAATCGTCAGACAATGAAAGAAAAAGTAGAACCACCCTACGTTGTGTTATATTTTTTTGACAAGACAAGCAATGGCGGGACATTCAAACTTACAAAAAAGACACAAAACCCCAGATTCTTTGGATACATGGTGAGAGCTAATCAGGAGTGGAGCGTAAACTGATAACACAAAAATTATGGTTTTAGATGATTATTAAGTTTTAGTCATTTTGTGCATTTGAGTTTTGTGATCTCGTACTGTGGTTAACAATTTCTAGTGTCTTCGTATTAAGTTGGTGACAATGCAAATTTGATGATTTTAACAATAATGATTCGAGTAATAAATTACAACTGACAATTTCCAATGATTTCAACAAATAACAATTTAGTTCTCCACAAAACAGTAAACAATAATACAATTTAACAATTCTGTGTGTACATGATGAGTGAGGTTAAGTCAGCTAATGCTAAACGCCCACGCGTACATATTCGCCACTGAAAAGGGAAAAGCAAGAATATTGAGACGCGTTTAATTTATCTAAGTTGGACACATTTGAATCGAAGAGTGATGGACAACATGTAGATCAGATGGAACGACAAGTGGGAAACATCATAAGAAACATCCAAACAGACCAAGAGAAATGAGTTTGTTACTGAATAGTCCTAGTCATACTTAGTTTCCTGTCTTTCTTTAAGGCTTGTCCAAACCAAGTTAGTTAGCAGAACCTATCTCGGGGACTATTCTTTTGGTTGTTAAGTATTTTAAATATTTGTGAAATTTGTTAGTCGCCCGAAAACAGTACTAAAACAGCAACTTGAACCTAGTCGGCTCAGGAATTAGTGCAACTCCCTTTTCTGGGTACCCTGCAGTCCAAGAGACAACTCAAAGTCAAGACGACTTCTCTCCGACCTCTCAGGTACAGGTTAGCCGAAGTAGGGCCACATAACTCCCCCAATCATCAGCCTGAAACGCGAACCACGAACTGAATACTATTTGGTATATCTGTTGTCTCGAAACATGTATGGACTAACAATAAAATAATAAAATATACACTAACCCAATGTTATCCTTGGAAGCCAGTTTGAAACGAGCGCGATGAGATGACATCTGGCGGGCGCAACACGTAACGAGGCGCAACGAAACTAACAACATGCACAAGCAAAAAAAACACTAAATACCGAAATTTGGCTTCCCGGTGTCGAAAATAGCTAGATGTCAGTTAAAAGCGAACGACGAGATCGGAAATGGCAAGGGGGCGCAAAACAACATAAAGATAAGACACTTTTTAGAACCCCAACATTCGGCGTGGCGCTTTCCCGTATTTTGCCCTTTAGTCTTCAGTTCTTACTTAGTGTTTGTTAATTCAAGTCAACAAAGATAAAATGGCTTTTAAATGACCGCAAGCTGCTGTCGGTCTTATAACGAAACACAGGTAGTTAGTTATTCAATGATTTATTCAGGTTTGAATAGCAGTAGTGGACATTATTTAAACAAAACCGAACAACAAAGGGGTGACTAATAGTTTTTTCTCGCTGGCGGCTATCTTATTAGTGACGCTGACAAAAGGGTAGCCGGACAACGGTAAAAACCGAAAACTTGTTATCTAGGAGTTGAAACTACGTCGGGCGGCACCACATACAATATTGTTAATTTAAATTCAACCGATCCTTCTGGTAACGTGAAATTTCGACAATGCAATTTAAACATAGCGCACACTCAACTTTAAAAACAGGAGAATTCATAGTGGAATAAAATCAGATGAAAATAAAGAATTAAGTGTTAGTGACGACTTGATGGTTCTAACGTTAAAGTTTGAATGAAATGTAATGGCTGCCGGTCCTCCTTACACCATCTAGAAGGTACGCCAACCGTTATTTTAACCAAGCCAACTTCAAGGCGTTGCCAACAACTGCCGCATGCATTCCATGGTCTATTTTGGGGATATCTCACTATTTTTGTTATCTGGGAGTTTCTAGTATGGAACAAACGCCAGTCAATTTCAGGGCCATCTCATTATGTTGAGTATGACAAAAAGAAATAGATAGAATAAAAAAAAAGTTTGCTGTAACTACGTCGGGCGGCACCACACACACGATTGTTAATTTAAATTCAACCGATCCTTCTGGTAACGTGAAATTTCGACAATGCAATTTAAACATAGAGCACACTCAACTTTAAAAACAGGAGAATTCATAGTGGAATAAAATCAGATAAAAACAAAGAATTAAGTGTTAGTGACGACTTGATGGTTCGAACGTTAAAGTTTGAATGAAATGTAATGGCTGCCGGTCCTCCTTCCATCATCTAGAAGGGACGCCAACCGTTTTTTTAGCCAAGCCAACTTCAAGGCGTTGCCAACCACTGCTGCATGCATTCCATGGTCTATTTTGGGGATATCTCACTATTTTTGTTATCTAGGAGTTTCTAGTATGGAACAAACGCCAGTCAATTTCAGGGCCATCTCATTATGTTGAGTATGGCAAAAAGAAATAGATAGAATAAAAAAAAAGTTTGCTGTAACTACGTCGGGCGGCACCACACACACGATTGTTAATTTAAATTCAACCGATCTTTCTGGTAACGTGAAATTTCGAGAATGCAATTTAAACATAGAGCACACTCAACTTTAAAAACAGGAGAATTCATAGTGGAATAAAATCAGATAAAAACAAAGAATTAAGTGTTAGTGACGACTTGATGGTTCTAACGTTAAAGTTGGAATGAAATGTAATGGCTGCCGGTCCTCCTTCCATCATCTAGAAGGGACGCCAACCGTTTTTTTAGCCAAGCCAACTACAAGGCGTTACCAACTACTGCCGCATGCATTCCATGGTCTATTTTGGGGATATCTCAGTATTTTTGTTATCTAGGAGTTTCTAGTATGGAACAAACGCCAGTCAATTTCAGTGACATCTCATTATGTTGAGTATGACAAAAAGAAATAGATAGAATAAAAAAAAGTTTGCTGTAACTACGTCGGGCGGCACCACACACACGATTGTTAATTTAAATTCAACCGATCCTTCTGGTAACGTGAAATTTCGACAATGCAATTTAAACATAGAGCACACTCAACTTTAAAAACAGCAGAATTCAGTGGAATAAAATCAGATAAAAACAAAGAATTAAGTGTTAGTGACGACTTGATGGTTCTAACGTTAAAGTTTGAATGAAATGTAATGGCTGCCGGTCCTCCTGCCACCATCTAGAAGGGACGCCAACCGTTTTTTTAGCCAAGCCAACTACAAGGCGTTGCCAACTACTGCTGCATGGATTTCATGGTCTATTTTGGGGATATCTTACTATTTTTGTTATCTAGGGGTTTCTAGTATTGAACAAACGCTAGTCAATTTCAGGGCCATCTCATTATGTTGAGTATGACAAAAAGAAATAGATAGAATAAAAAAAAGTTTGCTGAAACTACGTCGGGCGGCACCACACACACGATTGCTAATTTAAATTCAACCGATCTTTCTGGTAACGGGAAATTTCGACAATGCAATTTAAACATAGAGCACACTTAACTTTAAAAACAGGAGAATTCATAGTGGAATAAAATCAGATAAAAACAAAGAATTAAGTGTTAGTGACGACTTGATGGTTCTAACGTTAAAGTTTGAATGAAATGTAATGGCTGCCGGTCCTCCTTCCACCATCTAGAAGGGACGCCAACCGTTTTTTTAGCCAAGCCAACTTCAAGGCGTTGCCAACCACTGCTGCATGTATTCCATGGTCTACTTTGGGGATATCTCACTATTTTTGTTATCTAGCAGTTTCTAGTATGGAACAAACGCCAGTCAATTTCAGGGCCATCTCATTATGTTGAGTATGACAAAAAAAAATAGATAGAATAAAAAAAAGTTTGCTGTAACTAAGTCAAGCGGTACCACACACACGATTGTTAATTTAAATTCAACCGATCTTTCTGGTAACGTGAAATTTCGACAATACAATTTAAACTTAGAGCACACTCAACTTTAAAAACAGGAGAATTCATAGTGGAATAAAATCAGATAAAAACAAAGAATTAAGTGTTAGTGACGACTTGATGGTTCTAACGTTAAAGTTGGAATGAAATGTAATGCAAAATACAGTTTTTGCGGAAACAACGTTGGTGTTTCCGGACGAGCCGAAGCCGAGTTTGGAATAGCGGATGAGTCCGCAAAAACTTTTTAGGTACGTGTAACAAACAATGTTTTTTTGTTATAGCTCCCGAAATTTTTAAATAAACACTATTTCATTGTGATTATTGGAGTCAACTCCCTCACGGTGTCAGAACTTCCGTTCTCTCATACAATGAATTTGAGATTGAGTCACACTGACGTCTAATTTTTTAACTTTTATCTAGTGTACCGGTGCATTAATGCCCATCTAAGCTAATTTGTTAAAAACTTTATCATGGTAAAAAACCCATTTCTGGTTGCGGAACCTTTAAAAAAAATGGCACCCTCAGAAAACCCTTTTCTAGGAAATTCGTTTTTGCTCAAATCGATCGGTAAACGGCTATTTAATATATTTAATCAAAAATAATAATCCGCAAGAGGTTACAATGACAACTTTTAGGGACTAGGTCATAAATGCACAAAATTAGTCCCTATATTTGTAATTGTAAAAAATTGGAGTTTGACAGATCAGTTGTTTGCCGATTTGTTTTTTTTTTTTTTTTTTCAATTGAAAACATTCATTTGAGTTATTTCCATTATGGAAGCATAACGAACAAAACAAAAAAGAATCAACCAAATTGTTAGTTTGTTTCTTCGAATTTTCACTTTCCTTTGTAATTGTCTGAAATTTTAGTTTCCTGAAATCTATTCAAGAATTACGCATATCCATCGTTCGAATCATGGGTTATGGTCTTGCGTTGATACAAAAATCCCAAACACTCAATTTTTCCCCAATTTTATTTTTACAATTTTTCGGATCACAAATTTGATGCGACAAGACGTATTCCAGGAATAAATTATTTGGATTTTTTCCTACCTACAGAGGAGGTAAATGTACCCAGCAAAGAAAATCAAAGAAAATCGCTTCTGCATTAGGAATATCTGAACCAGCAAAGTATACAAGTCATGCGGGGACAGATATGCATACTGTCAAGCGTTATGGTGGCTGGAACTCTGACAGTGTTGCAGAAGGATATGCTGAAACATCAGTGGAAAATACTAAAACAATTGCAACGAAAATTATGGGCTCTTCAATAACTGTTGCTTCAAAAAATAACGTCGGGAACCCAGTTTTAATTTGGGAAGAGCTGCTGTTAATTTTGAAAATATTTCCAATTGTACAATTTATATTAATAATATTGAAGAAAAGAAAGACAATCTTTACCGCACTAGTGCGCTAAACTGTGTTCCCAAAATAACAGGGCTTAAATAATAGATGATTATTTAATTTCCAAACCAACCTAGTATCCATTTTCATGGCAATGGATATTTATTATTTCGTAGGGGTCAATTATTTATTAACCACGTCTGAACAAAGTTTACTCCGATCTACTCTTCATTAAACTGCTGTAAATATTTAAACCTGAGGCCTTTTAAAATGTACGTGCCTACACTTATTACAAATTGGTAACTTTTTTATGCGTGAAAACTTGTTTAAAATAAAAGTCTATTTGTTATTCATCCCAGAAATATTTTTTTGTCTCTACTACAACACTAATGTAACATCTGAACTATAAAATGCACATTTAGATAAAATCTTGACGAGAATTCAATTTGAGAAAAGTCTCGTGACTTGCAAGAAGTTATTTTTAGAAACGTCAAAGATACTGAAATATTTATTTACCCTGAAAAATTAATTCGTTAGGTAGGGGCTAGTCGAGCGCTCTGAAACACGTTTGTTTTTCTATTTTTCGAGGAACAAAAACCAGACTACCTTAATAGTGTTTATGCGGTCATCCAAATATTTCAAAATTATAAAATTTTGCAGAGCTTCAGTAACACACAAGTCGTTTGGCATTAACTAGCAAAATTTCTCGATGCCACTTGATGAAGATGAAAAGTTCTACATTTAAAAGAGGTACTGTTCCATTTAAATGGAGCTGCGGATCCGTGGAAGTGTGCTTTAGAATTTAATTTTGTTGTTTGGAGTAAATGAGTGCAGTGCTGACCTACTTTTATTATTTCAAAACGGAGTGCACCAAAGGCACTTGAATGTGGAAAATTTTCCTAAATCTGGGTATGGCTGTTTTAGCTCATTACCAGCTTCGCTCCAATACTTGGGTAAATCAACAAACTCTATCAAAGCACTTTTCGTGCAAATTTTTTGTGATTATTTTTATAACAGAGTGTGTTCTGGTTAACTGTGCCTCCACAAATAAACTTCAGCATTGGTGAGAATTTTTTGTACTATTTGCAGCCGAAAAGTGAAGTGTCGTGTGGTGTATGTTTAAAATATTATATCACGTTAGTTTGTAACCAAACAGTCGCCTTTTTCAATAATTTTAACTAAATAACGATTTTTCTCGAATGTCATTTTCAACAAAAACCAAAGACTTGAAAGTTTTAACATTAACTTCTTTTTGGAAAGCAATATAAAAGACATCTACGTATCGCTTCATGTGGTTTTTCATGTAAAGCTATACGCTTTACTCTATATGAATTTTCAACTCCATTAGGCCGCAAGCCGTTGAGCGTGGAACTGCCGACTAGCGACATCTGAAATTAGATTTTGTTGGGTGCTGACTAGGCTCAAATACACTTTTTAACACAATTTTAGAAAACTTGCTCGTAACTGACCATACCTATTTCCCCTAGAATATACAGAGCATCATCAATAGAGCACCATATCTCTCTGTAATAACTTTTGATTTGATTTTTATTTTATTTCTTTAGAGAAAGTAGAACAGTTCGTATGGAAAACAAATATTAAATTTTCACTGATTCGGTGCACTCCAATTCAATATCAATCAGCATGTATGTTTGCCTGCAGGAGCAACATACTCAAAATAGTATGAAGTTATGAGAATAGTAAGAAATTCAAATGTTTATGGCAGTATTTTGAGAAAATGAAACACCATAAATCGTGACACTTATCTAACTTTTCATCCCATAAAAAGCTTCATGTTCATCTATTAAAACTGAATTACAAACTAGTGTGTGTACGATAGACAAAACATGTAAATTATAGTTGATCCTATAAACAAAACAGATTACATGCCAAAACACATTTGTCTGTTAAAGACACTGAATCATTATTTATAGCTTCCAGCGTTTTCATTATGTGGGAATTTTAGAGTTGCTCCGTATATTTCATTCGATATGATAAATTAATATGTATTTACAGTGGATAGTGTTAGTTGTATATATTTTAACTAATTTGGAGAATCCTCTAAATAATCTATACAAATAATATTTCTATTTTGTCTGTTTAAATATTGCCCAACCGAATAAATTCACATTATAATAAAAAATACAGTTGAAATCGAGAAAGTAGTATATAACTATAAAATATAAATATTCCCGCATATGTATTTAATTTCACAGCTGTTAAACCTAAAAATGTTGTACAACACTCGTGTGCTGTGACTTTTCAGCACTCGGACCACATCTCGTGCTTTAAAAATTCGCCCTCGCCCCTGATAAATGTATTTTCAGCGCACTTTTATCGAATCATACTATTTTTGATTAATTTATTTTCTTGCCTGCCTGCTTTGAAAAGTATTCCAATTTTCCCATACGATAACAAAAATAAATATTAATAAACATAAAATTTAAGTAAATAAAACTAACATAAAACAACAACAATAGATAAACTCATTTTAATTTCTTTTTGTTTCTTCTGTGTTTTTCTTTTTGTTCCTTTTTCTGTTGAATACTCTTTTTATCCAGATTAGTCCTTTTCTGTTTTCTCCTAACAGCACTTTCCAGTCTTTTATCTCCTCTCTCGTCTCACCACATTCTTTCATCATGTGCTCTATTGTTTCTGCTCCTTCTATGCACAATCTGCACGTTCTCTCGTCTCTCTCTTTCCAGTAGTTGTTTCTCTTTTCTCGTTCCCGCATTTAACCTTGACATTACTCTCTTCGTTCTTCTCGCTCACCCTTCTCAAATATGCCGGCAGGTCCTCTGTAATTAGAATACTATACTTTTTATTATACTTTGACTTTTTTTATCATTGTTTTTTTTTATCTCGGTCCTTCTCGACTACCTCTCTCAGTACATCTGTTCCATTATTTCTTCGCATCTCTATGCCCTGTTTCTCTCATAATATTTTCTTCTCCATTTTCCTGCTCTTTCCGCCTTCTCGTTCTTTATCTCTTTCCAACACTCTTGTAAGATTTTTCTCTCTTTCCTTTACTGCTTCTTTTCCTGCTTCGACTCTAAGTCTGATGTATGATATATGCTGGGGTTTCTATACCCAATCCTGATATCCTTCTCCAGTATACTTAGCTTGGATTGCTTCCATCTTTTTCTACTCCTTCCATCCCCATATTTCCGCCCCGTATATTATGACACTAGCCTTCCGTAAATCAGCCTCCTTATGTAGCAAACGATTTTCTCTCGCCAATTCCCCATACTTGTCCTACCACTAAAGGTGTAGCATTAGTATATTGAAACACTAGTTTTGTAAAACTGATATTAAGACACGAGCTCAGGTTTGCAGCACGACTGCCGTAGGCAGGAGTGCCTGTAAAGAACGAGTTTTACAAAACAAGTTTTTCATATTATTTTTTTCTAATTTGCATATTATTATTTTCATTTTTTAGAAATAAAATCAATTTTGCTAATTTAGGGAATTTTGTTAAATTTGAGTACATATATTTTTTGGTGTTGGTAAATCTTAATTTGGATTTATTTTCATTACTGGTATAGGTTTCTTTGTGAATAAAAAGCGTATGGTTTTGGCACAGTTTATGAGTACGGTGGGCGGGTGGGCCGCCCTGTTCACTATACTCATCGACTGATTAAATGGATGAGGAATGACAGCCATTTATTGATTTTTTTTTCCTTTAAAACCCAGAACTCACTGTCGTGTTCAATCCAATTTCAAAATTTTTAAATCAAAAAATGGTTGTCATTCCAATACCATTAGTCAGTCAGTCACTTGTGGATGTGGTGGCACACCCGCCCACCGCATTCACGTGTGGTGCCATGAACCATATGGTTTTTAGTCACAAAGACAACTGTGAAACACAAGAAACGAAATTCGGATACAATATGAAAATGGTTGTCATTCCGAACCAGTTTGTCAACCATTCAGTCGAAAATGTTAATTTGAGTATAATATTTTGGTGTAAATTTCAATTTGGATTCATTTTCATTATACTGGTATAAGGTTTTTTTGTAACTAAAAAGAGTATTGTTTTGGCACCGTTTATGAGTGCGGTGGACGGGTGGACCGCCCTGTTCACTATAATCATCGACTGACTAAATGGATGAGGAATGACAGCCATTTATTGATTTTTTTTTCCTTTAAAAACCAGAACTCACTGTCGTGTTCAATCCAATCTCAAAATTTTTAAATCAAAAAATGGTTGTCATTCCAATACCATTAGTCAGTTAGTCACTTGTGGATGTGGTGGCCCACCCGCCCACCGCATTCACGTGTGGTGCCATGAACCATATGGTTTTTAGTCACAAAGACAACTGTGAAACACAAGAAACGAAATTCGGATACAATATGAAAATGGTTGTCATTCCGAACCAGTTTGTCAACCATTCAGTCGAAAATGTTAATTTGAGTATAATATTTTGGTGTAAATTTCAATTTGGATTCATTTTCATTATACTGGTATAAGGTTTCTTTGTGACTAAAAAGAGTATTGTTTTGGCACCGTTTATGAGTGCGGTGGACGGGTGGGCCGCCCTGTTCACTATACTCATAGACTGACTAAATGGATGAGGAATGACAGCCATTTATTGATTTTTTTTTCCTTTAAAAACCAGAACTCACTGTCGTGTTCAATCCAATCTCAAAATTTTTAAATCAAAAAATGGTTGTCATTCCAATACCATTAGTCAATCGGTCAGTTGTAGATGCGGCGGCCCACCCGCCCACCGCATTCACGTGTGGTGCCATGAATCATATGGTTTTTAGTCACAAAGACAACTGTGAAACACAAGAAACGAAATTCGGATACAATATGAAAATGGTTGTCATTCCGAACCAGTTTGTGAACCATTCAGTCGAAAATGTTAATTTGAGTATAATATTTTGGTGTAAATCTCAATTTGGATTCATTTTCATTATACTGGTATAAGGTTTCTTTGTGATTAAAAAGCGTATGGTTTTGGCACCGTTTATGAGTGCGGTGGACGGGTGGGCCGCCCTGTTCACTATACTCATCGACTGACTAAATGGATGAGAAATGACAACCATTTATTGATTTTTTTTACCAGAACTCACTCTCGTGTTCAATCAAATTTCAAAATTTTTAAATAAAAAAATGGTTGTTATTCCTATACCATTAGTCGATCAGTCACTTGTGGATGTGATTGCACTGAACGAAATGTCAGTGTGATTTTGTGGTTTAAGATTCCATGTAAGTCATCTCAATTATACGTCAGGTACAGAAATATGAAAATTTTACAAAATTTCCTAAATTACCAAGATTGACTTTATTTGTAAAAAAAATTAATATGCAAATTAGGAAAATTAACATGAAAAACTCGTTTTGTAAAACTTAAGAGCACTCGTTCTTTACAGGCACTCGTATTTTAATATCAGTTTTACAAAACTAGTGTTTCAATAGACTATTAAATTCCTCATTCATTTTTTTTTCTGCCTCCTTTTTGAAAATTCATAACTTTAATTTTCTCCACATTTAATTGTAGGTTTTTTTTTCAGATATCTTCCTAAGCATCTTCTCATTCCCTTCATTTCTTTACCTACCACCACTCCCCTGCCTGCTCAAGTTCTAGTTTTTCTTCCAGGTCGCTTATGTATACCGAGAATAGACAGGGGCTGAATATGCATCCTTGTCTACCCCTTTCGCTGTCCAGAATATTTCGCTCATTCTCCTGTTTACTTTTACGTTGTTCTCCGTTTATAGGTATATTTTCTCAATTCTGCTCACCAGATGTTGGTTTATTTCTTTCACTCTCAAATTCTCCCATAATTTCTCTATAATAACATTGCCGAAGACCACCTTCAGGTCCACAAACAACGCGCACATTTTCACGAAAACCTGGGATACACTCAAATCAATCTAGAACCCGAAGGCTTCGGATAAACCTAAACCAATCTTGAACACGATAACTTGGAATAAACTTGAATCAGCCTGGAACTGGAAAACCTGGTATAAACCTGAATCATTCTAAAACTTGGTATAAAAATGAATCAACCTACATGAAGTTTGTCAACTACGAAGTTCTGCTCAGAAGTTTTGATAACCTAATCAAACCCCAATAAATAAACCTGAGAAAATATTTCAAACAATTTAAAAAGTAAAACTAGTGGATTTTGGAATCGTGGAACAACTTAAATTCACATAGGACACAAAAACATTCAACTCTGAACTCGAAAACCTGAACCAAAAATTATTAATCAACCTAAAACTCGAAACCTTGAGATAAACCTCGATCAACCTGTAAACCGAAAACTTGGGATAAACCTGAATCAAACTATAGCCCGAAAACTTGTGATAAACCTGAATCAACCTAGAACCCGAAAACTTATGATAAGTCAGAATCAACCTAGGATAACAAAACTTTTCACAAACCGGAATCAAAGTTGAACACGATAACTTGGGATAAACCACAAACAAGTTACAGCGAAATAGTGAGATGAACCGGAATCAACCCTTAACACGAAAACCTGTAGTAAACCTGAATTAATGAACGAAAACCTGGGGTATCAACCCGAACAGTTGAGACACACCTTACTCAACCTAGTACCAGAAAACATGGGATAAACACAAATCAACAGGAAAACCAGGAATAAACAAGAATCAATGAAGGAAAACCTGGGATAAAAATGAAGTAACGTAGAACACGATAATTTGGGATAAATCTGAAACAACATACAACCAGAACACTTAGAATAAACCAAGATTAACTAAAAACACGATAACTTGAGATACACCTGAATCAAAATAGAAATCGAAAGCTTGGGATAAACCTGAATAAATATAGACCAGGTGAATATGGGAGAAACTTGAATAAATGAACTAAAACTTGCGATAAACCAGAATCAACCTAGAACAGAAAATCCGGAGACAAACCTGAATCGATAAACGAAAACCTGGGATAAACCCGAATATACCTAGAACCCGAACACTTGGGATAAACCTAAATCAAACTAGAACAGGAAGTTAAACATGAATCAATGTACGCAAAAGTGGGATCAACCTAGAATTGGAAAATCTGGGATAAACCTAAATCAACCTATAACCCGAAAACCTCGGATAAACCTGAATTTACCTATATCCCGAATGCTTGGTATAAAAAGTAATGAACTTAGTTTGTCAACTGCGACGTTTTGATAACTTAATCAAAACTAAAATCATTAAAATTTTGTTCGAAGTGAATTTTTGAAAAGTGGAACAACTTGAATTCAAAACCTGCGATGAACCTGACTCAACCCTGAACTCGAATAAACTCTAATCAACCTATAACCCGAAAACTTGGGATAAACCGAATCAAGTTAGAATTCGAGAAGTTATCGAGTTTTTTGTCTATTAGGTGTTTCAAAATATACACGTTGCCGATATTGCTTCTCCCACTCTTCTCTGAAGTCCACTTTACCATTTGGTGAACACTTCGTTCTCTTCTAGTTCTCCACCTTCTCTCTTTTGACTTGTGAATTCTTTCGTTGCCAGACGTCGTTTACCATTTCCCTCATTGTCTCTGTTGCATACATGCACACTTCGTTCTGTAGCTTATCTTCTCCCGCCACTTTTCCTTTCTTCGTTTTTCCTATTACTCTCTTAATCATGTTTGTCGTAATTTCTTCCACTTTTTCTCCCTTCTGTTTTCTTCCCGTTTCTTTCTTTCCGTCTAGTAATTCTTTGAAGTATTCTCTTCATTCTTCTATCGGTTACTTCTCTTCTGCCCTTTTTTCACCTTTCGTTCTTTCTTCTTCAGTTGAGCTCTTCCTTTCTGCTGCTTGATGTCTACATTTGTAGTCTGTCGGCATTCTCTCTTCTACCTTCTTTAAATTCCTTTTCATCTACCTACGTTTCTACCATTCCAATCCAAATCTTCTCTTTCGATTCTTACCCCCGGTAAATTGAAATAGCAACCTTGGTTGTGCTTTGTCCCGTCTCTTTTAGTCTCAACTCCGTTATTATTACGTTATTTCTTCTTTCTCGTTTTTTTCATCTTGTTTTAGAAATCGAATCCTAGAAGAAAATTTTTCTTCTTTTGCTTTCTTCTTCTTTCATAGCGTCCCTGAGCTTGTCGTTCTTCATATCTTCTTTCATATCTTTTTTGCTCTGATGATCTTACGGTTTTCTTGTCCTGTCCACTATACTCATCAACTGACTAAATGGATGAGAAGTAACAACCATTTATTGATTTTTTTTAACTAAAACCCATTCTCGTGTTGAGTCCAATTTCAAAATTTTTAAGTCAAAAAATGGTTGTCATTGCAATACCCTTAGTCAATCGGTGAGTTGTGGATGCGGCGGCCCACCCGCCCACCGCATTCACATGTGGTGCCATGAACGAAATGGTTTTTAGTCACAAAGAACAACTGTGAAACACAAGAAACAAAATTCGGATACAATATGAAAATGGTTGTCATTCCGAACCAGTTTGTTAACCAGTCAGTCAAAAATCTAATTTGAGTATATCTTTATCTATTTTGGTATCAATCTCTTTTGGTGGATACAATATGAAAATTGTTGTCATTCCGAACCAATTTGTCAACCATTAGGCAAAAATGCAAATTTCATTATAAATCTCAATTTGGATTGATTCTCATTACTGGTATAAGGTTTGTTTTGTGACTAAAAAGCGTATGGTTCTGGCAACGTTAGTGAGTGCGGTGGGCGGGTGGGCCGCCCTGTCCATTATTCTCATCAACTGACTAAATGGATGAGAAGTATCAACCATTTATTGTTTTTTTTAACTAAAACCCATTCTCGTGTTCAGTCCAATTTCAAAATTTTTAAGTCAAAAAAATTGTTGTCAATCCAATACCCTTAGTCAATCGGTGAGTTGTGAATGCGGCGGCCCACCCGCCCACCGCATTCACATGTGGTGCCATGAACCAAATGGTTTTTAGTCACAAAGAACAACTGTGAAACACAAGAAACGAAATTCGGATACAATATGAAAATGGTTGTCATTCCGAACCAGTTTGTTAACCAGTCAGTCAAAAATGTAAATTTTAGTATATCTTTATCTATTTTGGTATCAATCTCTTTTGGTGGATACAATATGAAAATGGTTGTCATTCCGAACCAATTTGTCAACCATTAGGCAAAAATGCAAATTTCATTATAAATCTCAATTTGGATTGATTCTCATTACTGGTATAAGGTTTGTTTTGTGACTAAAAAGCGTATGGTTCTGGCATCGTTAGTGAGTGTGGTGGCCGGAAAGGCCGCTATACTCATCAACTGACTAAATGGATGAGAAGTAACAACCACTTATTGATTTTTTTTAACTAAAACTCAGTCTCACAAAGAACAACTGTGAAATAACCACAGAGACGAGAAGGCACGAAAAAGGAAGGAAGAAAATATTACAAAAACTTGGTATATCTGTTAAACCTGAAATCTGGTCAAACCTGGAACAGAAGGTCTTCAAAACGTCGGAAACGTGGAAGATCTGATTAACGAGTTATAAATGCGGAACCTGGAAAACAAAGGACACCGGGGACATTTGAGAAGCCTGGGAACGTGGGAAACCTGGGCGTTTCTCAGAATCTGAAACCTCGAAAAAACTCGGGCAATTAATTTGACAAATGTTACAAAATTGGATAAGATGAGAAAATTGGGAAACCTGGAATTACCAGGAAGCGTTGAAAATGTTGGTCACATGGAAAAACACAGAAACGAGAAGGCACGAAAAAGGATTATAAACATTATAAACACTTGGTATATCTGTCAAACCTGGTAAAATCGGGAACAGAATGTCTTCTTGTTTTTCTCTTCTCCCAAACCCCATTCTTTCTTCCTACCTTTCTTCTATGCTTCTTTTCTGTTTTTCGCTGTTTTCGTGTCGGTCGGTAATCTAGGAATCTATGTAAAAAATTAATATATGAACGTAATATCAAACGAAGATTAATTTTTTGTTTTTTTTTTTTTTTTTTGACGTGAAAATCAAATGTTAAGGCTTATTTACTAAAACGTTACATTTAAACTGCCTATATTTGCAACCGTATCACACACATCTAAAGGCTGTTCAACTGAAAATATATCTGAAGGGGGCCCTGTTGTTTGCTGTAACTGCACTTTTAGGTCATTAGGTGCACTGGACGTTGCGTTAAAAGTCCTACCTAACCTGATGGCTAATAACATTCACAATGACATTTTGATGTATGTACAGCACGGTGATGCAAAATTTCATACAGCGCCAACTGAAAATATATTTTATAATAGTTACGATACCGTGGTTTAGAGAAGCGAGAAAATTATAACAAATGTTTCGCAGAGGCTGACATGGCAGATGTCGGGCTGTACACGACGAATTTGAGCTACATCTTGCTTTCTTGTGTGTGTGTGATTCAAAGCGGCGTTGCTTGACAATGCGTTTGTTAATTCGAGCGGGAGTGGTGGTGCTTTCCATGTTTTTGCCGGGAATCGAACCCAGAATTTCTGGCTTTCCCTACCCCTGTTTTAGGGAAAAACTGATTAAAAGTAGTTATCTACCACCAAAAGTGATCCAGTGTTAATTAATTTTCAATAAAGAGTAAAAAGCTTAAATAATTTTTCTTAGTTTCTATCAGGTATCTGATTTTAGGTACTCTTTTCTCACGGTAGCAAAGCAGGGGTCTCTAGCGCTAGTAACTTGTATTTATTCTATACAAATTTGACAAAATAAATTGATATAAATGTGATGGGTACGTTACCTAAAAAATGATTACAAAAAAGAACCCATTAGTGATTCACTTATGTTTATTTTTGTTCCATGAGTGATTCACCTATATTTTTATTTTGTCGATTCCAGTTTTATGAAACAAGTCTCAGGCTTGGATTAAGCAAACAATTTGTTCTTTCCTTGCGAGAACTGTGTTTTCATTTCCAACAAATGTAACACTTTCAACTAAATTGAGAATATTCACACTGGCAAGGTCAGCATAGATGGCAGAAAATCGAGGTTAATTCAACGTTAGTTCACACTTCCACCGTCTGAAAAAGCATATACTGTGAAATGGATCAGAATAAAGAATTCCCAATAAATGATCAGTGCCGCAAAACATATACACCAAACTAGACGGAAATAAGTATCTATAGTTTCAAATATCAAGAGCATGGTGCAAATAAATAGATGCTTTTAAGAAATCCTTCTGTTAGAAGCACGAGCGTGCGGATGGATCTGTAATAATTGTGGGTCACCAAAAAAGTTTGAGATATAAATACTAGCAGCTACTCTGATGTCTTAAATGAAATTGAAATGCAATGGCTGGCCATCCGTTTTTCAATATTTGAATTCGGTTGAGAATCTTTTTGTGAAACAGCCTGTATATTACTTCTTTAGTTGAGCTATAACTGCTACAATGCGTGACAACTGTTTGCGAGCAGAAATTAATTACCCATGTGCAGCAAGAAAACGAAACATGTTAGCAGTTGATTAATAGGCAAGGCACTTGGGTTCACGTCGCTTTCGAAGTTCAACTGCTTCTCTAACTGCTAAAGCAATAAAAAGTCCTATTTTGCCTAACAAAAAACTTCCTAGTTCTTCGACACAGATGTGGCCTATGTATCGCGAGGGGATGCACGAGAGTTTATTAGATCCCGATAGTGGGGAGCTTCCTCTTAATAATGTTAAGATGTCAATGAAAATCATAAGCTTGTAAGATTTAACATCCCCTAAATAATACCCACCTACATTTGGTTAAATTGATGCACACCACACATAAAGCGATAATAATAATTTTTACGCATTTGATAGTTTCAGCAGCTCAAAACAAAGCATTGGTTTATTTAAAGGGATATTTACACCTGGAAAACAGAGATTAAAAGATCCCACAGACGTACGCGTGTATTTTGTTCTCCCCTGCCGTCCTGCCGTCCTGCCGCTCCCGCAATCCTGCGTTGGTCTGTAGTATCATTTAAATTAAATTTACAAGAGAATGATGTGGTTATTGGGAATCTAAACAGACTGTCAAAACATAGTGTTTTATAAATAGTGTTTAGTGTTGTATAAATTGTGTTTAGTGTTTTAACTAGTTTTTTCAGTACAATTTAAAAGAATAATGAATACGGATTTAATTGTCTTATTAGATTTCTGTGTTATCATCATCCGAGCGTCAGCTAAACATTTCTTCACATTTGACAAACGTCAGGCGTAGAGGACAAGCAACGGCACCTCGTTCAGCGGGGCTTAGAAGTGTAAAGTTCGTAAAAGGTGTTTATTTTATAAAGATTAATGTTAAAGCGACAATATAAAAGAAGCAGAAAGTGTTGTAATTCTTCAAATAAATTTATGCTCATTATTAAAATTAACGATACTTACATTAACAGGTCCCCCCTTAGATGGCAAGACTTGAATAAGGACTGAAATGATCTACGCCATGTCTGCAAATTTGTAGCGCACACTTTATTAAAATTACTCTGATCCACACCGTATACAGTGTGTTGGACAAAATTCATAATTCCGTTAATTGACGTTTCCGTGAAAAATCCTCGGACAGGTCAATTTCAGTTTTTAAAATGACATTTGACGTATTTTTTGTAACCAGGCGTTTTTGCACATTTTTTTAATCTGCTTTTTTCAGTTTTAAACTTTTTGAGGTTCTTATGTTCTTCGGAACCCAGATGTGCAGTTTCTCAAGTTCTCAATCTCACAGATTCGGCTTATTAATTTTTCAATTTTTAAGATCCTTATTTTCTAAAGTTTTCAATTTCTCAATTGCCTATTTATATTATAATTTGAAATATTCTTTAAGGGCTGATGATGGCAGTAGTGTTCTGCCGAAACATGTTCCCATTGTAATTTATTAAAGTTTGTGGAGTTCGACTTGAATATATTTGAATTTTAATTTAAATTTACTCCACTTGGATTCATCAACATTCTTCTGGTTTATTCACTTTGTCAGGTTCCCCGTTTTTCAATTTCTGAGGGTCTCATTTTTCTCAGTTTTAAAGACTCTCAGGTCTCTTGATATCTCATTTTAAAAGTTTTTGAAGTTCTAATGTTTTTCGAAACTCAAATGTGCAGCTTCTCAGTTTCTCAAGTTCTCAATTTTCAAATTTTCATTTTTATAAATTTTTAGTTTCTCAATTTAACAGATTCTGTTTATTAATTTCTCAATTTTTGAAATTCTCATTTCCTCAAGTTTTTAATTTCTCATCTTCCTTTATGCAGTCTGTCAGGTTCCCAGTTTCTAACTCTTTTGATTTATCACGCTTTTAGTCTCTCAACTTCCTAGTTCCTCACTTTTTCAGGTTCTCAGTTTCTCAATTTCTGAGGGTCTCAGTTTCTCAGTTTTAAAAATTCGAAGGCTCTTGATGTCCCATTTTAAAAGTTTTTGAGGTTCTAATGTTCCTCGAAACCCAAATGTGCAGGTTCTCAGTTTCTCAAATTCTCAGTTTCCCAAATTTTTATTTTATAGGTTCTCAGTTGCTCAATTTTACAAATTCCGTGTTTATTAATTTTTGATATTTTCAATTTTAAATTTTTTAACTTTCTTTATCGTTCATTCATTTTTTCAGGTTACTAGTTTCTCACTCTTTTGATTTCATTTTCTTAATTTCTCAATATCCTAATTTCTCACTTTCTCAGGTTGTCGGTCTCTTAATATGATGGCCTCGTTTTTTCTGCTTTGGGTATAAACAAAGTTACGAAATTTGTTTTTCATTATTTTAACAGTCACGGTAGACATCTTTCTTCTTGTCATTGTTGTGGAAAAAATGCTGTGCTTAATGAATATGCAAAATAATTTGAATAATATTTGCACCACCAGACAAATATCAAATTACGAGACTATTACCGAAAAAATATTGTATATACTGTATTATATGTTTTTATGCACAATATTGTCTCGGTGATAGAGTCATTGTATCAGGCAAAATATGTTCTTCAGTGTACTTCACAAAACCAAATTCAATATTGATATGTACAATATTTTCTCGAGGAACGTCTCACAATTATTTTCGAAGACTAGAACGTTTTAGCACCCAACTGCAGTATGTAAAGCATTAATTTTTCAAGTAGTGAAGGCTAAAAAGTGGAGAATTATTTTGGGTATTTGTTACGCACAATTTTTTTTTCACATTGTTAAAACAAGGTATAAAATTAAGTGTAAAATCGTGTTAGATCCTAGTCATTTACCGTCGAGGGAATTAGTTACGCACTATATTTTTTCCACAAGACAAGATCATTTCCTTTAATTAATAAAGCAATGAAAACAAATTGAAAACAAAATCCCATTACATGTTTTGTAATATCTCCCCCCATGTCTGCAAATTTGTGGCGCACACTTTATTAAAATTACTCTGATCCCCACGGTATACAGTGTGTTGCACAAAATTCATAATTCCGTTAATTGACGTTTCCTTCAAAAAACCCTGGGGGTCAATTTCAATTTTTAAAATGACACGACGTATTTTTTGTAACCAGGCGTTTTTGCACAATGACGCCATCATCAAACCGTCGTAGAAAAATTGTATAGTTAAGAAGGTGGTTCTTGGTGCCGATCTTGAAGTGAGGTGGGGTCCACGGAGTACCGGGTGGGTATAACCTACAACCATTTAGTAGTCCAATACCTTTGAAATTATAAATTAATTTTGCGGCGGTTCTTCACGCATCTTCGAACTGCTATTTTAATCCAGTTCAAGTGACTCATATTAGATATGCAATGATTAAATAATATCACTTTTAAAAATAAAGTGACATACAGAGATCCATCTGTCAAATTGGATGTTTTTACTCAATTCGGTATGAGGACTCAAACTCATTCACTGTCAAACATCAATTTATACGAGGTGCCCCTAAAGAAGTTTTCCCCTAAAGAAGTTTTCATTTCAAAAATGGAGGAAGTGTGGGTCAAACTTTAGGTTTGTTGAATGTGTGTTTGAAAAAATAAAATCACCAAAGTACTTACTGATCCATTCTTCTGCAATCTTGAAAACCATGAACGCGGACCCGAACTGTGCCATTACTTATATCGTTTTTACTTCATTATTTTTGCAGCTTCAAATTTTTGTATGTTTGGTTAGCAGAAATTTTTGGTGTAACAGACAAAACCTTTTATCCAATGCGAATTAATTTGAAGCAGCAAAAAGAATGAAGGAAAAATAGTTTTGTAAAACTAGTTTTGTATTTACAATCTAATGTTAATACCATTGTTATTAACGTTACTCTCTCAACTTCTGGTAGCATTCTAATAACAGTTGCAGTATTTACATTCCCTGTTATCTGTACATGAAAAAAAAAGTTTGTGAAGCAACTGCACCCTTGGGCAATGTCCACATTAATATGTATCGAAATAGTAATTAACTGAAAGAAGCTGCTAGAATTTCCATTTTGTTTTGGACTATTGAAGCCACTGACTGCACACTCTCCACAAGCAAATGATGCAGAAATTTTAAATAATAGAGTTAATGTTACGACACTACACTTTTTCGCGCTCAACGAGAATTTAGAAACATGTATTTATATTGCAAAGCTTAGTTCGATTCAACATCTGATTATATTTTATAACAGTGCAATAAAGAGAGCATTTGCGGTCGGTCGGTGTAAAAAAATAATATTCAAATAGGAAGCGGCCACCACATTGAAAGGAGAGTAATTATTAACAATTGTGATTTCTAACTGATTAGACAGGGTACATTTACGTTGATCAGTTAAGTTTTGACGTTTGAAATTTAGTGACAAGCTCATTACCAACAAATTTTCTAGTGAAACACAAAAAAAGCAGTACACAACTCATGCGACAGGCTCAGCACCGTCGCATCAAGTTAGGAAAAAATACTTTCGGCATTCGTAACGTCAATTGCTATTGCAGGTCCTCATTCCGATTTGCTAAAAATTACTGTCGAACCATTGAAATATTTACACTAACGATTTAACAATACTGTCATTTACTATTTACTATATCCCGTAGAATTGTTTTCTTTCACGAAAAATCTGCACGCCAATTGAACCTAGAAGTACGCCTGAATCTGCATTTTCCTATACTCATCAATGGAGTATACAGTATCTAAAAATAACTTGTTTTTGCGTCTTCCATTTAATAACACACTCTGGATTCCGCTTTACACCTAGTTTACCTTCAGTCTACCTCGATACCACTCCCAAGAAATTTTAACACAATGTTTCAAACTCATCCTGTCTGTCTTCGGGGACACCGCGCCACCGTTTGCCGGACAATTACGTCTCTCCCACCGCTTCGTTCATAATTCAGACTCTGCAGGTCGAATCTCCACTAGTCTCATAATTAATTCACCTCGTGCGACGCGCTCTTTACCGCCATGAAAATCCTACACATCTTCAGCGGTACATTTCGTTAATAAAAAGTGTTTTTTCTAACTCCTCCTTGTCTTCCAGACTCGGAACTCGAGGACTTGGAGACACCTCCACGCTACCGCCCCGACAGCTTGGAGGCTCTCTGCAAGGCGACACGCTTCACGCAGGCCGAAATCAAAAGAATATATCGCGGTTTCAAAGCGGAGTGCCCGACCGGTGTCGTCAAAGAAGAGACGTTCAAGATGATTTATTCACAGTTCTTTCCACAAGGTGGTAAGTTGTACTGCAGTTTTTCGAGCTTGGGAGACGCCTTCATAAATTTTTCGGAGCTGACACGGCCGTTGCACTTCAAAAGGTTTCATATTGTCGAAGCTTACGCGCTTAGAAACAATTTATGGATAACGCATGGTGGAGAAGGTAATAATTCATCTTATAAAAGGGCTTTTATGTAATTGTAAGGTTTTGCAAGTCTTTTTTAGTATTAAACTGCTATCTGCAGAGATATGAATGCCCTATATCTTTGACGCCATTAATTAAAGTACGAGTCGCGAACGGGGAATACAATACCAAGAAAGTAAAACAATCTGTAACTAAATGCTATTTTCATATTTCTTTTTCGTTATAACGTTTATATGAATGAACCTAGCTGTCAAACATTTTCCACGATGTAACTGTTTAATACAGATTAGTCAGAAATGGTAGAATGTTGGTACATAATGATATTCCTATAAAGGAGTCAGCTGTGCGAGTTTCTGGCAACCAGAAAAGTCTACCATTGACTTAATTCACTTGTTTCACCCATCTGTCATCGTCAACCAACCACAACCAAATCACAGGCTTACCAATTTTGATGTAAACTGTATTGTTGCCAACTCGAATTTTTAATCATGACGACAAATTCCATTCAATTTAAACTTCCTGCTTCTATTTTACAAAGAGGTCCAAGAGTTTTCAGCCTGTGTGTAATAAGTATATCGCTGTTTGATAAATGATAAGTAATGAATTATGATATCAATAAATTATTTATTGTCATGGGGTTTAAGAAATTAAATGTTGGTGTTTTGGGTTAGTTGGATAGTCTAACGGGATTTTAAGACCTTATTGTTGCAGTAATTGGACTTTTCATGTAGTAAAACTTGGTATGGTAATCGCGTTTTCGTGCGAAATCTAAGAAGGAAACCGTGAATTGGATGTTGCAACAAATTTGCTTCTTTACTTTAAATTGCTTATATTTACATAAGCAATAGCGTTTAAATTGATAAATTGTCTTATACAAAAACGATATTTAATTGTAGGAATAACGGCGCCTTAGAAAGTGTTTATTTCCTGTTTGTTTTGACAACGTTCTCTTAAAAAGTATTTTTCTTCCTAATTGCTCGGACAACGCCCCCTTAGAAAGTGTCTCTTTTACTTTTGAGTTTGACAACGCTTTCTTATAGATTGTTTTTCTTCCTGTTTAGTCTGGAAACGCCAGAAAGTGTTTATTTACTCTTTTGTTTGACAACGTTTTTTTAGAAAGTTTCTTTCCTCCTGTTTGCTTTGTCAACGTCGCTTTAGAAAGTGTATTTTTCACTGTTGGGTCTGAGACACTCCCTCAAAAAGTGTTTTCTTTTCTCTTTGTTATGACTACGTCTCCTGAGAAAGTATCATTTCTACTTACTCTTTGCTTTGAAAACACTCCATTAGAAAGTGCCTATTTGCTGTTGGGTTTGACAACGCTCCCTTAGAAAGTGCATTGGTTCCTGTTAACAAGTGTTTTGGTTCCTGCTGTATTTGACAACGCCCCCTTAGAAAGTGTCTTTCCTCCTGTGTGGTCTGACAACGCCCCCTCATAAAGTATCTTTTTACTTTTGGGTTTGACTAGATTTTCTTTAAGTTAATTTTTTATCTGATGGCCTTGACAACGTCGCTTTAGAAAGTTTCTTTTTCACTGTTGGGTTTGAGAACACTCCCTTAGAAAGTGTCTTTTTCACTGTTGGGTTTGAGAACACTCCCTTAGAAAGTGTCTTTCTTCCTGTTTGTTATGACTACGTCCCCTTAGAAAATACCTTTTTACTCTTTGCTTTGAAATCGTATTTTTGAAAAGTGCCTATTTACTGTTGAGTTTGACAACGCTTCTCTAGAAAATGACTTTGTTCCTGTTTGATCTGACAACACCCCCTTAAAATGTGTTTTTTTCCTGTTTAGCCTGGCAGCGCGGACTCGGAAAATGTATTTTTATTTTTTAGTTTGACACCATTTTCTTAGAAAGTTTCTTCCTGTTTGCCTTGACAACATTGCTTTAGAAAGTGTCCTTTTCGCTGTTGCGTTTGAGAACACTCCTTTAGAAAGTGTCTTTCTTCCTGTTTGTTATGACTACGCCCCCTGAGAAAGTATCATTTTTACTTATTCTTTGCTTTGAAAACACTCCATTAGAAAGTGCCTATTTGCTGTTGGGTTTGACAACGCTGTCTTAGAAAGTGTATTGCTTTCTGTTAACAAGTGTTTTGGTTCCTGTTTGCTTTAATAACGCTGTCTTAGAAAGTGTTTTTTTTTATTTTTGAGATTGACAACGTCGCTTTAGAAAGTGTTTCTTTCACTGTTGAGTTCCAGAACACGCTCTTAAATTAATTAATTAATTAATTAAATTTATTGGTGCTTAAGAACATAAAAAATGTAATGGCACATGTGAAAAAGGAGCAAATATTGACAAAAAGAACAACTAGTAAATAATGATAAAATAAATGATTAGAAAGCGCCTATTTACTGTTGGTTTTAACAAAGTTCGCTTATAAAATGTATTGCTTTCTGTTAACAAGTATTTTTGTTCCTGTTTGGTTTCATAACGCCCCCTTAGAAAGTATTTTTTTTTCTTGTTTTGTCTGACAACGCCCCCTCAGAAAATGTCTTTTTACTTTTGAGATTGACAAAAAAAAGTTTATTTCTTTCTATTTGCTTTGACAACGTCGATGTAGAAAGAGCCTTTTTCACTGTTGGGTTTTGAGAACACTCCCTTAAAAAGTGTCTTTCTGCCTGTTTGTTATGAGTACGTCCCCTTAGAAAGTGTCTTTTTACAGTTTGCTTCTACAACACCCCATTAGACAGTGCTTATTTTACTGTTTTATTTACCAACGCTTTCCTACAAAGTGTCTTTACTCCGTTTACTTTGTGTATATGTTCCTGTTTATCTTGACAACGCCCCATTAGAAAGTGTTTTTTTTTACTGTTAATATTGACAACTCCCCCTTAAAAAGTGTCGTTCTTCCTGTTTTATCTGACGATGCCCCCTCAGAAAGCGTCTTTCTTCCTTTTTGTTGTGGCAACGCCCCCCTCAGAAAAAGTCTTTTTACTTTTGAGATTTACAAAGTCGCTTTGGAAACTGTTTTTCTCATTGTTGGGTTTGAGAACACCCCATTTCAAAGTGTCTCTTTTCCCCTTTGCTTTGACCACACACCATTAGAAAGTGCAGTTTGACAACGTTTTCTTAGAAAGCGCCTTTCTTTATGTTTGATCTGACAACGCCCCCTTAGAAAGTATCTTTCTTCCTGTTTAGTCTGACAACGCTCCCTGAGAGAGTGTCTTTTACTTTTGAGTTTGGCAACGCTTTCTTACAAAGTTCCCTTCTTCCTGTTTGCTTTGACAACATAGCTTTAAAATCGATCTGTTCCTGTTGGATTTTAGAACACCCCCTTAGAAAGTGTCTTTTTTACTGTTTGCTTTGACATCACCCCATTAGAAACTGTCTATTTACTATTGAGTTTTACAACGTTTCTATAGAAATTGTATTGCTTCTTGTTAATAAATGTTTTGGTTCCCGTTTGTTTCAATAAAGCCCCCTTAAAAAGTATCTCTTAGACTGTTGGATCTGACAACGCCCCTTTAGAAAGTATTTTTCTTTCTGTTTAGTCTGACAATGCTCCCTGAGAAAGTGTCTTTTTACTTTTGAGTTTGGCAACGCTTTCTTAGAAAGTTCCTTTCTTCCTGTTTGCTTTGACAACATAGCTTTAAAGTCTATCGTTTCCTGTTGCAGTTCATAGCACCCCCTTAGAAAGTGTCTTTCTTCTTTTTTGTAATGAATTCGTACCTTTAGAAAGTGTCTTTTTTACTGTTTGCTTTGATATCACTTCATTAGAAAGTGCCTATTTACTGCTGGGTTTGACAGCGGTCCTTTAGAAAATGTATTGCTTCCTGTTAATAAGTGTTTTGGTTCCTGTTTGGTTTGATAACACCCTCTCAGAAAGTGTCTTTCTTCCTGTTTAGTCTGACAACGCTCCCACAGAAAGTGTCTTTTTACTTTTGAGTTTGCAACGCTCTCTTAGAAAGTTCCTTTCTTCCTGTTTACTTTGACAACATGGCTTTAAAATCTGTCTTTTCCTTTTGGGTTTGAGAACACTCCCTTAGAAAGAGTATTTCTTCCGGTTTGTTATGACTACGTCCCTTTAGAAAGTGTCATTTTTACTGTTTGCTTTGATGTCACCCTATTAGAAAGTGCCTATTTACTGTTGGGTTTGACAGCGCTCCCTTAGAAAGTGTATTGCTAACGCCCCCTCAGAAAGTGTCTTTTTTCCTGTTCCGTCTGACAACGAGCCCATAGAAAGTGTCTTTTTACTTTTGAGTTGCGCATCGTTTTCTTAGAAAGTTTCTCTCTTCCTATTTGCTTTGACAATATTGCTTTAAAATCTGTCTCTTCCTGTTGGATTTTAGGACAACACCCCTTAGAAAGTTTCTTTCTTCCTTTTTGTTATGACTGCGTACCTTTAGAAAGTGTCTTTTTTACTGTTTGCTTTGATGTCACCCTATTCGAAAGTGCCTATTTACTGTTGGATTTTACAACGCTTCCTTAGAAAGTGTATTGCTTCCTGTTAATAAGTGTTTTGGTTCCTGTTTGCTTTGATAACACCCTCTCAGAAAGTGTCTTTCTTCCTGTTTAGTCTGACAACGCTCCCACAGAAAGTGTCTTTTTACTTTTGAGTTTGCAACGCTTTCTTAGAAAGTTCCTTTCTTCCTGTTTACTTTGACAACATAGCTTTAAAATCTGTCTTCCTTTTGGGTTTGAGAACACTCCTTTAGAAAGTGTATAATTTCTTCCGGTTTGTTATGACTACGTCCCTTTAGAAAGTGTCTTTTTTACTGTTTGCTTTGATGTCACCCTATTAGAAAGTGCCTATTTACTGTTGGGTTTGACAGCGCTCCCTTAGAAAGTGTATTGCTAACGCCCCCTCAGAAAGTGTCTGTCTTTTTGTTTCGTCCGACAACGCGCCCACAGAAAGTGTCTTTTTACTTTTGAGTTGGGCAACGTTTTCTTAGAAAGTTTCTCTCTTCCTATTTGCTTTGACAACATTGCTTTAAAATCTGTCTCTTCCTGTTGGATTTTAGGACAACACCTCTTAGAAAGTTTCTTTCTTCCTGTTTGTTATCACTACGTCCCCTGAGAAAGTATCATTTGTACTTACTCTTCCTGTTAACAAGTGTTTTGGTTCCTCTTTGCTTTGATAACACCCCCTTAAAAAGTGTCGTTTAGACTGTTGTATTTGACAACGCCCCCTCAAAAAATATGTCTTTACTTTTGAGTTTGACAACATTTTTCTTTTTCTTTTCTGTTTACTTTGACAACGTCGCTTTAAAAAGTGTCTTCTTCACTGCTGGGTTTGAGAACACTCCCTTAGAAAGTGTCTTTCTTCCAGTTTGTTATGACTACGCCGTCTAAGAAAGTCTCTTTTTTACTTACTCTTTGCTTTGAAAACACTCCAGTAGAAAGTGCCTATTTGCTGTTGGGTTTGACAATGCTGCCTTAGAAAGAGTATTGCTTCCTGTTAACAAGTTTTTCGGTTCTTGTTTGCTTTGATAACGCCCCCTTCAAAAGTGTCTTTTAGACGGTTGAATTTGACAACGCCCCCTTAGAAAGTGTCTTTCTTCCTGAGTGGTCTGACAAACCCGACTCAGAAAGTATCTTTTGACTTTTGAATTTGACATTTTTTTTTAAGTTTCTTTCTTTCAGGTTCTCATTCCTACTTACCCTTTGCATTGGAAACACTCCATTAGAAAGTGCCTATTTGCTGTTGGGGTTGACAATGCTCTCTTAGAAAGAGTATTATTTCCTGTTAACAAGTCTTTTGGTTCCTGTTTGCTTTGAAAACACCTTCTTAAAAAGTGTTTTTTAGACTGTTGGATTTGGCAACGCCTTCTTAGAAAGTGTCTTTCTTCCTGTGTGGTTTGACAACGCTCCCTCAGAGTGTGTCTTTTTACTTTTGAGTTTGACAACGTTTTCTTAGAAAGATTCTTTCTTTCTGTATTATTTAACAACGTCGCTTTAAAAAGTGTCTTTTTCACTGTTGGGTTTGAAAACACTCCCTTAGAAAGTGTCTTTCTTCCTGTCTGTCATGACTACGCCCTCTAAGAAAGTCTCTTTTTACTTGCTCTTTGCTTTGAAAACACTCCATTAGAAAGTGCCCATTTGCTGTTGGGTTTGAAAATGCTCCCTCAGAAAGATTATTGCTTCCTGTTAACAAGTCTTTTGGTTCCTGCTGGCTTTGATAATGCCCCCTTAAAAAGTGTCTTTTAGACTGTTGGATTTTACAACGCCCCCTTAGAAAGTGTTTTTCTTCCTGTTTGTTATGACTACCCCCTCTAAGAAAGTCTCTTTTTTACTTACTCTTTGCTTTGAAAACACTGTTAGGTTTGAGAACACTCCCTTAAAAATTGTATTTCTTCATGTCTGTTATGACTACGTCCCCTTAGAAAGTATCCTTTGTACTTACTCTTTCATTGAAAACACTCCATTAGAAAGTGCCTATTTGCTGTTGGGTTTGACAATGCTGCCTTAGAAAGAGTATTGCTTCCTGTTAACAAGTCTTTTGGTTCCTGTTTGCTTTGATAACGAAACTTCAAAAGTGTCTTTTAGACTGTTGAATTTGACAACGCCCCCTTAGATTCTTTCTGAGTGGTCTGACAAACCCGACTCACAAAGTATCTTTTGACTTTTGAATTTGACATTTTTTTAAGTTTTTTCTTTCTGTCTACTTTGACAACGTTGCTTTAAAAAGTGTCTTCTTCACTGCTGGATTTGAGAACACTCCCTTAGAAAGTGTCTTTCTTCCAGTTTGTTGGGACTACGCCGTCTAAGAAAGTCTCTTTTTTACTTACTCTTTGCTTTGAAAACACTCCAGTAGAAAGTGCCTTTTTGCTGTTGGGTTTGACAATGCTGCCTTAGAAAGTGTATTGCTTCCTGTTAACAAGTCTTTCGGTTCCTGTTTGCTTTGATAACACCCTCTCAGAAAGTGTCTTTCTTCCTGTTTAGTCTGACAACGCTCCCACAGAAAGTGTCTTTTTACTTTTGAGTTTGCAACGCTTTCTTAGAAAGTTCCTTTCTTCCTGTTTACTTTGACAACATAGCTTTAAAATCTGTCTTCCTTTTGGGTTTGAGAACACTCCTTTAGAAAGTGTATAATTTCTTCCGGTTTGTTATGACTACGCCCCCTTAGAAAGTGTCTTTCTTTCTGAATGGTCTGACAAACCCGACTCAGAAAGTATCTTTTGACTTTTGAATTTGACATTCTTTTTAAGTTTCTTTCTTTCAGTTTCTCATTCCTACTTAACCTTTGCATTGAAAACATTCCATTAGAAAGTGCCTATTTGCTGTTGGGGTTGACAATGCTCCCTTAGAAAGAGTATTATTTCCTGTTAACAAGTCTTTTGGTTCCCGTTTGCTTTGAAAACGCCCCCTCAAAAAGTGTCTTTTAGACTGTTGCATTTGGCAACGCCTTCTTAGAAAGTGTCTTTCTTCCTGTGTGGTTTGACAACGCTCCCTCAGAAAGTGTCTTTTTACTTTTGAGTTTGGCAACGTTTTCTTAGAAAGATTCTTACTTTCTGTATGATTTGACAACGTCGCTTTCAAAAGTGTTTTTTTCACTGTTGGATTTGAAAACACTCCTTTAGAAAGTGTCTTTTTTCCTGTTTGTTATGACTACGCCCTCTAAGAAATAAAAAAGTCTGTTTTTACTTGCTCTTTGCTTTGAAAACTCTCCATTAGAAAGTGCCTATTTGCTGTTGGGTTTGACAATGCTCTCTCAAAAAGAGTATTGCTTCCTGTTAACAAGTCTTTTGGTACCTGCTTGCTTTGATAACGCCCCCTTAAAAAGTGTCTTTTAGACGGTTGGATTTTATAACGCCCCCTTATAAAGTGTCTTTTAGACTGTTGGATTTTATAACGCCCCCTTAGAAAGTGTTTTTCTTCCTGTTTGTTATGACTACCCCCTCTAAGAAAGTCTCTTTTTTACTGACTTTTTGCTTTGAAAACACTGTTAGGTTTGAGAACACTCCCTTAAAAATTGTATTTCTTCATGTTTGTTATGACTACGTCCCCTTGGAAAGTATCATTTGTACTTACTCTTTGCATTGAAAACACTCCATTAGAAAATGCCTATTTGCTGTTGGGTTTCACAGTGCTTCCTTAAAAAGTGTCTTTTTACTTTTGAGATTGACAAAGTCGTTTTGGAAAGTGTTTATTTCATTGTAGGGTTTGAGAACACCCCATTAACTCCCTTTGAAAGTTTCTTTCTTTCCCTTTGCTTTGACCACACACCATTAGAAAGTGCATTATTTGTCTGTTGAGTTTGACAACGATCCCTTAGAAAGTGTCTTTCTTTCTGTTTGATCTTACAACGCCCCCTTAGAAAGTGTCTTCCTTCCTGTTTAGTCTGACAACGCCCTCTTAGAAAGTGTCTTTTTATTTTTGAGTTTGGCAACGCTTTCTTAGAAAGTTCCTATGTTCGTGTTTGCTTTGACAACATAGCTTTAAAATCTGTCTATTCCTTCTGGGTTTGAGGACACTCCCCTAGAAAGTGTATTTTTTTCTGTCTCTTATGACTACGTCTCTTTAGTGTGCCTTTGACTGTTTTCTTTGATATCACCCCATTAGAAAGTGTCTTTTTCTGTTGGAATTGAGAACACTCTCTTAGAAAGTGTCTTTTTCACTGTTAGCTTTGACATCACCCCATTAGAAGGTGTCTATTTACTGTTGGGTTTGACAACGCTCCCTTAGAAAGTGTATTGCTTTCTGTTAATAAGTGTTTTGGTTCCTGTTTGCTTCGATAACACCAACTTAAAAAGTGTCTTCTACACTATTGGATTTGACAACGCCCCCTGAGAAAGTGTCTTTTTTCCGGTTTGATTTGACAACGCCCCCTCAGAAAGTGTCTTTCTTCCAGTTTAGTCTGACAACGCCCCTCTACAAAGTGTCTTTTTACTTTTGAGTTTGGCAACGTTTTTTTAGAATCTCCCTGTTTGCTTTGACAACATAGCTTTAAAATCTGTATTTTCCTGTTGGGTTTGAGAACACTCCCTTAAAAAGTGTCTTTTTCCTATTTGTTATGACTGCGTACCTTTAGAAAGTGTCTTTTTTACTGTTTGCTTTGATATCACTCTATTAGAAAGGGCCTATTTACTGTTGGGTTTTACAACGCTTGCTTAGAAAGTTTATTGCTTCCTGTTAATCAATGTTTTGGTTCCTGTTTGCTTCAATAACGCCCCCTTAAAAAGTATCTTTTAGACTGTTGGTTTCGACAACGCCCCCTTAGAAAGTGTTTTTCTTTTTGTTTGGTCGGACAACGCCCCTCAGAATGTGTCTTTTTACTTTTGAGTTTAAAAACAATTTTCTGGATCACTTTTAGTACTAGATAACTACTTTTAATTAGTAATTTCCCCTAAAACAGCAAAATCAAAAATCAAAAAAGCCGACGCACATTTCGCCAACAATATTGACATCATGATAAATGTATATATTCAGATGAATAATAAATTTAGTTTTTGATGTTTTAGGGAAAATTACTAATTGAAAGTACTTTTGAGTTTGACAACCTTTTTTTAAATTTCTTTCTTTCTGCTTGCTTTGACAACGTCGCTGTAGAAAGTGTCTTTTACTGTTTGCTTTGAGAACTGTTTTATTAATCAACGCTCCCCTACAAAGTGTTTTTCCTCCTGTTAGCCAGTGTCTATATTCCTGTTTGCTTTGTTATAACAGCCCCCTAAAGTGTCATTTACACTGTTTTGTTTAACAACGGTCTCTTAGAATTTTTTATCTTCCTCTATGTCTTGGCAACGCCCAATTAGAAAGTGGCTTTTTTTAATGTTAAGATTGACAACGCCCTCTTAGAAAGTGTCTTTGTTCCTGTTTGATCTGACGATGCCCCCTCAAAATGTGTCTTCTTACTTTTGAGATTCACAACGTCGCTTTCGAAACTGTTCAGTTTGAGAACATCCCATTAGAAAGTGTTGATTTACTGTTGGGTTTGACAACGTTCCCTTAGAAAGTGTATTGTTTTCTGTTAACAAGTATTTTTGTTTCTGTTTGGTTTGATAACGCCCTTTGTAAGTTTGGCCCCTTTAGAGAGTGTCTTTTTTTGTTTCTTGAGTTTGACAATGTTTTCTTAGAAAGTGTTTTCTTTCTGTTTGTTATTACTACGTCCGCTTAGAAAGTGTCTTTTTTCCAGTTTGCTTTGACAACACCTCATTAAAAAGTGCCTATTTTACTGTTGGGTTTGACAACGCTACCTTTAGAAAGATAGGATTTAAAAAACTAAATGTCAGTTTTATGGGTCTTTTAAATATGCTAAATGAGATTTTAACACCATATTGTTGTAGTAATTGGACTTTTCGGATCGTAAAACTTTTATGGTAATCGAGTTTTCGTGCCAGTGTAATTAACTGTTGCACACATGAAATTATACAAACAGACCTTTCTTATGCTTTCTGACACCCAAATAAAAGTCCAATAAATCGAATCTATTACTTAGTAATCATTACTACTGTTGAAAGCGGGATGTAAGAAGGAAATTGTGAATTGGAGTTTAAATTGATAAATTTCTTTAAACAAAAATTATGTTTAATTGTAGGAATAAAAGTGCTAATTAACCTTAAAAAGCTGCACCTACTAACTTGCTCACTGACCTCAGCGTTTATCACGATCTATTAATAATAATAATTGATTTTCACGCAAAATGAAGTCATTAGCGCTAAAATTGCTCCAACCGCAAACCAAGTAACTTCAACAAACTGCATTAAAGATCCATCACCCATAAATTTGCAAAGTTCAGGTAACTAACATATGCAGTTACATACAAATTATCTGCACTAAGAGGTTTCACCAGGTACGACGATACTCTGCACCAAATCTTCCAAATAAATTATTGCGCCTTAGACATTAAGGAGCAAATTTTAGGTTTATCTGCAATGACTTGGCAAATGTGGTGCTCGTGCTCTATTTAGGGGATTAAAGATTTACAAGGACTTTAACAACACATTTGGAAACACAAATGGTAATTAAGAATTTATTGTAAGCGAGAGACCGACAATCACGAACTTTATGACATTAGGCAGATGAAACTATGTTTCAAGAACTGCAATTAGTACCACTCACAGTAAAACTATTATAATTGGGGGGATGCCTGTGAAAATGTTTCAAATTCAATTAGGTTTTATTCCAGTGGAAAAACACGTCTTGCAATCTTCTCCAGTATTGTCAATCAAAACTTTTTAACGTGGCTTAAAGTATTTTCATGGGCATCCTTCTAGCGACTTTTTCAATTAAGTCCCACAGCCAAGATACCTCATATTATATGAATATTTTTTGTTGAAATAAAACATAAAGAGATTACTTAAAAAGGGAATGGTTAGGTGGAGCTCTTTTTATATTTAATTAAAACACTACACTATATGTTATGCTTTAGTTGTCTTCCCTAAAAGCACTCGGGGCGAATTCCTTTCATTAGTTCAAATAATGAAAACGTCTCGAGTATTTATGGTTACTATCACAGCTGCATTTTAGATTTTATTTATGTTTTTAGGCGACATTTTAATGAGTTATTCAAGTCACAGATAGTGTAAATTGTACTGTTGGGATTTTATAAATGCATTTTGCAATACGCGCAGATTAAAATTTTTCCGAAGATTAAAATTTGTGTTGGACATAAATTGCTTAAAATAATTTGTTCTTCAAGTTTAATAGAAACAACGATTGTTCCCTATGGTATTAGTATTGTTATTCCCTATCCGAAATTTTAATAAATCGCTGTGGCTTTATTACTCGTAGGCAAGTCTTAATTCCCTTCTTTTCATCGACTCTTCGAGTCTCTCTTACAGTATTACTCGGGCAGGACATGTAAATTCAAAAAACGGAAAAGTATTTTTATTATTAACTCCTGCAGGAAAGCCTTTTTTTTTCAACATAATTTGTAGTTTTTGTATTGGTACAAAAATCGTGTAGTGGAAAGGTGCGGATTTTGGGAAACCCGTATATTAATTCAGATGTTATTATATAAAATAACATCCACCATTTATCACAACAAAATTGGAAGTGCAAAGAATTTATGACATGTTTGTGGTGTTTCTATAAATATAAATCTCTATTAAAAAACAAAATAAAATTCAATTAAAGTCAACAATAACGATTGTTTAATATTTAACTAAATATTGACATATTGCGTTGAACAAGCACAATAAATCACAGCATTATTTGGACTCGTATTTTACTGGCCAATAATAAAAACCAGACAACTTGCTTTCGTAATGTCCAGTGTTGGTTGGACAAATATGTTACGTACAGTACGAGTTGTTTTATGTTCTTTGGTTATTTTAAATTTTTGATACCACTCTGAGATTTTAGTTTCAAGTTTAGAAAAGAATCGGAGAACACAAATCTTGAAATAGAATTCCGCGATTCTGATCTCCTCCTCGACAATCTCATCTTCATAAATCCGCGTTAAAATGTTGGTTCTCAACCCGGAGTGTTATTCCATTTTTCTGTCACTTGTACGTTCCAGTCATGTATGCCAAAGACTATATTTATAGGAAGTTTTATTGATCAATCGTGCCAACAATACAATGACAATAGCTCATGTTTTCCGTCATTGTTTTCGCTTCCGCAGCTTTGATTTGCCGATAAAACTTTACTGCTGCTAACTTTCCAGTTAACTGCCGTTTTGTGACGTCTTCCACATGACTAAATTCTGCAATTACAAATATAATTCTAATAGTAAACTGGTTGAGTAATGGCGAATAAACAAATTACTCTTGCCCGGTATTACTGTTTATTTCCTCTGGAGTTTCGTGCGTTGAAGTAATTACTTATACGTACACTTTGGCTCAGGCGCTGATGAAAAGTAGATAGTCGTCATAAATCTTTGAGAAGACGGTTCTATCAGCTGTGTGGAGTTAATATTTTGGACTACAACCAAAACGTTTGAAGTGCACCCACTTCAAATTTTATTGGTAACAAACACAATAAGAAGATTTGCAAACCTCCATAAATGTATTCAAAGCACGTGCCGTTTATGGAAATTTGCAAAATTTCCTATTGTGTCAAAAACTTCTTGTGATCCTCATTACGAGCTATAAAGTTTTATGTGGATGTATTTCGAACGATTTGAGTATACCAAAATGTCATTGATGGATGACCGTTAAACTTAAGATTTATTGAAGGCCGTAATGGAATCTGAATAATTTAATTAATCTATGCCAGGACAAAAAATGGATTTAACAATATACAGTGTGTGCTCAATAAATAGTGAAACCATCACTGTTTTAATAATTTTTTCTATTGTTAACACTTCAAAGTGTCACTGTTGGAGATGTCGAATTTCGGCGATTCCAAATTTAATTTCGTTACACTTCACGTTTCGACTTGACCTCTCGAGCGTAAAAAACATTCTTCATCCTGGATATTAAAAACTTTTGAATTTTGTATACGGATCTCACTCAAACATGCAAATAGGTACTTGTACACACTGTAATTTTCAATATAAACAAGCTCGGAGCAATTTTCGTTTTATGAATAATATAATCTCAGTAACTAACATATTGACCCATTATTCGGAGGCTTATTTTAGTGTGAAGTTTTTAGTATTTTGGTTGTTTTAGTTTTGGCATGATCGTATTAATTTCAAGAATAAATTACTAAATTACAGGTGAAATTTAGATGTTTATATGTTCCGATTGACACAATTTTCAATGTTAAATGTGACTATCATAAACAACTCTGTTGTACATTTAATTTAATACGATTTAGACAATGGGGTCGTCCCATAATTAAAAAAAAGTTTTTCTAGAAACTAGACGAAAAAATATTGTACTAGGTAAAAACAATACGAAACATTTGTCTTATTTGAAATGCGCGGCTTTCTGTGACGTCAACACGGGATAAAATTCACCAGACAAAATTGAAAGTTACTAGACGCGCGGACCAATGAGAATGCTCCCTTGAAATGACGTCACAAGAGGCGGTAAATGTACGGCGTTTGAAAATGCTGGCCGAAATTATGATTATGATGTAGTGTTTATCGGAAACGTGGCTGTCTGAAGATGTGCCGTCAATAGCTGTCAGTATTCCTGGTTTTACATTTTATCGTAAAGATAGGGTTACGAGAGGTGGAGGTGTAGGTGTTTATGTTAAAGATACTCTGTCATCTAAAATTGACGACATCGAACAGATTTTTATTGAAGTCAGGATTGATCGGCATTAGTTATTGGTTTCAGCTCTATATAGGTCACCATCTACTAGCATACCGTTATTTTTGAATTATACTGACGATATGTTGTCTTATTTATCTGTACAATATGATAAGGTTCTCGTTTTGGGTGACGTAAATATTGACCACTATAATAATCCTAACCCTTTATCAGAAATATTTACAACATATAATTTTACCCAGCTGATTCATGAGCCAACCCGGATTATACCAATAGGTCGCAGACTACCATTTGTAATTTATTGCAATTTCTTTGACCTAGTGTGTTCTTCCGGCACTCAAAATGCCGATATTATATCTGACCACAGGATCACCTTTTGTGAAATAAATATTAATCATTACAAGGCTACTCCAAAAATTGTTAGGTTTAGGGACTTCAAGCATCTCGATATAGAAGCATTTTTAGAGGATCTTAATAACATACGTTGGGATGAGATATTCTATATCCAGGGAATTAGCAATAAAGTTGACTTCCTGTCAATTAATATTTTAAATCTTTTCGACCGTCATGCTCCTTTCCGCTTTTAGTCCAGTAAATCTAGTTTTTTCCCAGGAAAAAATTCCGGAAGTTTTTTTATCAACGGTTCTATATGTTTTTTGGGTCGCTGAATCCGAATTTGAGGTTTGCCCTTTCGCCAGAGGTGAGCTAACTTCAGGAAATGCAAGAAACTTCAAAAATTTCGGACTATTTCCAGTTTTTTGCTTATAACTCGAAAGCGAGTTGTTTTCACGAAAATACCACTGTAAACAAAATTAAAGTAGACAAAAATTTCCTACAAGAATGTGGTATTATATTTGTTTCCATCGTTAATGGGACGGCCGCTAGAGCGCTCTGAATATAGACCACTTTTCCTCTCTTTGTGGAAAATGTGGAAAACAGGATTACGTTTCATTGCTGGCTTTTTCATTTGTTTGGTTCTACATCTGGGGGAACTTTCTCACCACACAAAAAACAATGCGTTCTGAATGAAAACTGAATGGTATTTGAACGTAATAAAGGCACAGTACCATCCTCTTTACTCCTCTTAATATAAGCAGCAATCGACTTTTTTTTGGTGTACTGCCTTCTACATTTTTCGTGGACCTCAAGTTCTGTGCTCCATTGAATAAAACTTGGTTTCCATCGTTACCTCTTTTACTAACCTCAATGAAAGACTGCAACGCCTTTTATTTAATACAGTCCTCTCTGATCCATCTAATAAGGATCCTTCACAAATGAAGCATTTTCGAGACATGTTACGCACATAAAGTTCAAACATTTACGTAAATATTCAACTGAAGGAAAGTTTCCTTTCGTCGACTAACTGACAAAACGAAAAAGTGGTCTATATTCAGAACGCTCTAACGGCCGTCCCGTTAAAGAGAGAAACAAATCTAATACCATATTCTGGTAGGAAATTTTATCTACTTTAATTTTGTATATGGTGGTCTTTTAGCTAGAACGCCTCGTTTTCGAGTTCTAAGCGAAGAACTGGAACAACTTCAAAATTTTCGAGGTTTCTTGCATTTCCTGAAGTTAGCTCACCTCTGGCGAGGGGTCAAACCCCAAATTCGGATTCAGCGACCAAAAAAATATATAGAACCGTTGAGAAAAAAACTTATCTCAGTAGGCTTATCGAACCTACTGGTCTACTTATCAGAGTTACCAAACCATATGCGCCATGGATTACTGATAATGCGAGATGCCTGATGAAGTTACGTGACAAAGCTCTGACTAAATTTAAGAAAACTCGTGCTGAAGATAATTGGACTATATATCGGGATTTACGCAATTACACACTTGCCTCCCTACGCCACGAAAAAAAAGCTTTTCTAAATAACCTTTTAGGTAATAACGAGAGTACAATTTTTTGGAAATCTATCAAGAAATTTAATGTTGTGCAATATAAAAACCTTACTATCCCATACCAATTACAAAATCCTCAGGATATTAATAGAAGCTTTTTGTCTGTATTTAGCCCCTCAAACGCGTGTCCCACGTTGACCCTGTATTACGTAAGAAACAAGTTTGATGATAGATTAAGCTTTAACTTTTCATTACCTACCATTGGGGAGGTTAGCTCTATCATAAGGGGCTTGGTTTCTAATGCAATGGGAACTGATGGCATTAGTGCAAGAATGGTAAGACTTTGCTGTCCATTAATTACTCCCCACATTAACAGCTGTTCGGAAACAGGTTTTTTCCAGACAACTGGAAAACTTCAATTATCATACCACTTCCTAAAAATTCCGATCCTAAAACATACAGTGACCTTAGGCCTCTAACCATTCTCCTTTTCCTTTCAAAAATCCTTGAAAAGATTGTATACTTGCAGGTATATTCATGTATCTGATAACAATATTGTGACATCAGCTCAATCTGGATTTAGACAAGGATACAGCGCCACGACAGCCTTACTGCATCTCATTGATAACATCATTAGTGATCGTGACAAGGGACTTTCGACAGTGCTCATTTCTTTAGACTACTCGAAGGCATTTGACACTATTGATCATAATCTGGTATGCTCGAAGTTAGCTTACATTGGATTTGAGCCGGCAGCCCTAAAATTCTTTCACTCATGTTTAGATAGTAGGAAACAGTTAGTTAAAATGCATGATAACAGCTCTAGTCTAGGAAGCATTACTTCAGGGGTACCGCAGGGTTCCATTTTAGGGCCCTTAATGTTTTTAATTTACATTTTCGATATAAACAAATATATTAATAGATGCAAGCTATGGCCTATGCAGACGATACCCAAATTTATTATTCCTTTCACTCGAGCGACGTTGCCATTGCTAACGATTATTTAAATTTAGATTTGGCCCAAATTTATAAGTACTCCACTGAACATAATCTTAAGCTCAATCCTGACAAATGCAAAGTGATAATTTTTAGTAAGCATGAAGATCAGACTCTGTTGAGGGAAGCTTTTTATGTACAGGTTGATGGTGGGGTTATGTCTATTGTTGATTCGTTGAAAATATTAGGTGTTTGTGTAGATAATGACTTGAGATTCAAAACGCGTCTGTCCCTGATCATAAAAAAAACATATTTTCCATTAAGATTATTGTTTCTGAATAAATTTATACTAAATTTTAAAACTCGAAAAAAACTCTGTGAGAGTCTAGTTATGTCCATCATCACCTACTGTCTTGTCGTGTATTTCCCCTGTTTAGATGCTGTGTGTAAGAACCGATTGCAGAAAATTCAGAATAGCTGTTGTCGATTAATATGGGACTTGAGGAAGTATGATCACGTGTCTGGTAAGATTCAGGAAATGCGATGGCTGAAGATTGACAAATTATTTGCGTTGGCAAAAAAAACCACTCATAAAATACTGTTACTCTCTCAGCCTCCCTATCTTTATCAGAAGTTAATTCCGAGATACATGCAACATGATATTTGTGTCAGGTCTGCATCGAATATCAGCATGCCACGTTTCCACACAGCGCTGTTTCAACGAAGTTTTACTTTCAATGCTGTTTCCATTTACAATTCATTGCCATCTCTTTTAAAAAGTAAACCTATTAAAATATTTTGTAAACTTGTCGATACTTACTATAGATCAAATTAGAACATTTTAAATTTTTAAGTTTTGCATTTAATTATGGTACCTATAATCTCAATTTTGTATTGCTATGTACTTTTAATTTTTATTATTACTGGTTGTTTATTTATGGTTTATTTATTTAGTTTATTGATTATTTATTTATTTTTGTTAGAATGTATTTTTTTTTCAGGGTTAAGTAGAGTAGCTTTAAGCTAGACTTCGCCCTGTTTAGTTTTTATCTCTTTAGGAAATAAAGGCATTTTTATTTATTTATTTATTTGAAATTATTTATTTTCACGAACACGTTTTAGGGCTTCATGTTATTTATATAGTCTACGAGATGTTATAGTTCGTCAAATTCAATTAAGAGGAACCACATTTTTTTTTGTCGGTTCTTTACGCCAAGAATATCCCATTTGATCTAAACTTCGTTTCCTTTAAGGGCAAGTCCTACATCACTTTAATATGATTCAAAATCAATAGATGGCGGGCCAAACAGGCCAAAAGTTTTTCCAGTTTTTAAACGAAGTTATAGAATTTTTTGAAGATCCGACGGCGGATTTGTGTTAAGAAGTACAAATTACAGGGAGCTAGTTTTCGCTTTTTCAATTTATAAAAAGAATGAAGTTTTTTTTCTTTTTCTTTTGGTGATGGTTTGAGGAATTCGAAAATCTAAGGTATATGCTTATTAGAGCTGTTTCAATGAAAACCAACACTTTTTTAGATCTAAAATCCGACGACAAACGGCGTCCGAAAACGTGTTTGAAAAAACGTCCTTGACGCATCATAACAACAATGACATCCTTTGATAGGAATGGGATAAGGTGACATCATAAATCCAGTCGGCGATAGAGTTTTCACCAAAATCAGATCTTATTGTACATTCAAAACATAATATTTGCTTTTTTTATATAATTATTGTTCTGCCCTTCTAGGCCAGTCAAATTAGATCCAAAAAAACCGTTTCGAGGAATTAATTCCCAGCAAGCTGGAAATAATTTCAATACCTTCATTTGGTCCAAAATAAGTGTAATTTGAGTTTGCACCATCCCAGGAGGTGAGCCCAAGAAGAATAAAATTTTTGCACTTTTTTCAGTCTTTTGCTTATAGCTTGAAAATAGTGCGTCGGACGGAAAATGACACTCTATTCAATATTAAAGAGGGTTAAATTCTCCGTAAAATGAATAGATAAATCTTCAAATTCGGTTCAGTAGTGTAGCCGAAATCAAAAGTTAGAAACCGGGAAATTTTCCCATTTCAGTGCAAACTTACATTTTGCGACTTTCCAAGACGTACATCATTTTGACAACCAGATCATTTTCTAGATGAATTCGTTGAAGCATCTCTTTATCCTGCCACCATTCAGGAGCAGCCAGGATTCGCCTTTTCTCGACTCGCCTTTTCAGTGGCCTTTTGCTTTTTTTGGCCACAAATTCCTGTGATGCGTCTTCCCCACAGATCACATTTTCTTAAAATTAAAAGTCACGACTCTCTGTCTACATCTCTTGAGGTTTTCCCCGTCACTTTTCTTATCCTTGGAATATATGTTCCTGCATCTTTCGTAAACCCCCACTGAAGTAAAACCTCGAAGGTGAAGGTGCTTCTTGTCTTTCTTTGCTATACTTCTTTTTATCAATGTTTTTATCCCCCGTTGTTTCACTGTCGTTGAGGCCTCAACATGGTTCACAACACTTATAACACTTTCTTTCAGGAATAATAAACTTTCCAAACTTTATTTATCAAACCATAGAGATAAACTTTAAAGAATTTAAGGAAAAACCGATTTTGAATTTATGCAAAATTTAGTCTTTCACAACGACTGAACCTGAAAATTGATACCTATAACGTGAAACTTTATTCTCTACCACTTTTATTCTAGGGTTTTTTCAATATTTCAATTTTCAATATAAGAATTTTTTCAAATAGAATCCGAACACAGCATTAACGAAGTGACATTTTTAAAACAAAAATTAGGAACATGAGTATAGTTTTCAACGCGAAGACAACTCACGATTTTTGCGGCGATATTATTTCGAAAACCATTGGTGGGAGTAAAAATGTATAGAAACAAAATTGTAGAAAAGTTTTTTTCTGTATACGATCCATATTGAACAAAACATTTGCAATAAGTTGCTATTGGTCAAAAAACGGGGGTAGACTAATTTTTGCATTCGCACTGAAAACTATAAACATTTTCCAACGTCATTTATGACCATTGGGGAGGAGATAGATAATAGCTTCATGCAGAATCGAATGCAGAACATAAATCCGAAAACATTTTCTCGTCGGAGTTACCGTTTACCAGAAAAATGCATAAAAGCTTCATGAGGTCACGCGCGGATTTTTGGGCAAAATGGTATGAAGCTCCCCGGGGGAGTGGAAACTCTTCGGATCTTTATTTGGGTCAGGGTTGGGAGTTCATAACCAAAATTTCAATATTTTATAAATTAGTTATTCTATTCGCCATTTTTTCGTCTAATTTGCTTGGACTATTTATTATTTTACAATTGAGGAGCGATTGAGCAAAAACGGCATAACTTTTTTTTAATTCTGTAATCCACAAAATGTTGCCACTCAAAAGCCGTTTGACATAAAAAAACACGTATTGTATATTATTACGGATATTGGGCATTTTTTAGATCTGTGGGTTGCAGCTTCAAGAAAAAATAATACATATTTTCAGTTATGATCAAAAAATCATTGAATTTGACTCATTTTGGCACGTTTGGGTCAAACGGTATATGGATTTAACCCGGTTTCTTGCTTATTTTCTTTACCTTTTGGTGTGTGGATCAGTAGTTGATAGGAACTGCCAAATTTTAGAATAGCAGAATCTAGAACCATACGCATATACGAGTAAAAGTGTTTAGATATGAAGGCCACAATCAGCGTCTAAACAATTACATTGTTCAGCAATGTCATCAACTGCTTCATCATCTTTCTCCTGAATCTGCTCGAGATTATATGGATCTGGAAAAGACATTTTTGGACAAAGACAGATTATCGCCTTCGACTCAGATGTTTCCAAATTATTCTTGTTGTAAAAGTAAATAGGAGTAGAATGCCTCAGTTCCACTTCCTTTACAGAACCATTATTGTCTGTTTTGCCTCTCTTCAGAATGCTCTTCTGTACCTTAAATTCGGATATTGCAATCGGATATTCCAACTATTTTCTTTAAGTTATTTTCCAAATATTTGATGTCTTTCAGGTTCCAGTGGGTTCCATGTTCCTCCACTAAATCAAATTGCTTGTATATGTTGATGTAGTCTTCCTTATTTGTAATGGTTTCCTCTCGCACATTTTTCCAGACGGCCGAAAATTCTATCGGCCGGGAGGAAACTGTGTTCGCTTACAGGAAACGTAATCCAGATTGTTTTATTTTTTATTTTAAATAATGAAGTGGGTAAGACAACACAAAAGTAAAAACCAGTGTAAATTAACCTGGGATGCGCCTTTCCAGATTTTTCTCTAGAATTTGGCGGTTTTTTTTTTCAATTGAAAACATTCAATCGAGTTATTTTCATGCCGGGAACAAAACAAAAAAGAAACAACCAAAAGTATGTCAGTTATAATCGGGTGACGCTAGAAACTATAGCTCCCTGTAGATCACCCTTCTCTTGAACTCCGTATTCAAAATTGTAATAGGATTAGCCATTTCCTCAAAAATTAAGGAAAGCTTTTCCGATATTTTGTCTCTCTCGCACACTGGGCTATTAAATGTTGTCGGCTTTGGCCTTAATTTCTCGACGAAACGTTCATAAAAGTGGATATTTCCCTGCAACCAAATTTCCCTTATTAACAATTTCAAAGTCAGATGCACATGTTTATTAGCTTCCTTAGGAATTAAGAATGGCTTGCGTTTGAAGTTCAGTAAATGTAAATTTGAATGTAAATTTTATTGGTGGGTTTGTAATTGACAATTCTGTTGTAGTAGGATGAATTGGTGGGAGTATAACTCCAGACATTTTCCAATGTAACGATTTCTTTATATGTGACTAATAGCACACATTGTAATAGCAATAACTGCTATTCTTAAACATTAACTAGAACCCTGTAATGATCACTACATATCTGCCAAAAAATTTGGTAAAGCCAATTTCGATACTTTTACTTACAATTAATATTCCTTCTCTTCTTTGTTTGACCCTAAACTTGGTGTGGTTTAGTACTAGGTGTTACTAATTAATTTTAATTATTTAACTGTCATTGGAATCTTTGAGCAATTTTTAAGTCCTTTGCAATAAATCGACACTTTAAATTTTTTGTTGCCGGTACTGCCAACGAGATGGACATAAAGGATGACAGTTACTCTAGTGTTGGTATTGGGAACACTGCCCATACGAATTCAACCATAGAAAATATTCGACATCATTTTACAATCGTACCATAGTGTCTTGTTAGTTTTTTGTTCAATAACCAAATAAAAATAATAATTTCTCGAGCTACTAAATTAGGGTCGGACTGATGATTGATTCTGATAGGTTAGTTTATTTTATAATTGTATTTTAAACTTTACAGCACTAGATCCTTGCAAGGCTCATAACAGCCGAGAAAGGTCAAATGATATCTGCTATTTGCATACCTACGCTTTGTCATATAATGGCTTCCATGACACCAAATGCATATAATTTTGCACGTGTGGGCACAAACTTCTACTGGACTGTATAAATGATACACAGCGGAAGCATCCAGTTCCAAAGCTCAAAGCACCTGAATTAAAATCAGCAACTAGGTCTTTAGTCGTAATAATTGTTGAGGTGATAAAACGCTTTCTGTGTTAAGTACATATTAAATTTCCTTAATAAGTAGTTAGATTCCAACTTTATAGGAGTTGGAAGAAAGTTGCAAAACTTAATGCAACAGTAGGTAGTTAACACTATACTTTGATTTTATAATTTAATGCTAAGTTTAGGCGAAATTGCAGTTTACGGCACAAGTACAAATAACTGAATAAGAATGTAGAGAGTGCTATTTCCGCAATCTATGATTTTATTTATAACTAAATTGTGTGATGTAACGAATCTTTTTATTGTGGATTCTACAGTACGACGAATATGTGGCGGAAGTGGGGACAAAATTTATAAATCAGGTACTAAAAACTTTTATTTGGTTTATTCAGTAGTTCTTCTTTACATTCGTAACACTTCACCAATAAATTGATATATAGAATTATTATGAATAAATTGAATGTAAAATAGTATCATCGCATATTTGTGTTTTTTTATTTGGACATTCCAACTCATTATTAAATCACCAATGAAATTGTTCTAATTTATAATACAGAACCAATCAAATACTGATTACACTGACAAGAAAAGCTCCTTCCTTTTCTTTTCACTACAATCACTTTGTCTTGCTCTTCACTTGCTCACCGCATTCACTCGCTACTTTGATGAAAAAACAAAAATTAAAAAAAATAAACATTTTAGTAATCATAAATTTGGCAGTTGTTGTACACAATTTGTTCCTTTGTGACATTCGAAGAAATTAAGTCCTCTGTGATGACGGAAGTAGCTAGGGATGCCGCCGGAGCAGTGTTGGAAGTTGAAAAAGTATTGGTGGGTCCTTCTGTTCTTTGATTCCTAAGCTTCTCAATTATATTTGCGTGATGTTGATGGTCTATCTGCAAATATGGACGAATCGATGCGGCGTTGCTCTGGCCAGTTATCTTAATCAGTTCTTGTTCAGATACGCCGGCCTTTGCTAATTTGGTAACCGCAGTTGACCTTGTTGAATGATTTGTAACCTTAATCCCTTCCATATCGAGTCCTGTTTTTTCGGCACTTTCTTTTGTTTATTTTGAGATTTCTTTGATTAGGTTTATTCCAAAAAAAATATTCAATCAAGAACAATCTATCGGTTTTGATATTAGGTCGCCTCCTAGAAACCATTTGCTGTCAGCAGAACGGTGAGCTCCTCCCTGACATGTTTTATTAAATATAGAATTATATTCGAAACGACCAGTTGGCATTACACTGTTGTCTAATTATTTCTCGAAATGATGGGTTAAACAAGCAGCTCCCTATCCTTCTCTGTCAATGCAACTGAGCTTACTTTTTTTTTCTGCCTGTGCTTCAAGTTCTTTTCCTTTACTGTCTCTGGAAGCTCTAGCGATTTCTGCAGTGGTTTTTACGCCAAATTTATTTTTACTGGTTCTTTTACTTCTTCTTAACAATTTTTAACACTAAATTCAAAATACTGTTTTCAAATTTATTTTTGTTTTTCATTCTTGTTTATTGACGACCACTTCACGCACACAGTTGTTACTGAGATCGAACAAAGCTCCCCATTCAAAAATGAATTAAATATAAATTCTTTGGATTGTCTTACCAAATAAAACTTGTGCTTTAAATCTTTCGGTAATTTTTGTCAGTCCAACTGACTCGTAGCTGCCTGATGCTTTTAGACAATCGTCATGAGTGCGAAGCACGATTGTCGTTGCAAAAGCTACTGACAGAGATTACCGGCAAGATTCAAACCACTTGTTGTATTGTAAGTGAAAGAAGCGATTTGGCCACTACGTGGGGACACAACCGTTTAGTTGCAAAAATCATAAATATAATATTATTATGATATTCATCAACGTCTGCGCACGCCTTGTCCTGGATATTTTGCACTTTTCATCCATCCATCCATATAATTTAAATATTTTACGTATAATAATATATAATTTAAATATTGTTGACACAATGAAATATGTAACAGTGTTGTAAATAGATAAAACAAAAACAGAAACAAAACTGTCAAATCAATTTAATAAATTTTTTTAATTGTTTGATTTCCATAAATGCGATCCCAGGAGAAACGCTACTCCACATGGTTGCCTAACAAAATCTATAACCAACCTCGTAGTCTAAAATCACTATTATAACACTCCACTAAAGTCAACATGGAAGGAGTTCCACTGGGTCTGTTTTGCTTTATTGTAGTAGATTCGCTAATGGGTTCCGGTGCGCCATATGATGCGGAAATGTCTGTTGGAGAGATAGGATTGGAGTATTCAACATAATAGTTGATGCGATCTTTACCAGTTTCGGGAATAGTATAACTTCAGACATTTTCAATTGCGAAGGAAAACATCTTATGAATAATGAGGCATTGTAAATGACAAATATGTGCTTTAGCAAATTGTCAGGTAATATTTTTAAAATCAGATCGGATATGTATTAGGTGAGCTACGGGGAGTTTTTATAAATTATTATTTTTATTGGAAGAGTAGGTTGATAAGAAGCATTCAAAAATTCGTGAATTGGCATTTGCTTGGAAAGAACCTGCTTCCAAATGGTGGTCATATGTTTCTTAAAGAATTCCAGCGTTGGGTCTTGGTAATGAGTGGATGGCATCCATTGATTTGTCTTGTCACTATAGAGGTTCTGGTTTGTTGATATTTTTTCCTTAAGGGTATATAACACGCCGTCAAACTACCTTGAAAGCCTCCACACATAAAACCTTTACGCCATCAATCGAAGTATTCCTTCTCGCCTATAACTCTTAGTGAATTAGAAAGAGATGAATTATTGAAGAAATTCGTGATTTAGTAAATAGTGAATTGCATTAAAACCAATAAAGATATACAAGTTTTTTTTTTGTTATAATAAACTCATGGAAACTGTAATGAGGGTAGAACATCAAAATAAAAAAATACGCCAGTTTTTCTCAAAATCAGGTATATGTTATTAAAAAACTCATTAAAAATTGTATAAACTTCCGAAATATAATGTTCACTTTTAACATCCTCCTTTCTTCGATTCGTCCTATACACAATAGTGTAAATAAAATTATATAATTTTTATTAGGTTTTCCATAATTTTAGTTTTCATATCTCTTGTCGTTTTGTCTATCTCTCTCAAGCAAGCACTAATCTTCATAGTGCTTTCTCACACGTTTAAATGGTGCAGAAACAAGTAACGGACAATCGACCACTATAAGTAGTCCGAGTGACGTCGCTGCTTATTCAAGAAAAACGCGTTGACAAACTCTCCAGTTCGACCATCGTACAGTACCGTATTAGTTGTCAACAGAAGTCTGGTGAACACATGGAAACTGCAGTTTGGAGATTGCCTCCACGTTGTGATCACTGCCTGTTTAGGAATAGATTTTTTTCATCATTTTAAATCGTTTTAATGATAGAACGTCCAAGCGTACTTCTAGCAGGACTATCTGTCCTGCCGGAAGGACGCATATCACGAAATGCATTTTTCTATATGTTTCGGTACTTCCAGCAGGACCAAACTGCCACCACTTAAAAGATTAAAAAAAATTGCCTATTTGTTGTGCAAGTCTCAACTTGATAGCTTCAGTATTAAGCAAGATACGAAGGTGTATGTGTCAATTGTTTTAAGTTGCGGTCAAACAGGGGCGTGCGGCTAAAAATGAATTTTAAAGAAGAAGACAGATTTGCTACAAAAGCTACGAATTTTGATGAAAAGAATAAGGAGAAGTGGAGTATTTCTGTTTTTGGTAAAGACAAATACAAGACAGCCATGTGTTACGGGAAAATAATCAAGTTAAACAAAAATCTTGTTGATGTTCTATGGGATCTAGATAAACAAGTTGTTCCAATACCCGTCAATTTATTAACGAGAATAGGTAAGCAGAATTAATACTTAATTTCTGTAGAACTGATGGTACATTTGCACCATAAATAGGTAAAAGAAAACAAGAATGTGAAAAAAGGAGAGACATTGACACAACATCACAACCATCTACTTCATCTGAAAATAACAATAGATATTCTTTCAGTTCATCTTCCAGCGAGTCTGATGATAGTGACAGTGATCATGAAGATGACAATATTGAAAATATTTTGGATGAGGAAAACAACTCTAGCCAAATAAATGAAGAAATTTTGGTTCATGAGACAATCTGGAGATTTCAAGAAGAAACTAGAATTGACAGCTATTCAGGAGCAAAATTTAAGCCAAAACTAAATGCAGCTAATATTCATACCTTGACGGAATTAGATATGTGGCTACTCTTTTTTCCAACAGAAAATATAGAACAAATTCTTGAAGCTTGCAATTCCAACGTAGAACCAGGTACCAAACTTATAACCAAAACCGAATTTTTCAAGGTTTTAGGACTTTTTTATGCAATGAGCACAAATATTCTGCATAGTCGTCGTGATTATTGGTCTACTAAAGAAGATAATTCTGTTTTTCCTTCTCCTTCATTTGGCAAGAGATTTGGGTTAGGGTACCATCGATTTGAGTTTATATTACAACATTTATCATTTAGTAGAGATGACCCAAATCAAAACGATCAGAAATGGAAACATGTCCAAAGCTTTATTGACATGTTACATACCAAATGGAATGATGTAATTTTACCCGGTTATAAATTGTGTGTAGATGAATCTATGTTTGCGTGGTATGGTCGAGGAGACAAAGAAATAAATGGAATGCCTGCAGTGATTAAAATTAAACGAAAGCCGAAAGGGATTGGCTGTGAATGTAGGACTCTTTCAGATGCACTGTCAAACATTATGCTCAGAATAGAAATAAATGAAGGCAAGACTGCTATGAGCACAAAAAGGTGGCAACAAGAACTTGGAGCTGGATCTGCAACCATACTTCGCCTCACGGAACCTTGGCATGGTTCTGGCAGAATTGTTGTAGCTGATTCATGGTTTTCTTCAGTGAAAACTTCCGTGGAACTTCATAAAAGGGGGCTATATCACATTGGTATTGTTAAAACTGCAACAAAGCAATTTCCTATCAAACAATTAAAAGAAAAGTGTCCGGAAAATCGTGGAGGAATAGTTTTTGCTAAAGCTTCCGTTCAAGATATTGAAGTAATCAGCTGTGCGTGGCGTGATAAAAAAGTGCATACTTTTGTGGGAACCTGTGGAACTACCTTGGAAGGAAAACCAGCAAAAAAACTCGATATGATAATGAAGGGAAGAGGTTCTCGTATGAAATTCCAAGAAATAAAATGATCGAAGAATATTTTCAAGAAGCCCTTAGCATTGACGTCCACAATCATATCAGACAATCCGGACTAGCTCTTGAACAGGTATGGAATACACAAAACTGGAAGCATAGAATGTATTCCTCTTTGCTCGGTATTATAGAAACAAACGCTTTTTTGGCTTTCAAATATTTTAAAAGTGACTACAAAATCAGCCATGTTGATTTTACAAAAAATTTAGCCTATCAAATGATCACAAAAAATTGGGATGAAGATAATAATCCATCTGTGAGAGGCCCAGTACCACAAAATCATACTTTACCAGCGACCACTAACGAAAATCAAAGTACTCAGCATAAATTGGTACCACTAAGTAGCCTTTCGAACAAGAAAAGACATCAACGCAAGTGTATAGTATGTTCAAGGGTCCGCAAAATACAAACAAAGGCAAGTTATGTTTGCGAATCATGTGGGCAAAGAGTGGTATTGTGTTCTCCCCAAACAGGACGAGATTGTTTTGCTTATCACATCTTAAAAGGAGTTCCATGTTAGTTTTACAGTGTTTTTTCTTTTCTCTTTTGTTATTAATTTAAAAATTTATGTTAATTTTCATTTATGTTAAATATGTTAATTTAAATAAAATTTAAAAAACATATTTTTTTAACGTATTTATTTTTGTTTAATTTTTTTTAAACTCATTGCGCCCCTTATTAAAAATCGTTTCCCCGTCTATGAAAAATGATTGAGTACTGCCGGAAGAAAGGTGCGTCCTGCCGGCAGGACAGACCAATATTATTTTAAGGTACTTCCAGCAGGACAAGTTGTGCATGTCCAACTGTCCTGCCGGAAGGTACTTCCAGCAGGAAAAATGACTGGACGTTCTATCATTAAACTTATAATGGGAAATTATAAGCGAAACAATAATAACGGTAAAAGAAAGCCACTCTCAGCATCAAGAAAAAATAGACGTTTGTTAAAGTTAAAGTTTTGGAGTAGTAAACCGTAAGGTTTAGTAAAATTCGAACCGAACGGTAATTTTTTTTTTATAGAGAAGTAGAGATCAATGAAACTAAAGAGAATTCTACCGGGTAAGAAAAATATTTAACTTTGCGTCTTATACAATGAAAGCATACGATCGACGTCTTTGTGGTTATTTCGCTTGACGCCTGTGCGGCTCCCACTATAATCTTTTCACTCTGTTCATACGTCTTTTCCGTAGGTGTGACTGAGACAGGCAATACGATGCGTAGAGAGTTACCAAAGTTTAAATCATTTCCTTACGTTTAAAAAATTAAATTAAAATTAGGCCATGTTCTATACCCTTAAAGTGACCGTTTTATACAGTGTGGAAATTAAGTAAGGAATAAATTCAGTAACTCCGTTAGTATTTGCGCTAGAAATAAAACTTAAAAAGCATGTGGTAGGGCTAATTATAGCGCATCCGACGAACGTATACAAATTTGTGTGCATTACTTTTTTTTATAATAATAATAATAATAATAGCGTTTATTGTAGTGCAGTACACATACAAAAGGTTAAAAGTACAGAAAACTGATTTATAAAAACTCTAACCTAATAATAATAAAAATAAGAATTAGTACACATAATAAAACAATGATACCTACATAATACATAACACAAGTAAAAAATTTAAAATTTGTTTATATCGACTTTGAAGGGTACATTGTTCAATATATCAGTCTTCAACTGATTTTTTATTGTAGTGCTAGAAAGGTCCAGACTGACCGAGAGACGATTTAGAATATAAGGAACAATGTATGAAAATGATGACTGGAATGCAGCTGTTTTATGCAGAGGGATCGTAAATTGATGATCTACGTGTCTCAATATTTTTGGATGTGCATCAGAGCGCTTAATTAGCTCAGTAAACAAATAGTCAGGAAATTGATTATTGATTATTCTTTTCACAAATCCAACATAGTGGACAAAACGACGTTCATTTAATTTTAGTTGGTTTAGAGACCTTAAATAAGGGGTTACGTGGTCAAATCGAGGTATGAATGTAACGAACCTTATACACATGTTTTGGATTTTTTGCAACTTAAGTTTATCCTCATTAGATAGACAGGGTCCGTACACCTGATCACAATAATTGAACGTTGACAATACCAAAGAGTTGATCAGCAATAACTTTATGTCTTGATTTAGGAACGTTTTTAAAGGATATAATCGCTTGAGTTTAAGAAAACCTTGTCTGCAGAGATTCGATACATGAGTCGAAAAATTTAAACGGCTATCAAAAGTTACTCCAAGATTCCTAACTGCCTGTTCGCTGACAATTACGTCATTGTTGATACATAGTGAGTGATCCAGATTTATCAAATTGTTTGCTGTGCCAAGCACGATGTTTTTGGTTTTTTTGGTATTTATTATTAGCGAGTTGCTAAGGGTCCATTTAAAGATTTTGTTAAGATCATCGTTAATTACTTGCTGAGCTCGCAGGTTATCATGCGGCCTAAAACTGTAGTAAAGTTGAATATCATCAGCGAACAAGTGCAACTTGCAATTTTTTGGAACAAACTGGATATCGGCTATAAATATTGAGAATAAGAGGGGTCCGAGAACAGAACCCTGCGGGACACCACTTTTGACGTCACGCAGATTAGACACTAGCCTAGATGTAGTGGAGTTAATACGGCAGACTTGTTTACGATTAAGTAAGTAATTTTGAAACCATTTGTAAGTAGAGTCACATATACCGTAGTAACTAAGTTTTTCTAACAAACAGTGAATGTCGATTGAATCAAAAGCCTTAGATAGGTCCAGCAGGGTTAAAGATGTAATGTTACCTAGATCCATGTTCCGAAGGATGTCATTTGTTATAGAGACTAGGGCAGATGTTGTGCTATAACCTTTGCGGAAGCCGGACTGTATGGGGGGCAGTATATTATAGCCACACACATATTGATTTAATTGTTTATAAATTATCGACTCAGCAATTAGTAGACAAACAGATTGAATACTAATAGGTCTCAAGTCACTTAGGCCAGAAACTTTTGTGTTTTTTGGAATTGGCGTAACGGATGAAATTTTCCAAAGAGATGGTACATAGCCATATTCGAAACAGATATTGATTAAATGAGTGAGGGGAGCACATACAAAATGTAGAGCTTGCTGTAGCATTCGTCCAGAAATTCCATCGATTCCTTCAATAGAGGGTTTTAATTTAAGAATGAACTCTTTAACAGTGTCAACATCTACAGGTGTGTAACGAAACTTATTATCACGTGAAAAATTGGCAATTTGGAGAAATTGCTTAAAATTTGGGGTAGATGAAACTCTGGGGATGGAATCCATAAAATAGTTATTTACTAAGTTAGCATCGCAAAGCTCATTTGGTAGTGCATCATTTGATTTGGAGTCAATAATATTCCAGGATTTTAAATCTGACCAAAGTTTTTTCGCATCGGTTTTAGAATGAGGATTAAACTTAGATTGCAAAAAATGTTTTTTCTCTTGTTTGAGAGCAACGTTATAGATATTTCTAAGTTCACAGTAGTATCTCCTGTGAGTTTCAAGTCCAGAATGACAATAACGATTCCATGCTTTTTGTTTTAAAGACTTTAAACGTTTAAGGGTGTCAGTAAACCACGGCTGACTTTTGAGTTTAGCTTGCCCCCTGGTAGTAACCAAGGGCGCGTGAACGTCAAATAATTTTGTTAACGAGGCATTGAAATAACTCACCTTTTCATTTATGTCTTCAATTTTATATATACGATTCCAGTCAACATTTCCAGCGTCGCAACTGAATTTTTCTATGTCAAAATGTTTAAAAGAGCGTACAATTTTCTTGACAGAACACTGGACATCTACATGAAAATCAATTACACAGTTAACACAATTGTGATCTGAAAAAGTAAATTCTGAAACCCATGAATTAACAATAGGCAAGTTGGAGTTAGTGATTATTAAATCAAGAAGGGATTCATGATCATTAGTGACCCTAGTAGGATTTTTAATTAGTTGTTTACAGTCTAGTTCAAATAAAATCGAGTTAAGGTAGTCACTGGCCAGATTGGCGGTTAACATATTTATATTAAAATCTCCTAACAAGATGAAGTTATTAAAGCCGCTCACTGACAGAGAGTGAATAATGTCAGAAATAAATGATATATTTTTATAATTGCTATTTGGAGGTCTATAGAATACTCCTAGCACAAAGTACTTCGAACCAATTTTGATCTGAACCATGACAAAATCAACCATTTCAACAACCGGAAATTCTAAAATTTCATACTTCAAGCCTTCACGAATGTACGCAGCCACACCACCTCCACGAGAGGTCTTGTCCTTACGTACAAGCTGGTAACCTGGGATATTAAAATGTTCATCGGGCATTTCTTCTTGGAGCCATGTTTCGCTGACAGTAATAACTGAGAATTTGTTCTGAAGAACAAAACTCTGAAATTCAGGGAACTTGTTACACAAAGATCTTGCTTTTACGTGACCCACTAAAAAATTAGGTCGCTCTTGCCTTAACCCTAGGGTGGTGCGTTCAGTGTTGTACGTTTCTGAAAAAAATGATTTATTGTCACTCCTTCTGGCCATGTTGTAGGGTCCAAAACTTTTCCTTCTAACATCGAGGGAACAGTTATTTTAAAGGACGAGTACACTTCAGGTTTTTTCGATTGTAGTTTTTGGCAGCTGACACGGCTGGTGATAGCTGTAAGATGCTGAATAATATCATCAGTTGTAGTATCGGGATGTAGACGGCTGATGTGATAATTTCTTGTAAGAGGCTTCGGAACGCTGATGAGATTTTTACTTGAAGAACTACCGGTACCAACAATTGGTTTTGACTTGGATGCGCCCGATTTGAACTTGAAATCTTCTTTGCGGGTGTCTACTGGGCCGTAGGCTTGACTACCTCGAGATTTTATATTCTTGCGATTTTTGTAAATTACAGTTTTAAACACACCATCCATTGGTGGTGTGGTTTCAAAGTCCTGTGTTTCCTGCTTGTCCAAATTAATTATATCGTTCATGATCTCTAGTTGTTTGTCATGAAGAAGTTTGTGGGCTTCTTCATTCTTCGCGTTAGACTCAGCAATGACGTTATTAACTGTATTAACTGTATTTGTTAACGACTTCCCATTTTTGTTGCTATATGAAGGAGATGGGACAGATTCCTTTGTTTGTTTGCAATAATTAATCAAGGGAATCAGCTGTTTATTTACTTCTTTCTTAAAGTCGTTGATAAGGTCGATTATCTCTTTTTTGAACGTTTCACAAGAAATAGTTTCATGGCCATCGCCGTGCTGATTATTCCGTACACTTCTAATCCTAATTTCTTCTTTGAGCTCTTGAATTTCCCTTGCTTGAATTTCATTTACTTTCTTGAGATTTGCAATTTCGGCTGTCATTGCAGTAATTACGTTTTCATTCGAAGTAGGTGAGCTAGTAGGTTGCAAGTCGTTATCATCACTTCCATGATTAATACAGATCATTTCAGATTCACTTATAAAGTTAAATTTCTTCTTATTGTCATCCAAGGCAAGTGCACAACTTTTATGATAGATTACGTAGCACTTAATACACTGCATGGACACATTTGTAACTTGTTTTTTGCACTTTTTACAGTACTTTTCACTATTTGAACTGGGAGCTCCAGTCGGCTTATGTTTATCGCCCGGCATCGTGCCGCGATATTTGACAGTTATGACGTCATCAATATTTATTTTTAATGGCAACCTATGTTTTTGATTTTACATTCGCATAGAGTTTTTTATTCTGATTTCAACGTTATCAAATACTCTAGAGGTTACATAAGAAAAAATAAAAACGGCACTAAAGTTCAAATTAGTAACATTTCAAAAAATTAACAGAGCTGTCTAATTTTATCAGAATTCAAGGAAAAAACCATAGAAATCCAAACAAAACAAAGTTTCCAAAAGCAATCAATGAGAAAAAATAAGAAAACAACCCTAAATTTCAAAGTAGGGCTGACATATTAACAAAAGGCTATTGATGTGAGAGTTATAAATTAAAGATATTACACCAAATGTTCAAACTGATGACCCTGCATCATCTGATAAAATCCAAGACGATCATAAAAAGCAGCCAATACGTTTTGAATGGTTTGGGGAGTTATTAAACTGCACTCATGTCGAATTCTTCCTTTAAGATCATCCAATTTATTGGGTCGGTTTTGATACACCTTGCTTTTTAAGTGCCCCCATAGAAAAAAATCTAATAAAATCTAATGTGGTTCGATCTGGGGACCTAGCCTGTCATTCTATTGGACCTCTTCTTCCATCTTCTTGGAAACACTTTGTCCAAATAACGCCGCATCGGGCTTAGTATGTTGGAGCACCATCCTGTTGCAACTAGATATTATAATTTAGAAGTTCATTTATTATTTAATAGAGAAAAACAGTTGAGACACAATTATTTTGTACCAATTCAGAACTTGTCAACATTGTATTGGTATCTCTATGGTTTTTTCTTAAATTTCGATAACATTAGACAGTTCTGTAATTTTTTTGAAATTTTACTAATTTGAACTTTAATTCATTTTTTCCTCATCTAACCTATTAAGTATTTGACAACGTTGAAAACAGAATAAAGAACTCTACTCAAAAGTAAAATAAAAAACATAGGTTGCCATTAAAAAAAATATATATTGATGACGTCATAACTGTCAAAAAAAAACAGATGAAAAAAAATTAGTATACGTTCCTCGGATGCGCTATAATTACCCCTATCACATGCTTTTAAGTTCTATTTTTAGTGCAAATACTAACGGAGTTACTGAATTTATTCCTTACTTAATTTCCACACTGTATATCATTTGTACGATATGTGAACCATAAGTTGCATAAATATCTTCTAAATCGTTCGACTTTATTTTTATTATACAGCTGAAAAGCTTTTCAAATGAGGTAGCAGTTATGGTATAGCACCATTTAAAATTTCAGAGTTGGGGGCGGGTTGGTAGATGCTGCTAGAATTCGGTTACCAAATTTATAGTTCCTCTTCGCGGTCCTGCAACTCAGATTTTATTCGACCTTAATATTATTTTTAGTTCAAAAGTTATTAGGCTGGTAAGTTTTTAAATGAACGCACTGTATATACTGCAAATAGGATTAATAAGAATTAGCCCTGAACTCCATAGAGTTTGTTTTTTTAATCTCCTTCAGCTAAACGAAGCGCAACTGTGTTTATTTAATGGACAATAAACAGCAAAATATACAGTTAGATTAACTTTTCAATAATTTATTGTAACTTGATGAGAGCATAATGCATTTTGTCCGGAATTTTGACATTTGTGGCAGTAATTTTCAATTTAAAAATAACCAAATATTAGTTAAGATAACGTATTTTGACTAGCTGGATGAATTTTTGGACTGCTTAAGGTAATAAGTAAGCTTTTATATACAGTGAGATCTATGCAGGAATGGCCGCTTGTCGTAGTTTAACAGAATCTATATATTTAATCGTTGAATATGAATCGATTTGGACCAAGTTCTGGGTAGTACATTTGCTGTTAAAAACCATCCTTTCGACAACCGTGAAGAGTAAATTAATAATTTTTTATCCTTTCAATAAGTATATTGTATATTTCAAAAAAAAACAAATATTTTTAGTGAGCGGTTTTTGAATAAAATATATTGTTTATATTTTATTCAAATGTCAATAAAATATACATTTGAAATATTTACTCAATATTAATAATAATAATCTATGTTGGTTATATATTTTCAAAAATATATATTATGATAAATATTTTTAGTGAGTTTTTTTATATTTTATGTTGTTTATATTTTATTCAAATGTAGAAAAAATATACATTTGAAATATTTTCTTTTTAACAAAAAGTACTGTATAGTCATTCAGTCGAATTCAATTTGCCTAGATGAAATAAAAAGATTTATTGGCAACAGCTGAAATAATTTATTCAAAACGCTGCTCCAGTTTAGAATGAAACTATGATCGAAAATGAAAAACAACTTACTTATTACCTTGAGTTTTATAACAAACACAAAGGAATTAATAATTTTAGCATCTATTGAGATATAAATTGAAGAAATGCTAAATAAATGATAAATATCTGTAATTGGAGTGCTCATTCATTGAATGTATTTTATTAAATTAAAGTATAATAATGTAAAAAAAGAAATTATTAGAAATATAATAAAAATAAAACAGAAATACATAATATTATGATGAAGAATTAATTATTAATTTATAGTCGAGCTTTAGCTGATGCCAGGTAGAACTTCATATGGTTCTACCTGGCATAAGCCAAAGCTCGACTAAAAATTAATAATTAATTCATCATAATATTATGTATTTTTGTTTTATTTTTATTATATTTCTAATACACTGACCGGCAAAATTATCGCATCACTTAAAAGTAACACAATTTCGACTAATCCGTACCATACCTGATACCACAATTCAAGGGAGAGAATAGCAGGCGTATAAAAGAAACTAAGTAGGCGGTGGTAGGCAATTATGACAGATTTAAAACCAATAGGTTCACAATTAAACGTGAAATTGTCGAAATTAGTTACATTTTTGAGAAAATAAAAAATAAAGTTGAATCCTTTTTTTTTCAAACAATGTAAGTTAGCAGTCGATTTTCAGTTTTGATGAGTTTTATTCTAAATACAGTAACTTTTTTAGTCCTTCTGCAAAAAACATGAACAGAGGAAGTCGTCATTTAACATCAGAACAGGCCGCAATGGCAGTAGCTCTACTGCGTGACGGCAGAAGCCAACGCTACATAGGTAGATTTCTTGGGGTAAATCAATCGACGGTTTCCAGAGTTGCCAGTAGGTATCAGGAGACTGGCGAACACAAGCGCAGAACCGGACAGGGCCGTAAAAGGGCCACATCACAAGTTGATGACCGATTTGTCTTGCTAAGATCGTTGCGGGATAGGCATCTAACTGCTCCACAGCTTCAAAATGCTCTTCGAAATGCCAGAAATGTTGAAGTTAGTGAGAGAACAATAAGGAGGCGACTCAGGGAAAGTGGAATGAGTAGTAGAAGGCCAGCGCATGGGCCTCTGCTTCTCCCAGAACACAAAAGAGCTAGATTACAATTTGCTCATGATCATGTCCATTGGAGAGCTGAGGATTGGGGAAAAGTATTGTTTACGGATGAGTCACGTTTTGCTCTAAATTCACCTGATGGTCGTTTGAGAGTGTGGAGAAGACCAGGCGAGCGTTACTTAGAATGTACAATGGTGAATCGGGAAAATTTTGGTGGAGGATCCCATATGGTGTGGGGAGGAATTAGTATGCAGGCCAAGACAGATCTCGTCCTCGTCGCTGGTGGTGCCCTAAATGCACATCGGTATATTACTGAAATTTTAGAACCTCATGTGGTACCATTCGCACCATATGTAGGGAACGATTTTCTTTTCATGCAGGACAATGCTCGTCCGCATATCGCTAGGGTCGTGACGGATTACCTGCATGAGGTTGAAATACCAAAATTAATTTGGCCAGCGCGAAGCCCAGACTGCAATCCCATTGAACATCTTTGGGATGAACTTGCACGGAGAATTAAGATACGTCAAAATCGTCCTGAAACGCTAAACCAGCTAATTGTAGCGTTAAATGAAGAATGGGAACAAATCGATCAACACGTTATCCAAAGACTGATTCTCAGTATGCCACGCAGAATGGAGGCAGTTATTCAGGCTCGAGGGGGCAACACCAAATACTGAAACTTGTGTCAGAGTAGATATGCAGCCAATAAAAAATTTCGAATTTAAAAATTAACAGCACAAAATTTCTATTCTTATGTTACTTTGGAAAGTTATCCTATTTCACCTATCCATTCGTTCATTGTTAGGGTATTTGCATAAATTGATCATCACAGTTTAGTTTTTAATTAATTTATTTACTGTAATAAGCGTTCTTTTAATTTTAAATTAAATTTCTATATGAGATTATCGGATGATGCGATAATTTTGCCGGTCAGTGTATTTTCCTTCTTCTTCATCTCCTCGTTGGTGGCATTCTGATGGCGTTTTCTTGTGGCCCCTGAATCAATTCAAACCATATTAAATCATACCATGAATAAATTTCAATTTTCTATCAGAGTAGTCTATTACACCTTTGATTTCTTTCAATCTCTCGTTTTCTGCAAAAAAACTACCATGTATACATAAAACTATACATCACATTAAAACTTTTACCTACTTACGTCGTGGTCGTAGTCAACACAATCACACAATAATACAAAATCTGTAATAGTTTGGAAAATTGGCTTAGCGATGGTTGAATTTAGACTGTCGATTTCTGATTCTTCGGGCGTTGAGTGTCGCCCGGCGGGTAATGGCTCATGACCCTTTGGGTTTCCCTAACTGGCCGACAACCGTTTTGCCGAAGTTTTGTTTTTTCTGAATGATATACGTGCAAGAGAAACAAAGCACGGACCAGCAAAACGTGCACATGGACGAAAGTTACAATTAATGTATTAGAAATTAAAGAAATCATCATGCTTTTCAGTTCAGTCCAGTTTCATTTCAGTGAGTTCCTTGCACGTATACGTATATGTCCGGGTTTCTTTACTGATATAGGATATCATAAATCATTCTTCTAGAGATTCTAAATTATTGTCAATCATGACATCTTAAAAAATGGTTGCTGTTTAAAAAATTAAAGATATAATACAGTGTAAACTCTATATAGTGAAATTGAAGCGACCGGGTATTTTTTACGTTATAAAGAGTTTTCATTATACAGAGAGCAAAAGAAAACAATATAATAAAAATATAAATTTGTACGTTTTAAAGGATTTTTCGTTATATTGAAGTTCGCTATATAGAGTTTACACTGTACTTATAATTATGTACCTGATGTTATACCCAGCTTATTTTATGCGATAAAGTGTCGTGAAGTTAATTTTTTCGTTTTAACCGTTTATAGCGCCAAATTTATGAAAAAAAGTTTTTTTGTTATTTCAAATAAATATTATACAATGTACAGAGAATATTTATAAAAATATACACAGCAAAATATTTTTTGATCTTATATTCTCAAAATATAAGTAATGCTATATTATTATAATATACATATTACTAAAATATACACTTCAAATGTTTTCCATATTTTCTTTTAATGTAACTAATATTAAAAAAGGATTCAATATTTTCTAAATATTTGTAATATATGAAATATATAAACTTGGCTACTCAGGTAATTTTTCCTACATGGCCACCTTTGACTAATTTAGTTTTCGATCCGTCTGTACTTGGTGCTGTGCCTATTTTCAACAAGAACAACAGTTTTGAACAATACGCATTTAGTTCACTTTTGACCATGTCGTAAGCTGTGATTGATTTCGGTCTCCCCACCATGCACTTTGCACTCTGCCGATAGACTGTATGTTTACCTCGCTGAGCTTGATTATTTCATGCAGCGCCGCCGTGTGCTGCAGCATGTGGGTTTAAACTGAAATATGTAACATTCCTTGACATATTAAAATAATGGCCAGAGATCAACATTATTTAAATACAAATTTTTGGACATCGAGGATGTTGTTCCATAAAGTAATATTTTATGGCAACATAAAGTAAAGTGAACTGAGCTGTCTTACTTCGTAAAATAATGTATTAAAAGGAGTAGACTAGGATACTATAAAATAAACGACGGATTTAAAATTGGAATGGACTGCCCAGGGGCATTACCCTATTGACATATAAACCGTCGGGTAAAATGCCGATAACACATCTCGAGAGCGCCTGAAGGAAAATGAAATCTTAGAATACATTTCATGCAACTGTTCGGCTTTCGCCAAGCTCAAGAAATACACGGACTCCGGGTAACCTTCAATAGGCACCTATAGGAAGCAGATTGGGCTTTTTCAATATCTCAAGTTCTCCATAAATGACCGTAACGGTTGTGGATATTGCCACAAGGGCTTCATGGCTCGTGTGCGGCTTTAGCCAGCGATTCCCCTGGACCACATTATAGGAAAGTAAGTTTCATAAATGTAAGAATGTAAAAGAGGGTCCAACAAACTGCGATTTAGTTTTATTTTGCTGTATTTATCGCACAAAAACCACGCGCTCTTTAATTCAGACCAGATAAAACAACATTCCGCTTGATTAATGCTGCCTCTATAAATCACAACCGCACTACTCCAAACAAGAGATTGAAATCCGAATCAATCACTTGCCACCGTGAACTGCTATTTTTAATCAACTCTAAGGTGCGAAATAATGGACCAGCTTCCGTTTGATAAATCATTACTTATTCTGCAAAGTGCATCATTCATTTGCACAGAACGTGGCGAATGTGGGCGATGATGATATCTTTTCGCATCAATTTGTTCGTAAAACGGAGATCTTTTAGGGGATTGTATTAAGGACAGTGACAAATGATGTGTCGGTCAATTTGTCAACTTAGGGTTCTGGTCAGCATGAACTTCTATCTACATGTTTTATGATGCTACTCACCATGACCTCTTTGACTTTTTTTAGGCATTAAAGTATCGTTAACAAAGATCCGATTGTTCGACAAACAATGAAAACTGTTAAATTTAAAATCACTGTGATATTGGTGCAATCTTTTATGAAGAGTTAAGTAGGCAATAAAGAAAGGTAGTAAAACGTTAATAAACATTTCCGAATAACATTCGGAAAGATTTACGTCTCAGTGGACTGTAAAATAGCTTCAACACTTTAGCAGGAGTGTCTAGGGTCTGAAAATTCAGTTATCCTTCAGAAATGGTGATCAACCACATTTGCTCAGGTTATTTATAAAAATGTTTTTACATGATCGAATAGGAAAGAAAACGTTGATGGAAAAGACTCGAAATTCGAGGGCTAATTAACAAATAACACACGACGGGACAACTGTAAAGTCTTCTTGAATGTTAATATTGACATGAAGAATGTTCTTGAACATTCGCTTTTTGTGTTTCAGTGGTTTACAGATAAAACAAAAGCGTGAATGCGAAATACATCTCACTGCCTAAAAACACTAATGGTCTATAAAGCCGTCGCGTTTGCTACTATCATTCACATTCATCGTGGACAGGCTTGGTGCACACCAAAATATAAAATTTTTATTATTCACCGATAATAAAAACCACATTATAAACGTTCACAGACTTCACTTGAAGAATTCCCGAGCCATCATCGTAAAGTAAGATAATCGTTACAACTGTTTTACTCTTTTGTTGTCTCGATCCTCGTTGCTACACAGTTGCAGAAAACGACCTTTTATATCAAGATAAGACCTCGTTACGTCTGTTTCGCATTGTTTACCCAATAAAAGTTTCTCTGGATTCTTTCGCGTTCTGCAGACTTTAGAAACATTGAGCCACAATGAAGCTGCAAATTTGAAGTTTACAAAAGGTGTAATTTAATTTGCGATGTCAACTTACCAGTTTCCAAATGACAAGCGACAATAAGTGAATATCATATTGCATGTTGCCAATTAGTTTTCGAATAAAAGATATTGTAGCGTTTCTGGGTTCCATTTATTTATTTATTTTGAACACTATTTACAAGTTATTTAAACTTCTAATATTATACTATTTACATTATTTACACTATTTACAATTTACTACTTCACCGGCACGTCTCCTATTATTTATAGATAAAAGCAACTCTCCGACTCGACCCACTAATCTTCAACCTCGATGAGACGACTGACTCACTTACTCGATGACTGATGCGACTAAACTGGTTTTTGATGGAACATCCTCTAATAAATATACCGACGCCTAAATGCTTCTAGACGTTGTAGTATAAATCCAGCACATTCTAGTAATTGATGACGCCGCTTCAGCGATGAGTCATCTCGGGTCCACGTCCGTTACACTCCCTCCTCCTGTCTACATCTTCCTTCCGATGTCCTTTCTGGTTTCAGCAGTGCACCGTTCGCTTAAACCAAGTGAAACGGAAGACTCCTTCCAACATGCTTGTTCTCCAAAACAAATGGTCGAATTCTCAGGCGATCTTCACGATTTCCAAGTTCCTAATACCCTGGGACCAAACAGTCTACTTCGACTACCATAAAGTATCCCAAGCACTTTGGTAGGTGGCCTTTTTATACTCAAGTGTCTTCTTAGCTCCTGTCGGGTGTCTGCCAGGAGGAGTACTCTTTCAACTACCACATGGACACTGTGTTGATGTATCGGTGCCCCTCGAAATTTTTATGGACTCTTGCTTAGAGCGCAAGTTACACACTTCCTGCTTCAATTCGCAGTTTCCTCCTAATCTCTAAGGAAAACTTCTCTCGCAGCTTCCCAAACTTCTTCGACACTTCCAAGCGTCCACGAGGTACTCCGCAATCTAGTGCCTCTAGAACTTTCAGAATTCTATCCATTAACCATGGGAGACCAAATAAAATTTCTCACGCAGGTCCCCAAACATCATCAACACATGCGTCTGTATGACACCTGCGGGTGTCCACCAGGTACTCCCTCATGGAGTTCCTCCAGAACTTCCGGAATTCTAACAATGGGAGCCATCAGCTGCTCACTTTCCATATGACCCACACGCTTCTCCAGCACACGTGTCTAGACTCCATCTCCACATCCATGGAATCCCATTGGGCCCAGCAGGATTTTCCTCAAGGTCATTACCGTGCAACTTGCATTCCCGTCCGCCCGTGGTCTGCATTCTTCCATCCAAGCACCAGTCTTCTAGTCAATATCTTCCGCGCACAGTCTCACCGTTCTATAACACATACCACATTTCTACGTCGAAGTAAAAACTTTTTCTACAATCTGCATTCTATTGGAAACTCTTTTCTGCCTCAGTGAGTCGAGTTCAGTGACCACCATCATCTAATCCGTAAGTGAGTGACACCAGCTTCCTGTCTTCTTTCCAGGTCCTTAATCATCCTTCTCTGGAGCCCCGGTTTTATTCCAGTTATTTCTATTCGTTGCTCCAGCTCTCTGTCAAGTAACCTTACACTATTTCTTCTTTATTCGTGCCCAGCTTCGTGTTTCTTCTTTTCTTTTTAACCTTCATATCGATTTATTTATTTCTTACAAATCTTCGCATTCCACTCCTGACACCAATGTAGCGTTTCTGGGTTCCATTTATTTATTTGAAGACTATGTACAATTTATTTATATTTCTAATATTACACTATTTACAATTTACTACTTCACCGGCACGTCTCCTATTTATTTACAAATCACGCGGCACTCCGGATAGATAAAACCAACTGTCCGACTCGACCCACTAATCTTCGACCTCGATGAGACGACTGACTCACTAGACTCGATGACTGATGCGACTAAACTGGTTTTTGATGGAACATTCTCTAATAAATATACCGGCGCCTAAATGCTTCTAGACGCTCCACACGTACATTGGCGCTCTCGATCTGCACCGGATATTCCAAAAGATGAATCATACTCGAGTACGTTGTAGTATAAATCCAGCACATTCTAGTAATTGATGACGCTTCTGCAGCGATGAGTCATCTCGGGTCCACGTCCGTTACAATATATTGGATATCTGTTTATTCAAATTATATTTTACAAGAGAATGACAATGAACAACAAATAAAATTGACAACAAAGCAGATTTGGACGCTACAAAGTATTGGGTGAAACGAAAAAGGAGATTTACTCGAGGCGAAGGCGACCCACTCGTGAAGTCCAGGTAGGCTGGGTGATCCAGGTACCCACGAAAATTGCCCCCACTGTCAGGAATTTGACAGGCCGAAGGGATGACGACGACGAGATGATGACTAAGAAAATGTTTTGTGGACACTCTTACGACGACGACAAAAGATTGTGCAGGCACAAAGTAAGCACAGCGAACAACGACAAACATTAGCTCCACTTGAACGCTGCTGGAACACTGGTGTCTGGATACAAGATATTCCAGGACTCCCATTGCTGAAGATATAACGAGTAAAAACCAAGTGCGGAAAACCACGGTTTCATATACTGAGCACAGCTTTATGTCTCGTTTGGTCTATTGCCTCTTCTACCGCTTTTCCTAGTGCATCCATCGATTTCATTTTCAAGCCAAAGAGCAATTCAAATAGAGAAGTTTTCACAGTTCGTTTATAAGTCGAATTAAGAATCTGTTGCAATTTATCAACATATCTACTTATACCATTTTGTTTGGGTCTTCTATAGAAAGCTTTGCCGAAACGGCTATCATCGTCGAATAAAGGTTGGGATTTTGATTCACTCACGATAAATATCGGTGTCGATATTTATCGGTTGTCATTTCGAGAGTATGGCATTTCACATACTCACTAACGAAATTGTGTATGCGCTGTTGTCACATTGTTTTTCTCTTAAATGCCATCATCACTCACCATTTGGGCGTTCCGGAAAATGGTGGTTACAAATTGAAAATATATTTAAAACGTGAAACTTCAGTGCAATGTGTTCAGTGAAAAAAATTCTTTATGTATGAAAGTAGGTATACCTATAATTAGACTGTTGTGGAAACTAAAGATGAGCGGTCGGCAAGAACCGTTGTAATTCGACTAACCCAAAATCGAAAATTAAAAACGAACGAATGTACCCTGTAAAAGAAACGTTTCAAACTGCTACAAAAATCATGTAGGTAATTTCTGTTGCGCTGTACAACAATAATGGTTATTCATTGTATTTCTGACCGCTCATTTCACAACTGTACGTATAATTGATGCAAAATTAGCTTCACAGAACATTTTTTATAGACTTTGACCATCTACTCAAATATCCAGCATTTAAAACTCCAAAAGTCTATACAACAGTGCTCCTAGAATTGTAAAAACCACAACATAAAGAAAAATGAAACATACTTGAAGCAGCAAAGGCCGTTCTACAAAACAACAAACAGATTCTACTTTCAATAAGAGGGAAGATTCCGGAGTGATCTAAATCAAATGGCATTGTTTTTTATGTTCACCAAAAGGTTTTAAGTTTGAGGTTATGAGGGCATCTTGTCGATTGTCTTGTTTACACCGCGCCTATAAAATACATACTCATCAACGTACATACATACATGCATGTACGTCTGTACATACCGCTCTGGCTTCACATTTATCGGTCCTTACGATAAATAACTACGATATTTTCTCGGTCTAGGGAGACCAACCGAAAAATTATAACCTCAAACTTAATCTTGGCGGGAATTTTTGGCGTCTTGGCGTCACAAATCAGAGTTGGTTGCAAGACTTGATCTTAAATTAATATACAAACAAGGTAAGTTAAGTGAAAAGTTAAATCTTTTGATGTTTTTAAACTATTTCAATTTTAAACAAAATATTTAGATGGACCCCATTGATGGACGTAAAAGGTACGGAATACCTTTCCGCCGAACAGAAAATGTTTCTTTTGAACTTCATGGAGGCACACATGAAATTCTCGCGCCACCAAGAAGGTGATATTACGAAGACAGCAGAACTGTGGGGTATGTTGTCTTCACAACTAAACGCTCTTGGTGGCGTGCGAAAACATAAGAAGCATGGCAAAGGGTTTGATTCTTATTCCTACACAACATCTATTTTTGTATTATTTATAGAACTTTTTAATATACACGGAAACTTTAGTGTTGGAGTGATTGGAAGTCCGGCGTAAAATTGAAGGCCAGTCTTTTGAAGAGGAAGCACCAGCAAACTGGGGCTGGGAACGATAATTTGTAAAGTCTAAGTAGTGTCGACTGCAGGATCCTCCAAGTTATAGGGCCAGATTATGGAGGAAATGGGATAGTCGAGATTGGTGTTTAACCAACAGGTAATGTTCTTCTAAACAATGTATTTCCAAGTACTTATATGAATCATTTTAGGAAGCCACTACAAAATAAGTACTTATTTACTTTAATGGTTTATAATTAATTTATCTTATTAGCGTATTCCCTAAATGTATCAGTTCATAAACATGTACATAAATCTGGAAAGTAAAATTTGGTTGTAGTTTAAGTTGTTATAGAAAAAATTAACACTCTAACAGTAATTATGTTACAAAACTATATTTTCAGCCGACGTTTCGGTCATATCTTTGAACTTTATGAACTGTATTTGTTATTACAGTATTATTATTATTGCGCATAACACCTATTATTCACACACTGGATTTAACAATTTAAAATTTTAACGAACCTTTATATAAAACATGACATTTTAACTTTCTTCCTAATTTTAAATTGTTAAATCCAGTTTTTGAATACTAGATGTTATGCATAGTAATAATAACAAACACAGTTCAATGTTATATGTATCAATGCCTTGATATATAGGTCAAATACACACCCCACAAAAATTATCGCATCAACAGTTTTCTCTAAATTAAAATAAATTAAATGTATGCAATGCTTTAGAAAATATTATCTACTAAATAAAAAAGCATTTTATGCTAATTTTGTATTTTTAGAATGGTTACTGACAAAATAAAAAACATTTTTATATGTGACATAATTTACTAAAATAACCGCACTGCCAAAATAAACATTTAATAGGGTGTATTGCCTCCTCTTGCCCTTGGAACAACTTCCATGCGCTCAGGTAAACTTCGGAAAAGGTTTTGGATGTATTCCTGGGGCATGTTGTTTCAAATCTCTATTAAGGTCTCTTGAATTTGGTGCAGTGTCCGAAACGGAATTCTACGTGGTTGCAGTTCCCAACCTAGATGATCCCACACGTGTTCGATTACGTTAAGGTCAGGACTACGGGCAGGCCAGTTTAAAGTTGTAATTCCAACTTCCTGGAAGTAGCGCATAACCATTCTGGCAACGTGGGGGCGGGCATTATCGTGTATTAGGACAAAATTGTCATCAATGTAAGGACCGTAAGGCATCACTTGTGGTTCTAGAATGTCGGTTATGTATCGGACTGCTGTCATTCTTCCTTCATTAACAGGAACCACTTCAAAAGAAACGCCTCCCCAAAGCATTACTGAACCTCCACCAAAGTTTTCAGTTCTTGCAAAGTTGCATTGCAAATAGCGTTCACCTGGTCTTCTATACACTGGCATTCGCCGATCTGAAGAATACAAACAAAATCTCAACTCATCAGTAAAAAGAATATTGGACCAATCTTCAACAGTCCAATTCAGGTGTTCTTGTGCAAAGAGTAAGCGGGCTCTCCGGTGGGCTACAGTTAAACGTGAACCACGTGCTGGCACTCGGGGTCTTAAATCATCTTCTCTTAACCGATTTCTTATTGATTGCAAAGACAAATGTACATTACGAGCTGCTAACAAGTCTGTTTGTAGCATTCTTGCCGTATAGTGCCGTTGCCGTAAAGCAGGTAGTCTTAGAAAACGGTCATCTACTGCTGTCGTGGTCCTTGGACGACCCTGTCCTGGTCTTCTAGAATACTGTCCGGTCTCCCGGTAACGTGTAAACACTCTTGACACTGTACTTTGTTGCACATTCATAACATGTGCCACATAACGCTGATCACGCCCATCTTCAAGTAAAGCGACAATTCTAGCTGCTTCTTCAGCTGTTAGTCGACGAGAAACATTCATTTTTACTTAACTACGGTAATTGTTGCCACTCACAGTTAAATAGACACTAAATGATTGAACTAAAAAATTTTGCAGATTGAACATTTCAAAGAAAATAGGCGATAAAAATAGCAAACAGGAGTTTTAATGGTACAAAAATGTATATCTGCCAGTTTTATCTAATGTTTATCACTTTGGTACAGAAACAGCAATGAAAGAATATTTTAACATTTAAAAAGTGTGTGATGCGATAATTTTTGTGGGGTGTGTATATCATAAAAACGTCCGCTGAATATAGTTTTGTAAAATAACTAGTGTAAGAATGTTCATTTTTGCGATAACAAACTTATACTATACTCATACATGAGGAACAATAACATTTCTCCATAAAATTTGATTATTTTGTTGTTGTAGAACCCTGAACCTTGCTCCTGTCAGCCCATGCCCAAGACCTACATGGCCCCCAATATACCTTCACTGTCCTCAACTTTAAAGGTCCCCATTACACCAGACTTGTCCACTTCAATAACACCTACGACCCCAGTGCCAATGCGCCCCAAATCCCGAAAACGTCCAGCACAAAAACCTCGATGCTGTTGCTCATAGAAAAACATTAAAAAAAAAAAATGAAATGTGAGGAAGAAAACAATCAGCTGATGTCAAGGGGCACTGCTTTAGAACAACTAGTGGAAGTTAACAGACTGGTGTTGCATGTTGTGCGTGATTTAAAAAATAAATAATTTTATATTAAATGTGCAATTATTATTTCATTGTCTATACTAATTATTTCAGAAGAGCATGACTAGCTATGCGAAAGCGATGAACGAACCAATGAACGGCACTGCCGAAACCGGCTGATCGTGTTTTTCTCTTCTGCGCACAGGGGCATGCCAGAGCGACATGCTCTTCTGAGATAATCCATAGTATACATACCTGCGAACCAGATATTTTGTCAAATTGTTCTCTGACCACGATGTCTTATGCAACCAACTTTACACCTGCCTACGCGAATCATTTATACTACACTAAAATATTAGACATTATTAAATTTATGGTCAATATTTTAGTTTTGATATAGGTACATTTTATTCATTCAGGACAAGAAAGATGGGCTATTTTCCCAAAGCATTCACAGAAACGTCAAAGTGGTGAGTGAAGATGAGAGATTATGAGAAAAACAATGTGACAACAGCGCATACACAATTTCGTTAGTGATCTCGTCATCGTATGTGAAATGCCATACTTTCCAAATGACAACCGATAAATATCGGCGTCGATATTTATCGTGAGTGAATCAAAATCCCAACCTTAATTTCTCTACTTGTCCATTACTTCGTGGCAGTCCAGCTGTGATAAGAACTAATTCCTGAATCCTTCTCTGCTCGGGTTTCCTTGTCTAATCGGTCTATTACTTCTTTGGTTGTTGTCATTTGGTTGGATATAACTAATTAAATTTCGTGAAACTGCCAAAATGTGATTGTAATTCTTATGTGTCGTCTCCAAAGGTCTTAAACGATCAATATGGTATGTCGAAAGATATAGGTCATCTTTTGGAACTGGATTGAGATACCCATAGGGTTTGATTTCTAAGATGTCCCTGATTGATTTGATGACTTCGTCTTCGTCTTGAGTTAATCTTATTTTTGGAACTACTTGGTCAACGTTTTCAAGACAACGGCTACTACTAGTCCAAACTTCCTTGTCCATAGACTTTTGAAATGCAGCACTGCAAGTTACTATCTTAAATGGTAGTCCTAACAAATAAATACGAAACTTCTTTAGTGCCTCTATTAGGGCCAAGACTTCTTACTCGGAACTCGAATAATTTCTTCCTGGGGTTGTTGTCTATTATTATCGTCTGGATGTCTTTGAAGAAGGACCATGCAATGTCCTTCTATGGATGCGCCTGTGTGTAATTCTGTTTCAAACTGTTGGTTCTTCTGCTGAGGCCTTCTTTAGACATTCAAAACTTTGACGTTCGTCCTCATTAAATCAAAATTCTACTTCTTTCTTTACAGTATCACTAAGTGGTTTCGAAATTCTTGAATAACCTTATAAAATATTCAGTTAACCCTAAAAAGCTCTGAATCTGTCCTCAATCTGAATTTTTAGGCTCTGAGAATCTGCTGCTATCGTCTTCTTTTCGGATGGATATATCTTCTGATCTTCTACTATATGGCCAAGGAATTCCACCTTTCTCTTGAGAAACTGACAACTCTAATCCATAATTTTCTGCTGTGGCCATTACTAATTCTAAACGGTTAATAGCTGTTTTTTCATCTTTGGCTGATACTATATTAGGTCCTCGTTGTAGGTAAGCACAATGCCATGAAGCTAAAAGCGGTCGTAAAATGTAATTTATAAATCTTTGGAAAACGGCAGGACAATTGCATAAGCCAAAAAGTACTCTTACGACCAAAATTGGCGTAACGTTTCCTGTCAAGGTTGGAGTGGGATCAAGTTAGAAATTGATACACTTTTACCACTCAAAGTCCTATAATGAAAAATTACCAATGATAAAAAATAATGAACTTGAACAAAATTTATGTGAGAATGGTGATAATATTTAACAAGATAGTTGTACAATAATAGTGTGAATGGTTCACATGAATTCAGTGAAAGAATTTGGATGTTAAGATGTACAGTATTTTATCGTAGAAGCGTTGACTGAATAATATATTATACACTCACTGGTAGAAGTGAAAGTGAACAACATTTATGTAGTTATACAGGGTGTTTAAAGATTGCCGCACCAAACTAATGGTACAGTGATCAGAAGCAAAGAGTACGCAATAGAAAAATATTTTTAAAAAAATGGTGTTAGATTCGCATTTGGCTGAAGGTTTCTTTTATAGTAAGTCTGGCAACTGAGGAAATTGCAATGAACAATTAAAGTACTGGCATTTTAAGTAACCAAGGCAATGTTTTTCTCAGGTACTGGAATTAATTGTAACAATAATTGTTGAGAATTTTCAATTATTTTTGAAGATTGCATCTTTTTATAACAATAAATAATTGAGGAACAATTTATTATTTAACAACATTAAAATACAATGTATAGCAAATGTTCAAATTGTCGAGCACTGCCCGTAAGACTAGCGTTTGCCCGTCTCTCAATATTGGCCTGTACTCGTTCGAGTATTTGTTTGGTTAGAGTTTCAGTGGGTCCAAAAATTCTTTACGACTCTCAGGTGGTGTTACGTAAACCAACGATTTAAAATGACTGCAAAGAAAAAATTTAAACGATTAAGGTCGGGCTAACGGGGAGCTAACGCGTTGGGCCATCTCGCCCAATTCATCGTTAAGCATGGCCAGGCCATCACACGACCGGATGATGACAAACTGGTGCTTCATCCAGTCGAATTCACATATCCCTTAATAGAAGCGTTAGAGGCACGTCATCCATCCCACAATGTCAGTGCGACTTTTTTTAAATGAATCTGAAAAATTAGTTACTATGCATGCAATCCCATTGTTGCATAAAAATGCCCATTGTTATATTAAAATGTTGCCGCATTGATTTTTGCATAAATCTCGATAATTTAAGATGCGTTTAAATGCATTTATGTTAAAGGCCAAAGGCATTGCGTCAAATAATTATTGATCTACATTTTGTTTCGCATACGTTAGCATCATTTTGGGTGTAATTTACTGATAATAAATAGCTGTAATCAACTTTAGAAGATCCCTAAAAGAAACCCACATACACAGAAGAAATGAACACCAAGAATTTTTTAAATATTTTTCTCTGACTTACCAAATCGTCCTAAATAACGTACGATTGCGTTGGTGCGGCAATTTTTAAACACCCTGTACGTATGGATGATTACAAGGAACTACTTAGTTTAGATACCGTTGGTTGCGACGCCTCTCGCTGTCTGGAGCTGAGCTGTGGGGGGTTTAACAATTTGTTAAATCTGCACTGTAGAAGAAACTAAGTCGGAAAGAAAGAATTTGACGTTGTAGACGCACAATCTCACCGCACTTCTTTTTGCCGATGTCACCTGACAACAGGTGCGAGTGTGTGTCCAGAGGGCCCGTGGTTTTAAAAATGTAGCACTACTCGTAAAAATTGATATTCATGAAAAATTTATACGTGAAAGAATCCATTTTTGAGGTTAAGAGTACTGAATGCTCAAGCTTCTCGCAATCTATCTAACTGGTCTTCGATCAGGGGGAGTGGGTATCGGTCCGTAACATGATCTTATTTATCTTTCTGTAATCTATGCACATTCTAACATCACCGTTCTTTTTCTTTGCTACTACCACGGGACGGACGTATTCGGATGAACATTTTTCAACAATCTTATTTTCTAGCCACTCTTCGAAATGTCTTTCAACAACTTCTCTCTCTGGAAATGGTAGTCTTCATGGTCTTTGGTAAATCGGCTTTTTGTCAGACAACATAGTTGACATCTCCATATTGGCACTCTCCTTCGTTTCGTCACTAATTTGTTGATAGCTCAAGATTAATGTGGTTTAACCGAATGCCCGTCAAAATAACACTAGTGGAGATCAAGATCACTAAACTCGTGTGGGTTTAACTTCTTGTCTATGTTTCTTGAGTCGTGAAAAATTCCATCGATTGTGCTCAATCGTACCTCTATTTCCTGATTCTCTCATTGACCAAAAATATTCCTGCACCTACTGTTCTTTTTGGACAATATCGTAAGTGCTGCAGCTTTTTCTTCGAATCCGTCTATCCATATATCTATCGGATATTTATTATCATCATGATTCGTCAATTATTCGCCTTTTCGTCTTTCTTTTTCACTGCTGTTCTTCGATAACTTTCCCTGCGCCTGCGCCGTGCCTCCCTCTAATCCTACAGATATATGGGTGCTGTAGATTGCTTCACAATTTGTACTAGATATGTAACAAACGGGAACGGATATCTGTTGCAACCGCCAAGAGATGGTGCGCTAAGCTGGGGCTCGTGTTTCATACTTCACTTAAGGATTTATGTTCTTGTTTCCGATTGATTAGAAATAGTTGCAGAAACTATCTGATAAGTTTTTGTGAAATTAATTTTGCTTTGTTCTAAACTACTTATCTATATATAATATATAAATGCGAAACTGATTTCTCACTGATCACCGCACAGCCCAGACCGTTGAGTCTTGAAGCGTGAAATTTGGTAGGTACGTAGTCTTTAGGGCGTATAGGCGCACTAAGAAAGGATTTTTGAAAATTCCGTTTCTAAGGGGGTGAAAATGGGGTTAACTGGTCTCTCTAGGCTCCAACTAAGTTGAAAACGATTGATGACGATTTTCCAAAAAATTATTCACAGACGGCGAAAAGGGGGGGAAAGGGGAAAACGGTTTTTATAAAAAATTTCATAACTCGACAACTCCGCATGCTAAAAACGTGAAAATTGAGATTTATACGTGTTTGACGATTTTGCAAAAATTTCTTTACCGACCGAGAAAAAATTAGGGGTGGTTTACCCAAAATTCCTATAACTTAAAAACTGACAGTATTGCTGTCGTGAAAATTGGGATCTAGATTCTCCTTTAAAAAAGACCGGACCCGTGTTTGACGATTTTGGAAAAAAAAATTACCGACGGCGAAAAAAGGGGAGGGTGAATTTGGGGGTGATTTTTCTCAAAATGCTTATAACTAGAAGGTCGAGAATGTTACAGGCATGAGAATTGGCACTCGGACTCTCATCTTAAAATAACTAGACCCGTGTTTGACGATTTTGCAAAAATTTAATTACAAACCCCGAAAAACGGGCGTAAATGGGGAGGGTAGTTTTCCTGAGAATTCTCATAACAGGAAAACATATAGTGTTACATACGTGAAAATTGGGATCTAGATTCTCCTTTAAAAAAGACCGGACCCGTGTTTGACGATTTTGGAAAAAAAAATTATCAATGGCGAGAAAAGGAAAGGGTGGATTTGGGGGTTAATTTTGCTCAAAATGCTTGTAACTTGAAGGTCGAAAATGTTACAAGCATGAGAATTGGCACTCGGACTCTTCTTTAAAATTAACTAGACCCGTATTTGACGATTTTCCAAAAAAATATTTAGCAACCCCGAAAAGGAGCGTAAATGATGGGGAGGGTAGTTTTCCTGATAATTCTCATAACTGGAAAACAAATAGTGTTACATACGTGAAAATTGGGCTCTAGATTCTCCTTTAAAAAAGACCGGACCCGTGTTCTCACAATTTCCGAAAAAAAAATTACCAACGGCGGGAAAAGGGGAGGGTGGATTTGGGGGTGCTTTTTCTCAAACTTCTTATAACTTGAAGGTCGAAAATGTTACAAGAATGAGAATTGGCACTCGGACTCTTCCTTAAAATTAACTATACCCGTATTTGACAATTTTTCAAGAAAATATTTACCAACCCCGAAATAGGGGCGTAAATGGGGAGGGTAGTTTTCCTGAGAATTGTCATAACTGCAAAACAAATAGTGTTACAAACGTGAAAATTATGTTCTAGATTCTCCATTAAAAAAGACCGGACCAATGTTTAACGAATTTCAAAAAAAAAAATACCAACTGCAAAAAAAGGGGAGGGTGAATTTGGGAGTAATTTTTCTCAAAATTACGATAACTTGAAGATCGAGAATGTTACAGACATGAGAATTGGCACTTGGACTCTCCTTTAAAAATGATTAGACCAGTGTTTGACGATTTTGAAAAAAATAAAATAAAAACTGCGAGAAAAGGGGGGGGTGGATTTGGGGGTGATTTTTCTCAAAATTCTTATAACTTGAAGGTCGACAATGTTACAGGCATGAGAATTGGCACTTCGACTTTCCTTTAAAAATAACTAGAAAATATTTAGAAACCGCAAAAAAAGGGGCGTAAATGGGGAGGGTAGTTTTCCCCAGAATTATCCCAACTGCAAATCAAACAGTATAGCATTATAATTAGTGAAAATTTGGATGTAGATTCTCATTTCAAAAAGACTGGGCCCGTCATTGACGAAAAAAAAAAAATACTTTTTATTATTTTTTATTAAAAACTGCTTTAAGCCGTTGTACCAATTCCAAATATAAGCGCCAATAAATCCGACCCCAACTTACGCGGGCAAAGCCGCGGGTACCTGCTAGTATTATATATTTTTAATTGTGTTTGCTATTGCGTACAATTTATTGTTAATTTCTTCGTCATATAACTCCGCAATAAATTGAGAGCTGAGTCATCCCTTCAACGTTAACACATACTGTTCGTAGAAATAATATCATCAGGTCATTTTCGTTAAAATCCTAATTTATACATATTTTGACGTGCACTGCCGAAAAAAAAAATGTTGGTCTATTTTGTTTTGTTACAACTTGTCCCATTTATAAACTGCGATTAGTAGAAAAACCAAAGCAAAATTTTTAATATGGATTAACTAGCTGGTGGGATGCTACCTCCGCTTACGTCATAGAGTTCGTTATAAGGATAATGAAAAATGTGATTCATTCTCCTCGGTAATGTGTGTTACTTCTTACACCTGTTACAAATATCCTCAGTTTCCCTATCTAAAAAGAACGTGTTATTTGGCCAATAATTAATTTAGAACAGTAAATAAAAAACAGGCTTCCCCCTGACCCATCATCATAATATTATGACGGCATATTTATCCCGGCGCATCCACCAACATTTAAATCTCTGCCTATATTATGTAACTAACTGTGAAATGCAAATGAAACTTATGCAAATCTTTTCATATGATCATATTGTTTATATTGTTTTAAATAAACTAGTTAACTAACTACATGTCTATTTTGCTCCTTTGCAGCTGCAAGTTTAGAAAATGTAAAAATAACATGGCTATAAGCTCTACTGCTGTGTCAACACTGAATCCATAGAAAATTCATTACTTCCGCTTATTTTAATTCCTAGAACTGGATTTGAGGAAAATCATTCATCTATTTTTAGCTCGGTTCTACGTTTTCACACCACAGAAAATCCCTAAGTGATTAATTGCCCATTTCCGACAAGATTTTACAACTTACGTCCAGAAGTAATCCTGCTGTAAATTTGATTATGTTGTGCACAAACTTTGCGTGTTAAAAATTGTTATCTAATTGAAAATTACCACTACTAAATTCTGAACTGTAGAATACATATTCCTTTCGATGCGAGTTTGTTTATGCTTCCCATCTCTGCGCTTCCAGCTGTGTTACATCAAAAACCTACTTCGGTCTAGAGCAGACCGCAATTTTATGTCATCACAACGATGGAAAACATCTAATGCACTCACATCAGTTTAATGTGCCACTGTACACTTTGTTCTATAAAATTGCTTTTCTATTTGACACGAAATGAAAGATAGCCAAAATGACGGTAAATTGAGAGCGGCAGTTTATAATGGAGAAGACAAAAGACTTGGGTTCGTAATGGCTGCAATAACATCGAAATGAATTTGCACTTTTATTGCTTCTATGAACAATCGATCACAAAGTGCTCGGTAATTATGATTTTTAAATGTTATTTCAAATTATATATTTCTAGAATGATTGAGCTGATGTTTACGGTCAACATTTCTTCGCCCTGGCATATAAGTAACCGGGTTAGCAATGTGGGTTTGTGGAAATTGCATCGCCACTGGCTACGCGAGAGCGGAAACCTTGTAAGAAGCTTGGCGATGATAAAATATTCCCCACGAGTTCGCTGGCTTTCGGTTACCTTGAACAAAGGGCAAATGTTTGAACAAATTCACTTAATTAAATAACTTCATTACTGCCGTTATGTGCAAATAAGATAAGAGGCCCGACATTATTCAACACGCAGTTGCGTGCTTAATTACACGTGGCAGCAACATGTATTCCTTGTCATTTGTTCTATCTAGCTTGGAGATCTACAGCGATAAGGAAATAAGTTCCTTTTAAACAGTCCTCGTCCTGTGTTGAAAAGCTTTAAAGAGGATATGCCTCACACTTCATCATTTTAAGAGATTAAGGTTGTTAAAGTGGTTGCATGGTATTGCTCCATTTGATTTTTAAGTTGTGTAAATTTTATTGCTGCAAACTATAAAATGTTAGCTACATTTCCTGTTTATAATTTATGAACACCTGTTGTTTACATAAAGGAAGCTACATCCCAACATATTTACCTTTCCGGCTCGTTCCTGTAAAGAAACGTTTTGTAAATCTTAAGTTCATTACCATGCCAGATATGTAAACATAGTTAGAGCCTCGTAAACTAAAACAGTCAAAATTTAATTACGGTCCGATTCGTTTCAATGTATTTCTAGACTGGTAACAGCTAGGTTCATTTTCTGCCGCAGTCATGCTTTCTGAAATGTAAATTTAATACTTTTCATGCAAGTTAGACGTTTCAGGCTGTTTCTTTATTTTTAGACGGGGTTATTTTTGTACTTACGTGAGTTTATAGTATTCATTTAAAAGAACGTGCATTCATTACTTAGTTATAAATAGTACATTCCACAATCAACAAGTTTTATTAACAATAAGGTGCTAAAAATATCGGTCTGAATATCGACTAATGCAAAATTTTGAGTCTTACATCTGTTTGAAAAAGGTAGAACAATGCAAAAACTCGGTCCGTAAATTTAACCAAGTAATCACGGACTGTTACATTCTGCACAAATGACAATTGATTTAGGAATTTGCCGCATCTGGTGCGGATTAATATCCATTATCAAAGTTATTACACTAGCCCTCTGAATTATCTAGAAATTATAAAATATAGGAAGATAAGTGTGATCACGATCCCTGTCAAAACCCTTCTCTGCAAAATATGCAAATAATGAAAATTTAAGCGTTTCTATTCCTGGAGCGTACGTTATCCATTCAGCCGAATAGCAAATGAAGAACGGCTTTCCCACCAATTATTGTTGTTGGCGGATGCTTTCATTAATTAAGTTGGAATCCATTATACTATTCGGAGCACGGGAGTAATCAATTTAATTGATAGCTGCTCATTTTTGTAAGCTAGAGAAATATTTGCTGTGTTAATCAATCAATAATCGCTTTTATTTTTTCAGCCAACACCAGCCAATATGCTCATTACGTGTTCAATACTCTGGATCAAGATCACAGCGGACTAATTAGCTTTGAGGTAATGTAAAATACCCTTCCGTGCATGGCAGAGCTTTTGTGCGGTAAGATCAAATGGCGTAATTCTTCATATTCCTACTACTAGAGGAACATTTCTTGTGTTTCCTTGATTTATAGTTATCGCCCCTATACCTTTGGAATGTATCCAACATTACGTCAGAATTTTTATATAATAGTCGGAATGCGATCCATCAGTATCTGAAAAAAAGCTATAATGTTTACGATGTGCAAAAAACTGCACAATATGTGTTTGACCTAAAATAATATCTTAATATTGAGGAAAGAGTGTTTTTTCTCTCCGACTAACAAAAGTAGTAGATTGACAGAAGTGCTCCATTGTCTGCGAGTGACACACATCGCACGAGCTTACAATGGCATTTCGGTCACGTGTGATATACGAACAGATGTATTTTTTCAACAACCAAGGATCTTGAAAAAATATCTTTGATGTGACATTGACATTTAAAACATTGTCATAGTATTACAACCTTAATTTTAGTTCGCAATTGTTGAAGAAATGTTGGGTACTGCTGTTCGTTTGTCTTTGATGTTAAATTTCATTTTGATGTAGATGTTAGAGGTTGTCAGTTACATGCACCGCATTATTAAATTTATTTAAAATTAATTAACCATAATTCAGGGTGTCATGGAAATACCAACTGATATAGACTGACAAAACGACGTGCTTAAAGACTTTTTGCAAATATGCTGGTGTATGAAAAATATTTCTGAACCTTGTAGAAAATCTGATGCTCTGTATAAATTTCACCGTAATTGGGAAAGCTATAAACTCTTCGTCCTCTCTTCAACTAATTATGCAAATGGTGTGGAATCAAATAATTTTTCAACAAAATCAATTTGCGGATGCAGCAACATGCAGAATTTATGACCCGTGGCGGCAGTGTTAACTACACCGTAAAATTTCATATGCACGTCTACGTCAAGCAATAAACATTTTATTCTTTAAAATAGTAGTGTAAAATTGGAACTATACGCTGTTTCAAATTTCATACACATAATAAGCTACACTCTAAGAATATCCGAGCCCGGAAGGCGTGAGTGCACACAATAATACCAAAGATCAGTTGTAATGTATAATTCAAGATGCACTGCCTTACTAAAATCTGTTTACAGAGAATACACAATCCACAAACATCTACCCTTATTATAATTAACTTAGCGGACTGAGGAAAATTCCTTCTTTGATGTTAGATACTTCTGATTAAGAAAAAAAAACCTTTAGAGTTGCTCCTGGAAGATTCTGTTGGAGTTTCAATATATTATACCAGTCGCTGCGCTTGCAAACGAGGAGCTTTGTTTACCTAAATTACAATCGTGCATGTTGCATTTCCAAAGCTTTTAAGCGATATTGGACCTAGTATAAGATGTAGGAAAAGGAGCAGCTCTCAAAGCAAATGCTGATCTGATTTGTTACAGGCATGTTTAGATGTAAACGAGGAATGTACATTACAAATTAACGTTAAAAAGAATTTTGGTTTTTTGATACTTCCCTTCTTATCGAAGTTATGTTGGGATGCGGTACGTCTGGCACCTGGGAGCGGCTGCGTTTATCTGTGCGCAGTCCCTTTGTCCAGGTAAAAATTGTCAATTTTGTTAATTATACCGGGTGTCCAAGAGGTGAATGGTCCACACACCCTTATTTTGAGGGCCGTGAGGTGTAGGCACGACCCCCATAAGTTTGTGTCTAGCAACTAGCAAAAGTCGCTCGTGGTGACAAAGCCATGATCAAGCAGTGTTTTAAGTTTATACAGAAGTGCCAGCAGAGGAAGTTTGAGGAGTACTGTGTGGGGCTGCAGAGCATCGTGGGGAAGAAGGAGTTGCGGAAAGCCATCATGAACTTGGACCCCCTCTTGAAAATGGAACGTAATGATTTGATAAAAACAAATGCAATGGTTACACAGTTCTGCAGACACCCTCTTAGTCTCTGACCAACCCGAGTCCGAATTATTCGTTTTCGATCCCCAGTAGTTTCAATACCAAATTGCAACTAATCTCCCTCTTGACTTGTGCCTCGGGGATTTTCACCACAAAGGCCCGGAAAACCCGGGCATGGGACTGGTCCTTGACTAACTTCACCGAGGTTGGTGGCTCTTCGCCAGGTATTTCTTGTTCTTGACTTGAAGAATCTTGAATCCGCTTCGAAAAGACTTGAAATATATTGAAGCGAATTGAAGAAACTTGAATCGGCTTTGAAGAGACTTGAAAAGAACTGAAAATATTTTGAAGGAACTGAAAGCGACTAAAAGAAACTTGAAACGAATTGAAAGGACTTTGAAGCGAGTTCAGAAGACTTGAAATGTCTTGAAGAGACTTGAATCGGCTTTTAAGAGACTTGAAAAGACTTGAAAATATTTTGAGGAGACTGAAAGCGACCTGAAGAAACTTGAAACGAATTGAAAGGATTTTGAAGCGACTTGAAAAGACTTGAAATATCTTGAAGAGACTTGAAGAGTCTTGAAGCAACCTGGGAAGACTTCAAATATCTTGAAGGGACTCGAAGCGATTTGAAAAAACTGTCCTGAAGCGGCTTGAGGAAATTTGAAGGACTTGAAGGAACTTGGAATATTTTGAAACTACTTGTAAGACTTGAAGCGGCTTGAAACGAAATGAAATGTTTCAAAAGGACTTGAGGCGACTTGAAATCTTTTGAATGGAATTGAAGCGACTTAAAATGCCTTTAAATATTTGTAAAATACTTGAAGAGTCTTGGAAGCGATCTGGGAAGACTTCAAATAATATCTTGAAGGGACTGGAAGCCACTTGAAAGGACTTGAAAGGACTTTGAAGCGACTTGAAATATCTTGAAGAGACTTGAAAAGTCTTGAAGCAACCTGGGAAGACTTCAAATATCTTGAAGGGGCTAGAAGCAATTTGAAAAAACTGTCCTAAAGCAACTTGAGGAAACTTGTAGGACTTGAAGGAACTTGGAATATTTTGAAACTACTTGAAAGACTTGAAGCGATTTGAAACGACATGAAATTTTTCGAAGGGACTTGAGGCGACTTGAAATGTTTTGAATGGAATTGAAGCGACTTAAAATGCCTTGAAATATTTGTAAAATACTTGAAGAGTCTTGAAAGCGATTTGGGAAGACTTCAAATAATATTTTGAAGGGACTGGAAGCCACTTGAAAGGAGTTGAAATACCTTGACGCGACTTATATTTCGTGGGCGATTTTCGGCGTTTGAAGAAAAAATAAAAATGTTCTATTAATAGAAAAGTGACTTGAAGCAATTTGAAAACAGTTGAAATGTCTTGAAGCGACTTGAAGAATCTGAATCGGCTTCGAAAAGGCTTGAAATATATTGAAGCGAATTGAAGAAACTTGAATCGGCTTTGAAGAGATTTGAAAAGACTTGAAAATATTTTGAAGGGACTGAAAACGACTTGAAGAGAGATAAAGCGACTTGAAGAAACTTGAAACGACTTGAAAGGACTTTGAAGCGATATGAAAAGACTTGAAATGTCTTGAAGAGACTTGAAAAGTCTTGAAGCAACCTGGGAAGACTTCAAATATCTTGAAGGGACTCGACGCGATCTGAAAAAATTGTCCTGAAATAACTTGAGGAAACTTGAAAGGACTTGAAGGAACTTGGAATATTTTGAAACTACTTGTAAGACTTCAAACGACTTGAAACGACATGAAATGTTTCGAAGGGACTTGAGGCGACTTGAAATGTTTTGAATGGAATTGAAGCGACTTAAAATGCCTTGAAATATTTGTAAAATACTTGAAGAGTCTTGGAAGCCATCTGGGAAGACTTCAAATAATATCTTGAAGGGACTGGAAGCCACTTGAAAGGACTTGAAATACCTTGAAGCGACTTGTATTTCGTGGGCGATTTTCGGCGTTTGAAGAAAAAATAAAAATGTTCTATTAATAGAAAAGTGGCTTGAAACAATTTGAAAGCACCTGAAGCGACTTGAAGAATCTTGAATCGGCTTCGAAAAGACTTGAAATATATTGAAGCGAACTGAAGAAACTTGAATCGGCTTTGAAGAGACTTGAAAAGAACTGAAAATATTTTGAAGGGACTGAAAGCGACTAGAAGAAACTTAAAACGAATTGCAAGGACTTTGAAGCGACTTGAAAAGACTTGAAATATCTTGAACAGACTTGAAAAGTCCTGAAGCAACCTGGGAAGACTTCAAATATCTTGACGGGACTCGACGCGATTTGAAAAAACTGTCCTGAAACATCTTGAGGAAACTTGAAGGGCTTGAAGGAACTTGGAATATTTTGAAACTACTTGAAAGACTTGAAACGACATAAAATGTTTCGAAGGGACTTGAGACGACTTGAAATGTTTTGAATGGGATTGAAGCGACTTAAAATGCCTTGAAATATTTGTAAAATACTTGAAGAGTCTTGGAAGCGATCTGGGAAGACTTCAAATAATATCTTGAAGGGACTGGAAGCCACTTGAAAGGACTTGAAACACCTTGAAGCGACTTGTATTTCGTGGACGATTTTCGGCGTTTGAAGAAAAAATAAAAATGTTCTATTAATAGAAAAGTGACTTGAAGCAATTTGAAAGCACTTGAAATGTCTTGAAGCGACTTGAAGAATCTTGAATCGGCTTCGAAGAGACTTGAAATGTATTGAAGCGAATTGAAGAAACTTGAATCGGCTTTGAAGAGACTTGAAAAGAATTGAAAATATTTTGAATTGACTGAGAGCGATTTGAAGAAACTTAAAACGACTTGAACGGACTTTGAAGCGAGTTCAGAAGACTTGAAATGTCTTGAAGAGACTTGAATCGGCTTTGAAGAGATTTGAAAAGACTTGAAAATATTTTGAGGAGATTGAAAGCGACTTGAAGAAACTTGAAATATCTTGAAGAGACTTGAAGAGTCTTGAAACGACCTGGGAAAACTTCAAATATTTTGAAGGGACTCGACGCGATTTGAAAAAATTGTCCTGAAACAACTTGAGGAAACTTGAAGGACTAGAAGGCACTTAGAATATTTTGAAACTACTTGAAAGACTTGAAACGACTTGAAACGACATGAAATGTTTCAAAGGGACTTGACGCGACTTGAAATGTTTTGAATGGAATTGAAGCGACTTAAAATGCCTTGAAATATTTGTAAAATACTTGAAGAGTCTTGGAAGCGATCTGGGAAGACTTCAAATAATATCTTGAAGGGACTGGAAGCCACTTGAAAGGACTTGAAATGTGTACCTTGAAGCGACTTGTATTTCGTGGGCTATTTTCGGCGTTTGACGAAAACATAAAAATGTTCTATTAATAGAAAAGTGACTTGAAGCAATTTGAAAACAGTTGAAATGTCTTGAAGGGACTTGAAGAATCTTGAATCGGCTTCGAAAAGACTTGAAAAAATTGAAAATATTTTGAAGGAACTGAAAGCGACTTGAAGAAACTTGAAACGACTTGAAAGGACTTTGAAGCGACTTGAAAAGACTTGAAATATCTTGAACAGACTTGAAAAGTCCTTAAGCAACCTGGGAAGACTTCAAATATCTTGACGGGACTCGACGCGGTTTGAAAAAACTGTCCTGAAGCAACTTGAGGAGACTTGAAGGACTTGAAGGAACTTGGAGTATTTAGAAACTACTTGAAAGACTTGAAACGACATGAAATGTTTCGAAGGGACTTGAGGTGACTTGAAATGTTTTGAATGGAATTGAAGCGACTTAAAATGCCTTGAAATATTTGTAAAATACTTGAAGAGTCTTGGAAGCGATCTGGGAAGACTTCAAATAATATCTTGAAGGGACTGGAAGCCACTTGAAAGGACTTGAAATGTGTACCTTGAAGCGACTTGTATTTCGTGGGCTATTTTCGGCGTTTGACGAAAACATAAAAATGTTCTATTAATAGAAAAGTGACTTGAAGCAATTTGAAAACAGTTGAAATGTCTTGAAGCGTCTTGAAGAATCTTGAATCGGCTTCGAAAAGACTTGAAAAAATTGAAAATATTTTGAAGGGACTGAAAGCGACTTGAAGAAACTTGAAACGACTTGAAAGGACTTTGAAGCGACTTGAAATATCTTGAACAGACTTGAAAAGTCCTTAAGCAACCTGGGAAGACTTCAAATATCTTGACGGGACTCGACGCGGTTTGAAAAAACTGTCCTGAAGCAACTTGAGGAGACTTGAAGGACTTGAAGGAACTTGGAGTATTTAGAAACTACTTGAAAGACTTGAAACGACATGAAATGTTTCGAAGGGACTTGAGGTGACTTGAAATGTTTTGAATGGAATTGAAGCGACTTAAAATGCCTTGAAATATTTGTAAAATACTTGAAGAGTCTTGGAAGCGATCTGGAAAGACTTCAAATAATATCTTGAAGGGACTGGAAGCCATTTGAAAGGACTTGAAACACCTTGAAGCGACTTGTATTTCGTGGACGATTTTCGGCGTTTGAAGAAAAAATAAAAATGTTCTATTAATAGAAAAATGACTTGAAGCAATTTGAAAGCACTTGAAATGTCTTGAAGCGACTTGAAGAATCTTGAATCGGCTTCGAAGAGACTTGAAATGTATTGAAGCGAATTGAAGAAACTTGAATCGGCTTTGAAGAGACGTGAAAAGAATTGAAAATATTTTGAATGGACTGAAAGCGATTTGAAGAAACTTAAAACGACTTGAACGGACTTTGAAGCGAGTTCAGAAGACTTGAAATGTCTTGAAGAGACTTGAATCGGCTTTGAAGAGATTTGAAAAGACTTAAAAATATTTTGAGGAGACTGAAAGCGACTTGAAGAAACTTGGAACGAATTGAAAGGATTTTGAAGCGACTTGAAAAGACTTGAAATATCTTGAAGAGACTTGAAGAGTCTTGAAGCGACCTGGGAAAACTTCAAATATCTTGAAGGGACTCGAACCGATTTGAAAAAACTGTCCTGAAGCAACTTGAGGAAACTTGAAGGACTTGAAGGAACTTGTAATATTTTGAAACTACTTGAAAGACTTAAAGCGACTTGAAACGACATGAAATGTTTCAAAGGGACTTGAGGCGACTTGAAATGTTTTGAATGGAATTGAAGCGACCTAAGACGCCTTGAAATATTTGTAAAATACTTAAAGAGTCTTGGAAGCGAACCGGGAAGACTTCAAATAATATCTTGAAGGGACGGGAAGCCACTTGAAAGGACTTGAAATATCTTGAAGCGACTTGAAAAGATTTCAACGGTCTTGAAACGACTTGAAAGACTTGAAGCGAATTGAAAAGACTTGAGATGTTTTGAAACGACTTGAGGTGACTTGAAATGTTTTGAAAGAAATTGAAGCGACGTGAAATATTCGCGTTCGCATAACCGCAATAATAATAGTAGATTGTTTTATTAGGAGGAAAAGTAGGACTTTTCTTGGCTCGTCTGCAGTTGCGGGACTTGCGCGCTTGGCCGTCTAACCTACAGACTTTGAATAAAAAGTCCCACTTTTACTCCTAATCAAACAATCTATACTATTGTCGCGGTTAGGCGAACGCCACAAAGAAATTTAGTAGTTCCTACTTCAGTATTTTATTGTTAAATTTTCTCATTGTGATTCTAGACTATGTTCATAGTAGTCTTAAATATGTAATAGTCTTAACTAGTCTTAAATAAAAATAATTAAGCAAATTATTATGGGACGTACGTTGGTCGAAAAATCTCCAAAATCAACTCACGTAATTAATGGACGCTCCCCAAAAGTGAAAATATTTGTTAACGTATAACAAGAACAAACGCTTCCATGGCAACAATTCTAAGACGATCTGATCTTAATACGCAATTTCAGCCATTTGTGAAAATTTTCTGCGTTTTTTGGAAAAATTTGCTAAAGCACGAACATGTGGGTAAAATTCTTCTGAAGTCAAAAACCATCCATAACAAACCTGTAGTACCTTACATCAGTTTACCCACTATAAATTTGTGTGAAGAACAGTGATGGCGATATTCCATGAAAAATTTACTTCGGTTTTTGATGTCATCAGGTGTGAAAAGAAACACTAATGTCGGCCACTGACATATCTACCAGTTCTAACTCCGTTTGTAATGCGACTCTTTAGAGTGCGCGACTCTAACGTCAAGACCGTTGCTGGTGATTTTGCAAACTCACAACAATTCCATTTTCGCGTCATAGAGCTTTTTGTTGCAACAATAAATTATATTATTCGCGTATGAGGTTTCCGGGGGTGAATTCTATACATATATACATAATTATATTGAATAGTCCGCCTTCGTAATTTATTTGCTTTTGTTGATTGACAAGGTCGTATTCTGCCATGGATTGCTCTATTTTGCCATTGTAGACCGCGTCATCGATGCAGTTTCTTATGTTTCAGTGGAATTCGAAAGTATCTGTGTGTAATTCGAGTCGAGAAGGCATCTTTGGCGTTTTTTCTTGTGTCCTGACTTTGAAGACATGTCATAATTATTAGATATCCTCTTAAAATTGGTATGATTTGTCTTCGAATTCATCTCACCTTACATTGGGCCGTAACCACCCGGAAAACAATGCAAGTAAGCGATGAAAATCTCTGTGCAAGAACAAATCACATTTCACACATCAAGAAATATTAATAACAATAATTGTTCGTTTTTCAAACAACTGATGCCATTGTTTTCTATATACGGGTCCGCTTTTTAGTTCGATTTGTGGTAAAGCTGCACCTGCTCTTTGTTTCAATTGCAATCTGGCTATTTCGGACACAATGCATGTTTTCATGCCTATAGGTAGAATATTTTTAACCGTTGTTTACAGAAATCAGAACTGGGTGATGGAGTGCCGATAGTTCAGGTGATTACATGTACGTAGATACCACATAAACACATTTGCTAAGTTCGCCAATGATGTTTAAAGTGGCGTTATGGGTATTGAAAATAATAAATAAATTTAACAAAATTATAAAATCAGGTAGCGATAACACATTGGATCTAGAAACATATACTAAAGTATATTTAGAATGGAGGCATCTGCAAAGGCACGTCACGAGTGACAATCAGATTTGAGAAATTCGTTAAAAATATTTTATTGTTGCATTAGTTGTGGAGTACACCAAATTGGAAGATGCATCATCTGAATCCACCGTTTCTTGACTTAACTTAGTAATTTTTTAACATTGTGTACGCACAATTATCCAATGCCTAATAGAATGAAGTAGTAAGTTGAAATTTTGGGTCTAAATCCTGCAAGGCAAAGCACTCCACTGATTCAGAATAAGTTAAACAATCATAAGTACACAAGAATCCTTTATCAAGTTCATTAGTTCCGTATCCATCATCATTACCTGAAAAATTGCAATATTTGTATTTTACTACCGCTCGTAAAATTTTCTCGGGCAGATGTTTCCACTTAAATAAATGCGACACAACTTTTTATACACTTATTTAGAACGCCAAATAATGCTGAGTAAAGACAAACTTATGTCTATCTGCCAATTTTACAGAAAAATTTTACATGTTGTAAATAAATAAGTAATAAAATGATGATCTGCAAGGCAACGGAGAGATATAAATTATTTTTACTACTTTCGTTTTGCATACTTTTATAAGCCCGGTTTTCAGATATTGTTTTTGTAATTGGATTTTTTACTACCAATTTGTGTTCATTTTATGAGTGTATAAAAATCCGGTAAAGTTAAGTATTGGGCATAAGGTGCAAGCACCGGGTGATTCAAAAATCTGTCTTTGTTTATACGGTTATTTTTTTAAATTTGATGCCAAAATCGAAGACCAACAATGGCGTCTCGCTTACTGAGGTTTTAAAAAAAGGGAAAATTTCGAAAAGACTGCTATTTATTGATTTTATCAACCATAAAGTAAAAATAAGGGTTACGAGAAACTTGTGTAATGCCTCAAATTGTCTAAATCATTCGGTATAATTATTCTAAAACTGGGCCTAGCAAGGAAGACAGATGCAGTTATTATCTAAAGAAAATATGGACATCACAGATTATAAGTAATTTAGAAATGTTTAGGAAATCATTTATGGGATCATTTTTTACGTACAACTAACAAAGGGGATTTAATTCATGTGTGGCGTTTTTTACGTTCCATATTTTCGCAATATCACAATATGTATAAAAAGCTTGTTTTGTGAAATTATTAAGGGTGAAATAATTATGACATAACATGACTTATTTCTTATGTTTAAATTGTTACTTTAGCTAATTACTTAATACTATTATCCCGTTGTTGACTCTTAAATTTTAATGCTTCAACACTCAGGCGCAATGCAGGTGTAGTTTAAATAAAGTATGCTTTAGAATATGTATGTAAATGAACGTACCTACTGCGCAGGGAAACTTTATAATGAATATTATAAATCAGAGCAAAAATCAATCAACTGTTAACTGTGGCTCACACAATATGAGTAACCTTGGCAGCGGTATTTCGACGTATGATTGATTCTTGACGTTAATGGAACTATCTGAAAAACTCAATAAGTAAGGGTTGCAAATTCGCCCTGTATATGTGATGCTATTGAATATCAGGAGCAAAAAAGTTTCCGGGTCACAGAAACCACTATTAATGTTTAGCTTTTAAAACTTTACAATTTTGTGCAGCGTTTATGTGACCATAAAAATAATAGCCAACGCGAAAACTATTGCTGACAGTGTATAGGGGAGCAAACATTAAATTTCGGTAGCCATTTTAACATCACCACAACTTTAGTTAATTTTCAACTCCAACTGACTCACTATAAATCTCATTTTTTGCGGCGGGTCGATGAGCAATGTAACACCTCTTTTTGGATTTTCATTCACTGTTCCACAAGCAATTAAACTTCGTTTACGATTATTTGGGAAACTGTGCCTATTGTTGCATTCCGTAATTACTCTATTATACAGTATAGATGATCTATTATATGTATTTATCTAATCGTTGAACATGAATCATGAAACATGAATTTTACACCAGTAAATAGTAAACTTTCCGCGCACACCACTTCATTACAGTCACCGACTTGATTCAGCATGGGTCGTCTGAGTGAGAAACTGGCGAACTGGAAGCAAAGGATGCACGCACGGTTCGGATTATAATGCCAAATTTGCCAACCATTTTCATATTGTATCCAAATTTCGTTTCTTGTATTTCACAATTGCTCTTTGTGACAAAAACCATTTCGTTCATGGCACCACATGTAAATGCGGTGGGCGGGGGGGCCGTCGCATCCACAATTGACTAATTGTATTGGAATGACAACCATTTTTTGACTTAAAAATTTTGAAAATAAATTTTCCAATTTAATTCCAGGAGCTTCCAGTTTTAAAATATATTTTCTCTCAATGAAATCAACAGAGACTAAAATTTAAAATGGGTTCACAACTATAAAGTTGATCAACAAAATTCGCCGCACAAGAAAACGCCACCGCTTACAAAGAGACATAATTTGTTCGTTATCAACGCATTTTTACCATTTAACTCGAACGACTTTTATCAACCAACAGCAGTGTACAAAAATCATCCTCCCGATTAGATAATTTCACGCTCACATGCTGCATGCGCGCCGATGAGGAAGCATCATTTTTGAATAACTGGTGTGACATATTGCTGCAATAAGTGACAATGGTCTGTAGTGCCCATTCTCGCGAAATAAATGCAATTGACGCCGCCGACATTCTTCAAACTCCACCGTTTTGTTCGAATTTCCAACAAATCGACAAAAACAGGGAGCGTTTGCAAAACACACATAAAAGAAATCTTTATTTTTTGCATGATACACTCTTTGCAAATGCTGAAGAATGCGGCTTCTTTTAAATTATTTATCATCGCGTTTCGTGTGCTACTTAGCACGAGAAAAACGGTAATATGCAAGCAGTTTCTTGCGGTTGCTGCAAGCACGCTTCAATTTGTAACTACCGTAATTCCCGTTGATTTATCGAAGCCGATGTTTGTCTGCTAAGTTCTTGCGTTGTTAAGCCGCGGTGCTGCGAACGGGCACCTGGAGAAATCGGCACTAATCCTTCATAAGACGAAACAAAAAGAAAAGTCCTGAAAAGAAATATAAGCTGTCGCATCAGCAGACTTTTTCAAACCGTGTTCCATTTAATGGGCCCAGTTTCATTTGTAGCAGTAAATGCAATCTAAAATTCGGGCGTTAAATTGTTTATTTATTTTGTGGTTGTTGAACGCAATTATAGATTACAATCTGGTGGAAAAAATATTGCTCTTTAAAATAAAAACTTAAATAGGACCAGTAAAGTATTTACGGCAAAAATGTAAATTACTCTATGCATTTGCAGGGGTGAAATTGCATAATTTTGCATTTAAAACCGTAAATGAATTTCAAACAGATGTTTTCAACGGTTCAATTTACCATATCTTTCCTCTTTAGGCGAAAAAGCAGGAAAGGATCTACTGTACTAAATATGTAAAAAGTTCTTATGGCTTCCTTCCAATTTTATTTTTCTTGTTCTATTCCGCCAGCTCGTAACAAAATGCATAAACAAGAGCACAATGCTATCAATCAAAGTGGAACTAAATTTTGAGGACACGCTCCTATAAATAAAGCGCACATGATTCAAAGGAATCGGAAGAAAGGAGAACTTGTCCCGTTTTATATGGCATTGCTACAATGTAGCACCTGCGAGTACCTCCAAGATCTTTCAGTAGCCACAAATATTTTAAATATATTTAAAAAAATATATTGGATAAATTTTTTATATTATATTATATGCAGTGTAAACTCTACATAGCGAAATTGAAGGGACCGGACATTTTTTTACGTTATAAAAAGTTTGTGTTATACAGAGAGCAAAAGAAGAGAATATAATAACAATATAAACCATACAGACAATTTCTACGTTTTAAGGAATTTTTCGTTACATTCGCTATACAGTGTGGAAATTAAGTAAGGAATAAATTCAGTAACTCCGTTAGTATTTGCACTAGAAATAGAACTTAAAAAGCATGTGATCGGGCTAATTATAGCGCATCCGAGGAACGTATACCAATTTTTTTCCATCAGTTTTTTTTGACAGTTATGACGTCAACAATATTTTGTTTTAACGGCAACCTATATTTTTATTTTACATTTGAATAGAGTTTTTTATTCTGTTTTCTCAACTGTTTTTCTCCATTAAATAATAAATGAACCTCTAAATACATAATAATATCTGGTTGCAACAGGATGGTGCTCCAACACACTAAGCCCGGTGCGGCGTTATTTGGACAAAGTGTTTCAAAGAAGATGGAAGAAGAGGTCCAATAGAATGTAAAGCTAGGTCCCCAGATCGAACCCCATTAGATTTTTTTCTATGGGGGCACTTAAAAACCAAGGTGTGTCAAAACCGACCCAACAAATTGGATGATCTTGAAGGAAGAGTTCGACATGAGCGCAGTTTAATAACTCCCCAAACCATTCAAAACGTATTGGCAGTTTGAACATTTGGTGTAATATCTTTAATTTATAACTCTCACATCAGTAGTCTTTTCGTTAATTTTGTTAATTTGTCAGCCGTACTTTGAAATTTAGGTTTGTTTTTTTTTCTCATTGATTGCTTTTGGGAACTTTGTTTTGTTTGGATTTCTATGGGTTTTTCCTTGAATTCTGATAAAATTAGACGGCTCTGTTAATTTTTTGAAATGTTACTAACTTGAATTTTAGTGCCGTTTTTATTTATTTTTTCCTTATGTGACCTATTGAGTATTTGATAACGTTGAAATCAGAATAAAAAACTCTATGCGAATGTAAAATCAAAACATAGGTTGCCATTAAAAAAAAATATTGATGATGTCATAACTATTAAAAAAAAAGTAATGCAAAAAAATTTGTATACATTCGTCGGATGCGCTATAATTAGCCCTACCACATGCTTTTTAAGTTTTATTTCTAGCGCAAATACTAACGGAGAGTAGTAAGAGGGGTACTTTTTAACCCCGGTACTTTTGATCCCGGTACTTTTGATCCCGGTACTTTCGATCCCGGTACTTTTGATCCCGGTACTTTTAGACCCCGGTACTTTTGATCCCGGTACTTTTTAACCCCGGTACTTTTGATCCCGGTACTTTCGATCCCGGCACTTTCGATCCCGGTACTTTCGATCCCGGTACTTTCGATCCCGGTACTTTCGATCCCGGTACTTTCGATCCCGGTACTTTTTAAACCCCGGTACTTTTGATCCCGGTACTTTAGACCTCGGCACTTTAGACCCCGGCACTTTAGACGTGCACTTTAGACCCCGGCACTTTTGGCCCCGGCACTTTTGGCCCCGGCACTTTTGATCCCGGCACTTTCGATCCCGGTACTTTTTAACCCCCAGGTACTTTTGATCCCGGTACTTTATGCCCCGGCACTTTAGACCCCGGCACTTTAGATCCCGGTACTTTTTGTCCCCGGTACTTTTTTATCCCCGGTACTTTCGATCCCGGTACTTTTTAACTCCCGGTACTTTTAGACCCCGGCACAACTTGATTTTAAATACTTATGAGAAATCATTAATTTAAGCTCCTATTTACATAAAGGCGGATAATTTGGATGTTTGGTTGGTTGCATAATTTATCTGTAAATTTATAAATATAAATATAAACTATTTAGAAAAATCACTGTGGACACATTACAAAGTTTTTAAACGTCTTGACAATAGGTCAAAAATAGAAAAAGACACAGAAAAATTTGAATTTTTTTAATTGAGCAAATACGTTAGGGTTTTTTGTGACTTTCATAAGATAAGGATGTTTTGATGGTTGCATAATTCATTTTAAATACATTGTTAACAACAATAAATATTAAATAGCAATTACATGTGAGGGGTTTTTATAAAGAGTTTTAAGCTACACAAATTTCAAGAAAAAAAATTAAAATATCAAAGTAAATTTATTGTGAAATTAAAAACTATTGAGCATAATTCATCTGTAGTCCATTAGTTGCATTTTAAATAATAACAATAAGTGACGGCTTCTCGCGAAGAACTCAATGTAGCCAACTTAAGAACAAAAAAAAAACGAACTTCACATGTTTTCTTACAAATTGAGAAAAATATCCAAAAAAAAAGAAATTACATAAGCTACACAAAATTCAAGAAAAATTAAAAATATCAAAGTAAATTTATTGTAAAATATAAACTATTCAGAAAATCACTGTGGACACATTGCAAAGTTTTAAACGTCTTGACAATAGGTGAAAAAATAGAAAAAGATACAGAAAAATTTGAAACTTTTTTAATTGAGTAAATACGGTAAATGTTAAGGGTTTTGTGAATTTCATAGGATAAGGATGTTTTGATGGTTGCATAATTCATTTAAATACATTGTTAACAGTAATAAATATACAAAGTTTTAAACGTCTTGACAATAGGTAAAAAAGAGAAAAAGATACAGAAAATTTGAAACTTTTTAATTGAGCAATTAATATTTAACTAAATAGTTAGATATTCACTTTTTGAAAATTATTATTATTCTGATGTGGTAATTTTTGGATTAAATAAAATTAATATTTTGAAATTATTATTATTCGTCGGTCCATTCCCATATAGCAACGAAGTAAAATTAAAAGATTAAATCGCCGTAAAAAGAAGAAGCCAATATTTAGAAAGTGTAACAAATGTAGATAATTGTAATAAAATAATAATAATGATATATAAAAATATACATTTATTTACATATATATTTATTCACAGCTTATTTCAAATGATTATCAAGAAGTCGATAGTAACAAACGATAGACAGATGTAACGTATAAAAGGGGTTAGTCCCAACTCTCCTCCACCTCAATGTTAGTCTCCAGTTGCTTGAGGTAGCTTAAGTCCTCCCAATGTGGTCTAGGACCTTGTTGTTGCTGTTCTTTTAATTGTTCACGTTGGGCCTGGTACATCTGATCTAGCCTTAGTCTATGTTCGGCACGGTGACAACGAATTATATGATTTGATAGCCTATGGGCTAGCATAACGTGGTTATTGTTGTAGGGGCACACCCTAATGTCCTCTAAAAACAAAAGAAACAAAAAACTAATAGATTAAACTAGAAAGATGTAGCTTTATATGTCACTTACCTTCCACCGGATCGTAGTAGAAGTTAACTTTTCTTTTATTTTGTTTTGCAGCCATCTTGTGTGTTACGTATATCTTCTAATGGTCGAACAAGAGTGTATTTGGAACTGAATATCTGTACAGGCTAGTGGCTGGCTTTTATACAACGCTGAGTTCTCCTATGAACATAAAATTCCCACGCATAGAAATAACCATTTCCCATGATAGGGATGTCAATAAATTCTCGAGATATATTATTATTTAATCTCAAGTTTTGGAAAGGACCCGTGAACTCTTATCACAGGCTGACCGGATGACGACTTTTGATAAATGTATAAGCCATCTGGTAACAACTTGCTAAGTGGAGCATATCAGCTTAAGACGAAAATAATTTGTTTTTTCATAATTTACTATGACCTTTTAGCAATTTTGTCCGTGCTAACATCGCGCCAGATGTAATTTTAGTAAAAATTGAGTTCTTCACGAGAAGCCGTCACTTATTGTTATTATTTAAAATGCATACAATGGACTTACAGATGAATATGGACACATTGCAAAGTTTAAATGTCTGGGCATAAAGCGTTTTAAGTTGCACAAAATTCAAGAAAAATAAAAAAAAAATGTATGAAAGTAAATTTATTGTAAAATATAAACTATTCAGGAAAGTCACTGTGGACACATTGCAAAGTTTAAATGTCTTGGCATAAAGCGTTTTAAGCTGCACATAATTCAAGAAAAATTAAAAAAATGTATCAAAGTAAATTTATTGTAAAATATATTACAGATGAATATGGACACATTGCAAAGTTTAAATGTCTGGGCATAAAGCGTTTTAAGTTGCACAAAATTCAAGAAAAATAAAAAAAAATGTATGAAAGTAAATTTATTGTAAAATATAAACTATTCAGAAAAATCACTGTGGACACATTGCAAAGTTTAAATGTCTTGGCATAAAGCGTTTTAAGCTGCACAAAATTCAAGAAAAATTAAAAAATGTATCAAAGTAAATTTATTGTAAAATATAAACTATTCAGAAAAATCATTGTGGACACACTGTAAAGTTTTAAAACGTTTTAAAACGTCTTGACATAAACCGTTTAAGCTACACAAAATTCAAGAAAAATTAAAAAAATGTATCAAAGTAAATTTATTGTAAAATATAAACTATTCAGAAAAATCACTGTGGAAACATTGCAAAGTTTAAATGTCTGGGCATAAAGCGTAGGACACATTGCAAAGTTTAAATGTATGGGCATAAACCGTTTTAAGTTGCACAAAATTCAAGAAAAATTAAAAAATGTATCAAAGTAAATTTATTGTAAAATATAAACTATTCAGAAAAATCATTGTGGACACACTGTAAAGTTTTAAAACGTCTTGACATAAACCGTTTAAGCTACACAAAATTCAAGAAAAATTTAAAAAATTTCAAACAAATTTTGCGTAAAATATACCATGCAGATTCCCACGCTAAAAACAACCGCATTTATGTAAATATGGACTGAAATTTATGATTTCTCATCAGATATTTAAAAATCAAAGTTTGATATCTTATAAATCCCTACAGGTTACAACTTGATAAAACCTTGCAGGTTAACAGTGTTTTGGTAATTATTCGTTTCAAGTTCTAAGTTTTAACTTTTAGGTTCCAACTTTTTTCAACATTTCATTTTCTCATTTTAGAGGTTTAAAGTTTCATAGATTTAGTTTACTCATGTCCTGAAGATTATTTTACGGTATGTAACTATTCGTATCAAGTTCTTAGTTTTTAGTTTTTAGGTTCTAAGTTTTCTCAACATTTCAATTTCTTAAAATATGATAAATTCTTATTTTACTCAAGTCCTGAAGATCTTATAACGGTGTGTAACTATCCGTCTCCAGCTCTTAGTTTTTAGTTTTTAGGTTCTAAGTTTTCACAGCATTTCATTTCACAACTTAAAGGTTTAAAGTTTCATAAATTTTTATTTTACTCAGGTCCTGAAGATCTTTTTTCGGATATTTTATCAATTTCAAATTATAACTGCATTGAAATCACACAATCTGGGACACATTGCAAAGTTTAAATAATAACAATAAGTGACGGCTTCTCGCGAAGAAGCTTTAACTTTTTCTCAACACTTCAATTTCTCAACCTAAAGGTTTAAAGTTTCATAGACTTACTTTACTCAAGTCATGAAGATCTTATTACGGTGTTTAACTCTTCGTCTACAAAATTTTGGACTTAGAAGTCTCGTCAGGAACAATCACAAAAAATGGGATAGTTAATTAATTTCAAAATATACTAAATTAGGCCATTAACTGACTACTAGAATTCATCACATTTGAAAGAAAATTTATTTATTTATTTATTTATTTATTACAGACCAATTAAATATCGTGGTGCTCCAAAAAACAATTTTTTTCTCATTAGAGCACAAAAAAAAACTCCACAGGTTGAACATTTGCTGTGTGGTCTGGATTGCACACTTTTTGAACTGCATAGTTCGCATCTGCCCGTGCTTTTTCATAAACGACCCAATGACTACCCCTGTTGCCAAGACAGATTCTTGTTTACTCAGGTAAGGTCGTGCGTCCGTCTTTTTAATCCACAGTAACAAATTTTCATTGAGAATATTTATGTTATTTTATTTTCTTTTGATATTACTAAGGCAACTTGAAAAGTAGTTTCAAATTCCTCACAGATTTAAATATTATTAACAAGTCGTGGTTTATTCAAATATTATATGTTTCGGATTGCTTAAACAAAAGAACTTCCACGGCCATACAGTCACATCTTTTGGACTTTCGCACTTATCACTAGCAGAGATTCCGCTTAATCTCTATCTATCTAGCAATTGTAAAAACCTACCCGTTTGCTTAATTCTCAGTACCTAACAAATTTTCAATGAGAATATTTATTTTATTTATTTCCTTTTGATATTTCTAAGGCAACTTGAAAAGCAGTTTAAAATTCCTCACATATAAATATTACCAAGTCGCGTTTCTTCAACTTTAATATTTATTTATCGGTATGCGTAAACGAAAATTCTAGGAGGACCGTCAATTCACCGTTACATCTATAAGGTAACACCGGATGATAGAGATTCTGAGGTGATAAGAAGAAGTTTGCCAGTTTATCTTGAGCGTTTAAAATTAATGTCAGGTTCCACCCTGCAACGCCGGGTTCCGCGGCGCGTCCGAGCGCCGCGACACCCGCCACCACGATGCCCCGCCGCGCTTAATTTTTTCAAGTTCTTAAGTTTTCACATGGCGGCTGGGGTGCTTGGCGGTGGGTGTCGCGGCGCTCGGACGCGCCGCGGAACCCGGCGTTGCAGGGTGGAACCTGACATTAATTTTAAACGCTCAAGATAAACTGGCAAACTTCTTCTTATCACCTCAGAATCTCTATCATCCGGTGTTACCTTATAGATGTAACGGTGAATTGACGGTCCTCCTAGAATTTTCGTTTACGCATACCGATAAATAAATATTAAAGTTGAAGAAACGCGACTTGGTAATATTTATATGTGAGGAATTTTAAACTGCTTTTCAAGTTGCCTTAGAAATATCAAAAGGAAATAAATAAAATAAATATTCTCATTGAAAATTTGTTAAGTACTGAGAATTAAGCAAACGGGTAGGTTTTTACAATTGCTAGATAGATAGAGATTAAGCGGAATCTCTGCTAGTGATAAGTGCGAAAGTCCAAAAGATGTGACTGTATGGCCGTGGAAGTTCTTTTGTTTAAGCAATCCGAAACATATAATATTTGAATAAACCACGACTTGTTAATAATATTTAAATCTGTGAGGAATTTGAAACTACTTTTCAAGTTGCCTTAGTAATATCAAAAGAAAATAAAATAACATAAATATTCTCAATGAAAATTTGTTACTGTGGATTAAAAAGACGGACGCACGACCTTACCTGAGTAAACAAGAATCTGTCTTGGCAACAGGGGTAGTCATTGGGTCGTTTATGAAAAAGCACGGGCAGATGCGAACTATGCAGTTCAAAAAGTGTGCAATCCAGACCACACAGCAAATGTTCAACCTGTGGAGTTTTTTTTTGTGCTCTAATGAGAAAAAAATTGTTTTTTGGAGCACCACGATATTTAATTGGTCTGTAATAAATAAATAAATAAATAAATAAATTTTCTTTCAAATGTGATGAATTCTAGTAGTGGTTAATGGTTAATGGTTAGTATATTTTGAAATTAATTAACTATCCCATTTTTTGTGATTGTTCCTGACGAGACTTCTAAGTCCAAAATTTTGTAGACGAAGAGTTAAACACCGTAATAAGATCTTCATGACTTGAGTAAAGTAAGTCTATGAAACTTTAAACCTTTAGGTTGAGAAATTGAAGTGTTGAGAAAAAGTTAAAGCTTCTTCGCGAGAAGCCGTCACTTATTGTTATTATTTAAACTTTGCAATGTGTCCCAGATTGTGTGATTTCAATGCAGTTATAATTTGAAATTGATAAAATATCCGAAAAAAGATCTTCAGGACCTGAGTAAAATAAAAATTTATGAAACTTTAAACCTTTAAGTTGTGAAATGAAATGCTGTGAAAACTTAGAACCTAAAAACTAAAAACTAAGAGCTGGAGACGGATAGTTACACACCGTTATAAGATCTTCAGGACTTGAGTAAAATAAGAATTTATCATATTTTAAGAAATTGAAATGTTGAGAAAACTTAGAACCTAAAAACTAAAAACTAAGAACTTGATACGAATAGTTACATACCGTAAAATAATCTTCAGGACATGAGTAAACTAAATCTATGAAACTTTAAACCTCTAAAATGAGAAAATGAAATGTTGAAAAAAGTTGGAACCTAAAAGTTAAAACTTAGAACTTGAAACGAATAATTACCAAAACACTGTTAACCTGCAAGGTTTTATCAAGTTGTAACCTGTAGGGATTTATAAGATATCAAACTTTGATTTTTAAATATCTGATGAGAAATCATAAATTTCAGTCCATATTTACATAAATGCGGTTGTTTTTAGCGTGGGAATCTGCATGGTATATTTTACGCAAAATTTGTTTGAAATTTTTTAAATTTTTCTTGAATTTTGTGTAGCTTAAACGGTTTATGTCAAGACGTTTTAAAACTTTACAGTGTGTCCACAATGATTTTTCTGAATAGTTTATATTTTACAATAAATTTACTTTGATACATTTTTTAATTTTTCTTGAATTTTGTGCAACTTAAAACGGTTTATGCCCATACATTTAAACTTTGCAATGTGTCCTACGCTTTATGCCCAGACATTTAAACTTTGCAATGTTTCCACAGTGATTTTTCTGAATAGTTTATATTTTACAATAAATTTACTTTGATACATTTTTTTAATTTTTCTTGAATTTTGTGTAGCTTAAACGGTTTATGTCAAGACGTTTTAAAACGTTTTAAAACTTTACAGTGTGTCCACAATGATTTTTCTGAATAGTTTATATTTTACAATAAATTTACTTTGATACATTTTTTAATTTTTCTTGAATTTTGTGCAGCTTAAAACGCTTTATGCCAAGACATTTAAACTTTGCAATGTGTCCACAGTGATTTTTCTGAATAGTTTATATTTTACAATAAATTTACTTTCATAAATTTTTTTTTATTTTTCTTGAATTTTGTGCAACTTAAAACGCTTTATGCCCAGACATTTAAACTTTGCAATGTGTCCATATTCATCTGTAATATATTTTACAATAAATTTACTTTGATACATTTTTTTAATTTTTCTTGAATTATGTGCAGCTTAAAACGCTTTATGCCAAGACATTTAAACTTTGCAATGTGTCCACAGTGACTTTCCTGAATAGTTTATATTTTACAATAAATTTACTTTCATACATTTTTTTTTTTATTTTTCTTGAATTTTGTGCAACTTAAAACGCTTTATGCCCAGACATTTAAACTTTGCAATGTGTCCATATTCATCTGTAAGTCCATTGTATGCATTTTAAATAATAACAATAAGTGACGGCTTCTCGTGAAGAACTCAATTTTTACTAAAATTACATCTGGCGCGATGTTAGCACGGACAAAATTGCTAAAAGGTCATAGTAAATTATGAAAAAACAAATTATTTTCGTCTTAAGCTGATATGCTCCACTTAGCAAGTTGTTACCAGATGGCTTATACATTTATCAAAAGTCGTCATCCGGTCAGCCTGTGATAAGAGTTCACGGGTCCTTTCCAAAACTTGAGATTAAATAATAATATATCTCGAGAATTTATTGACATCCCTATCATGGGAAATGGTTATTTCTATGCGTGGGAATTTTATGTTCATAGGAGAACTCAGCGTTGTATAAAAGCCAGCCACTAGCCTGTACAGATATTCAGTTCCAAATACACTCTTGTTCGACCATTAGAAGATATACGTAACACACAAGATGGCTGCAAAACAAAATAAAAGAAAAGTTAACTTCTACTACGATCCGGTGGAAGGTAAGTGACATATAAAGCTACATCTTTCTAGTTTAATCTATTAGTTTTTTGTTTCTTTTGTTTTTAGAGGACATTAGGGTGTGCCCCTACAACAATAACCACGTTATGCTAGCCCATAGGCTATCAAATCATATAATTCGTTGTCACCGTGCCGAACATAGACTAAGGCTGGATCAGATGTACCAGGCCCAACGTGAACAATTAAAAGAACAGCAACAACAAGGTCCTAGACCACATTGGGAGGACTTAAGCTACCTCAAGCAACTGGAGACTAACATTGAGGTGGAGGAGAGTTGGGACTAACCCCTTTTATACGTTACATCTGTCTATCGTTTGTTACTATCGACTTCTTGATAATCATTTGAAATAAGCTGTGAATAAATATATATGTAAATAAATGTATATTTTTATATATCATTATTATTATTTTATTACAATTATCTACATTTGTTACACTTTCTAAATATTGGCTTCTTCTTTTTACGGCGATTTAATCTTTTAATTTTACTTCGTTGCTATATGGGAATGGACCGACGAATAATAATAATTTCAAAATATTAATTTTATTTAATCCAAAAATTACCACATCAGAATAATAATAATTTTCAAAAAGTGAATATCTAACTATTTAGTTAAATATTAATTGCTCAATTAAAAAGTTTCAAATTTTCTGTATCTTTTTCTCTTTTTTACCTATTGTCAAGACGTTTAAAACTTTGTATATTTATTACTGTTAACAATGTATTTAAATGAATTATGCAACCATCAAAACATCCTTATCCTATGAAATTCACAAAACCCTTAACATTTACCGTATTTACTCAATTAAAAAAGTTTCAAATTTTTCTGTATCTTTTTCTATTTTTTCACCTATTGTCAAGACGTTTAAAACTTTGCAATGTGTCCACAGTGATTTTCTGAATAGTTTATATTTTACAATAAATTTACTTTGATATTTTTAATTTTTCTTGAATTTTGTGTAGCTTATGTAATTTCTTTTTTTTTGGATATTTTTCTCAATTTGTAAGAAAACATGTGAAGTTCGTTTTTTTTTTGTTCTTAAGTTGGCTACATTGAGTTCTTCGCGAGAAGCCGTCACTTATTGTTATTATTTAAAATGCAACTAATGGACTACAGATGAATTATGCTCAATAGTTTTTAATTTCACAATAAATTTACTTTGATATTTTAATTTTTTTTCTTGAATTTTGTGTAGCTTAAAACTCTTTATAAAAACCCCTCACATGTAATTGCTATTTAATATTTATTGTTGTTAACAATGTATTTAAAATGAATTATGCAACCATCAAAACATCCTTATCTTATGAAAGTCACAAAAAACCTTAACGTATTTGCTCAATTAAAAAAATTCAAATTTTTCTGTGTCTTTTTCTATTTTTGACCTATTGTCAAGACGTTTAAAAACTTTGTAATGTGTCCACAGTGATTTTTCTAAATAGTTTATATTTATATTTATAAATTTACAGATAAATTATGCAACCAACCAAACATCCAAATTATCCGCCTTTATGTAAATAGGAGCTTAAATTAATGATTTCTCATAAGTATTTAAAATCAAGTTGTGCCGGGGTCTAAAAGTACCGGGAGTTAAAAAGTACCGGGATCGAAAGTACCGGGGATAAAAAAGTACCGGGGACAAAAAGTACCGGGATCTAAAGTGCCGGGGTCTAAAGTGCCGGGGCATAAAGTACCGGGATCAAAAGTACCTGGGGGTTAAAAAGTACCGGGATCGAAAGTGCCGGGATCAAAAGTGCCGGGGCCAAAAGTGCCGGGGCCAAAAGTGCCGGGGTCTAAAGTGCACGTCTAAAGTGCCGGGGTCTAAAGTGCCGAGGTCTAAAGTACCGGGATCAAAAGTACCGGGGTTTAAAAAGTACCGGGATCGAAAGTACCGGGATCGAAAGTACCGGGATCGAAAGTACCGGGATCGAAAGTACCGGGATCGAAAGTACCGGGATCGAAAGTGCCGGGATCGAAAGTACCGGGATCAAAAGTACCGGGGTTAAAAAGTACCGGGATCAAAAGTACCGGGGTCTAAAAGTACCGGGATCAAAAGTACCGGGATCGAAAGTACCGGGATCAAAAGTACCGGGATCAAAAGTACCGGGGTTAAAAAGTACCCCTCTTACTACTACGGAGTTACTGAATTTATTCCTTACTTAATTACCACACTGTATAGAGTTTACACTGTACTTATAATTATGTACCTCATGTTATACCCAGCTTATTTTATGCAATAAAGTCCGGGGAAATTAATTTTTTTGTTTTAACCGTTTACAGCACCAAATCTACACAGAATATATAAAAATATACAGAGCAAAATATTCTTTCCAGCATAGAAAAAATAATTAAGCAAATGTTTCCAATAGAATATAAGTAATGCTCTATAACATACCTATTATTAAAATATATGCATACTTCAAATATTTTCCACAACATGTTTCATTAACATTCTTTTAATATAACTGATATTAAAAAAAGATTCAATATTTTCTAAATATTTATTAACTTTGGCTACTGGGGTATAGGTTTACATTTGGACAGTTTATTGAACAGAACGACTTCCTCGTGATTCGGATTTTCACGAGGTTCCATATCGTACATCGTAGCCACTCCTCAAAACCATGAGCTGAGCAACTACGAATTCCGTAAATCATGTGCCCTAAGTAGACGCTACGACCCCAAGATGACTTCCTCCTGCAGACTCAGGGTGTCAATACGACTGTTTGAACTTCTTCAATGTCATAAGACTAGCTGTTATAATTTTCTTTTATTCTTAAATTATTGAGGATCGGATAACATATTTCTTTACCACCACAAATAATGCTTAATATAAGCTCTTAAGCTGTACTGAAGTTTGTGCATTTTTGCCTGTCAAGAGATTTATTTCAATCCAATAAAAATCTCTACATCTGAAATACGTTCAAATAAATCTGCTACAGTCGATCGACTGAAAATAACAAAACTCTTGCTATAGTTCACCCTTTTTCAACATTCACCGAGCTTTTACCTTTCACAAACTAAAATCAGCTTTTAAATATAACGTTGCGAGCGCCGGTTAACGTCAACCTCAATTTATCAACATGTTCGATCTATATAAAATTCCGTAGATTTTACTGTATAAAGGACTCAATTAAAATCTCATATTTAAGCGCCCCCAACATTCTGCTTGCGGCTATCAAGCACAATATACTATACTAGAAAAACCCTCAGATTTGATTTCACCCCTTTTTTCGGCTGGCAATGCAAATGGGTTCATTGAATGTGACGACCTGTGGGATAATAGAGAAGGGACTGTCAGGACTATGAGGCACCAGCAGCGTCAACGTGATCGATGGATATGCGTGGTAGTAAAGTTATCCTTGGGATATTATCCTGCGAGCTCACCAATGTGCGCAAGATAAGGCACTTGTGATTGACCGATATTGACGTTTTCGATAAACAATGGAACCCCTGATATATCCTTATAGATATAATTATTATCTGGGGAAGAGTTAAATTTGGAAATTTACATAACGATTAAGTTTACACCTTTAATAACCACATCCATCAAGAGATGGATCGCCAGTGCTTACACGTGCAAAGTTTATAAACTACCGTGCAGTAATGTTTCACATTCTAGAGATTTCAACACTTTAAGTAAGTTTTGTTTACAGAACAAATAAAGTTTGTACAAACCGCCAGTACAATAAAGTGTAAAGTGTCGGAAATGACATTACTACTTAATTATCAGATAAATTGCTGACAAGAGGAACAAAGGTTGGTAATATAAACGAGTTCGAAAACTTGCAAGAATTTATTGACTCCATTCGTATTTGTACAATAAATTCAGTTGCACTTGTTGAAAAGTTTGGTTCATACTTAATGTGCTTTTGGTGCTTTATAACTTTGACACTGAATTGCTATCGCGATGCTCAAAAAGCACTTCAAATTATCAAGTTTTGGTATAATTTAGAGCGACTTTCACCATCGCAGCTCTGTAAGATTTGGTAGTGAGTATAAGTCAGTGTATAATCCACTCTAAATTACTTACATAATGTTAATTTATGTCCATACTGTTAGCAATAATGCAATTATAAAATGTCTATTAGAAATAGCAAAAGGGATTTTAAACTTGCACTAAAGTATAAAAAGTTTTAATGATGGTTTGAGCAACTAGAAGGATAATACATCAACACATATTTAATAACAAAAGATGGTATAATAATTTATAACTGTTGAAGTGTCGTGTTAATAATGGTAAGTGCAGTTGTCAAAATAGGTAAACTATGGTTTGATTAAAACAATATGTAGATACATCGTCTATAACAGTACTTAGTTCTGGGACGATCCTAGAAACAATTTTGTATGCGACACGACAATTTCCACCTGCGGCAGCCACTTTTAAATTTGTTACACATCTCTGTTACCATCAAAGTGGTACAACAATTTGTTAAATCACTTCTTGGTTCTTTATGTTATTTTCAGCTTTTCGTATTTCTGCTGGATAATAATTAATTTAAAATTTAAATATATTTAAGTCGAAGTCCACAAACTTTAATAAGTGTAAAATTACAGATGTAACATGTTTCGGCAGAACACTACTGCCATCATCAGCCCTAATTTAACAAGAGATTAATGATACAATTGATGAATTACAAGAGGGGTTTTTACCTTAAAGAATATAAAAAATTATGACGTTGACGTAATTTTGAATTAAATTTGACGTTTTCAAAGGGTTACATGATTTTTAAAAGATTTCGTAAAAACAACATGTTATAAAATGTAGAAATTAAAAATGGATCAAAGAGAATTTGGTAAGTTTGTTTGAGTGGTGAAAAATTAAAATAGTGAATTAATAATAGATTGTTGAAGTTATTCTGTTCATTTAAACAAGATCTGTTTTCCAGTTTCAAGGCTTTCCTTATTTCGAAAGTCTCAAGAAAATCTAATTTCCGCACTTTATTGCATTTATGAATCAATTTGGAATTTGATGGTGAAAAACTATGTTTCGTTATTAATATATGATTGGCGAAAGAAGAAGGTGTTGATGGTGGAGGATCAAGATCTGTGTTGTTATAGATGTGCCTAAAATGTTCTTTAATACGGTCTGATATTTTGCGACCTGTCTGACCTATGTAGAATGACTCACAAGAAGAGCAGTTTAATTTGTATACACCTGATGATGATTTGTAATCTAATAGATCTTTATTTTTAATAAAAAATCTGGATAAGTTGTTATCTGTTTTAAATGAAACTTTAAAACCGTTTTTCTTAAGTATTTTAGAACATTTCTCTGATACAACGCCAAAGTATGTTAATGAATTTGAAAAGGAAATTGTTTCTGAAAGATTTTTAACCAAGTGGTGTGTGTATTTGAATTTGTTATAGTATTTATAGTATAATTTATTTATAGTTTTTAAAGAATATCGATTATTTGAAGCAATTTGTTTAATGTTATTAAGTTCTGTTTGAAAAGATGAATCTGATAGTGGTATAGAAAATAGTAATTGGTGGAAGAAGGAATGAAAAGCTGCAAATTCATGGGAAATAGGGTGACAAGAGTCAAAAGGTATTACGCAATCTGTGATACCAGGTTTTCTATAAATGTCAAATTTAAAAGTATTATTATTTCTAGTGATTAACAAGTCTAAAAAGGGAATTTGGGAATTGATTTCAATTTCAACGGTGAATTTAATGGATTGGTTTAACGAATTTAAGTTGCTGAGTGCGTTATCAAGTTCAGAATCAGATCCTTTGAATAAAACAATTATGTCATCTACATATCTGTACCAAAAGAGAAAATGATCTTTAAATGGTGAAGAACTTAAAAACTGATCTTCTAAGTTATTCATGAATATTTCTGCTAAAAGAGGTGACAAATTAGAACCCATTGCTAAACCTGAGTCTTGTGAATAAAAATTATTATTAAATTGAAAGAAATTTTGATCTAGGACAGTCTCACAAAGTGAATGTAAATTTAGTGCATGTATGGTTGGCATATTAGAATTAAATAGTAAGTTTTTTAAAATTAATAAGCTAGATTAGGGTGGGATGCTGGGGAATAAACTAAAGTCTAGTGTCTGATGGAATTTGGAAATTTCTAATTTTGGAGCAAAGATCTATTGAGTTTTTTATTGCAAATTTGTTATTAAAATCTAAATGTTGTCTAAGAGTTGTATTAAGCCATTTTGAAAGAATTGATACAGGTGAATTGACAAAAGAAACTATTGGTCTAATGGGAAAAGGTTGAGTTTTATGTATTTTAGGTAGACCGTATAATCTAGGTATGCAAGGATTCATGGGTATTAGTGTGAAAGCTTGTGGGTCGAAATATTTAACAGTTTCTGAAAGGTCTTTGAACGTAGATTTAAGGTTGGAAACAAATTTTGAAGTGGGATCTTTTTTGAGTTTTGTAAAGTCACCAGATTTTAAGAAATTCTCTACTTTGTTTCAGTAATCTGGTTTGTTAAGTATTACCAAACAATTACCCTTGTCAGCTTTACTAATACAAATGTTGTTTTCTTTAATTTTTGTTTTTAAGCTTTTAATCATGTTTGAATCTGAAATGTTCTTTGTGATATTGTGGGGGTCTTGTAAGTCTTGTAATCTATCTCTAATAATGTATTTAGGAGTAACAATGGTGGAAGAGGACGTGGTGTATTAATAGCGGTGAATTCTGAGTTATCTGCCAAAGAGTTGCGTCTAATTTCACCGTTTTCAAGTATAGATATTGTTGGTATTCAATTATCAGCAAAATCATATAGTCATAAGCGTCATCGTCTTATACATTCCCCCTGCAACAACTATCGAGCTCTATGAAGAACTATTTAATTATCTTGAACTAAATTGTTCATTGGACAGCAATGTACTTTTCTTGGGTGATTTCAATGTACCTCAATACGTAAACCAGTTATTACGTGAAGTTGGTCAAAATAGGTTACATGGGTCTTACATGATCTTACACAACATAATCGCATCCTAAATCATAACAATAGAATTCTGGATCTAATTATATCATCTAAATATCTCTTATGCCAAGTCCTTTCCTGTAATAACCCTTTAGTACCTGAAGATAGTCATCATCCGTCCCTACGCTTATCAGTACGTTTAAGCGACCTTAATAACGATACAACGACCGTAAAATTTAATCCTATTGGTGAATTTTTCAAGTATGATTTTCGCAAAGCTGATTTTTCTGGCCTTTACAATTCTCTATTGTCCTTAGACTGGTCCAACTTATGGACCATTGGCTCAGTGGATGACGCCTGTCAATATTTCTACAATGAACTCAACCATTTGTTTGATTTGTTTGTTCCTAAAAAACGATTTTCTAAAGTAGTTTATCCAGTTTGGTTCTCTGCTTCATTGATTCCACAGATCAAGCAAAAGCGACAATTGTGGAAAAAGTATAAGAAATCTAATCTACTCATGTACTTAGATAGAGTTAATTTACTTCGACGTCAAATCAAAAACAGAACGAGACAAGATTATCAAAATTTCATAGATTCGGCTGAACGCAATTTGAAAAATGATCCTTCAAAATTATGGTCCTTTATCAATGCAAAAAAGAATGAGACCAGAATTCCGGGTAAAATGATGTTTCAAAACACTGAACTAAATTCCTCAAAGGACATCGTTGATGGCTTTGCTACCTACTTCAGCAGTGTCTTCGTTGATGATAACGTTAGTGATGATTATCTGATTGGTGACAATATTTGTAAAAATTCTAGTGTTATGCATAATTTCCTTTTGACTTCCTCCGACGTAAAAGGTGCGGTTAAAAAACTTGCAAGTAATTTTACTGCGGGCCCGGACAATATTCCGGCTTTCGTGTTGAAAGATTGCATAAATGTGTTAGTTGATCCATTGTGTCACATCTTCAATCTTGCACTGAAGTCTGGAACTTTTCCTGAAGTATGGAAGACCACCAAGGTGATACCTGTGTTTAAGTCCGGAGACAAATCCAACATCAGTAATTATAGGCCTATAGCAATTAATTCTAATTTTGGAAAAATTTTTGAATCATGTTTAGCCAATATTTTGTATAGTCATGTGTCCACTTACATTAATGGTCATCAACATGGTTTTGTACACCATAAGTCTACTGTAACAAACCTTTGTGAATTTACTCAATTTGTTTTTAATGAACTTGAGTTGAAACACCAAACAGATGTTATTTATACTGATCTAGCAAAGGCATTTGATATTGTAAACCATAAAATTTTGATAAATAAGCTGCACTCGTTTGGAGTGTCTGATAACTTGGTAAACTTATTTCATTCTCTATTAGCTAATAGATATCAATATGTGGAACACCAAGACTGTCGTTCTTTTAGGTACCTCGCCTCTAGTGGGGTAGTCCAAGGATCAAATCTTGGTCCAGTGCTTTTTATTTTATTTTTTAATGACGTTTTTAATATATTTAAATGTTCAGTCTTTGTATACGCTGATGATTTAAAAATAGTCAGTCCAGTGTTGTCAGTAGATGACTGTTGGAAACTGCAAGCGGATCTTAATAGGTTTTATAAATGGTGTACTAGAAATAAGCTTAGAATTAATATTACTAAATGTAAAATTGTAACATTCACAAGGAAGGTGTCTAATATTATGTTTGACTATAGTTTAAATGGCGAGATGATTGGGAGAGTTGACAATATTGTAGATTTAGGAATAATTTTAGACTGTTCGCTCTCGTTTATTCCTCATATTGAACATGTTTGCAAAAAAGCTATGAGAATGCTAGGGTTTATAAAAAGAAATAGCAGTAGTTTTAGTAGTTTTAAATGTTGATTGCTTGATGTCACTGTACTTTGCCTTCGTCAGATCAGCTTTAGAGTATGGCAGTATAGTTTGGAACCCATATTATAATAATCATATTTTATCTGTCGAGCGCATGCAAAGGAAATTTTGCCAACATTTACATTTTTTACAGCATGGGTGTTACCCTACTCGCACATATCCGAGTCTTAGATTATTCAGTGATTTCCAATTAGAGTGTTTAAATGTTAGGAGAAAAGTTGCATGTCTTGTTTTCTTGTTTAATTTTATACATGGTGACATAAACTGCAATTATTTATTGAGTCAAATTAACTTTCTTGTACCAAGATTAGGAAGTAGAAATCCAGTGACTTTTGTACTGCCTCAATCCCGCACGACTCATCATTTTTTTTCACCATTACTTAATATGTGTAGGGCTTATAATGAAATTTGTGAATCTGTTGACATATTTTTTGGGAACAATTTTTTAGTTTTTTCTCAGTTTTTTACCGTATTGGCATTTATATTACTTATTTAATTTAGATTATTATTTATGAATTTACAATAGCATTTTCGTTTTTGTGTTAATGGTGTTTTTGTCTGCAATGGCATTTAATTATTATTGTTTAATATTTCCTGTATGGACCAACAGGTCTGTGGGATTCAAATATACATATTTATTTATTTATTATTTATTTATTTATTAATAAGTCTGTCCAGATGGTCGAAGTGTAGGTGGTCCAGGGAGGAATTGATTTCAATAGAATAGATTACAAAACTTAGCACATAGGAAATACGAGAATCTAGTAAGAAAGTTAGATCACCTTTGCTTTGAACAATTAAACATACCATTTAAAGATAAGAGTTCCACCTTAAACCATCATGAATCCTTACCTATTCAAAATAGTCAAGCTATAGATCATAAATTTCACAATAGAGTTTTAAATGACAGCAATACCTTATTTTCAGAGTCTGAAATTAATTTTCCTTCCAAAGGCCTTAAATACAATGTCCAACCATTGAATATTCAACACGTAAAAAAAACACTTGCAGTTGAAACAGAAATCATCACCAATCATTATAATACACCATTGATACCCGATACCATTCCATCACTAGTACCTACATTAACTACCTTATCTAAAGACCCCCACAATATCACAAAGAACATTTCAGATTCAAACATGATTAAAAGCTTAAAAACAAAAATGAAAGAAAACAACATTTATATTAGTAAAGCTGACAAGGGTAATTGTTTGGTAATACTTAACAAACAAGATTACTTAATCAAAGTAGAGAATTTCTTAAAATCTGGTGACTTTACAAAACTCAAAAAACATCCTACTTCAAAATTTGTTTCCAACCTTAAATCTACGCTCAAAGACCTTTCAGAAACTGTTAAATATTTCGACCCGCAAGCTTTCACACTAATACCCATGAATCCTTGCATACCTAATAATAATAATATAATAATAAGTTTATTGCCATAGAGATCAAAAAATACATGATATTGGCTACGTCAAAATAAAAACTAAACCTTACAGATATAAAATATAACAAAACAATAACAAACAATACAGATATAAAATACACTCTATTGCACAAACGCTAAATATTCATCTATAGAGTAAAAACATCTACTGGTTAAAAAGAATTTAAGATCATGTTTAAATCTAGCCTGAGTTTTACAAGATTATTTTTTGCAAAAGGTAGGTGAAAGTTGGTATGCTGCCTTGTACAGTGGTTGTGAACATTAAAGTTGAGAGGAAATATATTTCTTTTTGTAAAAATATAAACACATGTTTCAAAAATATACAAAGAAGCTAATGTTAAAATTTGAAATTTTTTAAAATAGGGCCTACATGATGTTCTAGTCGATATACGAGCAACACATCGTAAAATAGTCTTTTGTGCAACAAAAACACGAAATACGTCTGTGGAATTACCCCAGAAACAGATACCATATCTCAAAATTGATTCTACCTTTGCATAGTAGATGTTGAGAAGCTGACTGTCACTGAGCACAGAGCGAAGGTTAATAAAAAGAAATTTCATAGCGGTGATACTTCCAATTTAAATGTTCGTCCAAATAGAGCCCAAGAAAGCGTGTGCTGTCATGCGTATTGGTCATGTTTGTATTATTGAATCAAAGTCCATATCCTCAGTTTTCCTTTGATGGTTATGTATTCTCATAATCTCAGTCTTTTGTGGATTAAAGCACAGATCTCTTTGGTTAAAAAAAGTGACTAATTCATTAAGAATGCCCTTGCATTTTTCTGTTAAGGAAACTGTCGATTTATCAGAAACTAGCAGTGTTAGGTCATCAGCATACAAAGTGTAATATACGTATATAATATAAATAATATAGGACCAAGTATGGAGCCTTGCGGTACTCCCACGGTCACGTCCACAACATCGGATTTTATTGTTTGAAGATGATGTCCACTTTTAACCCACAGAGACACAAATTGTTTTCGATCTTTGAGAAATGATGTGACCCAGGTTAGTGACTTACCTCTAATACCGCATTTATACAAGATATCGAACAATTTATTATGGTTGCCGCAGTCGAATGCCTTGCTTAAATCGCAAAAGATTGCAGCAGGGCACTCGCCCGCGTCCACCAGTTTTATTAATTGGCAGTAAAAAGCGGACATTCCCGTCATTGTTGATTTATTTGGTTGAAAACCATGTTGATTCACATTTATTATGTTACTGCTCTTCAAAAACTGTTGAAGACGGTCAAGAAAGGCATATTCGAATATTTTTGATATACTGTAGGGAATTGTAATTGGTCGATAGTTGCATAGTAGTCTGCGATCATTTTTTTTATATAAAGGAATTACCTTGCCAATTTTAATATCGGCTGGAAATTCCCCACACTCAAATGACAAATTCACAAGATGGACAAGAGGTTTTATTATGTGTCCTACTATATTTTTTAAGAGAAATACAGGAAATTCATCTGCTCCGGAGGAAGTTTTCGGTTTTAATCTAGACTCCAACAGTTTAAGGAGTTCGATTTCAGTAAAAGGATTTAAAAACATAGTACGGTGGTTGTGTTCTAAATTAGCCTCGAAATTGTTAATAGGGGTGCCTTTAAAATTAATTTGGTTTAAATTTTTAGGAGCATTAACAAAAAAATTATTGAATTCATTTGCTACCAATATTTGATCCTTCACAAGAACGCCATTGTTATTAATTAAAATGTCATGATGTTTTTTTGGTTTATTTGTTAAGTCCGACACAACATTCCAAACCTCTTTGTTAACATTAGATGACTGAAAAATGCGGCTTTGATAATAGATCTTTTTTTTATTGGCCAGTAGTGCCGTATGTTTTTTCTTCGCCACTTTATAGAACGGAATTAATTCAGGGTATACATTTTTTAGGAAAAATAAATCTTTTAAGTTTGTACTGGATAATACGACTTCATCGTCAACCCATTTTTTTTTTTAGATATATGTTGCGAATGTTTACGAACTGGGAAACATGTATGAAAATGGTACAGAAGAACAACAAAAAAATATTTAAATGCATCTTGAAAAGTAGATAATGAGAACACATGTGACCAATCTTCATCACATAAAACTCTAGTGAATTTGTCGATATTATATTTGTTGAAATCTCTTTTTATCACACCAACTTTTTTTTGTAGTTTATATGTGTCTAATTCTAAAAATATTGATCTATGATCAGAGATGATGTTGTCAAGAACAAAACAGGCACCCTCATTGTAAAAATTTATAAAAATTTTATCTATAAGCGTACTGGTGGTATCCGTTACTCGAGTAGGCCATTTGACGATGTGATTAAGATTAAAACCGGACAAAGCAGTACATAATAGATTAAAAGAATTGTTTTTATAGGCATCCAAATTAAAATCTCCACAAACAATTAAACGTATTGCTGGTTTGTATAAATAATCCAGGACTTCAGATATCCTGGTTACAAACGTATTCATGTCTCCAGATGGGGACCGATAACAGTTCACCACTATGTAGGTACTTTTATTAAGGGTAATTGAGGCCGCACAGACCTCAAAGTCTAATTCTTTACAAAAGTATTCTACATCTAAAGAGATTGCGTCGTAATCGGACTTTACCGATATACCGACACCCCCTTTCAATTTGGTTGGTCGGCAATATGAACTTATCAAACTAAAACCGCTAATTTGTAGACTATTCAAAGAATAGCTTCTAACACCTAATTCCGAGAAACATAGAATTTTCAAAGTATTAAATTCTTCTAACATAGTTTCAATGTGATTAATTTTATCGATATTAATAGTCGCGACATTAAGTACAAGTAGTTCCGGTTTTGTTATTTGTAAGCACTGTACGTTACTATTATGTTCTACCTTTTTGTTTCTACAACTTCTGGATAATGTTATTTCTGTGTTGTTATTGTGTGAACCTTTTTCTCTAAAAAACGTTGACCCTTCTTGAAGTCAAATCGGCTGAACCGTATCCCACAGTGCCAGAAGTCTGTTTTATATACTGTGTCTTTGTGTTGTGGAGGTACACCAACTAAGAAGCAGTGATTGTCTTGTTTAGTGTGGAACGTTGTGATTTGATTAACACACACTGACTGGGTTTCGTTTATTCTTTACTACCTGCTCATCCACAGTGTCTTTGGCTCTAGACAGGAAGAGCCAGATCTTTTTGGGTTGAGGGCTCGGAGCTTGAAATACATTATCTTCATTGGAGTTTTCCCCAATATAAACTTTACGCCTCTTCTTCTTGCGCTCTATTACTTGAAAGTCGTCTTTACCTTTCACGTCGACACTCTTCTTTAAGGTGGTGGGTGGGTTTATATTGCCTCGGTTATGAAACCCCTGAGGTGGTGCATCTTCGGTATGTTGCTGTTTAAGCTTTCCTTTTCCTTTGGATGGTTTAATATTTAAACGAATTTCTGGATTGTCGGGTTTAGTCGTCGTAGTGCTAATTGCTGTAGAGGTGTTTCTGGTTTTGGGGCTAGATTAATCAAGTTTTTCATTAATTCCCTCTGTAGCATTTCAATTTCCGAGGTTGTAGACCCCTGCTTTGGAATTCCCTCTGGTTTTTGTTGGAATGCACTTTTTTTCGGGTTGGTTTTTATTAAAGTGTGATTATTTGCTGTAAATTTCTTATCAATGTTGTCTATTCGCAGTCTTAAATCTTTAATTTCCGAGAACATAATCTTGAAGTTGTCGTTAATAGTTTGTTGCAGAGTGCGTAGTGTTATGTCGGCGAGCGATTCATGTGTAGTTATAGAGTCCTCCAGTTGTGTGATCCCGGAGGTGGCTCTATCTTGGAATGATTGTATTTAACTTTTTAATGTAGTTACTTGCTGCCAAAGTTCTTTGTTCATATTCTTCAAAATGCCATTTTCGAATTCCATGGATTTTTCAATTATGGAGTGGTTGAGCTCGTCATCGTCATCAGATACATCGGAGGAAGCCGCACAAGTACGTCCGCCATTACTATTTACAACCAACTTATCTTCATTTTTGTTGGTAAGATGCATATTTTCACAGCATTTTCTTTTGTTGCTCTTGTCTGAGCAGCTAGGGTGGACATAAAGCCCACAGTTGGTGCAATACCGCCTTTTTTTAACTGCAAAATTGCCGCAGATGTAGCACGAAACTTTGTCACTCATCTCAGCGACACCTATCGGTATTGTAGACTATACGGTCTACCTAAAATACATAAAACTCAACCTTTTCCCATTAGACCAGTAGTTTCTTTTGTCAATTCACCTGTATCAATACTTTCAAAATGGCTTAATACAATTCTTATACAACATTTAGATTTTAATAACAAATTTGCAATAAAAAACTCAATAGATCTTTGCTCCAAAATTATAAATTTCCAAATTCCATCAGACACTAGACTTGTTTCATTTGACGTAGTTAACTTATTCCCCAGCATCCCACCCAAATCTTGCTTATTAATTTTAAAAAACCTACTATTTAATTCTAATATGCTAACCATACATGCACTAAATTTACATTCACTTTGTGAGACTGTCCTAGATCAAAATTTCGTTCAATTTAATAATAATTTTTATTCACGAGACTCGGGTTTAGCAATGGGTTCTAATTTGTCACCTCTTTTAGCAGAAATATTCATGAATAACTTAGAAGATCAGTTTTTAAGTTCTTCACCCTTTAAAGATCATTTTCTCTTTTGGTACAGATATGTAGATGACATAATTGTTTTATTCAAAGAATCTGATTCTGAACTTGATAACGCACTCAGCAACTTAAATTCTTTAAACCAATACATTAAATTCACCGTTGAAATTGAAATCAATTCCCAAATTCCCTTCTTAGACTTGTTAATCACTAGAAATAATAATACTTTTAAATTTGACATTTATAGAAAACCTAGTATCACAGATTGCGTAATAAGTTTTGACTCTTGTCACCCTGTTTCCCATAAATTTGCAGCTTTTCATTCCTTCTTCCACCGATTATTATTTTCTATACCACTATCAGATTCATCTTTTCAAACAGAACTTAATAACATTAAACAAATTACTTCAAATAATGGATATTCTTTAAAAACTATAAATAAATTATACTATAGATACTATAACAAATTCAAATACACACACCACTTGGTTAAAAATCTTTCAGAAACAATTTCCTTTTCAAATTCATTAACATACTTTGGCGTCGTCTCAGAGAAATGTTCTAAAATACTTATGAAAAACGGTTTTAAAGTTTCATTTAAAACAGATAACAACGTATCCAGATTTTTTATTAAAAATAAAGATCCATTAGATTACAGATCATCATCAGGTGTATACAAATTAAACTGCTCTTCTTGTGAGTCATTCTACATAGGTCAGACAGGTCGCAAAATATCAGACCGTATTAAAGGACATTTTAGGCACATCTATAACAACACATATCTTGATCCTCCACCATCAACACCTTCTTCTTTCGCCAATCATATATTAATGATAGAACGTCCAAGCGTACTTCTAGCAGGACTATCTGTCCTGCCGGAAGGACGCATATCACGAAATGCATTTTTCTATATGTTTCGGTACTTCCAGCAGGACCAAACTGCCACGACTTAAAAGATTAAAAAAAAATTGCCTATTTGTTGTGCAACTCTCAACTTGATAGCTTCAGTATTAAGCAAGATACGAAGGTGTATGTGTCAATTGTTTTAAGTTGCGGTCAAACAGGGGCGTGCGGCTAAAAATGACTTTTAAAGAAGGAGACAGGGTTGCTACAAAAGCTACGAATTTTGATGAAAAGAATAAGGAGAAGTGGAGTATTTCTGTTTTTGGTAAAGACAAATACAAGACAGCCATGTGTTACGGAAAAATAATCAAGTTAAACAAAAATCTTGTTGATGTTCTATGGGATCTAGATAAACAAGTTGTTCCAATACTCGTCAATTTATTAACGAGAATAGGTAAGCAGAATTAATACTTAATTTCTGTAGAACTGATGGTACATTTGCACCATAAATAGGTAAAAGAAAACAAGAATGTGAAAAAAGGAGAGACATTGACACAACACCACAACCATCTACTTCATCTGAAAATAACAATAGATATTCTTTTAGTTCATCTTCCAGCGAGTCTGATGATAGTGACAGTGATCATGAAGATGACAATATTGAAAATATTTTGGATGAGGAAAACAACTCTAGCCAAATAAATGAAGAAATTTTGGTTCATGAGACAATCTGGAGATTTCAAGAAGAAACTAGAATTGACAGCTATTCAGGAGCAAAATTTAAGCCAAAACTAAATGCAGCTAGTATTCATACCTTGACGGAATTAGATATGTGGCTACTCTTTTTTCCAACAGAAAATATAGAACAAATTCTTGAAGCTTGCAATGCCAACGTAGAACCAGGTACCAAACTTATAACCAAAACCGAATTTTTCAAGGTTTTAGGACTTTTTTATGCAATGAGCACAAATATTCTGCATAGTCGTCGTGATTATTGGTCTACTAAAGAAGATAATTCTGTTTTTCCTTCTCCTTCATTTGGCAAGAGATTTGGGTTAGGGTACCATCGATTTGAGTTTATATTACAACATTTATCATTTAGTAGAGATGACCCAAATCAAAACGATCAGAAATGGAAACATGTCCAAAGCTTTATTGACATGTTACATACCAAATGGAATGATGTAATTTTACCCGGTTATAAATTGTGTGTAGATGAATCTATGTTTGCGTGGTATGGTCGAGGAGACAAAGAAATAAATGGAATGCCTGCAGTAATTAAAATTAAACGAAAGCCGAAAGGGATTGGCTGTGAATGTAGGACTCTTTCAGATGCACTGTCAAACATTATGCTCAGAATAGAAATAAATGAAGGCAAGACTGCTATGAGCACAAAAAGGTGGCAACAAGAACTTGGAGCTGGATCTGCAACCATACTTTGCCTCACGGAACCTTGGCATGGTTCTGGCAGAATTGTTGTAGCTGATTCATGGTTTTCTTCAGTGAAAACTTCCGTGGAACTTCATAAAAGGGGGCTATATCACATTGGTATTGTTAAAACTGCAACATAGCAATTTCCTATCAAACAATTAAAAGAAAAGTGTCCGGAAAATCGTGGAGGAATAGTTTTTGCTAAAGCTTCCGTTCAAGATATTGAAGTAATCAGCTGTTCGTGGCGTGATAAAAAAGTGCATACTTGTGTGGGAACCTGTGGAACTACCTTGGAAGGAAAACCAGCAAAAAAAACTCGATATGATAATGAAGGGAAGAGGTTCTCGTATGAAATTCCAAGAAATAAAATGATCGAAGAATATTTTCGAGGAGCCCCTAGCATTGACGTCCACAATCATATCAGACAATCCGGACTAGCTCTTGAACAGGTATGGAATACACAAAACTGGAAGCATAGAATGTATTCTTCTTTGCTCGGTATTATAGAAACAAACGCTTTTTTGGCTTTCAAATATTTTAAAAGTGACTACAAAATCAGCCATGTTGATTTTACAAAAAATTTAGCCTATCAAATGATCACGAAAAATTGGGATGAAGATAATAATCCATCTGTGAGAGGCCCAGTACCACAAAATCATACTTTACCAGCGACCACTAACGAAAATCAAAGTACTCAGCATAAATTGGTACCACTAAGTAGCCTTTCGAACAAGAAAAGACATCAACGCAAGTGTATAGTATGTTCAAGGGTTTGCAAAATACAAACAAAGGCAAGTTATTTTTGCGAATCATGTGGGCAAAGAGTGGTATTGTGTTCTCCCCAAACAGGACGAGATTGTTTTGCTTATCACATCTTAAAAGGAGTTCCATGTTAGTTTTACAGTGTTTTTTCTTTCCTCTTTTGTTATTAATTTAAAAATTTATGTTAATTTTCATTTATGTTGAATATGTTAATTTAAATAAAATTTAAAAAAACATATTTTTTTAATGTATTTATTTTTGTTTAATTTTTTTTTTTAACTCATTGCGCCCCTTATTAAAAATCGTTTCCCCGTCTATGAAAAATGATTGAGTACTGCCGGAAGAAAGGTGCGTCCTGCCGGCAGGTACTTCCAGCAGGAGAAATGACTGGACGTTCTATCATTAATAACGAAACATAGTTTTTCACCATCAAATTCCAAATTGATCCATAAATGCAATAAAGGCCAGGAATTAGATTTTCTTGAGACGTTGGAAATATGGAAAGCCTTGAAATTGGAAAACAGATCTTGTTTAAATGAACAGAATAACTTCAATAATCCCATTATTAATTCACTATTTTAATTTTTCACCACTCAAACAAACTTACCCTTTGAAAACGTTAAATTTAATTCAAAATTACGTCAACGTCATATTTTTTTTTATTCTTTAAGGTTAAGAACCCCTCTTGTAATTCATCAATTGTATCATTAATCTTTTGTTAAATTAGGGCTGATGATGGCAGTAGTGTTCTGCCGAAACATGTTCCATCTGTAATTTTAAGGGGCCCACTCACACGGAGGGAAAGCTCAAGACTTGAATCCACGGGGTACGGGGTACAGTTAAAACTTCTCGTCTGTGGGCAAAATTGTGGAATGCGCATTCTTCCCCGTTGGAATCAAAACTGTCTTGATTTTTGGCGTGTGCAGTTAAACCCGCACGGGGAAACTTTACTGTGTGTGGACAGAAGTCGTTGCAGGTTTCATTCCGATTTCATTAGCGGCGTGTTGAATTTTAAGAACTACGAAATTAAGGTAGAAAACTTTATGTCTTTGTAGTTTCTTCCGGTTGCCAGGAAACTTAAAATTGCAGTTAATTTTTCGTGTACTGATATGGCTGGTCTCATTCGAGTATCTTGTTTTTTAAGTAAAGGAGTAACCAAATTTAATAGCTCATAAGTTCTTAAGTAGTTATGCCAATCATCAGCAGGTTCAAGCCGCAATTCTTTCAAAAGATTAACATGAGAAAATTCATTGCGCTTTTGGAGCCATTGTTTAGTCCATCTTGATCGTCGACTTTTTTTCTTGGAATTTTCTTTTTTAATAACACAAATGCACGGCACTGTCATACCGTAAATGTCTTTTTTGGTTAAGAGGGTTCTCCAGTGGCAGGTAGAATTCTGCCGGTCGAAGTATATTTTCCCGCAATATCTTTTTTTAATTTACAATTTTCAAAAAAATCGCTCTGTAGCTGCAAAGATCTATATTTTATCAACACGCCCACAAAATTTCAACAAAAAATCTTCAAAAATAGAAAAGTTATATTCAACGGCGCCGTATTCAAATGTACAAAAATGTGCGGCATTGAATGTAACTTTTTTATTTTTGAAGATCTTTTGTTGAAATTTTGTAGGCGTGTTGATAAAATATAGATCTTTGCAGCTACAAAGCGATTTTTTGAAATTTTTAGATTAAAAAAAAGATATTGCGGAAAAATGTACTTCGACCGGCAGAAATGTACCTGCCACTGGAGAACCCTCTTAACATCTCAATGCACAACTGACGCGCTACTAACGTGGAAGACTGTGTGTGTGTGTACGCTGAGAGGGTACAGTTTTAACTCAAGGGAAGCGTGTGCGGGTTTAACTGTGCAATCTTCCCTCTGTGTGTGTGGGCCCCTTTACACTTATTAAAGTTTGTGGAGTTCGACTTAAATATATTTAAATTTTAATTTAAATTTACTTCACTTGGATTTATCGACATTCTTCTGGTTAATAATTAATTTGTTCCATTGTTTAGAAAGCATTAACTTGTGCAGAACGTCACCACTAACAAATTACAAAAATATTTAAATGGCAAATGTCAATATTTATGGTTCTGTAGTTACAACCGCACATCATTAACGTTGCCATTACTCTCGTTAAATGTTTGTGAATTTTATTGTCACAGCGCGCATCAAAATGAGGCAAGCTAAATGAAAAATAACAAATTTTAACTCGATTCAGAACACGGGCTGAATTGGTGCGAAAGAGCATCTACTAACAAATTTACCAGCTTCTAATAGGTAATTTTGTAATTTTTTTGTGGTTATTCTTGTCTCCTGTAAAATTGATTTTTACTTCAATCTGAAGGGTTACAAAGAATTTTTTTTCATGTTTGTTAAATCGAGTTTGCCTGGCAAGGCAATGAAGCTGTAAATTGCCAAATGCACTTTTTACAAGATTTTCTTTCATTTTCTTCAAAAACTATTCAAGGTGGGTCTAAAGCTTAAAACGATACTCTCTATCCTGTCAGATTACTGTGATGAGCCTAAGATCTTCCCACCAACAATTTGAAATTAAACGTGAAATGAAATGTCAATGACGTCACCAAACGTCAAATTTAAAACAAACCGCGAAACCGCGGACCCCCAACGTTAAAACACATCCGTTCTCTTAGTGCACACGAAGAATGGAATTGTGCTTCTAATTGCAAAAATATTATTTACTTTAAATTTTACAGTTTATGACGACTCTGATGAAAATTATTAAAAGAAACAGTATTCTATAAAAATGTAATTATTGTGCTATATTAATTTCATGGATAAACAACACAACCAATTAGAAATTAATTTATTAAATTAATGATCCTTTGTTAATTCTTTAGACCTTACAATAAGTCGAATGAAGCAGACATTGATTAATGCAGGGAACGGGTTAGTATCGTTCAGGTAATGTATCCCATAATTCATCATTCATTATGAAAATGACACATCTTGATATCAGGAGAAATAATTTGCTAATAAAACATTAGCCTGTTAGCCTGATTACAACTCAGCTATTTTAGCTAAAATTAAATTATACCACAGTTGTATTTATGAGGTTGAAAGTTCAGGAAAATAATATTACTTAAATAATTAAGAACAATTTTCACACAAAGTAAAGTGGCAATCTATTGCATAAATAATGGATCATAAATTTTTATTGTGGTCAATTTAGACCCAAATCGGTCTACAATTTTTAATAAATTGCATTCTTTACAACCGACAACCGTAAGGTCTGGCCAGAAATTACCCAGTTCTTCAAACGTAAGTCTTTTTACATTACAAAGTTCAAACAATCAGCATTGTTTAAATTAATGAGACTGTTTTCCCAAACAGAAAGCTGAAAGACAGGGAGCATTATTACCGTATATTAACTGGGTTAACTACAGTCAATTCCCCTGCTAAACATTTGTTTGCAATGAATGATTGTCGCTCGAGATAACATAGTTCCAAGTTGTTGAGAGAAATGTTTCCAACCTCTGTTTGGCAGTGTTATTGCCATTACCAAACTGGCAGTTCTATTCTCTACATAAACTACATTACCATTTTATTACAATTTTGGTTTACACAACTAATGTTTAATTTAGTAGTGGCTATGTTAATACAATGTGTTGATCTCTTTGTGACAAATTATTTTCTTTAACATTAAAGATAAAAACTGTTTGATGAAGACCCTGTATTTTTAAACTGACAATAAAGTATCAAAAACAATAAAACACAATGTAGCACTTTTCACCGTACAAAATTTACAATCACTCCGTAGACACAACTACACACCTACATTGAATTGGAGATTCCTTAACTTAAATTGCCCGTTTACCACTTTATTACTCAGCTGTTATCGGAGAAAAACTTTTATGGACCCATAAAAATTGTGAAGATGTCACCAGTGGTCCGGAATACAAACGATGTGATCATGCGGATGTTTGCTTCCATCGAAATTTTCAGCATGCACCTATCTATTACAAAATGCAAGACTCGTGACTAGTTTTCTATTAAATTTATAAAAATACAGACAACTTGAATTATTTATTGAATCGACCGAACACCTGAAACTCGCCAAGATAGTCACAAATGTTTTCAGCAAACTTCATTTTAAAAACAAACTAGACTGAAATTCCCGACGCTGTCACGCTTGTCCCAATATTTTTACAGTCCCATCCGAGAGAACGAGAATTATTTGGCTTTGGTAGTTTTCCATCAGCTTGCCATAGGCATATTCCAAAGGCATCCTGCTGGAAATTGAAAATTTCTTTGTGTTTGCTAATTCAGGACTAATAAAAAATCCACTTTGATGTTCCAAATATACGTTCATTTTCTCTGAAGCAAAACTTTTCCGAACTTCTGTATAGTATATTAAAGCTTTGCATGTAAATGGATATTCTCTCGATTGATACAAACGTGAGCAAAAAATCAATAGAAGAACCTGACATAAACCATTCGCTGCTTATTCCAATTCCATCTAGAGCTTTAAGAATTTCAGTTCAGTTTCTGTATGCTTTATTCATAATTAAATTTCAGGGAGCAAGAAAAAAATTCAAAAGCATTTTTGTTCAAAACAAATGAACCGGAAATTGGCAGCACACTTAAAAATTTAACTCGCTACTTAATGGACGTCGACTTAAAAATTCGTTAGCAACTTTGCAGACAGAACTTTTCCATTAAGTGAAATATATGGGACGGTTACCCTACGTGTTTTGTTTTTGTTGCAGGATTTCGTGCAGAATCTGTCCATTTTGTCGAGAGGTTCTTTGGATGAGAAGTTGCGCTGGGCGTTCACTCTCTACGACATCAATGGGGATGGATGTATAACACGTGAAGAGATGACAGACATTGTGAGTGCGATCTACGACTTGATGGGAAAAGTTTCAGAACCTTGTGTGGATGAAGACACTGTGAAGGATAAAGTCGACAGGATATTTCAGGTAAAGCAAATTCTGTCTTATAACTGATACCATAGTATATTGAAACACTAGTTTTGTAAAACTTATATTAAGACACGAGTTCAGGTTTGCAGCACGACTGCCGTAGGCAGGAGTGCCTGTGAAGAACGAGTGCTTCTAAGTTTTACAAAACGAGTTTTTCATGTTATTTTTTCTTATTTTACATATTAATTTCATTTTTTTTTAAATAAAATCAATTTTGGTGTTACCAATGGAAAAAGAAATTCTAGATTTTGGGTGCGTTAATGGCTTATTAACGCACTCAAAATGGATGCGTTAATGGCTTTGTTACAGCAGCAAATTAGAAAAAGACACTTTTCAGGGGCGAGGGCGAATTTTTTAAGCAGCCGAGTGTGGTAATGGGTGGCAATGAAAATTGACAGCGCACGAATGTTGAACTGTGTTTTTTGTATTCGTTCACCCAAAATGAGAAAAAAGCAAGAATTAACATCAAATTTTGAGGTTAGGTTTGATAACTGTCAAACTAAATACTTCTACATTAATGATGCATAATATTAGGGAGCTACCATTAATTACGTGAGTCGATTTTGGCGATTTTTCGACATCCCCCCTCCCCCCTTGGTGAGATGTCCTGAGTTTTGGATCGAATCTTTCACATGGCTTCATGACATTTCAAGTCATTTCAAATCGCTTCAAGTTTCTTCAAGTCTCTTCAAAATATTTCCATTCTTTTCAATTCGCTTCAAGTCTTTCAAATCGTTTCAAAACATTTCAAGTTCTTTCCAGTCGTTTCAACTTTTTCAAGCCACTTCGTCTCTTTTCAAGTAGCTTTCCGTCCCTTCAAAATATTTGAAGCCTTCCACATCTCACGTCTTTCAAGTCGTTTCAAGACATTTCAAATCCTTTCAAGTCGCTTCAAGGTATTTCAAGTCTTTTCAAGTTACTTCCAGTCCCTTCAAGATTTTATTTGAAATTTTCCCAGATCGCTCCAGAACTCTTCAAGTATTTCTTCAAACAATTCAAGTGGCTTCAAGTCCCTTCGAAACATTTCATGTCGTTTCAAGATGTTTCAAGTCGCTTCAAGTCTTTCAAGTAGTTTCAAAATATTCCAAGTTCCTTGATTTCGTTTCAAGTTTCTTCAAGTTGTTTCAGAACATTTTAAGTTTTCTCAAGTCGCTTCCAGTCCCTTCAAGATATTTGAAGTCTTGCCAGATTGCTTCAAGTCTTTTCAAGTCACTTCCAATGCTTCCAATTCCTTCAAGATATTTCAAATCTTCAAGCAGCAGGCTTCAAGACGCTTCAAAACATTTAAAGTCCTTTCAAGTTTCTTCAAGTCGCTTTATTTCTCTTCAAGTCCCTTCAAAATATTTTCAAGTCATTTTAAATCTTGAATTGCTTTCAAAACATTTCAAGTTCCCTCAAGTCCCTTCAAAACATTTCATGTCGTTTCAAGTCGCCTCAAGTCTTTGAAGTCGTTTCAAGACATTCCAAGTCTTTTCAAATACGATTCAAGTTTCTTCAATTCTCTTTAAGTTTCTTCAATTCGCTTCAATACGACTCGAAGCTTCTTCAAGTCGCGAAATATAAATCTGACAGTTTACTTACTAACCTCAATGTACACATGAATTTCTGTCTAAAAGTGAACATCTCACTAACCTCCCGATTATTTTCGAAGACGTCTTAGGGGTCGTCCATTAATTATGTGAGCTCAAAATGGGGTTGGCAGGGGTCCAGTAAAATATCATCAAATCTCATCTAAAGGGAGCAGGGGGTCATTGAAAATCTCACGTAGACTTTTTAATTAAAAAAATACACATTATTATTACATAGAATATAAAAAACAAACATTCAAGTTATTATTTTACTTTTTTTAAGGTTTTCTATTTTGTCCGCAAACATACAGGCAGTATTAAATATTTTCTATGTATGGGATTCCCCGAATTGAGACAATCACCGCACAATTTATTTACCACTCTTTTCGTGGAAATCCCCACCAGTTTGAAAAATCGTTCAACGAACAATGCAGAACGGTAATCTATTTTTATTGTTATGTTATTATTTTTCCCCTTTATATTCCATCAGGCTCATCAAAGTTTAACTTTAAACAACACAGAAGGAACATAAAATCTTGTATGAAATGCCGTCTGTAATGGGAACTTATTGACTCGTTTTGTTTATGAATAGTAGCTCGTTTTGCTCGCCCATACAATAAAATCGTGACAAACCAAAAAGACGAAATAAAGTTTTTATGGTAAAAATATGCAACGAAATGAAAACTTACGAAGGTCTTCAAAGTTTGATTTCAAACAATACAAAAGGAACATAAAATCTTGTATGAAACTCGACTGTAATGTCTTGTTTATGTGTGTAATGTCTTCTTTATGAATAGTAGTAGAAGCGAGCTGGTATTCATGAACAATGGGAATCAGTAAATTACATAATCAAGCCAGTTGCATACAAAAATTTGTGTTAATGAATAGTAGCTCGCTTCGCTCGCTTATATATTATTACAAAATGATTAAATTTTTTTATTGTAAAAGAATATATCCTTTTTAATTTTGGAACTCAAAGTTGGCATTTGACAATGCAAAAATATCAAATTAAGGTAGCAAATTTTTGAATATAAAAATTTTGAATTCATAGAATTTTGGAAAAAGAGATCGAAATGACAACAAAAATAACACCAAACAATCACTACAGTATTGGTAAATATGCAACGAAATGAAAAATTACGAAAGTCTTCAAAGTTTTACTCCAAACAACACAAAAGGAACATAAAATCTTGTATGCAACTCGGCTGTAATGGGAAATTATTGACTCGTCTTGTTTATGCATTGTAGAAAATTGTTTCCATATTCATTTCGTTACGAGTTAGAATATATGAGCGAGCAAAGCGAGCTGGTATTCATGAACTATGGGAATCAGTAAATTACATAATCAATACAGTTGCATACGAGATTTTGTGTTCATGAATAGTAGCTCGCTTCGCTCGCTCATATATTACAAAATGATTACATTTTTTTATTGTAAAAGAATGTATCCTTTTTAATTTTGGAACTTAAAGTTGGCATTTGAAAATGCAAAAATATCAAATTAAGGTAGCAAATTTCTGAAAATAAAAATTTTGAATTCATAGAATTTTGGAAAAGTGATCGAAATGAGAACAAAAATAACACCAAACAATAACTACAGTATTGGTAAATATGCAACGAAATGAAAAATTACGAAAGTCTTCAAAGTTTGACTCCAAACAACACAAATGGAACATAAAATCTTGTATGGAACTCGGCTGTAATGGGAAATTATTGACTCGTCTTGTTTATCCATTGTAGAAAATTATTTCGTTATTCATTTTATTACGAGTTAGAATATATGAGCGAGCGAAGCGAGCTAGTATTCATGAACAATGGGAATCAGTAAATTACATAATCAAGCCAGTTGTATACAAGATTTTGTGCTTATGAATAGTAGCTCGCTTCGCTCGCTCATATATTACAAAATGACTACATTTTTTTATTGTAAAAGAATGTATCATTTTTAATTTTGGAACTCAAAGTTGGCATTTGAAAATGCAAAAATATCGAATTAAGGTAGCAAATTTTTGAATATAAAAATTTTGAATTCATAGAATTTTTGAAAAAGTGATCGAAATAAGAACAAAATTAACACCAAACAATGACTACAGTATTGGTAAATATGCAACGAAATGAAAAATTACCAAAGTCTTCAAAGTTTGACTCCAAACAACACAAACGGAACATAAAATCTTGTATGAAACTCGGCTGTAATGGGAAATTGTTGACTCGTTTTGTTTACGCATTATAGAAAATTATTTCGTTAATCATTTTATTATGAGTTAGAATATATGAGCGAGCGAAGCGAGCTGCTATTCATGAACAATGGGAATCAGTGAATTAGATAATCAATCCAGTTGCATACAAGATTTTGTGTTTATTAATAGTAGCTCGCTTCGCTCGCTCATATATTATAAAATCGTTACAAACGAAACAGAATGGATCCTTTTTATTTTTGGAAGTCAAACTCGGCATTTGAAAATCTAAAAATATTCGAATTGGTGTATGGAAATTAGCGAATTTTGAAATCTTAGAACGCTTAGGTATTTAGTGGTATTTAGCAAAATACATTAACATACATGAAAATTAATTATTTAAAAATTGTAAGGGATAAAAATTATAAGGGAGGAGGGGGGTTTTCACTAAATCTCACCAAATCTCATCAAGAGGGAGGGAGGGGTCCAAATTAACAGAAAAACACCTCACGTAATTAATGGACAAGTTTTATGAAATTCTATCTTCTTCAAAATAATATAGATTTTAAAAAATCTAAATTATATGCGCTGCCGATTTGAGAGGCTCCTCGATTTTTTCAAAACACCCGATTGGTAAATTGAGCGACAGACAAAATATTTTGTGTACGCAGCAAAAATGGTCAATTGAGCGGCAGACAAAACACTTTGTGTGCCTAGGCAGCGAAATGGAGATTTTTCATTGCCTATTGACGTGTACAATGTCACGTTTTTCTGACGTTTGAAGAAAAATATTACTGTGTAGGATTTAGGCATATTTTGTGGAGAAACATGTTATACTTACATAATTAAAAAAAATACGTGATTTTTCAAATCAATCGCATGTATGAAAATTAGTAAGACCCTTTTGTCAATTAGGAAATGAGCTGATGATTATCAAACGCCTGAACAGATCTTCATAAATTATAGCTAAGAACCATCTTGATCATGTCAGCTTTCAAACAAAAAAAAACGCATCGAAACCTGTCCATTCGTTTAGAAGCTACGATGCCAAAGACAGACACACAGCCAGACACGTCAAACTTATAACACCCCTCTTTTTGCGTCGGGGGTTAAAAACCTAGGGGGAAAGAAAGAAACAGAGATGATATTATAAATAATGACCTCACAAAGCAAGAAAGAGGGAGGAAGAGAAGAAATTAAGAGGCATACCTATGGAAGAACAGGGAGACGAGAAAGAAGTAAGAGTGGGATCGAAGAAAACATAAGGGTGAGTGCAATATTTGCAAATGTGGTAGGACTAAGAAAAAAAGAAGAAGATTCCTGGGACTAAGAATCCGCTATTTACAAAATATATAATATACAAATAAATATTTACTATCAACTACTTAGCTGTCTAAGCTGATACTGCTGCTTTCATCTGCTGTGTGTGAAGTCATTCTCCAAATTAATTATGTATTGGTTCTTCTGTCTGTTTCACCTTCCAGGTATTTCTTTTCAAATTCGACAACACGTTTGCAGTTTTTTCCATCAATCACCTTATCATATCTGCCTTCTTCGAATTGCTGATAGGCGATTGTGAATTTGAACGTTGTGAAAAGGGACATTATCTACCACCGAATGTTCAAATAAATTAGGGATTAATTTCTCCGTCAACAGTTTAATTCTTTCCGTTCATCTCGGAATGGTAATCCATTATTATGAAATTATAATCCATATGTCCCCCGACGAGCATCATAATAAGCCTTGGTCAATTTCAACGGAGGAATCGAAGAAAGAGGGGCGAAGGATTGGGCAGAAGAGAGACGGGACAGTAAAAGAACATCCAAAGACAATGTAGAAAATGCGAAAGAGAAGACGCTGATGGAATGGGTAGCAAGGGGACGAAAAAAGAGAATAGACGGCAGATGAGAAACGGTGATAGAGTGCGGAATGGTAAACGATGAAACATGGGAAGAAGTAGAAGAGAAAGAATAGTCAGAGCACCTGTCTATAGAAATAAGTATAGGAAGAGCGAGACAAGAGAAAGAAGTTGGGAAGATGGAGAAAGAATTGAAAGAAACAAAAAGAGAAACAACAATAAGAGGTGGAGGAGCAAGAAGAAAATAAAGGAACATATAGAGAGTTATAGAGAAAAGAAGAGGCAGTAGAAGGAGGGAGAAGAGGGAGAGATAAAAGATATAAAAACGAAGAAGGAGATGTGCAACAATAGAGAGAGAAGGAAAAAAGAAACAATGCTTGAGGAGATAACGATGAACGAGTGAGAGGAGTACTTCATGAGGCTGTTGGAGGAGGAAAAAGAAAAAAGGAAAACAGAAATAGAGATGAAGAGGAACCAAACAGCACAAGAAGGAGAAGAGATCAAAACTGACGCCCATCCTAGACACTGTTCTAGATGGGAAACGACAACAGGCTGCAGACAAAACAAGATTTTTATCCACCTCCACGTGATGTGGGTGGTAAACGACCCAACGTGCAGGGGGTGTTTAGAGGAGGCTCTCGCCTCGACCAGAACGTTCATGCTGGGGGAGACATGGCCCAGCTGGGCCAAATTGAGGTGTACCTCGCCTGGAACCATCCTGGCTTTTTTCGATTATGTCGGATGGCTGGATGAGAGACACGACATAGGAATGAGGGACACGAGGGGGGTGACACAATGGGCCCGCGGTGTGGTCTAAGTGTCGGTGAGAGGAGCCAATTCCCTCACACCCCTCAACACCTAATCTATCTATAAGTGCTTGAGAGACTGGTTGAGGTAATGAAGGGGGTGTGGAGAGAAAAGGAATTCTCATTAGGATAGAGAGAGGGGGAGAAAAGTAAGGTGGAAAACTACCGGGGATTAATAATGTCTACATCCTGGACCATTTGACAAAGAGCGACCTAAAGATGAAAAAGAGGAAATATTGAATGTATGGAAGAAAAGGGATAAGACAGAAGAGGAGAGGGAAAGGGAGAAGTACTGAAGATGCGTTGTATTGAAATTAAGACAAAATTAAATTTACGTTATGGGTTATGTATACAGCACAGGAGTCGGAAAGCCCGTGGGGCAACTAAAGTTTCTATAAAATTTCGAATTTCGTTAAGATACTTTTTTCTTCAAACGTCAGAAAAACGGGACATTGCATGCGTCGATAGGTAAACAAATGGCCATTTCTCTACCATGGCACACAAAGTCGTCTAGCGGCGCATAAAGTAACCTTGAAATTACGTTATGCTCCGCTGGTGGTCAGTCAAGTTTTATCAAATGAAAGAAATTACCAGATTTCGTCTGATGTATTAAACTAAAGCCTCACTCAACAATGTAATTTATTTGAACGTCAGGTCTTCATTTTTCTGACACTCTTTTTCTGCATGAATAGATCAATACTATGTATTAAATGCTCTAAATGTTTTAGTACCATACTTAATATTAACGGCCTCGTTAAGTTCTCGATAATCGCAATTCTAAAAATTTATTATTAAATATTGTCGTCATTCTGTGATTATAGTTTGGAGTGCTTTAGTTAAAAGAGAAATCTTCAACAATTTTATCAGCAAAATGAAAATAAATTCTTTCAAGAAAGTTTTTTTTTATATTAAAATAGGAGAAGTAACTACAGAACGAGAACATTTAAGAATTTTCGGATAAAATCTGAAAAAAGTACTAACGAAGTCAGCAGTGTAATGAAATTATCACCAGGGCCAAATTACAGAACAAGCTTTTAACGTGAAAAGGGCAGGTGGACAAAATTACAAAAACGCAATTACAAACCTAATTGAAACGTGAAACAAATGAACGTTTGAAATGTTGAACCTCCTTTTGATTGAATAAAAAATGCGCAAAGTCATGTTTCATTTACCCCATCACCTCGTAATTGCGATTTTCTGTGTTTCTCAAGCAAATATTATTATATTGCTTAAAAGCGGAATACATAAGTTAACAATCAAGGTTTCACCCACCAATTTCTCTCAAACCTGCCTGCTCAACGATTTATAAGAAAAAGCAAACAAATTTCCTCTCTGTTATCAAAATAATTGATACCTCTTTTTAGGGAGCCTAATAAATGTAAGTGGCGAGACCTCAAGTGCCCTCATTCTGTCATCAATCCTCATCTAGTTACAAATTTTTGTAGCCCACGAACCCGTAAATAAGAATTATTGGCGCTTTCACGAGGGCCGCTGGTTATAAAACTGTTCCATTACAAATCCTTCCAAACCAAAGCAATTTTGGACTAAAAATAAAAGATTAATCTTTAAAAACTTCGACTTTCGTTCAACTCGGCTTAGCTTGATAAGACTATAGCACTGTATGCCACAAGCTCTAAGCGAAGAGTTCTTTACTGCACGAATCGAATTACTTGTGCTCGCTTTGTGGTCTCGGTTCCATTTTGGAAGAATTTTCCTTACATGTGAACATCTCGATGGTTTTATTGCAATCAGTTTTGAATCTGAACCTATTGGGTCATTTTCTTAATATTTAGCACCCGCAAACCATCAGGATTTCTTTCAGGATTCAGAGTACAGCTTTTTTTAAATGGGGGGCACATTTCAGTTTTAAATCAAACAGGTCAACTGAAAATAGATTGATGCACAACAACCTTACTTATTTTAATTATACATGTCGGTTTGTTAATGCTACTTTAGCAATGTAGCCCTTTTGACGATAATGGAAAGAGGATATAAATTTCATTCTTGTACAACAATAAAAGAATGTCCTTCGTTTTCACACAACAGACCTACAAAGCAATTCCTTAAGGGCTCGCCGTCGGAAGTAATTTTTACAATTTTTGATAAAAGAAATACAAAACTTTATGACCTATCGGTGCTGGCCAGACAACCCTGCCTCCCTTGGGAAAACTATGCATTTCACGCCCGACATATAGATAATGTCGTCCGATATAATATTTGAAATTCAGTTTCTAACATTCGAACATAGAATTATTCAGCATGAGCGGTCCACCCTCTCGTTGATACTTAAGATATGTGCTCGAGGCGACCGTTGGCGATAACCCTCTATCTCATGAAATTTTACGGTTTCAGAAAATGGACAAGAACAAGGACGGCGTCGTGACTCTGGATGAATTTCTCGAGTGCTGCAGGAAAGACGAAGATATTTCTTCCTCCATGGCCGTTTTCGACTCATCGATATGACGGTCACCCGTCGGCGTTCGACCACCTCCATCTTGGACATGAGCGAATGTCGACCCACAAATGCATGCACAACATTGACCAACGTATAATTAAAATATTTTAAACGAAACAGTGATAAAATTAACATAACGATCTATGAAAGGCACAAGCTACGGTGTGGAACGAACACGAAACACTCCGTATAGACCTGGTTCGGGCGGGGAAATTAAACCAAAATCGTCAATGGCCCTGCGGTGATCAATCACGGTCATAACTCACACTGATCAGCTCACGATTCGTTGTACACCGTTTGTTTGTATATTTATACCACGTTTCTTACAGTTTTTTATAAAGAAAGTGTAGATAAAAGTATATTTTAAATATATGAAAATATTAAATTTCAAATAAACATATAGTATAGAATTTAAACAGTGTTAACAAACATTATCTAAAAAGATGCAAGATGATTAGAGTCAGTAGGTATAACTTAGTTTTATTCGGATTGTTTAAATTAATCTTATCGTTATGCGAATTCTTCTCTATTAGGCCCTTTGAAGTGTAACACTAGCATTTTTGAGAGCAACAGTTTGGTCTGGTAGAAGTTTAGTAAGATGTACAAAGGCTTCAATTTAGTATAACAGATAACACCAAATTGCTTTCAGTTGACTCCGTAATTCAACTTTATATAGATATTTTTGTATTTACCCTTTGATACCTACAGTTTTGTGGAATTGGGTATAAAGCTTTTAAATAATTCCCAAAATGGGTATTTTCTAAATGGGAAATTAGAAGTAAGGCGACGATATCATAGTTTACTAAAAAACTAGTAAGCATATTCGTTAGACATATCTATATGTCATTATATAAAGTTTAGACATTATTGTTGATATATGTAAGACTGTTGGATGTTTTAGACTCTAAATGTGTGATCCATGTTAGTCAAAAATTGACAATATTTTGGTTAGAAAATTAGCTTTTTTATTGCGATGATTTTTTTATAATGGAGCGTTTCTGGTGCTATGTACCAAAATGATGATGAAGGTAACGAGACAGTTCTTTTATGTATGTAGAAATGTAACTTTTATTCTTAATTGTATCGAAATTAGAGCTGTGCCAAAACGAAAGTCGCGCATCATTGACTAAGCGGTACAGAATTAAGCTAGATTTCAGCTTCTTGTTACTAAAATATGGTCGAAATAGATCCACGCATACATACAACCCAAAGTCACTATTTATATTTGTATAGAATAGACTTAAGAGTCGTATTAGTGTTACGTCGATACATCATTGTTATTATGTATAAATTCTCAGAAGTCTATTATGTATTAATTTTTAATGTTATAAATATGTACTATCGATCATATTTTTGTTTTAACGATCCTTCCAGGAACTTCCATTCGTTCAAATGCAATAGCTTACAAATTAAAATAAAAACATATTTCTGACGTCCCTGGTGTGAAATGAATGTTTTATTACGTCATAAAAATGGCTGCAATTTTGTGTGTTGTGTTACCTTGTAGCTTGTATTCGTTGCACCAGAGAAATTTATTGGGAGTTTTAATTTATACCAATAGGAAATTAAAACATTTATTGAGAAACGAAAATTGTCATATACATAATAATTAGAAAGGCGATTACATTTATTTCCATTTCCCGTGCAGTTACCTGCTGATAATAATTATTATCGGGATCATTTTATTTTATTTTACTTTTGTTTTTAAAGTTATTAATTATAAAAGATGGCGGCTTATTCTAACAGCGAATACACACATATTTTGTTTAATCTGAGAAGGTTAAGGAAATTCCGCCGAAGCGTAAGGACTTGTGCAAGGCTTCCCGAATCGCCGTGTGCCTAATTTGCGTTCATGTCGTGCATTGTGTTAGTGTTTTATAAAATGTTAAATACGACACAGGCACCGTACCCGAAGAATTCTGAAAGAGCAACAAGTGTATCTCCATTTTTTACAGCCTAAGGATTTACCTCAAAGGGGCCAATTTTATGGATGGGCCGTGGCCAAAATAAACCAGCAGCCAAATTTTCCATCTCTTCTTTTATCACTAGAGACGAAAATCCGCATGTTATTAGGCCCCACAATTTTTATTTTTCATCAATAATTAGATGTTGAAATAATGACGTTTTCTATTTTTAGCTTAATTACGGCGGGCGGTTTAGTTTATTTCCGAATGTTTTGCCAAAGTTTTGTGCATTATCAGTCCAGCCGTTCAGTGGCGGGTAACTAAATTAATGCCAAGACTTTCAATAATTAATTTTAACTCGATAACTACGATAAGGCAAAAATGTAGGTAGGTATTAAGAAAATTATTGACAATGACGAGTTCTATTAGCGATTAAATTTATTGCACTTATTTCTGTAATACCCTGTATTATGAACACTCATCAACGTCCCCAAGGCGCTTATTACGTTGTTCCCACTCACATTATGATTTTTTTTTTATTTTAACGTTGACCATTATTAGTTTTACAAATTCAAATTTGGCTTTTTGTCATGTTTATGCACGCATGCAATTCGATTTTGTTTTTTAGAAAGAAAATTGACAGAATAGACAAAATTAAGAGGGGAAGCGGAAATGTTATCGAATTGCAAAGTAAAAAATTAAAAGTACAAAATATCGAAAAACAAATAAAAATGTCGCAGGTAAAAAGAACTGAATAAGCTTTAAAATGATGTATCACACGACCCCCCATGCCATTTAAATTTTTTAAGTGGGTGGCTCCCCTGACTCATGGGGTGAGATCTAAGAGTTGAAAGTTTGGTACAATTTGCTGCCCCTTAATAACAAAATTGACCTGTTCGAGCGTTTTCTTCTGAGTCTTTCGAAATTGGAATTGTTGGGGGGTACAAATTTTAGTTGGGACACCCGATATATAAAATTATTAAAATATAATTGAGATTTGAGTTCCAAGAAGAAAATATGACAATGATTATTGTATGTTATCTACACAAAAAATACAAAATCAAGTTTAAATAATGATGATGTCACAGAGAGATCCACTGGTGAAATTACTCTACCAGAAATTATTCTTTTTTTTTTTAATTGACCAGAAGGAGCTCCCCGTGATTCCGACCTTCACGAGGTTCCTTGCTGATCAGATGTTTCAATCGCACATCGTAGCCACTCCCCAATGCCATGGGGTGAGTAACTACGAATACCGGGAATCATGTGCCCTGAGCAAACGCAACGACCCCAAGATAACTGCCTTCTGCATTCCGGCCGCAAGAACTTCTGCCGGCTTTCGGCAAGCGGGTATGATCTTCAGATTGGAGACGAACGAACCCTTGATGCCTCAGAAATTATTATTATTATTATCATTATTACCTTGGCGTCTTACGTGTTTAAATATTAAAGAAAATAACTATATAAAACATAGTTTTCATACCTTTTTTTACTAACTTGTACTAAACAACCCATAAGTTTCGTTTAATTTTTAAAATCAATTATTTTCAATATTTCGTACATTTTTTATATATAAATGAAATGTCACTTTTAAGTAAAAAATATTTTTTGAAAAGAAATTAGAGAAACCATTTTACCTTAGGGCCGTCGCATTGCTAAAACTTGGGGGCACTGATTGAATCCCGTTTTAATAGCATTATTCAATATGTGAATAAAATACTATTTATTAAATATCTTTTTTTTCTAAGAACTTACACAAAGGAATTTTCTCATCATTTGTGACAATTGTAAAAGCAGGGTTAATTTTACCTTGACAATTATTTCATATCATCGACAGATGGCAGCTAAGTTACAGGCTTTACCAGTTTTGCTGTAAAGTCAAATTTTTAATCATAACCTCTATTTTTTTATTTTCTCGACGGCATTGTAACGAACCCGCTTATTAACCGGCTACTGGAGCTCTAGACACAAGTCCAGCCTTTGCTTGCCATGCGTCAAATTATCGACATTTTAAAGGTTAAGTGTCAGATTTTGACAAAGAAAGCGAAAAGGTTAGGTTTCGGTGCCGATTTTTTGAAATAATGGCCGAAAGTAGTAGTGATGAAAGTGAAACTGCATTCCAATTGTACAAAGACAGAAAAGAATGGAAAGACGTTACCCCAATTCCCCAAGATGATGGAGATCAACCCGTAGTTGCAATCGATTACACAGAGCAATGTAACGCAACATAACCTCAATTTACGAAATATTTACCATTCGATTTTAGTTAAAGATGTGTTTGATTATTTCCGAGCGATTTTACAAAGCGGGGAAAAGTCGGAACGTGCCCTGGAGCTAACAAAGGATGCCGCCGCACTCAATCCAGCAAATTACACTGTGTGGCAATACCGGTCGGTATGTTTAAGAAAACCAAACTGTGTGTAAGTTTTTACATTTTAGACGTGAAATATTGAAAGCACTTAAGAAAGACTTACATGAAGAAATGGACTTCATTGAAAAAATTATAGTTCACAGTCAGCCTAAAAATTACCAGGTGTGGCACCACCGTAGAGTAATAGTCGAGTGGTTGCAGGAGCCATCAAAAGAAAAGTATTTGACTGAGACTGTTCTAAGTAAGGATGCTAAGAACTACCATGCTTGGCAGTATCGACAGTGGATCATCAAAACCTTCAAGTTTGTGGACTATAATTTTGTTATATCAAATTTTTATAATTTCTTTACAGTTTATATGATGGTGAGTTGGAGTATATTGACGGCTTAATTTCTGACGACATCCGTAATAATTCCGCCTGGAATCAGCGCTACTTTGTAGTAATGGGCACAACTGGGTTTACTGAGGAAGTTTTAGAAAGGGAAGTCGATTATGCCCTGTCCAGTATTAAAGTGGTAACAGAAAATGAGAGTGCTTGGAATTATCTGAGAGGGTATGTTCACAAGATTTGATTTAACACAGTAACTTATGTGTTTTAGGGTTTTACTGCATGATAAATCTGGTCTAAGTCACAACAAAAAGGTAACTAATTTCTGTGAAGAGTTGTATACCTCAGGCAACAGATCTCCATTTCTGCTGGCCCTAATAGTTGACATGTGTTCAGAACAAGTGTCTCAAGGAAACAGTGATTCTCTTTATAATCTTGATAGGGCAAAGAGCCTCTGCCAAGAGCTTGCTGAAAAATATGATGCTATCAGAGCCAAATATTGGAAATACATGTCTGAGTCCATTGAAAAAAATTCTAAAACAGAAAGTTCACAGGTTGAATCAGAACAGTAAATTTTAGTCACTTCCACAAGTCATCTTTGCTGTGATTTTTCTTGTTTAGACAGTCTCTTTTATTTGTCTAGTAGTCATTTATGTTCCATTTTCTGACTATAAAGAGTTGAACATTATTTAAGAGGTTGACTGAACTAGTACTAGTTTTATTTCTTTACATGAGACTTTAATGATTATTTACAATGGTGCATTTTATACTTGATTTTATAAATATGTAATATGGTGTGTACTGAATTTAGCAGCAACTGCATGTAAAACATTTTTACATTAACTTTTCTATATGTACCTATGATGTTTATTGTGGGCAAATAAAAGAGTTTGTATTTTTTGTCAACATTTATTTAATAAAAACTTACACGGTAAGATATAACAGGTCTGTATTTACAAAATGTACATAACGACACAAATTAAATTAGAAAATAAAACTGGTAATGATGTACAACTTAATTGGTGGGAAGGCTTTCATGGAGCCATTGGCAACTGCCGCCCTCGGCAAAGTCGGCAGCGGCGTGGCCGTTTCCTGAGAGCACCCATTTCGTGGTCAAAAGTCCCTCCACTCCAACGGGGCCGCGGGCGTGGATACGGGCAGTGCTAATACCAACTTCGGCGCCGAGGCCGAAACGGAAACCATCCGCAAATCGGGAACTGGCGTTATGGAAGACGCAGGCGCTGTCTATCTTCTTCTGGAAGTTTTTGGCACTGTCAGCTGAAATACAAATGAAGGTGTCAAGTTTTTCACCAGGAAATTTACGCGCCGCAATCAGGATGTATTAAATAAGTATTTGTAAAGTTGGTTATACAGAGTGATCATAAAGTTCCGCACAAAATTCATAATTTAGTTTTGCGAAAAACGCTTGAACAGGTCGATTTTTGTTTTTAAATTGCCATCTTTTGACATAAAAATATTGTTGATGACGTCATCTGTTTTCGAACTATGACACCGTCATCAATTTTTTTAAATGGCAACCCCCAACTTTTTTTGGGTTTTAGAAACGCTTTTCAATTCTCTATTCAACAAGAGTAAAAAAAGTTAAAAAAAGTGATACCTTGCACAATATTTTTTAAACCATTCCGTTTCCTTCGTTGTTCTCGGATTTAGGCAGTGTCTTTAACTAATTCGTTTTCTTCGTTGTTCTTCGATTTAGGCACTGTTTTTAACTAATTTGTTTTCTTCGTTGTTCTCGGATTTAGGAACTGTATTTAACTATTTCTTTTTCGTTCATGTTCCCGGGTTTTGGGACTGTCTTTTAAGTATTTCGTTTCCTTCGTTGTTCTCGGGTTTAGACACTGTCTTTAACTATTTCGTTTCCTTCGTTGTTCTCAAGTTAATAAGTCCCTTTCACTATATCCTTTCTGTCGTTTTTCTCGGGTTTAGGACATGTCTTTAAATTATTTTAAAACCATTCCGTTTCCTTCGTTGTTCTCGGATTTAGGCAGTCTTTAACTAATTCGTTTTCTTCGTTGTTCTCGGATTTATGCACTGTTTTTAACTAATTTGTTTTCTTTGTTGTTCTCGAATTTAGGAACTGTATTTAACTATTTCTTCTTCGTCAATGTTCCCGGGTTTTGGGACTGTCTTTTAAGTATTACGTTTCCTTCGTTCTTCTCGGGTTTAGACACTGTCTTTAACTATTTCGTTTCCTTTGTTGTTCTCAATTTAATAAGTCCCTTTCACTATATCCTTTCTGTCGTTTTTCTCGGGGTTAGGACATGTCTTCAAATTATTTTAAAACCATTCCGTTTCCTTCGTTGTTCTCGGATTTAGGCAGTGTCTTTAACTAATTCGTTTTCTTCGTTGTTCTAGGATTTAGGCACTGTATTTAACTATTTCTTTTTCGTCGATGTTCCCGGGTTTTGGGACTGTCTTTTAAGTATTTCGTTTGCTTCGTTCTTCTCGGGTTTAGACACTGTCTTTAACTATTTCGTTTCCGTCGTTTTTCTCAATTTAATAAGACCCTTTCACTATATCCTTTCTGTCGTTTTTCTCGGGTTTAGGACATGTCTTGAAATTATTTTAAAACCATTCCGTTTCCTTCGTTGTTCTCGGGTTTAGACACTGTCTTTAACTATTTCGTTTCCTTCGTTGTTCTCAAGTTAATTAGTCCCTTTCACTATATCCTTTCTGTCGTTTTTCTCGGGTTTAGGACATGTCTTTAAATTATTTTAAAACCATTCCGTTTCCTTCGTTGTTTTCGGATTTAGGCAGTCTTTAACTAATTCGTTTTCTTCGTTGTTCTCGGATTTAGGCACTGTTTTTAACTAATTTGTTTTTTTCGTTGTTCTCGGATTTAGGAACTGTATTTAACTATTTCTTTTTCGTCGATGTTCCCGGGTTTTGGGACTGTCTTTTAAGTATTTCATTTCCTTCGTTGTTCTCGGGTTCAGACACTGTCTTTAACTATTTCGTTTCCGTCGTTGTTCTCAATTTAATAAGACCCTTTCACTATATCCTTTCTGTCGTTTTTCTCGGATTTAGCACATGTCTTTAAATTATTTTAAAACCATTCCGTTTCCTTCGTTGTTCTCGGATTTAGGCAGTGTCTTTAACTAATTCGTTTTCTTCGTTGTTTTTGGATTTAGGCAATGTTTTTAACTAATTTGTTTTCTTCGTTGTTTTCGGATTTAGGAACTGTATTTAACTATTTCTTTTTCGTCGATGTTCCCGGGTTTTGTGACTGTCTTTTAAGTATTTCGTTTCCTTGGTTGTTCTCAATTTAATAAGACCCTTTCACTATATCCCTTCTGTCGTTTTTCTCGGGTTTAGGACATGTCTTTAAATTATTTTAAAACCATTCCGTTTCCTTCGTTGTTCTCGGATTTAGGCAGTGTCTTTAACTAATTCGTTTTCTTCGTTGTTCTTGAATTTAGGCACTGTTTTTAACTAATTTGTTTTCTTCGTTGTTCTCGGATTTAGGAACTGTATTTAACTATTTCTTTTTCGTCGATGTTCCCAGGTTTTGGGACTGTCTTTTAAGTATTTCGTTTGCTTCGTTCTTCTCGCGTTTAGACACTGTCTTTAACTATTTCGTTTCCGTCGTTTTTCTCAATTTAATAAGACCCTTTCACTATATCCTTTCTGTCGTTTTTCTCGGGTTTAGGAGATGTCTTTAAATTATTTTAAAACCATTCCGTTTCCTTCGTTGTTCTCGGATTTAGGCAGTGTCTAACTAATTCGTTTTCTTCGTTGTTCTTGGAATATAGGCACTGTTTTTAACTAATTTGTTTTCTTCGTTGTTCTCGGATTTAGGCACTGTTTTTAACTAATTTGTTTTCTTCGTTGTTCTCAGATTTACGAACTGTATTTAACTATTTCTTTTTCGTCGATGTTCCCGGGTTTTGGGACTGTCTTTTAAGTATTTCGTTTCCTTCGTTCTTCTCGGGTTTAGACACTGTCTTTAACTATTTAGTTTCCGTCGTTTTTCTCAATTTAATAAGACCCTTTCACTATATCCTTTCTGTCGTTTTTTCTCGGGATTAGGACATGTCTTTAAATTATTTTAAAACCATTCCGTTTCTTTCGTTGTTCTCGGATTTAGGCAGTGTCTTTAACTAATTCGTTTTCTTCGTTGTTCTCGGATTTAGGAACTGTATTTAACTATTTCTTTTTCGTCGATGTTCCCGGGTTTTAGGACTGTCTTTTAAGTATTATGTTTCCTTCGTTCTTCTCGGGTTTAGACACTGTCTTTAACTATTTCGTTTCCGTCGTTGTTCTCAATTTAATAAGACCCTTTTACTATATCCTTTCTGTCGTTTTCCTCGGGTTTAGGACATGTCTTTAAATTATTTTAAATACGTTTTACGTGAAAAATAAAAAAAAATATTTTTTGAAAAAAAATTGAAAAATAACAATAAATTTGGAAATCAAACAACGAAAAATGAAGAACCATTTAATAAAATTGCCACCCGCCAACTAAATGATTCCAGACCATTCCCAGACGTGTATTAATGTTCAATCACTCTGGGACTAATCTGCGCCATTTCACTACGGATTCGCAGTGAAATAATATTTTTTCAAGGTATTTTTTTAATTTTTTGAAGTAAAACTTGTAATTAAAAAAAAAAGTTATGCAAGTGATACCTTTTCACTCTTGTTGCGTAGAGAATTGAAAAGTGTATCTTTTGAAAAAGTTACGTCTAAATCAAAAATAAAATTTTTATTCCTTGAAAAAAAAATATAACAGTAAAATTGGAAAGTAAACAAAGAAAAATTAAAAACGCTTTAATTTCAGTCACTTCGGGACTAATCTGCGCCATTTCACCACTTATTCGTAGTGAAATTGTTTTTTTTTTCAAGGAATAAAAATTTCATTTTTTGAAGTACATAAAACTCAAAAAAAAGTTATGCAATGTATCACTTTTTTACTCTTATTGAGTAGAGAATTGAAAAGTATCTAAAACACAAAAAAAGTTAGGGGTTGCCATTTAGAAAAATTGATGACGGTGTCATAGGTCAAAAACAGATGACGTCATCATTAAAATTTTTGTGTCAAAAGATGGCAATTTCAAAACAAAACTCGACCTGTTCGAGCGTTTTTCACAAGAACATTACATAACTAAACTATGAATTTTGTGCGGAACTTTATGATCACTCTGTATTTCATTGAATTTATATTGGCACCTTTTAACCTTAAAAACTAATAAATGACAGAGTGTAACGGGAAGGTGTGCCAATCTGTCAATTATACACTGGTACCAATCGACTTTATTTCTTTCAATATCAGTCACCTGTTCCCTTTATCATACAAATGTTAATATCGTTCGTTCAACAAAAAACGACGTCAAGTGGACCATGGATTCAAAAACGTATGGCGTAGATGGTGACAAATTTGTCACCTGACCATTTGAATGTCAGATTTTTAGATTGGGGATGTTTTTATGGTGGTGCCTCATCCACTCTGCCAGACACTGAAGCCAAGCCCCCGTGCCCCCAATCGCCAGAGCTTGTGAAGGCTCCTGCCGTTCTTCTATACACATTTAATAATGTTTACCCGTAATAATAGGGATTGCATGTGTGTGATGTAAATGCAGACATGACTTGAAGATTCCAAGGCTTGCTTCGTCGGCGATTTTTGTTGAACGCACAGTAGTTTTGGTTAATGGCAAACAAAATGTTTGCATTAGAATTGTTTGGGATCCATATGGACCTGCTAATGTAATTCGGCGTTCGGGCAATCGAAGTCTGATCCATACAAGTGAATTTTGAAAGTGTACAGGTTCACGTTATCCCAGTAATTTTTTAACCCCAATGGAATAAATTTGGGGAATTAAAAAAACTCAAAATCCTTCCAAAGTGAAATAATGCATTCGTTTACTTACAATTTTCGGTGACGATGACCTCAGTATGTCCACTTCCATAAGTATGGATGTGGTTGATGGCTTCATCCAAATTCTTCACAACCTCAATACAACACTCCAAAGCTCCATATTCGTGCTTCATGGTCTTGGCAAGAGGAGGTCCGAAGGTCAGAATCTTGCTCAAGACTGGTCCAGCGTTGATCTTTACGTTTTCGTTCTTAAGCATGTTGCAAATATCAGAGAAGAATTCTCCCTGCATCAGATCTTCGTGAATGAGAAGGGTCTCCATAGCGTTGCAAGCTGCGGGGTAGTCGCATTTTGAATCGCGGATGATCTTTAAAGCTTTCGTCAAATCAGCGTCCTTGTCGACGTAAACGTGGCATATGCCCTCGGCGTGACCCATCACGGGGATGTGTTGACTCTGAGACTGGATGCTGCGAACTAGGTCGCTGGAACCGCGAGGGATAATCAAGTCTATGTGTTGTTCCATGGACAACAAGTCGCTGATTTCTTCACGAGTAGACACCTGAAAATGATAAAAACGTCAATATCCTCACGGGGATAAGGAAAAAGTGTAAAAAATAAATCAGTTGGAAAGTGTTGCGTGGTCGTAAGAAGAAGGTCAGAGTTGAAACTCCAAATACTGTTAAATCGGGCAATTTCACTTACGCTGGGGAATCGAACGTGTCTCGTTCGCTTTAATTTTGCTTTTTTCCGATCCTTCGGAGGTGAAAGTGGTGGAGTTTTTCATTTTTATAGATCGGACCCTTAGTACAAAATTGAGGAGGTTCAGGTGTAACCAGAGGGCAGCATGTTTGTTAAATAATCCGTTTGTTACCAGGAATCCGCAGACCAAAATGACGAAGATTTTTACTTAAAAACATATTAAAATAAGCAGCTTTCAGCAATATTCCTCTGGCGTTGTTGACACACTGAGTTTCTGTGCTTATTTCTTTCCTCCATAAGCCTTTTATAAAACCAGACAAAACATCTTAGTATTATACTTTACATTCTTAAAATCCCTAATACGTAATATATAGTAAGTGAACGTGGTTGATGAAGTCGTGGTTCGTGAGTAGAAAGTTAATAACATTTTGAGGTAATGGAATCACCCGGGATCAATATTTAACACGAAAACGACCGCATTTTGAGAATCAACTTGTAAGTACCTAAGTGTAAGTGCGCTGTTAAGACACTTCAACTTCAAGCACGAGCTGCAGCCGAGGGTTGCAAATGAGCCTGAGCCACTGAAAAGTGACAGCGCACGAGTATTGCACAAAATTTTTAGTATTCGTTATATGCGAATGAACATCGGGTTTTGCCAGCTATCACATTAAATAAGGTACTTGCACCCAATAAGGACCACGTGTGAAAACTCATACTTGCCATTCTAAAAACTACTTTGAATTTCGCGTGCAATATCTTAAGCCATCTTGCATGAGCGCCGTCGTTTTGTCTTGTGTCAAGCAACAGATGGAGCATAGTGTTTTGGTGATTGTTTTAAGACAAATATTAACTTTAACGATCCAAGAACAAACTGCAAAGATAATAATTATTTTGTTTTAATTAAATTTCTTTAAAATGTGATTCTGTAACCAAGGGTCTAATTCCTATTAAGGCGCTTCTCTCACCCCATGTTTGCAGTGTACATTTATAAAAATTGCTGTATTGTTAATTACTGATCAATAATCTTCAAATTTTGAATAGTTGTAGAAAAAGGATTGCTTTAGAACCTACGCATTTTTTTTTTTTTTTCAAAACTGTTTTGCTAAATATGCAAAAATGTCGAACTGAGCATACGTAACTTTTGTCACTATTTTATTGACACTTATGAATTTAAAACCTACCAAGAAACATGCGTATCGCCTTGATATAGTTTTCTCTTATTGTTTGCGACATTATTGAAGATGGAAGCGCAAATACAACTATGTAATAATGTTTTAAATAAAACCCTGTTCTGTTCATTTCTACGTCAAGAAAGTAGCTCCACCTATACAGCCATGATACAAATTCGCCGTGTACAGTCCGAGTAAAATCTTAGACCTATCCTAAATAAAATTATGCGGGCTGGAGACCCCTTGTTATCTTAGAACTTCGCCGCCGTCAATCAACCCTTTGATGTACCGGCACACCGAAATTTTATTTTCTTTGAGTATTCCATTCATTTGGAATCCAGATTTCTCAATGAATGAAACCAAAGTTACGAAATGATTTCCATTTTGCACATACAACTAATAATTGAAAATGACAGTTTTCTGTAAACAATTTTTTTGTTCTTTGTACGAATGAAACTTTCCTATCAGGTCGTCGATTTACACGAGATTTAAAATAGTAATTTGTGTCCCTAGGCCCTAAAAGTTAGCTTTTTTGGACGCATCTGCTGTGTGGCCAAGGCGTGAGTCGAGGACACAATGCAGATAAGCCAGTGATTTTCCTTAAAATTGTATAATAAATTACTGAAGAAAAGTCCACATTAAAATTTCTGCTCTTTTTGTAAATATCCGCATAAAATATAATACTAATTAGTTATTATAATTATTTCCATTAAATTTATAATGGTGTTGTGGTAAAATAATACAAATACAGTAAGTTTTTATCGGACCTTGTCAAGGACCCCTAATTTACTAAACATAGACCATTTCTTGTAGCGCTTTTCGATAGCTAGACATCCCAATTTGTGTAAATAGCGGTCAAGTTTAGAATCTTTATAAAATGTTTATTATATTATAGATTTCATTTAGAAACTTCTTCAAATTTTCTTCTTATACAGATTCTAACAAAGGTGGTCCTTATTGGGTGCAAGTACCTTACATAGCCGGAAAATTTAGATATTTAGTTTATATACCACTTTCTCCATTATATATTTCACAAAATTTATACAAAAATAAAAATAAGCGTTAAAAATATATTTAACGTAATGATTGTGTTTATCCAAAAATATTCCCCCCAGTTAAATAAATATAGAGCACCGATTTCGATAACAAATCGGTTAAAACTGTTTTTCAGTATGTAATTGCAATTTACTTTTGTCATGTACGCGATCAATCACTTGCCCAACTCAACTATCGCACTTTACACTAAATTAATTGAATTAGCAGAAACTATGGATGATTTCGAACTGATATCCGCGGTTTATGCAGATTTTAATGAAAAATAGAAAAATGTTTTACGTTTGAATGGATATCGGCTTTCTATATGTACTTGAAGCTTTTACGTTCACCAGATCAACTCTAATGGCTTTCCGATTTTTATAAATGTATTCACGTTTGCTTCGTTTCAAAGCTTGAAGTCTCGTTTCACAGTTCCGATGTAAAAGTGATGTGAATTGTTCATTATTCATTTCAGCGGAAAATTCATATTCAGGAAACTATAAGCTTTAACGTACGAGTCTTGTTTGAATTGCATTTCCCAGAGCTATTGAAGCTTTTGATGGAACCTACGAATTTTTCGAATTTATGATGTAAAGATGTCCAAATACAGTGAAATGCTATAAGATAGAAATGTTTATAAGTACAATACATGAAGAAAAGAAGGGGTGTCAGGATGGAAGTGAATTTGTTTTGCCCACTTTTGTAAGGGACATCTTCTGAAGAGAGAGGAGCACAGTGACTCAGCATGTGAATCACACCAGAGGTCAAACATATTTACAAATATTATGTTAATTTGATTATTTTTAAATGAAATAAAACAATGGTCTATCTTACAATATGCCCCCTCCAAGGGAGCCAGTCTTAGATCTCCGTTTCCTGATTCTAGCTTTCACTGAATATGGTATTTTATTTAATTTGTAAAAATTTATTATGTTTATTTAAAAACGAATTAAGAAAATTGTGTTCTCAGTAATATCGTGTATTGTATATAATATATAATATATTACGTTTTTGTTATTGGCAATGTTCTTTTCATTCTGTAGTATATTGCGCCAGGAAGATTGAATTGAAAGCAATCTGCACATTGTCTGCTCCATCAGTAAATGTGCGACTTTTTGGAAGATGTAAAACCCCGGTTTGATATCTTATAAAATCCAATTGAATTAGCAGCAGTTCACGTCCCCATCATGCAATAACATTTTAATTTGACAATTTTTACAGTATAATTGACGATATAATATTTACGCCAAAGTTAGTAATCTATTTTGTGCAGGTTATGACGGCGTTAAACCGATAAACATCAAAACGTTAAACTCCTAAAGTTCAGTTATATCACCATTTCCTGCCGGAGTGATTAAGTGCTTTACCTTGCGCACGGACAGATAAAATAAAATTGGCTAATTTTTAAAGCCCTCGTAATAAACTTACCAGAGAAATTGCATTGGTGGCTCCCACTGTGGCGAGCGCTTCCTTGACGAGATCCATGAGGGCCCTGTTGCTGTGTGCGGCTTCTTTACCGCCCTTCAGCAGCAATCCGTTGCCTGAAGCGATGGCTAAAGCGGCCACTTGGGGCAAGGAGTCGGGTCTCGACTCGAAGATGACCAACAACACTCCGATGGGCACCGTGATTTGGGTCAATTCGAGTCCTTGTGCCAACTTGGTTCTTCGGAGGACTCTGCCTACGTTGTTGTGGCTGGAATCGGCGATTTGCTTCAATCCTACCGCTAAGTTGCGGAGCTTTGCCGGGGTGAGGGAGAGACGGCTGAGGAGCGGTTTCGCCACACCGGATTTCGTCGCTTCTGATAAATCTTTGGCGTTGGCGTCAAGGATTTCCGATTGCTTCGATACGAGCAGATCTGCCAGGGTGTGCACACATGACGCTCGCTCTTCGGGAGTCAAAGTTTGGAGCAGTCTGCCGCCGATACGCGCTGAAATGGACAAGGAAAATGAATGTTAGAAAATGTTTTAATATATTTGGTGCTTTTGCTTGACGCTTATTCCTCCGAGTACATTTTTACGATAAAAGTATAATTTAATTTAACAGTTTTAAAATACAGCTTTCGGTACGTCTTTGCAAAAATGTCTTGCGTAGCGATTTAGTTTGTTAGCTGGTTGTTTTTGGTCAGACTTCTGAGAATTTCAATTACATCACGAAAACAAGATTGCTAACCATTTAAGCAATTCAGAGGTTAAGGCGAGAGGTTTAAGCGAACGAGTGTGAAATCGAATTTTCAACACGTGTTGTACACTATATTTTTCCTACGACTGCATCAAATACACAGAAAAGCACGAAAAACATCTTATCAAACATAATATATTTATTATTATCTACTTATTTAACATTATAATTTTTTGTTATATTGGAACAATTTTCCAATTTAATCCCAGGAGTTTCAATTTTTTAAAATATACTTTCTGTCAATGAAAAGCTTGTGGAACGCGAGGGAAGTTCATTTTCTACCAACATATTTGAACATGAGGGAAGTCAACTGATGCAACAATTTAATTTTATTCGACATTTGTATTTTGTTTTAGCAAATCGCCACTGCGTTTACCAGTAGTGTTGCCGATGACCGGCGAAAGCAATGGCCTGTATACTGTCCAGGGTTTGGGAGTTTTAAATAGACAGTTATGTCTTTTTCCATACTTCCTATTTTGTTTATACCCACAATCTGCTTGGTACATTTACCATTTTTATAATTAAAAAAAATAAATCTTGAATATTTGAGGGACAAAGATTAGAATGTTTTTTCAAAATCTGGTAAAAAGTTTCTGTAACAGTGAATGATCTAGGTATCTCATTTTTCGTGTGTTTTATTGTAATTAACATGGTAGAATTTAAATCCTTCATGTCGTCAACTGTTAAATGGCATAGTTCATTTCTTCTACATGCCACAGAAAGTCCAATAACAACTGCAGCCTAGAAATTAAATAATAATGTGTTATATGTATATACATATTTTAAATATGATCTGGCGCTGAGTCCAAAAATTTGTTAAACTTCTGAATCTAGAATTTTTTACTTATTCGGGACGTAATTTTCAGATTTTCTTTTCAATAACGCGAATATTGAGACCACATTGTCGATGACTTATATCTTTGAGATAATTCTTCCAAATAAACAAGAAACACGTTTTCTGATAATGATTTCAGGTTCAGGTTCTTTATTTTTCTCGACTCCGTAAATTTCTCATACAGTTAAATATCTCTCATTTGAAGTTGAAGGCAATAAGCTTAGTGAGACTTGAGCAGCTTTTTCTGATTTCGGTTTGTTTGTTAACAACGTTAAAATCCTTCACACTATTGTTTCAACTTTATTGATCCAATATTCCAAAGTTTAATGAGCTTCAGTTCAAGTCAAGTTTCGACATTAATTGGTTTAGTTCTTATAGATTTAGATCTCCCCTAATATTAACACATCCTATAAATTTCCATTTCTAAAGCGATGGAGAGGATAGTTACTGAAATACAAATTTTGTTGGATTGTTGGAACAACAAAGAACAATGAACTAATCTGCCGTAACTGTCTAATTTTGTTAAAATGCAATGGTCTTACAGTAAGTTGATATTGAATAGTTGAAGCTCAAATTAATAGAGAACTAGTTTCTTGTAATAATTGCCAGACTTTCTCAAGTCACAGAATACGAAAGCAATAACAACAGGAAGCGAAAAGAAACTGCTAAACAGATGGGGCTGCGTTGGAGTAGTAGTAGAAAATAAACTTAATGAGAAGAAAAAGAACGAGTTAAAAGAGAGATTTGATGAACAAAGATAGAAGAACCAAAGGGGAAGTCATAATTAGGAACAGAAAAAAAAAACTGTTTCGAGGAGGAAATAGAAAGAAAAACATATATAGAAAGTGATCTGAAAATAAAAACAATAAAATAACAGAACTCCAAAACATGAAAATAAAACATCTTAATTTTTTTTTACATAATGAACCAAAAGTGGAACAACTGGAAAGGTTAATTCATGGCACAAGAAAAAAGTTGTGTCAAAAATGGTAATAAGGAATGTTAAAAGTACACCCTGGTAGTCCAAAGAATTAATAAGCTGTCAAACAAAATAAACAAAAATGGAAAATAAATTAAATACGAAAGATTAAAAATATGAACATTGAAAAGTAAAAACAGGAACAACAGAGTCAATATTTTATAGCAAAAAGAAGCATGAAATGATTTTGTAAATGAAGTTGCGGAAGCAAAAAAAAAAATTATAAGAAAATTATGGTGCAAGATAGAAAAATGGGCCTGGCAATTATGCCAAAATTTCAACCTTAACAAAATCTGTAAGAATGCAAACTGAGAAAAACGACCAGAAAAGTTGGAGCAGACAGTGAATTTTACCTAATGTGAAGTTAGTATTGATGTAGCAAGTTGAATTAAATGCTTCAATAACACCTAAGTAGGTTTCAATAGCGATTGTATTATCAGATAATAGCTTTTCAATTTTTATAAATACACCTCCACTTACTGCATCCTAAAGATTCCTACCTTGCAAAGTTTTGGAGGATTGAAGTTTGCAAATAAATAAAACTAAGTGAATTGCGGATGAACAGAAGCGCTGAAGTGAATCTTCTAATTTTGTGTGATGAACTAACGGTAAACTTAGTTTTATATTCGATTATCAAATCATCAAAAACTAAGCCAATGATGCATTGGTTGTGAATATGTAGACAATATCAAAATTAACATACAGTTAAAACGTATCTGTTATAACATCAATTTCTCGTAATTTACATTTTAAACTTATTGTGGAAAATGTCTGCAAAAAAATAGTCTCGTAAAAACGGTCCAGAAAAAGTAAATTTCTACTCGGGCTTGTTGAAATTGGGATGATGTGGAAGTTCTTTTGTCTTTCCAGGTTCAAGAAAAAAAAATGTTGGGGAAGACGTCTGGCTGTATACGAGAGGATTTAGCAGCACCGTAACGTTGATTCAATGTGACATTGTAGGTCTGTCTTTAATTCACTTACATGTTTCTGGAGTCAGAAAAGAGGTTAAGGACTAGAATACTCCTGTTTGTGATAAGGAAAGTAATTAATCGAAAAAACAGCACAAGATGTAAAAATCTCATATTCCAATACAGTGTAAACTCTATACAGGGTGTTATGGACGTCTTAGCAGAAAATTTAACCACAAGTAGAACCGTCAAAATAAACATTTTTTTTATCTATCATTTTTTTCGCAAACGCTCCCTTACGGAGTTAGAATTAAGAATAGTTTAACGCCTAAAACCAATACCCGCCTATAGTCCCAATTTCATTCATTGTGAGGAATCGAAATAAAAACTGTTTAAATGGAAACATGTACTAACCTACCATAATATGCATATGACTTCATTTGCATTACCTAACACTAACACCATAGAAAAAACATTTTTGTGGAAATTACAATAAATAAATTCTTAGTATTATTATTAGTATTAGGCGAAAGACACTTTTTAAGGGTATTTTGCCAAGACGAAAAAGGAAAAAGACACTTTCTAAAGGAATGACGTCAAAACGAAAAAGAAGAAAGACACTTTCTAAGTGAATGTTGTAAAACTGAAAAATGAAAACAGACACATTTTAAGGAGATGTTGTCAAAACAAAAAAGAAGAAAGACACTTTCTAAGTGAATGTTGTCAAACTGAAAAATGAAAACAGACACATTTTAAGGAGATCTCTAAAACAAAAAGGAAATTAGACACTTTCTAAGGGAATATTGTCAAGGCAAAAAGGAAAAAAGATACTTTCTTATAAAATGTTGTGAAAACGAAAAATAAAAAGAACCCTTTCTAAGGGAATGTAAAAGAAGAAATGAAGAAAGAAAAGTTGTACAGAATAAAAACTACTACCGAAGTCTAAAATATTTTTGGTACATACACATGGTTTCAAAATTTAAAATAAAGCAAAAAAGTGTTCTAAAGAATTACTAAAAATAGCACGGAGTATGAAAATGTAATAAATGAAAGTAGTTTGAATATCACGCAAAGAATATTGTCTGTAAAATTTTTTACGAATTTCTTCAGTTCTAGAAAAATGCTCATTGTTACATATTTTAAAATAATATTTTGCAAAAATGTTTCATTTTTCATTCATTATGTGCAGGCCGTTTCAATCTAAACGAGCGACCCTCAATAACTTTTTAGGAAAAGAGATTTGAGCAAAATCTAAAAACAGGTTAATTTTAACACGCTTGGTGCAACGGCATACCCCTGGCAGAGAATAGGAGTTGAGTCTTTTAATTGTCTTTTCAACCAGATAATTATTTTTTTAATTGCATAGTCTATAAGTTAGTAATTGAAAAAAAAATTTTTAACGGATTTGTTTTATATTTAGGCATGCTTGCAATTAACGATAAAATAGCTTGCAATAAACATTATTAGACAATTTATAATTGATTATATTAGTATTCTAAATTAATTTTGACGTCATCCATACAAATTCGTATTATGTAATAAAAGAAATAAAACAATTATTAGACTGTAATGAAGGAGCATTTATGTACTTTGCTTATTGTCATAATAACTTCCCCGACCACTGGATTGATAGACGTGGTTCTGTAGAATGACCATCCAGATCGCCCTATTTGAACCCTCTAGATTTTTATTTGTTGGGACACCCCAAATCCAAAGACATAACCAGCTTCTCTGGAAGATTTGCGACAGAAGATTATCCTAAAATGTCGACAAAAGAACACCGGAAACGGTTCAATGGCACAGTTGCTTTATCGCTGAGGAAATTAAGCGTTGGTTCAAGTTGACCTAGTCATAGGCGGAGGGTGAAATAAGGGGTCAGAAAAATGTTCAAAAAAATTGCGGATTTCAGCAAAGTGGTAAATGGAAAAACTGTTTATTTTGACGAGTTCTACTTGTGGTAAAATTTTATTAGCCAATCAGTAGGCTAATATTTTCTAATGACGATTTTGTGGGCGAGTAGTCAAGATGTCAATTGTATTTATACTGAATCACCCGAAGCTAGTGATAAAAAAAATCCAAATGGATACGTTCCTAAATCAGTGGAAGATGAGAAAGATGATTTGTCGACTTCGTCAAAACAATCGTTGCATCTATGAGGAAGAGCAGTTGAAACGTATATTGTCGAACAAGTGTGTTTTCACCGCCAAATTGGCGACTGAAGGTATGCACTCTTGGTGCGGTCGGCTGTATGGGGCGTAGTTTGGCCAGTAATTATTCAGATGGCGACGATTACGCCTCTAATGTCTGTATTACAAAATAATGTTTTGAAATAGGTACTTATTATCAAGGGGAGCAAGATATGGGTTTAAAAAATGTATCCAAAATAAACTCACAAGACTTGGATACAAAATTTGGTTATTTGATAAATTTTGTAGGGTACTAAGCCAACAAGAAACACCATTGGTTCTAAAATATCTGATGAAGTAAGGACTTTATTGAACCACCGTTGACGATGTGGAGAAAAAAATTGCCATACTGGAAGGGAGTCAATGCAGATAATGTGACATTGGCATCGTTTAGTAATAACAAAATTGACAGTAGTTTTTTTGGAGTTTACTCCTTCAGAATAGATTTTTAAAGCCCGGTATGATAAATTGATGGATAGTAAAACCCAGTGTTAACTCTTCGGGGTAGGCCCCCAAGGGGTTTCGCTTCAAAATGCTGATATGCTTTCAGTATTATAAGAGATGCGTTTATTTAACCCCTTTTCGTATTGTTATATTCAAAACAATCACACTTAAAGAGTAAACTCCAGTCGCGCGTAGGAGCTGACACGCACAATTACTTTTTTTTTCATACAGTACAATCTGTATTTACTGTTTACTAAATGATTACGGTCACTGATAATATACTACTGTTATATTCTTTTCCAAACGTTACAATTAATTGAATAATTATCTATTGACAAAGGCTTGTCAATCGCTGATAAAAAAATATAGACCACAAACTTATCCTTGCCATCTGGGTAAAAAAAATACTCTACATTTTTAAAGTAACAATTAACTTTTCAGAAGTATATGTACAACCTTGAAAACCATAATAGTAATGTTATTAATACAATAAATTTCCCCACGCCGACGACGCGACGCGGGTCAGTATTAGGGCGGAATAAATATTGAGGTTATTCATGATTAGTTTTGGAAAAAAATTATCAAATTTCTCTAACGGATTAGTAAAAACGTGGGCCATAAAAAGTGGCTAACATAATATTATGAAATTTGTGATATTGTGACATAGCAGCTTACATCATAGAAGATAAATAATTCGAGTTTTTGTAAACATCTTAGATTTGCACGTTTTATGGATAGAAAAAAAATATCGACTCTGGTCTTTGACGTCCCGTCCGGGACCTTGAACTGAGCAATTTGTTCATCGCAGATATGTTTTTTTTGTTGATATTGTTAAGATGACGTAGTCATTGAGTTTGAGAACTTTAAATATACTAGCTAAGAATCCGGATATAAAAAGACAATAGCATTATTATCTACCATCAAAGTAAAATAAAATAATGAGTGTCATAACTAATTTCTGCCACACCAACCAAACATTTGAGTTGTTTGTTTCTTCATAACAATTTTTTATTTGACTTATTTTGAATCACCTGGTATATTGTTGATCATCTCAGTCTTTTGAAGAAAAATATATTCTGAACACGGAAATTAATTCTAGTTGTACAATATTATACTTAATACTAAATAAATTTTCTTACCGTTTTCTGCAATAATTTCTGTGGGTACAGCCCCTCCGACGCTGGAATCAGTGAAGAAAGTTCCCACTTTCCGTCCAGACAAGATCGTCTTGATCGCCTTCTCTTGCATGCCGTTGCATATAACAACCGAAACTCCTCTATCCAAAGCCCAGGTGGCTGCATTAACTTTTGAATCCATTCCACCAGTGCCCACCTTGGATTTTTGCCCGAACTCGATAGTGTGTCTCAAATCCGACGTGAAAGTATGAAGGAACCGCGCGCCCTCCTCCCACGGTGGCTTATTATAAATTCCGTCCACATCAGACATGAGGATGAGCAAATCGGACTGCACTTCGGCGGCAAGCATAGCGGCTAAACTATCGTTATCCTTGATGCTGATCCCGCGTTTTCCAGCTTTGCCACCGATGGGTTCGTCGACCTGTGGGGGCGGCGAAACGGCATCGTTGGTGTTTATAATCGGGACGATGTTGAGACTGATGAGCTCCGACAGGGTGCTGAAGAGATTCTTGCGTGTTTCCTCGTTGTAAAAGTCCGGTTTCGTTACTAATACTTGGGCGATCTTAACGCCGTACTGAGCAAACATGGCGTCATAAAGGGACATCAATCCGGATTGGCCGACGGCGGCGGCAGCACGGGGTTCCAGCAACGTTGGGGCCTCCTGAAAGTGGAAGTTAGTTAGATTTTTTTAATTATCTACCACATTTCAAGAAGTAAGAGATTGCACAAACTTTGATATATTATGTGTCCTGATTTAATTATAGTACATTGGTAAGTCAAAACCTACTCGATCCGGATTAGTTAGGATCTGCTGTTTACCAATATTTTAAACCTTCTGGATCATCATCCTGTTCCTCCTCTTGAATATTGTTGTTATATTTTAGAAACCGAAAAGACAAAAAAACTATACAGTGACGAAAGATAGAAAAAGGAACAAAAAATTAAAAAAATCAAAGAATTAACAAAACTGAAATCAATCTAAGAAACTAAAAAGACGAAAAACAGAAATGAGAAGAAAGACACAAAATACCAAAAGATAGTAGAAGGGACTACTAAAGGGACTAAAGAAATCAAAAACTAACGGGAATAAAGAGATTAAAGATACTAATAAAAGAGACCGAAGTGACCAATGAGAGTAACGAGAGAAACTAAAGGGGCTAAATAGACTAAAGAGATCAAAGAGACTGAGAGAGACTTAATAGGCAGAAGTACCAAAAAGAGCCTAAAGAAACCAATGAGAGCAGAGAGTCCATCCAGACCAAATAGAGCAAAGTGACTAGAGAGACAAAACAGACAAAAATACATTATAATATAGGAAATGGAAAGCACCAAAAAATCAAAGAGCACAAGGCAACTAAAAAGCCACAAAAGAGACAAAAAGAACTAAAGAGATCAAGGAAGTCAAAGAAAAAAAAACACAAAAGACAAAATACACCAAATATACCAACAATTAACATAATATAACAAATAATCCAAAAAGAGAAAAACAAAAACGACGAAAGTGACCAATGAGACCAGAGAGACAAAAACAGCACAGTGACTTAAGGGGCCTCACGCGGCAAAGAAACTTAGGCGTTGTAAGGGTTTCGTTCTAGTCATACTACAACGTTATTATTTCAAATATCAACACGAATTTAAAAACACAAACAAATAAAGGTTAAATGCGTGTCGGACTGGAAATAAATTTTTAAAATCTATTTCGAAAGCAAAGTTATGTTGCTCCAAACTTGTCAAACTTTGAGAGTTAATATTGAAGTAAATAATTTAGATTATGAAATTTTACTTCCAAGGGGACATGCATTAGTCCTTTGGCTTTAATTTTATATAATACAAGTTGTACATAAAAAAATATTTCTATTAATTATTTGACTAGAGCGAACGTCCTGCAACGGATGCATCGCACTAATTTAACATCAAGAGTGTGGCGCTCTCTAGCACACTGTAGAGTAATAACGATACATTGCGTATTTTTGTATTCAGGATATTTCAGGCCCTACTGGAGAACTACATCTATAAAATAACGTAATTAAATGATATACATTTATTGAGACAATGATAATAATGTCTTTTATTTAACGATTCAAAACAATATTAACATCTAATCATGTTTTTACATTGCCAATAAACAATTTGACACGAACAGATTTCTTTGGTCACTTTTAAAGACTTTTGTTTTAATCGTAACTATTTTGAATGAACTGTACGAGTAAGGGACAATAAGGTACTATTAGACATATTTGAAGGGCTGGGTGCAAAAACCGGGCAGCTCCAGTTTATAACATATAAATTCGTTTCAGTTAAAATTGAGAACAATAGTGTATAATATTTTGTTAAAGACGCGCTCCTTGCTATTGGTTCATCACTTTACCACTCTTTTGAAGTTGTTTATTTCAATTAGAACGTCATTTAATCACATAATTACCTAATTAATTTAAATGTGGAGCTGCCTTGTTTTTGCATCGAGATTATGGAGCTGATCGATTTTTGCACCGAAGTCAAAAAAGTTTTTTTCAAAATAAAACTATTTTTAACAACATTATTTATTTAGAAATATCTAAACATCAACATAACATCAACACCTCGATCAACACATACTAAAAACTGTCACTTTCGAAAAAACTGTTTTTTTCTTTTAATCCGATCGGTACCAAACTTCATAGGATCACCCCCTGGGCTAATCTGAAGATTGCCTGATAATTTCATCAAAATCAAATCGGCCCAGCCCCCCGTTTTAGAGTCCATAGGGAACAGAAATTTCTCCATGACAATACCAATTATCAACAGTAATGTAATAAGTGCATAGTGACTTTCCGATAATCCTGGTTATAGGAATGCCTGACTACTGTTGCGATGGAAATTTGCACGACTGCGAAGCAGTCAATAATTGACTCAAATAAATAAAATAAAGAAATGTCATCGGTTGTCACTCATCAAATGACAGACATATGCAGTAGTCACTATAACACAAGTTGTTTTAAGGCAAACGATGATGTAACCAAAAATTTGCTTTAATTTAATTATTTCTGTTTATTATTCTTCAGTTCTTTTTTGGCTTTTTTAGCATCTAATATGCATTGAGGATCTTTTATTTCCATGTTTCGATGTTTACGACTGGCTATTAATTCTGGTAACATACAGTAGCTGTAACACTGCATCAGTTGTTTTTCCATATATGTTCTGACCAAAACTTGTCATCTTTAAAAAAATAGCTTTTCAAAAAAAAAGAGAACCGTCTTCAAAAAGTGAAAAATAATTGAATACATGTATTATTACATGTGCTACCTAATGATCTGGTTGAAGTCGGTGCCAAGCCAAAATTTTTTAGATTTTCATCCCCTTTGGTGTCTACACAGCCAAAATTGCATATTTGCGATTAGTTATGTGTACTTGGCCCTGAATTTGATAGTGCCAGTCGAGGTCCAGTTGTGGCTTGTATTAACTTCGCCATTTGTTTTCCAAAAAGTAACTTTTCTAGACTGAATGGCCGCTTCTGGTAGCATATCCCGAGCAGACCATGGACATTTAATCTCCAGAAGGCCTTCCTCGCCAATCAGTCCATCCGGAGATGCCGACAAGAAACAATATGTTTTGTCGATAAACATACCACAATTTTGAATTGCTTTACCAATTTTTCGTGACACCTCTTCTTTGGCAACATTTTCATGCTTTTGTCGTAATCTAAGCTTTGGGAAAATATATTTTTGGGATACAGCAAACGGTCAACTAGTCTTACAGCTGGTGTATGGACGACGCTTGCAAACTTTACCAAAATTAGAAACAGTTAGCCTTTTTCGTCTTTCCACATACCACGGCTCACAATCATTTTAATGTCTTGTTTCTGTTTCCAGTAATATGAGCTCTTCTTCTGAAATCTTCATTGTTCCAAAAAATATTTCCTTCCCCTTCTCGTATTCAAATCTGGTTTTTGGCACTGATCACCGTAGTCTTTGTCTTGCCCGAACTATTGTTTTCTTGCTTCCGGTTTTGCATTATTACGTTGGTTTTTCTTTTCCTGTCTCATTTTGTTTCTTAATTCAACAACTTTTGCATATTTTCCTGGGCTTTTTCCACCTGCCATAAATGTTTGTACTGTGTACCTGGGCCTTTTAGAATTATACGAAACTACTGCTGCGGAACACCTAGATTGGTATAAACGTCTTTGGGTATAGTTCACTCTTTTCTCTACGATAAATTTGGCAATTACAGAGTGCTTTGCAAGATAGTCTGTAGCCAAACGAAGTTGTTCAAATAATTATAAAAATTGTATACAACTAGCTGACCCGGCGAACTTTGTACCGCCTCAGAATCAATAAAAGTTGTGGCAACTTATAAGCTAAATTAATTTTATTTTTTTTTTTATATAAAAGGATAATGCATCAAAGATGGCGTTATATACGGATTCCATACAAAATGTATGAGAATTTTTTTTTCCTTAATTTTTCTGATGTTTTAATAGTTATCGCCATCGAAAAAAAGCAGTCAATCCAATCTCGTGATATCATAAAAAAAAATGTGTGGAGTCCACGCGAAACAGAAGTGAAACTTTGGACTTTACTCCTTAAAAATCGATTTTCATTTTTAAAGCCCGGTACGACAAATTTTGGTGGCCGGCGTTATTTGTTATTGTTGCCTTGTACCAGGGGGGCTTTGTTATTGTTGTTGCCCTGTACTTAGCTCCCCGCCCCCCGTAATTTTTTCGATATTTTAATAGTAATTCTGCAATTGCGGCGTAGACAAATACAACAAATTAAAGATCATAAAAATCGGTAAAGCCGCTCCTGAGTTATAAACCCAAAGAAGCCCCCTGAGCCCCTTGTCCATGTTTTATTAGTTATTTTGCTATTCGGGCGGAGACCAATCCAATATAACGAAGATCATAAAAATCGGTCTAGCTGTTCTTGTCCTGTACCAGGGGGGCTTTTCCGTTGCCCTGTACTTAGCTGCCCGCTCCCTGTAATTTTTCCGATGGATGTTTTAATAGTAATTCTGCTATTCGGGGCGTAGGCAAATCCAACAAATTAAATATCATAAAAATCGGTCGAGCCGCTCTTGAGTTATAAACCCAAGGGAGCCCCCTGAGGCACCTGTCCATGTTTTAATAGTTATTCTGCTATTCGGGGCGGGGACCAATCCAACAAATCAAAGATGATAAAAATCGGTCCAGCCGTTCTTGAGATATGAACCTAAGGTTCCTCCTGAGCCCCCTGACCATGTTTCAATAGTTATTCTGCTATTCGGAGCGGAGACAAATCCAACAAATCAAATATCATAAAAGCCCTTCTTGAGTTATAAACCTAAGCCCCCCCCCCTGGGCCTCCATGTCCATGTAAAAAATACTTTTTCGACCTATTCCCATACCTATCAAATAAACAAAAAAAAATTCATAAGAATCGGTCTACCCGAAAAATCGGTCCAGCCCAAGGGGCCTCCATGTCGATGTGAAAAATAGCTTACCACCTATTTTCATACCTGCCAAATATACAAAAAAATATTTCATAAAAATCGGTCGAGCCCGAAAATAGGTCCAGCCCAAGGGGCCCCCCTGGGCCCCCATGTCTATGTAAAAAATACTTTACCACCTATTCTCATACCTACCAAATATACAAAAAAAAAGACATAAAAATCAGTCGACCCGAAAAATCAGTCCAGCCCAAGGGGCCCCCCTGAGCCCCCATGTCGATGTGAAAAATAGCTTACCACCCATTTTCATACCTGCTAAATATACAAAAAAATCAACAACCTAATGACCCAAAAATTTCAATAAATTTAATTTCAGAAATTACATTTTGGTCTTTGTGGTTTCTGTGGGACCCAACATGAGAAAATGTGGATTATCTTGAAAATTAAAAATTATTGTTTTTAAGTAAGTGGTTAGTTGTAGAGAGGCCTTCAATACCTTTCAAATGAGGCATCACTCAACCCACAGTGCCATTAAAGATTTTGGGGCTAACAGCCCCCTCGCGAAGAGGGCGAAATGCCGGGAGTTGAAAGGAACCTGAAAAGATGTGCCTCTGGCAAACAAAAACGACCTGTCCGAGGATTTTTCAATCACAATAATCAATTCGGAGAAATCTGGACTGGGGAGTTTTAAATGGCACAGCCTGTATATAGATAAAGTCACTCGGTACACAGGTCAAAAATTTACGGGTCATACGAATAAATAAAAAATAAATAAAGTTACCTCTGGACGATAAACTTTATTGCAAAAATATCCTAAAGAAACACAATACTGAGATGTTCTTCAAATATACATGACTTGTAATATTTATGTCTTTTTGCAATCTAGAAATTTTCTTTTATTTTTTCGATTGCTTTGATCACGGCCCATCTTAATCTATGTTAATTTTCCTACAAAACATAATTATATAATATTAACTTTCATATAAATAATACTTATCTTCATCCGAGTTCTGTTCAATTCTGTTATAAATTTAGTGAATTATTTTATTATTTATTAGCATGCAGCAAAGTAATTAGACTTGTGATTCATTGAATATTTTGGATGACTCCTCTGTAATGATCCAAGATATTATATTTCTTCAATTTGCACATAACTACATTTAAAGTCACCTAAACTTTTATTCTGAAATTAAACCGAAGCATATTTGGGGAGCGTTTTATGTTCATATCTTGTAAAGAAACATAATACCGAAATGTTATTTACTGAAATAAGTGGAGAAATAAAAGTTGATGGAATATTATTATTATGGACTCAAAGTTAATGGCTCAATTTCGGTTTAGTTGTGCGCGACTTTCCACCAACAAAACTGTCTATTTAACGTTTATTTTAATTATTTCATGAATTAATTCATCGACGGTGCTAAAAATAAATGTAGAGAAGCCGCTATTGGTATTTTCGCTTACAGGCTCTGGTTATTAAAATTTGCGCGCCTCAACCCACGCGATCGTTATATTGTGTAAAAGTGGAAAAGGATGAACAGGCTATTTTATAGTTAGTCTATTTGTCTGGACGAGCAGGACTCGCCCCCAGTGACTTGAAGAGTGGAAGCAATAACGTATCGCAGGAAAAACTACGAAACTAATGGACTAGGAAAGAAACTTTACGACTATCGAGTCGGAATGAGAAATATAAAAAATGAATGAATCATTTAGTTGCAGCCAGGATTACACTTCAAATGATTTGAGACCTTCTGCCCAATTGGTTGTGGCAGTATCTCTAATACAACGTCTGGGATAGTTATTTCTGCTTCGTTATCTATAGACTTTTTACAATAAATTTATTTCAGTTTATATTGCTGCCGTTAATCCTTTATAATTAAATAAATACCTACCTATACTAATTTTGTCTGTTATAAAAAATACAGTGGGGTCAACAGTGTTTTTTTTAATAATAGCAGTTTTTCTTCTCTTAAGGATTTACAAAAATTTCAGCCACCTGATTCGGATGTTCTTTCTATTTATGTACTATAATAATATAATGTTGCAAGAAAATATGTACAGAGAGCAGTAGAAACACCCAAGAACACAAAGATCTATTGATGTTTTCAATTTATTTTTTTAAATTTTATGATTTCCTTCACTTCTTTCGTGTTTCTTAGCCAGCCCCCACTCCCCCCCCCCACCGTCTGCGCTAGTCTTCCTTCTAGTCTTCTCTTCCAGGTCGCTCATGTATGTATCCACCAATAGACGAGGACATCCTTGACTTACCCCCTTCGTCGTCCTGAATCTTTCGCTCAGTCTTTCGTCTTTCTTTACTTTTACTCTGTTTTCGCTTTATAGGTATATTTCCTCATTTTCTTTTTCACCAGGTGTTCGTTTATTCCTTTCTCTCTCGGATGCTCCCATAATACTTTTCTATCTACCCTGTCGAAAACCGGTTATCTTCCCCCTTCTTCGTAATTTGTCAATGGTGGTCTCTATTTTCTGAAGCCGTGCTCAGCAATCTTTCCCTTTTCTCTTTTTTGTGTATCGGAAACACTAGCCCTATCCTCCATTGAGCTGGGAATCGATCGCCTTGCCAGAAATCGTTGACTGCTTCCTCATTGTCTCTTATTATTTCATCTGTTGCATACTTCATATGCTTCGTTTTGTAGTTCATCTTCTCTCGCCGCTTTTCCTTTTTTCACTCTTCCTGTTACTCCCTTAATCATTTGCTTCGTAATTCTTGATTTGCGCCCGGTATTTCTCTCTTGATCCTTTCCCTTCTCTTTTCTTGCTAGTCTTTTCGTGTTTTTTTTTATCCCTTGTTCCACCCAGATTGTTTTTGTGATTATTTCTTTCTCATCTTTTGTTTTTTTTATTTCTTCTCCAATGATTTATATTTGTATTTAAACTTTGCTTTTCTATTTTTAGATTCCTCTCTGTTATTGCCTTTCCTCTTTATTTTCTTTCCTTGCTCCTGTAATGTAGTCTCTCGGCAGTTTCGCTTCTATCGTCTTTCATTCTTTTTTATCTACCCACGTTTCTACCAGTTCAATTATATCGAATTCCACTGTATCCCACTATAGCAATCTTTTTCTTGCTGCTGCTTTTCCGTTCCTTCATCTTTTTCTTTCTCGTTTTTTTTCTTTTTCCTTGAAAAATTTTACAGTCGCATGGTGTCGTCATTCCATCTCCGCCAATTTCTCTCTACCTGAAGTTTTCTATAGCCTTATTCTTACCGTCTTTTCACTGTTTGCTATCGCTCTTATCCTTTTCTGTATTTCTCTTTCTTTTCTTGTTAAATCATTGTTTATGAAGATTTTTGGTTCTACCCTATTTCTCAGTTTTATTTCTTTCTCATGACGTTTTGCTTCTGTTCACATGTCTCTATTTTTCCTACTCACATGTCTTTTGTCTTTATAGGAGAGGCCATTGTTATCTTCACTTCTGTTTTCAACTCCTCTTCAACCAACTTCTCGACCTTTTTGCTCATGCTTTGTCCCGTCCCTTTTTGTCTTCATTTCTAGGAAACCTTTCTCTTCTCTTCATCTTCTCTCTATTTCTTCCAGCACCTTCTTCACTTGGTTTATTTCTCTCTTCAGTTCTTGCATATCTTCCATGAGCTGTCTGTTGTTCCTTAGCTCTCCCATTTCTTTCCTGATTTGATGTGCATCTTATTTTACTTGTTTTATATCATTCATCATTTTCTCCATCATCTTTTCCATTCCCCCCCCCCATTTCTCCTACCTTTCTTTTCCGGTTCTTTTCCCTTCTGTGCTCTTTTCTTCTCTTTCTACATTTTATTTACTTTATTTTGGTCAATTTTCTGCTCGTCACTTCTTTCCACGTGTTCTCGTGTCGGTCGGTAATATAGGAACCAGCATGTACTTCTAATGTGACAACAAATAAAATTTTATAATTGAACAGCGTACTTCAAATACATTGTTGAATATAAAAAAATATATCCTTTTTTGACCGTTTCTTGACCTTGACATTCATGTCACAGCTTATCTACTAAAGAAATGTGTCATTTTATTTTTTTTTTGTTAAAATCAAACAATAAATTTGAAAGATATATCTCTGTCCATTTTTTGGAACACCTGTATATAAAAATATATGTTTCTTTGTTTGTCCCGTATGCGTGAATATCTGATTGCCATGAAGTTCTAGTGAGTTGTTACACGCACCTGCGAATGTTTCTGAATTAGTTCAACAAGTTTTATAACAGGGGGCGCGCGAGTTCGTAGGTAAATTAGTGAGAGTTAGTATATTTTCGGAATGAGAGCGAACTCTAGAACTGAATTGAATTACTGAATACAAACAGCGACACTTCAGTTCGTGTGTGAGAGACAATCGCTACAAGGGTCTGGACTAGTCCATGCTCCTGAGATGGACCATGTCCGCACCAGATGGAAAAACAAAAAAAAATTGTATGTATATCCAAAAGCACAAACATTTTCTTCCGTTGAATAAATTGTTGTTATGTGAACATTTTTATTTGCAATTCAATAGACTTAATGTAACAATGAAATACATAATAAAATAGTACAACAACGATTCAATAAAATGAGTGAAGTGCAATTCCCATACATTTGAACATTTTATTTCCTGGAGTGCCATCATTATACTCAACTAGAAGAATTTACTCTTTTACTTAACACAATTTTATATCACAGATTGTTTAACTAGAAAACTAGGATCATTCATGAAGGTTTGTCTATTTCGTCGACAACAAATCTAAACTTTGCAAAGCTGGTTTCGGCAGGTATGGAGGAAATTAAATTTGCTACTGCTCCACGTTTTCTATTTATTTTTCAAGTTAGATACCGTAGCTTACCAACTTCTGCAGTCGGTAATAAGAAACTATCAAACATGAGACCAGATTAGAGAAACTTCTAGTATACGAATGCGAATCTGTAGGTTGTGAAGATATCACACACATATTTTAACAAGTCAATTGCAAATAAATTGGATTTCCTGTTTTTAAAAAACAACTATTACAGCACACGTGCACGTTTTTAAGGAAAATTCTATTGGTAGATGTTCTCATATTTTTTGAATTCCTTTATTTGGATACCCTGAGACCGACTGTTTTAAGACAATGATGTTAAAATTAGCACAAGCTAATTAAGGCGTCTGAGAGACAGTTGTATACAACAATCGATTATGTAAAGTTGCCTAACTAGAGTTTGTCACGCTCCAGTTAGGTTAAAATTATTATTTAATCGTGGCCAAGGAATGTCTGCCAGGATAATGTTTTGGACAATGTCAAAACGTTCCAATGGTCACATATTTTGTGAATTAATTTCTTAAACCTTCCCAGAATGCCACTATCAAATGAAGTCCCTTGTACAGGAGACTCGGTGCTTGTATTCTTATTATGTATTGAGAAGGCGGAATAAATTGTTAATTTGAGAGCCGCCTGTTATTATTATTTTCATCGAGTCTAAATTCTTTTACACGTTAAAAAACTGACTACGTCCCTCGTTCTAATATTTTACGTTAACGGCATTCGGCGGTTTTTTCAGTAATCTTGTTAGTTCCCATCTGCACCGTAATTTGTTTAGTCCTCTGATTTGAAATGTTTGTTTTTCTGACACAATTTGTCTTTCCCCTGAAGCACTTTGGTTTTAGAAAACGTTTCAGTTTTAAACAGGAACCTCTATCATCTTTGCTTTCAGTATACATTATGCTTCAAATAGATTACACGAATAGGTCAGCAACATTTTAGAAATTCCTAATGAAAATTCTGCAATATAAAGTGTGGGCATTTTACTCCATATTATCTCCATTTTTTTTCTTTTCAATTCTCATTCGGTATTCTACAGGTGGGATCTCGACAATATTCGACATTCAGGAACGAGCGACACGCTCAAAAGACAGAAAATGGAAAATCCTCACGGAGCTATTGTAAAACAATTCCGGAGAACAATAAAAACCCCCGGCTAAAAAAGAGCGAAGAAATCACGTGCTTCCAATCGATAGTCGTAACGTATTCTCTGGGGTGGTTAAGGGACATCTATCCACTCGGAAATGAATTTGACATTGGCTGATGCAAAACTTAAAGTGTATCTTTAGAGCAACATGACGTATTGTGAAGACCCGATAGTTATTGTAATTTATTAATTGGGAATTTCTGAACCGTTCCTTCTTCTGTTACTATTTCATTTTTAATATATTTTTTTCCTTATAATTTACGATTATTTTCAACAACTTTTTTAATTGACGACAGTTTAAAACTTTCTCTCTGCCATTTAACCTGTACAATATTTTTTTATTTAACTCCCTGTAGTTATACCACAAAATTTCAAAATATGGAAACACGTTCTTTTCTTTTTAATAAAGCTTACAAGCGCCCACAAATCGCTCTTGAAACTTGATTGTACTTACCTCTCTCGTGTGATCCGTAGGCGATAACGTTTCCCTCATTGACAACGACATGAGCAATTCCTGGGTCAATTTCTGCTTTCCGAACGCCACAGCACCGCTTGTCACCATAATGCACTCCCTGCCCTCATTCTGACATTCTGCAACCTGCAATAAAAGACCACAGACTGAATGTGACGTCTCAATTAGAAAACGATCAGGCGCTGTCTGACTTTTCCAGCGAAACTGAAAAACTGCTGTACCTACTGTACGAGTCTTGTTACGACAAGTTTACCGTGGCTTTTACGTGTTGATGAAAAAGTTTGTCAATGGAAAGCGGAATGGTGAGATTATACGAAAGAGTCAAGATATTTATCCGACCACGAAGTTTGGCAGTATTTTAAACATTATTAAATATTTTCAGTGATGCAAACTATAATTTTATGGCAGTGAGGTTTCAAGAGACCAGTTAATTAAGCCACTCGAAACCCCACTAGGTTTTGCATTTTTATAGTGGGTCGCAACAATTTAGTTTTTACAAAAGTTATACAAAATTGTATATATTACATATTTATATTTTTAGAGATATAGACGCAACTCTAAAATCACCCTGTTATAATTGGGTATCTAAAAAAACAAGACAGATGACATTTATTTTTATAAATACATTTTCTACCTAAAAGGATCGAAGACAAAGACGGTATCGTATCTCAATAATGGAAGCTTTTAGAATGACTGGACACACTTCGTTTTTTACCCGGATTATGTTTGTACGTTTTGGATAACAATAGATAATAAATCAATTTAGTATTTTATTTACGCATTTTCAAAATACTAGTCTCAAAGTAATTAGTTCGTTTGAAATCGTCTTAATGTTTACTGAAAAATAATTAGAGTGACAATCTGAATAATAATAATTTAGTCCGAAAATATACAGGGTGATTCTAACATTGGCTGAAAACGAAACTTCAAAAAGGTTCATCAAGACTACGTGTGAAAATTAAATGTCAAATAAAGTGTGCACGACAGACTTGTAATATTTGTTTCATCGACAATTTTAGGAATCATGATGTTTATATACTTCCTACTGTATCTCTTTTGAGTGTTCCGCATGCCAACCAATGAGTGATAAAGGATCGTGAAGCAAACATTCTTTTTGTAGCTTTAAGTTATTGAAATCTGCATTATTTTTTCACTAACTTATCAGATTCGAACCCATAGTGGCTCTAGGTCCTGTAGTGTCAATAGGAAAACTAAAAATAATCCTACAATGTATATTTTACATGAGTTGATTAATATTATGAATTAATAAATATTCATTTGCCCTACGGGCTTCCCGATTCCTATCATTACGTAACATAACCCATAACATAATTTATGTATTATTATTTCAAACAACGAATCTTCATTTCTTCTCCCCTCCGCTCTCCTCTTCTGCCTTCCCCCTCCTCTTCTATGCCTCCTTCATCTATTTTATTTCCCGCCCCCATTCAGTATTTCCCCTTTTTCCTTTCTCTCTCGTTATCTCATCTCACTACACTCATTCCACATAATATGTTCAATCGTCTCTTCATTTTCTTTCACTCTTCCTCTCCCAATACTTCGGTATTTCCTCAATCATACATCTCTCCTAATTCCAGTTGAACCTGAACTCTCTAATTCTTTCCTTTCATTCATCGTGGGTACTGTTACATTTTGATTTTGCCGCGCATTCACCGTCGAAGATTCAGGAACGAATCAGCATTTAGAGATAACCGGCACGCACAAAAAAGCACGAATAATTTCTTGCATACCACGCGACGAACTTAACGAAGTAACATCTCCGTGGTAATTTTGTCCTAAACCAGGAGTAAGATTTGGGAAACATCGTCAAGTACGGAATAAAGGATTGACATGTCCAGTTAATTTTTTAATTAAATCGCATTAAGATAAGATAAACTACTTTATTGCGTGCAGACATTGACTATTCTCTCTCAATCAAATAGGCAGATTCCACCAGCATTCACCGTAGGATTGTTTCTTGTTTCACTTTCATTTGAAATAGTTGTTGAGTATTTTCCACACGTGACTTTCCTGGACTGACGTAATCCACACGCGGACTCAGAAAATCCATAAGATTGTCTTCCAGGATCCCAGGAAAGGTATTTTTAAGGACACGTCAGCTCCAAAGTCAGCAGAAAACCGTTGAAACGGCTCAGAAGATAAGTAGTAGTTATTTTTTTTTTGTTAGACATTTCATCTAGTGCTTTTTATTATCGCGTCAGTTAAATTGTAAATCTTCATTAATCATTTAAATGTAATTTAACCTTTATTTAACTAACTTGTAACTTGTCAATTTAATTTCAATCATCACAACTTTATTTTAATATTGTTTAATTGTAAGAATTTTTTTGTTTATTTATTTATAAACCAGAATAATGTTCTTAAATCCAGGTGGAGCAAATTTAAATTAAAATTTAAATATATCTAACAATAAGTCGAACTACAGAATTTTGAAATTTAAATATATCTAAGTCGAACTCCACAAACTTTAATAAGCGTAAAATTACAAATGGAACATGTTTCGGCAGAACACTACTACCATCATCAGCCCTTATATAATTTTTAAAATTCTCAAAAAATCAAGTAGGTAAATGCAGGAAAATGTTTCCAAGACGATTTCCGGAAAAACAATTTACACATATAAATGAAACTGACAATACCATTTGACTTGTTTGATTTACCCACTTGATTTTTTGACTTGTTTTTGTTTGTCATAAATAATCCAATTAATTTTTTTCTCAAAACTTTCATTATCTAAGATAACAAAATTTTTATACTGTCGTTTAGACAATTAAAAGGGCTATCTGAATCAAGAAAAAAAATAGGGGGTTTCTATTTAAAAAAAATATCGATGAGGTCATCACTCGAAAACAAATGACTGCTTGAAATTTAATTTGGGATCAAAATATTCATTTGTATAAGCCAAAATTGACCCGTCCAAAAATTTTTTAGAAAAAAATTTTGCTTAATTTTTTATGAATTTATTCCATACTTTTGCTGCTCACTTATTAGTCACATTACAAAATCTGCTGTTTTATCAAATGGCTAGCCACTTGATAAAACCCGGCCACATTCTAGAATCGTGGTTCATTTTTCATTATTTTACAATTCGACTGGTGTTTTCAGCCATTTTATAAACTGGCCGATCAAGTAAGAGCCACATTCCCAAATACCAATATTTTATAATCCGGCTATAGTGTTTTCAGCCAGTTTATAAACTGGCCATTCAAGTATCTAAGAGCCAAATTCTCAAGGAGCAATATTTTGACATTCGAATGGTATGAAATAAGCTAAGTTATTCATGATGTTTTGTTATATAAAAACTATATAAAATTATCCATTTATTACCCATCATGTATGTTTGAGACTATAAATTTATTGCAGCACGGTCCACTGTATTGACCTATGCTGTTGCTTTTCAAATTATTCTTGAAACGGAGACATCTTTTCCACACTTACTTTTTGCTTTTTTTTTTAATGCACAGTTGACATCTATGAGAAACCTGCATGACGGCGCGTATCGATCACAGTTCTTTCTCTTAAATCGTCTATTGTTCTTGGACGCGTAATATAGGCTAGATCTTCTAAGAATCCCCAAAAGAAAAAATCGAGTGGTGACAATTCCGGTGACCTGGCTGGCCACCAAATTGGACCAATCCATTCTTCTCCAAACATTTCGTATTCTGTATTAATTCGGGCATTGTGAGGTGTAGCCCATCTTGTTGAAAATATACTGCTCTATATTGTGCTAGTGGTAGATTTTCTAAAAAATCCTCCACAATTTCGGTTAAAATGCGATGGGCATTAAGTTTGCCTTCAATAAAGAAAGGACCAACTAGCCTGTTCCCTAAAATCCCACACCACACATTAACACTAAACCGCCTCAGAAAGTTCGTTGCAACTGTGATATGAGGATTTTCCCGAGCAAGTACATTCATCTGACCACAATATTTTTCTGTACAGAATTGGATCTAATTGTATCCAAATAAAACTCGCAAAATAGTAATCTTCTTGCGGGGTGGCCTTCTTTTATTATGGCATGCACCTTTTGTGGAACATAAGGTTTCATTTTTTTTTTTTTAGTTCCCTAATTGAAGTGTCAGGATTTTCTTCAATACTTAACAGTACTTGTAGTGTTAAATCTTCATTACGAATTATTCGATGGGGCACTTTTATTTTCCTGTATAAATTTTCTTAAATTTCTCTCCATTCGCGACAACTTTTGGCGAGTTGGGACTTGCCTTGCTGGATAACGATGTCTGTTAAATGATCAAAATTATTCATTTTGAAGAAAGTGTTAACTTTTAGTAAGATTTTCACATTATAATAACGGCATTGTCTTATTTGACACCACAGACAACTAGATTTTATAAACTGTTATACCTTTTTTTTTTTAACTTTTACAATTTTTTTAAACAATAATTTTAAGCAAAAGTAATGTATATTAGCCATGAGTGTATGAAGAAAAATAAGGTATAATAAAATATACTATGACATTTACACAAAATCTAAAATCGTCAGATGATTTAAAAGCCATTTAATCTAATTTTTTTATTTTTAAAATCAACCTGTAAATAAAAATTCTACAGCGTCTGCCGTTTTTTAAAAATCACCCTGTGTACCACCATAACCGTGTTTCAAAAATAAGTGCAATAACTGAAACCAGTGGTAGAACTCATCAGAACCAATAACTTTTCTATATTATACGACTTTTCAGAAAACTCACATTTAGCATTTTTCCTCCCTAGAAATTCAAGAGGGAAATGGATATTTATTCTAATTTGAGCTACTGAGAATCAATTGTTTTTGTCCCTAAAAGTCGGCGAACTTTTCAACTTTCTATTTTTTTTTGCAGACTCCCGTTCAGTTACCTGCTGATAAACTCAAAAAATTATTATCGAAATCAGTTTATCGAGACAACTCACACGGGCGGCGGTAATTTGTTGTTTTTGTATTTTACTTTCGTTTTTAAAGTAATTAATCATAAAAGATCCCCGCTTTTCATAACAGTGAATACAGATTGTATTAATTCACGGAAAAGGTCGAGGAAATTCCGCCGAAGCACAAAGACTTCCCAAATCGCCGTGTGCCTAATTTGCGTTAATGTTGTGCATTGTGTTAGTGTTTTGCAAAGGTTAGCAAATCAGCTTGGAGTATTGCATTAGATTATTTTGAATTTTAAAAAACAACAATCCCTATCACGTACAGAAGATACAATTTTTACAGCCTGGGGATTTACCTCGAAGGCGCCAGTTTTTTGAAATGAAAATAAACCAGCGGCCAAATTTTCTATCTCTTCTTTTATCAACTGACGAGGCGGGTTTCAACTTGCAGTTAAGTTTTCTATTTTTCGTTTATTTACGGCGGGCGGTTTACATTAATGTTTTGCTATTTTTTTGTTGTGCGTGATCATCAGACCAGCCGTTCAGTGGCGGGTAACTAAATTAACGCTCCACTAATTTTAACTTCATAACTACGGGGTTTAGGGCAAAAATTTATTAAAAAAAGTTGTTGACAATGAGTTCTATTACCGATGAAATTTATTGCACTTAATTCTGAAACGCCCTGTATGAATGAATATGTATGACAACGATTGATCTGGTGCACACAAAATTGCAAAAACTCGAGGTCTCATAGATTTTATGAAATTAATTATTTTTCCATCATTCGACTTGTTTTTGTTTGTGGATGTTTTAACTAAACAAATATAGATTTAACAGCTGTAGGTAGTACATACAAATCTGTAATTCAGTAAAAACAAGTGTTGTATTTTTTGTCCTGTTTCACAATAATGTTTTAAACCACAAATAAAAAACATTTCAATACTTCTTGCTTTTAATCAAATTCCTACCGCTAGCAGTTGCTGAACTCTAATCAACGTTCAAAAAGTCCACTGCTCAATGATGCATAAATGTAATTCTAAGAGGCAAATCTGAATATTCAGTCGTTATAATTTGAAATGAAATCCTTTAACTACTTATTCGTGAAATCAAAACCCTGTTGGAATAACAAAAAAGTTTGTTATAAAAGCGTAGGTATTTCATAATTAGCATTAAGCGTCTCCTAATTTTTTGCAAATTCGCTCATCCAGAATTTTCATTAAACTCTTTGATGTTTTCATCCCTGCTTCTTATAATATTAGCAATATTGACTAAGCCTTGAGCTTGAAAAAATTCCACACTGAAGACGCCGAAAATAATCGGTTGCCTGAAGCTTGCTCAATATGACATCCTGGCAGTAAAGGCTGAATTCGTTAATTTTAATTTATTCGGTTATGTCAGAATTTAAAAGAGTAATTAGTTTTGGGTGCTTTGCATTTTAGGGTTCTGCATGCTTTGTTTGCAGACCCAAGCAGTCTTTGCAAGTGCAAAAAATTCCTGATAGTTACAAATTGCAATCTTATTAAATTAATACAACAAATACACCGTGTAATAGAAAAACAAATGACCTAGTTAATGATAAGATCGACATATTTATCACCATTGATGTTTCACTGTGTCAAGTGCTCTTTGAAGCAATGCTCCATTGTTGATAACTAAAACATAATACGGATCCACAATAATTATTGTCTGTGTTAGCTTAGGTTTACTAACAAATCACGGTGACAACCGCGACATTATCTCAATTAATTAATTAAACTGATTGATTACAATATCAGTAGATCAATTATTTCATTGTTTACAAGCTTGTCTCAAAGTTTTTTAACTGTCCCGGATAATTAGATCGATTTTTTCTCTAAAGCGCATATGTACCCCTGATCTTACAAATTTAATCATTTTATACACTTTCAGACTTTGAGACACTTCTCGTGTTCATGCATGTATTTGTAAATAATCTAATCTTATCAAACACACCGTAAAAAGTACACGTGCTCACAAGCACCGCAATACACGTGTCACTTTGATTTATCGAAAATGGATTAAAGGCATCAACGACCATAATAATATTATCCGAAATTACAGTGTGTGCAACTGCGGCCTTTATATTCGTGGAACTCGAATCAGGCTGAGCTTTACTGAAAAATGTGCAATGCTAGATACGTGATTTTTCTGTTATTTATGTGCAGAAATCGCACGTCAGCTTTATCGCGTAAATTCGCCTTTTTTAAGCATAAATAGAATTATTTTGTACAAAGCTGGTAATGCAAATTTCTGTTATTACGAAATTTGGATAGGGTGACTGATAAACACCTTAGACACTGTTTCTCGTTATTTTAACCCCAAGTTCTTTAAAATTGGTAGATTTTATATTTTTTCTGTCAATTTAGACAGAGAATTTAATTTTTTCAAATTGCACTGTATATATTTTTTAGTGATTCTGAATACAAAGCACGTTTGAACTATAGTCATACGTTAAGAAGTAATAAATAATTTAAATTAATATATATTTTTTTAAATCAAGTTAGTGAAATGACCAAGTAAGCCATGAACATTTGTCAATGTTGGATCACACACCAGAAGTGAAACTTCTTAAGCTAAATACATATAAAATTTAATGTTTTTTAAGTTGAATACGTTTTCATATCAAAAGAAGAAGTGGATAAGTAAAAAATAATATTTACAAGTCGATGTATTTTTTTCTCTATCTCTTGTTGTTTTATCTGCTGTTTTTTTTCTCGATTATATTTGTTTTTGATGGACCACGTCTTTGAATATTATCTTCTGATAATGTGTCGTCTGTTAAACTTAGTCTCTGCTGTTGCTACTTATAATGAATTATTCGATTAACTCGATAAATTAATTTACCTCACTCCCATAATAAGTACTGTGTTAAAAAGTTCACGTAGGCGACGGAACCCGCCTTGGATATCCGTAGAGAGTGCCACAAATTTCGTCACGCATTCGCCGGCTCACAGTTCAACCCTGAGCCCCCGCGTCACTAAAATTCACTTTAAAAAATAATTTTTTTCTCATTATTTTTTTAATGTTTTCTACCTGCATTACAACTATAAATGCGTGGATTTGTTATAAAGTTATTTTAGCCCAACATCCTCGAATATACTGTGTGACATATAAAACGCATCAACCTGTATGGACGAAATAAAAACGATTAAATGAATGGTCAAAGAACTTGAAGAGTGCGTAATATGCTTGAAGAGGTCGAATTGTTCCAAACTCGTTCAAATCGGGTTGAAGATAGATTAGATTATTGTGCCTATTGTTGAAATGAAATCACGACATATTAGAGTTTTCAAATTATAATGAAAGTGCTTCAGTCCTAGATATGTTTTATTCTTTTTAGATTACTTCTCTTTATTTATTTCTTTTCTTATTTATTTATTTAATATTTCAAAAAATCTTCTCGATAAGAATGAATAGAAAATAAATACAGTGCAATTTAAATAAAGTTGGCCGCCACCTGTCAAAAATGAAATGTAATTTTTTTTTAAGACAGAAAGTGATGAAGTGGTTCTAAACCGACCTCATTTGATGTAAAACTCGTTCAAATCGGGTTGAAGATAGATTAGATTATTGTGCTTACTGTTGAAATGAAATCACGACATATTACAGTTTTCAAATTATGATGAGAGTGCTTCAGTCCTAGAAATGTTTTATTCTTTTTGGATTACTTCTCTTTATTTATTTCTTTTCTTATTTATTTATTTCATGTTTCAAAAAATCTTCTCGATAAGAATGAATAGAAAATAAATACAGTGCAATTTGAATAAAGTTGGCTGCCACCTGAAATATCATATTTTTTTTTAAGGCAGAAAGTGATGAAGTGTTTCTAAACCGACCTCATTTGATGTAAAACTCGTTCAAATCGGATTGAAGATAATTAGATTATTGTGCCTATTGTTGAAATGAAATCACGACATATTAGTTTTCAAATTATGATGAGAGTGCTTCAGTCCTAGATATCGACGGCCTCAACGCAGGACCTCGTAAGTGCAACTTTTATTTTTTTTTACATGACACGAAAAAAACGCTCGAGGTAAAATTTAGGAGGTTCTCTGTTTCTGTAATATAGACATAAATTATTCGATTTATCGAGTCTAAACCTCTGCCAACAAATGGAAAGAACAATTATTGACAGGAATCTGGAAAAAAAATCCATAAAGATTTACACTTACGAGGTCCTGCGTTGAGGCCGTCGATATGTTTTATTCTTTTTAGATTAATTCTCTTTTTTATTTCTTTTTTTATTTATTTATTTCATATTTCAAAAAATCTTCTCGATAAGAATGAATAGAAAATAAATACAGTGCAATTTGAATAAAGTTGGCTGCCACCTGTCAAAAATGAAATGTCATATTTTTTTTAAGACAGAAAGTGATGAAGTGTTTCTAAACAGACCTCATTTGATGTAAAACTCGTTCAAATCGGGTTGAAGATAGATTAGATTATTCTGCCTATTGTTGAAATGAAATCACGACATATTACAGTTTTCAAATTATGATGAGAGTGCTTCAGTCCTAGATATGTTTTATTCTTTTTAGATTAATTCTCTTTATTTATTTCTTTTCTTATTTGTTTATTTCATATTGCAAAAAATTTTCTCGATAAGAATGAATAGAAAATAAATACGGTGCAATTTGAATAAAGTTGGCTGCCACCTGTCAAAAATGAAATGTCATTTTTTTTTAAGGCAGAAAGTGATGAAGTGTTTGTAAACCGACCTCATTTGATGTAAAACTCGTTCAAATCGGGTTGAAGATAATTAGATTATTGTGCCTATTGTTGAAATGAAATCACGACATATTACAGTTTTCAAATTATGATGAGAGTGCTTCAGTCCTAGATATGTTTTATTCTTTTTAGATTACTTCTCTTTATTTATTTCTTTTCTTATTTATTTATTTCATATTTCAAAAAATCTTCTCGATAAGAATGAATAGAAAATAAATACAGTGCAATTTGAATAAAGTTGGCTGCCACCTGTCAAAAATGAAATGTCATTTTTTTTAAGACAGAAAGTGATGAAGTGGTTCTAAACAAACTTCATTTGATGTAAAACTCGTTCAAATCGGGTTGAAGATAATTAGATTATTGTGCCTATTGTTGAAATGAAATCACGACATATTACAGTTTTCAAATTATGATGAAAATGCTTCAGTCCTAGATATGTTTTATTCTTTTTAGATTACTTCTCTTTATTTATTTCTTTTCTTATTTATTTATTTCATATTTCAAAAAGTCTTCTCGATAAGAATGAATAGAAAATAAATACAGTGCAATTTGAATAAAGTTGGCTGCCACCTGTCAAAAATGAAATGTAATTTTTTTTAAGGCAGAAAGTGATGAAGTGTTTCTAAACCGACCTCATTTGATGCAAAACTCGTTCAAATCGGGTTGAAGATAGATTAGATTATTCTGCCTATTGTTGAAATGAAATCACGACATATTACAGTTTTCAAATTATGATGAGAGTGCTTCAGTCCTAGATATGTTTTATTCTTTTTAGATTACTTCTCTTTATTTATTTCTTTCCTTATTTATTTATTTCATATTTCAAAAAATCTTCTCGATAAGAATGAATAGAAAATAAATACAGTGCAATTTCAGTAAAGTTGGCTGCCACCTGTCAAAAATGAAATGTCATATATTTTTTTTAAGGCAGAAAGTGATGAAGTGGTTCTAAACCGACCTCATTTGATGTAAAACTCGTTCAAATCGGGTTGAAGATACATTAGATTATTGTGCCTATTGTTGAAATGAAATCACGAGATATTACAGTTTTCAAATTATGATGAGAGTGCTTCAGTCCTAGATATGTTTTATTCTTTTTAGATTACTTCTCTTTATTTATTTCTTTCCTTATTTATTTATTTCATATTTCAAAAAATCTTCTCGATAAGAATGAATAGAAAATAAATACAGTGCAATTTGAATAAAGTTGGCTGCCACCTGTCAAAAATGAAATGTCATATATTTTTTTTAAGGCAGAAAGTGATGAAGTGGTTCTAAACCGACCTCATTTGATGTAAAACTCGTTCAAATCGGGTTGAAGATACATTAGATTATTGTGCCTATTGTTGAAATGAAATCACGAGATATTACAGTTTTCAAATTATGATGAGAGTGCTTCAGTCCTAGATATGTTTTATTCTTTTTAGATTACTTCTCTTTATTTATTTCTTTCCTTATTTATTTATTTCATATTTCAAAAAATCTTCTCGATAAGAATGAATAGAAAATAAATACAGTGCAATTTGAATAAAGTTGGCTGCCACTTGTCAAAAATGAAATGTAATTTTTTTTAAGGCAGAAAGTGATGAAGTGGTTCTAAACCGACCTCATTTGATGTAAAAGTCGTTCAAATCGGGTTGAAGATAGATTAGATTATTGTGCCTATTGTTGAAATGAGATCACGAGATATTACAGTTTTCAAATTATGATGAGAGTGCTTCAGTCCTAGATATGTTTTATTCTTTTTAGATTACTTCTCTTTATTTATTTCTTTCCTTATTTATTTATTTCATATTTCAAAAAATCTTCTCGATAAGAATGAATAGAAAATAAATACAGTGCAATTTGAATAAAGTTGGCTGCCACCTGTCAAAAATGAAATGTAATTTTTTTTTTAAGCAGAAAGTGATGAAGTGTTTCTAAACCGACCTCATTTGATGCAAAACTCGTTCAAATCGGGTTGAAGATAGATTAGATTATTGTGCCTATTGTTGAAATGAAATCACGACATATTACAGTTCTCAAATTATGATGAGAGTGTTTCAGTCCTAGATATGTTTTATTCTTTTTAGATTACTTTTCTTTATTTATTTCTTTTCTTATTTATTTATTTCATATTTCAAAAAATCTTCTCGATAAGAATGAACAGAAAATAAATACAGTGCAATTTGAATTAAGCTGGCCGTCACCTGTCAAAAATGAAATGTAATTTTTTTTAAGGCAGAAAGTGATGAAGTGGTTCTAAACCGACCTCATTTGATGTAAAACTCGTTCAAATCGGGTTGAAGATAGATTAGATTATTGTGCCTATTGTTGAAATGAAATCACGACATATTACAGTTTTCAAATTATGATGAGAGTGCTTCAGTCCTAGATATGTTTTATTCTTGTTAGATTACTTCTCTTTATTTATTTCGTTTTTATTTATTTATTTCATATTTCAAAAAATCTTCTCGATAAGAATGAATAGAAAATAAATACAGTGCAATTTGAATTAAGTTGGCCGTCACCTGTCAAAAATGAAATGTAATTTTTTTTTAAGGCAGAAAGTGATGAAGTGGTTCTAAACCGACCTCATTTGATGTAAAACTCGTTCAAATCGGGTTGAAGATAGATTAGATTATTGTGCCTATTGTTGAAATGAAATCACGAGATATTACAGTTTTCAAATTATGATGAGAGTGCTTCAGTCCTAGATATGTTTTATTCTTGTTAGATTACTTCTCTTTATTTATTTCGTTTTTATTTATTTATTTCATATTTCAAAAAATCTTCTCGATAAGAATGAATAGAAAATAAATACAGTGCAATTTGAATTAAGTTGGCCGTCACCTGTCAAAAATGAAATGTAATTTTTTTTTAAGGCAGAAAGTGATGAAGTGGTTCTAAACCGACCTCATTTGATGTAAAACTCGTTCAAATCGGGTTGAAGATAGATTAGATTATTGTGCCTATTGTTGAAATGAAATCACGAGATATTACAGTTTTCAAATTATGAAGAGAGTGCTTCAGTCCTAGATATGTTTTATTCTTTTTAGATTACTTCTCTTTATTTATTTCTTTTTTATTTATTTATTTCATATTTCAAAAAATCTTCTCGATAAGATTGAATAGAAAATAAATACAGTGCAATTTGAATAAAGTTGGCTGCCACTTGTCAAAAATGAAATGTCATATTTTTTTTAAGACAGAAAGTGATGAAGTGTTTCTAAACAGACCTCATTTGATGTAAAACTCGTTCAAATCGGGTTGAAGATAGATTAGATTGTTCTGCCTATGGGGTCGTCTCTCTCAATTGAATTTGCCAAATTGAACTATAGCATTTCGTAGAATAGATAACATGAAGCCCTAAAACGTGTTCTGTTATTTCATAAAGTTGTTTTGTGAAATAACAGAGCGTATCAAAAATCGCAATTTCGACTAGCAGTTTCAAACGCTCTACATTTACCGCCGTTTGTGACGTCATTTCGGGGCACCATTCTCATTGGTTCATGCACTTCTCATTAGTCCGCACGTCTAGTAACTTTAAATTTTATCTGGTGAATTTTGTCCCGTGTTGACGTCACAGAAGGGCGCGCGATTCAAATAACACAAATGTTTAAGATTTTTTTTTACCTAGTAAACGCGCGATTTCGAATAAACAAAAAAATAGGGGTATAATATTTTTTCGTCTGGTTTCTAGAAAAGCTGTTTTTGAAAATTGTGGGACGACCCCATTGTTGAAATGAAATCACGACATATTACAGTTTTCAAATTATGATGAGAGTGCTTCAGTCCTAGATATGTTTTATTCTTTTTAGATTACTTCTCTTTATTTATTTCTTTTCTTATTTATTTATTTCATATTTCAAAAAATCTTCTCGATAAGAATGAATAGAAAATTAATACAGTGCAATTTGAATAAAGTTGGCTGCCACCTGTCAAAAATGAAATGTCATTTTTTTAAGGCAGAAAGTGATGAAGTGGTTCTAAACCGACCTCATTTGATGTAAAAGTCGTTCAAATCGGGTTGAAGATAGATTAGATTATTGTGCCTATTGTTGAAATGAAATCACGACATATTACAGTTTTCAAATTATGATGAGAGTGCTTCAGTCCTAGATATGTTTTATTCTTTTTAGATTACTTCCCTTTATTTATTTCTTTTCTTATTTATTTATTTCATATTTCAAAAAATCTTCTCGATAAGAATGAATAGAAAATAAATACAGTGCAATTTGAATAAAGTTGGCTGCCACCTGTCAAAAATGAAATGTCATATATTTTTTTTAAGGCAGAAAGTGATGAAGTGGTTCTAAACAAACTTCATTTGATGTAAAACTCGTTCAAATCGGGTTGAAGATAATTAGATTATTGTGCCTATTGTTGAAATGAAATCACGACATATTACAGTTTTCAAATTATGATGAAAATGCTTCAGTCCTAGATATGTTTTATTCTTTTTAGATTACTTCTCTTTATTTATTTCTTTTCTTATTTATTTATTTCATATTTCAAAAAATCTTCTCGATAAGAATGAATAGAAAATAAATACAGTGCAATTTGAATAAAGTTGGCTGCCACCTGTCAAAAATGAAATGTCATTTTTTTTAAGACAGAAAGTGATGAAGTGGTTCTAAACAAACTTCATTTGATGTAAAACTCGTTCAAATCGGGTTGAAGATAATTAGATTATTGTGCCTATTGTTGAAATGAAATCACGACATATTACAGTTTTCAAATTATGATGAAAATGCTTCAGTCCTAGATATGTTTTATTCTTTTTAGATTACTTCTCTTTATTTATTTCTTTTCTTATTTATTTATTTCATATTTCAAAAAGTCTTCTCGATAAGAATGAATAGAAAATAAATACAGTGCAATTTGAATAAAGTTGGCTGCCACCTGTCAAAAATAAAATGTCATTTTTTTTAAGGCAGAAAGTGATGAAGTGGTTCTAAACCGACCTCATTTGATGTAAAAGTCGTTCAAATCGGGTTGAAGATAGATTAGATTGTTGTGCCTATTGTTGAAATGAAATCACGACATATTACAGTTTTCAAATTATGATGAGAGTGCTTCAGTCCTAGATATGTTTTATTCTTTTTAGATTACTTCCCTTTATTTATTTCTTTTCTTATTTATTTATTTCATATTTCAAAAAATCTTCTCGATAAGAATGAATAGAAGATAAATACAGTGCAATTTGAATAAAGTTGGCTGCCACCTGTCAAAAATGAGATGTTATTTTTTTTAAGGCAGAAAGTGATGAAGTGGTTCTAAACCGACCTCATTTGATGTAAAACTCGTTCAAATCGGGTTGAAAATACATTAGATTATTGTGCCTATTGTTGAAATGAAATCACGAGATATTACAGTTTTCAAATTATGATGAGAGTGCTTCAGTCCTAGATATGTTTTATTCTTTTTAGATTACTTCTCTTTATTTATTTCTTTCCTTATTTATTTATTTCATATTTCAAAAAATCTTCTCGATAAGAATGAATAGAAAATAAATACAGTGCAATTTGAATAAAGTTGGCTGCCACTTGTCAAAAATGAAATATAATTTTTTTTAAGGCAGAAAGTGATGAAGTGGTTCTAAACCGACCTCATTTGATGTAAAACTCGTTCAAATCGGGTTGAAGATACATTAGATTATTGTGCCTATTGTTGAAATGAAATCACGAGATATTACAGTTTTCAAATTATGATGAGAGTGCTTCAGTCCTAGATATGTTTTATTCTTTTTAGATTACTTCTCTTTATTTATTTCTTTCCTTATTTATTTATTTCATATTTCAAAAAATCTTCTCGATAAGAATGAATAGAAAATAAATACAGTGCAATTTGAATAAAGTTGGCTGCCACCTGTCAAAAATGAAATGTCATATACTTTTTTTAAGGCAGAAAGTGATGAAGTGGTTCTAAACAAACTTCATTTGATGTAAAACTCGTTCAAATCGGGTTGAAGATAATTAGATTATTGTGCCTATTGTTGAAATGAAATCACGACATATTACAGTTTTCAAATTATGATGAGAGTGCTTCAGTCCTAGATATGTTTTATTCTTTTTAGATTACTTCCCTTTATTTATTTCTTTTCTTATTTATTTATTTCATATTTCAAAAAATCTTCTCGATAAGAATGAATAGAAGATAAATACAGTGCAATTTGAATAAAGTTGGCTGCCACCTGTCAAAAATGAGATGTTATTTTTTTTAAGGCAGAAAGTGATGAAGTGGTTCTAAACCGACCTCATTTGATGTAAAACTCGTTCAAATCGGGTTGAAGATACATTAGATTATTGTGCCTATTGTTGAAATGAAATCACGAGATATTACAGTTTTCAAATTATGATGAGAGTGCTTCAGTCCTAGATATGTTTTATTCTTTTTAGATTACTTCTCTTTATTTATTTCTTTCCTTATTTATTTATTTCATATTTCAAAAAATCTTCTCGATAAGAATGAATAGAAAATAAATACAGTGCAATTTGAATAAAGTTGGCTGCCACTTGTCAAAAATGAAATGTAATTTTTTTTAAGGCAGAAAGTGATGAAGTGGTTCTAAACCGACCTCATTTGATGTAAAACTCGTTCAAATCGGGTTGAAGATACATTAGATTATTGTGCCTATTGTTGAAATGAAATCACGAGATATTACAGTTTTCAAATTATGATGAGAGTGCTTCAGTCCTAGATATGTTTTATTCTTTTTAGATTACTTCTCTTTATTTATTTCTTTCCTTACTTATTTATTTCATATTTCAAAAAATCTTCTCGATAAGAATGAATAGAAAATAAATACAGTGCAATTTGAATAAAGTTGGCTGCCACCTGTCAAAAATGAAATGTAATTTTTTTTTAAGGCAGAAAGTGATGAAGTGTTTCTAAACCGACCTCATTTGATGCAAAACTCGTTCAAATCGGGTTGAAGATAGATTAGATTATTCTGCCTATTGTTGAAATGAAATCACGACATATTACAGTTTTCAAATTATGATGAGAGTGCTTCAGTCCTAGATATGTTTTATTCTTTTTAGATTACTTCTCTTTATTTATTTCTTTCCTTATTTATTTATTTCATATTTCAAAAAATCTTCTCGATAAGAATGAATAGAAAATAAATACAGTGCAATTTGAATAAAGTTGGCTGCCACCTGTCAAAAATGAAATGTCATATATTTTTTTTAAGGCAGAAAGTGATGAAGTGGTTCTAAACCGACCTCATTTGATGTAAAACTCGTTCAAATCGGGTTGAAGATACATTAGATTATTGTGCCTATTGTTGAAATGAAATCACGAGATATTACAGTTTTCAAATTATGATGAGAGTGCTTCAGTCCTAGATATGTTTTATTCTTTTTAGATTACTTCTCTTTATTTATTTCTTTCCTTATTTATTTATTTCATATTTCAAAAAATTTTCTCGATAAGAATGAATAGAAAATAAATACGGTGCAATTTGAATAAAGCTGGCTGCGACCTTTCAAAAATGAAATGTAATTTTTTTTTAAGGCAGAAAGTGATGAAGTGGTTCTAAACCGATCTCATTTGAGAGTGCTTCAGGTCTAGATATGTTTTATTCTTTGCCTTCCATGCTAAATACAGACGACATGATGTATCAATCATTTATGCAGACTATTAGTTCCAATTATTAGTCGTTTGTTGTTACTACTTTTAATCTCCATTGCATTAGCACTTTCAACTTTATTGTGTATTAAATACAAACATTTAAAATAATAAACATTTCTGAAAGTAAATATAATTAACCTTATTGATATTTCACAACTAATAATGAGATCTACTTGTACCTACTATGATAGTGGGCAATGCTGATTCCGTTTCGTTTTAACCACTACAATATAAAAAACAATACCGTCGTGGTGTGAGTGTATTTTTTAGTAGATTTATAAACAAGTCATCAACAGGTCTTTTGTTGGAATAATAAATTATTATATCAAGTTTTCGCAGAGTTGACGATCCGCGTCCTCCCCAGTAATTAATCTTTCTTAGGAAAACGTCCCTCAGGATTTCAATTTTCTGTTTAAGATAATATTTTAATTTAGATTGAGCAAAAGTGGTCTATAGCAACAGTGATTTCAAGCCTAAACTTCAAAGAGGATAACTTTATGTTGACTGTAATATATGGACTAAATCTCCTAGTGGATTATATAAAGTAAGAAAATTAATTAGAAATCTAAAGGCAACACGAAACGAAATAATATACAGGGTGTTATAAAATTCCCATTTTAACATTTTTCAACAAATGGCAGATATAGAGCCAGAAGTGTTTTTAAATTAGAAAAATAGCTGTGTCTTATCATATAGTGCAGTTGTTAATTTGACTCAATCAACTTTCGAAGCTTTTTGGTTCTCACCGGCTCCCAAGCCATAATTATTTACTTGCAGTGCCATCGGTAATCTTCAGAATTTATATACCAATCCAAAAGTATATTCTCCCGATATTAAAAATCAGAAACTCTAAGCATGTTTTTATTACCACTCAAGCTATGAAAGGTCATCATCTTTTTTCATTTAGCAATTTTCAAACACGGAAAAAGAAAATCGCCTTGTAAAATTACAGGTAATCGATCGTTAGAAGTTCATTACTGTAGTTTTATTGGGAAAGTTTTACTACCCTATAATAAGTTTACTGTTTCGTCGAGTCAATATCAAGTTCTCAACTGTTCCACTATTGCCAGATTGATCGACGAGTTATAACTCAATTGCCATTGTCTCAATTCTGTATTTGCAGCCACAAATTTATTTGTAATTGTAATTTGATACTTACTGTACATGAATGCTTTACTGCTCGAGTTTTATACTGTACTTTTTCTATAAGATCACAGACACGGAAATCTTTAATTTTATAACATTTTAGTAATCAAAACGTGTTGACATTCATTTTGTGTTCTGACCTTAGTATTCAGTCACACCTGAAATAGAAATATTTTTATTTGATTTTGTGGCGCTATTGTTAATTGCAAATTCGATTTTTTCTGAATTATTTGTTTTGTTTTGTATGGAATTATCCACATAATCAATAGTTCAGATTGTCATGTTTTATATTTATGCTGGTCCTTCACATGGTATATACCGCCCACGGTTTCGTGGTAATCCTTCAAAACATGTCAACGTTACATTCTCGAGAACGAATTTACTTTATCTTTTTAGTTTCCGTTCGATGGATTTTTGGTAGAGCCATTTTGGTCATTTCAGTAATATTTGGGGGCGTGCACACATCTCCATCGTTATATCGGTAGACATTTTGCAAGTAAAATTAAAAAGTGTTTCTGTACATAATAGTAGTCGGTAAATGTTACCTTACATCACTGTATTACCACAGCTTACTAAGCTGTGGTATTACAGTGATGATAGTAGAAAAAAAAGCAGTAGTGAACCAACAGTTCCATTAACACGATAAACATCCGAAATGCCTAGCATTTCCCGAAATCGTACGATTCATGTGTATTATTCGTTCGCAGCAAATTAATTTTTCGGCTTTTCCATCCCACGTAAATATACATTCTGCTTGAATATTTATAAGAACGCTAGGGTTTGAAGCGGTTTTAATTTGAACGAACGTTTCGTAGAAACGCTTCAATTAAATTTATACAACAGTGACAGATTCACCCAGTTTGGGGAAAAACCCTAAAATGTGAAACTAAAATTTTACAATGTTTCACGATCGATTATATTTTAGCAAATTCTAATTCATTTTGAGTGTCACACAACTTTTTATTAATTTCTGGTTAGGAAATTCCTCTAAATAATTAAAAATCCACACAGTCTTGTATTTGTAAGATAGTCAAAAATGTTAATTAGTCCTGACAAAGTCTAGCAACTCTCTCCATTCAAAACTAAAGAAATAATTGTCTAAATACTAAATTGTTGTCTTTTAGGTACAAATTATTATTTAATCTTTTCTTAAAAGAATTAGAAAGACCACCCTTCAAGTTCCTACATCATTGAGTTGATGAAATTACGATTTTAAAATACATATACATTAAAAAATGTATAGCATTATTTTCAAAAATAAAATTCTTTGCGTGATATTCAAACTACTTTCATTTATTACATTTTCATACCCTGTGCTATTTTTAGTAATTCTTTGATCTTTAACACTTTTCTGCTTTATTTTAAATTTTGAAACCACGTACCTAAAATATCTTAGATTTGGCTAGTAGTTCTTATTCTGTACAACTTTTCTTTCTTCAGTTTTTCTTTTACAACATTCCCTTACATAGTTTTTTTTCATTTTAGTTTTGACAAGATTCTCCCTAGAAAGTGTCTTATTTCCTTTCTGTTTTGACAAAAAATGTGTCTGTATTAATTTTCCGGTTTGACAACATTCACATAGAAAGTGTCTTTCTTCTTTTTCGTTTTGATGTCATTCCTTTAGAAAGTGTCTTTTTTCCTTTTTCGTCTTGACAAACTACCCGTAGAAAGTGTCTTTCTCCGTTTTCTCTTTGACAATATTCCCTTAGAAAGGTTTTTTTTTTCATTTTTCGTTTTGATAACATTCCCTTAGAAAGTGTCTTTTTGCCTTTTTGTTTTCACACCAATCCCTTAAAAGTGCCTTTCTTCATTTTTCTTTTACAACATTCCCTTAGAAAGAGTTGTTTTCATTTTTCGTTTTGACAACAATCCCTAAGAAAGTATATTTTTTCCTTTTTGTTTTGACAACATTTCCTTAAAATATGTGTTTTAATTTTTCGGTTTGACAACATTCCCGTAGAAAGTGTTTTTTGCCTTTTTGTTTTCACAACAATCTCTTAGAAAGTGTCTTTCTTAATTGTTTCTTTTATAACGTTTCCTTGGAAAGGGTTTTTTCGTTTTTCGTTTTGACCACATTCCATAAGAAAGTATCTTTTCTTCTTTTTTTGCCTTAACAACATTCCCTTAGAAAGTGTCCTATTTATTTTTGTTTTGACAGTTCCTTAAAATGTGTCTGTTTTTATTTTTCGTTTTGACAACATTCACTTAGAAAGTGTCTTTCTTCTTTTTCATTTTGACGTCATTCCTTTAGGAAGTGGCTTTTTTCCTTTTTCGTCTTGATGACATTCCCGTAGATAGTCTTTTTGCCTTTTTGTTTTCACAACAATCCCTAAGAAAGTGGTTTTCTTTGTTCTTTCTTTTACAACATTCCCTTAGAAAAAGTTGTTTTAATTTTTCGTTTTGACAACAATCCCTTAGAAAGTATATTTTTTCCTTTTTGTTTTGACGTCTGCTTAAAATGTGTCTGTGTTCATTTTTCGTTTTGACGACATTCCCGTAGAAAGTGTTTTTTGCCTTTTTGTTTTCAGTACAATCCCTTGGAAAGTGTCTTTCTTCGTTTTTTTTTACAACATTCCCTTAGGAAGGGTTGTGACAACATTTCCTAACAAAGTATCTTTTCTCCTTTTTGCCTTGACAACAATCCCTCAGAAAGTGTCTTATTTCATTTTTCGGTTTGACAACATTCACTTAGAAAGTGTCCTTCTTTTTTCGTCTTGACGACATTCCCGTAGAAAGTGTTTTTTGTCTTTTTGTTTTCAGAACAATACCTTGGAAAGTGTCTTTCTTCGTTTTTTCTTTTACAACATTCACCTAGAAAGTTTTTTTCCTTTTTCGTTTTGACAATATTCCTTTAGAACGTATCTGTTTCCCTTTTTGTTTTCACAACAATCGTTTAAGAGGTGCCTTTTTTAGCATTTTCCTTTACAACAATCCCTGAAAAGGGTTGTTTACATTTTTGGATTTAACAACTTTCCCTAAGAAAGTATATTTTTTCCTTTTTGCCTTGACAACATTCCCTTAGAAAGTGTCGTATTCCCTTTTTGTTTTGACAACCTCTCCTTAAAATTTTCGGTTTGACAACATTCACTTAGAAAGTGTCTTTCTTCTACTTCGTTTTGACGACATTCCTGTACAAAGTGTGTTTTCTCCTTTTTCGTCTTGATAACTACGCCTTAAAAAATGCCTTTCTTAGTTTTTTCTTCTACAACATTCCCTTTAAAAGGGTTGTTTACATTTTTCGTTTCGACAACATTCCCTAAGAAAGTATCTTTCCTCCTTTTTTGCCTTGACAACAATCCCGTAGAAAGTGCCTTATTTCCTTTTTCTTTTGACAAAATCTCGTTAAAAGGTGTCTGTATTCATTTTTCGGTTTGACAACATTCACTTAGAAAGTGTCTTTCTTCTTTTTTCGTCTTGACGATATTCCTGTAGAAAGTGTTTTTTGCCTTTTTGTTTTCAAAACAATACCTTGGAAATTACAACATTCACCTAGAAAGCTTTTTTCATTTTTCGTTTTGACAACATTCCATTAGAAAGTATCTGTTTCCCTTTTTGTTTTCACAACAATCCTTTAAAAAGTGCCTTTTTTAGCCTTTTCCTTTACAACATTCCCTTAAAAAGGGTTGTTTACATTTTTGGATTTAACAACATTCCCTAAGAAAGTAAATTTTTTTCCTTTTTGCCTTGACAACATTCCCTTAGAAAGTGTCGTATTCCCTTCTTGTTTTGACAACATCTCCTTAAAATGTGTCTTCCCTTTAAAAGGGTTGTTTACATTTTTCGTTTCGACAACATTCCCTAAGAAAGTATCTTTCCTCCTTTTTTGCCTTGACAACAATCCCGTAGAAAGTGCCTTATTTCCTTTTTCTTTTGACAAAATCTCCTTAAAAGGTGTCTGTATTCATTTTTCGGTTTGACAACATTCACTTAGAAAGTGTCTTTCTTCTTTTTTCGTCTTGACGATATTCCTGTAGAAAGTGTTTTTTGCCTTTTTGTTTTCAAAACAATACCTTGGAAATTACAATATTCACCTAGAAAGCTTTTTTCATTTTTCGTTTTGACAACATTCCATTAGAAAGTATCTGTTTCCCTTTTTGTTTTCACAACAATCCTTTAAAAAGTGCCTTTTTTAGCCTTTTCCTTTACAACATTCCCTTAAAAAGGGTTGTTTACATTTTTGGATTTAACAACATTCCCTAAGAAAGTAAATTTTTTTCCTTTTTGCCTTGACAACATTCCCTTAGAAAGTGTCGTATTCCCTTCTTGTTTTGACAACATCTCCTTAAAATGTGTCTGTTTTCATTTTTCGGGTTAACAACATTCACTTTGAAAGTGTCTTTCTTCTTTTTCGTTTTGACTTTTTTGTGTTCACAATAATCCCTTAGAAAGTGTCTTTCTTCATTTTTATTTTACAACATTCCCTTAGGAAAGTCTTTTTTTCATTTTTCGTTTTGAGAACATTCCATAAGAAAGTATATTTTCTTTTTTGTAGTTTTGACGACATTTCTGTACAAAGTGTGTTTTCTCCTTTTTCGTCTTGACAACATTCCCTTAGAAAGGGTTGTTTTCATTTTTCGTTTGGCAACATTCCCTAAGAAAGTATTTTTTCCCTTTTTGCCTTGACAACATTCCCTTAAAAAGTGTCTTATTTTCTTTTTGTTTTGACATCTCCTTAAAATGTGCCGGTTTTCATTTTTCAGTTTGACAACATTCACTTAGAAAGTGTCTTTCTTCTTTTTCATTTTGCGTCATTCCTTTAGAAAGTGTCTTTTTTCCTTTATCGTTTTGAGAACATTCCCGTAGAAAGTGTTTTTTGCCCGTTTGTTTTCACAACAATCTCTTAGAAAGTGTCTTTCTTTTTTCTTTTACAACATTCCCTTAGAAAAGTTTTTTTTTATTTTTCGTTTTGACAGCATTCCTTAAGAAATCATCTTTTCTTCTTTTTCGTTTTGACGACAATACTGTACAAAGGATCTTTTCTCCTTTTTCGTCTTGACAACATTCCTTTAGAAACTGTCTTTTGTCTTTGATCCTTTTTTGTCTTGACAAAATACCCGTAAAAAGTTTCCACAACAATCCCTTAGAAAGTGTCTTTTTTCCTTTTTGTTTTGACATTTCCTTTCCTGTGTCTGCTGCGCGTAGACCACAAAATCCTCTGTTCCCGAAAGGAAACACGGCCGGGAAAACCGATTTTCGGCTATGGTATGCAGATTTTTTTTTGGACAAATAACCAGAAACAAAAATGAAGGAGGTAAATATGGATACGGATAATAATGGAAACAAGAAATTTCCAGAGGTATGAATTAAATTAGGCTCAAAATGCTATCTGCAAAATTTTCTTTATTAATTTCTCAACTAATTATCAAAAACAATTTAATTTTTGCACTGGTAGTTTCAATGGCTCTTAAAAAATCCAAGAAGAGGAACGTGTCATATAGAGAAGGTAGGATTGGACCAACGTTGTAATATTTTTAACTACACTACACCAAGTGAACGAAGGTCCCGGGTGAAATATAGTGTAGAGTAACACCTTAAGAGTGCGTCCCTGTTCTAATGTAAGTAACATTTCCACTGACATTTCTTGTGTTTTATCAACCAATGAGATTTTTGAATTTCAACTCAACAATTTTATCAATTTACTATTTGCCATTACAATGTTAAATTGTCAAGCCAAATAAGACTTGAGGTCTAAATATTGCCGCTAATTTTTGCGCTTTAGATCGACTGGTTTCAAGCACTCGTCATTATTTTCTCCGCAACAGAAATTATTGTCGGCAATATTTTGACCTCTCGTGCTATTACTATTGATGATCGCAATTTAATTTTTGGTCAGTTTCAGCAGTTCCTGTTGTCATTAATGTTATCGCGATAAACACGTCTCAATAATATTTAAGATAAAGTGAGAACAGTTACGTAAGTAAATACGAAGTTCGATTCGATGTAGTAAAATTATGATCATTTCGTAATTTACTATTAAAAATAATTGAATAATAGAAAATTGCTCCGCACCATAAAATCGCCATTACCATATACATAAATATTATAGATGACAATAAATTCTTTCCACGTTCATCTAATTCCAGTCTCCGCGTTTATGAATAAAACAATGTGAATTACAACACATCTCGAGTCAGAACGAACACCATTATATCATTGCCATAGACTATAAAACGCACTCATTCGTAATAAATATTCTCTTACCTGTTCTACAATCGAGGCGAGCCGTCCCAAAGCTAATCCGTGTTCATCCTCTCGAGTGATGACTGCACTTCCCAATTTCACGACCAGTCTTCGGGCGTATTTCAGCTGACTCCTGTCTGTGAAAGTCGTCTGTTTTCTTTCTTGTAAAACCCTCTTTTCATGCTTTGCCTGTGAACATATGAATGTTGAAATGCGTTCAGTTTCGATGGAATTGCAGCACTGATGTGTTTCAATGAGATAGGAAATGCTTTGCTTTCAGAAACGGTGGAAACGTGTAGTTGGATTGTAATTGAAAGTGATACGGATTTTAGATAGTGTCTTGTGCTGGAATATTTGACAATCTAGACTCTTTCATAAGTAATTTCGAAAATGCTTCTAATGGGAATTCTTCCCTAGTGTTTTATGTGTTATTAGATTTATTAGTATTAGATGTTAATATGGAGGGTGCCATCATTGGTATAAAATTTATACAGATGTATACAGATTGTAAATAAAAAATGGTTGTTAAAAAATGTAGAAAAACCATGCTGACGAAAATAAATTGAAAAGTATTGAAACTTGATTACAGAAACTGGAAAGAGAAAAGTGGTGAAAAGAAAACATCAAGCACTTAGTAAAAGAGAAGAAAAAAAAACAGTAACCAAATAATCAAAAAGAAACTTTCACAACTAAGAAAAAAAGAAGCTGTAGGAACCTAATTAGACAGCAAGTTAAAGAAATGGGGAAACTAAAAGAACAAAGAAATTAATAGGAAGTATATTAACCAGAAGGCATGAATTACAAAAGGAATCAGAAAAACAAGAGCAACCAAAAGAAATAAAAACAACTAGGGAAACCACACACATACAGATAAGCCCGATACAAAAAAAAAAAATAGAAAAACCAATTCAAGTGAAAGTAAAGAAGCTAATGTAAGAAAATAAAAGACCTGAAGGAAACAGTTTTCGTTCTGCTGTTTTTTACGTCCTCATATTATGCAAAATATTATTTCGTTTTAAATCATAAAATGGCATTCCCCACGTGTTGCAACTTGTGCACCGATTTCTAACAACAAATTGTGATAAACACGTTTCTACACTTTTTTACTGAGAGGTCGCCTATGTTGACCTCCTTATCATTGTAGTTTAAAATCTCCTTCCTTGACATTGTTTACGGAGCCTTTAAATTGTTTTTTAAATGTAATTTTTATCAACAACCAATTAAATATCTAAAGCAAATAAATCTTTCATAAATGCGGTCTTGAAATTTGTTCCAGCCAAATTATTATGCAGATTATCGAAAAGGTTTTCCAGCAAACATGGCACCTTCACAAGTATAATTTTCGCAAAATATTCACTCCATATGGTGCAGCAACCTTTATTGTTTTCTGTGTCTATGTAGTTTTTTGACAAAACTAATGTCTTTACTAATGGTATGGATATTAAGTATACAAAGCAGGTCCAAAAATTTACGAAATTTTACACAAAGAAGCAACAAAACAACATAAATTTAATATGAAATTTTTTGGAAATCATTTGGTTCAAAAACGTAGGATACCTACATTGTTAATTCATTCCAAATATCATAAATGTCAAATAAGTGACGTGCGCAACTGACACCTTGACAAGTCTGGAGGACCAACGTAACCTTGCTTCATGAGATTTACACTTGTGTGCAGTAAGTTCGGATGAGTTGTCTAGTGATAGATAGAAGATATATTTGAGAACTTTGTATTTAGACATTTAGTTGTAGTGGTAAATTATCTAATTCTGAAGTCAGTGCAGTCTTATCGCATTTAATTTAAAAGGTACAAATACACTAGTGTCTCACTATCTCTGTATTTATGCCGATGTTATCAGAAGCTGAAGTAAGCAGTTATAATTGGCCAGCAAAAACAAATACAAGTACAAACTTGGAGAATGTAGACATGCACTTGATAGTTGCCAAGCAGTCTTATATCAATAACTGGGTAGCGAAATATTATTCTCAAAAGGGAGCTTCACCCCTTTTTCCCAAAAAACCGCCCCCGAGTGTGGGCAAACTTCATGAGATCAATTTCAAAATTATATAAATTATTTCTTCTAAAAAGTCTAATTTGGGGACAGATGGGTGTTATCCCTCTTACACCTCTCCTCTCCCGCCTTTACCGATGTTTGATGACTAGACTTTATACAGAAAAAACTGCTCCAAAATTTTGTCTGAATACATTTTTTGCTCCCACTGATGGTTTTCGAGATAATCGCCGCAAAATCTGGTGTGGACTAATGATTGCCGTCGCGCTTTCCAAGGCCATTTATGAGCGGTGGGTGAGAGATAGGCAAGAGCTTCCGAGATCAATTTTATACAGAACTTAATGAAGAATATAATAAGTCCTATAACATATTATCGTCAGAGTTACCGTTTAGGAGAAAAATGGAGAAAAGCTTCATGAGGTCATATTCGGGGGCGTTTTTTCATCTAATTTGCTTTGACTATCAATGTTTAGAAATTTCTGTATTGGGAAACAAAGAGGAAGATATTAATAAAATTAAATTTGTGTCCCGACTTCAGTCACATTGTGTCCTTAGACAGAAGATGGATGCACTTTTCAAAAACCTTCAGATCCATTACTAGACACATCAACTCGCTTTTCTTATTTTTCTGCCACCTTAAGAATTTATATACAAGTTAGAAGAATGTAATTAAGGCCTAGAGTTTATTATATGCGACATGTGAAGGTCATAAATTAATTGCGATAAATTTTATCCAAAATTAACATACTTAGACGACACGCTGATCATTTCAAAAACAATATTAATCCTGCAACAAAAGTTTTACGATTGACTTTAGGCAGATATGAGATATCTGATTATTGGAATAAAAACGGAAAAAGCCATGAAAACACTCAAGACTTAAATTATGATCGCTTGTAGGGTAGGGATTAGTACTTAACAAGGGAACATTCCGCTGTAGGTACTAGATAATGATTACCGTCAGCTTCAATACTGATAAGAGTAACAGCCAAATAAAGGGTGTTTTGCATAAATATTACGTAAAGTTTGCTACTGAAAGTTGAAATTCCGAATACTAATTTTTCTGCACAAGGTTCCAAGCGAGATAAGCTCCAAATATCTCTCCTCTTAACAAAGTTTATCAAAATATTTACCACACAAGTTGGCCGAATTTCACATTGCGAGAAAAATGTCTGTCAAAGTACCCGTTATCTCAAGAGCAAAATACCGTCGACCTTGACTCGATGGACCATACATTTTCGACGTAATATACCTGCGAAAGTTGCGGCAGCCAGAGTCCATGTGTAGTCGCGGCGGTTCTCGAAGGTGCTAAAGCTTGAGGTCGGAGGGCCGCGATCTGTCCGGGCAGTCTGAAGAAACCCGCGCCGTTGAAGGCCAAGACACGGCCGTTTCGAACCAACTGGGCACTGTACATTTTGGTGTTGACTCTCGATTTGGTTTGCGCGAATTCAACCCGACAACTGATTTTAACTTTTCTTGCTTCGATAAGTCGAAGGGAATCCGCTGATTAGGATAACCCTGATGATTGGAGATACATTTCGGACTATGCTCGTCGATAATCATACACGTGATGACGGCTGGGATGTTAGTGTACACAAATAAGTTTATCGGGACTTATATCTTGTTTAACCATATGAAGCACCTCGTTTTGGATTAATAATAGATTAAGTGATTTCATGGTGAGAGTGTAAACTCCACCTGGATGATTAAACACGACCCGACTCCGAGACTAAGCAGAAGGATTTGTTTGCTAAATCGTGGAGTTTACATCGCTTAATGATGTTTTCTCTGAAACGGTGAAATTTGTCTTGGCACTTCCTTTGACATCGCAAGAATGCTTCAAAAAGTGTTCCTTCAATAATTCACTAGTTTTTTGTTGTGTTTCCGGTTAGCAGTGAAGAGAAAAAAATTGCAGAGGTATTTACAGTTTCAATGATCTCTTGTTTTATAAAAAGTAATTGCAAAATTATGCCTAAAACTTTTCCTATCAACAAATTATTATCTGTGCATGCAGGAATATTATTATTTAACTTTGTTTACCAAAATAAATGAACGCTAAAAATAGCAATTTCAACCGCTTGTGAACATTTTTTAATTGTTATGCATTCAATTGTGCCAATAACTATTTCTACAGATAAACTTTGCTCATATTAATCGCTAATCGGAAAGCGTGCAAAGGAGTCAAAATTGTTATTATTTGTTTGAAATACGAAACAAAAATTGTTTGACTCAAGTCCAACTGATAACTGTTCTTTACTGCCAACTAATTTTGGATGTAAATTTGAAAAGTCCAGAGGTAAATGCATGTGCCAATGAGAGTGTTATTTGAACGAGCAACTCTTGAGAGTGACTAAAAAATTTTTTAAACGAATAAGAAAGCTGACATGTAAAAAATCACTAGTTCTTCCCAATATGTCACCTCTACGTGGTTTTATTGATAGTAATTGGTTTTTTTTAGCAACCAAATTAAATCTTACACTGAATTATTTGTAGAAATTTTTACACACATGAAAAACACTATATGACGTTGCATATATTTCAAATTAAATGCCACCTTATCTACTAACTACCCCATAGTCGTTTGCATTAAGTTTCAGCGTAAATGAATGGACCTGCATACTATAAAAATGTATACGTATAACCTACATTAAACATGCTTGGTTTACTATTTAGATAAGAGGTCCTTTACATTCTAAAGTCTTTTCCCACTTTATACAATAGTTTACTGGAACAATGTAATGAAAGAACTTTGCTCTTATCGTGGCGTATAAATAATGGGTTGTCGTTTGGAAAATGGCGCGATATGATCATATTGACTGAGAATTAAAATCCCTCAAAGAGAAAATATTAATATCATTTTTTAGTGTTCCTCTGTCTTGATATTCAAAATTTATTATTCGAGTTTGTATTTCATTATAAAACCTAAACTTTTTAGGGATAAACTGCTTAAAAACAAAAAACCAAAAAGTAAGAAAATCAAAACAATGATTTATTATTGGTAACCTTTTGATTGATATCTGAAGTTACGCAATTGCCGTTGTTGTCTTTATTATCATACAAATCAATGTATTAATAATTACTTTGAGATAAATTCCAACTTATATTTGCTAATAAAACAGAGAGGATAAATTATGAATAATGGGAAGACTAGAACAAAAATGTAATAATTGTTCGTACCAGTTTTCCCTATCAATCACTACGTTTATGCTTTCCTCAAATCCGGACGCTAAAATGCGCGTAAGGCTAGCTTCACACGGTCGACTGTTTATCTGGGATTCCAGTGTGCGGCGCATAATATCCCCGTCTGAAACGAGTGTTAGGACCTATGCATAGTAATTATATTTTTTCACGAGCTGAACTTATGGCCCATTTATAAATCACAACAGAAATGTTTTGTCATATTTCATTTTACAAAGAAATTGTTACACAAAACAAGAAATCATAATTCCAACTTTTTGCGATTTGGATTACAACCAAATTGGCTCTTTTCAAAATATTTCAAGTCTTTCCAATTCGCTTCAAGTCTTTCAAGTCGTTTCAAAACATTTCAAGTCCTTTCCAGTCGTTTCAACTTTCTCAAAGTCGCTTCATCTCTTCAAGACATTTCAAGACTCTTCAAGACATTTCAAGACTTTTCAAGTCGCTTAAATTTCCTTCTAAACATTTCAAGTCACCTCAAGTTTGTTCAAAACATCTCAAGTCTTTTCAATTTGCTTCAGGTCTTTCAAGTCGTTTCAAGACATTTCAAATCCTTTCAAGTCGCTTCAAGGTATTTCAAGACTTTTCAAGTGGCTTCCAGTCCCTTTAAGATATTATTTGAAATCTTCCCAGATCGCTCCAAGACTCTTCAAGTATTTCTTCAAACATTTCAAGTCGCCTAAAGTCCACTCGAAACTTTTCATGTCATTTCAAGTCGCTTCAAGTCTTTCAAGTAGTTTCAAAATATTCCAAGTTCCTTCATCTCGTTTACAAGTTCCTTCATTTCGTTTCCAAGTTTCCTCAAGTTGCTTCAGGACATTTTAGTTTTTTCAAGTCTTCCCAGGTTGCTTCAAGCCTTTTCAAGTCGCTTTCAATGTTTCCAATCCTTTCAGGATATTTCAAATCTTTCCAGGTCCCTTCAAGTTTCTTCATGACATTTCAAATCGCTTCAAAGTCCCTTCAAAATATTTCAAGTCTTTCCAATTCGCTTCAAGTCTTTCAAGTCGTTTCAAAACATTTCAAGTCCTTTCCAGTCGTTTCAACTTTCTGAAAGTCGCTTCATCTCTCTTCAAGTCGTTTCAAGACTCTTCAAGACATTTCAAGACTTTTCAAGTCGCTTAAATTTTCTTCTAAACATTTCAAGTCACCTCAAGTTCTTTCGAAACATCTCAAGTCTTTTCAATTTGCTTCAGGTCTTTCAAGTCGTTTCAAGACATTTCAAATTCTTTCAAGTCGCTTCAAGGTATTTCAAGACTTTTCAAGTGGCTTCCAGTCCCTTCAAGATATTATTTGAAATCTTCCCAGATCGCTCCAAGACTCTTCAAGTATTTCTTCAAACATTTCAAGTTGCCTAAAGTCCATTCGAAACTTTTCATGTAATTTCAAGTCGCTTCAAGTCTTTCAAGTAGTTTCAAAATATTCCAAGTTCCTTCATCTCGTTTACAAGTTCCTTCATTTTGTTTCCAAGTTTCCTCAAGTTGCTTAAGGACATTTTAGTTTTTTCAAGTCCCTTCAAGATATTTCAAGTCTTCCCAGGTTGCTTCAAGTCTTTTCAAGTTGCTTTCAATGCTTCCAATCCTTTCAGGATATTTCAAATCTTTCCAGGTCGCTTCAAGATTCTTCAAGACATTTCAAATCGCTTCAAAGTCCCTTCAAAATATTTCAAGACTTTTCAATTCGCTTCAAGTCTTTCAAGTCGTTTCAAAACATTTCAAGTCCTTTCCAGTCATTTCAACTTTCTCAAAATCGCTTCATCTCTCTACAAGTCGTTTCAAGACTCTTCAAGACATTTCAAGACTTTTCAAGTCGCTTAAATTTTCTTCTAAACATTTCAAGTCACCTCAAGTTCTTTCGAAACATCTCAAGTCTTTTCAATTCGCTTCAGGTTTTTCAAATCGTTTCAAGACATTTCAAATCCTTTCAAGTCGCTTCAAGGTATTTCAAGACTTTTCAAGTGGCTTCCAGTCCCTTTAAGATATTATTTGAAATCTTCCCAGATCGCTTCAAGACTCTTCAAGTATTTCTTCAAACATTTCAAGTCGCCTTAAGTCCATTTGAAACTTTTCATGTCATTTCAAATCGCTTCAAAGGCCTTTCAAGTTTCTTCAAGTCGATTTATCTCTCTTCAAGTCACTTTCAGTCCCTTCAAAATATTTTCAAGTCTTTTCAAATCTTCAATTGTTTTCAAAACGTTTCAAGTTGCCTCAAGTCCCTTCAAAACATTTCATGTCGTTTCAAGTCGCCTCAAGTCTTTGAAGTCGTTTCAAGACATTCCAAGTCTTTTCAAAGCATTTAATAAGTCTTTAATTTTCTTCAAGTCTTTTCGAAGCCGATTCAAGTTCCTTCAAGTCGCTTCAAGATATTTCAAGTGCTTTCAAATTGCTTCAAGTCACTTTTCTCCGAATAGAACATGCTATTTTTTCTTCAAACACCGAAAATCGTCCACGAAATACAAATCTGACAGTTTACTAACCTCAATGTGCACATACATTTCTGTCTAAAAGTGAACATGTCGCTAACTTCCCGATTATTTTCTAAGACATACATAAGATGGGATACCAGTTACAGGAATTTGGTTACATATTGATGATGCAATGTTGCAAAAAATCGTGTTTGATAATCGCGAATAGACACTTGCAATCAGCGCCAACTGGTTTGATTGTTCCAGCATAAAAGAAATAGCCGAATATTGCTGCCTCATCGGTGGATTAAAATGTATCACGGTTATTATTATTGTCATGATACCATCAACAACCAAGCTATAAGTAGAGTAAAATGTTTTTATGCAAATTAATTTTGCCACTGCGGTCAATTGCCCAGGTAGCAGACGCACGTGAATATTTCGACGTAACATTGACGGAGAAATGTCACAGATCCTCGACGTCACGCTTGACGTGAAATAAACGTGATTTGCCGACTTGAAAAACACTATATTTCTCGAAGCGTATTTAACGTGATTTATGATTTAATTTTCCTGCATTCTGATCAATTAGGCGCAGGTAAAAAAAAACTATAAATTCGCAAAACATATTTATTTTTACAGAAAAAGGTAAGTAAAATATCATTTATGCAGAGCATTCACATATAAATAAATAATACATTCACTTACTAATAATAACTCTCGCTCGTCTTTTCTGGTCTCTAGGGTTGTGGGCCTACTAACCCCAGAATTCATTATGGTTCGTAAAGTTGAAGTAAAACTTGGTGTTGTTTCACTTATCTGAATGCACATACAACTCACAAGATTCGCCTCTATTGCAAGTTAAATACTCGTCCGTTCTGGTCTCAGTAGCCTCACAATTCATTCTGCCTCGTGACGTTGAAGTAAAAGTTGTAGCGTTACTGAAATGTTAATGTACTTTCCTGAATGTGCAAACCCCCCAATTGGGTTTTCTATGCAGACAACAAACAGCTGAAGTGAAACCTTTTGATGGCGGCCAGGCGGCGGTAAAGCCGGTAAAGTAAAAAACCGTTAAACCGAACCGGCGCTTGCGTAGTAGTAGTAGGGCAGTCGTACCCAGCCATAGATCAAGACGGCAACTAAAGCTATTCTATGGTACACTAATATAATCTCCAAATTGTGTTTAATTGTTTGCTACGTCTCCCTCTCCCAATGTTAGTTGTTATTTTTCTAAATAAAAATTAGTATAAACAAGAAGAATGTTCTTAAATCCAAGTGGAGTAAATTTAAATTAAAAAATTTAAATATATCTAAAAATAGTAAAATAATAAAAATTAGTATGCCTAATATTTTGTTCTTTCAAGATCTCTGAAACAAATAACGGGACGCTGCGGGAGAACGAGGAAGTCGAGAATGCAACTTGGGGTCCAGCACGGAACGCTTTTATTATGTATCTTCTCTCCCATTTTGTCTCAAACGTTTTTGTTGACAATGCTTTGTCTAGACCGACTATCTTATAAGTATATTTCAGAATTTGTAGCGTCTCAAACTGTCTACAGAGTTAAGAGATAAAAACAATTCGGCATAACAAAACAATTAAAAAAAAGTATTGCTATGGAAACATTTGACACGATATCTGATAAATCATAATTGCTCTAAAATTAATCTCTTAAGTACTATCTACTACATATATTATAACAGTTTTATTGGCTGAAAGTCTGCCAATGTAAAGGTAAGATTTTACCAAATTTACTAGCAACAAGCTGCATGATTTCTATCATGTGCCCTGTTGATGACACCTGTCATGTGTTAAGCACGATGTGCGGAAAAACAGTGATACTCATGTGATTATGGAAGGTGTATTTGAGACGATAAGAACACAGTAATAAAAATACCAATAAAAATATTTTGCCTTACAATTATTTTTTTAGATACTTCATACAGAACAATAACTGTCTACACATTATGAAACAAGAAAAGAAAGGCTTGTCCTGTAAAGGAGTCGGGGTAAAAGACGTAATATTTCCAACAAAACAGAGCTAGGCCTCACATAGCGTTTGTTACTTGAGACCATATGAACCTTTCTGATGTTAATCCCCTTCCAGGGCAGTCAAGATTCATGCCCAGAAGAATTAATGAGTGCATAGTAGTGGTGCTCTTACCAACTCTTTTTTTTTTTTGTTAGAATACCTCAATATTTTTCTTCGGAATTTTCATCATTTGCTAACTTACACTTAAATATTGTATGTGTGTAGTGTTGCAATTTATGTGTCAGTCGTATATAGTACTTGTCTATCTATATACTCTTGATTTCTTTTAAAACCCACAATTCTATGTTGCAGTTCATTGAAATTGAAATAAAAAAAACAATGCAAAAATAAATCATATAAAATATTTCCCCGTTAAGTATTAAACGTTTACAAGTAGGTATTGTTTTCGTAAGTAGTCTAAGTACATCATTTTCACGAGATTCATTGCCGCTTAGGTCCATACTGATGTACTACCCACTCCTCAAAATCATATGCCCTAAGTAGTCGCAACGACCCCATTCTGCATTCAGGCGCAAGGCAGGAATGATTTTCACAATGGAAACGAGGGAATTCTCCTGCCTCCTATGCATCCAATTATCAAAACGACCAGCTTCACTGAATATCTTGAGTATAGTCTCCGTTATTTTCAGTTCAAAAAAAAGGTCTTGGTATCCTCCGATTTTCCTCCTCCGCAGTGATATGCCTGACGGTGGAGAACGAATAGTTCCAATATATTCGGCACCTTTCGTTCTCCACAACTAAATATATAAATATCGATCGGGACGTGGGGCAGCATTACTCATAGCGCAAATTTGGTTCCCTTTGAATTGTTGCAGTAAATTCCGTCTTTTACTACGTCGTTACCTAAATCCTTATATCTAATAAAGGACTCACAACTGAAGGATTCCTGTAAGTCCGTATGTGAATATTAGATATTTTATGTTTCCAACTCTATCACTACATTACACTCTCGTTAGACCATTGTAGTGTAAATGCTATGTTTTGGAGTGAGTGCTAAACATGCAGAGCGTGGGGAACTAGATAAATGAGACGATATACGGATGCTCTTGATAGCTTTGCTTGTTATTGTAAAACTCTATTAAGGTTTTTCTCGATAGGTGCTACTCCTCCATCTATTCTTAAGATTTTTTCAGACTTTTTGACTGTTGCTTTTAGTCAAATTAATGACTTCGAAATAGTTTTCCACATTTTTCCGTCTAACTTTATTCACATCAGTGGCGTATTTGAACTGACACAGCGAAGTGTAGCAAAGTATCAACTAGCTTTATGAATAATTTATTACTGCAGAAAGGGTCTTAATTAAATTAAACGATGCATTTCATTCGTGCTACTTGTTTAGAAATCTAATTATGATGAGCACTAAAACCTCCTAATGTAACAACAAAATGTAGCTTTGAAAGTTCTCTTCAAGGGAAGTTCCACCCGCAGCTCGTACACAGTTCTAAATTCGCTAGACGTTAGTTTTTTAATTTTTAGTCTATGCAGCGTTTAAAATATCACATTTATTGCTCTTTACTGCAATCAGCGAGAACATAGAGCGTGACTGAAACATTATCAGGTGTTCGTTCTTCCGAAATGACTGCCGATGCCGTGGAGATTGAATTCTAGTTTCCACATCCCAATTATATCATCGACAACGTTGCAACTAGTAATTATGTAGATTTTACTGAATGGATACATATTCGCTCTGGTTTGAGAAATATGAACGTCAATTGCATTAAGACAGAGAAGTCAAGATCAAATCTACATGAATGTGTAGAAAGGCTGAATCTGTACATGTAATAAAAAATCAGTGTTAGGTGCCAGACCTACCACATCCCTACCTAACTTCGATGAGAAAGGAAACCCAGCCGACCTAAAAAAATGTTTTCGCGACGTCGCTAGGTCTTATAATATTACTAATATCGATCTTTATAACGACTAGAGAATTAAAAAAATACTTTCACAACCTCGCGTTGAAATGAGTTATGTCCCAGTAACGTGAGAAAAACGTAAACGTAAACGTTACGATGTCGCTGACTTCAACGTTACTTTCGACGTGTAAATATGACGTGTTTATAACGTCTAGTAAAACACGTTTTTTTTTACGTGATTTTACCACGTTGTTAAGACGTACTGATTTTCCGTAAACAAAACAACGTGAAAAAAAACGTAAAACAAACGAGTAATTACCAACAGTTGAATAGACGTTACGATGTCGCCGAAATGTCTGATAAAACACGTCTCTTTCAAGTGTTTTTACCAGGTTGAAAAGACGTGTTGATTTTCTGAATTAAACGTCATTTTCAATGTCTCAACAAAACGTTCTGCAAACGTATTTAAAGATATTATAAAATACGTCTTTTTTAGGTGATTTTAGGAAATAAGTATATTAAAAAAGTGTTGATTTTATGACATATTTATTATAAAACAAACAAAAAAATTGTTTTACAAATGTTCAAATCTATTATAATATATAAAGGTGAATAGAAAATATGAAAATAATTACTTAAAACTATAATATCAACTATGTACTACTAAGATTATAAACTATATAACTATAACTATAATTATTATTATAAAAAAAAGTAAAATAATTATTATGAGCTAATTGTCCTAATTAAATTAAATCATTTTTTTATGACTCGGATTGTGTGTTGCTCGACGTGCTGGGTCAGTTTTGCCAATGTTTGGAGTACAGTTGCCTCAAAATCTATAAGAAATAACTATAAGTAACTATTGCAAAAATAAAAAAATCCTTACTAGGTATATGATCGTCGTAAATGATATAAAATGACACAATTTACAAGGATATGTTGAAGCTGGAAAAAATGCTGACATTGGCGATGCATAAGACGTCGTCGTGGTACAGCAAGAATCCTCTCCAAGGTTTACAGTTCGACGCCGCTTACTATCAAAAAGAAACTCATCACCAAAAACTTGCTTTCTTGAGAGACTTTCCACTGATGAGTTGTTTCCTCTGCAGTTTCCCCAATCTCCTCGATGAGGTTGTTGGCCTTTTTATCGTCTGTGTCATAATTCTCTGCAAAGAAGCTCAAAAGTTAAAAAAAATATTTAATTAGAAAAATCATAAATATAATATCATATATGTATATACCTGTCTTAAAAAGAATCTTAAAAACCTTGTAAGAAGGCCAGGTCTTACATGGAGTACCACTTTTGACGAAAGTAATAAAATCGGTACACTTGCGGAATAAATTTAAATTCTGGTTAGTAATATGCATAAAAAATGTATATTTAGTTACTACTTTTAATTAAAATACTGTACTACTTACCTTTAGGACTTTTGGAAGCTACATAAATCTCAAAACTTGGTAAGGCAAACGAAAACGAAACGAACTGCACGATTTCAGACGAAAAATGAAAATGAACAAAATCGAACGAAGCAATGGCCAAGCACAGATGACACATCTGGAGAGAGTTCCTTGGTTTCGTTTCGTTCGGGGTGCAAGGCAATAAAAAAAACTGTAAATCACGTACATTTTTGTGTCTTGGAAGCAGCATGTTTGTTTGTCGCCAAAACAAATTCGATAAGGCAGAAATTTTCATTGATAGTACCATTGAATATCAATACTCTAACTACTCTATCTAGAGTATTAATATTCAATGATAGTACTGATCTAGACGTTTGGTTATTATTTATTTTCGACAATAAAATTACGATCGCGTGGTCGGTTCCTCAACTTTCAGCCCCCATCATAAACCAATATGCGTTCTTCTCAAAATTCCAGTCCCTAAACGGTAAAACTTCTCAACGTATGTTTCAAATTGTCTCTTAATTATACTTGCTTTCAATTTCGTTTTTAAAAACTATTCATTCCCTGACCAACACTAAACTCTTCTTCGGTCAAAGACACACTCAAACTTCACGACACGACTCTCAAAAGAGATTCGTTGTTATATTTTTTATCTTTTCGCTGGTCTTTTGACACCTTCACTTACTTCACAGCGTTTCACATTACCAGACATTACCAATATTTATTAATTTCGTTGATTAACCGTAATAATTAAAGATCTTAATTTTTGTTTTCAACTTTAACAAACACATTTAAATTAATATTTATAAGTACCTATCTACGTAAGTAAATATAGCTACCTACATTGAATTATTTCTTTGCCATTGGGTTAAAGAGTTTTTGTAATTTTTTATAACATTAACACCATAATAGAATAGGGAATGTCAATTTTATTTTTAAATTTTAATTTAATAATAATTATATGACTACTTTTAATCAGTTTTCCCTAAAACAAAAAAAACAATTTTTATTATAAATACCGACTCACGTTTCGCCAACAATGTTGGCATCATCAAGGTGTTGAGTGAATCAGAAAACTGGTTAAACGTAGTTATCTACCACCAAAAGTGATCCAGACAATTGTTTTGTTTTTGAATAATTATATCAATTCTCAAAGAGCGATTGTTTATTTCTATTGCGAACTAGGCGGGCGAGATGATCCTAAAACATTTCAACCACGAGAAAACGTCAAACTTTCAAGGTTGTTTGGGTAAAATTCATGGTGCCAAATGTTTACAAGAGCTAACTTAGTTGTTATCATGTTTCGTAAAAATTATGAAAGAAATGCTAGCCTTACTAAATATTTCTATTGTTTCTACTTTTAAATTCTATAACCATTCTATTTTATTTAAAATGTGATTCAAATAAAAAATGTACATATGTTTTATAACCCGCAACAAACAATTTACAGTGGCTTCTAAACTTGGCGCAAAAACCGCCCATATGGAATCTGTAAAAGACGCCAATGGAATGCGTTCCTTTGTAGTAGATAAATGTACTATATAATTATACGACTATATAAACACGTGAATTTATTGTAAAAATTTCACGAGAAATTAATGTCAGAACTGAACGTCAAAAATTACTTATATTTTACCCACATTAATTCCTTTCTATGCTTTTATATTTGATTTTAATCGTAATTCACATAAAAAATATAAATTAAGTAGGATTATTATACATTATGTATTTTAAAATCATAATTTTTATCTTTGAGACCCCTTAGTGGCTTATAAACTTGACCACAAAACACGCCTAATAATATGATATGGAATACTTTCTTTCTAGTGTTTATTTGCCTAGAAAAACACGTATACTTAACGTGAAAAATTTCACGAAAAGTAAACGACGCCAAAACACGCCTCGAATGCGTTTTTATTTGTATTATAGATGATTAGAAAAACACGTGTATTTAATGTTAAAATTTTACGAGAAATAATAGTCAATAATAATAATTTAGACTTCACCGCCATTCGTTCTTTTCTATTTTATATAATTTGATTTAAGTTATGATTTAAATAATAAATATATATTTTTTAACATGATTTTTTATAAAAAAGGTAAATTGAGGTAAAGTAAAATACAATAATAAAAAAAATAAGGGAAGTAAATTGAAAAACCTCCTTTTAAACCCAAAAACCTATAGGGCTACACCATGATGATGATTTTTTATACTCTGCTCTTTCACTCCTTAGGTATTTTTATTTTTTATTTGATTAGAAAAACACGTGTACTTAATGTAAGAATTTCACGAAAAATAAACGACGACAAACACGCCTATATGACACTAGAAAAACACGTGTATCTAATGTAAAAATTTCACTTGAAACAAACGTCAGAACTGCACGTGGAAGACTTATATTTTATCAACATTATGTACCTTTCGTTGATTAACAATACTGATTAAACGTCTTCATTGCGTCATATATAATATTTAAAAATAACGTAATTTTTTAACGTTGAATTGTCGTAATTTGTAGATACGTAGTCAATATTTTATTGTAAATCAACGTTGAATTTACGTTATGTAAAATACGTTGAAATAACGTTGAAGGTATTACCAAAATATAACGTGATATTTTCAACCATAAACGTGTTATCAACCACATACACGGCTTTTCCACGTTAAGGGGCCGAACGCAGAGGTCTCGAGTAAGACCTGCGACGTGTCCGTGCGGGGGAAAAACGCTGTTCCATGCGACGAACGCCAGGATCGTACCGATAAAAATATATTCGGTGATTGACGATGCTCTGATTAAATTTTACCACAAATAGAATTAATTCAAGCTAATTACATTGCTGCATGCTAATAAATAATAAAATATTTCACTAATTTATAACAGAATTAAACAGAACTCGGATGAAGATAAGTATTATTTATATGAAAGTTGATATTAAGTATATATGGTTTTTAGGAAAATGAACATAGATTAAGATAAGCCGTGATCAAAGCAATCAAACATCAAAAAAAGAGGATATTTCTTTGGAAAAGAAAATTTCTAGATTGTAAAAAGACATTAAAAATATTACAAGTCATGTATTTGAAGAACATCAGTATTGTGTTTCTTTGGGATATTCTTGCAATAAAGTTTATCGTCCAGAGGGAACTTTATTTATTTTTTATTTATTCGTATGACCCATAAGTTTCTGAATTGTGTACCGAGTGACTTTATTGTATACAATTTTTAGAATTATTTGAACAACTTCGTTTCGCTACAGACTATCTTGCAAAGCACTCTGTAATTGCCAAATTTATCGTAGAGAAAAGAGTGAACTATACCCAAAGACGTTTATACCAATCTAGGTGTTCCGCAGCAGTAGTAAAAATTTATGGTAGATGGAAAAAGCCTAGGAAAATATGCAAAAGTTGTTGAATTAAGAAACAAAATGAGACAGGAAAAGAAAAACCAACGTAATAATGCAAAACCGAAAGCAAGAAAACAATAGTTCGGGCAAGACAAAGACTACGGTGATCAGTGCCAAACACCAGATTTGACAGAACGTGAATATGAGAAGGCAAAGGAAATATGTTTTGGAACAATGAAGATTTCAGAAGAAGAGCTCATATTACTGGAAACAGAAACAAGACATTAAAATGATTGTGAGCTGTGGTATGCGGAAAGACGAAAAAGGCTAACTGCTTCTAATTTTGGTGAAGTTTGCAAGCGTCGTCCATACACCAGCTGTAAGACTAGTTGACCGCTTGCTGTATCCCAAAAATATATTTTCCCAAAGCTTAGATTATGACAAAAACCATGAAAATGTTGCCAAAGAAGAGGTGTCACGAAAAATTGGTAAAGCAATTCAAATTTGTGGTATGTTTATCGACAAAACATATTGTTTCTTGTCGGCATCTCCGGATGGACTGATTGGGGAGGAAGGCCTTCTGGAGATTAAATGTCCATGGTCTGCTCGGGATATGCTACCAGAAGTGACCATTCAGTCCAGAAAAGTTACTTTTTGGAAAACAAATGGCGAAGTACAAGCCACAAAGTACAAAGTACAAGCCACAACTGGCACTATCAAATTCAAGGCCAAGCACACATAACTAATCGCAAATATGCAATGTTGGCTGTGTAGACACCAAAGGGGATGAAAATCGAAACCATTTTTAACCGACTTCAAAAAAGGAAGAGGTTATCAATTCGGTTGTGTTTTTTTTATGTTTGTTACCTCAAAACTCCGTCATTTATATACCGATTTGGAAAATTATTTTTTTATTTGAAAGAGTATACTTACAGATTGGTCCCATTGTCACTTCATGTATGTTCACCGATTTCTTCATCAATTATGGACTGATTTTCAAAATTCTTCCTTTATTTGAAAGGGTATACTCTTGAGGTGGTTCCATTGTCAAAAAGTCAGGATCTGATCAATGAATCCCATGGAAATCGAGGGAAATTCTTAAATTTTGCTTTCCTTTTATGTATATGTTCACCGATTTCATCATCAATTTTATTGAGGACTTCATTATTGTAGAAGCGTCTTTACTAGGTATCACTAACTTATCACTTATATAATAATAATAATAATAATAATAAGATATATTTCCTTGCCTTTCGGCTTTGAAAAAGATTCCTATTCCCATACAATGCTAAATAACAGAATACTGATTAAATAAAACTATAAAACATAAACATCACCAATAGCTAAATTAATTTCATTTTCCTCCCATCTCTTCCCCCCTTTTCTCTACATTCTTTCTTCTGTCTAAAACTCCTTTCATCCAGCCTAGTCCTTTCCCTTCTTCTCCTATCAGTACTTTCCAATCTTCTCTCTCCTCTCTCAGCTCCTCACATTCTTTCATCATGTGCTCTATTGTTTCTGCTCCTTCTCTGCATAGTCTGCACACTCTCTCGTCTCTCTCTTTCCAGTATTTGTTTTCTCTTTCCTCGTTTCCACATCTAAACCTTGCTATTACTTTCTTATCGTTCTTCTCGCTTTCTTTTCTCAGGTATGCCGGCAATTCCTCCGTGATTAGTGACCTATACTTTCCATTATACCTTGACTCATTAATCCTCGTTCTCCTTTCCTGCCTCTGTACGTCTCGGTCCACCTCAACTATCTCTCTTAGTACATTTACTCCATTATTTCTTCTCCTCTCTACCTCCTCCACTGCATACCCATTTCTCTCGTAGTATTTTCTTCTCTCTTTTCCTGCTCTTTCCATGTTCCCATTCTTTATCTCTTTCCAACACTCTTGCAAGATCTTACATTCCGTTCTTTCTCTTATTCTCTCTTCAAATCTTACTGCTCTTTTTCCTGCTTCCACTCTTATCTTGTCTCTCTTTACTTCTTCTAGTACGATATATGCTGGCGTTTCCCTGTCCAATCCTAGTACCCATCTCCAGTACTTCGCTTGGATTGCTTCCAGCTTTTCCTGCTCCTTCCATCCCCATATTTCTGCTCCGTACATCATTACACTCTGTACTAGCCTTTCGTACATCAGTCCTCTCCTTCTTATATCTCGTCCGAATTTTCTCTCGCCTATTCCCCATACTTGACCTACCACCCTGTTCGCTTTCCTTTCTAGTTCCTTTATATGACTTTTCTCGTTGTTAGTCTCGTTAAAGGTGTAACCCAAGTATTTAAATTCTTTTACGTTTTCTAGTTCTTTTCCTTCCCACTTCCATTCTTCTTTCTTTCTTCTGCCTCCTTTCTGAAAAATCATCATTTTTGTTTTCTCCACGTTTAACTTTAGCTTCTTTCTTTTCAGGTATCTTCCTAGGCATTTTATCATTCCCTTCATTTCTTTGGCCTCTCTCGCTATTAACACCATATCATCGGCGTATGCCAACGAGTGGACTTTCGTTTTTCCTACCACCACTCCCCCTGCCTGTGATAGTCTTAGTTTTTCTTCCAGGTCGCTTATATATGCCGCGAATAGACTGGGACTGAGTGGGCATCCTTGTCTTACTCCTTTCGTCGTCCAGAATCTTTTACTTGTTTTCCCGTTTACTTTTACTTTGTTTCCCGTTTCTAAGTAAATTTCCTCTATTCTGCTCACCAGCTGCTCGTTGATTCCTTTCTCTCTTAGGTACTCCCATAATCTCTCTCTATTTACACTGTCAAAAGCCGCCTTCAGGTCTACAAACAGCGCGTACATCTTCCCTCCTTTCTTATCGAGTTCTTTATCTATTAGATGTTTCAAGATGTACACGTTATCGATGGTGCTTCTCCCTCTCCTAAAACCCGCTTGTCCATCTGGTAACAAATCTTTTTCATCTAGTTCTTCCTTCAATTTATCTTCCAGTATCATTGCGTAGATCTTGTACGCCGTGCTCAGCAGACTTATTCCTCGGTAGTTCTCCACCTTTTCTCTTGTCCCTTTTTTGTGTATCGGACACACTAGCCCCATCCTCCATTGGCTTGGTAGCCCCTTTCCTTGCCAGACGTCGTTTACTATCTCCCTCATTATCTCTATTATTTCTTCTGTTGCATAGATCCACGCTTCATTCTGCAGTTCATCTTCTCCCGCCGCTTTTCGTTTCTTCATTCTTCCTATACCCCTTTTAATCATTTCCTTCGTAATCTCTTCCCCTTTCTCTTGTTCTCTTGGTCCTCCTCCCTTCTGTCTTCTTTCCGTTTCGTCCTTTCCGTCTAGTAATTCTTTAAAATACTCTCTCCATTCTTCTATCCTTATCTTCTCGTCTGCCCACTTTTTCACTTTTCGTTCTCTGTTTATGTATTTCCAAACTTCTTCTTCTGTGTTGATTGATCTAATTTCCTCTTCTTCTTCTCTTTTCTTTTCTTCCTTCTTCTTCTCACAAGTGTCTTTGTATTTCTTTAATTGCTTCCGGTATTCTTCTCTTGATCCCTTCCCACTTCTCCATTTTCTCATTTGCTTTCTGGCAAGTCTTTTCATTTCCTGGCATTCTTTATCCCACCATCTATTTCTTCCCATTCTTTCTCCCACTTCTACTTCTATTTTCTTTGTTGTCATCGCTTCTCTCATTCTCCTTTCGAGTTCTTTCATTCTTGTTTCGGTGTCTTTTTGTTTTTCTTTTTCTCTTTCAACATGTTGTAGCGCACTTCTGTACTTTTGTATGCTTTCTTCTTCCCAGATTGTTTTTATAATTGTTTCTTTCTTAGGTTTTTTTCTTTTTATTTCTTCTCCGGCGATTTCCATTTCTAACGGTTGGTGATCTGATTCCACTCTGTTTCCCACTTCGAATCTTCTTACTTCATCCAATGCATGTTGATTGACTATTGCGTAGTCAATCACTGATTCTCCTCTCGGCCCCACGTACGTAAATTCTCCTGTATCATCTTCCCAGTTCCCGTTCAGTACCTCGTATCCTCTCTCTTCTATAAATTCAATCATTTTTCTTCCTTCTTTATTTTCTGTCTTGTCCTTCGATGTTCTTTTCGCATCTTCTGTCTCATTATTCCGTCTTCCTAATCTTGTCCCAATTCTAGCATTAAAGTCGCCCCCAATTATTACAATTCTTTTTTCTGTCTCACTTATGGTCTCTTCTAACATTTGTTTTGTTTTACTCATCTCTTTACTGTATACCGTGATTACTTTAACTTTTTTTGTTCCTATTTTTAGATTTCTTTCTGTTATTCCAGTTCTCTGTAGTTCTTGTTTTGTTTTTATTTCGTCCTCAATTTCTTTCCTTACTCCTGTGATAATGCCTCCTTTCGCTCGTCCTTTCTTGTTTTTCCTTTCTGCTGCTTTACATCTCCATACATAATCTCTCGGCATTCTCTCTTCTATCTTCTTCCACTCCTTTTCATCTACCCACGTTTCTACCATTCCAATTACGTCAAATTCGCTTATGTATTTCCAGAAGTCTTCTCCTTTGTTTCTTATACCCGCTACATTCCAATATACCAATTTTATTCTTCCTTTTATTTTCTTCTGTTGCTTTCCCGTTGAATCGTGTACCTTCTTTCTTTTTGCCTTCTGTCTGCTTTTTCTTTCCCGGTTTTTTCCTTTCTCCTTTAAAAATTTTCCAGTCGCTCGGTGTCATCGTTCCATTTCCTCCAATTTCCCTCAACCTGCAGTTTCCTGTAGCTTACCCTTACCGTCTTTCCTTCTTCTCTTTCCCTCTTCGCTATCTCTCTTATCTTTTTCTGCATCTCTCTTTCTTTCCTTGTTAGGTCGCTGTTCACAAAGATTTTCGGTCCTGTCTTATTCCTAAGTTTTTCTTTATTCCTCATGACGTTCAGCTTCTGTTCCCAACTCTCAGTTTTTGCTATTACCATTTCTTCTCCCTTTATGGCATAGGCCTCTGTTATTTTCACTTCTGTTTCCAACTCCTTTTCAATCCATTTCTCGATTTCTTTTCTCATGTTTTGTCCCGTCCCTTTTAGTCTTAGCCCTGTTATTACTATGTTATTTCTTCTTTCACCTTTTTCTTTTTCCTCCATCTTCGACTCCATCTGTCCTATCTTCTTTTCTAGTAAGCTTTTTTCTTTTCTCCATTTTTCCTCTTTTTCTTCCATCGCTTTCTTCAGTTGGTTCACTTCTCTCTTTAGTCCTTCCATATCTTCCCTGAGCTGTCTGTTGTCGTTTTTCAGCTCTTTCACTTCTTTCCTCGTCTCTCTTGTGTCTTCCTTGATTTGTTTAAGGTCTTCCATTATACTTTTTGTCATTTCCTCCATCTTCTTCTCCACTTCTTTTTGCGTTCTTTCGTCCCCTGGAGATCTTGCAGTTTTTTTGCTTTTTTGGAAGGCCACTGGGTTTTCTTCTATGTCTCTTTTTCGTTTGGTTTCCTCTTTATCTTCTTTGAATTCTTCTTCCTGTTTCATACCGGTCCGCAACCTTCTACACTGTACCGTGTATTGTTGGTTGCCGGAGTTCTTTGTTGACGTTACTGTTTCTTCCTCTGGCTTTTCTTCACTCCTCGCACTCTATCTCTTCCTACCTTTTGTTTATGTTGCTTTTTCTGCTGCCTTCTTCGCTTTTCTCTGTTTTGTTTGCTCTATTTTCCTCAATTTTCTTCTGGACACTTCTTTCCACGTGCTGTCATGACGGTCGGTAATATAGGAATCAACTTATCACTTAAAATTGTAAAAAATAGCTTTTCAAAAAAAAGAGAACCGACTTGAATTGTGCTATCTAATGATCTGGTAGAAGTCGGTGCCAAGCCAAATAGGTAGTAGATAGATAGGCTGCTCGTGCTGAGCAAAACAACCCAAACGGCAGACGTCGTTGACGGTCGTCTCGAATAATATTGAATTTTATGTGCGTTATAACGTTGTTGATATTTTTATATAATTACAATATACAATATAATTTGTAACCTAAACTCAAGAGCATAACTATAGCACCACCCTGAATTTTCAGTATTTTTGTAATAAATCACACAATTTGTTCACAACTGGCATTACACTTGTTGATTATTATTCTTTTTGATTGTTTTATGATTCTCTAAAGTCATATTATCTCAACTAAACGTTTAGGGCAGAAATCGGGAAAATTGAGGGTGGTGCTATAGTTATGCTCTTGAGTTTATTTGCCTTGGCACCGACTTCAACCAGATCATTAGGTAGCACATGTAATAATACATGTATTCAATTATTTTTTACTTTTTGAAGTCGGTTCTCTTCTTTTTTTTTGAAAAGCTATTTTTTAAAGAAGTTTTGGTCAGAACATAAATGGAAAAACAACTGACGCAGTTTTACAACTACTGTATGTTACCAGAATTAATAGCCAGTCGTAAACATCGAAACATGGAAATAAAAGATCCTCAATGCATATTAGATGCTAAAAAAAACAAAAAAGAACTGAAGAATAATAAACAGAAATAATTATATTAAAGCAAATTCTTGGTTACATCATGGATTGCCTTAAAACAACTTGTGTTATAGTGATTACTGCATATGTCTGTCATATGATCAGTGACAACCAATGACATTTCTTTATTTTATTTATTTGAGTCAATCATTGACTGCTTCGCAGTCGTGCAAATTTCCGTTGCAACAGTAGTCAGGCATTCCTATAACCAGGATTATCGGAAAGTCACTATGCACTTATTACATTACTGTAATAATTAAAATAAATTTCTGTTCCCTATGTACTCTAAGACGGCTGGGCCGATTTTGATGGAATTATTAGTCAATCTTCAGATTAGCCCAGGAAGTGATCGTGTGAAGTTGGGTAGCGATCGGATTAAAACAAAAAAAAACAGTTTTTTCCAAAGTGACGGTTAGTATGTCTTGATCGAAGTGTTGATGTTTAAATATTTCTAAATAAATAATGTTAAGAATAGTTTTATTTTGAAAAAACTTCTGTGACTTCGGTGCAAAAATCGGTCAGCTCCATAATCTCGATGCAAAAACAAGGCAGCTCCACATTTAAATTAATTAGGTAATTATGTGATTAAATGACGTTCTAATTGATTAAACAACTTCAAAAGAGTGGTAAAGTGATGAACCAATATCAGGAAGTTTGTCTTCAACAAAATATTATACACTATTGTTCTAAATTTTAACTGAAACGAATTTATATGTTATAAACTGGAGCTGCCCGGTTTTTGCACCCAGCCCTTCAAGTATGTCTAATAGTACCTTATTGTCCCTTACTCGTACAATTCATTCAAAATAGTTACGATGAAAACAAAAGTCTTCAAAAGTGACAAAACAAATCTGTTGGTGTCAAATTGTTTATTGGCAATGTAAAAACATGATTAGATGTTAATATTGTTTTGAATCGTTAAATAAAAGACATTATTATCATTGTGTTAATAAATGTATATCATTTAGTTACGTTATTTTATAGATTTAGTTCTCCAGTAGGGCCTGAAATATCCTGAATACAAAAATACGCAATGTATCGTTATTGCTCTACAATGTGCTAGAAAGCGCCACACTCTTGATGTTAAATTAGTGCGATGCATCCGTTGCAGGAGGTTCGCTCTAGTCAAATAATTAATAGAAATATTTTTTTATGTACAACTTGTATTATATAAAATTAAAGCCAAAGGACTAATGCATGTCCCCTTGGAAGTAAATTTTCATAATCTAAATTATTTACTTCAATATTAACTTTCAAAGTTTGACATGTTTGGAGCAACATAACTTTGCTTCCGAAATAGATTTTAAAAATTTATTTCCAGTCCGACACGCATTTAACCTTTATTTATTTGTGTTTTTAAATTCGTGGTGATATTTGAAATAATAACGTTGTAGTATGACTAGAACGAAACCCTTACAAAGCCCAAGTTTCTTTGCCGCGTGAGGCCCCTTAAAACAATGTGTTTACTGGGCTGACGCTTGAAAGAATTATTTAATAATCATCGCGTCAAACGCTTCCTAGTGGATCTCAGTTTGTTTCGAGGATCACTAGGGATATGTTGTCCGGAATACTAAATAGACTTCAAAACCGAACTTTAAATACGATTTTTCGCTCGATTGAATTCACTCCTAAAAGTTTGTGGCTGTTTTCGTTGAAGACCTGATCAGTGTGCTTAATTTGCTGTCCTTTGCTTTATTCTCTTTGAGTGAAAAGTCCCGTTTATTTTTGCATTTTTGCAGATTTTTTTATGCCAACAATTTTCAGACGCATCTTTTTTACGTGCAGTGAGTTTATTTATTGTAATTGCTTCAATCAGTTTAGGCGATGATCAACCGTTAAGCACGCCTTACACGCAAAATATGATAATCTGATTAGGTCTGAATCCTCATGAGACTTAGGAGTCGTTACGTTCCTCGGCAATTTTCAAGGCGTAATTTTACTGACATTTTTGTAATGTCCAATATACATAATGGATTCAATATTGATCCATTTTAAAAATGTTTTTGTTCAGGATTTTACATAAATAACTTCTCAGAGTGCCTCCCACACTTCCACACTTCTAATAAATAGGGAGCTTGTTATCAAAAATTGAAAAAATCGAACACTACAATTATTTTAATATCCTTTATTGCAACAAGACCCTCAAAAAAGGATTTCGTAAATTGAAAAATAGAAACCGAAAAAAATCTGCATTTTCGAATTGGCTGCCAGATAAGAAAGTAGTGGGGAAGGTCTCACAATTATAATAAAGTATTGTAACGTTGCCGCAATTACAAAATTTTATTAAAATTAGCGGTTTGGATTATGAACAATTGGAATGACAGGTCGACAAAAAAATATTTTTTCTTTGGGTTTCTTGATTCTATGCATAAAGTAAAACCAGAATATCCATTTTCGACTTATAAAGTTTGCTTTTGCGAGTTTTACGTCGATAAGTAAGTTTTGAAGATTTTAATTGATTTTATGAGCAACAAGTAGCAGCACATTGAAACAAAGTGGCGGCCAGTTGCATATCATTTGCGTAGTGCACAGTAATGATCTTTACTTGTCTATCACACGTATAAATTAAATTTTGAGCATACTATTTATTTTCGTAACCTGCACAGTAAATAAATGTTATTATAAGGAAGAATCATCAGAATTAACGCCAATTGGCCTCGATTATAATTATTTATATAATATTATACTACAATAACTGGTGGGGCACTATCTGGCTCTACTTTCTTCAGCGATTAACTTCTTGTTCACTGCTCTTCCTGTATATCACTACTGACTCTTTACATCGTTCGTTCCCTTCTAGTTTTCTCGATTTCTTCTGTTGTAGAATTATGTTCTCATCGTTCCGAAGGGACAGTCGCGTCGTCTAGAGAACGTTCTGGAGTGATGACATCATCCTATATGAATACTCGAGCGCGATGGTCGTCGCAGTATGACCGCGGAAGTACTCATTGTCGTAAAATCATTTATATCTACTGAAGTTGTCGATTGTACTGAACTAGTTTGTTTCACGAGTTGAAACACGTGTTAATTCTGGCCACTTTGACTTGATATATGTGTGATACCTCAGTGGATTCGTAACCACCAGAAAAATGTGCAAAAGTTTCAAACCCACACATAAACAATTACAAAAGTTATTAAGAATTAAAGAAACACCAAAATAACTCAAACACTAATGTTAGAGAAATAAAAAAAAAGGTTCTTAAAGAGGAGGAAGTTTTCGAAAAAAACGTCGACTCCAGGAACTTCATTTCTATTATTAGCAGAAGTATTATGCCATGAAAATAGGGCCCATTGTGGTTGGCGCTACATCGTTACCCTGGTTCGAAAGCGACCGTTGCAAATATTTTTTTAACCAAGAAAATATTAATTAAAAAATCTCACAAAATTATGGAATTATCTAGACACTTGAAGGGAAAAAGTTTCGCAGTTAAAAAATGTATTCACTGATTTTTCATAAAATGAGCCTATAATTAATTAAGTAATAAAATAAAATAAAAGCTACTAGAATTATTACACTTCGTAAAGATCTTTCAACAACTATTACAATGAGATTATCAACTTGTGGTGTTTTAATTTTTATTATAATCCCTAATTATGATTTATTTAAAGTTAAAAAAAGAGGTCTAATATTTTGTCAAATAAAATTCACTGTTTTTAGATATCGAATAGTTAATGCTAATAGTTCTATGAGAAGCAAAAGTGACGCTTTTCTCAGACTCGGCCGTCAAATCTACAGACGCGCCACCAAAAGCCACTTTTCTCCGAATAAAACACGCTATTTTATCTTTAAACACCGAAACCTGACAATTTCTTTGATTTGACTGACCTTCAGCGGCGCAAAAAGTAATTTCAAGGTTACTTTTGGTGCCGCCAGCTGACTTTATGTGCCGCTAAACTACTTTGTCTGCCATGACAGTAGTCATTTGTCATTAGGTCATTACCTATTGGTCATTACCTATTACAATGGCACGTTTTTCTGACGATTGAAGAAAAGAGCTATCACATAACATTTTACAACAATTTTAGGGCCATTTCTTTAAACAAATGGACGAGCTAATAAATTTTTTTTTAAATTCATATATTTTTTAAATATTTTTTAAAAATGTTTTGTCCAATAGTTCCATAATATTTTAGATGTTTTAACGTTAGTTTTGAGTGACTAAAATCAAATTTCAATCACTAGTGACTAAAAGTGCAATACCATGACTATGTTGTAAATGTCAAGCAATGTCAGGAAATGTCACTTTTGTAAGTACTAAATTTTGAATAATAATAATAATAATATTTTTACTTTTTAAAAAAGATTTAAATTTGTCGGCCTAAAAAATTATTACACGTCCAGAAAATGTTTTGCGAGTACTCGTATTGCTTCGCCTGGGCTACGCAATGCCATTCATCCTCGCAAAATATCATTTTCTGCACTAGTGATCCAAATAACTATTTCAATATCCTTTGTTGTTGAAAAAATAGACCTGTTGGACAAAACGTCGTATATCACACCTGACCGAAATTCTATTGTAAGCTCGTGAGATGTGTATCACTCGTGATTAAAAAATCTTACTAACTGCCAATGAAGCATTTCTGTTACTATTTTTAATCTTTTTGTTGTTTAAACAAATTTGGTCTTAAAATTAATTATTTGCGATTCTCTACAGGATACAGTTTTTTATCATTCATAATATATAATTGTTTATTAAATAAACAACAAGTGATATTTTTTCAATTTTACTACAAATGAACATTTTGTTTTCGTTTCTCTGTAAGCTGCCCTATACCGAAATTCAATCTATCTCCAAAAATTGTTTTCGGATAATGTATGCTTATCCGGAAATATCATGAAGCGCTCTCACAGTTTGCAAGAAATCTGATAAACTGGGATAAGATTTGTTTTCAGCAGATCTTATAATATTGCAGTTCAGAGACGGACATAGAAGCGACTTTAACGGATAAACATTTGCTTTCATATCAGCAGTTCTAACAGAAAATCTATAATGGTTAAAAACAAATTTCCTTTGTTGCAGGAAAAGTTAGTTACGCTCTTAGGGTGCAATTTTGGAAGAATAAGTAAACTAGCCAGACCGGCAACCAATAATACACCTAATAATATGTGGTTTTCTTTTATTTTACATCTAAAACTATCACGGGATATCAAAAATTGCTTGAATATTAAATTAAACAGTTTGTATTTTTTACGATAATATACTATCATGAGCGAAAATAAGAAGACAAAAATAATTTATGTTCTTAATAATAATATAATTGGTAGGTATAGGCGGTGTGCACATTTTAAATTCCGCGCGTTTTACAGCGCCTCCTACGGCCTTTCTGGCATTTTTAGTGGTAAAACAAATGAACGTCAGTCACAGACGGTGAACTGTTATAGTATTTATTAGGACAGCCAACAACACAACAACACAATAACCGCTTCTCTATGAAGCATTTTGTCGCACTTCAGACATTTGTCGAATTGAAGAAATTACTATCTCTCAATTCGGTTCCGTACTACTAAAAATTACAGAGATGCCGCGTGGTGGCGCTGAGGTAAAATGTGCACACCGCCTATAATAATATCATAAACAACTCGATTTTTGAGAAAACATAATTGAACCGGTTGGTATAATTAATATAATTATTTTAACATATTTTTTCTCCTATACGAAGAACCGTTAATAATACAGTTAAAAAAAATTAAAGTTCACTATCGTTTTACCTTGAGATTCATATAGGTATTGTGATAACCCTCCCAGGCTGTGTGGAAAAATAAAACCATTTTTGACTCTTTTTTTTTGTTTCGTTACTTTAATTTTAGTACGAGCAAAATAAATTGCATTGAAGTAATATTTATTAACATTCCCCATCTGTGAAAATTAACGGAATAATAGGATTTTTTATTTGCAGGTGCAAATTTTCAAACTGCTAACTACTTCGTAACTCATTTTTCATTATTACTTCTGGATAAAGTTTGTCCGTAACGGACAACATAATTACTTTCCCAGGTTAATCCCAAGTTTTATTCAAAGTTTATTTGTCATCTCGAAAGTGCGAATTCATTTCTTGGATATAAAACGAGAAACTTTTATGACGTTTTTAACTGAACTCCTCACCTTATTAATTTCGGAATTCTCGCTTCCTGTTAATTTTTAATCAAGGGGAAGCGTAACAAAAATTGAATTGTATAGGTATTTTATGAAGGATATCAGCACATAACGGTGGAGTGCTAAATTATATTGATACCACCACCTATATTTTGTATATCCGCTTTGAATATTACTGCACCTCATCCGCACGCTACACTTGAAAAAAGACGACACTAATCTTTTTAGTCTAAAGTGGGTCAAGTTATTGCCCACCGTTTCATTTTTGCACCCTTTGTGGCCAAGACTTAATGGACAGAAGGTGTCTTCATGATAACACATTTAAATTCTGTAGAGAAAATATATGGTGATATTTCCCTTACTTTTCTTTGAGGAAGAAAAAACTGAATTGAAAACGGTGACAGTTGTTCTCGTTTGATGCGGGAACTGTCGAATTTGTTCTTTCTATTGAATTCCACAACAAAATTCAATATAGCTCGCACAAGTGTGCATCATATACCTATATCTTTTTATTATCTTTGCTGAATGCGAATGTCCGATACGCTGCAATTTATCGTTTGCAAGGCTAAAAAAATCGTAACATGAATGGTCTAGAACAGAACACCGGCAATGTATTATTATTAACTAGAACGTCTGCAACAACATAAATAGATTCATTTTTGCATATTACAATAAATCATGAGTAACGTTTGCATTCATCATGATTCAACTTTTAATAGACTTCAGTAAATTTTTATTGCACCTGACGAGCAAATGGAGGATTTTAGACTGGAGGTTATAATTCAAAGTAAATTTCCATTTGCAATAAATTATAAGCGACATTTTGGGGTAATAGGATTTTACACCATGAGGATTTGATAAACTGTATATTAATTAGACCCGTTATTAGAATTGACAACAGGGACACGACATTAGCCGATAAATGTATTGTACTTGTTATGGCGTAATTATGTCCATTAAAAATTTGTTACGGATAAACAATGTTCAATTTTCAATCGCACAACTTTTAATTCAATCGATTTTATTACAGGCCGAAGTGAACAAAGCGTTGCCATTTTGCTCTGGTGGTTTTTGTGTTTAGGGATGAAATTCTGTTACCATTGAGGGCGTGTTACAATTTCCAATTATATTACTGCAAAATGACACGACAGAAATAAACAGTTGTTAATATTGGTAAAATTATTATAGTTTGCATACGTTGCATGTGTACACGGTTCGGTCGTTTCTTTTTTCAAGAACAATAGTTTTTGTGAAAGATACTGTAAACATTGTAAAATGCACTAGCACGTGTGTGTAGAATGGAACGATAATTAAAATTCAATTTAATTGCACAAATTGAAAAAAAAGAGGCAAAATCCAATTGGGTCACACGAGCAGTATTATAAAAATGTTTTGTTAAATTATCCTCACATAAAATTGACTAGACATAACAAAAAGAGGATACGTATTTTATTTAATAATAATCAAATTAAAATTTAAATATATCTAAGTAGAACTCCACAAACTTTAATAAGTGTAAAATTACAAATAGAACATGTTTCGGCAGAACACTACTGCCATCATCAGCCCTAATTTAACAAGAGATTAATGATACAATTGATTAATTAAGTAATTTTGAATTAAATTTGACGTTTTCAAAGGGTTACATGATTTTTAAAAGATTTCGTAAAAACAACATTTTATAAAATGTAAAAATTAAAAATGGATAAGTTTGTTTGAGTGGTGAAAAATTAAAATAGTGAATTAATAATGGGATTATTGAAGTTATTCTGTTCATTTAAACAAGATCTGTTTTCCAGTTTCAAGGCTTTCCTTATTTCCAACGTCTCAAGAAAATCTAATTTCCGGCCTTTATTGCATTTATGAATCAATTTGGAATTTGATGGTGAAAAACTATGTTTCGTTATTAATATATGATTGGCGAAAGAAGAAGGTGTTGATGGTGGAGGATCAAGATCTGTGTTGTTATAGATGTGCCTGAAATGTTCGGTCTGATATTTTGCGACCTGTCTGACCTATGTAGAATGACTCACAATAAGAGCAGTTTAATTTGTATACACCTGATGATGATTTGTAATCTAATTGATCTTTATTTTTAATAAAAAATCTGGATAAGTTGTTATCTGTTTTAAATGAAACTTTAAAACCGTTTTTCTTAAGTATTTTTGAACATTTCTCTGAGACGACACCAAAGTATGTTAATGAATTTGAAAAGGAAATTGTTTCTGAAGGATTTTGAACCAAGTGGGGTGTGTATTTGAATTTGTTAGAGTATCTATAGTCCAAGAGGATTTAATAGAATAGAGGAACCATCAGCCACCTTGAAGCGTGTAATGTAAAAGTCGTTCAGCACATGCTGCTCTCTGTGAGTGAGAAACATAAGCGATGATTTAAATTGAGCAGTTATACAGCGTTCTGTAATCCTTTTTTCCGATTACTAACCTATCGCAAGTTGTAATACAATACAGCGATACAATACAATTGATTACGTGGTCTACGCAAAGAAAGTAATCTGATATGCATTTCGATAACTTTTAATGTTGTCAGTTGTAGCCGAAAAATGTGTACCTACTTCTCAATTACTGCTTAATTCCAAAATGTATCTTGATTTTATTACGTTGTTGATTTTTTTTGATTTTTTTTTTTTGTTAACACATTGAGCCCCGGGTTGCATCAACGCGATGCCACGGTTTTCGAGCAGTGTAGGACGGCGAGTACACGATTATATGCCATTGCTTTCATGTTATTTCAATGGAGAACGGAAGGTAGCCGTCCGGGGGACTAACATAAATATGCTCGTGGTACGATAATTTTTTGTACAGTCTAATTTTTACAGCATTTTTTATAACAAATAAAGCTGACCACACGTACTCCTTTTAGAAGTTTGGACTTTTATTTTATGACCTGTACTCCGGAGGAAATGTACTGCAAATGTACTTCCCTTTTATTTGAATGTACTACCTGTCCTCCTTTTTCTTTGGGTCTTTAATTTTTCGGCAGGCATCTTCGATCTGTGTCGTTTCTACTAGCAAGGTTCAAACGCATATAGGCATGGCGGTACCTAATTTGAGACGCTCATTCATTTCTCGGAACGCAGAGTGCTAAGTAATCATAAATTTTGTTTTGTGTGTTTAGTTGAGCTCTCTCTACGAAGGCGCTGAACGGATATGAATGGAAAAATAACTGTAAACGATTTTTTTTCTGGCAATCCCGACTTTTTTCTGGCAATTGCGACAGGGGTAGGACGATGACACTGGTTTGTTACCCAAACTTAAAATATGAAATACTGTCCACATTTTTCTCCACATATAAATAATAATAAATAAATAATGACTTTATTAAGGGGCGAAGTCTAGCATATTTAGAGTATGTTTTTTTAAAAGGGGTCCATCGCGTAACGCGGGGCACAAATTTCAATAATCCACGAAAAAACAAATTTTCACAGACGATAATTTCCGTGGATCACTGAAATTGGCGCCTCGCGCTACACGCTCGACCACTTAAAAAAATACTCCAAGAAGGTTCATATTTTCCTTTACGTGAAACTCGAAATGTGTGTATCTCTTATTTTATGATTGTATGAATGATAAACGCACCAATTTCAGTGATTCACAGAAGTTACCCTCTGTAAAAATTTGTTTTTTCTGTGGATCACTGAAATTGGGGCCTCGAGTTTCACGTACAGGGAAATATGACCTTCTTGGGTATGTTTCTTTAAGTGGTCGAGCGCGTAGCGTGAGGCACCAATTTGAATGATCCACAGTAAAACAAATTTTTACAGACGGTAACTTCCGTGGATCACTGAAATTGGTGCCTCGTGCTATGCGCTCGACCACTCTAGACATTCTGTCTGTTGGAAATAAACTTCTATTGTTTTTTTTTCGTATTGACCAGAAGGAGTTCCCCGTGATTCCGACCTTCACGAGGTTCCTTGCTGGTCAGGTCCTGTTCATACATCATAGCCACTCCTTAAAACCATGAGGTCAGTAGCTATGAATCCCGTAAATCATGTGCCCTGAGCAGACGCAACGACCCCAAGATGACTGCTTTCTGCATTCCAGCCGCAAGGGTCTCTGCTGGTTTACGGCAGGCAGGAATGATTTTCAGATTGGACAAACTTCTATTATTATTATTTTATTAATATTATTATTAAAGAAACATACAACAAGAAGGTCAAAATGTAGACAGTATTTAATCTTTTAAGTTTGGGCAACAAAACAGCACCCCTGTCGCAATTGCCAGAAAAAAGTCGGAATTGCCAGAAAAAAGTCGGAATTGCCAGAAAAAAGTCAGAATTGCCAGAAAAAAAATCGTTTACAGTTATTTTTCCATTCATGTCCGTTCACCGCCTTCGTATCTCTCAGTTTCGCCAGTTTCGCATTTATGTTCGATACAAGAGTTCAACAACAGTGCCTTGAAAATTTATCCGCCACTTTATTTAATTACATAAAAAGTTACTTCAGTCAGTTTCATATTGGTCCAGGCAATGGGGGGTTTTTGTGTTTTTGATCGCAAAAGGTCGGACAGAAATAAAATTTGGTGGGATGGTGGGCGGGAGATAAATTTATAAATTATTTCTTCTAAAAAGTCTAATTTGCTTGGACTAGATTCTCATCGGCACATATCTCGAGAACGATTCAACCCAGTACCTTTTTAAGGGGTTATTTTTGTAGGAAATTTTATCAGCTTTAATTTTTTACGGAGGACACATAGTTTTATAGTAATAAACGAAGAACCGATAAAAGTTTTCGACTTTGAACCTATTTTGGAGTAGGGAGAGGCACACTTAAAAAAATATTTCTTTTGTAATATGCAACCAAAGTTGAAGTTGATTTTCGTTGTAATCCGCACTGAAAATAATTCAATAAATTTTATTAATTTATAATTATTAATAATTAATTATTGTTGTTAATTATTAATATTGAACACTAATTTTGACCTAAAATTCTTCATAACTCAAGAACCATCCATAAATAAACCTGTAGTACCTTATATCATTTTGCTCACCATTAACTGCTATTTCAATTCACCAACTAATATACAGGGCATTCCATTTAAAAAAACATAACTTTGGTATATTACTAATACTAGGACACTGTGTATATGATTTCTAATAATTTTAAATTGTGAAGGTATCGTGTGGCTATCGTCCCCCAAAAACCCCGTTTTGATATCTTTCAAAATAAGGGCGTAATTGATGGTCCACACACCTCTGGGACACCGGTATATAAAAAAATCATAAAAATCGGTCGAGCCGTTTCGGAGGAGTTCGAATGAAATATTCCCAAACAACTTCTTCAATGATATGATAATAATAATTATTAATGCATATTTATTGAGTTTAGTTGATTGAGGCTTAAAAGGGAAAATATATTTCTTCTAAAAAGTCCAATTTGCTTGGACTATTGATTTGGGGAGTCTTATCAGTCTTATGCGGGCTACAGACGGCATGGCAAGTGTAGGCCAATGTGGGTTCGTTCTAACGTTTGTTTTTTTATTACTCAGGCGGAAAAATAGTATCTGTGCAAACTTTGTTAAGGTTGAAAAGTAACTGTTTGCCCATTTGACACCAAACGGTTGTTTGGGTGCGACAAGTTTACTTCTTGCACACGCAGATTCAGATAAACAAACTGCTGAAATTAAATCAAAAATAACGTTGAAAGAAATTGGACAAAAAAAAACACAATCAAAATATTAAAACTGAATTTGCCCATTGACCCTAACGGGTCTTCGCTTCTGAACCCCAATTTTATACTGGCATTTATTCCGCATTCACAATAAAAAATTGCGGCGTTGTCGATTGTAGTTGCACAATATACTATATTTAATTTCAGCAGTTTGTTTATCTGAATTTGTTATAAAATGGACAAACAGTTACTTTTTGTACGCAATCCAGATCCTGGAAAGCTTGGTCAGCAGTACGCCCACGGGTCGACTCGTTCCGCTGCTGCAGGAGCAGTACGACACTGACGCCCGACGGAGCGTTTCGATTGATATTTGATTTGTCGGGTCACGTTGTACTATTAATTATACTTATTGTTTTTAATATAATCTAACAATTTATTCGTACATTTTCAACCGGAACAAAGGTTGCAAAGATACTATTTTTCTGCATGTGCAATAAAAAAGGAATAAACGCTCGACAAAAAAATAAACGTTCGGTAAAAGTAGTAAATGTTCAATAATACATAATATATTTCGATACTAGTGCGCTGAAACTAAACGGAAAACTGAACTGACCGTCTAAAAGTACCTTAAAAAATGCAGCTCCAAGTCTTTTAAAAGTTCAGTTGCTTAGTTGTGGTCGTATAATTTTTGTTATTGTTTATATCTGGACCTGCAGCGCAACTTAATTCTAGAAAGCCATTCGTTCTTTTGTGGTAACAATTGTTTTGTTATCGGAACCCCTGTGTTTACATATATCTGAACACAAACATTATAGCCGCTAAGCTTATGTTTCCGACCACCAGAAGGCGCTGAGTAAAAAACAGTTATAATTGTGATTAACAGATGGCAGGAGGCGACAAAATCTAATAAAATTCGTTACGCCATCTGGGAGTGAAAATCATTTTCGTGACACGACTTTCATCATTGTATGGTTCCTCTATTGTTTACCTACTCTCTGCTATAGTATAATTTATTTATAGTTTTTAAAGAATATCCATTATTTGAAGCAATTTGTTTAATGTTATTAAGTTCTGTATGAAAAGATGAATCTGAGAGTGGTATAGAAAATAATAATCGGTGGAAAAAGAAATGAAAAGCTGCAAATTTATGGGAAACAGGCTGACAAGAGTCAAAAGGTATTACGCAATCTGTGATTAGGTTTTCTATAAATGTCAAATTTAAAAGTATTATTATTTCTAGTGATTAACAAGTCTAAAAATGGAATTTGGGAATTGATTTCAATTTCAACGGTGAATTTAATGGATTGGTTTAAATAATTTAAGTTGCCTAGTGCGTTATCCAGTTCAGAATCAGATCCTTTGAATAAAACAATTATGTCATCTACATATCTGTACCAAAAGAGAAAATGAACTTTAAAGGGAGAAGAAGTTAAAAACTGATCTTCTAAGTTATTCATGAATATTTCTGCTAAAGGAGGTGACAAATTAGAACCCATTGCTAAGCCTGAGTCTTGTGAATAAAAATTATTATTAAATTGAAAGAAATTTTGATCTAGGACAGTCTCACAAAGTGAATGTAAATTTAGTGCATGTATGGTTGGCATATTAGAATTAAATAGTAGGTTTTTTAAAATTAATAAGCAAGATTTGGGTGGGATGCTGGGGAATAAATTAACTACGTCAAATGAAACAAGTCTAGTGTCTGATGGAATTTGTAAATTTCTAATTTTGGAGCAAAGATCTATTGAGTTTTTTTATTGCGAATTTGTTATTGAAATCTAAATGTTGTCTAAGAATTGTATTAAGCCATTTTGAAAGTATTGATACAGGTGAATTGACAAAAGAAACTACTGGTCTAATGGGAAAAGGTTGAGTTTTATGTATTTTAGGTAGACCGTATAGTCTAGGTATGCAAGGATTCATGGGTATTAGTGTGAAAGCTTGTGGGTCGAAATAAATAAGAAAATAACGAAAGCCTTGAAACTGGAGAACAGATCTTGTTTAAATGAACAGAATAACTTCAATAATCCCATTATTAATTCACTATTTTATTTTTTTACCACTCAAACAAACTTAGCAGATTCTCATTGATCCATTTTTAATTTTTACATTTTATAAAATGTTGTTTTTACGAAATCTTTTAAAAATCATGTAACTCTTTGAAAACATCAAATTTAATTCAAAATTACGTCAACGTCATAATTTTTTATATTCTTTAAGGTAAGAACCCCTCTGTAATTCAATTGTATCATTAATCTCTTGTTAAATTAGGGCTGATGATGGCAGTAGTGTTCTGCCGAAACATGTTCCATTTGTAATTTTACACTTATTAAAGTTTGTGAAGTTCGACTTAGATATATTTAAATTTAAATTTAAATTTACTCCACTTGAATTTATCGACATTCTTCTGGTTTTTTAATAATAATCATTCATTTATTGTTAATTTTTCTATTCCTTCAAATACATAATTTTATTTCGTCTCCTTTTTGCCTAAATTAACAAGGGCAATATAAATATTTATTTTCATTATAAAACAGATTTTGCAATTAGGCTAGAATAAATTAATCATCAAAATAATTGTTAAAACAATATTTACAAAATAAATTAATGACCTAATTTACTGCTCTATTTACGGTTCCATTAATTGTAAATTAGGTAAATCATTAGAGAATTTTATTTAGTTGGATTTATCCCTTCTCTCATAACGCAAATTCTCATTAATAAATTCTAAAATAGCTCATTAAATGCAATAAATATTCACAACTAAAAAATATTTACTTTAAACATAATTTAACTGCAGATTCCTTTAGGGTAACAGATTTCATTTTATTTTATATTATATCTGCCTTTGCGTTTTTTTTTTTTGCATTCATGAAATGGACAATTTGCTTATTGAATGGCTGATGTAGTTGACTATAACTCAACAACATCCGTCCATTATTCCGCCCCGGTCTCCCATATGCATATATCAAATTTTGCTCAACAATCTTTTTGTAGAAAATAGACCGGATATAAAAATTTTATCTACAGAATTATCATTTTGGACCCACGTTTTGGTATGTAAATTAATCTCCAATTTAAAGTAACTTTGCTGTATAGTTGGGGTAAAGCGAATGTTTGTTGCTTGTATCCACAGTTGCAATTTATATAATGCATTGGAAAACAGGCACAAAAAGGGATCAATAATTAGTTTATATTTGGAAACACGTTAGGCCATGTGCAACTCATTTATTAATATTTTGGCCGACGCATTATATTATAATATGTATACCCCCAAGGAAATTGTATATTATTATACGAGCTCCTGTGTAAATTGGGCGTTTTCCGGCAGGAAGGCTTGAGCCCCGAGTACCGCAAAGCGCCCAATTTACACAAGAACGAGTGTAATACCCCGTTTAATCGTTTGACACAGCACTGACAAGCCTTTAAATTGCTTAAAATCCTTAAAAATAGTGTGACGTTTATTTGACATTTTCATTACTTTATGACACAGTGTTTACACAAGCAAAAATTTGAAAATTCTGACAGTGTCGAACGATAAAAGCTTATTTATAGTATATTGAACAACAAGTGCTGAAAAACGCTACACTCGTGGCTGAACTGTCACGACTCGTTTGAACTATTCTTGAGCGTGTTTTTCTTTCGACCACCACTCAAAAGAAGAAAGAAGTACATATAACTGGATTTTATTGTAAAAAATCACCTTTGTTGAATTATTTCATAAAAACCCACTTAATAATAATTGCAATGTTAAAGTGTTCGGTACAACTAATTCTAATTCTTCTACTCAGTAAGTGCGTTTGCAACCTTTGCAACCAATCCCACACTATTCAACGGTGTGGAGATCCTTGATATATTCGTAATGTAAACCTTAAAACAGCCACATAATTTGTTTACTGCCCTTAATTTATTCTGAAATTGCGCTGCAGTTAGTTAATAATTCTTAAGGAACTATGTGAAACCATGTACTATCTGAAATGCGTCGAAAACTGTTTGTCTTGGATTATGCACCGTCGAGAGACGCCTAGTTGTTTCCCAGTATTTGTGTTTTCTGATTTTAATTATATATTAATTAAACTTCAAAGCTTACGGCTATTGTCACAAGTAGAGAGTGAACAGTGTGGTACTGGAAGCACGTTCTTTCATAAATTATTGTTAAATACATTCTCGTGGAACAATTTCTTTTTGCATTATTTTGATTAGGGTTGTTTATGGAACTCCTGACCCTTAAGAGTTTTAAACTGTAACGCTCGAACGCTCCACCACCGTGAATCAAACTTCGTACTCTAAGCTTGAACCTGTCGATTTATGAAAGTGCACGACAGATTGGAATTAATACAATTTTATTGGTAATAATTTTTCTTTAAGATTTTATTATTTTTATGTTATACTATCGTTTGACTTTCTTACTGTTAATTTTATTGTTTCGTTTTGTAAAAGACAACCATTACGTTACAAGATCCATGGTTATGTTAATAATATTGAAAGACCCATGGATTGAATTCCAATTTTATAAAAAATTGAGCTAAAGGTGGCAGAAATCGTGTTTGATGCTTGAGAAATCGATTTTCTTCACCTTACCCAATAATGGATTTTTCTCTCCTACTAGTAGGTAATAAAAACAATTGACAATGTTGGCTCGGTTACACTGCCGTAGTTGTTGACTGTGTTGACTGGACTTTTGCTGTCTGTTTTTATATATTATTAATGATAGCTGATAGCTCAACAATGTAGAACTGGGGAGCTGCAATTTCTTACGAAATGTTAAATTTGCCACTTGGATCAAACTCGCAACATCGCAACCAGAATTAGAAATTAGTATTGATTTAATTTCATATGGTACTTATTTTTCAAGGATATCTTAGTTAAATTCGTTCCACATTATCATGATTATTATTTGAAGAAAAGTTAAACAAATGTGGTAGTGGTGAAAAAGATAGTACGTATATAAACCACGGTTGGGAAGCGATGCTTCGCGTCTTGGGAACTAAAATAACTTCGCTAAGAAAAATGTCTTCTTAACCTTGGTTTGTTACAGGACCTTCGAGCTGCAAGCGCAGCAAAAGGAGCAGCAAAAGGGGGTATTGTATTTTTACAAAGACATTCACCAACTGGAGCTATTTTAGTGAAAGGCAATTTGACAGATTTACCTCCGGGAAAACACGGATTGCACATTCAACCAATCTAGAGACATACGGGAAGGGTGTGAGATTACGGGTTCGCAAAAATTTTTATTTGAACGAACTATGTACAATGTATTTAAACACTAGACTATTTACAGTTATAACAGCACAATTATTTATTTTAACAGTCACACGGATTATGTCGCTGAGTAGCTTATTCGGACTTTGACATCGACGCGACTCGACTAGACTAGTTGGACGGCCGCTGTCGCATCGTATTTAAAGTGGGAAGCGGCTTCCTAGAATTGCGGTCGCTATAGAAGCATAGAAGTCGGAGAAGATGGTTCTGTTGAATTCAATATTGTCGATCCTTTACTGCCTCTATCTGGGTCATAGTCATAAGTACAAATCCGGACGATCTTGGTAGAGGTGGTACTGCTGAAAGCTTAGTCAATGGCGATTCAGGAAAACCATTAGCTTGTGGTGTTATTGCTTATATAATATAATTATTGTCCTTTTTTTCTGTTTCCTAACTTTTTCATAATTTATTATTTATTTATTATTTCGATACATTACGTTACTGCCTCCTAGAAGTAAATAAATAAGAAAATAAATACTTACGTACAAACATAATTATCAACATACTGTAATAGTTTTGCTCATTTTTGTTCGTTTCTTCTTTGTTACAATGAATAAAGGTGTGTTTTACAGCCATAACTCGTTTCTATAAAAGTCAATTCACCAATGTATTATTATTATTATTGTTTGTGGAAAAGTTTGATTTCTTCTCCTTCTGGTGCTTTTTAGTTACTCTTCATCTCTATTTCTGTTTTCCCTTATTCTTTTCTCCTCTCCAGCATTGTCCACTCGTTCATCGTTATCTATTCACTCAATGTTTCTTTTTTCTTTCTCTCTCTTTTGATATGGTTCCACACCTACTTCTCTTTCTTTTGTAGCTTTTATTTCTCGTTTTGCATTATCCTTCTACTTCCTCTTCTTCTCTCTACATTTCTGTTTGCTTTCGTCCTTTTCCATTCTCTTAGACCCTTTATTGTTTAATTTTTCCGTTGTGTAATTTTGTTTACCACCATTTATTTTTCTTTCTTGCTCCTCTACCTCTTATTGTTATTGCTCTTTTTGTCAATGCTTCTTCTAATACATATTTCTCCGAATTCTTTCTCTATCTTTTCTAATTCTTGTTTTTCGAGTCTTCTCTAGTCTTATCTTGTACTATTCCACTCCTTGTTCGTCTTTTTTGCGTTTCCTCTGTTTTTTTCCTCTTTTCTCTTGTCTCCCTCTTCCTATAATTATTTCGATAGGAAGATGTTCTAACACTCCGCCTATGTAAGTCCATTCTCCTTCTTGGTCCCTTTGTTTATTTCCATTGAACATCTCCCGCCCCTTTTCCTCTTCCAATCCATGCCTCCTTAAATAAAATGACGTGAAATATAAAAATTTAATAGAAAAACAAGTTCCTTTACAAAGTGAACACATTTTATATATCTCTTGTCAGGTCAACGAAATCGAAAGCGTTACGATATGATATTTTATATACATATTCATATGAACATTTTTTGTAGATTCTTGTGTGTACATCATAGAACTTACATAAAATGTAAGTTAATAATCGTAACAATAAATTTTTTTAAGTTTAATAATTTATATAGAAACTAGGACTAACTATCTATATTTCTTTAAAAATTATCTACTAAATATTAATTAAAATTAATTTAGAAAGGTGGTAGAACTCATATCGACTACAACAACTTTTTCCTTTACATTTTTTTAGAAATCACATTATGAAATTAGAATTTTACAACCACCAAAAAAAACGATACTCGTATGAGTTTCTGACACAATGGTAATGACCGTGAATTCTGTTGTTTTTCTGGGAGGAAGGAAATGTTTACACTTTATTATCTTATACTTTTTTTGTCGCTGTGTCCCGAGTAAAAATGATAAGCGTACCTATACTTACCTGTTATTAATTAGTTTAATATCGGACTTTACCAGAGGTTGTAGTTAACTGCTCCGTGATTTTTTAATTTTTGCGGTGGACAAACTTTGTAATCTGTTCTTGTGTAGTTTTGTTTTCAAAATTTCCCAATTTTATAAACAATTAATACTCCAGTTACTGGAGGATTTCCCTTAATAAATCCGGACAAACATGTGGTTCCTGAACGACGGACGGTGCCTTTTGTGCATAGAAAGAAATGGGGGATCATTTTGAACATTTGCTGTAAATGTTTGTGGACATAAATGTTTGCCGTGTTCAACCTGCAGATAAAATGGAGGATTCTCTTATCGTAAGTACCTACTTCTGCATTTTGAGTGATAATTTTGTTAATAATGTAATTAAGCAATGAAAATAATGTGTAATTTTTATTTTGGTATCATGTTTTATTACATAAGAGTCTTTTACTTCATTTTCAATATCCCACAAAGAAACAAAAACAAAGTGAAAGTAAATGCATTTTTGGTATGCTTGGTTTATCAGTGTGGATTTATAGAAAAACAATCCAGTACCCAGTAAACACATGCACGTTGTTTTAACGTGGAAAAGCCGTGTATGTGGTTGATAACCCGTTTATGGTTGAAAATATCACGTTATATTTTGGTAATACCTTCAACATTATTTCAACGTATTTTACGTAACGTAAATTCAACGTTGATTTACAATAAAATAATTACTACGTATCTACAAATTACGACAATTCAACGTTAAACAATTACGTTATTTTTAAATATTATATATGACGCAATAAAGACTTTTAATCAACATTGCTAATCAACGAAAGGTACATAATGTTGATAAAATATAAATTATTTTCCACGTGTAGTTCTGACGTTTGTTTCTCGTGAAATTTTTACATTAAATACACGTGTTTTTTAGTGTCATATAGGCGTGTTTGTCGTCGTTTATTTTTCGTGAAATTCTTACATTTAGTACAAGTGTTTTTCTAATCAAATAAAATATAAAAATATGTAAGGAGTGAAAGAGTTCCAGCAGAGTATAAAAAATCATCATCATGGTGTAACCCTATAGGTTTTTGGGTTTAAAAGGAGGTTTTTCAATTTACTTCCCTTATTTTTTTATTATTGTATTTTACTTTACCCCAATTTACTTTTTTATATAAAAAATCATGTTAAAAAATATATATTTATTATTTAAATCATAACAAATCAAATTATATAAAATAGAAAAAACGAATGGCGGTGAAGTCTAAATTATTATTTTTGACTATTATTTCTCCTAAAATTTTAACCTTAAATACACGTGTTTTTCTAATCATCTATACTACAAATAAAAACGCATTCAAGGCGTGTTTTGGCGCTGTTTACTTTTCGTGAAATTTTCACGTTAAGTATATGTGTTTTTCTAGGCAAATAAACACTAGAAAAAACGTATTCCATATCATATTATTAGGCGTGTTTTGTAGTCAAGTTAATAAGTGACTAAGGGGTTTCAAAGATAAAAATGATGATTTTAAAATACATAATGTATAATAATCCTACTTAATTTATATATTTTATTTGAAGTACGATTAAAATCAAATATAGAAGCATAGAAAGGAATTAATGTGGGTAAAATATAAGTAATATTTGACGTTCAGTTCTGACATTAATTTCTCGTGAAATTTTTACAATAAATTCACGTGTTTATATAGTCATATAATTATATAGTACATTTATGTACTACAAAGGAACGCATTCCATTGTCGTTTTTTACAGATTCCATATGGGCGGTTTTTGCGGCAAGTTTAGAAGCAACTGTAAATTGTTTGTTGCGGGTTATAAAACATATGTACATTTTTTATTTGAATCACATTTTAAATAAGATAGAATAGTTATAGAATTTAAAAGTAGAAACAATAGAAATATTTAGTAAGGCTAGCATTTCTTTCATAATTTTTACGAAACATGGTAACAACTAAGTTAGCTCTTGTAAACATTTGGCACCCCGAATTTTACCCAAACAACCTTGAAAGTTTGACGTTTTCTCGTGGTTGAAATGGTTTAGGATCATCTCGCCCGCCTAGTTCGCAATAGACATGAAAAATCGCTCTTTGAGAATTCATATAATTATTCAAAAACAAAACAATTGTCTGGATCACTTTTGGTGGTAGGTAACTACTTTTAATCAGTTTTCCGATTCACTCATCACCCTGATGATGTCAACATTATAATAAAAATTGTTTTTGGTGTTTCAGGGAAAACTGATAGTCATATAATTATCATTAAATTAAAATTTAAAAATAAAATTGACATTCCATATTCTATTATGGTGTTAATGTTATAAAAAATTACAAAAGCTTTTTAACCCAACGGCAAAGAAATAATTCAATGTAGGTAACTATATTTACTTACGTAGATAGGTACTTACAAATATTAATTTAAATGTGTTTGTTAAAGTTGAAAACAAGAATTAAGATCTTTAATTATTACGGTTAATCAACGAAATTAATTTGAAACACACGTTGAGAAGTTTTATCATTTAGGCGCTGGAATTTTGAGAAGAACGGATATTAAATAAATAAATAAATAAATAAATAAATAAATATATATTTGCCCAACAGAAAAAAAATCCTTTTATAGGACAATACAAAAAATTAACTTAAACATCACATTGTGGTATACATACAATAAACATTAACAACATTAAATTGGAAAATGGTACAATTTACAGAAAAATGTCTCTAAATTTCACGTCAGCATATTGACACATTAACGTTAACGGTGCTCTTCTTAAGTCGTCAGTATTTGGTCTAGGAGTAACAAAGGTTGCAGAAGTCCGGGCATTTTGGCGTCCGACATGAATATTGACATGGCTTAGAATTTCCGAGGAGTTGACTTCATAATGGAGAATTTTCCACATCCAGTTGGCACAGTGATGTTCTCGACGACTGAGAAGGCTACCTATCTTATGGCGAGCTAAGAGCAGATTATAATCAAAATTTTGTGAAGGATAACTACCATCAATTTTAAAAGATAGGTATTTCAAAAATCGACGTTGTATTTTTTCAACAGCATCACTGTGCACAGCATAAAAGGGGAACCATACCACCGAAGCATATTCCGGCTTGCTTACCACAAAAGCAAAGTACAAAGACTTTAAAGCACCTATATCACTCATAAACCGACATGTTCTACAGATAAAGCCTAGCATTTTAGAGGCAGACAAACAAATATCATTAACGTGGTTATTGAAAGTTAGTTCGGAGTCAAATAGGACTCCCAGGTCCTTAACCAAATGTTGCTTCTGTAGTAACTGACCACATATGACGTAAGGAAAACTAATAGGATTAATCTTCCTCGTGTAAGATACACTACAGCACTTGTTGATATTTAAACGCAGTATTTTGAGATCATCAGCATAAGCTAAGACCTTGCAGTTCAGGGAAAGTAGCAAATAATTTATAAATATAACAAAGAGAAGAGGCCCCAAATTAGAACCTTGCGGTACACCACAAGTTGACACATAATATAAAAATTTATAACGCTTAAAAAAACATAGTTTACTCTATTTAACAAATAGGAAGCAATTAAAGATAAAAATTTTGGAGCAAGACCGAAGAAACTGAGCTTTTGAAGTAATATTTCATGATCAATGCAATCAAAAGCACTAGAAAGGTCAGTATATACTACATCAACTTGGCCAGTGTTATCCATTTGTTGTCTGATGAATTGAACGACAGAGATCAAGTTTGTAACCGTAGAGCGCCCAGGTATAAAACCATGTTGAGTACTAGATACAATACCGCCAATATTATGATAAATATTTGCATATAGAACCTGTTCAAAAATTTTCGAAAAATTTGAGAGGATTGAAATAGGTCGGTAATTATTAAGATCAGATGCACTACCTTTTTTTAGGACTGGGGTTACCCTCGCATATTTCCAAGCATCAAGATAGGTGGACGTTTTTATAGCAAGATTAAGTATCAACTTAAGGCTGCGTTTTTGTCTAAAATGGCGGGAGATTAATACCCAAATGACACTTTTATACAAATTTAAAAATTTAAACATTTTAAACGAAAATTGATTTATCAGGCACGTTGTAAATATTTATTGTGAGACACCTTTTCAACCGTTATGTCCAAAATTGAGCCAAATTACCAAAAAAAAAAAATATATAAAAGTTGCAAAAATCTTGGATCAGCTTTGGCGATAATTTTATACAAGTTCGATGGAGTATGAAATTATAAAGTGAATCCCAAATTGTAAGGAGGAAATAAGCTTTGGTTTTGACAAAATAGCCAAAATAAAACAGTACTTGACAGCTCCGAGATCTTGCTTATTTTAGTTGAGCCTGTTGGTCACCATATTATGCGGTGGCGCTGTATAACGATTTGGCGGAAAATTTGTACAAATTCAAAGATTTACACACTTAAATAAAATTTTAATGCAAAAGTTTGGATGGATGGATGTTTGTGGCTCAATCACACCAGACCGGCTGAACGGATCTGGATGAAATTTGGCACAGAGTATAATCTGGAATAGCACATAGGCTACTTTTGACCCCGGAAAAATGTACGGTTCCCGTGGGATAGATTTGTTACAAGCTTTTATTTAACTTGCCTTGTTGGTATGTTAGTATGTGAGGGTCAAATCTTTCAAGCTAAATTAGAACCACTTCTTGACATCCGATTGAGCTGAAATTTTGTATAGCTTTTAGTTTTGGTGACAATACAATAAACAGTACTCAATATTGTAATACTCTCAAAATGGCCGTCGCCACAAGATGGCGGATGATGTATTTTTAGTCAACCAGATTAATATGGGTATCAAATGAAAGGGCTTGAAAAGTAGAAAACGAATTTAATATGGCCGCTGCTCCAAAATGGCGGATTATATTTTCTTTGCAACCCCTTTAATATGGGTGTCAAATGAAAGGGGTTAAAGAGTAGAAAACGATACAACTAGTCACATCACACTAAATTCAATATGACCGCCGCTCCAAGATGGCGGATTACATTTTTTTTTCAACCCCCTTAATATGGGTGTCAAATGAAATGGCTTGAAGAGTATAAAACGATAAAGTTAATGACATCACACTAAATTCAATATGACCGCCGCTCTAAAATGGCGGATTACATTTTCTTTTAAACCCCTTAATATGGGTATCAAGTGAAAGGGCTTGAAGAGTAGAAAACGAATTCAATATAGCCGCTGCTCCAAAATGGCGGATTACATTTTCTTTTGAACCCTTTTAATATGGGTGTCAAATGAAAGGGGTTAAAGAGTAGAAAACGATACAGCTAGTCACATCACACTAAATTCAATATGACCGCCGCTCCAAGATGGCTGATTACATTTTCTTTTCAACCCCCTTAATATGGGTGTCAAATGAAAGGGCTTGAAGAGTATAAAACGATAAAATTAATGACATCACACTAAATTCAATATGGCCGCCGCTCTAAAATGGCGGATTACATTCTCTTTCAAAACCCCTCAATATGGGTATCAAATGAAAGGGATTGAAGTGTAGAAAACGATAGTTAGTGACATCACACTAAGTTCAATATGGCCACGAAAAAATTCTAAAAAATCGAAAAAAAAAACAGTAAAAGATATTTTTAAAAACAAGCTTTTATTTAATGCTCTGCAAAGAAAAAAATAAACTTTGAAATAAATCAAACCAAAGCAAACCCATAATTTTGTTACATCATACATCATGTTTTTAAAAATATTCTTTTCCTATTTTTTTTGTTGCCCCCCTCCCAAATGGGCTCCGATGGTAGCTACACCCCCCTCTCCCAAGAGGGCCCCGATGGTAGCTGCTGAGAAAGCTTTATTTTAATTTAGGAAAAGTGCTTAATTTGTAGATAGAATAATATACAGGGCGTTTCAATGGAAATGAGCCACCGTTAATAACTTTTAAGGAAAAGAGATTTTTATCTCGACATGTTTTAATGCAATAGTAGACACGCTTGGTGCAACCCCATATCTCTGACAGGAGCAACCCCTAATTTTAAATAGGGATTGAGTAACATGTCGCTTGAAAGGTCTTTTAATTGTCTTTTCAACCACATAATATTTTTTTTAATTACATGGTCTACAAGTTGCTACTTGCAAAACTTCTTATCCCACGGTGTAAGATTTTTGTACGGGGTGAGCGCGTAACTCGACACGAACTCGAAAAATGCAATATATAAAGGGGGGGATATTTGAGACCGGGAGGAGATAGTCCAAGCAAATTAGACGAAAAAACGACGAATAGAAGAAATAATTTAGAAGTTTTAAAATGTTGGTTATGAACTCCCAACAGGGGCCGAAATAAAGATCCGAAGAGTTCCTACCTCCCCGGGGGGAGCTAAATCCCCTTTTGCCCAAAAAAAGCGCCCCCAGGAAGGTTTTCCCCATTTTTCTCCTAAACGGTAACTCCACGCACAATTCTTTTTCAATGTTTATTTGTGTCGAATAGACTTTATGGAGTGTTAAACGGCTCTTCGAAAATAAACAAAAATATTTGTTTAACATATTATAACATCCATAAAATTCGAATTTAAGTTATTTATATTTATGTGTAGTGTGTTTCTTAAAGAACAATGCCACGTTTTCGTGGACGAGGAGGAAATACTGACGACATACACGGAATTTAGTCTACACCCGCTATTGGTTAAATCGAACGACAGAAGATTAATTATTGACCTACAATGCAAATTTAAGAGACCGGGTTGCAAACACAGGTGCAAATGAAAGTCAAGAGCAACGCAATGAACGACTTTGAGCTAATGTACTGAAACAAAGATAAGGGCGTCATTTTTTTTTGTACTTAGAGCGTGACCTGGATGGTTCTTAGCTACAGTTGGACTCGCTGTTGTCGAGATCCAGATTTTTTTTTAATTTTCTGACCGATTTTGATGATTTTTTTCTGTACTTATGGTGTCACCTGGTGGTTTTTAGCTACAGTTGGACCCGGTAGGTGGCGCTGTCAGATATAGTTTTTTTCACATGGACATGGGGGCCCAGGGGGTCCCCTTGGGTTGGACCGATTTTTCGGCTCCACCGATTTTTATGATAATTTTTGTATATTTGGTAGGTATAGCTCGTAAACTATTTTTCACATAGACCCTGGGGGCCCCCATGGGCTGGACCGAGTTTTATGATATTTGATTTGTTGGATTTGTCTCCGCCCCCAATAGCAGAATAACTATTAAAAAATAGATATAGGAGCCGAGGGGCGCCATCTTGGGTTTTAACCCTAAAGTTTAGCTGAAAAATCAAAAATAGGTAATTTTGTTTAGAAATCGCTACTTCAGATTACTTTTAATTGATGGCGTTCGTTGTGGAACTATCAGACGATATACAAAACTGTCATTTTTTCTTGAATGGCTACTTCGGAATACTTTTAATAGAACGCGTTAGTAGGTGATACGAAGTTCACCGGGTCAGCTAGTATCTTTTTATTTATATATTATGATGTGGGGGAAAATGTGGAAAACATATTCAAGCCTAAATTTATATAATCAAAATAAAATCGTGTTCGTTGGTAAGCGCATCACTTGAGAACAGGTGGACCGATCTGGATATTTTTTTTAGTATTCGTAATAGTTCAAATAAGGTTATTCGGACAATACAATTTGGACAAGCTTCCCGGGAAATTGTAAAATTCGGAAAAAACTGAAAGTGCTTTTTTTCTGTGATTTTTGTATGACAATTATTTTAGTGGCAATTTTTCGACAAGCTTTATTCCAGCGACAATTTTTTTGTAACTATTTGCTATTACAATTTACAAGTAAAATTGTCGAGAAAAATAAGACTCGAGGTCTAAATATTGCCGCCAATTTTTGCTCTTCAGATTGATTCGTCTCTGTTGCTTGAGAAAATAATGACTCGTGCAAGCACTCGTCATTATTTTCGTCGCAACAGAAACTCGTATCTCAATCGCAAAAATTATTGTGGGCAATATTTTGACCTCTCGTGCTATTACTACTACTATCTGATAGAAAAAAGTTTTTTTTGGATGGCCCCTCTTTCCGAAAATGTGAAAAAAGCACACCCAATGTAAAATTGAGCGTGCAAATGCGAGAACCACACAGCACACGACTGAAAACAAGTTTCCGTAAACACATACATAAACAAAGCATCCGATACGACAAATTGCATTTCAATCAAAAATAATCTCATGTCGTCGCCGTGATAACGAGTAAGCCCGATGGCTGCCGAAGTGTGAGGAGGATTAGGAAATTGAATAATTAAATAATTTTGCGTTCGGTCGCCATCTAGTGGCCAATTTAAATCCATAGTTCTCGAAATGGCCGTTATGGCGTAGGGACGCCCCCTTAAGAAGTTTAACCAATACAAATCTTAGGTCACGTATAATAAAACTTGGTATGAGATCATCACCAGCAGTGAAATTATTTTTTAGTTTTGACATTAACTTTACAAGAGTGTCCTCATCAACAGCTGGCATAGAAAAAGGAGAATTGTTGGAAAAAAACATTTGGAAGGTCAAAGTCAGGTTTAGGATGAAATACATTAGAAAACTTTTTTGCAAAAACATTGACTATATTCTGCGGTTTGTCAAACTCATCACCATTAAAATGCAGTTTACCAGTTGCAGTTTAGAAATTGCACGTTCATTTTTATATTCATTTAAATAGCGATCACAATTTGTTATTTTCCATTCTTTCGTCAAGTAATTTTTATGTTTTAAGGACGATACTATGGCATGATTGAACCAAGGAGGATAACTAGTTGTTTTAAAACTTGCTGAGGGTACAGAACGTCTATAGTTTTATATAATAACTCATAAAAGCTTTGAAGACATTTATTAACATCTTAAAACGCTTCAAGATTAGACCAATCGGTATAGAAAATGTCATTATAAAGTTGCGGAAAATTAGCTTTCTTAAAATAAATTAAATCGCCTGTATGAAGTTCTCGGAAATAGATGGGGTTTAGATTCTTTAACAGATTGGAGAGAAATTGAAAGTGAGGGGTGATGTAGATCTTCTGGTAAAAGTGGTTCTTCGTTGCGCGTTACTGCAACCTCACATTTGAAGGTAGCAAGAACTAAATCAAGTAGTCGATTATTGGAATTTAAAACGTTATTATATTGAGTAAACTCATTTGACTCCGTAAAGCTAGAATAGATGCGAAGTTTCTCAGTGGGCGAATTAGACCTGTCGGGGCTATAGTAGTCTGTAATATTGAAGTCACCAATCAGTAAAACTTGTTTACCAATGACTAATGATTCTAAAGCATCATAGAAAACTTTAAAATCTTCGACCATAATGTCTGGTGGAATGTAAACCGCAGCAATAAAAAATTCAAAACCATCAAGGGAACATTTGCAAAGTACCAAATCAATCAGAGGAACCAAACCAGTTAAGGTAGAAGTATCAATAACGGAACAAGAAACTTTCTCAGATAAGACTATTAAGACACCACCACCTTTTGAACGATTAACTAAAGAAAACTTCCTGTCACATCTAAGAACTGTATAACAATCAGGAAAAATTTCAGTATTAAAAAAAGCATCACTTAGCCATGTTTCCGTTAAAATAATTACATCATATAATAATTCACAGACATTTGTGTAAAAAGAGTTCAACTTAGTCCTTAATCCTCGCACGTTCTGATAACAGATATTGACTAAAACTGATGTTCTGTTGGGAAAATTCAGTTTTCCACCATCGTAACAGTAGGAATGCCAGACTTATTTACTTAGACGGATTTTTAAATTATTCTCACCATTGGCAACACGTTGGTCAAGTTCCTTTTTAGCGTTTTTATAAATCTCAATTTGCATTGGAGTACGATCCCGGGAGATTGCGATTTTTTTATAGTCAGAAAAAAGATTTTAGTCGACTACAGGTGCGAATAATATTAGAAACAAGCAACTCAGATTCGAAAGTAACTTTAATTGGTCTGCAACGGACATCAGTATCAGAATTGAGACGACCTAACATGGTTGTTTTGAATTCCTTTACATTATCAGAATCAATGTCTAACTTGCTTAAAACATCCTGAATAAATACGGCGTCTTCATTTATTTGCTCATTATTTGTTTTAATGTCTTTATTTTCGTTATGGCCATAAATGATGATGTTGCATTTACGTTTTTCACGCTTATAAATTTCTTGAATAATTTTTTCATTGTTCAGTAACGAGTGAGAGTTACAACTGTCTGATTTATTGATATCAGACTTTAAAGCTTTTATTTCATCTTGTAGGGAAACTATAGCAGCTTTCAAAGAATTAATGTCATTTCCCATCTGAAGACAGTCTTTACATGACCAAGTGAGACCCGCCTTTTGGTGAATCTTACGAGCCTCCGAATTGGTCAGATCAACACAATCAATTTTATAGATTTTATTACAAATGCAGCACTCAACGGACTTATGAACATCCGCAGCCCTTCCGCAACAAGTACAAGTAACCATTATTAGCTGACGTAATTTATGTTGAAATAAAAAAAAAAGGAGAGAACTGGGACACACACTTCACGCTAGCGGTGCCTTTCGCAGCGACTTTGTAAAAATTAAAACAAGCAAAAGGGTAACAAGGCAACGGAGGGTAAAAATGTGCAGAACAATAGGAAGTAAGGATATTGAGTCAGCAAGAAATAAACAGATAAAACCTCGTTATCACTCACTTACCGATAACGAAAAACTGAGTATACAAAAAGATCGCTGGTAAATTAACGGATCAAATTGTATAAATTAACTAATAACTATTCAATTATTTACCCAATAAATTAAATAAACTAGAGAGAGCAACACATGTACACCATACTACAACGCGATGCGGAGGTTGTTGGTTTATGATGGGGGCTGAAGGTTGAGGTTGAGTAATTTTATTGTCAAAAATAAATAATAACCAAACGTATAGATCAGTACTATCATTGAATATCAATACTCTAGTTAGATTAGTTAGAGTATTGATATTTAATGGTACTATCAATGAAAATTTCTGCCTTATCGAATTTGTTTTGGCGACAAACAAACATGCTGCATCCAAGACACAAAAATGTACGTGATTTACAGCTTTTTTTATTGCGCCTTGCACCCTGAACGAAACGAAACCAAGGAACTCTTTCTAGATGTGGCATCTGTGCTTAGTCATTGCTTCGTTCAATTTTGTTCATTTTCATTTTTTCATCTGAGATCGTGCAGTTCGTTTCGTTTTCATTTGCATTTTCAAGTTTGTGTGTAGCGTCCAAAAGTCCTAAAGGTAAGTAGTACAGTATTTTATTTAAAAGTAGTAAGTAAGTATACATTTTTTTATGCATATTACTAACCAGAATTTAAATTTATTCCGCAAGTGTACCGATTGTATGACTTTCGTGAAAAGTGGTACTCCATGTAAGACCTGGCCTTCTTACAAGGTTTTTAAGATTCATTTTAACACAGGTATATGCATATTATATGATATTATATTTATGATTTTTCAAATTATTTTTTTTTTTAACTTTTGAGCTTGTTTGCAGACGATAAAAAGGCTAACAACCTCATCAAGGAGATTGGGGAGGAAACTGCAGAGGAAACAACTCATCAGTGGAAAGTCTCTCAAGAAAGCAAGTTTTTGGTGATGAGTCTCTTTTAAATGGTAAGCGGCGTTGAACTGTAAACCTTGGAGAGGATTTTTGTTGTAGTCCGGCGACGTCTTCTGCATCGTCAATGTCAGCTTTTTCTCCAGCTTCAACATATTCTGGTAAATTGTGTGATTTTATATCATTTACGACAATCATATACCTATTAAGGATTTTTTTATTTTTGCAATAGTTACTTATAGTTATTTCTTATTGATTTTAAGGCAACTGTACTGCAAACATTGGCAAAACTGACCCAGCACGTCAAGCAACACACAATCCGAGTCATGAAAATAATTATTTAATTTAATTAGGACAATTAGCCCATAATAATTATTTTAGTTTTTTTTTATAATAATAATTATAGTTTATAATATTAGTAGTACATAGTTGATATTATAGTTTTTAGTAATTATTTTCATATTTTCTATTTACGGTTATACATTATAATAGATTTGAACTTTTGTGAAACAATTTTTTTTGTTTGTTTTATAATAAATATATGTCATGAAAATCTTCACATCAACACTTTTTTAATATACTTATTTCCTAAAATCACCTAAAAAAGACGTATTCTATAATATCTTTAAAATACGTTTACAGAACGTTTTGTTGAGACATTGAAAATGACGTTTAATTCAGAAAACCAACACGTCTTTTCAACCTGGTAAAAACACGTGAAAGAGACGTGTTTTATAAGACGTTTGTAACACGTAATTTTTACACGTCAAAAGTAACGTTGATTTCGGCGACATCGTAACGTTTATTCAACGGTTGGTAGGTACAGTTACGGCCACGGAATTTTGGCCGTCACTTATCATTTATTGTCATAAGATGTAAGGCGACCCTAACTTTCTACTATTTCAAAGACTTGTCATTTTGACACTGACTCACACGCATTAAAACACTAACAGTAACAATTTTTTTGATATCAATTCCAAAAAGTCAATCATAATGACAATAAAGCATGGACTACATCCATTTTCTTTTAATTGACATTAAAGTGACGGCCAAAATTCCATGGCCGTGACTGTACTCGTTTGTTTTACGTTTTTTTCACGTTGTTTTGTTTACGGAAAATCAGTACGTCTTAACAATGTGGTAAAATCACGTCAAAAAAAAAAACGTGTTTTACTAGACGTTATAAACACGTCATATTTACACGTCGAAAGTACGTACGTTTTACGTTTTTCTCACGTGGTTGTGTTTACTGAGTAGCGGGTAGCGAAATTCATACCAAATCTTTACAAAATTTTTAATTCGAAAACTAGAGGGTTTAGAGAAAAAAAAAGTTTTTAGAAATTTTGTTGCTATTCACTCGATCTATATGCTGTTAAAATTAATGTACTTATTTCTGGGACAGCCTGTATAAGCAATTAAACCCGTGACGACGTGGTATAATCACTTTTTTGATGATTGTTAATAAACTTCAGAAAAAAGTTCCGTCAAAATTTCGCATTTTTTTGAGCGCTTTGGTTATATAATCGTAACGAATACCACTCGAACAAACGAAAATAATACAGCTGCGCTGTCGTGGTGTTTCAGCGGAATACGCCTGACCTGACCTGACCTAACTCGGAAGTTTAATCGATTATTTTCTATGTTCTTTCTTGGACCTTGTACTTCTCCACCAATGTGACAACTTACAAAAACAAATAATTAAACTACCGAGTCTATTGAGAAACTGACTGTGTGTTAAATAGTTCTAGTTGAGGTTCTAGTGTCCCAATTCGAATCCTTTAAAGTTTTACTGATACATTTTTTTTTTCAATAATACGATTAGACGGCACGTAATTGATAGATTTTATGAGGCAGACAATTTCGTAACCTGCAGTTTTAAGTTATAGCTCGAACGGATTCCCGCTCGTATTATGAGTAACGTTACCGTCATGGCTGGACTGCCCCGGCGTTTCACTTATTGCACGGTCAGTAATTTCAAGGAAAATGCAACCCAGGCTTAATTAAATGTACACAATTATTTATCGTTCACAGAAGTGCTTTTACTAAAGTCTAATTTATGTGTACGATTAATGCTTACATATTTTAAAAAATGTGTTTTTTTGATCGGCATTTATTTAGATTATGACCGTGAAATGTGAAAAAAAACTTTTAAGGGAAGTGGCGCAATTATGTGCAACTGTTGATCTCAGTAAATCGCAAAGCGTATGTAAACAACGCCCCCTGTGTCCACTGAATCAGTGTAAACAAATTTCGTTGTTAACCGAAGAGACCTCATTACCAGAACTAAATATTTGCACTAAAATTCCCCATGCGATGAATTATTTATACGCCCATAATGTCCAAGTAAGTTGTAAAGTCCGTGCGTTCACATATTCAAACAGCAACATCCGAATTCTTAAGATGCGGCAGACGCAAGCGCAACAGAAGCTGTGTACTTTTTGGTAAACGCGACGCTCGACGTCGGGTTCAGTCCACATCGGCCACTTGTTTCGACGCTACCGATTTTAAAACGGGAACCGGGTGCGCGCTTACTCTTACGAACTTTCGAGCAACTTTTAGAAAGTTTCCAAAAATAGTTTTCTTTCTGTGATTTTTGCAACCAGCTGCTGTGTGGACGACTTTTTAGTTGAAGAAAAAATTGTAAAAAAATAATATGTGAGGGTAAGTCGGATGTAAATATCTACATGTGCAGCAACTCGTGGGAGCTTCCAAAGGTTTATTGTTTACTTTTTCAACCGATTATTCTATGGTTGTATTTTTAAGTAATTTCGAAAATCTACAATTCCAATACAATATTTAATGGCTGCCAATAATCGAAACAATTTTTAATTTTGCGGTCTTCAAAGAACGGTACATTTTGAAAGTTTGTTATTATTTTTCAGCTAATTCTATTATCAGTTATCATGAAGTGGCTTGTCTAATTACAATTTCTATGTTTGTCGAATAGGGTGGACTTTCGAGTTGACTTACCGTAATCAGTAAGATAATATGAATCTAATGAGAACCGTTCTTGACGTTCTCTGCATTTGCCATATAATCTGTACCAACATTGCCAAAGGAAATGCTGTCAAAAATAATGAATTCAAATTATTATTCAACTAAAACTTCAACTACTAATCTTCTTTATTTTTCTTTTTCTTTGTCGTATGCCATTTAATCAGTTTTGTGGAAAATATTGATTTTCTGTCACAAACCGCAAAGAACTTGTTGATTTCTCTAACCTAGCTTTATGGAGAGTATTTACTTTAGTCGTCCACAACTCACAATAAAATTAACATTTATTGATTGAATTTGGAGCGTAATTTCATTTCCGGTGACGACAAAAAATATCGTGCCTGGAAATGGTACCCCTCCGAATGTCTTTTTATCGACTATTTTTCACAGAAATTAAATATGGTCGTTTGACTTAGGTTTCACATTCCCATCACACCATTGAACAAATCGATTACACCTTTTTTTATTTCAGTCTTAGCAGCTTGTTGGCGGTGGTTCGAAAGTAACCTTTGAGACCATTCTTCATTCTGTAATTTTTCAAATATTAACTAATAAAATAGCAGGCATTTACTCTCGTACCGTAGCAACAGCAAATTCCAGCAAGTATTTCACTAGGGAAAATATAAATGGGTATTCCACTAGTGGTTGCAGTGAGTATTTTAAACGAACTATTATTATTATTTTTACAAAGTTAACTGAACAATTTGGAAAATAAAAAAAAATGTAACGAATGTGCTACATCACAAATTTTATCCTCCCTGCTGTCGGTCAATCCAGTCGTCGTCGTTGTCGACGTAGTAGTAAATAAGAGTAAATAAGAGTTGATTGATCATTAATATTATTGTGAACACCTGATTTGGTCAATGACGAAACGCTAGTAGATCTAATCGAATGATTGGATATTTTTCTTTTTTTAGTGTCCTGTTTTCACCCATTTTCCAATTTCATTTACCGCGAACTATAGAGCAGCCATACCCGTATCGTTACGGTTAGCAATAACTCTTAGATATCTGGATGCTGTTAAGCAATAATGAGTTAACCTACAATTTGTAAAAAAATGAGTTAACCAACTGTGTGGGTTGTTTTAAAGCTTCTATGCATTTAGCAAAAATGATTCAATGCGAAAATGGGCCATCTGTGCGATGTATTGTCAAGCCACAAATGCAACCTGCAAGAAATTAAATTAATTAAACGAACTTTAACAGCAATTATCTTAAAATTATAATGATGTGGCTTAAACCATTATTGCTTAACATCATTATCCATCTAGCAAGTGGGGATTCATACACTAGTTTGATGTACACATTTTGTATTTCAAAACAATCAATTTCAGTAATAGTACCCGCTGTATGCGAAGCTATTATCACGGCTTTAAAATCTATACAGTATTTTCAAAAAGTATGGAACCGGCTTAATATCTTCAAAACCGTTAAGCGGAATAACGTGATATTTTGGATATAAATTCTACTAATTAATACCTATTGTCCCTAATTTTTTCAACTGTTTTACATTGTTAGTTTACGAAATACACAGCCAACTAGATTTTGTTAAATAGCAATAGGGGTCAAATTTGATATCATTCGAGAGCTTATTGTTTTCTGAATTCAACACAATGTCACTCTTGTCTAAACATTGCCACCAGAAGTGTTAAATAAATTAAAAATGAAAACATCTAGTGACCTAACAAAATGCTTTGAAATCACAAGTGACACATTGAAAGCACTGAATTTGCCAAATATGGTTAAATTAACTGAAAAATGGAGAATAGAGGTCCTGACGACATGCAAAGTTATGTGCTCTTTTTAACACTTACACCCGAAATTTTGTAGTAGGCAATGCAAAATCTAGTCCAACTACTACTGACAGAAAGACTGAACATTTATTGTAGGAAAAAAAAACAGCAAATTAATGCTTCCAAATTTATTTTTTAAGTTTTCTTATGTTTGGTTATTTTTCTTCTTGCATTAATCATTTTTAAGAAATAAATGTTTAGAGCCATTGCTTATTCAGTTTTCATTCAGTTAGACTTCTAAAAGTGTTAACGTACAGCTGGTTTTGTCATTTTGTCAACAGTTGAAAAAAGTAGATGTAATAGATATTAATTAGCTGAATTCAAATCCCAAATTGCAAGCTATTCCGGCTAATAGTTTTGAAGATATTAAGCCGTTTCCATACTTTTTGAAAACCCTGTATATCTATTATCTAATCTAATGTACAGTGTGGAAATTAAGTAATTAATTAATTAAAATTAAGGAATAAATTCAGTAACACCGTTAGTATCTGCACTAGAAATAAAACTAAAAAGCATATGGTAGGGTTACTTATAGCGCATCCGAGGAACGTATACCAATTTTTTTTCATTAGTTTTTATTGACAGTTATGACGTCATAAATATTTTTTTAATGGCAACCTATGTTTTTTATTTTACATTCGCCTAGAGTTTTTCTGATTTCAATGATATCAAATACTTAATAGGTTACATAAGGAAAGAATAAATAAAAACGGCGCTAAAATTCAAATCAGTAAAATTTCAAAAAATTAACATAGCTGTCTAATTTTATCGGAATTTAGGGAAAAAAATATAGAAATCCTAACAAAACAAAGTTGACAAAACCGGTCCATGAGAAAAAATTAAATAACAACCCTAAATTTCAAAGTATGGCTAACAAATCAACAAAATTAACAAAAAAACTATTGATGTGAGAGTTATAAATTAAAGATATTACACCAAATGTTCAAACTGATTACCCTGCATCATCTGACAAAATCCAAGACGATAATAAAAATCAGCCAATACGTTTTGAATGGTTTGGAGAGTTATTAAACTGCACTCATGTCGAATTCTGGCTTTAAGATCATCCAAAATTGTTGGGTCGGTTTTGATACACCTTGCTTTTTAAGTGCCCCCTTTAGAAAAAATCTAATGGGGTTAGATCTGTGAACCTAGCCTGCCATTCTATTGGACCTCTTCTTCCTAGCCATCTTCTTGGGAACACTTCGTCCAAATAACGCCGCACGGGGCCTAGTGTGGTGGAGCACCATACTGTTGCAACTAGATGTTATTATTTGTTTAGTAATCAGAGACAAACAGTTTAGACACAATTATTTTGTACCAATTCAGAACTTTTCAACATTGTATTGGTATGTGTATGGTTTTTCCTTAAATTCCGATAACATTAGACAGCTCTGTTAATTTTTTGAAATTTTAATAGTTTGAACTTTAACGCCGTTTTAATTATTTTTTTCCTCATGTAACCTATTAACTATTTGATAACGTTGAAAACAGAATAAAAACCTCTACGCGAATGTAAAATAAAAAACATAGATTGTCATTAGAAAAAAATATTGATGACTCCATAATTGTAAAAAAAAAACTAATGAAAAAAATTAGTATACATTCCTCGGATACGCTATAATTAACGCTACCACACGCTTTTTAAGTTTTATTTCTAGTGCAAATACTAACGGAGTTACTGTATAGTCCTTACTTAGTTTCCACACTGTATAAAAATCTCGTGTCATGGTGTTTGTGGTCGAACTCCTGCGAAACGGCTCGGACGATTTTTATTAATTTTTTTTGTATATTTGGTAGGTATGAAAATAGGTGGTAAAGTATTTCTTACATGGACATGGGGGCACAGGAGGCCCCCTTGGGCTGGACCGATTTTTCGGTCATTTTGTATGAGAATTGGTACTTCAGACTACATTTAATAGATGGAGTTCGTGGTGGAACTATCAGACGACATACAAAACTGTCATTTCTTCTTAAATCGCTACTTCGGATTACTTTTAATAGAACGCGATTGTACATGATACGAAGTTATATACCGGGTCAGTTAGTCGTATATAAAAGTAAGCACCTATTCCAATTACTTTTATTTTTGTAGGTATTATCCATTTACCAATTTTTTTTATTATCAGATCAGATGTTTTAATAAATTAGGCAGCCGTTGTCACCGCCGCTTTGAAACAAAAGCATAAATATTGGCCCTAGACGCGTCCAGGCTTGCCTGTATTTCTGTATAAAAACACGTACTTTCCATCATCGACGGAAAACAAAAAAACATAGGTGCATTTGTATAAATGTTTTTAAACAAATGTTTTTATACAGCTTTTAAACAAGTTTTATACAAATGTTTAAATGTTTGCGGGAAAATGTATGTAGGTCTGGACTAGGCTGAAAACAAAAAACATAGGTGCATTTGTATAAATGTTTTTAAACAAATGTTTTTAAACAGTTTTCATACAAATTTTAAACAGTTTTTATACAAATGTTTAAATTAATATTTTTTTAAATATACATATCTAAGTCGAACTCCACAAACTTTAATGAGCGTAAAATTACAAATGGAACATGTTTCGGCAGAACACTTCTGCCATCATCAGCCCTTCAAGAATATAAAAATTTTTATATAGATATATTTAAATTTTTTAATTTAAATTTACTCCACCTGGATTTAACAACATTCTTCTAGTTTATAAATGTTTAAATGTTTGCGGGCAAATGTATGTAGGTTTGGACTAGGCTTTAGAATTCCAAAATGGGTTAACCAGTAAAAATATTTTCTCGGTGCTGCCTCTCTTCTACAACAGCTTGTGATATTTATAAATAATTTAAAAAGAACGAAATATGGATCAATATCAACCATTTACTTTTAGTTAAACGTTTTGCACAGCCTTGAGCAGTTAAAAAAAATAGAATTATATTCTACGCGACCTGTAGAAAGACCCTCATTGTTAATTTCGTGCTTGAAGAAGTAAGTTTGACAATGAGCCCCTTCTCCACCTTGCCTTGCCAATTCATAGGAGGCAATCAAGAAAGATTTCTTTTGAAGTCCCTGGGGACTATCTTCGTCAAAAACTTTTTTGATATTCTTTTTCAGACAGAGCTGCTGCGCTGCTGGTTCTTTTTTCTGGAAGCGCCCGTAGCTTTCGTCTAGTAGCATCTCTGGACTCTCTCCATGTTTGGTCCTCAAACTCCTCAGTTTACAGGACTTTAACTTTAATTTCTAAAGCCCTCGGGTTCCTCAACTTATCAGGTTCCCTAAGATTTCAGGCTTTTCAAAATTTCAGGTTCTTCGAATTCTTAGGTTACTCAAGTTTTCAGGTTCCTCTAGTTATAATTGCTAAGGTTTCATCGGCACCTCATTACGATAATATTTCCACAGATTAAGGAGAAGTAAAGTGGTAACATTTTTAACATAAAACAGTTACATGTTGAAAGCACAAAATATTTCTTTTTGAGGATTTGAAAAACACAACTTGAGAATTGGAGGAACCTGAAAATTTGAAGAACCTAAGAATCCGTAATCATAAGAAACTTAGAAGCTTTAGAATTAGCATTTAAGAACTGGAGGAATTTGAGAAATCTGAGAAACTAAAATGTAAGACATTGAATCACTTAAGAACCTGAGAACTTTAGAGAGAGAGAGAAGTTGAGAACTTGAGGACCCTAAGAATTTGAAGAATCTGAGAACCAAAGACCGAAAGCAACTTGAGATCTTGAGTTGCTTAAAGGCCTGAGAACTTTAGAAGCAGAACTTGAGAACCGGAGACATCTGAGTATTTGAAACAAGAGATCTTAAGGAACTAGATACCTTGGGTCACCTAAGCATCTTAGAACTTTAGAAACGAAACTTGAGAACGAGAACCAATGGAACCTGAGAACTTTAGGACTAAGAATTTGAAGAATCTGAGAAACTAAGATTCAAGGAAATTTGAAACCTTGAATCACTTATAAGAACCTTGAGAACTGTAGAAACAACATTTGAGAATTCGAAGAAAATCTCAGAACTTGAAAGCCTATGGAACTTGAGGTCTTAGATCACCTAAGAATCTGAGAATTTTAGATACAAAACTTGAGAACTTGTGGAATGTGAAAATTCGAAGCATCTGAGAAGAGAACTCGAAGATCCTGGAGATTTAAAAATCTGAGAACTTGAGAGCCTATAGAACTTGAGGTCTTAGGTCACCTAAGAATCTGAGAACTTTAGATACAAAACCTGAGAACTTGTGGAATGTGAAAATTTGAAGAATCTGAGAAGAGAACTCGAGGAGCATGGATATTAAAAAATCTGAGAGCTTGAAAACTTTAGATACAAAACTTGAGAACTTGTGAAATGTGGAAATTTGAAGAATCTGAGAAACTGAGCTCCTAAAGAGCTTGAGACTTTGACTCAGCTAAGAATCTGAGAACTTTAGAAACAGAACTTGAGAACTAAAGGAACCTGAGAATTTGAAGAATCTGACAATTTGAGATCTTAAGGAACTAATCAGAATTTAACAATTGGGGGAACCTGATAACTTGACGACTTTAAGAATTTGAAGAATCTAGAAAACTGAGATTCGAAGGAATTTCACTAAACGTGTTAATCTCAATATTCCACTCATTGAAATACATTTCTTGCACCATTTCCGCAGTACTGTTCCAAGTATGCTCAACCACACCTTCCTTGTTTTCTCTTCCTCATATTGACATCCCAACTCTTCAGAATAATATTTAACTCTGCAGGTGTGGTAGATGATGTCAAAGAGTAGCCTTTTTCTTGCATAAACTGAGAAAACTGACGCCATAACGCCTCCCGTGACTTCCATAATATCCACATTGATTTCTGCGGAAATAGCGAAATGGCAATATTCATTACCTATAAATTAACTCGTGAAAACTGATTTCAGAAAAAAACTTCAAACAAAAAATATTTACCGGTTGCGATAGATATCAAATCATGTGTAACGCCAATTTCGAGCTAGCTTTTGAAAATTTTTATTTTAATCATTGATTTGGTTCATTGAATACAATTCGTAGTCAAAAATTGTACAATATTGTTATTCATGGTTATTACGCTTGCGAATAATTAATAAAGCGAATGAGCATTCAGAAATATTCGACAGTTTTTGACTGCTCGTTGTATTATAACTGAAAATTTTGAGTTAGGGACAAGTTCCTTAGTAGTATAAAATTGAATATCTGTAATTCTCTAAATCTGCGGGAATTTCAGATGACCCAAATATGATTTTCTCGAAAAGACGCACATGTGATATTATTGCTCACCATCTGTTCTGCCCGAAAATGAAGTTCCATTATTTAAGTCTCGCCGATATTTAAATTATGATAATGATAACAAACCTCGCTTTAAAACCGTAGTGTTAACGGTTTTCATGTTAAGCGAATTTTTTGTATTTTTGGCAACATTTTCAACTTTTTTAACGTTTACTAGACGTACCGACTGACTTCAATTCTTACTTTGGATCTGCAATCGGTTTCGTATGTTTATCGTAATGAATGAAGATGTTACTCTTGGAAATAACAATAAACACAATATTCTGATAAACATTTGTAAACGTAATAAGTACATTTAGAGGTATGAAATAATTTATTTGTAATAAATTAACCTGCTCGAGGGGTATTCGAAGGATTATTTCCCGAGCTGTATCATCTAAAAAATTTATGCAAACAGCTATATATTTTTTCTAAATGCAATAAAAAGTTTTTTATTTGCTGTGCTTGATCCGTTTCAATAGCAACCCGTACGTAAACAATTTTTTTTATTTCAACTAAAAATGTGCAATCGTTTCGGAGCTTTTTCTGTAATAGAAAATTGACTGGACGGCTTATGTATTATCCTGTATTTGGAAAAACCGCCCAAGGAGGGACTGGACACTTGACCGAACAGAAGTAGTTAACAACAAATTTTGAGAAATTCTGACCGTTGTCCAGTCAAGTGGGAAAATTTGATTGTTTCATTATTTTGTTATTAACACTAATTTCTTTACTGACAAATTGTTTTGAATGTTGGTGGAGCAAAAATATTACGACCAACCGACTTTTTTAACAGTGAATCCCATGTGGAACTGTGGAAAATCTGTTGGAAAAACTAAACATGATAATCTGGAACATGGACGATTCAGCTCATTAATAAACAGATTGAGAAAAGAAACTAACCCTCTTTTCCTCATATAAAAGTGCGACTAATCAAATTACTATAAATAAATTCATAGGAATATAAACAGTCGTAGAAAAGTCGATAAGTGTCAAGGTCTGTCGATTGTACCGCTCTATGGCTTTTTTTCGCGGTGTGATAACGTCAAGAAAAAAAGTAAATATAAACACATTGCGAGATTGAAAAGAACGGCGTCGGGTTTTTAAATAATCTTAACTTTAGAAGGCAGATATCTTAGATGAGAATGTCAAGTGACGGATAAGGAAATTAGGAGAGACACAGCAGCAGAGACAAGAGGAAACATATTTTTTAAGAAAATATCACAGATTTTATACGTTACGACATGGAAGAACAAATAATTAGAATATGATTTTAACTGAGATTAATAACGGGAAATACAAAAACTATGTGAGAGAAAATTACAGATATGGTGAATAACGATATCGGTGAAGGTAAAGTTATGTGTGACAATGTTATTAAAGTTCCACAACAAACTGAAATGTTCTGCAAGAACAAACTGACAATGTGAAATGACGTTAACTTTGTTACTGACAAATTACTTTACTGAGATAAGAGTGTCACACGTTTCCATTCGTTTCCAACTGTCTAGAAAAACTGTCGTTTTCCAAATCAATTTGTAGATAATAATTTTACAAAGAGTTTGAAAAGGTTCTTATTTTGAGTTAAATTCAGACTAATTTTTACTCATCCAGCGGTATGAGTTATCGTAGCTAAACCCTTTGAAGAAGCTATCAATGCCAACTTTTTGTGCACTAAAATAATTCTCCTTTCAAAATTTAATTACGTCCGTAAGTTTTGTTAAACTCTGAGTGCTGCAATTTCAGAGAAACTAAGTTTATTTTTAGTTTGTGTCTTCGGACGGATTCTAAACCGTCCGCAAAAAAACGCCCGGGAAATTGCTCAGACCCATTGTCCTTTCCCGCAAATTTACACTACCACGAAAACTTCACAAAAACGTGAGAGCTTTCACATTTCCCGATCTTTACTCTTTGGGATTTTCAATTGTGTGAATTTCCCTGCATTAACGTGAACGGGCTAGCACGTGCTTTCAGCATGGGATGGTTCAGTGTTTGTTTTGCTTGGCGGTTGTAATCGATCGAACAGTAATTTATTCACTTCTTTGTAAATCAGATTTGGCAGAGTTCGATTCCTTGAAATGAAGAAGTGACAATCCTTTGTTAAATCAAAGCACGTAACGTTAGCGCGTTTATTTATACTGTATTCTGGTGAGAAACAAAACATTCCTAAGCCTGTGATAACACATTTTTGGAGATGAAACATTTAATTATAACAAACAGGATATGTTCCGCTGCCGGCACATTGTGATCATAATCACAAATTAAAAACCGGCAAATGCGTCAACATCAACGAAAATTAAAATTGGAATACATTCGGTCTTGTGAAGCGATGGACAATTTTAATTAAAAATATTGTTGGCAGATATTTTAACAAATACTATCTGTATATTTAATTTCAATTTAATTTAAGCACAAAAAATCCAATTTCAACGCAATTTGCTGTCTTTTGATGAGTTTAAAATAAAAAATGTAGGCGGTGAGCTTTTTGTCGAACACATTTTCAGCGTTTTACAGCGCCACCCTTTCAAATAACGATGTCAGTCTTTTCAATCTTCACTTACTAATTTTCTTACTCTTGGGGTTCTACCAATATAAAAGAATCTCCCTAAGAATTGAAGAAAAAATTTTTAAATGAAAAAAACTATTTGATGATGTTATGGATTTAATGGAGTTTTTAAATATCTAGCCTGAAATTTTTGTCAGTCGGATTAATTACCAAATTACCAAAAGACTCAAACCACAAGTTTTATTTGGTAAGGCAATCCAAAGAATTCATATTTGATTCGTTTTTGAATAGTGAACTGTGTACGTTTAATTTCCATTAAAGTTATTAAAAGATTTTAATAAATTGAAAACAAAAATATGTTTTAGCCGATTGGCGTTTTGTAATAGTTTTAAGTGGATCCTGCACTTGTTTTTCATAAAATGGAACTACGTATTTGGAACAAAGTTTACCGAGAGTAAACATGGAATTCACAATGAACAAGCATATATAATGCAGCAGTGTTAATAGACCGGATTTAATATTTCAGAACACTCTAAAGGGTAATAATTTACTTTAGTAATGTCAATCGTATATAGTTTTTATAAATTATTTAATAGGGCTAATGACGCAATAAAATATCAAAACTATACTAAATTTGTTCGAAGGACCAATGGTTAATGTAACTTTTATCTAATCCTATTTGTGCCTACAGCCGCTGCCTCAGTTATCTCTTATTGAAGTCTCTTAATTTTTTAGCATGCCACCAATTTTCTCTTTGTGCTCTACAGACACCTTATGAGGTCACCAATCGAGGCGAGGGTTAGGCGCAATTTTCCCGCTTAACCCAAAACTGAATTTCAACAGGCACTCAAGTCAAGTCTCTAAAACTTAAACTTAATCTAACAAGCTGCTTCAAAGTGATTTAAAACTATGTCACCCCGTCTTAAGTATTAAACAAATTAAAGTTACTTTTGAGGTCGCTCTCTTTCAGTAAATTGAATCTCAATTGAGGCTAATCCTCCACTGTTTTAAATGTCTTCCGATGTTATTTTTTTTATTTGTGGATGTCATTTGAGTTTGGACTAGATTTATCTGTTAGCTTTGATTTCTTGGAACGACCACAATCAAGTTCGATGTTACACCAAGACTTTTGGCACCCGTTCCTTGCCGTTTCAGTTAGTCATCACCAGAACTTTGTGCAACACGGATGGATGTGTTGACCGCAAACCTCGCAATACGTTCCTTTGACTCTAACAAGACCTCTCACGCCTGTCATTATCATCCCACGTGTTTTCGCAGGAGCGCACGGTATTCGGTCTTGTTTGCCTCGGCTGTGTCGGTTTGTTTTACAAACTTACGAACGGGGATATGGTATATCTAAAACTATATATTCTACCCCCAATTTTCGAAAGGATTTCAATTGTTGTTTTATTTTTATACAATCTTCAAAATATACTATAGCACCAATTACGAGAACAAATCTGTGATGATAATGAATAAGAAACACGGACTTATTATTTCTTTAGATTCAATTCCACTAAGACTTCTATCAAAAAATGGTGGAGGTGCTGAGCAATTTTAAAATCCCAATATATTCAAAAAATATCTGACAAAGTTTCTTTCCCTTATTCGAGCTGTTTCTGGCATTATTAAATGAGACTAAACTTCATAAAGACTTCAAAGAGTGTTTTTACACTATTTTAAACTATCGTCAAAAATGGTGGAGGCGCTGAGCAATTTTAAAATTTCAATATACTCAAATGCCACGTGGAAAAGTCTTCTTTTATTATTTAATTTTTGACTTTGAAAATTATGCTAGATTATATGAAAAGTGACAGAAATGCTGCATTGTCGGAGAGTAAGATTTTAACATAAAAAAAAGTACATTCAAAAATCTGATTAGTTAAAAAATCCCAATATATTCATAAGCCATCTGGGACTGTTTCTTTCCTTTATTCGAGTCGTTTCTGACATTAATTTGTGAGATTCAACTTCATAAAGACCTCAAAGACTCTTTCCGCTATTTTAAAATATTATCAAAAATGGTTGATGCGCTGAGCGATTAAGTTTCAGTATGGGAAAGTTTCTTTTTCTTATTCGAGCCATTTTTGAGATCATTTCTTTAGATTCAACTCCACTGAGACTCCCAAGAATGTCTTTCGGCTATTTCAAAATATCATTAAAACTGGTGGAGGCGCTAAGCAATTTTAAAATCCCAATATATTCAAAAACTATCTGGCAAAGTTTCTTTCCCTTATTCGAGCCATTTTTGGTATTATTAAACGAAATTCAACTTTATAAAGACCTCAAAGAGTGTCTTTCCGCTATTTGAAAATATCATCAAAAATGGTGGAGGCGCTGAGCAATTTTAAAACAGCAACATATTCAAAAGAAATATAGACAAGTTTTTTTTCAATTGTTCGAGCCGTTCTCGACATTATTTCATTACATTTGACTCCACTGAGACTCCGAAGAGTGTCTTTCGGCTATTTCAAAATATCATCAAAAATGGTGGAGGCGCTGAGCAAATTTAAAATCCCAATATATTCAAGAACTATCTGGTAAAGTTTCTTTTCCTTATTCGAGCCGTTTCTGGCATTATTGAATGAGATTCAACTTCATAAAGACTTTAAAGAGTTTCTTTCCGCTATTTTAAACTATCATCAAAAATGGTGAAGACGCTGAGCGAATTTAAAATAGCAATATATTCAAAAGCCACATGGAAAAGTTTCTTTTTCTTATTCGAGCCGTTTTTGACATTATTTTATTAGATTTAACTCCCCTGAGACTTCCAGAGTGTCTTTCGGCTATTTCAAAATATCATTAAAAATGGTGGAGGTGCTGAGCAATTTTAAAATCCCAATATATTCAAAAACTATCTGGCAAAGTATCTTTCCCTCATTCGAGCCGTTTCTTGCATTATTAAATGAGATTCAACTTCATAAAGACCTCAAAGAGTGTCTTTCCGCTATTTTAAAATATCATCAAAAATGGTGAAGGCGCTGAGCAATTTTAAAATACCAATATATTCAAAAGCCATATTATGGAAAAGTTTTTTTTCTTGCTCGAGCCATTCTTGACATTATTTCATTAGATTCAACTTCACTGAGACTCCCAAGAGTGTCTTTCGGCTATTTCATAATGCCATTAAAAATGGTGGAGGCGCTGAGCAATTTTAAAATCTCAATATATTGAAAAGCCATTTGGAAAAGTTTTTTTTTCTCTTTCGAGCCATTTTTGACTTTGAAAATTATACTAGATTATATGACAAAAGACAGAAATGCTTCATTGTCAACGATTAAGATTTTAACATAAAAAAGCACATTAAAAAATCTTATTAGTGAAAGTCCCAATATATTCAGAAGCCATCTGGGACTGTTTCTTTCCCTTATTCGATTCGTTTTTGACATTATTTAATTACATTCGACTCCCTTGATAATCCACAGTGTGTCTTTCTGCTATATTAAAATATCATCAAAAATGGTGCAGGTGCTGAGCCATTAAGTCCCAATATATTCAAAAGCCATATGGGAAAGTTTATTTTTCTTATTCGAGCCGTTTTTGACATTATTTCATTAGATTCAACTCCACTGAGACTCCCAAGAGTGTCTTTCCGCTATTTTAAAATATCATCAAAAATGGTGAAGGTGCTGAGCAATTTTAAAATCTCAGTATATTCAAAAGCCATTTGGAATTTTTTTTTTCTTGTTCAAGCCATTTTTGACTGTGAAAATTATACTAGATTATATGACAAGTGACAGAAATGCGTCATTGTCAGCGATTAAGATTTTAACATAAAAAAAGTACATTAAAAAATCTGTTTAGTGAAAGTCCCAATATATTCAGAAGCCATCTGGGACTGTTTCATTTCCTTATTCGAGTCGTTTTTGACATTATTTAATTATATTCAACTCCCTTCAGACTCCACAGTGTGTCTTTCTGCTATATTAAAATATCATCAAAAATGGTAGAGCCGCTGGGCGATTAAGTCCCAATATATTCAAAAGCCATATGCGAAAGTTTATTTTTCTTATTCGAGCCGTTCTTGATACTATTTCATTAGATTCAACTCCACTGAGACTCCCAAGATTGTCTTTCCGCTATGTTAAATTATCATCAAAAATGGTGAAGGCGCTGAGCAATTTTAAAATCTCAGTATATTCACAAGCCATTTGGAATTTTTTTTTCTTGTTCAAGCCATTTTTCACTATGAAAATTATACTAGATTATATGACAAAAGACAGAAATGCTTCATTGTCAACGATTAAGATTTTAACATAAAAAAGCACATTAAAAAATCTGATTAGTGAAAGTCCCAATGTATTCAGAAGCCATCTGGGACTGTTTCATTTCCTTATTCGAGTCGTTTTTGACATTATTTAATTATATTCAACTCTCTTGAGACTCCTCAGTATGTCTTTCTGCTATATTAAAATATCATCAAAAATGGTGCAGGCGCTGAGCCATTAAGTCCCAATATATTCAAAAGCAATATGGGAAAGTTTATTTTTCTTATTCGAGCCGTTTTTGACATTATTTCATTAGATTCAACTCCACTGAGACTACCAAGAGTGTCTTTCCGCTATTTTAAAATATCATCAAAAATGGTGAAGGCGCTGAGCAATTTTAAAATCTCAGTATATTTAAAAGTCATTTGGATTTTTTTTTTCTTGTTCAAGCCATTTTTGACTGTGAAAATTATACTAGATTATATGACAAGTGACAGAAATGCTTCATTGTCAGCGATTAAGATTTTAACATAAAAAAAGTACATTAAAAAATTTGTTTAGTGAAAGTCCCAATATATTCAGAAGCCTTCTGGGACTGTTTCATTTCCTTATTCGAGTCGTTTTTGACATTATTTAATTATATTCAACTCTCTTGAGACTCCTCAGTATGTCTTTTTGCTATATTAAAATATCATCAAAAATGGTAGAGGCGCTGAGCCATTAAGTCCCAATATATTCAAAAACAATATGGGAAAGTTTATTTTTCTTATTCGAGCCGTTTTCGACATTATTTTATTAGATTCAACTCCACTGAGACTCCCAAGAGTGTCTTTCCGCTATTTTAAAATATCATCAAAAATGGTGAAGGCGCTGAGCAATTTTAAAATGCCAATACATTCAAAAGCCATATGGAAAAGTTTTTTTTCTTGTTCGAGCTATTTTTGACTTTGAAAATGATACTAGATTATATGACAAGTGACAGAAACGCTTAATTGTCAGCGAGTAATATTTTAACATAAAAAAGTACATTCAAAAATCTGATTAGTTAACATCCCAGTATACTCAAAATCCATCTGGGACTGTTTCTTTCCCTTTTTCGATTCGTTTTTGACATTATTTAATTACATTCGACTCCCTTGATAATCCACAGTGTGTCTTTCTGCTATATTAAAATATCATCAAAAATGGTGCAGGTGCTGAGCCATTAAGTCCCAATATATTCAAAAGCCATATGGGAAAGTTTATTTTTCTTATTCGAGCCGTTTTTGACATTATTTCATTAGATTCAACTCCACTGAGACTCCCAAGAGTGTCTTTCCGCTATTTTAAAATATCATCAAAAATGGTGAAGGCGCTGAGCAATTTTAAAATCTCAGTATATTCAAAAGCCATTTGGACTTTTTTTTCTTGTTCAAGCCATTTTTGACTGTGAAAATTATACTAGATTATATGACAAGTGACAGAAATGCTTCATTGTCAGCGATTAAGATTTTAACATAAAAAAAGTACATTAAAAAATCTGTTTAGTGAAAGTCCCAATATATTCAGAAGCCATCTGGGACTGTTTCATTTCCTTATTCGAGTCGTTTTTGACATTATTTAATTATATTCAACTCCCTTGAGACTCCACAGTGTGTCTTTCTGCTATATTAAAATATCATCAAAAATGGTAGAGCCGCTGGGCGATTAAGTCCCAATATATTCAAAAGCCATATGTGAAAGCTTATTTTTCTTATTCGAGCCGTTCTTGACACTATTTCATTAGATTCAACTCCACTGAGACTCCCAAGATTATCTTTCCGCTATTTTAAAATATCATCAAAAATGGTGCAGGCGCTGAGCCATTAAGTCCCAATATATTCAAAAGCAATATGGGAAAGTTTATTTTTCTTATTCGAGCCGTTTTTGACATTATTTCATTAGATTCAACTCCACTGAGACTACCAAGAGTGTCTTTCCGCTATTTTAAAATATCATCAAAAATGGTGAAGGCGCTGAGCAATTTTAAAATCTCAGTATATTTAAAAGCCATTTGGATTTTTTTTTCTTGTTCAAGCCATTTTTGACTGTGAAAATTATACTAGATTATATGACAAGTGACAGAAATGCTTCATTGTCAGCGATTAAGATTTTAACATAAAAAAAGTACATTAAAAAATCTGTTTAGTGAAAGTCCCAATATATTCAGAAGCCATCTGGGACTGTTTCATTTCCTTATTCGAGTCGTTTTTGACATTATTTAATTATATTCAACTCTCTTGAGACTCCTCAGTATGTCTTTTTGCTATATTAAAATATCATCAAAAATGGTAGAGGCGCTGAGCCATTAAGTCCCAATATATTCAAAAACAATATGGGAAAGTTTATTTTTCTTATTCGAGCTGTTTTCGACATTATTTTATTAGATTCAACTCCACTGAGACTCCCAAGAGTGTCTTTCCGCTATTTTAAAATATCATCAAAAATGGTGAAGGCGCTGAGCAATTTTAAAATGCCAATACATTCAAAAGCCATATGGAAAAGTTTTTTTTCTTGTTCGAGCTATTTTTGACTTTGAAAATGATACTAGATTATATGACAAGTGACAGAAACGCTTAATTGTCAGCGATTAAGATTTTAACATAAAAAAAGTACATTAAAAAATCTGTTTAGTGAAAGTCCCAATATATTCAGAAGCCATCTGGGACTGTTTCATTTCCTTATTCGAGTCGTTTTTGACATTATTTAATTATATTCAACTCCCTTGAGACTCCACAGTGTGTCTTTCTGCTATATTAAAATATCATCAAAAATGGTAGAGCCGCTGGGCGATTAAGTCCCAATATATTCAAAAGCCATATGTGAAAGCTTATTTTTCTTATTCGAGCCGTTCTTGACACTATTTCATTAGATTCAACTCCACTGAGACTCCCAAGATTATCTTTCCGCTATTTTAAAATATCATCAAAAATGGTGAAGGCGCTGAGCAATTTTAAAATCCCAGTATATTCAAAAGCCATTTGGAAAAGTTTTTTTTTACTTGTTCGAGCCATTTTTGACTGTGAAAATTATACTAGATTATATGACAAGTGACAGAAATGCTTCATTGTCAGCGATTAAGATTTTAACATAAAAAAAGTACATTAAAAAATCTGTTTAGTGAAAGTCCCAATATATTCAGAAGCCATCTGGGACTGTTTCATTTCCTTATTCGAGTCGTTTTTGACATTATTTAATTATATTCAACTCCCTTGAGACTCCACAGTGTGTCTTTCTGCTATATTAAAATATCATCAAAAATGGTAGAGCCGCTGGGCGATTAAGTCCCAATATATTCAAAAGCCATATGCGAAAGTTTATTTTTCTTATTCGAGCCGTTCTTGACACTATTTCATTAGATTCAACTCCACTGAGACTCCCAAGATTGTCTTTCCGCTATTTTAAAATATCATCAAAAATGGTGAAGGCGCTGAGCAATTTTAAAACCCCAGTATATTCAAAAGCCATTTGGAAAAGTTTTTTTTTTCTTGTTTGAGCCATTTTTGACTTTGAAAATTATACTAGATTATATAACAAGTGACAGAAATGCTTCATTGTCAGCGATTAAGATTTTAACATAAAAAAGCACATTAAAAAATCTGATTAGTGAAAGTCCCAATATATTCAGAAGCCATCTGGGACTGTTTCATTTCCTTATTCGAGTCGTTTTTGACATTATTTAATTATATTCAACTCTCCTGAGACTCCTCAGTATGTCTTTTTGCTATATTAAAATATCATCAAAAATGGTAGAGGCGCTGAGCCATTAAGTCCCAATATATTCAAAAACAATATGGGAAAGTTTATTTTTCTTATTCGAGCCGTTTTCGACATTATTTTATTAGATTCAACTCCACTGAGACTCCCAAGAGTGTCTTTCCGCTATTTTAAAATATCATCAAAAATGGTGAAGGCGCTGAGCAATTTTAAAATGCCAATACATTCAAAAGCCATATGGTAAAGTTTTTTTTCTTGTTCGAGCTATTTTTGACTTTGAAAATGATACTAGATTATATGACAAGTGACAGAAACGCTTAATTGTCAGCGAGTAATATTTTAACATAAAAAAGTACATTCAAAAATCTGATTAGTTAACATCCCAGTATACTCAAAATCCATCTGGGACTGTTTCTTTCCCTTTTTCGATTCGTTTTTGACATTATTTAATTACATTCGACTCCCTTGATAATCCACAGTGTGTCTTTCTGCTATATTAAAATATGATCAAAAATGGTGCAGGTGCTGAGCCATTAAGTCCCAATATATTCAGAAGCCATATGGGAAAGTTTATTTTTCTTATTCGAGCCGTTTTTGACATTATTTCATTAGATTCAACTCCACTGAGACTCCCAAGAGTGTCTTTCCGCTATTTTAAAATATCATCAAAAATGGTGAAGGCGCTGAGCAATTTTAAAATCTCAGTATATTCAAAAGCCATTTGGATTTTTTTTTCTTGTTCAAGCCATTTTTGACTGTGAAAATTATACTAGATTATATGACAAGTGACAGAAATGCTTCATTGTCAGCGATTAAGATTTTAACATAAAAAAAGTACATTAAAAAATCTGATTAGTGAAAGTCCCAATATATTCAGAAGCCATCTGGGACTGTTTCATTTCCTTTTTCGAGTCGTTTTTGGCATTATTTAATTATATTCAACTCTCTTGAGACTCCACAGTGTGTCTTTCTGCTATATTAAAATATCATCAAAAATGGTAGAGCCGCTGGGCGATTAAGTCCCAATATATTCAAAAGCCATATGCGAAAGTTTATTTTTCTTATTCGAGCCGTTCTTGACACTATTTCATTAGATTCAACTCCACTGAGACTCCCAAGATTATCTTTCCGCTATTTTAAAATATCATCAAAAATGGTGAAGGCGCTGAGCAATTTTAAAATCTCAGTATATTCAAAAGCTATTGAAAAAGTTTTTTCTTTCTTGTTCGAGCCATTTTTGACTGTGAAAATTATACTAGATTATATGACAAGTGACAGAAATGCTTTATTGTCAGCGATTAAGATTTTAACATAAAAAAAGTACATTAAAAAATCTGTTTAGTGAAAGTCCCAATATATTCAGAAGCCATCTGGGACTGTTTCATTTCCTTATTCGAGTCGTTTTTGACATTATTTAATTATATTCAACTCCCTTGAGACTCCACAGTGTGTCTTTCTGCTATATTAAAATATCATCAAAAATGGTAGAGCCGCTGGGCGATTAAGTCCCAATATATTCAAAAGCCATATGTGAAAGCTTATTTTTCTTATTCGAGCCGTTCTTGACACTATTTCATTAGATTCAACTCCACTGAGACTCCCAAGATTATCTTTCCGCTATTTTAAAATATCATCAAAAATGGTGAAGGCGCTGAGCAATTTTAAAATCCCAGTATATTCAAAAGCCATTTGGAAAAGTTTTTTTTTTTCTTGTTTGAGCCATTTTTGACTTTGAAAATTATACTAGATTATATAACAAGTGACAGAAATGCTTCATTGTCAGCGATTAAGATTTTAACATAAAAAAGCACATTAAAAAATCTGATTAGTGAAAGTCCCAATATATTCAGAAGCCATCTGGGACTGTTTCATTTCCTTATTCGGAGTCGTTTTTGACATTATTTAATTATATTCAACTCTCTTGAGACTCCACAGTGTGTCTTTCTGCTATATTAAAATATCATCAAAAATGGTGGAGGCGCTGAACGATTAAGTCCCAATATATTGAAAAGCTATACGGAAAAGGTTATTTTTCTCATTCGAGCCGTTTTTGAAATTATTTCATGAAATTTAACTCCACTGAGACTCCCAAGAGTGTCTTTCGGCTATATTAAAATATCATTGAAAATGGTGGAGGCGATGAACGATTTTAAAATCCCAATATATTAAAAACCTATCTGCCAAAGTTTCTTTCCCTTATTCGAGCCGTTTCTGGCATTGTTAAATGAGATTCAACTTCATAAAGACTTCAAAGAGTGTCTTTCCGCTATTTAAATATATAATCAAAAATGGTGGATGCGCTGAGCAATTTTAAAATACCAATATATTCAAAAGCCATATGGAAATTATTATTTTTTTTATTCGAGCCATTTTTGACTTTGAAAATTATACTAGATTATATGACAAGTGACAGAACTGCTTCATTGTTAGGGAGTAAGATTTTAACATAAAAAAAGTACATTCAAAAATCTGATTAGTTAAAATCCCAATACTAAAATTTGTACCCCCCAACATTTTCAATTTCGAAAGACTCAAGGTCAATTTTGTTATCAAGGGGGACCTAATTGTACCAAACTTTCAAGTCTCAGGTCTCACCCCTTGAGCCAGGGCAGCCACCCCCATAAAAAAATTTAAATGTCATGGGGAGCTTATTCAATTCTCTATCCAAACCTACATTTATCGATTCCTTTCTACAAAAAAGAGCATAAGAATTTGTTATTTTCCAAATGTACATAAAATACTCTTGATTTGGAAAATAACAAATTCATACTTTTTTTTGTAGAAACAAATCGATAAAGGTAGGTCTGGATAGAGAATTGAATAAGCTTTAAAATGATGTATCCCACGACCCCCCATGCCATTTAAATTTTTTAAGAGGGTGGCTCCCCTGGCTCAAGGGGTGAGATCTGAGACTTGAAAGTTTGGTACAGTTAGGTCCCCCTTGATAACAAAATCGACCTGTTCGAGCGTTTTCTTCTGAGTCTTTCGAAATTGGAATTGTTGGGGGGTACAAATTTTAGTTGGGACACCCGATATATTCAGAAGCCATCTGGGACTGTTTCTTTCTCTTATTCGAGTCGTTTTTGACATGATTTAATTACATTCAACTCCCTTGAGAATCCACAGTGTGTCTTTACGCTATTTCAAAATATTATTAAAAATGGTTTAGGCGCTGAGAAATTTTAAAATAATAATATTTCTAAAACCCATATGGAAAAGTTTTTTTCTTGTTCGAGCCATTTTTGACATTATTTTATTAGATTCAACTCTACTGAGACTCCCAAGTGTCTTTCGCATATTTCAAAATATCATTAAAAATGGTGGAGGCGCTGAGCAATTCTAAAATCCCAATATATTCAAAAACTATCTGGGAAGGTTTCGTTCCCTTATTAGATTCGTTATTTTAAAATATCATCAAAAATGGTGGAGGCGCTGAGGAATTTAAAAATACCAATATACATATTCAAAAATCATATAGAATTTTTTTTTCAAATTCCAGTCATCTTTTACTCTTTGCCTTTGAAAATTGTAGTAGATTATATTACAAGTGACAGAAGTGCTTCATTGTCAGCGAATGAGATTTTTGAATCACGATTGCGATAGCATTTCAGTCACGCTTTATGCCCGACTTGTAATTTCTTGTAAAACGTTAAAAACAAAAAAAACATTAATTTGTCAAAATTATGTTTGAAATAGTTATTTAATAAACAAGTGTTTTAATGAAGGCGATTAATAATAATCGAGGCTGTTAATCAGCGTTTAATTGTCGAGATTATTAACATAGAGTTGATTACAATATTTTTTCGTTGAAAGAAATATTTTTAATCTGGGGACAAATATCTGCTTCTGAAAGGTTTGTTTGTATACAAGGCCAAGCAAGGCCACCCTTGGCGCTGGTTAAGGTTTGCCTAGTAGGCTCAACGCTCAAACGCTGGCCTATACTTGTCATGCTGCCTATAGCCGGCTTAACATAAGTAGCGCAATTGCATACAGAACGGATACACACAAATGGGTGGATGGTGAAAGGCGCCGATTCAAAATCGGGGGGTCCCATAAATGCAAAAAAAATTTCGTGCGTTAATGTAAAATTGTGCATTAATGAAGTACATTATCGATCGATTTGTTAGTCAAAATCAAACGTTAAATTGGTTCTTAATAAATAATCGGTCAACGAAAAAAATAATTAATGTCTTATCACTCCTGTGTAACAATAGTAATTCACCCCTTTCATCATTATATCACTTGTGAGATAAATGCTATATTATACCTTCCATTTGCGTGGCATAATAAGTCATCTAGATGCTGGTAGGGCATAAAAGTACTTTATCTAACCTTGGCGTTAAGTGTTATTTTATCTGCTCTTGCTGTTAAACTGTTACCTGACGTTTTATTTTGTGCAGAACAAAGCACCGTTTTAAAATCTGCTATAGAAAAGGAGTGAATAATTGTCCTTTTCTTACTTCCTTGTATTCAAACGTTCTGTAGGTCGAACTCGAAGTTACAATGACAATTAGAATTTAAAATTATGCTCTATTATTTAAAACGTTCTACATAAAATTCTAAATATTTGTTCAATTAAAATCGTGAAGTGTGAAAAATATGAAAATTAATTTGGAATCAGCATTAAAATGTACATCACAAACGCCGTTTCACAGCGTTCACTCAAAACTGCTATCACGTAGACTAATTTATTATCCCAAAAGCGAAATAACATTCAGCAAGCGCAGGACAAAAATTAATGTATTTTTTTAGTAAAAACTAGAAATGACCTAAAAACCTGAAGAGGCACTATAAACGTAAAACGCAATGTATACCTTATGCTATAAAACATTTATTTTCAAGGTATGGTAGGTAACTCGTAAAACAAGAAATATGCGGTTGGGGTTTTTATTTATAAACCCCCAACCGCATATTTCTTGTTTTTAATTTAGTTTTTATTTATATTATATTTCACGTAAATTTACGCAGAGAGGTGATGTCGCCGGGGCCCCATCGTCTTTGGACAATACCAGAGTCGGTCCCAGGTAGTGAAAAGTGTTCCTTCTACAATTAAAATTGCCTAAAGTCATAAAGCTAGAGGATCGACAGGCGTATGTTCTCAAGACTAGCAACCTGATCAGTACTGACATCACACGCTCCCTATCTTAATTAATTCCTATTCTAAAAAATGTCCTATTTTTTTGCTCCTCTGCTTCGGTATGTGAGTTTTTGTCGCTCAACTGACGTTTTAATTTGTGAATTGTATACATCATTTGATATTTTTATATTAAGGCGTTTTAAACACAGTCTGAATAAAGGTACTCTGCAACATCGATATGAACGACCACTTTTAGTTCTAAAACTTTTACTCTCTTATTAAAAACGATTTGTACGTAAAGAGACATCAGTCGGGTTTTATAACACTGGGGGTCGCTCAACTACCGAGACGCCTCCAGAGAAGATTCTTGGAGTGACGCGTGCCTGATAGCCGTGAAACGAATTTTACCTTATTTAAATAGGACAATCTATCATGGCATTTGGTGGGAAAATGACAAAACCTTTGAACTGGTTGGTTATTCTTATGCATATGTTTCTGGTGAAAGAAAGATAAACGCTCTCAAGAATGCATATTTTTTTACTCAAGTAAACGCAACAGTTCTGTACACACATACATATTCATTGCTACAGACTACTCAAGATTATAAAATTGAGTTGGCAACAATTATTATATTTACCATCATCAAAATTGGTATACCTGCGAATCCGGTGACAGCAGCTACGCAAGCATAACCTTGCATTTACTGTTGATATTCCGCCAATTAAACGGGCAAAAAATTCTACACTTATACAATAGTTATTTGTACAAGTCTGGAAAATAATGTTGGAATCCGAGGCCGGAGGGCGACGAATGCAATTTCCGAGCATTTCAAAAGAATTTTATAATAAACAACAGAATTTTGTGTATTCTAAATTATGTAGTCGCCTAAAAATATCAAAATTCTTGAATTTATACAGATTTAAATGAGGCTCCTATAATGCATTAGTATTAGAGTCAAATCAAATTGACACAATTGACAATTGTGCAGTGATGCCAATAAAACTAACTAGTCATTACTGATTCTGTGTAACACTCTTAATAATATTCGTTGTTGACATCGAAATTCTTACGCCAAAAATAAAACAGATTAACATACTGTTTTCAGATTTAATATGGAAAACTTAAGGAGGCTTTCAATTATATTATCCCCACAGCACAAAATCAATTAACTGCGAGTGTCTTCAATCTCTACTGTTCTCTTATTTACATAGTTACTGCAATGTGTAGTTCGAAAATAAAAAGACTTTTTCACCTTATTTTAAAACCATCCATTAAAAAGTATTTTGTTTGGATCGAAACGGTCTCGATCGTTGGAGAATTACATCAATCATTTTCCATTAGAAGCCGAGGAGTACACTGTTGTGGCAGAAATCGCGCAAATAATGAGGACGTATTTAGACCCACGCAAAAAGTCCTTGAAGACGGAAGTGTCGACAACAGGAATTTCAGGAAAGCTCTCGAGACTAAATCCAAATAGGAAACAAGAGAACAATCAAGGAAAGCTTCCATTTCGGTAACTGGAGGTTTTGACAATATTGGCACATTCATATTATGTTACTATCTTTGGGCGAAAAACCGAGAGAAACGACCAAAAATGATCTGTTCGATATACCCGTTCGATATACCCGATTATCAAATTTTATTTTTACTTTTTTATTGCAGATAAAGGTATGTCTGTCCCTATATAGATCGATACATTTCCACGAATAGTCCTTGAAATCAAATTATGACTATGCAGTATGTTACCCACTGTGGGTTGAATGCTGGTGAATTTTTAATGTTGCACGTATTGAACTTGTAGTCTGTTTTAACTACGCTTATTTAAGATTATTAATTATAAACGAAACTTAATTTCTTGCATACCCTCCGGTACACTTAAGTTATTGCAATACTCTTACAATAATAAAATTACATATAAATTGGCCGGAATTCCTGATGGTCGGAAAATCCGGCTAATTGCATTCATAAACTTTGGGGCATCATAAAATCCAACGGGATCGACAACGAGGCGACCACCATATCCGGCTTGCATATTCACATAATTATTTACATTACATAACACCGTACAATTATTGCAAACACTCCATTTAATAAATAATCATAGGAACAAATCCAGTCATTTTGAAAATCAGAATAATCATAAAATCGAATCAAGTCGCAATCTAGAATTAAATGAAATCCGAATCCAGAATCAAATCAGAATCAATATCAGAATGAATACAGCATATCCAACATCAATATCAAATACAATCAAATTTAAATCGAAACAATAATAAAATTTATAATCTGGAATCAGAATTAAATCATCAAATCAAATAAGAACGATATTCAAATAGAATCAAATCGAACACTCAAATAACTCAAAATCCCGATCAGAATCAGATCAAATCTTTCGAATCAAATATACACTTCATTTCAGGATTATTTGCAGAATCAAATCAGATCAAAAATCAAATCTAAAATAATATCCAGAGTGATTTTAAAAATCGGATACAAACTAGAATTGAAAAAAAGATTCAAATCAGAAACAGGAATCAAACAGAATTAAATGATCAAACTCAGAATTAGAAACAAATCGAATCAACTGTGGAGAAGACAGAGATTCAAATCAAATTTCAATCTAGAATTAAATTAAATCCGAATCCAGAATCAAACAATCATGCAAAACTGCAAATTAGTATCAAATCTAGAATCAGAACAAAACACATGATCAGTATCAGAATTAAATCATCAAATCCAGAATAAGAATCATTGAATTTAGAATAATGAAAAACAACGATATTCAAATAGAATCAAACAGGACGCACAATTAACCCAAAATCTGGATCAGAATCAAATCAAATAGATTGAACCAAATATACACTGAAAGTTCAGAATCAACATTCAAAATTATTTGGAGAATCAACTCAGATCAAGAATCAAATCTAAAATAAAATCCAAAATGATTTTGAAAATCGGATACAAACCAGAATTCAAATCGCAATTAAAAAAGGATTCAAATCAGAAACAGGAATCGAACAGAATTAAATAATCAAACTCAGAATTAGAAGCAAATCGAATCAACCGTGGAGAAAACATAGATTCAAATCAAATTGCAATCTAGAATTAAATTACATCCGAATCCAGAATCAAACAATCATGCAAAACTGAGAATTAGTATCAAATATAGAATCAGAATAAAACAGATGATCAGTATCAGAATTAAATCATCAAATCCAGAATAAGAATCATTGAATTTAGAATAATGAAAAACAACGATATTCAAATAGTATCAAACAGGACGCACAATTAACCCAAAATCTGGAATGCAATCAAATCAAATAGATTGAATCAAATATACACTGATGAAAGTTCAGAATCAACGTTCAAAATTATTTGGAGAATCAAATCAGATCAAGAATCAAATCAAAAATAAAATCCAAAATTATTTTGAAAATCGAATACAAACCAGAATTCAAATCGCAATTAAAAAAGGATTCAAATCAGAAACAGGAATCGAACAGAATTAAATAATCAAACTAGAATTAGAAACAAATCGAATTAACTGTGGAGAAACCACAGATTCAAATCAAATCGCAATCTAGAATTAAATTAAATTCGAATCCAGAATCAAACAATCATGCAAAACTGAGAATTAGTATCAAATATAGAATCAGAATAAAACACATGATCAGTATCAGAATTAAATCATCAAATTCAGAATAAGAATAATTGAATTTAGAATGATGAAAAACAACGATATTCAAATAGAATCAAACAGGACGCACAATTAACCCAAAATCTGGATCAGAATCAAATCAATAGATTGAATCAGATATACACCGATGAAAGTTCAGAATCAACATTCAAAATTATTTGGAGAATCAAATCTAAAATAAAATCCAGAATGATTTTGAAAATCGGAATCAAACCAGAATTCAAATCGCTATTTAGAAAGTACTCAAATCAGAAATAGGGATCAAACGCAGAATTAACTGATCAAACTCAGAATTACAAGCAAATCGAATCAACTCTGGAGACAAACAGAAAATAATTAAATATTGGCAGGAGTGGAACCTCCTTGACAGATCTTGAAAATTTTTTTTACACTGTGAATTTGTGAATTTGAAATCAGGTGTAACTTTAATAGAACATATTATATTACAACAAACTCAAGAATCGTCCGGTTTTATTAAATTTTGTTGATAACTACATGAAAGCAGTCTAAATTTACATAATCTGTGACTGTCATAGATCAGTATCGAGCAAAATTAAATTTATATTTACCTACATCTAATCTTTATTGCCCTGTCATAGTCTGCCTACCTAATATATTTAGAACCGGCCAGATAATGTTAACAATCATGTTCATATATCATGTTGCCCCAGGAAAACAAAATTTACATGTACTTAATTCAAAACCTACTGGATGTAGGAAGACCTGTACACATATTCACACTTACAATTAGAGCCGGTGTATTTGCTAGTAATCAATAAACGTCAAATTAAAGTAAGATTAAATTTAACAAAACTCATCGGGGCATTCTTTTCTAGTAGAAACTAAAACTCCTTCTTGTTCTTAATAGAGTACATAAAAACGCAACATTTTAAACCGCAAAGTGCAGCTTCAAATGTCTGTCACGTCTGTTCGAGATTCAACATTTCAACTCTTTCGGGAATGTGCCGCACTTTTTTCATTAGTTTAAGTTGCTTTTAGATTCCGAGCTTTTTGCTGAATCTATGATTTCAAAATGCAACGTTTCTGCATTAGAGTCTGAACAAGAGCAAAAAGAAAAAGAAACAACGCTTCGGTTCTCTTGTAAAGCTGGAGCAATCACATCGTCATAAATCCTGTCATTGCATTTAACAATCTTGTATTAAAACCTAATGAAACTCTAGGATATTAATTAAGTTTCAATTTAAATATCAAGATTAATTTTAGACTGAATAATGGGATGAGTGAAAAAACATTCCCGAGACAAAGGAGGAAAAGCTTGTTTTGAAATAGATGGTAATTTTAATTATTTATGTAAATTAAGGTTTTTCATTATGACTACCAGAGGTATTTGTATGTTACATTTAATGAGTCTCTTCCAAGATTTCTCTAGAATGAAAGTTTTGTCGTTTCTTGATGATCAACAGTTACTCCAAACGAACATAAATAGCGTCAATGTGATGCAAAGCTAGAACAAGAAGAATTAACATATTCCCACGGGAATGCGTTCGGGGCTTGTGAAATTGAGAAATTCACGTTTGTGGAAAAGTGTCAACAAAGCGACCGGTGCGGTAAAAATAATGCGACGCTGTTTTTTTTACTTCATGAAAATGTTTGCAGCAGTCAATAGGATCGAAACTCTGGACAGAGGCGGAAATGTCGAATCAGAAAAGGCTTTTAATGCATGAATCAAGTGCGACATTGTGTTTGCGATAAATCCATCGGAATTAAAACAAATCAAAGCAAATTTGAAGGTCGGAGTACACCCGCTACAACCGCCTCACTCTGTCGCCGCGCTCCCGTTGGCTCCTGACGTCGTTGCGGGATAATTCTTTCGCTCCGGTAATCAGAAAAATAGCGCCCTTCGCATCGAACCAGTAACAATTCCATAATAAATTCTTCCGCTCATATTTATGTTCCTTTGTACTTTAATCGATAAACGCATTTAGAGCCGTAAATTTCATTGCATTCTAAAGTGTTACAGAGTATACGTTATGTGCAACACTAAACTTGCATTTTGTTGAAACGGTCAAGGTGAAATTCAAAGAAATGTAAGTAAAAATGAAAATGACGCTTTGTAAAGTTACGGTTTTTTATTCTGTGAGGATGTTCCGGGGAATGCCACAAAGGCCCTTTGTACTTTGTATGCTGCTTTTTTCAAGATTAACAAAAATTGCACACTTTTGTATTAGATGGAATAATTACGACCGTTAATTAAGACTGATACGAGTTGTCTAATCCCATCAAATCCTCCGCCATTCTTCATCACTAATGAAATAAGTTCTGGGTAAAAACACGAACGCAACGATTTTTAAATACGTAAATGCTTACATAATTTTAATTTGTGCACCTATTCTTATCAAAATAATCTCTGTTGTCTAAATTAAAATTGCTCTCTGACGTAAACGAATCAAACTTCTAGCGTTTGCAGCAGCTGTTTTAGTTTCGAAATTGGCGTCAGAAATGTTTGTAAACTATTTAAATGCGATCAATGTAGTGTCAACCATTCACCGAACAACATTGTCCCAATTCAAGAGATGGGGGGATTTCGCCCAACGTTAGTAGAAGCAGGTGCATCGACGGTTGAATAACAAAGTTTCAACTTGTACGAAATTGTTACAGTTATTTTAAACGTCAAAGTAAAGGTAATAATGCACTGTATAATTTAGACGACTCCTTAATTTAAAAGTCATTAGAAGGATTCGAAGTAAATTGAATTCAATTGAAGTGAAGTGTCAAGGAAGGCCGTGACTTCGGAGTCCTGCCTAAATAATTTATATTCCTGTTATTTTCTTCTTTATACGACCCTGATATCACCACGTTATTTTATATAATAGTTCCAGCCATCAACTGAACAATAGGTAAATAAGGTTCCACGTGTCGTTATTTTTGTTCTTTCAATTTCGTTCTTGTTGATATTCTCACTGATTTCGTTTCAATATTAAATTTGTTGTTTGTTTGTATTTTGTTCCTGTTTCACCTTTTTCAGTTACCTTTCAGAGTTTGAGAAAAGAGTCAAATTTGCAGGAGATTTGTGTTTGTATTTGTTTACGATGAGAAATGTTAATAAAATGACGTCACTTTTGTGAGTGTTATTCCGGCTTGATAATGTTGTGAACAGTGTCGGAGACTTCGTTGTTACTTGAAAGACGTTCAAATTTAGACTATCTACGGTTTAGGCCCTTTAGACTAAGTTATAAGTTTCGTAATAAGTTTTTTTATAATGTAGACAACCAACTATACCATATCACTCACTTATCGATCTCAATGGTAGACCCCCAGCTCTCTTTCATCTGTGTTAAAATTCATACGGGTTATATAAACGCAACACACAAGTGGACCAAAAACGTGATTAACAACAAGTCATTCGACGACTATCGTGATCAAACTTATTCGTGGCCGCGGAGCAAAAACTTATCCTAAAATCTAAAAGCTGCAAAACTGCCTAAAGCTGGAAAAAATGTTAATGTCATTCCCTTTTTCTACTTGAGCCTATAATTTCCCGTGCCTGGAGTTCTTAATTTAGTTTCGGGGTGCTCAATTTGTCACGAAACCTAAACCGAAACTGAACGTGTAGGGGGCACAATTTGTTTCCGTGACATAACATTTATTTCCACCGTTCTATAACATTTGACATTAGCAGTGTAGCACCATAATTATGGGCTATTAGTCAAACCGATTGCCTTATTAACGACTATTAATAACGACGTAAGCCGGTCAAGTTTGCCACCAATCTTCTCTGTTCAATACACTGTACCAAATGCTACGACCGAACGTCGCTGAAAGCATTTTTACTCTCACTTTTATGCGAATCAGAATTTTTATGGGGGCAGTGATCTCCATGGATAAGCTACTAAATATTCCTAGGAATATTGTTTACAGCTATTAATACCAACTATCTGTTTCGTACAGTCAACAATATGAATCACGAAATATTTGATTTAGTAGGAAATCGTTTGGTTACACTGCCACATTGATTTTTGCGCTTGCCGCTCCATCTTTAGAGAAACAAAACTAACACCATTATTATAATTTGAGGTTTTATTCATCGAGCTCATTTTAGTTAAATTATACCTAATAGGATTCATTTGCGATGTGCTGAGTGGGGCTCCGCATGCCGCTGTGTTGTCTAAATAAGCATATCTGCACTATTTGCAAAAGCAGTTTTAGAGTATATTATTCTATACAATTATACAGCTTCAGCCAAAACAAAACTCTAAATGAAAATACAGTCATCATTTTGAGCAAGTAAACAATGACTGCCAAAGTACTTTAAATATAAATCGTCAATAATATAATTTATACTCAAATTGTAAATCTGAATATCGATGCAAAATTTGTAAGAACAGCATCACAGTTTATTACATGAAAACCGTTCACAGTCAAATGACTTAGCAAGTTCAAGTAATCAACAACCATCAACCGTTTTAAAAATTCTTATCAGTTCTATTGTCGCAATATTATACTTCCCACAGCACAAGTCGAAGTTTACGATCTTTTAGGTAAAAAACACATATTTAGAGCTCTTCTAGATAGCGGATTAGCAAAATTTTTAAAGCTCAAATTACAACCCATTGGTTCTAAATTTATCGTGCGTTGTAATACCTCAAGTTTCCGAATTTCTAAATTAAAGCAAATTCACTTTCTTCAGTTTCCAAATTATATTCAGTCAGCGGTTCCTAATCTTCATATAAAAGATGAAATTGATTTATATTATTTTATATTAATTTTTGAAACCAAAACGCTAGTCCTTCGCCCAAACTTCCTTCTAAATTCCTCTTACAATAAATAGGATGTTCCAACTCAAGGTTTATGCCACTTTGTACAACCTACCCTTGAACAAATAGTCAACAAATTCTGGGAATTGGACGAAACAGTATTGAGTTATTACTGTGAGCGCACTTTGTGAGCGAATATTTAATGACGGTCATAAACGTTCGAAAACTGGTAAATACGTGGTGACTTCACCATTTAAGCAGAAATTCCCAATTTAGGTACCTCTCGAGAGGGTGCCATAAAGCGTCTTAAATCATTAGAATGTAAATTTGCAGTTATTATGTACCTCATCATGGTGTTAAAGCGGTACATCAACTCAGTTACATGTTGTATTTGATGCCGAAACAACAAATCAAAAAAGCTTAAATGACATGTTATTGGCAGGTCCAAAATTCCAATCAGATTTGGGCAGTAGGTATTCTTGTGCGTTCTTTCACAGCAAAAATTTCACAAATGTATCGGCAAGAGCAAGTACATCCCAAATATTAGAGTCGTATTAAAATTATTTATTTATTTATTACACATTTATTATTCCACCCTCTGGGATTAATTGTACCAGTTTTTGTTACAGCAGAATAATACTTCAAATGTTATGGACAGAAAAATTAGAATGATATGAAGAAGTAGCAGATCATTTAGGAAATCAATGGAATATTTCCTCGTTGTGTAATGGGTGTTCAAAACCCAAATCAAATAATTACACAGCTAGCATATTGTATGTTTGTTAAGTCATGTAATGAAAACGGGGATTTTCATGTTCATTTACTCACTGCTAAATCTAGAGTTGCACCAATCAAAACTCAAACTCTATCAAGATTAGAGCTGTGTGGTGCAGAGTTATTAGCAGAACTAATAACAGGTTAAGTAAAGTCCAAATTACGAAGTTACCAACAAATTTTTATATACCGATTCCACAATTGCATTAAGCTGGTTGGTAGCCTCTTCAAACATGTGGACCACATTTGTCGCTAATCGAGTGACCAAAATAAATTCAAAATTTTTTTTCTCGAGGTTGTAGTCCCAAACAATTAGTTGATAATAAATTATAGAAAAATTGCCCAACATTTCTGTGGCCAAACAAAACCGAACATTCGGATAATATCAAATAAATCAACATAGATCCTTCCGAAACGGACGAACGACGTCGAATAGTATGCACTAAAGCAATGGTTAAGAACAAATCCTTAATGTTCCTTTAAAAAAAAATATTAACGTTATTGTCCTCTGATGCTTTCGATTTTACAACAAAATTAAAGGTGAGAAAATAACAGTGAGGTGTTAAGTAAAACTCGGTCATAGTGTTATTGTAAAATTAGTACAACAACAATCATTTCGCGACGAATACAGTGGTCTCACTAATAGAATTAAATCAATTCTTACATGAAAATTCAACTATCCGAATAGGTGGTAGATTGATAAATGCAATCATTTTTTACGAAAAAATAAATTCTATTCATACCAAATGGACATCATATTACAAAATAGATTGTCGAACGAGAACATTTGCGTCAATTACACGCTAGACCTCAGCCACAATTAGACGATCATATTGGCTCTTGGGCTGTCGTAATACCATCAGAAAAATATTACATCGCCCTGCTGTGTGAACCCATTCAGGTATGAAGAGATTATGGGAAATTTACTGAATCATGTAAGACCATTTCGCAATTGTGGCGTTGACAACGTCGGACTATTTTAATAAGAGAGGGAAAAGAAAGGCCGTGGAAGAAGGTCCGTAAAAGCGTCTATTTGTTTATTGACAACCTTTAAGGGTCATCACGAAGTTATAAAGTCAGACCTGTTTCAAAATTGTATTACTGATAACAATGTTAATTGGCATTTTTAAACCTCTTGTTCTCCACATGTGGGCGGTATTTAGGAAGCAGCTATCAAATCAATGAAATTTAATTTTAAAAGTGTCATCGGCCAGTCACTGTTTACCTATAAGGAGATGTACACATATCTCACATTGTCTTAATTCACGGCCTCTGTCCTCACATCCCGACGATTTATCCGCACTTACACCCGGTCACTTCCAAATTGGAGCTGTACTCACTGCACCGGCCGAACCTGGAATGACTGATATCAATATCCACCGATTACACAAATGGCAGAACATTCAGCAATGGGGTCGTCCCCCTCAATTGAATTTGACCAATTCACCTATAGCATCTCATAGACTATGTAACATGAGGCCCTAAAACGTGTTCTGTTGTTTCATAAAGTTGTTTTTTGTACTCATTGCTTATAGATACTAATTTTCCGTTTATCGACGATGCGCGGAAACAAGAATTTCCCGCACTGGGGTGTTTTTTACTTTCCACGTCTAGGAGGGACGAATTCACGAAATGGCTTGCTACATACAACGAACTTTTAAATGTGCAAAATTCAAAATTATTTTAAATTATTTATTTTTGATTTCTTTTCGGGCTTGATTCGTTACAAAAAATATTGTACCTAACTTATTTGGAAGGGAAATTTCCCGCATTCGCACTAAATGCAGCACTCTCTTCGGTCGTGCTTCAAACAAAGTGCTCATGCGGGAAATTTCACTTTCCAAACACGTTAGGTAAATAACTATTGTAAGATAACAGAGCGTATCAAAAATCGCAATTTCGGCTAGCAGTTTCAAACGCTGTACATTTACCGCCTCACAAAAAGGCGCGCGTTTTAAATGAGATAAATGTTTCGGATTTACGGAACACGTGATTTCGTATAAACAAAAAAATAGGGGTATAATAATTTTATTATAATATAAAAAAAAGGTGTAGTGCGTAAATTGAGTCCCTTACCCGTCTGCGTGCAACCGGTCTATCAAAAATTCAGCCGTTGAAGACATACGTATGTTTTTTTTTTGTCTTTTCATGTGTATGCACTTGTGGTTAATAATATTTATGCATGATTGTATTAAAATCTATGCCCATTAATTATTTTCTTGTACACAAGCGTGAGTAGAAATCAATCCTCCCTAGGACGTGTATATTATGTTCTGACACTATCAATACAGTACTGGTAGGTACATAGTGTAAACTGCCTAGGGAGCAAAAGTTTTATTCTTCTCTTGAATTGTCAGGTTTTTGTGGTTTCGCTTCTGTAAAAAATAGTATATACACCTCGGAAGAGTATTCTATTTTTCCCTGGGTGCTTTGCAACCAGAGGGCGAAATTGCACCTCCTGAAAAATCACGCATAAATATCCCTAGTAATGTAGATGTAGATGATAAAATATACATTTGAAATATTTACTCAATATTGTAACGGACGTGGACCCGCTCATCGCTGTAGCGGCGTCATCAGTTACTAGAATGTGCTGGATTTATACTACAACGTACTCGAGTATGACATCATCTTTTGGAATATCCGGTACACATCGAGACGTCATGGAACATCTGGAGGCGTCTAGAAAGATTTAGGCGTTTCAGCGGGAGTCAATCTAGTCATTCGAACCAGTCGCATCGAAATCGAAGAGCAGTGGGTCGAGTCGAACAGTTGCTTTTATCTATCCGGAGTGCCGCGTGAAGTGTAAATAAATAATACGAGTGAAGTAGTAAATTGTAAATAGTGTAAATAATGTAAATAATGCAATATTAGAAGTATAAATAAATTGTACATAGTGTTTAAATAAATAAATAAATGGAACACAGAAACGCTACAATATTAATCTGCTGGTTCTATATTTTTTTAACTATGAAGAAAGTATTTAAAATTGGAACAAAGTCTACTTCCGCTGTATTTTCTTCATGTAAGTTTCTTCCACTTTGAGAAACAATGGATCTCTATAACACACTTTTTTAAATATATTTGATAAATATTTTTATTGAGAGATTTTTGAATACATATACTGTTTATATTTTATTCAAATGTAGAAAAAATATAGATTTGAAATATTTTCTCTTTAACAAAAAGTACTGTACTGTGTCATTCCGACGAATTCAATTTGCCTAGATGAAATAAAAAGATTTGTTGGCAGCAGCTGAAATAATTTATTCAAAACGCTTCATCCCTGGCCGTGTTTAGAATGTCTAAGATGAAACTATGATCGAAAATAAACTCAAGAAAGTCTATAAAATAAATTATAAATAATATCTGTAATTGGAGTGCTCTATAATTAAACAGATTTTATTAAATTAAAGCATAATAATGTAAAAAAAAATAAAAATAAAACAAAGGTACATAATATGTATTATGATGAAGAATTAATTATTAATTTTTAGTCGAGCTTTGGATGATGCCAGGTACAACCCTATGAATGTCTTCATCTCTTCGTTGGCGGCATTCTAATGGCGTTTTCTTGTGGCCCCTGAATTAATTCAAACTATATTCAATCATACTATGAATTCACCTTTGATTTCTTTCAATTTCTCGTTTTCTGCAACAAAACTACCATGCATACATAAAACTATACTTCACATTAAAACTTTTACCTACTTACGTCGTGATCGTAGTCAGTGTCGTAGTCAACACAATCACACAATAACACAAAATCTGTAATAATTTGGAAGCTTGGCTTAGCGATGCGATGGTTGAATTTAGACTGTCGATTTCGGATTCTTCGGGCATTGAGTGTCGCCAGGCAGGCAATGGTTTATGACCCTTTGGGTTTCCCTAACTGGCCGACAACCGTTTTGCCCGAAGTTTTGTTTGTCTGAATCATATACGTGCAAGAGAAACAAAGCACGGACCACCAAAAGTGCACATGGGCTAAATTAAGACTGGTATAGCCACAAACCAAGTTACAATTAATGTAGTAGAAATTAAAGTAATTATCATGCCAATTAATAATAATTTTGAATTTTTCGGTTCAGTTCAGTTTCATTTCAGTGAGGTGCTTGCACGTATACATACTGTAGCGTTTCTGGGTTCCATTTATTTATTTAAACACTATGTATAAATTATTTATACTTCTAATATTATACTATTTTACATTATTTACACTATTAACAATTTACTATTTCACCGGCACGTTTCGTATTATTTACTTACACATCACGCGGCACTCCGGATAGATAGAAGCAACTGTCCGACTCGACCCACTGATCTTCGATGTTACGACTGACTCACTAGACTGCTTGACTGATGCAACTAGACTGGTTTTCGCTGGAACGTCCTCTAATAAATATACCGCCGCCTAAATGTTTATAGACGCTCTAGTTGTTTCATGGATGACATCATTGCGTTCTCGATATGTACCAATATCGAATATTCCAAAAGATGATGTCATACTATCTCGAGTACGTTGTAGTATCAATCCGGCACACTAGTAATTGATGACGCCGCTACAGCGATGAGTCATTTTGGGTCTACGTCCGTTACAGTATATGTCCCGGTGTTATGAAGGCTGGTTCGATGAAATAAGAACTACATACTCTTTAACTTAACACTGTATATTGAACGAAAAGAAATTGATTTAAGTTAAGTCGTCTCCACGGAGAGCTACTGTAATTCTTATATCTAGATAGTTGTCTCAGTTTGAGAGCTAAACGTTACTTAGTTAGAATGATCGTCTCATATTGAGAGCTAACCCTTGACAGATAGGTTGTCTCGAACTGAGAGCTAAAACATGACTTACTTAGATCGTCTCATACTGAGAGCTAAAACTACACTGATTACAATTTGGGGTGCTGGTACCCTGACCCATCCCTCGGTACACATTAGGGTGGGGGTTGCAAGTACCAACGTAAACACCGGGATTCTTTACTGATATAGGATATTATAAATCATCATTTTAGAAATTCTAATTTACTATCAATCATGACATTTTCAAAAATGGTAGTCGCTGTTTAAAAAAGAAAAGATGTAATACGGTGTAAACTCTATATAGCGAAATTGATATATAGCGTATTTTTTTACGTTATAAAGAATTTCCGCTATACAGAGAGCAAAAGAAAACAATATAATAACAATATAAACCAAACAGACCTTAGCAATTTCCACGTTTTAAGGAGTTTTTCGTTATATAGAGTTTACACTGTACTTATAATTATGTACCTGCTGTTATACCCATCTCATTTTATGCAATAAAGTTTCGGGAAATTAATTTTTTCGTTTTATAGCAGCACATTTATGAAAAATAGTTATTTATTATACGATTTCCTGTGTAAATTGGGTCATTTCGGGTACGAGGGCTTAAAAAAGCACAAGCAGCCAAATTTACACAGGAACGAGTGTAATACAACGTTTTATAGTTCGACATAACCGCGGCAAGTCTTTAAATTGCTTAAATCTATAAACATTGTGTGACGTTTATCTGACATTTTCTTATTGCCTGACAGGCGAAAATTTGAAAATTCTGACAGTGTCGAACTATAAAAGTTTTTTTGTTATCTCAAATAAATACATATATACAATATACAGAGAATATATAAAAATATACAAAGCAAAATATTCTTTCCAGCATAGAAAGAATATATTAAACAAATTTCTCCCATAAAATATAAGTAATGCTATATGACATACATATTACTAAAATATAATATACTTCAAATATTTTCCACAACATATTTCATTCACGTTCTTTTAATATAACTAATATTAAAAAAAGATTCAATATTTTCTTAATATTTGTAATACAGTGAGCGGCAAAAGTATGGAATAAATTCATTAAAAATTAAACAAAATTTTTTCTTAAAAAATCTTTGGACGGGCCAATTTTGGTTTATAAAAATTAAGATTTTTATCAACAGTAATATCCCAAGTGCATGAAAATAACCGATTAAATTTTGACGTTTTGTCAAAATGTTTTGCTTAGAAATATGTGGAGTAAATTTTCCACGTAACAAAATTTGAGATTTTGGGTGGAAAGCAAAACGTTGCGACAAAAACGTCAAAATTTAATCAGGTTATTTTCATGCACGCCGGATATTCGGCATGATTATTTCGTGAATAAATAATAAATTTTGTGATATTCCACATTGTTTTCGCATGTTGTAAGCCCAGTGACTAATAAATTCAGAAGCGATTAAATTTTGACACATTTTTAACCGCGGCAAAATTTTGACATTTGCAAATAATCGTTGTAAAATGGGCAGAAACCATAGTAATTATAATTTTTTCGTTGCATGAAGGAAATAATCACAAATAAAATTCCAAGCTGTCATTTGTTTTCGAGTGCTGACGTTATAGTTATTTTTTTTAAATAGAAACCCCTTATTTTTTTCTTGATTCAGATATCCCTTTTAATTGTCTAAACGACAGTATAAAAATTTTCTTATCTTACATAATGAAAGTTTTAAGAACAAAAATTAAATTGGATTTTTTTATGAGAAAAAAAAGTCAAAAAATCAAGTAGATAAATCAAACAATCAAATGGTACTGTGAGTTTCATTTGTATGTGTAAATTTTTTTACAAAACGTTTTCGAAAATGGTTCATTTAACAGAAACACAAAGTATAGAAATTTTAATTTTGATTAGGTGCGGGGATAAAACTAGAACCCAACAAGAAGTTTGTAATTTGTTCAATGCAAAGTATCCAGATAGACTCATCAGGCAATCTACAGTCAGTAAAATTGAAAATAAATTTAGAAGAACTGGGCATGTTAAAGCGATTAGAAGAACAGGTCGTCCAAAAATTAACGAAGATACGTCCTTGTTGAAAATTTTCCAAATGACCTTAGTAAATGATGATTTGTGGTTCCAGCAAGACGGTGCACCCCCACACTTTACACTTCCTGTTTGCCATTACTTGAACAATTGGTTTCCTAGGAGGTGGACTGGGAGACGAGGACCAATAGAGTGGCCTCCAAGGTCTCCAGATCTCACACCTCTTGATTATTTTTTATGTGGTTATTTAAAGTCTAAGATTTATGTTAGACCACAGAATCCAGAAGATTTAAAAATTAGGATTCGATACGAAAGAAGCAGAATTAGTGAAGAAGTAATTCATAATATCCAAAAGGAATTTCTTCATAGACTTGCTTATTGTCAACAAGCTTTCGTTATAAAATTTATTTTTTCCATCTTTTTTTTCTCAAAACTTTCCTTATGTAAGATAACAAAATTTTTACACTGTCGTGTAGACAATTAAAGGGGCTATCAGAATCAAGAAAAAAACTAGGGGTTTCTATTTAAAAAAAAAAATTCTGTGAAGTCATCACTAGAAAACAAATGACTTGGAATTTTATTCGATATAAAAATATGTATTGTTATAACCTAAAATTAACCCGTCTAAAGATTTGTTTGAAAAAACTTTTGTTTAATTTTTAATGAATTTATTCCATACTTTTGCCGCTCACTGTATATGAAATAAATAAACTTTACTACTGGGGATGTAACGAGTGAGCAACAAAATTCGTGATCGCAGTTGGCTAAACGTATATCGGTTCTTTTACTTTACTGTTAACATTAATCGTAAATTCACATTACTCGATGACTTTTTACACAATCCTATCGATCAAGAATCGACTCAAAATTTTGGATTCAGAGCCTCCTACGATCACGAATTTTGTTGCTCACTCGTTATAATTGTTTTTATGTTTATGCTAATTTTAATAATTTTGTGTTTTAATTATTTAATTTCGTATGCAGAAAACCAAAAGCTACCAATAAATGAACTGCAATATATGCTCATTATTAAAACTTTCAGTTATTTATTACTAAGTTATTACTTGTACGATGCAACAAACTGTGTGTTTAAAAGCAAAGATATACAAAATATGGAACAGACTCATCAAGTTAAAATGTTTGCTCAGTTTAAAGGAGGATGTAATAAAAAAGGATGCAAGCGAGGACGAATACAAATAACATTATTGTTGCACTTAGGAAAATTGAATCATAAATATCCCTAATTTTTAGACTTAAAAGAAAAAAGTAAGAATTATATGAGGCAACCTTTCTGTAAAGCAAACTGTATGTACAGACTACTTAAAGAACAGAGGTTTCATAACATAAATAAAGAAACACTTACACTATACTCATGTTATATGGTCCAAACGTGTTTCCACTAACGTGAAATTTAGAACCTCTATATTAAGTGCATTTACAGTGGGTGCTATCTGAAGTATTAGACCCCAATGTAGAAAAAATATATTTAGAGGATTAAGGTATTGTTGATATGCTTAAATTTTATCTGTTCCCTATCTCCTCTCACCTAAACCTCCTAACGGCCTTCCAACCCGACAATCATAATATTCCTTTCACTGACAAGATAAACGACGCGAGTCATCCTCCAGTACCCTGAAAAATATGTTAGGCGAACGAAACCCTATCTTATCGACACTCCATATTTCAAATAATCAGAATTAATAATAGAGCGAATTTTGCACCAATCAATCACAAACTTGAACAGAACGGACAATAATAAAGTTAAGCAGCAAACAACCCTTGAAAAACCCATTCTACTGAATAATGGAGTCGTAATTGCGGAACCTTGGCTGCGAACGAGAGAAATATAAAAGTTATTGACAAGATATAGTCTAGTTAAAATGGGAATCGTTAAAAGTAATGTCCGAGCAATTCTATTATCAACGACTGTCGTTCCCATGAATAGCCCCTAATGCGCAGGAAAATATTTATACACGGGATTTAATTTAATTCCGACCATTATCATAGAAAATCGTTTTTCATTTTTTGCACTTGAGGATTATCCGCAGAAACAAAGCGCACAAAGAAATCTATATAAAAGAACTTCGACATCTTTGGCAAAGTGGATTTACGTGACCAATTTTGCTTCAGCTCGTTTCGATCTACCATTAAGTTTTAATTTTGTAACAAGGAGCAGGATAATAATTTCGGTTAAGAAACTAAAATCTGGTGGAATATGGATTTTCTCTGTTAATTTCAGACTGCACTTGCATGCCCACTAAGCGAGCATTTCTAGATACTAATCCGACTAATCTTTATATAAATGCAACTACTGTAATGCACTTGGGCACTTTTACGTTGGACAAATCATAGCAATTAATTTGAAGCATAATTATTTTAGATATACGTAGAGAAGCGAGGGACTGTTAACAATTTTCAGAAAATCGAATATATCTATCGGCCCAATTACCGGTAATTGGACGGTTATCGATAATTTAACTCGTCCCTAATTGATATTCATTTAATAGCTAACATTTTTCACCAAAATTGCGACCATTCAACTTAATGTAGTAAAAGTAAAAAAAATAGAAATTGCACCACATTTAAGCTTTAATTGTTTAGTTTTAGATAAATTTTGTTTTATTCGCCTTTATTAAAAGTGCATCACTGTGTTATGTATTCTCGGTGTTAAAGCAGTATTACTCCTGTTGCAAAAAGCCCCTCGCTCCCCTACGTCATGATCTAAGGAAAATAAAAATATTGTGACGTTCTGGAAGAATCGCGGCGTGATGATTTCATCGTAGACTCGTACGACCGAGAAGAATCACGATCGCAATGGATTAGTATACAAAATTTTGAAACTTTTTTTTATAAATAAAACTGCTTAAAATAGAGTATACTCCTATTTTATCGTTTTGCTGAAGTCATAACCGTTTTCATGAAATAAATGAAACTGCTATTTCGCGGGCGAATATCTACGTCATTAGTTTCCGCGTATGGAGGAAAGAATTACTTATAAAATTAGTGAGAGTGAGAAATGGAAAGGCGTATAAGTATAATTTTACCATAATATCGTTAAACCATATACTTTTCAATTAGGTTAATGATTATTGTATTTCCCAAAAACTTTATTTTTTAGTATACATACTACCTCATTCTGGGCGAATCAAGAAAGCCGCTTCCCTCTTTAAATACGATGCGAGAGCGGCCGTCCAACCAGTTGAAGTCTGTATAAGCTACTGAGCGACATAATCCGTGTGACTCGTGCCGTTATAACTGTGATCTGGGAATAGTCTAGTGTTTAAATAAATGGTAAATAATAACTGTTTAAATAAATACTTTTTTCTATTTGAGTGTCATAATTGAGTTTTTGTGAAACTAAAAGTAGTGTCAGAAAGGAACTTTTTGTGAAACTGTTTTTGTTTAATCTTTTTGATACGTATTACGTTGGTATTGAGCATTTCTAGCCAACTCTTGTCGAGGTCAAGCCAAGTGTTAACTTTTCTGTTCAAAATCATATCCATAAACACAACCAGTACTACCTAATCCTAAAAATCCCTAGAATATTTAGCTTAACGAAGAGCTCCAAAGTAGAAAAAATAGTATATTACACTCGTTTAACAAAGCATTGTGACCTTCGTTCTATTGGGGCACTTCTCGCTGCGCTCGTTGTGCCCCAAACCCACTCATGTCACAATGAAGCCTCTTGTTAATCTCGTATAATAATGTACTATTGTGAACTTGTAAACTCTACAATATTTAAAACGTTGTAATTTTGATTCGTTTATCTTTGCTTTGCTTTTGCGCTTTCATGGAATTGCTCACAGGCCTTATGTTCACTCTTTCAAGGTCCCTGTTTTTATGGTGTTGATTTCTAAAGCTTTCAGTTTCTCTAATACTAGGTTTCCAGGTTTTCAGGGCTTCAGATATTCATTTTCAGATTTTTAAGTTGTCAGGTTCTCAAACCTTAGATTTCATGTTTTCAGGTTCTCCACCTTCAGGTTTTCACACACTCGAATCCTCGAATTTCCAGATTTTTAAGATTTTGGCCTTTCACGTTTTTAGGCTTTAGACTTTCAGGTTTTCAAGTTCCGTCTTTTTAAGGTTTTGGTTTTTCCAGGTTTTTAGGTTGTCAAGATAATTTTCAGTTTTTCAAGCTCTGTTCTTTTCAGTCTCTCGAATTATCATCTAATTTTTTATGTTTTTGAGTTCTAATGCTTTCAGTTTCCCCATTAATAGGTTTACAGGTTTTCAGGACTTCAGAGTTTCACATTTTAAAGTTTTCAGGTCCTCCACATTCAGGTTTCCACACACTGGAATCCTCAAGTTTTCAGATTTTGACGTTTCTGGGCTTTCAACTTTTCAGGTTTTATTTTCAAGTTCTGTCCTTCAAGTGTTTTAGATCTTCAGGTCTGCAGATTTTTAGGTTTTGATGTTTTCAGGTTTTTATACTGGAAAGAGAGAGCCATCACGTGAAAATCGCGTGCTGTAGGCGGGGGAAACCGAAACCAAATTTACACGCAAGGATACTTGCTATGCGTGAGGAAGGGAGAACGCATTCTGTTTATTATGAATAAGTAGTATTGGGTGGAATTGGGTTGTCTTCGCTCTAGTATGCAACGGGTCATTCTCACACCACTTTTCTAATACCTCATTCATTTCGCAAACCAATAGCAAGCGATAACGTGCCGATCACGCGTCTTTACAACTCTCTGTCTTAAGCGGCTCTAGTAGGTTGTCGAGTTTACTTTTTTCTTGCTCTATTGTTTTCAGATTCCCAAATTCTCATCTTTTCAGGCTTTTACGAGTTTTTTAAATACAGTGTTGATAAAGTTCCGGACAAAATTTAAAATTATGATTTCCGCTGTTGTTCGTGGACCCGAAGACCTGGAATAATCTGGATTCGTCCCAAAACAACCGACAGATGTTGTAAAACGCTTAAAATTGACGATTTCTTGAAAATCATACAACAAAAGAAACGATAACGACGGCACACTATTTTAAGTTAAAACGTTTTGAGTGTGTACCCGCTCTGGCATCAATGTTTTCAAATCACGGTGACATGTGCAACGAACGAATTTGCTTCCAACAAGATTTAACACCTCCGCATTTTGGCTTGACAACATTTTCAAGATTTAACCTCGCTTGAAAATCTAAGGTCTAGATTAACAAAGTGTTTATTCATGTGCCAAATTGATGGTGGAAGACACTTTGAATATTTACTGTAATTTTATTGTTATTTTACTGTAGAATTGTGGTTCAAATTAAAAATAAATGGGATTGTTATTCGTATACCTTATTAGAAGTTTTTCCAGAAAAATGTTTATGCAAGGAATCAACTCTTTCCTACGACCATTTAACCAATAAAAAGATCTACCGGAATCCCAAAGAAAAAGCTGGCGTTGCTGGCTTGGCTGGTTAAAAAAATACATTGTTACGTCAAAATCTATCATTTTAAAATCTAAAGTTGATCCTTCCAATCATCAATAAGAAATATGATTTGTAATTTGAGGAACTTTAAAACCTTGGGAAATCTGAGAAAAGCAGGAAACTTGAGAACTCTTTGGGAAACCTGAGAATTTGCGGAACCTGAGTGATATAGGGAAACCCGAAGACAAATAATCAGCTTCGTATCAATATCGTGCGCGGACAGCGTGGTTAAACAGTGAAGAAAATTATCAATTGTGAATGCGCCTCTCCAAGCAAAAAATAAAATTTTTGAAGACATATTTTTTATTCACAATCGGCTAGTAATATACTGCGTTCCAACTGCAAAGAAGTATGATTAGTGATAAAGCCAATCACACAACTGTTGCTGCAGCCTCGCAGTAACTCGTGAGCAGTTCACAAATACAAAATTACACTAGCGTGTGAATGCAAGTGCCATGTGGTCACACAGCTTGCAGACGAGTCCGTAAGCACATTCAAGGAACGACGCACTCTTGGCGCGTCGAAAGACTGTGTCATTAGAACGGGACGCTCCAAATACGTACGGTAGAATGCTAGTGTAATGGTACCTAAACACAAGCCGCTTGACCACTTTGACACTTGTACCTGTCATAACTCTGTAGTTGTCCGACGTTTTTCGCGCATGCTTCCCTTGTCTGTAACCAGTGAAAACATCCCTATTAAAAATAAATCCTTTGACATTTATCTGACAAATAATATCAATTGTTGAAGTGCTTACTATGTGCAAACATTTGACTGAAATTAAACGTTGCAATAATAGTTCATGTTAATGATATTTAATTATTAAATTTCGAATACCTAATTGTGAATTAACTTCGGCAAAAGTACCATTCCTATGTCTCGAGAACTAGTTCACCTCGAGGCTACGGCTCTCAATAAACTATAATTCTCTCGACAGGAATGGAATGGAATGGCCTTAGTATTTAATATACTATTATGGTGTTTTGAAAGGGAGAAACAGGGCAAAAATTATATCGTATGTAAGACATAATTTTATCTATTTTCTTCTTATCGTGCTTGACTGCCTTCTACCAACAATGCTGCGGTTCTATTTTCAGGGTAACCGTATGTGTCGGTTTACTAAAGGGAAGAATTTTTGTTGCAGAGTGACAAGATGTGCGTTTGCTTGTGAAGTTCCAGTGCAAGAGGACGTAAATAATATGTCGGTATAATATTATTCGCTGATTCTCGCTTTGTGCCTACAATGTAAAGATTCTCATACAATGTCGTATTTTAACAAAGGTTGCATTTTTCACGTGAGCTGCAAAGAAACGCTTTCAACAAAGAGATATGGTTTACGCTTCTTTTTACAAACTATATGTAGGTATTTCATCATATTATTGTAAAATCTATTTAAATTTATGCAGTTTCTACAGTTGTAACTAGTAATAATTTTTATTTAATTTTGACAGTTTAAAGTAACATTATTAACTCAATAACAACCATCACAATCAGGCACTGATTCACTAGTAAAATTTCATTGATTTTATTCACTAGTGAATTAAAAAAAGTTTCAATGCAGGACAACATGTTTTTATTATTTGTACAAATATTTACATTCAATTATTCTTTCTCTTTAGTATTTCTAATATAAAAGTTACAATTATGTAAATAACTAAAATATATACCAAGTAGACGATAAACGGGCGAATTTATGTTTTGATGGTTGATTTCTATACTTGACACCGCGTTTGACCCAGACGCGCATGGTGCCAAATCCAAGGCCGATTCATTCTGAATATTTGTTGATGACTTTGATGATTGGTTAATGATTTTTCTCGAAATTTCAATTTTATTATTGAGAGAATTCTCTATGTATCCTTCCACGACACTATTTGAGCGCCAGCCACCGTGTCTCTTTGCAACTGTTATATCTGCCCCATAGTCTGCCAGTAGAGTTGCACTCGATTTTGAAGAGCAATAAATTGTGCAATTTTTTTGGGGAAATTTTGAAAAAGTATTCACGCCTACGGGTTGCAATCAATGGTGCCCGAAAGCACCCAATTTACACAGGAACTCTGATAATAAATAACTATTTTGTCTTGATCTTCTATGTTTTTTAGCCATTTTTCGCACAAGCATCACAAGTGCCACAAGTTTGGAACAATATAAAGAACTTGTTGTCTCGGAAATGTTTTTTGCAGTGTAGTGTGATTTGAATATTATTCTATTCTTTGTTCAAAATATCGTCAAAATTGAATAAAAACACATATACGACTCGTGAATTAAACATTGTAATTGACTCAAAGATACGATCTCACGAGCACTACGTACAGAAAAAAGAAAAAACTAGTAATGTTTTATTAAAAATTCCACAAAATGGTATTGATTTCTCATCGAGTCCGATATTTAAAAGGTTGCGAAAAAAACATTGCAAATTAAAGAGTGCCGTCTAAAAAGTCTTGTAAAGTAGATTTTGAATCCGCTATTATAACATTTTATGTTCTGGCTAAAGTTAAATCGAATTAGTTCAGTTTTGAGTGTCATTACTTGCCGGTCCGTTCGCCAATTAATTAAAGCAATTAAGAAGTTATTGTATTAATAAATTTCATTTTAAATTTTAAACTTTTCTTTTCAGATGTGAAGCTTTCAAAAGGGTGATTTTAAGATGAATGAAACTAGTTTCCCAGCGAGCTCTACTAAAGTGCAACCGAATTTCCTGGGAGACCTATAAATTTAATCCCACGTCCTAACCAAACAAGGTAAGTAATTTTACATATCTCGATGGGAACTGCAGGTTGATTAATTATTTTAATGTCTTAATTTTATGCATAGTTAAAAAATCGGGTTCATAATAACTATATTGGTGGAAGGATTAATAGTGTCCGTGCAGTTTCCTGCGTTGGTACGTTTAACATATCCTCACAACAGGTAACTGGAATGATCTACGATAACACCCGCTTGTTTGTTTGTGGTTGGATCCGCGCGGTGATCTATATCAGATGCTGTTCTAGGGCTCCATGGTGCTATATATCATCACATGCGTCTCACCACATTAGAATTATTTTACCGGAATAATGTAACAACGTTGCACTTTTGAAATATAGTGTAAAGTAATTTTTTGTATTCGTTTTGTAATAGTACATTACGGAACAAGAGTTGTAAGACGCATATTACACACAACTGGAAACTTTTACGCACGAGACGCGCGCAGTAATTCCAGGAGTGTGTAATATGCTTTACAGCTCGAGTTTTGTACTATACTTTTTCTACGATCACGGGCAAAGAAAGTTTTAATTTTATTTCGCCTTATTTGTATTATTATGGTTACCATCAACACAGATGCTAGGAACAAAAATGTTAAACAACATTAAAATAATATTTGGGCAATTTGTAAAAATAGATCATTATTATCAATTAACATTCAAATTTTATTATAATAATTATTTGTAGTAATTGTTTATTATTACCAAACAATTATTATTAAACACCAGAGAATCATCAGTGAAATTAGTTTTGTTATAATTTGTGTTCTGACCATAGTATTCAGTCACATTATAATCTGAAATATAAATATTTTTATTTGATATTGTGGCGCTATTGTTAATTGCAAATTCGATTTTTTTCTGAATTCTGTTCAGTTTTTCATGGAATTATCTACATAGCCTTCGGCCACAGCCGACGACCGCCATCCAACACATTAATGCTAATAGATCACCACCAGTATCAACAAGGATGGTGGAGAAGTTCTCTTAAAGCAGTGACCAGTGCAATGTTTTGCATCTGGTAACACCACATATTCTGCGATTTTTTGGGGTACATTACCAAATGATTTGTGATTCAAGAAAAATGGTTAGAAATTTGTATCGTCTCCTGAAGGGCGTAGGTTCATGTATTTTTTGCAAATTGGATAAACAGTTTCGGGTGCAACAAAACAACGTTGAGTTTTTGGTTTTGAATCGGGATGGTGATAATTAAAGATCTTCCAGTATCTTCCATATGGCTTGGTTTAATATTTCGTAACTCATGTTTTCTGCATGCACTACTAACAGCAATGATAAGAACGACCTAAAATAAAATATTTATTTAACTTTCTTAAAGGTATTTATAACATGTTAATGAAAATTACAAATAACAGAAGTCAATTTTATCTTTTTAAGGGCTATATACTGGAGATAGTGTTTTGTGTTTATTCTATCCTAAAGGGATTAAACCAACCCATAATTTTTTATTTTTAAATGTAAGAGTATATCATGTATGGAACACAAACTGTGCCAAGAAAGGAAATACGTGTTATCGTACAACACAAGAACTTACCAGACCCAAAATTATAAAATAATACATCCATTGAAATCAGCTTCCCAACAATGTGTCACATGAAATATCTTTCAATTTAAAAATATAAAATTAGGGATAGACAAAACACTAGTTCCACTATGTAGCCCATAAAAAAAAAACTAAAATGTACCTGTTTTACAATTTTCAGTGACATTTTATATCAGCAAGTTACAGAATTTATTACAGTTAAAATTTCTACTCTGTATAAGTTGCAATATAACTGATTTCACGTTGAGTTGCGACTGGTCTTAAACGCCGGTTGCTATGGAGACGTCTTATCTAATGACCAGGCTGTCTCATATCTCATTTCACATGAAATTGAGCCTTAGTGCCTGGGCTTTAGTTAAGACATTTTCATAGCAACCGACACTTGCGACCAGTCGCAAATCAACTTGAAATCGGGCTGTATGTCAATGTAAATTACCTTCATAAATAAATACTGGCTGTCAAAAGCATTTTTCAAGAAATCGTTAATTTTTTTCTCCTTTTGATTTTTTACACTTAAAGCCATCGGATTTTCTATTTAGTTGAGCTCTTAGATTCCTGTATTACCGAGCTGAAGGTAAACACGTGGTAGAGAGGTTACGTAGCGAAAAATAGAGAAATAGAAGGTGATATAAAGATAAAATTAGAGGAGATATTGAGAAAAGCGAGAAGAGGTATTAGAGAAAGGTAGGAAAAAAGAATTGGGCAGGGAAGAGGAGATATAGTCAGGAAAAAGAATAAATCGACATCTAGGAGGCGCCACAGGAAGCGGATGAACAAAGACGATAGAAACCGCTCGCTCAGTCAGGGAAGCCTGGACTCTAACCTGGAGGAAAGGAGAAGAAAGAGAAAAGGGGAGGGTAGAACAGAAAAACAAGCAGAGGAGGAAGAGAATTTTTTTCAAAAAAGTAAAAAAACGGCGAGGTCTCCTGGAGTAAAGAAAACACAGAAGACATCAGAGAAAGAGAAGGAAACGGACCCAGAGATGGAGAAAAAAATATTGGAGCTGTTGCAAGAGATGAAGGAGGAGATGAAAGAAAAAAGACGAGAAAAGAAGGAACTCAAGAGAGAGATAGAGAGGCAGAGAGAAGAATTTAAAGAGAAGGAGAGGAGATGGGAAGGAGAGAGAGACTGGTGGAAAAAGAGAGTGGAAAAGCTGGAAGAGAGAATGGAAATCGAAGAGAGAAGAAAGAGGAAGAACAACATCGTGATAACAGGATGGGACGGGGAAAGAAAAAGTCATGTAAAAAAAAAAGGATGTAGAGAAGTTTTTGAAGGAAAATGTAGAGGATAGTAAAGTAAAAGATTGTTACAGGATTAACAAGGATCAAGTATTGGTGGAGATGGAGGGATGGGGTGAGAAGGAAAAAATAATGAAGCACAAAGGAAAATTGAGGGAGAAGAGGGAAACAAGGGGGATATACATAGACAACGACCTCACAAAGAAAGAAAGAGATTTACAGAAGAAACTAAGAAGTATGGCGAAGGAAAAAAGGGAAGAAGGGAAAGAAGTAAGAGTGGGATACAGGAAATTAATAGTGGACGGGGAGCAATGGAGATGGAATGAAAAGAGAGAGAGACTAGAGGTTTTCCAATAAGAAGAATAAGGGGAGGAGGGAAAAAGGGGGACAACGGCAAAGTAAAAAGGACAATGAAACGGGAAAAAAGAAACAAAGAAGGAAGTAGGAGGGAAACTAAGGAAGGAAGGGGGAAATCAAAGAAGGTAACGAGAAAAACAGGGGTGAGGGCACTATTTTGGAATGTAGCGGGACTAGGGAAAAAAGAAGAAGATTTTTGGGACTATGTGAAGGAGTTCGATATTGTTGGATTAACAGAAACATTACCAAAGGAGGTCAAGTGGGAATGGCAAGGGGCGAGAAGGGGAAAGAAAAAAGGAAGAGCAGCAGGGGGAATAATAACAGGGGTAAAAAGAGGAATAAAAGAGAATACTAAAAAGAAGGGAGAAGAGGAAGGTCACATGGTGAGAAACGTTAAAATAGACAGTAAATGGTGGAAAATAGTGACAGTGTACAGCAAAGAGATGAAAGAAACAATAAGCAAGATAGAAGAAACATTAAAAGACAACAGGGAAGAATGTCTGCTTCTGGGAGGGGATTTTAACGGGAGAATTGGGGAAAGAGGAGCCAGGGATTGGGAAGAAGAGAGAGGAGAGGGAAAAAGAAAATCCAAAGACAAGAAAGAAAACGCGGAAGGGAAGAAGTTGATGGAATGGATAGAAGAAAAAGGATGGGAAGTGCTGAATGGAAATAAACAAGGGGACGAAGAAGGAGAATGGACCTACATAGGCGGTAGAGGAGAGACGGTGATAGACTACGGAATAGTAAACGAAGAAGCATGGGAAGAAGTTGAAGAATTCAGAATAGGGGAAAGAGTAGAGTCAGACCATCTGCCTATAGAGATAAGTATAGGAAGGCGGAGAGAGAAGAGAGGAGGAGAAGAAAAAATAGAGGAAATGCGGAAGGTGATAATTAAAGTATGGTACGAGCAAGGGGTGGAAGAGTATAAAAAAAGACTGGAAAAAACAAGATTCAAAGAACAAGAAGTAGGGAAAATGGAGAAAGAATTGGTAGAAATATTGGAAAAAGCAGCGACAAAAAGAGAAATAACAGTAAGAGGTGGAGGAACAAAAAGAAAGAATAATTGGTGGGACAAAGAATGTGAGCAACGTAAAAAGGAAGCAATAAAAGAACTAAGAAAGTGGAGAAAGACTAAAGGGAACAGAAGTGGCTTTTTAGAAGCGAAAAGAAGATACAGAGAGACATGCAGGGAGAAGAAGAGGCAGAAGAAGGAGAGAGAGGAGGAAGAGATAAAAGCAATAAGAACAGAGAAGGAGGTATGGAACTATATTAATAGAGAGAGAAATAAAAAAGAAAATGGGAGCGAGGAGATAACGATGAATGAGTGGGAGGAGTACTTCATGAGGCTGCTGGAGGGAGAAAAGGAAAAAAAGAAAACGGAAATAGAGACGAAGAGAAACCGAGTAGAACCTGAAGGAGAAGAAATTACAATGGAAGAGGTGGAGAGGCATGTGAAGAAACTGAAGAAAGGGAAGGCACCAGGGAGGGATAGAATACAGAATGAGTCGTGGATGTATGGGACGAGAAGTGTGCTAGAGAGGCTGGTGGAGGTAATGAATGGGGTGTGGAGAGGAGAAGGATTCCCGGTAGGGTGGAGAGAGGGGGTAATTTACCCCATTTACAAAAAAGGGGAGAAAAATAAAGTAGAAAATTACCGAGGGATAACTCTCCTAAACACAGGGTACAAGTTGTATGCATCAATTCTGAATGAAAGGATGAGCAGAGAGATAGAGGAAAAGGGAGCATTACCAGACAGCCAAGCAGGATTTAGAGAGGGGAGGGGAACTATGGATAATGTATACATCCTGGACCATTTGACGAAGAGTGAGTTAAAGAAGAAAGGGGGGAGGGTGTATGCATTATTCGTAGACTTCAAGGCGGCTTTTGACAAGGTGGACAGAGAGAAGATGTTTCAGTGCCTGAGGGAAAAAGGGGTGAATGAATGGCTGGTAAGAAAGGTGGAGGAGATATATGAGAAGACAAAAAGTAAAGTGAAGGTAGGGAAGAGGGAAAGTGAATGGTTTGTGACAACAAAGGAAGTGAGGCAAGGGTGCCCGCTCAGCCCCTTTGTTGTTTACGATGTATGTGGCAGATATGGACGGAATGTTAGAGAGAGCACAGCGGGGGGGTGTGTGGTAGGTAGAAAAAAAGTGTGGAGCCTGGCGTTTGCGGATGATGTGGTAATGGTGGCAAAGAGTGAAAGAGAAATGAAGGAAATGATAAAGAGTTTAGGAAAATATATGAAGAAGAAAAGGCTAGAAGTGAATGTAGAGAAAACAAAAATGCTGGTGTTCAATAAGAGAAAGAGGAAGAACGAAGAGAGTGATTGGAGGTGGGAGGGAGAAGTAATAGAACAAGTAAAAGAATTCAAATACTTGGGGTATGTGTTCAATGAAAGAGCCACAGATAAGGCACATATTAGAGAACTGGCAAGAAAAGCGAACAAGTTGATAGGATGTGTATGGGGAATAGGAGAGAGAAGGTGGGGAGGCGATTTTAAGAGGAGAATGATGATGTTTGAAAGTCTTATTGAAAGCGTGTTGTTGTACGGAGCAGAGGTCTGGGGATGGAAAGAACAAGAGGAGATAGAGAGGGTGCAAGAGAAATATCTGAGGTGTGTGCTAGGGGTGGAGAGAGAAACGCCAGGGTACATAGTGAGAGAAGAATGCAAGAGGAATAGGTTGAGAGTGAAAGCGGGAAAAAGAGCGGTCAAGTTCGAAGACAGGATGGAAGGGAGGAAAGAATGTAGGATACTAAAGGAGTGCTGGAGAGAAAAAAAGAAGAATTCAGAGGAGAATGATAGGGAGAATTACTACAGGAGGAATGGGTATGCAAGCAAAGAAATAGAGAGACTGAGAGAAAGATGCGTGTGGATGAATGTAGACCTAAGTGAAAGAGATAAGGATAGGGATAGACAAGAGAGGAGAGAAAAAATTAGAGAATCCAGATACAACAGGAAGTACGGAAGATGCATGATCGAGGAAGTACCGAAGTATTTGGGGAGGGAGAGCGAGAAAGAAAGAAGGATGATGGCGAGGTTTAGGTGCGAAAATGAAGAGAGGGAAAATAGGTATTGGGCAGAAGATGGAGGAATAATGTGTAGATTGTGCTATGAGGAAAGAGAGAAGATTGAGCATATGTGGAACGAGTGCAGTGAGATTAAACAAAGAGAGAGGAAAGAAAGAAAGAGAGAAAATACTGAATGTAGATGGAGGGGAAATTAAATGGATTAAAGAGGTATGGAAGAGGAGGGAGAAGGGAGAAGAGGAAAGGGGAGGGGAGAAGAAATAGAGAATTTTATTTAGTTTTTTTTTTATTATTATTATTGTTAAGTTTACTTGTATATGTATAGGAATCAGAAAACCCGTAGGGCAAATAAAGATTTATTATTATTAGTTGAGCTCTTAATTTAGGATAGGATGCAATATTTACATGGTCATGTTTTAGATTTATGGTGGTCCTTAGCATAGAATATATCGCCCAAAGGGAAGATGGTTTCATAGTAGTAGGCAATTCTTCAAAATATGCTAACATTACGTTCTCGGAGAACGAATTTACGTTATTTTTTAGTTTCCACTCCATGAATTTTTGGTACACAATTTCATACCTTTCACGCGACTTTATATAGGTGACAAATTGTCAGTAGCCGTTTAGCTATCGGTAGACATTTTGCAACTAAAAAAAAAGAAACAGTAAAGAGTTCGATGTGTTTTTGTACATAATAGTAGATAAATGTTACATTTGTTGATGTTCTGCGACAGAATCTACAACTTCTCATGGTGACTGTCGGATAAACGACCCAATAAACGACAAGATTTTCTACAAAAATATTCTACACATTCTTATGAAGAGATTGAGGTACGGATGAACACGATCCGTTTGTTCTAAATATTTTAAAACACAAATTCTACATAAAAGTTATGTGGTTGAGGTGAGGTTGTGAAGTTTCCGCCTGTGAAAATTTGTTTTTCCGTTGATCATTGAAATTGGTGCCTCGCGCTTCGCGCTCTACCCCTTAAAGAAACATACTCTAAGAAGGTCATATTTCCTTGTACGTGAAACTCGAAATGTGGACAGGGCAGATTGAGTGACCGTTTAGGGGCTCGTAGTTAGCTCATGGATCCTAGAAAGATAACAACGAATTGAAATAACCTCAAAACGTTAAATTTTTGTGTTGAGTTTTAAAATACTCGGGCTTAGATGCAACACTTCAAAAATTCGCCCTCGCCTCTGAAAAGTGTCTCGAAATACACTATTAATCAAGTGTACATCATTTGGTACGTCCCTTTGTCAATTATGAAAAAGTTGCTTTCATTACACTGTTATATAAACCAACGTCGAGACCTCTTCTTACATTGCCAATCACCGTGAGTACGTTCTGTGTCACATTTGCATCTGCCACTGACAAATCTCATCCGAATTACAAATTAGGCACAATGTCTCCTGTACTTACGAACTTCACCGAAGCAATTATTTTCAACAGAGTAGTGGAGGCTTGTTCACGACCGAAATACATTTAACATATTGTGGTCACTAGTTCACCGTCAGCCGTTTGGGCACTTTTCGGGATGCCAAATAAATTCACTACAATGGGAACATTGCGAGGCCGAAAAAACCTATAAAGTTTATATACTGCTGTTAAATATAGAGTATGGTGTATAACCTACCTGACTGTAAACGTAATAGTAAATTGAACAATGCTTTAACGTCACTTTATTGCCTTAATCATCTCAACAATTTCATACCTTCGAAACCATTCTGTCTTTGATGTTTGCAAAGAACGACTTCTATACGTGAAAGTTTCCCAACTTTCCTTTTGAATTTATTTACGACAGCACGCATTCAAAGTTGGAAAGATTGTAAAACTTAACATGTCTGAAACTTCCAATAAGGCCTAATTCGACATCAATTTGAGGGTGGTATCGTGGCACCGTCGTGATATTTATTTCGTGTTGCGACGACTGCAATTTATTTCAAGTCAAAAAGAAAGAACTTCTTTCAGATCAAACGAAAGCTGTTACCGGGCGTGTTCATTCATGAGTGAGTCTACAATCTGGCAAAGACGCCATGATTGCCAATGAGATTACCACGGCTTTGTTATAATGCCGGATGAGTTAAAAGCTGCTTCCGTTCGTCGGTGGATTTTTGACGTCCTTGTGTTTGAGAAAGCTCAACCCAACCGGTAGACAACTGGTGCAGCGTCAATAATTTATCGCAAGGATCCAATTACGACTTTAACCTTTTTAAGAGTGCGGCATGGAAGGAAAAAAGGATAAAAGCCATACCATGCGATTGCTGATTATATTTGACAGTATTTTTTAAAGGTATAAAATACTACATACATAAAGATTCCTAGATTACCGACCGACACGAGAACACGGGGAGAGAATTGAGAAATAAAGTTAATAAAACAAGGAAGGACTAACGAGTTTTTATTCCTTTTCCCTGTCTAAGGAGACATTCCTTCGATAAACTCTTAACACTTTTATATCCGTAATGAAGCCTACGAAATGTTCTCGTATTTACATTTCCTCCATTTAATGCCCGTAAAGGTGCTGTGGCTATAGTTTTCTTTTACTTAATTGGTTTGTAAAAGGAAGAAAAGAAAATCCCCAATTTCACCTTAATTTATTTATAGTTCCGGAGTTCTTAAATGTTACTTTTATTGTCGCTTCGGTGTTATTCATTAATGTGTTTTTTGCCTGAAACTCGGCGCTCCTTTCTGCAATATTCACACAACTCCTGAACTTTTCCACAGTTAAAACTTGCGTATTCCGTCAAGATTCGGGAAAATACGATGTGTGAATGCAACTAGGTCTCATCCTTTTTCCGTCACATTTTGCTATCCCTTTGTGTGATTTAGGCGATGACGAATATTCCAACTTTTGCAATTTGTATTTTGCTCATGTCGTTTCTCGTTTTGTAGTTTCAAGTCAGATAAATTCATAACGTCCGCCGTCCAATTTAATTTTTGGGGTAATTACTGCAATGGAAAGATTATTAATACGCGTGCTTTAAGACCCGGCTTAACTGCAATATTAATAAAAACAACAAAGCTTTCCATTAATTTTTTAGCCCGGGAATTGAAACGCCAACAATAAAGATAATAAATCTGTGACACACTGTTACAAATGTTTCGAGTTCATTTAGCGGTTTTTATTAAACACTCATGTCAACGAAATGACGAGACTATTTCACATTTTCGAATGAATTTGTTCTTTTCAATAAAAACTTTGACTACTAAAAGCGCGGTTTTAAGAGAAAATTTTAAATATATATCTTCATCACAAATGATTGCAAATTATTCTTAGGATCCAAAAGTAAAAGTAATATAAATTATGTTAATAAGAGATTTTTAGAAACGGAGTTCGTCCTTGCAGCGTTTCAGGTCTTTCATTCTTTTGAATGGAAATTGCTTTTTAATTCGACAAAGAAGATTACCTAATTTCTTTAAGAGGGTTCTCCAGTGGCATGTACATTTCTGCCGGTCGAAGTACATTTTCCCGCAATATCTTTTTTTTTAATTTACAAATTGCAAAAAATCCCTCTGTAGCTGCAAAGATCTATATTTTATCAACACGCCCACAAAATTTCAAAGAAAAATCTTCAAAAATAAAAAAGTTACATTCAACGCCGCACATTGCTGTACATTTTTCCCCGCCGTTGAATGTAACTTTTTTATTTTTGAAGATTCTTCGTTGAAATTTTGTGGGCGTGTTGATAAAATATTGGTCTTTGCAGCTACAGAGCGATTTTTTGCAATTTGTAAATTAAAAAAAAGCGGGAAAATGTACTTCGACCGGCAGAAATGTACATGCCACTGGAGAACCCTCTTAAGGCACGATAAATGAAACGGTACATTGATAGTGTTACGGACACAATTATGTTTTAGTTTTTCATTCCATAAGAATTGTTAGGTGGTGAATGGATTAGTTCCAAGCACTGTGCTGAATCAAAAAATTAAAATCTAAAAAGTATACGTATTATTCTAAAAAGCAGGAGTGGGTATATTACATTTTTGTTAAAATTAGACCTCTGATGATTGAGGTGAACAGGTAGGGGTATATGTAAATTATTGCAATATAAGAGCCAAAATTTAAAATTCCGTCTGTACAAAGCCCTCCAGTGATCTAAACAAGCGATTCAAAGCTCAATCATTAGGATAAATACGAGCATTTGTAGAGCATCCCTCTCTGATGATTTTTTGATGAATGTGTTCTAAATGAGGGAGAATAAAAATGTGCAGAAAATAAGTGAAGTGGGAAATTCGAAAGGGTAGTTTACCGACAATTATTGAATTATTAATGGATCCATTTAGCTGTGACTCCAAATGTGTTTTTACTGGAGTGGCTGATGCAATAGATACGTTTTTAACACCTGAAATTATCTTTCTTATTTCTAAGTTATTTTGCCTTTCTTGTCTGAATTTGAGATGCGAAAAACAGGAAGTATCTATAACTGAACTAAGTGCATAAGTAACACTTGTAGTTTGTTGTCTTCCTGTTAACAGATACCAATGCAAATAAGACAGGACTTTTGTAAATTTTTATTGTGTCAGTAAACATCGGAAGAGCTCATAGCGCAAATGAGGCGTTCCATAACAAAACTCGTTTTAGTCATTTTTCACAAACATTATAACCGGGTTGTCCTAAGGCAGAAACCTTCGGAGGCATGCGCACAAAAAGTCACCAAAGTTGACCTTGATTTGATTGTTTACTCATAAACACTTTGTGGACTGCAAACACAGGTCTAGTTATTTTTCAAGTGCCAATTCTCAAAGTCTAGTTATAAGAATTTTGAAAAAAATTACTCCCAAATCCACTCTCCCCTTTTTTCGCAATTGGTAATTTTTTTGCAAAATCGTCAAACACGTGTCCAGTCATTTTTAAATGAAAATCTAGATCCCAATTTTTTACGTATGTAACAGTTTGTTTTCCAGTTATGAGAAATCACGGGTCTAGTTATTTTTAAAGCAGAGTCTAAATCCCAATTTTCACATTCTGGGTTTTCAAGTGACGAAAACCGTATTCACGTTCCCGCAGTTTGTAAATAAGTCTTTGGAAAATCGTCAAAAACGGGTCGAGTTATTTGACGTTTTTTTCACGTCGTTACAATTTTTGGTTTTCAAGTTATACGACGTGTAGAGAAACCAATTAACCACATTTTCACCCCTTTAGAAATGGAATTTTCAAAAACCTTTCTTACTACACCTATGGGACAATACAGAACGGTATTATTTTTATTGTTATGTAATTTATTTATTTATAGCGTCCCTTAAACGCGCTATTATTTTTCGCCTTTATATTCCACCAGGCTCATCAAAGTTTGACTTTAACCAACACAGAAGGAACATAAAATTTTGTATGAAACTCGGCTGTAATGAGAAATTATTGACTCGTTTTGTTTATGAATAGTAGCTCGTTTCGCTCGCCCATACATAATAAAATTGTGACAAACGAAAAAGAAGAAATAAAGTTTTTATGGTAAAAATATGCAACGAAAAGAAAACGTACAAAGGTCTTCAAAGTTTGATTTCAAACAATGCAAAAGGAACATAAAATCTTGTATGGAACTCGGCTGTTATGTCTTGTTTATGTAAGTAATGTCTTGTTTATGTAAGTAATGTCTTGTTTATGAATAGTAGCTCGCTTTGCTCGCTCATATATTATAAAATCGTTACAAACAAAAAGGACAACGTTTTTATTGCAAAAGAGTGTATCCTTTTTAATTTTGGAACTCAAAGTTGGCATTTGAAAATGAAAAAATTTCGAATTAAGGTAGCAAAATTTTTCACTATAAAAATTTTGAATTCATAGATTTTTGGAAAAAGTGATCGAAATGAAAACAAAAATAACATCAAACAATGACTACAGTATTGGTAAATATGCAACGAAATGAAAAATAACGAAAGTCTTCAAAGTTTGACTTCAAACAACACAAAAGGAACATAAAATCTTGTATGAAACACGGCTGTAATGGGAAATTATTGACTTGTCTTGTTTATGCATTGTAGAAAATTATTTCGTTATTCATTTTGTTACGAGGTAGAATATATGAGCGAGCGAAGCGAGCTGGTATTCATGAACAATGAGAATCAGTAAATTACATAATCAGTCCAGTTGCATACAAGATTTTGTGTTTATGAATAGTAGCTCGCTTCGCTCGCTCATATATTACAAAATGATTACATTTTTTTATTGTAAAAGAATGTATCCTTTTTAATTTTGGAATTCAAAGTTGGCATTTGAAAAACCAAAAATATCGAATTAAGGTAGCAAAATTTTTGAATATAAAAATTTGGAATTCATAGAATTTTAGAAAAAGTGATCGAAATGAGAACAAAAATAACATCAAACAATGACTACAGTATTGGTAAATATGCAACGAAATGAAAAATTACGAAAGTCTTCAAAGTTTGACTCCAAACTATACAAAAGGAACATAAAATCTTGTATGAAACTCGGTTGTAATGAGAAATTATTGACTTGTCTTGTTTATGCATTGTAGAAAATTATTTCGTTATTCATTTTGTTACGAGTTAGAATATATGAGCGAGCGAAGCGAGCTGGTATTCATGAACAATGGGAATCAGTAAATTACATAATCAGTCCAGTTGCATACAAGATTTTGTGTTTATGAATAGTAGCTCGCTTCGCTCGCTCATATATTACAAAATGATTACATTTTTTTATTGTAAAAGAATGTATCCTTTTTAATTTTGGAATTCAAAGTTGGCATTTGAAAATGAAAAAATATCGAATTAAAGTAGCAAAATTTTAAAATATAAAAATTTTGAATTCATAGAATTTTGGAAAAAGTGATCGAAATGAGAACAAAAATAATAAAATAATGAAACTCGGCTGTAATGGGAAATTATTGACTCGTCTTTTTTATGAATTGTAGCTCGCTTCGCTCGCTCATATATTATAAAATCGTTACAAACGAAAAAGACGACGTAAACGTTTTTATTGCATAAAGGAATGGATCCTTTTTATTTTTGGAATTCAAAATCGGTATTTGAAAATGTAAAAATTTTCGAATTGGTGGATCGAAATTAGAGAATTTTGATATAAGAATTTTGAAATCTTAGAACGCTTAGGTATTTAGTGGTATTTATACACAAACATACATGAAAGTTAATTATTTAAAATCTCATTAAATCTCATCAAGGGGGAGGGTGGGGTGCAAACTAACAGAAAAGCACCTCACCTAATTAAGGATCGGTCCCTAACTCGAAAGCTAGGGGGTTTAGAGAAAAAAAGTATTGAGAAATTTTGTTGCTATCCACTCGATCTACATATATGCCGTTAAAATTAATGTACTTATTTCTGGGACAGCCTGTATGTTAAAATATATGAAATTATATACAATTACATTGTGTATGTACTGCAATGCTGATTGTTTCAGGAACGTTATAAAATTTATGACATTAGGAAATGCGGTTCTAAAGGTATCCCACCGCCGCGCCGCAGAACGACCGAATGGGAAGAGTTTTGTTTCCTACATCTATACCTCAACAACCGCGACACCGGGAAATCCGGATTAGTTGGAAAAGGGGGCGTGAAATAAGTCATCAAAGTTGGTCTCTCATAGGAGTGGTTGTTTCTCAAGTACGACTACGAAAAAACAAACTTTTTTTTTTGTTTTCTTTTGTTCGGAGTATTACGGTTATTAGAATTTTGTTGGAGTTCCCATTAATTAAAGCTAACTCTATTTAATATTCAATTCAACTTCATACAAATTCGCGCTTAAATTTAAATTTAACAAAGAAGAGTAATTATGGTACATTAATTTATTGGTAGTGAGAGTGCGACAACATAGGGTAAACGCGGTTAATAAATACTTTAATTTTTTTTCCTGCAATGCAATCCGGAAATTTGGGCCTATCATCGGTTAGATCTTTTAAGCGGAAAAACGTACAAACACTTTATGTACTTGAATAGTGAAATTTGAAATATGGAAACATTAAATTTATTTTTTCCGGACTCCGGAGAACATATAAGGGTTAATAAGCATATTTATTATGATCTCGCATGAAAAGCAATAAAGAGAAGATAGTAAGTTTGTTGTAATATTGAAGCTATATAACTATGCTTTAAATCGTATTTGTTTCCAGTATGTTGAGTTGATATGAAAGTTGGTGAAGTTTTGTTCAAATATAGGTAAAATTGCGCAGTTCAATCAAAAATTTACAAGAGCTTTCTATCCAACTTGCAGCCAAGCCTCAAAAGGTTGTGTCCAATCGCCAAATAAAAGATTTTGTCTCCAGAAGGAAGCACTGTAGTAATATTGCAATAGTTTAAACCTTTATGTATAATCTCTGGCCATATTTTTCACAGTGACAACTCTTGCTCCCATTTTGGCATGACATTTTTAAGAAAAGACCAAAGGATGCTGGATGATACTGCAAGTATCTCCTTATTTTTATATTCTTATGATTACAGCAATAATTCAGATCAAACAGGTACAATGATATGAACCTTGCTCTACAGTCCAGAGTGTGCTTATATAAAACTGTGACAGGTGAAAGGATGTTGAAAAATATATGACAGAGACTAATTGTAAATTTTTATAGCTGCTGAATGGACTAAAGCAAAGTTTCAAAAGCAAATTTTAAGTGGGACAAGGTTACTAAGTTCCACAACAACTGGCAATATGTATGACGTTCAGTTTATTTTTGACAAATTACTCTACTCTTGTAAAATCTCTGATATTCTTCCATGTACTGTTATATCGTCGGAATAAAGCAATGGCCGGGCTGGGTTCCAAGTTCCACCTTCCCAAAAATATTTAAGATCCAACAAAAGAGAGAAACGTTGAGGAAGCACAGAAATAACATATATGGACAGAATGTTGCAAGAGATTGGTTGGAGATAGCTTTTATCTCCAGTTTAGTGTTTTTGGAGGAGTTTTCGTTTTGTTTTCTTTTTGCTTTACTTGGCTACTTGCACTGTACAGACCGATTTAAATTCAAAAGCAGCCACTAAAACTGAAATTGCTATAGGAGGCAGTCAAAGAATAATTTTCTCAACGAAATGGAATTTAAACAATAATTATTGTCTGAAAGAAATTAAAAGGTTTATTTAACCAATGATTACTTCCTAAAAAGGGCTAGAAGGAGGCGCGAGTACATAATAATAACGGAAGGGCGATTTTTGAGAGATTTCTGGTTCTATCCAAGGTGACTTGGGCCTCATAACAAGAGGTCTGTGTTTTATCAAATAGGAGTACATGAAAATATTTAAAAAAAACTCTGGTACGAATAAACAAGCAAGTTTTATAGAGGCATTTCATAAAATATAAAGCGATGGTCGCTACGTTTATGACCTGACGCCACCAGAACACATGGTCGGAACAAATGGTAAAATTGGAACCATGTATTTAGCTGAGAATTTCATTTATAAACAGAGAAATGATCGTTTGAAAATTAGCTTGACATGTAGGTTGCTGTATTTCCGTGATACGCAGTTTTGGAATCGGAATCGGAATCACAGTCTCCTAAAGTGATTATTGACTATTCGATGTTTAAATTGAACACACCCAACTTTAAACAACCGGAAAAGCTCGTGGTGCGAATAATATCAGATTTAACAAATTTTAAGAAAATGAGAAGAGCTTGCTGCGTGGAACGATCTTGTCTCCTCAGCGGTCAAAAACCGTAAGGGCTGAACGATCGGTCTCCCCGCCCGATCTCGAATTTCTCCTTTTTGATATTTCAACGGCTAATTAAAACATTTACTACTGAAATAATAAATTAAAGACAGTCGGCTTTTGCTTGATGTGCACTTTACATTTTATTTCAAAACATGTCACACTGAAATATAAGCTTTTCTGCCCTATTTTTGATATTTCAACGGCTAATTAAAACATTTACTACTGAAATAATAAATTAAAGACAGTCGGCTTTTGCTTGATGTGCACTTTACATTTTATTTCAAAACATGTCACACTGAAATATAAGCTTTTCTGCCCTATTTTCTTTTAAATTTACTAGTCATCCGTAATACGAAATTGTTGTGTTATAGAACAGGAAGGGCTATGATGTAAAACCGGAAGCATTGCGACGATATATTCCACATTGTAACTGTGGTGATAATGTGAACTTTCGACAAGTAGGTTGCTTCGTAGATATGGTTACTTTTATATGCAGTTGTATAAAAAAAATATTTTGTTATACTATATGTGACACCGCTGTAAAAACTGATGAGTATGTAAATAATTATGTATCAAGAATTTTATATCAAATTTCTCCATAGTGACCAAAGGACAATAGTATATTTTATTACAAGGCCAGAAAATGTCATTTTGAAAGTGCGAGCACAGTTTGTGGAGGCGAGGCGTAGCCGAGACTTCACAAGTGCAAGCACTTGCAAAACAGTTTCGGGCCGTGTGATAAACAGAACTTTTTCGGCCGACAAAAGATTTTCATTGTTCACTTTTGTAGGGGGGCCTCATACCTCATGGGGGCCCACGTGTCTCAAAGAGCCCCCTTGGGCCCCCATTTTGTAAAGGCCCCCACAAGTCTAAGGGGGGCCTGATAACGCATGGGGGCCCTCGTGTGTCAAATAGCCCCCTTGGGCCCCCTTGTGGCAAAGGCTCCACATGTCGAAAGGGCCACCCCCATATCTTAAAGGGCCCCCTTGGGCACCCCTGTTTAGGGGGCTTTCTTATTGTCGTTGCCTTATACCAAGGGGCCCCCTGTAATTTTTCCGATGTTTTAATAGTAGTTATTCTGCCATTCGGGGCTGTGACAAATCCAACAAACATAAAAGTTTGCATTGAAAAATCCCTAGTTTCCATTTTCTAGCCTAGGCTGGCAAATAGCGTTTTCAAGCCGATTTGGACGACTGGAAAATAACCAAATTGAGACGGAGGCCGAAAAAGGTTCTTTACTGCTTTATTGTAATGATAATCACCGGAATGAATTTTTGATGAAATCTATGACATTCTGTTGAGAGTATATCGGAGTCGATCGGGCTCTAACCATAATGACGTTGTTCTACTCTTTCTTCTTGCAGCATTTCGTGTATTCTTTCCTTCTCAGGCAATAAATAATTTTCATCACTCTTTTAGCATTTCTGAGGTGTTTAAAGAAAGTACTACCTATACAAATATCTTTCGTATAGCCACTATACCTCTAGGAGGTTTATCACTCGCGGTAACACGTCACTTCACTTAGCAGATATAAACGCACAGACAGACAGAAATTGAATTACTAGGTTGCACTGATTTGTACTTAAAAATATTATTGAAGACGTGTATACCAAATTGACATTTGACTAACAAAACGACCCAGAGAATATAGTGATAATACACAATTTTATATGGATCGAAAAATATCTCTTAGCTAAGAAAAGAAAATAAAGTGGAACAGGAATATTTGTATTTTTAATATCGCCGTATCTTTTCAACACTTGGTTTATCCATATTGTAAGGCGTTAGTGTTATACCTTTTTAATCTTTTAAGTGCATCAACAATAAGAGTGGGTGTGATCAATAATATCGGTGGTGGGAGGTATTATAATCGGTCGTGGGAGGCATTATACCGCTCCACCCCCCGTTTCCTTCTATGCTGAGTTTCTGAAGATTAAAGAAATTAAATCGCTTTCGGACGTGAAAACGTTGCTCAACTATGTTTTATTATTTTACTCAACGTCATTAATTTCTTGATGAATTGGAAAATTAACACACGTTCAAATTCACCTTGTACTTTATGAACTAATGTAAAATACGTCTATGGTATCTGTATAATTAATAACTTTACAAATGGCATTGGAACTGTAATTTGATTCCACTAGGTTTGCACTCCTAGTACTAAACAACAATTTGCATATTTTTAGAGAGCAATTGGTATCGAGAATCACGTTTTCTCTCCAGATGCTGATGTTTCAATTAAACAGGGCGACTCACAGGAACATTAATCAAGAGTGCTTTCCAAAATTGCATTTGTTTTTTTTTACTTCCCTGTAATCGAGACGCCAATGTTTTTCCTCATTTGCGGCATGGTGCCACCTGTCATCTGTCAAACTTAGTACTTGTCTTAAGTTTTTTGTCGTGCAGAATTGATAAATGGTTTTCACCACCACAGAAAATGCGTTCTTATTAGAATCCCATTTTCGAAAACAAGGAAATGTTTAGTAAATGTTTTTGAAAGTATGAAGAGACGAGTTTGACTTTGCTTAGATCATAACGGAGGACATTTTGAGCATCTTTTGTAAACAAAATAATAAATACTAGTCAGTTTTTTTGCCAACTAAAATACGAAACTATAAAGTTTCTAACATACAGGAAAGCAATAATACGCCATTATCGTATGGTGTAAACACAGACTTTTTTTTAATTTCTAAAGGGCTCGCTCCTTGATCAATGTTCCTGGGAATCACTCTGCATAATGTTATGGTTTACAATATATTATGTACTGGATATTATTTGTAGGGTATGGAGATTGCTTTGGTCTACTTTCTGTGTAAGTGTCATCAAATAAATTAAGGTTTACCGACATAATAAATAACAGTTATTTATGTACCAAGTCAGTAATGAGAGCAAAGCGGGCGACACTTTACTGACGTAGTGCACACAAACTTTTATCGCAAACCGTAAAAATTTATAATTTCAAATAATGGAGACACATAATATAACATTTTATTATGACAAAGTAAACGTAGAAAAATAACGAATACAAAACAAATTTATTTATTTGTTATGAAAATAGGTAGGATAGGTAAATAGGAATTGTAGTTAAATATTAACATTTTAAAAAAAGGAAGAAACACAATCGTGTTGTAATTGCGGTCGAGATTGTATTCCCTCCATTGGAATCATCTACATTCACCCGGCTCTCCATCTAGCGCACGTGCTTTTCGTATCTAGATTCAATGTTTTCATATCCTATTCAAATATCAATACACGTGGTAAATGTCACCATTATTATTCAGTCACAACTTTTATCACTTTCTGTTGCTTCTAACCAAGTCGTATAAATATATGAATGAAATAAAGGAACGCTATTATTATTTTAATAACCATTATGTCGGAAATTTTACGAATATTCTCAAGTTTCAGTAGGGAAAGTAGAAAGTCTAGACCCATCAACAGGTTGATCCTTTGCAACCTTCGCAGTTTTATTACATATAAATGGAACAAAACGAAATCCCACAAATTACAGCTGTAAACGTCTAGTGTTTTGCTGGAACACATATCAGAAATAAAAATTTTCGTCACGTGTAAAGTGTCCGAACAAACTGTTGAGAATGATAGATTATTCGTAGAATTCGCTTTGATTTCTTTCCCTTCACTTATATCTTTCTTTGGGGGAAAATTGGGCAAATTTTAAGTGTTCTCTCGGGTGCCGTTCGACTTGAAACTGAAGCTTAAAGTCAACAAGTATTAAGTTAGTTCTTCCTGTAAGCACGCAACTTTCGATTCGTTATTAGATATCCTTGTAGGGAACATTAGCATCATTTTTTCATTCAAAACAAATTAAAAAAATTGTCGTGCACCCGAAAATATTTATCAACTAGAGGCATTATGCTCTATTTATTTTTTACTTGCAATGAACTGTGGAAACCCATTATCAAAACGGAGACCGTTCATGAACTTTTCTGTCTATTGATCCGATAAGAACCCAGAACATTTACCTGTCTTTATATCAGCTGTACTTTTATCATAATTTATTTGTGTATTGAAAATCAGTTCAAAACCACAATCTCATCAATCTTCTAATAGTCGATTTATCTTTCAAACCAGTCTCTATAAATTTCTCACCCTTTTCAAATCCTTCTCGTAACCAAATAAGGGTATACATATTTGCTCCCTGAATCGGTGACGTTACTAGCAATTCTTTTGTAATTCTTTTCTTTTCTTACCACACTAAATCTTACTTAATTATTATTATTAAGACATTAGTTAATTAAACAGAAGGGTTGAAAAATCACTCTGAAGTTAGTAGGTGCATTTTTAAAAATGTATAACTATGAATATATGGCTGCTATAGTCAGTTTCTTGTATTTTAAATAGGTAAGGTTTAAAAGATCGTGAAATCGACAAAAATACCATGTGATTGTCCATAATAATTTTGGTCCTTTCCAGAAGTGGTGTTCAGTAGATCTATGTAAACATTTGCGTTCTCGTAATTTCCCAGACTGGGTGATGATGAACCAATGAATCAATACCAATTTCATATTAATTAATCAATACTAATTTCACATCAAAGTGAATATAATAAAATAATTATTACCAATACTAGTGATCGCCCGTCACTCGAAATTCGAGCGGTATGTATTGGATTGGTAATCGAATCAAGGTAAAAATAGAAAAAAATTGAATATGTACTTACGTAAATTGTGTAACCAAATGTTATAAAATGAAATTAAAGCGCCCAAAAATTAAAGTGTAATTGATTTTAATAAAGTAAAATTAAAACATTTCTGAATAATTCAACGTTACAAAGGAATCGAACAAAAAGGAAAAAAAAATACTTACCACACAATCGTTGCAATGTATTCGGCAAAACAAATTTCGATGTTTTCTGAAACCATAACGTTCTACAAGGACCGTAAAAACCAACTAAATAATATGGGCGACACGGTCAGTACAAGTTCCTCATGCATATCCAAAAATAAAAAGTAAATCATAAAGTTCAACGAAAAAAGTAAATCATCAAAATCGGTGCAGTATGAACAGTTTTAATTCGTTACAATCGTTTACAAATTCAGCTTCTTATTATTATCTACAATAATAAATAATCAATCGAGGATTTTTTGCAATGGGTTTTCGCCGACCATCATCGGTTTCTTCGCTACAACTTTTTTTTATGTTTGTGCGACGAATGAAGATAACTTTTATTCATGGAGACAATTGTCTAATTTTGTTCAAGGTAGTTTTTATTTGCCGCAAACAGTTTACACGAAGCTGTCGTATATCAATATTAAATTTTTCGATTTGTTTAATTTTTCGCCACCTAAATCCAATTTTTCGGGCGTGTTGATAAAATATAGATCTTTGCAGCTACAAAGCGATTTGCAGTTCCTTCCGTAAAGCTTCGCAACACCGCGCAAATATCGTCATAGAATTTTCTGTGAATTCACCGTAAAGTTGGAAATCTTCTTTCGGTAATAATTATGATAATGTATTACTGTGCGGCGCAGTAGTACCCTGAGCGATGTATACGAATCGAGAGTATTCTACAAAGTGAGCTCTGTCCTCCACTCTGAACATAATTTACCGCGCATCCAAACCTTGTTTATCGCTGTTTTAGAAATGAAACGAGTTCTTTTAGGCGAAATCTGCTAGTTTTCTTGCCAGGAACTCTTGTTTTGTACCTAGTAATAAGAGACTTTTACTACTTAATGCTACAGAATAAAGAAAAACCTGTTAATCGACTGGAATTAGAGTTAAATCGTTAAATTTGACGTGAAATTAAGCTGTAAACGTCTGAAATGATAAAAACAGGAGTTTATTCACTGTTCTTGGCAAGTTTTGAGACGATTATAGTGTATTTATTAATTCCAAACGCAATGGAATCAATTTATCGCTGTTTTAGAAATGAAACGAGTTCTTTTAGGCGAAATCTGCTAGTTTTCTTGCCAGGAACTCTTGTTTTGTTACTAATAATGTGAGACTTTTACTATTTAATGCTACAGAATAAAGAAAAACCGGTAAATCGACTGGAATTAAAGTTAAATCGTCAAATTTGACGTGAAATTAAGCTGTAAACGTCTGAAATGATAAAAACAGGAGTTTATTCACTGTTCTTGGCAAGTTTTGAGACGATTATAGTGTATTTCACCAGCTTCTTACTCAATCGACTCACGTTCAGTCAAGTTGGGGACTATAATGACGGGTGTCCGCCGGAAAAAAATGCAAATACCACTACCCGACATGATATTTCTAACAGATCCAACTACGACAATTTCTGATACCTTCCATTTATTAGAGCTACATATACTCTCAAAGGCAGAATGAATTTTTTACAGATTTTTTTCAAGTGGCGCATCCACCATTTTCCACACTTTCACAATAATTCCCTATAGGGTTCATCGAGTGATTATCTGTTCAAATGTGACATTCTAATGATGAAAACAACTCCGAAATTCTACAAATTATACTCTAAAAGGCAGAATGAACATTTTATAGATTTTCTTTAAGTGACGAATCCACCATTTTTCACCCTTTCTTCAATTTTCTCCTGTAGGCTTCAGGGTGTCTATCTGTTCAAATGTGACATTGTAATGATGAAAACCACTCCAAAATTAGACAAATTACACCCTCAAAAGTCGACTGAAGTTTTTACAGATTTTCTTCAAGTGGCGCATTCACCATTTTCCACATTTTCTACAATATTTCCCAATAAGCTTCAGGTAGTCATTACCTGTTTAAATGTGACAATGTAATGATGAAAACAACTCCGAAATTCCACAAATTCTACTCTCAAAGGCAGAATGAATTTTTTACAGATTTTCTTCAAGAGGCGAATCCACCATTTTTTACCCTTTCTTCAATTTTCTCCTGTAGGGTTCAGGGTCTCTATCTGTTCAAATGTGACATTGTAATGATGAAAACCACTCCAAAATTAGACAAATTCCACCCTCAAAAGTCGACTGAATTTTTTACAGATTTTCTTCAAGTGGCGCATTCACCATTTTCCACATTTTCTACAATATTTCCCAATAAGCTTCAGAGAGTTATTATCTGTTTAAATGTGACAATGTAATGATGAAAACAACTCCAAAATTCCACAAATTATACTCTCAAAGGCAGAATGAATTTTTTACAGATTTTCTTCTAGAGACGAATCCACCATTTTTACCCTTTCTTCAATTTTCTCCTGTAGACTTCAGGGTGTCTTTATCTGTTTAAATGAGGCAAAAGGATGATGAACACCACTCCAAAATCAGACCAATTGCACCCTCAAAAGTAGACTGAATTTTTTACAGATTTTCTTCAAGTGGCGCATCCAACATTTTCCACACTTTTTACAATAATTCTCTATAGGCTTCAGGGAGTCATTATCTGATCAAATGTGACATTCTAATGATGAAAACAACTCCGAAATTCCACAAATTATACTCTCAAAGGCAGAATGAATTTTTTACAGATTTTCTTCAAGAGGCAAATCCACCATTTTTTACCCTTTCTTCAATTTTCTCCTGTAGGCTTCAGGGTGTCTTTATCTGTGCAAATGTGACATTGTAATGATGAAAACCACTCCAAAATTAGACAAATTACACCCTCAAAAGTCGACTGAATTTTTTAAAGATTTTCTTCAAGTGGCGCATTCACCATTTTCCACATTTTCTACAATATTTCCCAATAAGCTTCAGGGAGTTATTATCTGTTTAAATGTGACAATGTTATGATGAAAACAACTCCGAAATTCCACAAATTATACTCTCAAAGGCAGAATTAATTTTTTACAGATTTTCTTCTAGAGACGCATCCACCATTTTTTACCCTTTCTTCAATTTTCTCCTGTAGACTTCAGGGTGTCTTTATCTGTTTAAATGTGGCAAAAGGATGATGAAAAGCACTCCAAAATCAGACCAATTGCACCCTCAAAAGTCGACTGAATTTTTTAAAGATTTTCTTCAAGTGGCGCATTCACCATTTTCCACATTTTCTACAATATTTCCCAATAAGCTTCAGGGAGTGATTATCTGTTTAAATGTGACAATGTAATGATGAAAACAACTCCAAAATTCCACAAATTATACTCTCAAAGGCAGAATGAATTTTTTACAGATTTTCTTCTAGAGACGAATCCACCATTTTTCACCCTTTCTTCAGTTTTCTCCTGTAGGCTTCAGGGTGTCTTTATCTGTTCAAATGTGGCAATAGGATGATGAATACCACTCCAAAATTGGACAAATTACACCCTCAAGGGGCGACTGAATTTTTTACAGATGTACTTCAAGTGGCGCATCCAACATTTTCCACACTTTTTACAATAATTCTCTATAGGCTTCAGGGAGTCATTATCTGATCAAATGTGACATTCTAATGATGAAAACAACTCCGAAATTCCACAAATTATACTCTCAAAGGCAGAATGAATTTTTTACAGATTTTCTTTAAGAGGCAAATCCACCATTCTTTACCCTTTCTTCAATTTTCTCCTGTAGGTTTCAGGGTGTCTTTATCAGTTCAAATGTGACATTGTAATGATGAAGACCACTCCAAAATTAGACAAATTACACCCTCAAAAGTCGACTGAATTTTTTACAAATTTTCAAGTAACGCATTCACCATTTTCCACACTTTCTACAATATTTCCCAATAAGCTTTAGGGTGTCATTATCTGTTTAAATGTGACAATGCAATGATGAAAATAACTCCGAAATTCCACAAATTATACTCTCAAAGGCAGAATGAATTTTTTACAGATTTTCTTCAAGAGGCAAATCCACCATTTTTTACCCTTTCTTCAATTTTCTCCTGTAGGCTTCAGGGTGTGTTTATCTGTGCAAATGTGACATTGTAATGATGAAAACCACTCCAGAATTAGACAAATTACACCCTCAAAAGTCGACTGAATTTTTTAAAGATTTTCTTCAAGTGGCGCATTCACCATTTTCCACATTTTCTACAATATTTCCCAATAAGCTTCAGGGAGTTATTATCTGTTTAAATGTGACAATGTTATGATGAAAACAACTCCGAAATTCCACAAATTATACTCTCAAAGGCAGAATTAATTTTTTACAGATTTTCTTCTAGAGACGCATCCACCATTTTTTACCCTTTCTTCAATTTTCTCCTGTAGACTTCAGGGTGTCTTTATCTGTTTAAATGTGGCAAAAGGATGATGAAAAGCACTCCAAAATCAGACCAATTGCACCCTCAAAAGTCGACTGAATTTTTTAAAGATTTTCTTCAAGTGGCGCATTCACCATTTTCCACATTTTCTACAATATTTCCCAATAAGCTTCAGGGAGTGATTATCTGTTTAAATGTGACAATGTAATGATGAAAACAACTCCAAAATTCCACAAATTATACTCTCAAAGGCAGAATGAATTTTTTACAGATTTTCTTCTAGAGACGAATCCACCATTTTTCACCCTTTCTTCAGTTTTCTCCTGTAGGCTTCAGGGTGTCTTTATCTGTTCAAATGTGGCAATAGGATGATGAATACCACTCCAAAATTGGACAAATTACACCCTCAAGGGGCGACTGAATTTTTTACAGATGTACTTCAAGTGGCGCATCCAACATTTTCCACACTTTTTACAATAATTCTCTATAGGCTTCAGGGAGTCATTATCTGATCAAATGTGACATTCTAATGATGAAAACAACTCCGAAATTCCACAAATTATACTCTCAAAGGCAGAATGAATTTTTTACAGATTTTCTTTAAGAGGCAAATCCACCATTCTTTACCCTTTCTTCAATTTTCTCCTGTAGGTTTCAGGGTGTCTTTATCAGTTCAAATGTGACATTGTAATGATGAAGACCACTCCAAAATTAGACAAATTACACCCTCAAAAGTCGACTGAATTTTTTACAAATTTTCAAGTAACGCATTCACCATTTTCCACACTTTCTACAATATTTCCCAATAAGCTTTAGGGTGTCATTATCTGTTTAAATGTGACAATGCAATGATGAAAATAACTCCGAAATTCCACAAATTATACTCTCAAAGGCAGAATGAATTTTTTACAGATTTTCTTCAAGAGGCAAATCCACCATTTTTTACCCTTTCTTCAATTTTCTCCTGTAGGCTTCAGGGTGTGTTTATCTGTGCAAATGTGACATTGTAATGATGAAAACCACTCCAGAATTAGACAAATTACACCCTCAAAAGTCGACTGAATTTTTTAAAGATTTTCTTCAAGTGGCGCATTCACCATTTTCCACATTTTCTACAATATTTCCCAATTAGCTTCAGGGAGTTATTATCTGTTTAAATGTGACAATGTAATGATGAAAACAACTTCGAAATTCCACAAATTATACTCTCAAAGGCAGAATGAATTTTTTACAGATTTTCTTCAAGTGAAGTATCCACTATGTTTCACCCTTTCTTCAATTTTGTCCTGTAGGCTTCAGGGTGCCTTTATCTGTTCAAATGTCACATTAAAATTATGAAAACCACTACACAATCATACAAATTACACCCTCAAAGGCCGCCTGAATTTTTTACAGATTTTCTTCAAGTGGTGCATCCACAACTTTCCACACTTTTTACAATAATTCCCAATAAGCTTCAGGGAGTCATTATCTGTTTAAATGTGACAATGTAATGATGAAAATAACTCCGAAATTCCACAAATTATACTCTCAAAGGCAGAATGAATTTTTTACAGATTTTCTTCAAGAGGCAAATCCACCATTTTTTACCCTTTCTTCAATTTTCTCCTGTAGGCTTCAGGGTGACTTTATCTGTGCAAATGTGACATTGTAATGATGAAAACCACTCCAGAATTAGACAAATTACACCCTCAAAAGTCGACTGAATTTTTTAAAGATTTTCTTCAAGTGGCGCATTCACCATTTTCCACATTTTCTACAATATTTCCCAATAAGCTTCAGGGAGTTATTATCTGTTTAAATGTGACAATGTTATGATGAAAACAACTCCGAAATTCCACAAATTATACTCTCAAAGGCAGAATTAATTTTTTACAGATTTTCTTCTAGAGACGCATCCACCATTTTTTTACCCTTTCTTCAATTTTCTCCTGTAGACTTCAGGGTGTCTTTATCTGTTTAAATGTGGCAAAAGGATGATGAAAAGCACTCCAAAATCAGACCAATTGCACCCTCAAAAGTCGACTGAATTTTTTAAAGATTTTCTTCAAGTGGCGCATTCACCATTTTCCACATTTTCTACAATATTTCCCAATAAGCTTCAGGGAGTGATTATCTGTTTAAATGTGACAATGTAATGATGAAAACAACTCCAAAATTCCACAAATTATACTCTCAAAGGCAGAATGAATTTTTTACAGATTTTCTTCTAGAGACGAATCCACCATTTTTCACCCTTTCTTCAGTTTTCTCCTGTAGGCTTCAGGGTGTCTTTATCTGTTCAAATGTGGCAATAGGATGATGAATACCACTCCAAAATTGGACAAATTACACCCTCAAGGGGCGACTGAATTTTTTACAGATGTACTTCAAGTGGCGCATCCAACATTTTCCACACTTTTTACAATAATTCTCTATAGGCTTCAGGGAGTCATTATCTGATCAAATGTGACATTCTAATGATGAAAACAACTCCGAAATTCCACAAATTATACTCTCAAAGGCAGAATGAATTTTTTACAGATTTTCTTTAAGAGGCAAATCCACCATTCTTTACCCTTTCTTCAATTTTCTCCTGTAGGTTTCAGGGTGTCTTTATCAGTTCAAATGTGACATTGTAATGATGAAGACCACTCCAAAATTAGACAAATTACACCCTCAAAAGTCGACTGAATTTTTTACAAATTTTCAAGTAACGCATTCACCATTTTCCACACTTTCTACAATATTTCCCAATAAGCTTTAGGGTGTCATTATCTGTTTAAATGTGACAATGCAATGATGAAAATAACTCCGAAATTCCACAAATTATACTCTCAAAGGCAGAATGAATTTTTTACAGATTTTCTTCAAGAGGCAAATCCACCATTTTTTACCCTTTCTTCAATTTTCTCCTGTAGGCTTCAGGGTGTGTTTATCTGTGCAAATGTGACATTGTAATGATGAAAACCACTCCAGAATTAGACAAATTACACCCTCAAAAGTCGACTGAATTTTTTAAAGATTTTCTTCAAGTGGCGCATTCACCATTTTCCACATTTTCTACAATATTTCCCAATTAGCTTCAGGGAGTTATTATCTGTTTAAATGTGACAATGTAATGATGAAAACAACTTCGAAATTCCACAAATTATACTCTCAAAGGCAGAATGAATTTTTTACAGATTTTCTTCAAGTGAAGTATCCACTATGTTTCACCCTTTCTTCAATTTTGTCCTGTAGGCTTCAGGGTGCCTTTATCTGTTCAAATGTCACATTAAAATTATGAAAACCACTACACAATCATACAAATTACACCCTCAAAGGCCGCCTGAATTTTTTACAGATTTTCTTCAAGTGGTGCATCCACAACTTTCCACACTTTTTACAATAATTCCCAATAAGCTTCAGGGAGTCATTATCTGTTTAAATGTGACAATGTAATGATGAAAATAACTCCGAAATTCCACAAATTATACTCTCAAAGGCAGAATGAATTTTTTACAGATTTTCTTCAAGAGGCAAATCCACCATTTTTTACCCTTTCTTCAATTTTCTCCTGTAGGCTTCAGGGTGACTTTATCTGTGCAAATGTGACATTGTAATGATGAAAACCACTCCAGAATTAGACAAATTACACCCTCAAAAGTCGACTGAATTTTTTAAAGATTTTCTTCAAGTGGCGCATTCACCATTTTCCACATTTTCTACAATATTTCCCAATAAGCTTCAGGGAGTTATTATCTGTTTAAATGTGACAATGTTATGATGAAAACAACTCCGAAATTCCACAAATTATACTCTCAAAGGCAGAATTAATTTTTTACAGATTTTCTTCTAGAGACGCATCCACCATTTTTTACCCTTTCTTCAATTTTCTCCTGTAGACTTCAGGGTGTCTTTATCTGTTTAAATGTGGCAAAAGGATGATGAAAAGCACTCCAAAATCAGACCAATTGCACCCTCAAAAGTCGACTGAATTTTTTAAAGATTTTCTTCAAGTGGCGCATTCACCATTTTCCACATTTTCTACAATATTTCCCAATAAGCTTCAGGGAGTGATTATCTGTTTAAATGTGACAATGTAATGATGAAAACAACTCCAAAATTCCACAAATTATACTCTCAAAGGCAGAATGAATTTTTTACAGATTTTCTTCTAGAGACGAATCCACCATTTTTCACCCTTTCTTCAGTTTTCTCCTGTAGGCTTCAGGGTGTCTTTATCTGTTCAAATGTGGCAATAGGATGATGAATACCACTCCAAAATTGGACAAATTACACCCTCAAGGGGCGACTGAATTTTTTACAGATGTACTTCAAGTGGCGCATCCAACATTTTCCACACTTTTTACAATAATTCTCTATAGGCTTCAGGGAGTCATTATCTGATCAAATGTGACATTCTAATGATGAAAACAACTCCGAAATTCCACAAATTATACTCTCAAAGGCAGAATGAATTTTTTACAGATTTTCTTTAAGAGGCAAATCCACCATTCTTTACCCTTTCTTCAATTTTCTCCTGTAGGTTTCAGGGTGTCTTTATCAGTTCAAATGTGACATTGTAATGATGAAGACCACTCCAAAATTAGACAAATTACACCCTCAAAAGTCGACTGAATTTTTTACAAATTTTCAAGTAACGCATTCACCATTTTCCACACTTTCTACAATATTTCCCAATAAGCTTTAGGGTGTCATTATCTGTTTAAATGTGACAATGCAATGATGAAAATAACTCCGAAATTCCACAAATTATACTCTCAAAGGCAGAATGAATTTTTTACAGATTTTCTTCAAGAGGCAAATCCACCATTTTTTACCCTTTCTTCAATTTTCTCCTGTAGGCTTCAGGGTGTGTTTATCTGTGCAAATGTGACATTGTAATGATGAAAACCACTCCAGAATTAGACAAATTACACCCTCAAAAGTCGACTGAATTTTTTAAAGATTTTCTTCAAGTGGCGCATTCACCATTTTCCACATTTTCTACAATATTTCCCAATTAGCTTCAGGGAGTTATTATCTGTTTAAATGTGACAATGTAATGATGAAAACAACTTCGAAATTCCACAAATTATACTCTCAAAGGCAGAATGAATTTTTTACAGATTTTCTTCAAGTGAAGTATCCACTATGTTTCACCCTTTCTTCAATTTTGTCCTGTAGGCTTCAGGGTGCCTTTATCTGTTCAAATGTCACATTAAAATTATGAAAACCACTACACAATCATACAAATTACACCCTCAAAGGCCGCCTGAATTTTTTACAGATTTTCTTCAAGTGGTGCATCCACAACTTTCCACACTTTTTACAATAATTCCCAATAAGCTTCAGGGAGTCATTATCTGTTTAAATGTGACAATGTAATGATGAAAATAACTCCGAAATTCCACAAATTATACTCTCAAAGGCAGAATGAATTTTTTACAGATTTTCTTCAAGAGGCAAATCCACCATTTTTTACCCTTTCTTCAATTTTCTCCTGTAGGCTTCAGGGTGACTTTATCTGTGCAAATGTGACATTGTAATGATGAAAACCACTCCAGAATTAGACAAATTACACCCTCAAAAGTCGACTGAATTTTTTAAAGATTTTCTTCAAGTGGCGCATTCACCATTTTCCACATTTTCTACAATATTTCCCAATAAGCTTCAGGGAGTTATTATCTGTTTAAATGTGACAATGTTATGATGAAAACAACTCCGAAATTCCACAAATTATACTCTCAAAGGCAGAATTAATTTTTTACAGATTTTCTTCTAGAGACGCATCCACCATTTTTTACCCTTTCTTCAATTTTCTCCTGTAGACTTCAGGGTGTCTTTATCTGTTTAAATGTGGCAAAAGGATGATGAAAAGCACTCCAAAATCAGACCAATTGCACCCTCAAAAGTCGACTGAATTTTTTAAAGATTTTCTTCAAGTGGCGCATTCACCATTTTCCACATTTTCTACAATATTTCCCAATAAGCTTCAGGGAGTGATTATCTGTTTAAATGTGACAATGTAATGATGAAAACAACTCCAAAATTCCACAAATTATACTCTCAAAGGCAGAATGAATTTTTTACAGATTTTCTTCTAGAGACGAATCCACCATTTTTCACCCTTTCTTCAGTTTTCTCCTGTAGGCTTCAGGGTGTCTTTATCTGTTCAAATGTGGCAATAGGATGATGAATACCACTCCAAAATTGGACAAATTACACCCTCAAGGGGCGACTGAATTTTTTACAGATGTACTTCAAGTGGCGCATCCAACATTTTCCACACTTTTTACAATAATTCTCTATAGGCTTCAGGGAGTCATTATCTGATCAAATGTGACATTCTAATGATGAAAACAACTCCGAAATTCCACAAATTATACTCTCAAAGGCAGAATGAATTTTTTACAGATTTTCTTTAAGAGGCAAATCCACCATTCTTTACCCTTTCTTCAATTTTCTCCTGTAGGTTTCAGGGTGTCTTTATCAGTTCAAATGTGACATTGTAATGATGAAGACCACTCCAAAATTAGACAAATTACACCCTCAAAAGTCGACTGAATTTTTTACAAATTTTCAAGTAACGCATTCACCATTTTCCACACTTTCTACAATATTTCCCAATAAGCTTTAGGGTGTCATTATCTGTTTAAATGTGACAATGCAATGATGAAAATAACTCCGAAATTCCACAAATTATACTCTCAAAGGCAGAATGAATTTTTTACAGATTTTCTTCAAGAGGCAAATCCACCATTTTTTACCCTTTCTTCAATTTTCTCCTGTAGGCTTCAGGGTGTGTTTATCTGTGCAAATGTGACATTGTAATGATGAAAACCACTCCAGAATTAGACAAATTACACCCTCAAAAGTCGACTGAATTTTTTAAAGATTTTCTTCAAGTGGCGCATTCACCATTTTCCACATTTTCTACAATATTTCCCAATTAGCTTCAGGGGGTTATTATCTGTTTAAATGTGACAATGTAATGATGAAAACAACTTCGAAATTCCACAAATTATACTCTCAAAGGCAGAATGAATTTTTTACAGATTTTCTTCAAGTGACGTATCCACTATGTTCCACCCTTTCTTCAATTTTGTCCTGTAGGCTTCAGGGTGCCTTTATCTGTTCAAATGTCACATTAAAATTATGAAAACCACTACACAATCATACAAATTACACCCTCAAAGGCCGCCTGAATTTTTTACAGATTTTCTTCAAGTGGTGCATCCACAACTTTCCACACTTTTTACAATAATTCCCAATAAGCTTCAGGGAGTCATTATCTGTTTAAATGTACAATGTAATGATGAAAATAACTCCGAAATTCCACAAATTATACTCTCAAAGGCAGAATGAATTTTTTACAGATTTTCTTCAAGAGGCAAATCCACCATTTTTTACCCTTTCTTCAATTTTCTCCTGTAGGCTTCAGGGTGACTTTATCTGTGCAAATGTGACATTGTAATGATGAAAACCACTCCAGAATTAGACAAATTACACCCTCAAAAGTCGACTGAATTTTTTAAAGATTTTCTTCAAGTGGCGCATTCACCATTTTCCACATTTTCTACAATATTTCCCAATAAGCCTCAGGGAGTTATTATCTGTTTAAATGTGACAATGTAATGATGAAAACAACTCCGAAATTCCACAAATTATACTCTCAAAGGCAGAATGAATCTTTTACAGATTTCCTTCTAGAGACGAATCCACCATTTTTTACCCTTTCTTCAATTTTCTCCTGTAGGCTTCAGGGTGTCTTTATCTGTTCAAATGTGACATTGTAATGATGAAAACCACTTCAAAATTAGACAAATTACACCCTCAAAAGTCGACTGAATTTTTTACAGATTTTCAAGTGGCGCATTCACCATTTTCCACATTTTCTACAATATTTCCCAATAAGCTTCAGGGAGTCATTATCTGTTCAAATGTGACAATGTAATGATGAAAACAACTCCGAAGTTCCACAAATTATACTCTCAAAGGCAGAATGAATTTTTTACAGATTTTCTTCAAGAGGCAAATCCACCATTTTTTACCCTTTCTTCAATTTTCTCCTGTAGGCTTCAGGGTGTCTTTATCTGTGCAAATGTGACATTGTAATGATGAAAACCACTCCAAAATTAGACAAATTACACCCTCAAAAGTCGACTGAATTTTTTACAGATTTTCAAGTGGCGCATTCACCATTTTCCACATTTTCTACAATATTTCCCAATAAGCTTCAGGGAGTTATTATCTGTTTAAATGTGACAATGTTATGATGAAAACAACTCCGAAATTCCACAAATTATACTCTCAAAGGCAGAATGAATTTTTTACAGATTTTCTTCTAGAGACGCATCCACCATTTTTTACCCTTTCTTCAATTTTCTCCTGTAGACTTCAGGGTGTCTTTATCTGTTTAAATGTGGCAAAAGGATGATGAAAAGCACTCCAAAATCAGACCAATTGCACCCTCAAAAGTCGACTGAATTTTTTAAAGATTTTCTTCAAGTGGCGCATTCACCATTTTCCACATTTTCTACAATATTTCCCAATAAGCTTCAGGGAGTGATTATCTGTTTAAATGTGACAATGTAATGATGAAAACAACTCCAAAATTCCACAAATTATACTCTCAAAGGCAGAATGAATTTTTTACAGATTTTCTTCTAGAGACGAATCCACCATTTTTCACCCTTTCTTCAGTTTTCTCCTGTAGGCTTCAGGGTGTCTTTATCTGTTCAAATGTGGCAATAGGATGATGAATACCACTCCAAAATTGGACAAATTACACCCTCAAGGGGCGACTGAATTTTTTACAGATGTACTTCAAGTGGCGCATCCAACATTTTCCACACTTTTTACAATAATTCTCTATAGGCTTCAGGGAGTCATTATCTGATCAAATGTGACATTCTAATGATGAAAACAACTCCGAAATTCCACAAATTATACTCTCAAAGGCAGAATGAATTTTTTACAGATTTTCTTTAAGAGGCAAATCCACCATTCTTTACCCTTTCTTCAATTTTCTCCTGTAGGTTTCAGGGTGTCTTTATCAGTTCAAATGTGACATTGTAATGATGAAGACCACTCCAAAATTAGACAAATTACACCCTCAAAAGTCGACTGAATTTTTTACAAATTTTCAAGTAACGCATTCACCATTTTCCACACTTTCTACAATATTTCCCAATAAGCTTTAGGGTGTCATTATCTGTTTAAATGTGACAATGCAATGATGAAAATAACTCCGAAATTCCACAAATTATACTCTCAAAGGCAGAATGAATTTTTTACAGATTTTCTTCAAGAGGCAAATCCACCATTTTTTACCCTTTCTTCAATTTTCTCCTGTAGGCTTCAGGGTGTGTTTATCTGTGCAAATGTGACATTGTAATGATGAAAACCACTCCAGAATTAGACAAATTACACCCTCAAAAGTCGACTGAATTTTTTAAAGATTTTCTTCAAGTGGCGCATTCACCATTTTCCACATTTTCTACAATATTTCCCAATTAGCTTCAGGGAGTTATTATCTGTTTAAATGTGACAATGTAATGATGAAAACAACTTCGAAATTCCACAAATTATACTCTCAAAGGCAGAATGAATTTTTTACAGATTTTCTTCAAGTGAAGTATCCACTATGTTTCACCCTTTCTTCAATTTTGTCCTGTAGGCTTCAGGGTGCCTTTATCTGTTCAAATGTCACATTAAAATTATGAAAACCACTACACAATCATACAAATTACACCCTCAAAGGCCGCCTGAATTTTTTACAGATTTTCTTCAAGTGGTGCATCCACAACTTTCCACACTTTTTACAATAATTCCCAATAAGCTTCAGGGAGTCATTATCTGTTTAAATGTGACAATGTAATGATGAAAATAACTCCGAAATTCCACAAATTATACTCTCAAAGGCAGAATGAATTTTTTACAGATTTTCTTCAAGAGGCAAATCCACCATTTTTTACCCTTTCTTCAATTTTCTCCTGTAGGCTTCAGGGTGACTTTATCTGTGCAAATGTGACATTGTAATGATGAAAACCACTCCAGAATTAGACAAATTACACCCTCAAAAGTCGACTGAATTTTTTAAAGATTTTCTTCAAGTGGCGCATTCACCATTTTCCACATTTTCTACAATATTTCCCAATAAGCCTCAGGGAGTTATTATCTGTTTAAATGTGACAATGTAATGATGAAAACAACTCCGAAATTCCACAAATTATACTCTCAAAGGCAGAATGAATTTTTTACAGATTTCCTTCTAGAGACGAATCCACCATTTTTTACCCTTTCTTCAATTTTCTCCTGTAGGCTTCAGGGTGTCTTTATCTGTTCAAATGTTACATTGTAATGATGAAAACCACTTCAAAATTAGACAAATTACACCCTCAAAAGTCGACTGAATTTTTTACAGATTTTCAAGTGGCGCATTCACCATTTTCCACATTTTCTACAATATTTCCCAATAAGCTTCAGGGAGTCATTATCTGATCAAATGTGGCAATGTAATGATGAAAATAACTCCGAAATTCCACAAATTATACTCTCAAAGGCAGAATGAATTTTTTACAGATTTTCTTCAAGTGACGTATCCACTATTTTTCACCCTTTCTTCAATTTTGTCCTGTAGGCTTCAGGGTGCCTTTATCTGTTCAAATGTCACATTAGAATTATGAAAACCACTACACGATCATACAAATTACACCCTCAAAGGCCGCCTGAATTTTTTACAGATTTTCTTCAAGTTTTGCATCCACAACTTTCCACACTTTTTACAATAATTCCCAATAAGCTTCAGGGAGTCATTATCTGTTTAAATGTGACAATGTAATGATGAAAATAACTCCGAAATTCCACAAATTATACTCTCAAAGGCAGAATGAATTTTTTACAGATTTTCTTCAAGAGGCAAATCCACCATTTTTTACCCTTTCTTCAATTTTCTCCTGTAGGCTTCAGGGTGACTTTATCTGTGCAAATGTGACATTGTAATGATGAAAACCACTCCAGAATTAGACAAATTACACCCTCAAAAGTCGACTGAATTTTTTAAAGATTTTCTTCAAGTGGCGCATTCACCATTTTCCACATTTTCTACAATATTTCCCAATAAGCCTCAGGGAGTTATTATCTGTTTAAATGTGACAATGTAATGATGAAAACAACTCCGAAATTTCATACATTATACTCTCAAAGGCGGAATGAATTTTTTAGAGATTTTCTTCAAGTGACGAATCCACTATTTTTCACCCTTTTTTCAGGTTTCTCTTGTAGGCTTCAGGGTGTCTTTATCTGTTCAAATGTGGCATTCGAATTGTGAAAACCACTTCAAAATTAGACAAATTACACCCTCAAGGGCCGACTGAATTTTTTACAGATTTTCTTCAAGTGGCGCATCCACCATTTTCCACACTTTATACAATAATTCCCTATACACTTCAGAGAGCCATTATCTGTTCAAATGTGACAATGTAGTGATGAAAACAATTCCGAAATTCCACAAATTATACTCTCAAAGGCAGAATCAATTTTTTACAGATTTTTTTCAAGTGACGAATCCACCATTTCTAACCCTTTCTTCAGTTTTCTTCTGTAGGCTTCAGGTTGTCTTTATCTGTTCAAATGTGGCATTGAGATTGTGAAAACCACTCCAGTTGGTTAAAACTGCTTAAAATGCAACAGTCTGTTGTTTGTAGATATGTGAATTTTTTCAACAATTTTTATTATATTTGTGGACTTTATGGGACAAAATCTCAAAACAAAAAAAATTAATAAAACATTGTTATCTAGAATATTTTGGTTAGAACATAATCGTATGAGAGCTAGCAACGTTTTCGAGAAGGTCGCCTGGTTTACTTTTCTTATCGAAGTTAAGTTGGGATGCGGTACGTCTGGCACCTGGGACCGGTTGCGTTTACCCGTGCGCATCCCCGTTGTTCAGGTAAAAATTGTGAATTTTGAAATTATTTTAAGACAAACATTTGTTTTTTCATAATTTGCTTTGACCTTTTAGCAATTTATTCGTTCTGCAATATAAATTTATAGTTGCCAGACAATTTTGTCGTTGCAAATATTGCGCCAGATGTAATTTGAGTAATTAAAAAATAATAATTTTCAAACCATTTTAGTATAGCTGAAATTTTAACACGATACAGTGATAAAAATACCAATAGTGATGCGTATTGGTTGTAACGCTAGAAAGCTAGAATAAATCTGTTGACGTTTATAGATTCAGCAGACCCTAATTACCCCAGATTAGGTGATTTCACTGAACATAGTTATAATTTTAATTTTTTTAATTGTCGGGTAGTGTAACCAATGAACCTGTGGAATTTTTGAAAATGAAACGTAATTTAGGCATGTATCTTATCAATGTATTTGATTAAATTTTTTTTTTATAAAAATCGGTCACAATAACGTCTACTAATCTTAACGGTTAATTTTATGCAGTTTTTAACACGAGGTTAAAACAGGCGTATAAGAATGTAGTAAATGAAAGCTCCAGGGCGAGCTTCACCTCCCATTTATAACTTTAGCAAATGCAAGAATAAATCGTCGAAACAGCAGCGGACAGTGGGCGATGAGAAGGAAAAAATTGCGGGAAATGTTGTGTGAAAGATTGATTCAAGTATGAATGCGAATTACCGGATTGTGCCATTATTATGATTCATCTTATTATTAACGAAGTTCAAGAATGTGGGCATTACCGTGAACAATATCGAAAGCGCCAAATTGACGAGTTTGGTGAACATTAATTGGCATTCAAATTTGAACTATCCTCGTATAGACCGTCGGGCACTGTAATAACTTTCGTCGTTGGTATGTAAATTCCTATTTATGAAATAAATTTGGCTTATTGCCATCCTAAATCGTTCCAACAATGTCCCTTCAACATAAAATGTTTACGCAAAATTCCTGCCCGTCGACGCGTATTCGATATTACCCATACGAGTGAAATAAATTCAATATTACGGTTCACTAGACAAGATTAAAAGTGGAAAAGAAAATTTTCAGCGCTCCCCTGGAAATCCCGTTTGAAACATTAACCCGGCGAACTTCAATATGTTTTCGGGTGTAGCGATAGAAAGCTGAAATAAATGGTAAACTTAAATACTTTATGGAAAGCGGTTACGAAAAAGCCAACGTGTAATTTGTTAGGGGAAACATTCTGGAAGAGGTAGAATTTATCAATCAGTGTTTTTTCGAGCGCGGAGATATTTTTTGATTGACAACGTTTCGGAGGGTGTTGTAATTTCAGCGGGATTTCACCGTTAATTAAATTTGCTCTTTTTGACGTGGTAATTTGAAAGATTTGATGTGAATGAATGCATTTGACATAGAGAACGTTTACTTTTGAATCCAATCAATTTCGAGCCCTTTTAATATAACCAAAACGTATCATTTTTGTTTGTTAACTACCTCCGGCAAGCAATAAAATTTGTGTGCTGACAAATCAAGCTACAAATTTCACGAGTTAAAAGGGATCCTTGACGAATTTCAGTATTCAGAAGAATTCTACGCATTTCAGTATTAAAGATATAATTCGAAAATTACTGGCTAATACAAATAAAATATTCAGACAGGGGTAGAACCTTGTGCTGGCAATCGCTAGTTGCTTCTAGTTCCGAAAACACATTAAAACGGCGTTACTACATAAGATGCAAAGAAACCACTAACTTACTGTCAGTAATCTATGAAAGCCATTAGGATGCATAATAGTCTAGTCAAGAAGTTGAAAACCTGCGAAAAATAGTTATTATATAGCTCATTCGATGCGGGATTTTATTCTGAGAAAGGCGTTTTTTTTTGTTTCGCAAATAAAAATTTAAAAAAAAAATAAGGGGTTGAGTTTTTTTGCAATTAACACAAAAACTATAAGCGACAGCGAAAATCTAAAAAAAGATTCAAAAAGAGGAGGAGATTTCCGATCAAAAACTCCCAACCCCTGGAGTTCTATCTCCATTATTAATAATTTTAATTTAACGCTGAAAATAGGGTTCCGCGTAGCCGTAACGAGATAAATATAAAATATAAACATAAAATATTTTTTTTATAGTATTAAATATTAATTTAAAAATTTGAATAAATTATGGTGTGTTCTTAAGACTTGATGGAATGAGAACCCGTTGAAAAAAACTTTTTTAATTAACAAAATTTTACGGGACCTCCGCTTTCATTGAAGACAACAAAAAATGTTTAAAAAATTGGCCTATAAATTTTTCACTTCATGGAGCCTTTCTTATATACAGGGTGTTGAATTGATTTTGAGACATAGGGATTTAACATGGGAAATCAAAGATTTGCGAATATTGGCTCCCCTAATTATTATTTTACAGTAAAATCTTCAATACAAAAGTTTTAGAGTAATAAAAATCCTATCCAAATCCATTGTTCTTTATTTTATAAAGTCTTCAGGTGTTGAAATAAACGATGAAAAATAATTTAAAAAAAGAGTGAAAATAGCAGTAGCCATCAAATATCACAATGAAAATAAACAAAATTTGACAAAAAAAATTGTGAAAGTTTTTTTAAAATGATAAAGAAAAATAGATGCAGTTTTGCGAAAGTATGAATTGAAAAAGCAAAGAATGACAGAAACTTTTATATCTACTATTATTCAGTGATGAATGTAAAGTGCGAGGCACGATAATTTAACACCTATAAAGCCGGGGCACATTGCCTCAAATTAGATGCACAATGAGAAAGGTTCAGGGTTGTAAATCAACAAGAAGCGGCAACGTCTTTGAGTTGCTTGTTTATTGGTTGATGAAACGGACCGGACCCGAAATTTCTGGGCCACAATTTATTTTTATAGCAATACACATTTGACCTGTGCATGTGATTATTATTTTCTCATTTTATAAATTGAATGCATTACTATCGTTTCACACTGAATATTATAGTTACCTTTTAAAAACGTCAAATTTAATTTAAAATAACGTTAATTTTAAATATTCTTTAAGGTAAGAACCCCTCTGTAATTCTTCAATTGTATCATTAATCTATTGTTAAATTAGGGCTGATGATGGCAGTAGTGTTTTGCCGCAACATGTTTCAATTGTAATTTTGCGCTTATTAAAGTTTGTGCATGGAGATCGACTTAAATATATTTAAATTTTAATTTAAATTTACTCCACTTAGATTCATCGACATTCTTCTGGTTTCTTTTATTGCATTTAGAATAACTTAGAGGGTTTTATTAGAACCAATTCTAACTGTCAAATTAATTAATTTAGTTTACTGTTACTGTGACATTTTATGGCTATTGCTATTTCCAGTATTTTTTGTTTGAATTATTTTTCTTGTTTTATTTCAACACCTGAAGACTTTATGAAATAAAGAAAAAGGAATTTGGATAGGGTTTTTATTACTCTAAAACTTTTGTATTGAACATTTTACTGTAAAATAATTAGGGGAGCAAATATTTGCAAATATTTGATTTCCCATGTTAAATCCCCATGTCTCAAAATCAATTCAACAATTCAACTGTATGTGCTCAAGAAGTTCCTGTTCTGAAAGCTTTTAAAAGTAAATTATTTTGTTTATAATAACAGTTTAAAGACGAAAAAAAATTATTTTAAAATGTTAAAAAAAAAATTATGCTGTTCATTTGTTTATAATCTACTCATGTCACAATTAAGCCTCTTGTTAAACTCGTGTAATAATGTACTATTTTAAGATATGAGCATTGTAAGAAGTAGATTTTTTTCCAAACTGTTATATATGATTGTTTTTCGACTTCTTAGAAGTTCCAGAAAATACATTACAAATTTCGTAATTTGTTTATAACAAATTGCATTGTTAATAAACAATTAAATTTTTAATAAAAAGAATTCATAAGCACGAAATGGCAGCCGAGTGTTCCAAATGTACCCGAGCCCTGAAAGTGAGTGCACGAGGATTGGACAACAGTGTTTGTATTCGTTCACGCAAAGTGAGAAAAAAAAAACTAAGATCAAATTTTGAGGTTAGGTTTGACAGCTGTCATATGCGGGAGTATTTATATATTTAGTTATATACCGCTTTCTCCATTATGTATTTCACAAAAATGAATACAAAAATGCACTCTATGAGTTCATCTATTAGTGCTCAGAAAACCCAATTTCAATTTTTTTTTCGTATAAAAAATATAAATAAAATGCCACCCGCGTGGTAACAATATCATAATAAACGATAAAGTTTTTGATAGCAAATTGTGGTGCATTTTGTAACTTTCAACTTGCTGTCTCGTTTTCATGATCATAAACATGCATGTTTATGTTGCAAACAAAATTTAAATTTAGGTAAAGCTTGTTTATACACGATCGACGCAGTACCACAGGAAATGTTCCAGTTAGATACTGAAATAAATATTATTACTTAAATTTTAAAGAAAAACTAAAGTTTCTAAGGTATTATTGCTGCTTCAACACACGAGAGGTTTCACTTGAATTGTCTCTATTTTTGGATTCGTATTTTTAGAGACCAAAATAACATAATATGTACATACAAAAAGATCTTCACAACAGTACGGTTTTCAGCGCTTCTAATAATATTCAGGGCGATATTTTTTCTCCCAAATAGCACTAATGAAGTGAACAAAAAGACGAAATGTTATTGTTGAAACTAAATTCGAAACAAGTAAAAACTGTAATTAAGCGCTTATGAGCACCAAACACGTACAAAATATGAGCTCTATCTCGACTAGTTTCTTATAGTGAAATCCCCAATAAAGCTTGTTTAGACTTGCAGATCTGGATGTAGTTGTCCTAATTAACGCGGCTTTATTTTACACAAGCTCTCACTACTTGGAGATGATCTGAGTTAATCCAATTCTTATAGAAATTAGTGTTGCATTAATGTTCCTAGTCTGCACCGCTTTTCAAAGTGAAGTCTGCATTTTTTAATAAGATTAGGTGGCCTTTTAAAGGGGTGATAGATCCTCTCAAATAATACCCCCTTTACTGTATTATCAGTTTTTTGAAAATTTCCCTAAGGTCCGAGAAAAAAATAAATAAAATAGAAATAACAAACATGTAGACGAGCACTGGAACGTTGTGTAGGTCCGGGTATAGCAGCGTATCACCAAGCCTCGCGAGAGAAACTGACGATTTGCAGAAAAAATCTCACCTGTTAACATCGAAGAGCTACAGATCACTAAAATGTAATCATTTCAGGTTCGAGACTCACTGAAATACGATACTAACAAGGCGGCATGAAAAGGACAAAATTTTGTCACCCCTTTCTAAAGTTCTAAAATGTTTTGAGGATTCATTTTTAAACAGTAAAATCAAACTGTAAAATGGCGGATAAACTCTCAATGCCGTGTTATTAAGGAAGGTTTGTACTATAAATATTCCACTCTTCTGTTGTTCTGTTTGCCTCGTACGTGTACTTTACAACAACTGATTTATGAGTTAGTTCATGAAATTTTTACAAAACCTCGTCGTTGAACTGTACAAGTTTCTGTTGCCTTCATGAATATTTATACGGCTCGGTTAGAATCTTCATTATTTACTCAATACAATTTCGCTTCAGTTTTGTCAATTCATTAATCGATATGTTTATTTCAGAATAATGGCGTTCCCATGACTTGAAAATTGCAAGCTACAGGTGAGTTTTATGCTTCATTAGGATTTAATTAAAACTGGTAAACCGTGCGAAGGGCTTTTACGACATGGAATTTTTCTAATTAATTTGGACTCAGCTTGCCTCATATATTCGGGTTTCTAAACTCCTAGTTAAGTTGTGCTATCACGATGTTGAAAAGCATATTGCATTCTAGCATTTAATTACGATTTCATTCGCTAAATGGGACACTTTGTTATATAGAACAAACTACCAGTAACGTTATTGTCGTTAGTGGGCCATTTAATCGTCTTAAATTGATGTTACCATGAGCTTCGTAGTGACTATCGGCATCAGCTCATAAATTTCTGCACTCCTTCATCAAGTCTCCATTAGTGCATCAAAGTCCTGCAACTCCATTAGAGGGCCAGGTTTCAAAATTCTTTGAATTGATACTTCAAGAGTGGACAACTAGCTAAAGTTCGGTCGGCGAATAAGTTGACTTCGCAAGACAATAATTGTTTGAATTTTGAGATTTCTTTATTATTAATAGGTAAACGAATACACCTGCGCTACAACTAATAGTAATTTTATTAAAATTAATTAATTTGCACGGCTAAGTATTCACAATAACGTTCGGCTAGTCATTATCTGGCTCGGCTTTCTTCGCTGACTGACTTCTTGTACACCAGAACGTTCCGGAATGATGACCTCATCAGCTGCAAACATTCGACCCAACACGGCTTCCGGGGCGACCTTCGTCGCACTGTAATCTTGAATCGTTTGGGAAATTTAAATTTTTGAAATCTAGAATTTGGAAAATTTTAGCAATTTAAATCGGGGTTTCTGAAATTTTAAAAATTGCATGGATAAAATGTTAAATTCCTGAATTTAAGAAATCTAAACTGTTGAACCTGAATCAATCTAAAAATCCCTAAGATTTGAGTTTACATCATCATTAAATTTGGATTACATTCCCGAGTTTGTAAATTTGCGAATTGCCAGTTATATTCAAACTATAAAATCTTATATTTTCAAATTTTTTAACCTTGAAATCCTGAATTTCTAAATTTGTGAAATTTTAATTGCCTTTGCAAATTTCGAACCGCAGAAGTGTTAAATTTATGAAATTTGAATTGTTGAAATCCCGAATTTGGGAAATTTTGAATTTGTGAATTTTCAAATTGCTAATCTTGAATTTCCACATTTAAAAACTACATGAGAAGTTAGAATGCAAAAATTAATCGTTGATTGCTTGAATTCGAAAATTCTGAAATGTATTAAAATTGTCTTTAAAATCCTGAAGTTCAAATTGCTCAAATTTTGAATTTCTGAATTTTCAAAATATGAATCAAATTCCAGAAATTGGGAATTTTAAAAATTTGGAGCCATTCAGTTCTTGAATTAATGTATTTTCAACTTTTCAAACGTTGAAATAAAGAACTACTTACTGAATTTGGGAATTCTAGAAATTTAGAACTTCTCAAATTACGTTTAAATTACGTGAACGTGCTAATTTTGATTCCTTCAACTTTTTAACTCACGAATTTTGAATCGTTTGGGAAATTTAAATTTTTGAAATCTCGAATTTGTAAAATTTGAGCAATTTAAATCGGGGTTTCTGAATTTTTGAAAATTTCATGGATAAAATATTAAATTCCTGAATTTAAAAAATCTAAACCGTTGAAATTGAATCAATCTAAAAATCCTTAAAATTTGAGTGGACATCATTATTAAATTTGGATTAGATTCCCGAGTTTGTAAATTTGCGAATTACCAGTTATATTCAAATGATAAAGTTGTTAGAATATCGAAATGAGCTATAGATTAGCATAGTGTGCGCCTAGCAATTCGAATGTCTAATTAAGAAAATACGTTGTGTATCGTGTTGGTCTAAATAAAATAGTTTTACTTTGGTCCGTCTATCCCCAATTCCCGTCAGGTTATGGGCCCAGAACTCCCAGAAGTCCCAGAACGCCCAGAAGTCCCAAAACTCCCAGAATTCGAATAACGAAAAACAAAATATGGCTTCAACTACCGGTTTTGCAAATATTGAGAAATTAAATGAAAACAATTTTGAATTATGGAAGGTTCAGATGAAAAGTGTATTAATAATCAATGATTTGTGGGGATACGTTGACGGTATCGAAGTAAAAACGGAAGAAAACAGACAAGAATGGACCAAGAAGGACTAAAGCACTGGCGTTAATAAATTTAAGCATCACACAGAGTCAATTGAATCATGTAAAGAAAGCATCGTCTTCAAAGGAAGCGTGGGACGGACTCAAAGAAGTTTTCGAATCAAAAGGTCCGGTTAGAAAGGCTGTTTTGTACAAACAGTTGCTTCGTATGGAGAAGAAGTCCAATGTTACCATGGCGCAGTATGTAATAGAATTTAAACGGAAAGCGGAACAACTTGAAGAAGCTGGAATTGTAATTCCTGAAGATTTATTATCAATAATGTTGCTAGGTTCTTTACCGGCCGAATTCGAAAATTTCAGCGTAGCAATTGAGACCCGTGATGAAATACCTTCGTTCGAAAATTTGAAATTAAAATTAATTGAAGAAGAAGCACGGCTGAACGAAAAGAACGCCATGATCAAAGATAACGAAGATACAAACGACGCGTTACTGACGAAAAGACCATTTGCAAATTCAAAAACAAACACGCAAAAATGGAAACTAAAATGTTACAATTGTGGAAAATCAGGACACAAAAGTCGATTTTGCAGATCGAAGCGTAGTGAATTCAAGAAATCAACCGACGACGCTATGACAGTAGTTGCATGCAATACGGAATTAAGAAGTTTGGGGAAGAGAACGTGGTACCTTGACAGTGGTGCAACTAGACACATGTGCAACAATAAAAGTAATTTTGCAAGTTTAGATGAAAATGAACAATCGAAAGTGTATATGGCAGCAGAACATTTTGTAGGATCAATCGGCGTTGGTGATATTTATTTAGATGCGAAATTAAATGGACATCACGCAGTAAACACTGTAAAACTAAAAGATACATTGTGTGTTCCAGATCTTCGTAACAATCTTTTGTCTGTATCAAGCGTTACTGATAACGGCTACACTGTTACATTTGACAAAAATCGGGCAACAATCAATCGGAAAGACGGTACGGTAGTTCTCACAGCGATAAAACGTGATCAGCTGTACGTTGTCAACGAAAAAGAAGAATATGCAGCTTTGGCAGGTAGAAATGGAGATGAAGAATTACGAAAATGGCATCAGAGGTATGGACACTTAAATGTAAGTGATTTGAAGAAAATGAAGAAAGAACATATGGTGTCGGGTATGAAGTTTTGTGGCAATGGCAATGACATAAAGTGTGAAATATGTGCGAAATGTAAAATCACTGTTCAACCATTTAAAAAATCTGACAATCGTGCAAGCAAACTTTTAGGGTTGGTACATTCGGACATTTGTGGACCAATGAGCACCCAATCGCTCGGTGGTGCAAGATATTTTGTAACCTTTATAGACGACTGTTCTAGGTATACAGAAACTGTTATGCTACGACATCGTTCTGACGTTCTTCAGGCTTTCAAAGATTACAAACGAAGAGTAGAAAAACAGACTGGTCAACAAATCAAAAAACTACGTACAGACAACGGGACAGAGTATCTGTCAAGTGAATTCAACAATTTCATCAGAGAAGAAGGCATTTCGCGACAGCTGACTGTTGAATACACACCTCAACAAAACGGAGTGGCAGAACGAGCCAATCGTACGCTCGTGGAAATGGCACGTTGTATTATGGTACAAGCAAATCTTCCTGCTTCGTTGTGGGCCGAAGCAATTAATACGGCGACATATTTAAGAAATAGATGTGCAACAAAATGTCTAAATGAAATTACTCCTTATGAAGTATGGTCAAAACGTAAACCTTACGTTGGTTTCTTCAGAACAATAGGCAGCAAGACCATCGCTTTGAATAAAAGACAAAGAAGAGGTAAATTTCAACCGAAAGGAGATGAATATGTGCTGGTGGGTTACTCGGATGAATCGAAAGCGTATCGACTATGGAAACCAGGAACAAAAACAGTAATTAAAGCTCGAGATGTAAAATTTTTTGAAATAATTCAAGAACCCCAAAAACTATCGGAAGGAATTTTTGAATTGTCAAATCCCGATATTGATAGATCACAAAATCAACACCAAGAAGACAGAAATCTCGAACATGGTCAAGAAGTTGTACATTTCGAAGACGACCAAGATCAGCAAATTGAAGAAGAAAAACAATTTAATGAGCCACAACGAGGACCGGGTCGTCCAAGAATTGAGAGAACGGGTAGACCTGGACGTCCAAAGAAAGTTTATCAAACCAAAGAGAAAAGTTCCGATCCGGAATCTATTTCGTAAATTTACTCGCGAATTGGTAGAAGATAAAGAAATTGTGTACAATCGATGAGTAGAGATATTATGTTTAGTTAATTTTAGAAACTGATTTAGAAGAGCGCATTTCGATAGAGGGGGTGTTAGAATATCGAAATGAGCTATAGATTAGCATAGTGTGCGCCTAGCAATTCGAATGTCTAATTAAGAAAATACGTTGTGTATCGTGTTGGTCTAAATAAAATAGTTTTACTTTGGTCCGTCTATCCCCAATTCCCGTCAAAAGTCTTATATTTTCTAATTTTTTAACGTTGAAATCCTGAATTTATAAATTTGTGAAATTTTAATTGCCTTTGCAAATTTCGAACCCCAGAAGTGTTAAATTTATGAAATTTGAATTGTTGAAATCCCGAATTTGGAAAAATTTGAATTTGTGAATTTTCAAATTGCTAATCTTGAATTTCCACATTTAAGAGCGTTCATTACCAGACGCCATCTTGGATAATTTGTTTCTTCGAATAAATCGATTACCATATTGATTTATCGATTTTTAAAAAAGCGGAAAGTTAGAATCTTGGACCGATGCGTTTACGAAAGTCCAAAATTTTTTGTTTCTAAAAAAAATTGAAAAAAAAAATCGTTAATTGACAGAAAAATTTTGTTTAGGGAAGTTTCGAACGTTGCTACGACTTATTAAAAACGTTCCGTGTAAAAAAACAAATCATTTACGCAAGTACTAAGCACATGAATGGAAAAATTTGTTTTAATAATTTTCTAAGCGGTTGGTGTCGCCATCTGTAGCAGATTGAGGGTTGTGAACAATTTGGCAACAAAGCTCTCGGTCCTACGGCTCTCACAAACAATTGTCTCTCACAACGCACTGTTTTGTGCTCAGTAAAGCGGCAGCCACAAAACAAGCGGCAGCCAGCGCTCGTAGAGGATGTACTTGTAGATCGATGATCGATAAATAAAGACCAACATCGATTGAAATTTCAGGGCAATTTTAGAATGAAAGAAGGAGTTATTACCCACATAGTTAATTTTTCAAAAACCAATTCAAGGGTCCTTTTGAATTACGTCAGAATTTTAAAAATCGTGTATTTTTGTTTTATGGGTTGTGAGAAAACGAATCAAATTAGAGCAAAAATTCACAGGAATTCAATAAATTATAACAGTAACTGCGTATAGCTGCGTATTAGCTTTATGATGAATTGTTATTGAGTTGCCTATTATGGAAATAGGTATTTCCCAAGACATACTTTTACATTGATTTTTTTTCTGGAGATCAGTTCATGATATCAAAAGGGCCATTTTAATAACGAATTAGATACAAAGAAACGCCGAACACACATAATAATTTTGGCAGTTCTTAAAAAAATACTTCTTGGTTGTCAAAGAGACCGCCGGAGCCTTTCAGTATGGCGTTAAAAAACAAAATAAAAAAATTAATAATGCCAGTTATAAGAGCACAGAACCTGAGAACAGTCTTGACTGCAGTAGGCTTTTAGTGTTTTCAAGTGTTGTTACTTTTGACTAATTGTTAGTGTAAAAACTAGACCTTTCGTCATATTGACTCCAACACACTTTGCGTTTTTTGTATTCTTAGTTTTGATTATTGTTATAGTGTTAATAGTATTGTTAGTGATAGTTTTTTGTGATATGGGGGGTGTGTGTAAAAGACGCGATAGTGGTAAGGGTAACAGAACTTTATCGGGGAAAAGAAAAAACCGGCGATTGGCCCAATTGAGGTGGGTATTGAGAATTTTTTTTTAGATTTGTGCACGGATAAGTGTAGAATCGATATACAGACCGTTTCAATCGAAACGAGCCACCCTCAATAACTTTTTAGGAAAAGATATTTAAGAAAAATCTAAAAACACGTCAATTTTTATCTCGAGGGGGACATGTTTTGATGCAATAGTAAGCAGGCTTTGTGCAACCCCATACGCCTGACAGGAGCAACCTCGATTTTTTAAATAGGGAATAGGGGTCGAGTAACATGTCGTTTGAAAGGTCTTTTAATTGTCTTTTCGGCTACATAATTATTTTTTTATTTGCATAGTCTATAAGTTAGTAATTAAAAATGAAACATTTTTTACGGATTTGTTTTGTATTTAGGAATGCCTGCAATTAACGATAAAAAGCATGCAATAAACATTATTAGACAATTTATTATTGATCTGAATAATGCTGTAATCAAATTTGTCGCCATCCATACTCATTTATACCAATCCTTAACAATAAGTACCTAAATAAATAAACTGAAAACAAAATAGTCGTGTTAATTTCCTGAGCGATAAAGCAACTGTAGCATTGAACACTAAATTTGTTTTTTTTTTTTTGTATATTTGGTAGGTATGAGAATAGGTGGTAAACTATTTTTCACATAGACATGGGGGCCCAGGGGCCCCCCTTGGGCTGGACCGATTTTTTGGATCGACCGATTCTTATGATTTTTTTTGTATACATATTTGATAGGTATGGGAATAACTATTAAAACATGGACATGAAGGCCCAGGAGGGCCCTTGGGTTTATAATTCAAGAAGGGCTTTTATGATACTTGATTTGTTGGATTTGTCTCCGCCCTGAATAGCAGAATGACTATCGAAACATGTACAGGGGGCTCAGGAAACGGCTGGAACCCTTGGGTTTATAACTCAAGAACAGCTGGACCGATTTTTATTATCTTTGATTTGTTGTGTTTGTCAACGTCCCGAATAGCAGAATAACTATTAATAAATGGGCATGGGGGCTCAAGGGCCTCCTTTGGTTTATAACCCAAGAACGGCTGGACCGATCTTTAATTTGTTGGGTTTGCCTCCGCTCCGAATAAAAAAAGTGAATTCAGCTAATAAGTTAACACAACATTTATTGATTCTGAGGCGATACAAAGTTCGCCGGGTCAGCTAGTTTTTTATATAATTGTATACTTGTTTTTTTATTATTTGGACTCCAAAAGGAATTCTATATGAAGTGGTAGTTTTATTTGACTGTATAAAATGTACAAAATAACCAACATTTGCAATTTTTAGATTAATTTTGACGAAGAATTCTGGAAAGAACAAATGTACCCGCATTTAAGGATTTTTTATATTAATTGTTTTTACCTGAGTTGTTCAAGGCAGAAGCGAGGAAAAACAATAAGGAACCCCCCAAGGAATGAGGAATTATCTTTTGAAATTATTAGACAATACTAAATACATAGTTATTATTATTGTTTTTAAAATTTATCAGAAGGAAATCCTCGTGATTCCGACCTTCACGAGGTTTCTTGCTGGTCAGATGTTTTAATCGCACATCGTAGCCACCCCCAAAACCATGGGATGAGTAACTACGAATACCGAGAATTACCCTGAGCAAACGCAACGACCTCAAGATAAGCGCCTTCTGCATTCCAATAGTTATTATTATGATTGTTTATTTTATTTTTATTATTATTGTGATTTATTTTCTTTCTCCATTTCCGCACAACTAAAATAGTAGATTATTATACGAGTTCCTGTGTAAATTGGACGCTTTATGCCACAAGGGGTTTATAAAAGCACGAGTGAAACGAGTGCTTTTGTGAACCCCGAGTGGCGTAAAGCGTTCAATCTACACAGGAACGAGTGTAATACAACGTTTTATCGTTCGATACAACCCTGGAAAGCCTTTAAATTGCTTAAAATCCATATAAATAGTTTGACGTTTATCTGTCATTTAAATTATTTCATGACAGTGTTTACACAAGCGAAAATTTGAAAATTCTGACAGTGTCGAACGATAAATGTTATTTATTTAATCTTTAATGTCAAAATCGAATTTTATCCACTCTTTACCGCATATTAAAATGCAATTTTATCGTTTAGAAGTTAAAAAAAAAAAACTTCTATACCAACATCCATTGTTGTATTACTGTCTAACGTTTTTTTGACATTTTGTTTTACAGTTGAATTTTTCACGTCAAAGAATTAAATCCATGTTGCAGTAAAAACCGTGAAGATTGAATAAAATTTTATATTATATACGACGATAAAATTGATGATTATCTATCGTTTCGAGTGACTTTAACGTCTCGGCTAACGCGTCCACGTTATTAAATAATAAATATATACCACATAAATAATTATTACCTTTTGCCACGACGTTTTACCATGACAATAATACAAAATTTATTTTATGCATGAAATTATCTAGCTGAATTGATTATTTACTTTACCTCTACGACAAAGTTAATTTTTGTAAACTCAATTTTGTTGCTCTACTTTCGGTGTCACGTTTTTGTTACGTTGACAGGTTGGCAGTTTTACTTGCAAAATTTCCGGGGAACAAAATTTCTTTCAAAAGTAAATTTGATCCGGTAGAACAATAGCCTCTCGTGTAATTACATAGGTACGATTAATTTTAAGCATTTGGCAGAACCCTTATTGGTCAGAAAATACAATGTTTCTAGAAAACTATATTTTGTTCGATTAAAAGTTAGGGCTAACTTTTTTCACTGTCAAACTTAATTCAATTCAATAAATCATTTGAAATTATGATTATTTTAAAATTATGTTCCATTCCTAACAGTGCACACCGCTTTGCGATTTTAAAACTTCCATCTCTCAGTCGTTCAATGATATAAAAGCAAGCGCTACAAGCTATGTTGTCAGATCGTTTTAAGAGTACGAACAAGCTCAGCACTCCCACTATTTAGTCTCTCTCTTCGACGCACGCTTGTGGGATGCAACGCAAGCTGCATTCGTGTCTACACGTAGTACAGATGGACACACCGACAGCATTAGGGCATGTGGTTTCTACAGAGACGGAAGACGAATGTTTGTTTACATTTGAAAACTTGACCGACTAGAGAACGCTCTTAAAAACTACATGAGAAGTTAGAATGCAAAAATTAATCGTTGATTTCTTGAATTCGAAAATTCTGAATGGTTAATTTAAAATTGTTTTTAAAATCCTGAAGTTCAAATTGCTCAAATTTTGAATTTCTGAATTTTCAAAATATGAATCAAATTCCAGAAATTGGGAATTTTACCAATTTTGAGCCATTCAGTTCTTGAATTAATGTATTTTCAACTTTTCAAACGTTGAAATAAAGAACTACTTACTGAATTTGGGAATTCTAGAAATTTTTAACTTCTCAAATTACGTTTAAATTACGTGAACGTGCTAATTTTGATTCCTTCAACTTTTGAACTCCAGAATTTTGAATCGTTTGGGAAATTTAAATTTTTGAAATCTCGAATTTGGAAAATTTTAGCAATTTAAATCGGGGTTTCTGAATTTTTAAAAACTGGATGGATAAAATGTTAAATTCCTGAATTTAAGAAATCTATACTGTTGAAACTGAATCAATCTAAAAATCCTTAAGATTTGAGTTTACATCATCATTAAATTTGGGTTAGATTTCTGAGTTTGTAAATTTACGAATTGCCAGTTATATTCAAATGATAAAATCTTATATTTCCAAATTTTTTAACGTTGAAATCCTGAATTTCTAAATTTGTGAAATTTTAATTGCCTTTGCAAATTTTGAACCACAGAAGTATTAAATTTATGAAATTTGAATTGTTGAAATCCCGTATTTGAATTTGTGAATTTTCAAATTGCTAATTTTGAATTTCCACATTTAAAAACTACATCAGAAGTTAGAATACAAAAATTAATCGTTGATTTCTTGAATTCGAAAATTCTGAATGGTTAATTTAAAATTGTTTTTAAAATCCTGAAGTTCAAATTGCTCAAATTTTGAATTTCTGAATTTTCAAAATATGAATCAAATTCCAGAAATTGGGAATTTTACCAATTTTGAGCCATTCAGTTCTTGAATTAATGTATTTCCAACTTTTCAAACGTTGAAATAAAGAACTACTTACTGAATTTGGGAATTCTGGAAATTTAGAACTTCTCAAATTACGTTTAAATTACGTGAACTTGCTAATTCTGATTCCTTCAACTTTTGAACTCCCGAATTTTGAATCGTTTGGGAAATTTAAATTTTTGAAATTTCGAATTTGGAAAATTTGAGCAATTTAAATCGGGGTTTCTGAATTTTTAAAAACTGGATGGATAAAATGTTAAATTCCTGAATTTAAGAAATCTAAACTTTTGAAACTGAATCAATCTAAAAATCCTTAAGATTTGAGTTTACATCATCATTAAATTTGGATTAGATTCCCGAGTTAGTAAATTTGCGAATTGCCAGTTATATTCAAATGATAAAATCTTATATTTTCAAATTCTTTAACGTTGAAATCCTAAATTTCAAAATTTGTGAAATTTTAATTACCTTTGCAAATTTTGAACCGCAGAACCGTTAAATTTATGAAATTGAATTGTTGAAATCACGAATTTGGAAAATTTTGAATTTGTGAATTCTCAAATTGCTAATCTTGAATTTCCACATTTAAAAACTACATGAAAAATTAGAATGCAAAAATTAATCGTTGATTTCTTGAATTCGAAAATTCTGAATTGTTAAATTAAAATTGTCTTTAAAATCCTGAAGTTCAAATTGTTCAAATTTTGAATTTCTGAATTTCCAAAATATGAATCAAATTCCATAAATTGGGAATTTTACCAATTTTGAGCCATTCAGTTCTTGAATTAATGTATGTCCAACTTTTCAAACGTTGAAATAAAGAACTACTTACTGAATTTGGGAATTCAACAAATTTAGAACTTCTCAAATCACATTTAAATTACGTGAACTTGCTAATTTTGATTACTTCAACTTTTGAACTCCCGAATTTTGAATCGTTTGGGAAATTAAAATTTTTGAAATCTAGAATTTGGACAATTTGAGCAATTTAAATCGGGGTTTCTGAATTTTTGAAAACTGGATCGATGAAATGTTAAATTCCTGAATGAAACTGAATCAATCTAAAAATTATTAAAATTTGAGTGGACATCATCATTAAATTTGGATTAGATTCCCGAGTTTGGAAATTTGCGAATTGCCAGTTATATTCGAATGATAAAGGGCCATATTCTTGAACATGTGTGTGGGTGAATGAGTGAGTTGTGACGTCACGTCGACTAGTCGAGCATTCAATTTAAAGTAAGCGCTCCTCTCATACCGCTCGAATCTGCAGTCATTGTGAAATGCGCTTACTTTAAATTGAATGCTCGACTAGTCGACGCGACGTCAGAACTCACTCACTCACCTACTCACATGTTCAAGAATAGGGCCCAAAATCTTATATTTTCAAATTTTTTTAACGTTGAAATCCTGAATTTTTAAATTTGTGAAATTTTAATTACCTTTGCAAATTTTGAACCGCAAAACCGTTAAATTTATTAAATTTGAATTAGTGAAATCCCGAATTTGGACATTTTTGAATAAGTGAAAAAATTACATGAGAAGTTAGAATGCAAAATAGCCAATAGCCGCTCTTCAAATCCAGGGTTGAAAACCTGCATGGCAACGGATAGCTGTGGAGCTATCTTTCTTCGTTACTTGGCTTGACGAGTCTTCAATGATTCCGTCCGCTTTGATTTTATCCACCACCTAAGCCGCCTCTTGGGGTTCTGCAAACGTAAGTCGTCTCCTTGGCGGTTGTCGGATCGGAGCAACATTTCCTGTGTTGATTCTGTCCTGCACCATGTTGATTCTGCCGGTCTTCTCTAGCAAATATGTCGTTCTCTTTGCGAGTAAATGTCATGGACTTCTCCCATTGGTGGATCGTGAGATGTTTCCATGGTCTGCCCTTTTTGTAGTGTGATACGATTTTCGCCCAAATTCTTTAAATCCCACTTCTGACACCAACGTAACGTTGCCTGGGCCAGGCGGGATCGCTAATACTAATTTTATTAAAAGTAACGATCTGAACTAGGTACAATTTGCACGGCTAATTATTCACAACAATGTCTGGGTAGTCACTATCTAGCTTCGCTTCGTCGTCTGACTTCTTGTACACCACTTTCTGTACACGACTGTCTTGTCACGTCGTTTATCCCTTTATATATCTCTCCACGTGTTTCTCGACTTTTTTGTCCCCAGGACGTCCCGTAATGATGACATCATTCGGGCAGGTAGACGGCTTCCAGGGCGACCGTCGTCGCAGTAAGATTAATGTAGTTATGTGTTGTTTCTTCAAGAATATTTTGTAACTTAAGAGCCGAATTATTCCGTTCTCACAAAGCTTTGTGGCAATAAAAAATATCTTTGACAGCATTATTTGCGACTGGTTTTTGCTTTGCTCGCGTTTTCTTTAAAAATAATTGGGGTTTTGGTCGATTCATAATGCCCGACATCTCGTATTGATTAACGGCGGATTTCAATTTCTTCTGAAAAAACTACCAGACTTGTTGAGGTGAAATGCGGCTTTTCTGTCTGTGGCCTTGGTCCCTTGATGTTACGTTGTTCTTTTTTAATATTTATTGCTTTAAATTCGTTGAACAATAGTGCGAGTTAGGGTTATTTACCACGTCTCTAATCACATTAACGCACACCGACAACACACTCCACTATGATATTGTTTGTAAATGGACCGCAGAGCGACAGCTAATTACAGAGAAGGTGTGCAGTATACAATTCATTTTCAGTCCAATAAATTCGAAACGAGAATTTGTTTGATTTGCAGAATACAATAAATCCGCCTTGAAAGCAGAGTACACACGTCCTTCTAGAGCGTATGTACACAGTGTTATTACTGAAGGCGTTTTCAGTGTTTGCACTCATTGTTTTTTACGACCTAATGGTATTGACTTCTTGCCGTGAATATTTCCAAACAGGAAAAGGTAAATAATAATTATTGTAAATGTTTCTGTGGCCGAGCAAGTGTGTTGAAATGCGTGTCAGATAGTACAAATTCCAATAAAGAACCGTGTAGAGCTTTTCGATGTATAGTACAAATATGCTCCGGGGTTTGATAAATAATGATAATACCCCTACTAATAATTGCGGTAGAGTGCGAGTTACGTGTTCGAAATTCGAATTTTGATATTAGGCCGGGAAGAATAATTGTTCCCCAAACACTCGCTCCGTACACATTCTGAAAAAATTCTCTCAAAACTTAATATGCGTGGGAGCGTGTGTCACCGCTTGTATCCATAAATCATAAAAGAGCATCAGCCAGAGGGTAATAAAAGACTGTCAAGAAGATATTTGTAGGATACGTTGATAGATTGGTTTAGAATTTTATCTACGACTTTAAGTACCATTATTGCTTGTTGACAACTTTGCACTCAACTACTACTACTCAATTAAGGAAAAAAAAATTTTTCATTATAATATTATGTCCTGCAAGATCTCTCACGCTTAACAAAAACTCCGTATGTATTTGCAAAAACAAAAATGACATTTTTGGTATCAATCTTCTTGAAATTTAGTACTCTATAACATTTAACAGGAAGGCCATAAATGTTCCCCAAACTCTATAAATAAATTCAGAACTGGCCGTTTCTGCGGTGCTAAGGAAGATCGGTGTTCTTGCCATGTAAGGTGCTTTTGCTAATCACGGAGTGAATTTTTGGATAGGTACGGCAAGTTAGCCATCGCATGCGATAAAATTTGTCGAAATGCTCAGTCGCCTCAACTCTATAACCGAATTACGGCTTTCATCTTAACGTATTGGGCATCAAAATTAGTAAAAAAAAAACCTTCATCACGGCAAAACTTTGTTTGTTCAGAAAAAAAAATTATTGCCAAAATGAGAAGCCAAATTTTTTTTTTTTTAACAATCGTGTTGGTGCTTGATTTTTACTGATCTCTGTATTCGGTAAATGCAAGGTGTTTTTATAAATATTGAAAAATAAATTTGTAAATTGTCCCCAAAGTTCGCTAGTTTCAAGCAATGTTGGCGTGGTTCAAGGTAGCACAGGCCCCGCCTCTCAGCGGCAGGCAGACGTGTCGACGGCTGACCGTATTATATTTCGTGTGTGCCGCAGCTCGTTCTTAAAAAGATAACAAAAAAGTAAAGTAAACAAAAACGGGCCAGTAGCCTTAATCAAAAATACAATAAAAATTTGGTCAAACAGTAAGTTGACCCAAGCCAACTCTTACAACCTGTTGCGATGTAGTTTGAGTTGCGATGTTTCTCGAAGGACCAATGATTCGAGAATAAGATTAAATGGCGTTTATTAGCGAGGCGTGTTAGAAGTACAAGTTTAGTGTTTGCTACAGAATGGTATAGGTCTCAGACAGAGAGATGGGGGAGGAGGGTTGGCACCCCCACTCGTAATAGGCGTGAACACAAGAATGAAAAATATATATTTCAGATTATATGTTTCATTTCAGAAAGAACGTTGAAAATTGCCTGCAATTTCAATCAAACTAAACTTCAGAGGAACATATTGGAAAAACGACATTTTTTTATCTCTCTGTTTATCGGGATGTCAGATTTTTTTCGGCCAAAAATAAAACCAGAGAACCGTTCAAGTCTAAGTGACTTACTTCCTACATTTTGTTAAGAAAGAATTAGCAAGGAGCTACAATACGCCAGTTGGTCCTAATCATACGATCGATAAAGGCAGCAAACAGGATACCTGACAAATATTATGGATAATTATTTCTAAAAGGATTTATGTTATTATGCACACTATTATTGGGCCATAAAAAATTCACACGTTATAAATGTCTGCCTGGATTGTATCCAAAACACTTATGCTGCCATAAAGTCATTAGCCAAATGACCTATACGACGTTTCCGGTCCTTGAATCGCCCCGAATGAATGGTAAACATATGTGACAATCCATTCAAATTCTCCTAGTTAGTTAGCATAGTTGGAGGAACGCAATGTAAGGATTTTGAAATATTTTCTAATTATCGCCGAAAATCAGCGGGTTGCATTGGCTTACAGTATCCTTAATTATGTGTAAATGAAGCCCATATTTTGCATATTCTGCAGATTGCAAATTAGATGCCCTTACAGTGGAAGGGTTTTAGTTTTACATATCAATATAATCATAATATTATCGTGATTAACAATTATTTAGGCAACCCAGTCTGCGATCTATGTAGGATTTAACAATCCTTAAGTGACAATGAAAAAATTATTAAATAATTATGACAATGGAATTATTGAGTTGTTTCTAACTGTGCAATATTTTTATTGTACTATTAATTACTTTTTCTACCTGTGATCGTAGAAAAAGCATAGTACATAGAGCTCGAATTGTAAAGCATATTACACACTCCTGGAATTACATTATCTTTTTCCGGTCGTGTGTAATATGCTTCTTACAACTCTTGTTATGAAATATACTATTATAAATCACTAAATGACGCGTTCCGTAACAAACCTCGCCTGGGGAATTGGGTTCAAATTGTCCTGCTCAAGGATAGGAAGCCAGGAGTAAAAATTTTCTTCAGCTTTAAAAAGTTTAAAAAGTGATGGAGTGTGTTTGGTGGATCATTCACCAGAAGTGAAAATTCTTATGTTCGTGCGCTCAACTTCGCTTTCGTGGGCAATCGACAACTTGCCGCACGAGTTGCACAATATACTATTGTGAAGCAAGCAATTTATTAGTAGCCCGAAAACAGTACTGCAAACTTCAACCTACTAGGCTCAGAAGTTAGCAGCAACTCCCTTTCTGGGTCCGACTGCAGCCCAAGAGACAACTCAAAGTCGAAACGGCTTTGTTCCCACCTCTCAGGTCCAGGCTAGCCGAGGTAGGTCCTCCCCCAATCAGCAGCCTGCAACGCGAACCACGAACTGAATGCTATTTGGTCTATCTGTTGCCTCGACACATGTACGGACAAACATAATAAAATATACCGTAACGCAACGTTTTCTTTGGAAGCCATTTTGAAACGATCGCGACTAGACGACCTCTAGCGGGCGCAAACGAAACTACAACATCCACAAAGCAAAAAACACTAGATACCGAAATTTGGCTTCCCGGTGGCTAAACTAGCTAGATATCGGTTACATGCAAACGGCGGAATCGGAAATTGCGAGGGGCGCAACATAACTAAAATATAAGACACTTTTCAGAAACCACAACATTAGGGTTGGCGCTTTGCCGCTATTTGCCCTTTTGTTTTCAGTTCTTATTCAGTGTTTGTTAATTCAAGTCAACAGAGACAAAATAGCTTTTAACTGACCGCAAGCTGCTGTCGGCCTCATACCGAAAGACAGGAAGACATTCCATGATTTATACAGGTTTGAATAGCAATAGTGGATATTATTTAAACAAGATCTAACAAACAGAAGGGGTGATTAGTATCTTTCTACAATGGTGGCCGTTTTATTAGTGACGTTGACAAAGGATGGCAACACAACGGTAAAATTTAAAAGATTTTATCTAGGAATTTCTAGTATGCACGTGGAACAACCGCCGGTCAATTTCAGGGCCATCTCATTATGTTGAAAAAAGAATAGATAGAATAAAGAGGTTACGGCACTACACACGCGAATTTTAATTTAAATTCAACCGATGCTTCTGGCAACGCGAATTTTCGACAGTGCAATAATTTAAACATAGAGCACACTTAACTTTAACCTATAAACCCTACCCGGGGTACCACAGTACCCCAGTGAAATTTTATTAAGTTATATTAGCAAATCTATGCGCATGAACAATTTTATCTCCCAGGTACCTTCCTATGTTAGTGTGAAGCACGCTGTCATTGGGGTACAGCAGTACCCGAGGGTAGTAAAAGTGTCCTGCGACCAAAGACAATATATGCAATCCGGATGTCGTGGTCAGCCCTTCAAAGAAAGGTGCTTTTAGGTTTATTGCGATATCGCGATTTTAAGAAATGGCTGGATTTTCCATATGTCGGGAATTTCGACCGTTCGACTTTGTCATCAATATTCTGATGTATTGGGACAAACCTGTCGCTGGCCACTTCGCATTTTTTATGGGCTTCTCAATTATGTGGGGATTAATTCCATGATTCTTCTAAAAGGATCCGAATAAAAAAAAAAAAAAAAACAAATTTTGACCTATACCTCAGAACGTTGGCCTTAGATCTGATAAAACCGTTGATGTGCGAAAGATTATATAGATCAACTTTACCATCAAATCTCCGCGAAATTATAAAAGGAATTCTTCAAATTGAAACACCTGTTGAAGTACCTATACAGCAGCAACAGTCCACAGAAATATGCGGGTTCTGTCAATAGTCGAGGAACCGCAAAAGTAAAACCTCATGCAATGTGTGCAAAAAGTTTATGTGTGCAGAACACCAAATAAAAATATGCCCACATTGCTCCAAGAAACTTTAAATTTTGTTTCCATGATTTGTTTAAATCTATAGATTCCGATTGTGTTTGAAAAAATTAGAATAAAAGTTTTTTTTTTCTTAAATTTTGGGTTTATATTTTGGGGTCCAATTGTACCCGAGAGTTGCTACAATAAAAGTTTTTTGATGGGCAGGGTTTAGAGGTTAAAAACAGGAGAACTCATAGTGGAATAAAATCAGATAACAAAAATTAAGCGTTAGTTACGACTTGTTGCTTCTAACACTTGTAACGTTAAAGTCTGAATGAATGTAATGGCCGTCGGTCCTTCTTCCTCCCTCCAACAGGGACGCCAACCCTTTTTTAGCCACGCCAGGTTCAGCGCGTTGCCAACCACTGCAGGAGATTGCTAACTTCAGAGTCGTTGTCCAACGAGTACCTTGCCGGGTAGGCAAGTCGAAGTTCTCCTGTGCATTTTACAGGTCTATTTTGGGGATATCTCAGTAGATATTTATAGTTTTATAGGCTTTGACAAATAATCCATCTACATATTGGGCATTCCACGCCAAATCGGACACCATTTTTTCATATTTTTTTATGTTGAGAGAGGACTCCCTGAATTTTTTATTTTTTTTTGTCGAGCCGTTTCCAAAATACCGATTAAAAAAAAAAGTTATTGTTTTTAAATGTCCCTAACTTTGTGAAAAATGGACCGATTGAGACGTTCTTTATTAAATTTCTCTTTTTAAACAAATATAGAAACAAAAAATCCAAAACGTTTTAAGTTTTTAATATAAAGGCTTATTTCCAAAAAACACATACTTATCAATTTTCTTATTTATTTATTTTTTTCTAAAAAACACATGCAAGTCTAGGCCGATTTTGGAATAACGACGGGATTTATTTTTTTAGACGTTTTGAATTTTAATTTTTTTTTATTCATTGTGGTGCAAATAGTAACACAAAAAAATATATCCCATCGTTATTCCAATTTCTGTCTAGGCCTAAAATTTGCGGACTAAGCGAGTTTTTTAGAAAAAATTGGAAAATCGATCATTACGTGTTTTTTGGAAATCAACAATTTATATTAAAAATTTGAAAATCGCTTTTAAAAATTTGTTCCTTATCTTTTTAAGTTTAAAAAGAAACCTACTTTTTAATCAATTTTTCCCCTAAAACACCAAAAAATAGTATATTGTATACCTAGGCGGTAAAGTGGTTGTTTTCCAGGACAAAAGAAGATATGAACAGGCGAGGCGTAGCCGAGCCTGGCCACTTCTTGAGGCCTGGAAAACCACTTCACTGCCGTGGTTTACACATTATTTTTTATCATACACACATTACCGTAATATTTTTTTCCGTAAACAAAAATTACAAACAAAAACTTTATTTCAGAATATGTATTACATATTATTAGTTTCCAATAAACAAAAATTACAAACAAAAACATTTTTTCAGAAATTGTAGTACTACCTGAAGATGTTTTTTCTTCACCCATGACTGACGTTTCAACAAGTGAGGTACTACTGTTATAGGCTCATCTATATCAGGGACAGAAGACTTCTCTGATCGTGTAGACATAGCCTTCTGCTACGATAGCAGATTTCCATCCGCCGTGTTGTTTTAGTGATAGTGTTGTATGGAGTGAATTCGCGACCGGATTCTCGTTAGTGTAGTGTTTAATTTTAAGTTTTAGCATTAGTTAAATAAGTTTAGATTTAAAGCTAAAGCAGCAGAAATATTTTTTACAAATCGATACAATATCAATAAAGTTTTCCTTGTCGACATTACATACCGTAAATGTTTTTGAATCTAGAATATTAATGATTAAAATATCGTCCTTGTCGATCACATCATTTGTGGCATTTTTTGTGAGTTCATCTGTTCTGTAAGCACCCAAAACTCCAATAATATAATGATTAATACCACCTGAAACAATACTGTTTAATCTCTTTCACTCTGTCATTTATTTCTGGAGGAGCGCAATACTCCATTTCTTCGCAATCTTCATCCATGTCTAGAATAAGTGATGCCAAACACTTAATAATCTTTACCTTCGCAAGAACAACCAAGCACAGCACAACAATACACAATTTTATTAATAAGCAGTATAAAAGGCCCTTCACGATAATTCTTTACAGCAAAAGTCCATGAAAACAAAAAAAAATAGTCGTAGATTACGTTCCATTTATTTTCCATTTCCTAAAATTATTCTAGCACCTCTAGCACCTCTCATTCTAGGTGGTAAAGTGAGTAAATTATTTTACCGCCTATCCGTTTTTTTGCATTTTGCCGGGCTAGCCGTGGAAAGACATGCTTTCTCCTCTCTGAAAAGCCGGTAAAATTGGATTTTCTAATAGTGTATGATAAAAAAATATTTTTATTAAAATTACCTACGCACGTTTCGCCCAATGTTGGCGATTTTTTGCTGTTTTAGTAAAAAAAACTGATTAAAAAGTAGGTATCTACCACCAAAAGTGATCCAGACAATAATTCTTGTTGTAAAAAAAAGAACGTCCCAATCGGCCCATTTTTCGCAAAGTTATAGGCATTTAAAAAAAATAACCTTTTTTTTAAGAATCTGTATTTCGCAACGGCTCGACAAAAAAAAATGAAAAAAATCAGGAAGGTCTCTCTCAACCGATACTACAACATAAAAAAATGTGAAAACAGTCAGATGCAAAAGCCAAATGGTGTCCGATTTGGCGTGGAATGTCCCATATTTAAATTGATTTTGATTATGAAGTTTTTATTTATTACTAACTGACCCGGCGAACTTTTGTACCGCCCAAGAATCAATAAATGTTGTGTTAACTTATTAGCTAAAGGATAATGTACTATCAACCCGCTGGGCCCCCATGTCCATGTGAAAAATAGTTTACCACCTATTCTCATACCTGCAAATATAAAAAAAAAATTATAAACATCGGTGAGCCGATTCGGAGGAGTTCGACCAGAAACACCGTGGCGAGAGATTTTTATATATTAGATAGATTATTTGCTAATATTCCAAATTATTTCTTCTTCATCTGAAACTACTGTTTTTGAGAGCAAAATTTCGGCCACTGGTTGAAAGTGTAATAAAACCTCACCTTCCATCCTTTCTGATATCTTCAATGAAACAACACAACCGCAATTGTTGTTCACGATGTATGTGGCAGATATGGACGGAGTGTTAGAGAGAGCACAAGCGGGGGGTGTGTGGTAGGTAGAAAAAAAGTGTGGAGCCTGGCGTTTGCGGATGATGTGGTAATGGTGGCAAAGAGTGAAAGAGAAATGAAGGAAATGATAAAGAGTTTAGGAAAATATGTGAAGAAGAAAAGACTAGAAGTGAACGCAGAGGAAACAAAAATGCTGGTGTTCAATAAGAGAAAGAGGAAAAACGAAGAGAGTGATTGGAGGTGGGAGGGAGAAGTAATAGAACAAGCAAAAAAATTCAAATACTTGGGGTATGTGTTCAATGAAAGAGCCACAGATAAGGCACATATTAGAGAACTGGCAAGAAAAGCGAACAAGGTGATAGGATGTGTATGGGGAATAGGAGAGAGAAGGTGGGGAGGCGATTTTAAAAGGAGAATGATGATGTTTGAAATTCTTATTAAAAGCGTGTTGTTGTACGGAGCAGAGGTCTGGGGATGGAAAGAACAAGAGGAGATAGAGAGGGTGCAAGAGAAATATCTGAGGTGGGTGCTAGGGGTGGAGAGAGAAACGCCAGGGTACATAGTGAGAGAAGAATTCAAGAGGAATAGGTTGAGAGTGAAAGCGGGAAAAAGAGCGGTCAAGTTCGAAGACAGGATGGAAGGGAGGAAAGAATGTAGGACACTAAAGGAGTGTTGGAGAGAAAAAAGAAGAATTCAGAGGAGAATCATAAAGAGAATTACTACAGGAGGAATGGGTATGCAAGCAAAGAAATAGAGAGACTGAGAGAAAGAGGCGTGTGGATGAATGTAGAAGTAAGTGAAAGAGATAAGGATACGGATAGACAAGAGAGGAGAGAAAGCATTAGAGAATCCAGATACAACGGGCAGTACGGAAGATGCATGATCGAGGAAGTACCGAAGTATTTGGGGAGGGAGAGCGAGAAAGATAGAAAGATGATGGCGAGGTTTAGGTGCGGAAATGAAGAGAGGGAAAATAGGTATTGGGCAGAAGATGGAGGAAGAATGTGTAGAATGTGCTATGAGGAAAGAGAGACGATTGAGCATATGTGGAACGAGTGCAGTGAGATGAAACAAAGAGAGAGGAAAGAAAGAGAGGAAATACTGAATGTAGATGGAAGGGAAATTAAATGGATGAAAGAGGTATGGAAGAGGAGGGAGAAGGGAGAATAGGAAAGGGGAGGGGAGAAGAAATAGAGACTTTTATTTAGTTTTTTTTTATTACTATAATTGTTAAGTTACTTGTATATGTATAGGAATCAGAAAGCCCGTAGGGCAAATACAGATTTATCTATCTACAACACAACCGCAATATTCAACTGAACAATCAAATAAACAAGGGTTAGTCTCGTATCATCCAACAAATCCAAGAGTGACTAATACAATTAAGAGTGAAGAAGAAATACCTTAATGTGGAAAATTGTGCCCAAGAACAAAATCAACATTTCGATTCAAGCTTCTCGTGTACAATCTAAAAGCAATTACTCGGATGTCACTGGAAGGATGTACTGTACAAATGTGGCTTGTTTGCTCCGACTCCGATAACTGCATTTGAGAATTTAATTACGGATTTTCTTATCAATACCTACGCGGAATTGTTAGAAAATGGACATCAGGACGGCAAGATTTAATTTATCTCAGATTAAATAATCAATACTGATTAATAATTTCTCAACTTTCAACGCGTCCGCCAAGAATTTAATTGGAGAGCTCCAGAGGAGTTGAAGCATTGCAGCTTGACTTTTTGCTTTCACGAATTTTCATTGATGGAAAAAGGATTGATCAAGGGCAATGTATGGGTTTGACAAAAGATTTAAGTTAATGATAATCGGTAATGTATATTTAAGGAGTAAAATATTTATTGCTTCGCTCTGTTGTACTTCACGAATTCATTTAAATCATCATCATGATCACAATGAGTCGGCTGCATAACAAAGATTAATTTGTGCTGGAGGACGATAAATTCCTGTGGCATGTATATGTCCGTGAAAGGGAAATTTTATTATCGTTTCGAGTGCGAATAAAAATGTTCAGCGGGCGACAGGTCAACAATTGCTTATTCAAAAATAAAACAGACCTTTGGCCCGAGCATCATTATTCAATGAATAAATTCACTAAGAAATATCTTCAGAAAGTATTCTTCTTCACAATTTGTCACCTCTGTAATTCATTGTAAACTTTCCATCTAAAATGGACATACATCATTCCAGTTTTTGCTTTCTGAAACAAGTTCCGTGCCAACAACTCACCACTCCTTTAAAATGTAGATTTATTTGGCGCCGATATGAATACGTGTACATTTATTATTTCTTTGAAAATCAAAAGAGGACGGAATAATGTATTGCTTGAAGTAGATACATATTGACTGTTTAGATTGTGAACACATAATTTAAGCCGTTGATGTTTTTATTTTCACCTCGACGCTCTACAGTGATAGATTAGATTACACCCTCGTTTCTGTGGGGCAAAAGTGCATGTTCGTTATTACTGTAATGAAAGACGAAACTCGCCTTCTTGGCGAAGCTTACACTGTTTGCGGTACGTATACGACCATAATAATTTTTGTGTGGGTGCGTCTTCCGACAGAGGAAAACAGTGGCGGAAACCCTAATAAGTAAAAATTAGATTTTTGTTACTTCGAGTAAGAAATAAGGGCTATAATTAAAAAGAGTGATGTTTTGCGTTGGGAAGTCTACGGAAAACGCTTTCTTTAACGCTCATTCGGTCTACCTAATTAAGTTTATTCGGAGTCTGTAAGAAACTCAATTATTCATTCGCGTTCGAATTATTAGCTCTTTTCTATGGTTGAAGCTAGAAGTGGTGCTTCAGAACACGTAATTCCATCCGATGATTTCTACTTTTACAATTTATTCCAATCAAAAGGTCTATTTCCTGCAGTGCTTGCATCAGAGCCGTAAGAGTGTGTAAGGTGATAATCGTATCGTTCAAGATAGAAACTCTGACTATCCTAATATTGTGACAATCGTACAAACGCCTGCTTTAGCAGTTATGATATAAATTGAACACCTCTGCAACCGTAAGAAACATTAACTTAACAGTAGAGCCACCTGTGCATTATTATCTTAGAAAGAGGTTGCCCTTACATCGTTTCATTTCATTGTAGACCAACTATCTCAATACTCGAGTTTCGCCTCAAAATGAGTATGTGCTTAGCCTCTGCGCTTTCTTCTGGTAAACATCTTGTCTCAATGGACACTCGTTTGTCCGTTCAAAAAGTGCCTCTCATGTAACCGTCTAGTAAAGGTTGACATATTTGCTTTCTGCAAAAAGGATGTGCACAACCGCAAGATTATGAAACGTGATAAAGCCTAATAAAAAAACATCACATGGCTTGGGTCACTGATAAGGGTTGAGTCTCATTTCCACACTCAGCTCTAACGTTAAAATTAGACTGTTTTGTTAAGTTATATGTAATTTGATTTCTTATCATTTAAACTCGTTTTGAATTCCATTATCGCAAATGTGGAGTGACTTGGGAATGTGGAAATGTACTTCTGCAAGAATTGTGACTTCACAACGGATACAGCAGAAGATATTTTGCGGCATCACATTCCGCAGACCGAATCAGATATTCAGATATTGGGATGCAACAGTATGTTTGCGCCAATTGTGACTTTCAGATTAATTTAATCCCGACCTGATTTAAACATTTACCAGAAGGATGCAATTATAAAACTAACGAGTAATTTATTGCTGTGAAACTGCCAGACAAGATTGGTGAGTAGATTCCAATTTTCATTATCGATATTAATTTTTAATATGAGATGAGCCTTGACGTCATGTTAATTAATCATTAATTATTCTGTCGACATTCCAATGTAAATCCTCTGAAAACTGGGGTCATTTCACGCCTAGTATATTAGAGTGCTCGGGGACCCATAAGTTGCTTAAAAAACGATTCCGCTGGAATTTTCAGGAATGAAAGCCAATGTCTCTAATACATTATCTCTTAATTCGTCAAAAAACCGTCCTGTTAAAAAAAAAAGTTATTAACAAGTTTTCGATATAGTGAATTATGTACTTGATAATATATGGTTTGATTTTTCTGATATTTTTTCAAAACATTCTCTATAAACCTTTTAAAAACCAGAAGAATGTCGATGAATCCAAGTGGAGTAAATTTAAATTGAAATTTAAATATATTTGTTGAACATAAAGTTGAACTCCACAAACTTTAATAATTAATTACAGTCCTCAAAGAATATTTAAAATTGTCAATTTTAAAATTTCAAAATTATTTTAAATATTCTTTAGTGGCTGATGATGGCAGTAGTGTTCCGCCGAAACATGTTCCCATTGTAATTATTAAAGTTTGTGGAGTTCGACTTAAATAAATTTAAATTTTAATATAATCCTTTTGGCCAGAAATAAATGAATAGTTTTTTGAAAACCATTGAGTTTCCTACCTTGTAGTAAAATTAATTAATTTATGGGATTTTTGCCGTTTTTCACCCGTTATCTCCAAATCTAAGCCCTAAATAAAAAAAATGTTCTCTTGCAAAATTATTGCCCCACTTTCATATTTTTGTCGTTAATAATACTAGAAACAATTATAAATGTAGAATGATGTAAGATTTCGAAATTTCGGGACCGCCAGGCCACATTCCATTTAATATTTTTGATAGTAATTTTATGAAACCGTTTTTCTACTACTTAAAATATAGTCATTGGAAGCTTTGGATTTTTGAAGTAAAACTTCTTTACGGACACTTGACTTGGGGAGTAAGCTGGTGAATGCGTGACCAGATCTTTCCGGGCGGCGCGAACGGAAGTTTTCTTTAAGCACGATTTTACAATAATTAATGCATACAATTTTTTTTTGCCTTAACGGGACTCGAACCCGCGCCTTATCCGTTGTTAATCCGCACTTCTCTCAATACACCTATTTGCGTGTGTCAGTTTTGTATGCAATTGCGCTACTTATCTTAATCGCTACACATGATTGCCGACTTTTCGCTGACGACAAACTGAAACATGCATTATCCAATACTGCAGACGGTATTAATTCAGGATTCTCTCGCTCCATTTATAAACTTACATAAATTAAGAGCACTTTCACAATGGCGAACTGAAGTTTTACTTCAGTCGTGTGGTCTAAGGCACACTCGCATTTTTTTTATTAATATTTGAAAGCTCACATTTACAACCGAAGATACGAAAATGAGACTTAAGCTAAAGTGTCATATATCTCCAGAACTAGAAACTATATCAGTTTGAAATTTAAACACGTGTGTAGAACACTCCTATTTACTGCTCCTGCTGAAGTCAAATCCCCGATTTAAAAAGTTTATTTTTTATTAATATTTGAAAGCTCACATTTACAACCGAAGATACGAAAATGAGACTTAAGCTAGAGTGTCATATATCTCCAGAACTAGCAACAATATCAGTTTGAAATTTTAAACACGTGTTTAGAACACTCCTATTTACCGCTCCTGCTGAAATCACATTTTAAAAAGTTTATTTTTTATTAATATTTGAAAGCTCCCATTTAAAACCGAAGATACGAAAATGAGACTTAAGCTAAAGTGTCATATATCTCCAGAACTAGCAACAATATCAGTTTGAAATTTTAAACACGTGTTTAGAACACTCCTATTTAACGGTCCTGCTAAAATCAAATCCCCGATTTAAAAAGTTTATTTTTTATTAATATTTGAAAGCTCACATTTACAACCGAAAATACGAAAAAGAGACTTAAGCTAAAGTGTCATATATCTCCAGAACTACTGCAACTATATCAGTTTGAAATTTTAAACACGTGTTTGAAACACTCCTATTTACCGCTCCTGCTGAAATCAAATCCCCGATTTAAAAAGTTTATTTTTTATTAATATTTGAAAGCTCACATTTACAACCGAAGATACGAAAATGAGACTTAAGCTAGAGTGTCATATATCTCCAGAACTAGCAACTATATCAGTTTGAAATTTTAAACACGTGTTTAGAACACTCCTATTTAACGATCCTGCTGAAATAAAATCCCCGATTTAAAAAGTTTATTTTTTATTAATATTTGAAATCTCACATTTACAAACGAAAATACGAAAAAGAGACTTAAGCTAAAGTGTCATATATCTCCAGAACTACTGCAACTATATCAGTTTGAAATTTTAAACACGTGTTTGAAACACTCCTATTTACCGCTCCTGCTGAAATCAAATCCCCGATTTAAAAAGTTTATTTTTTATTAATATTTGAAAGCTCACATTTACAACCGAAGATACGAAAATGAGACTTAAGCTAGAGTGTCATATATCTCCAGAACTAGCAACTATATCAGTTTGAAATTTTAAACACGTGTTTAGAACACTCCTATTTAACGATCCTGCTGAAATAAAATCCCCGATTTAAAAAGTTTATTTTTTATTAATATTTGAAAGCTCACATTTACAACCGAAGATACGAAAATGAGACTTAAGAGAGAGTGTCATATATCTCCAGAACTAGCAACTATATCAGTTTGAAATTTTAAACACGTGTTTAGAACACTCCTATTTAACGATCCTGCTGAAATAAAATCTCCAATTTAAAACTTTATTTTTTTCTAATATTTGGAAGCTCACATTTACAACCGAGGATACGAAAATGAGACTTAAACTTAAGAGACATGTATCTCAAAACTAACAACTATATCAGTTTGAAATTTTAAACACATGTTTAGAACAGTCCTATTTATCGGTCCTGCTGAAATAAAATGGCCAATTTAAACACTTTATTTTTTACTAATATTTGGAAGCTCACATTTACAACCCAAACCTACAAAAATGAGACTTAAACTAAAGAGTCATGTATCTGCAAAACTAGCAACTATATCAGTTTGAAATTTTAAGCGCGTGTTTAGAATACTCCTATTTACCGCGCCTGCTGAAATCAAATCCCCGATTTAAAAAGTTTATTTATTATTAATATTTGAAACTCACATTTACAACCGAAGATACGAAAATGAGACTTAAGCTAAAGTGTCATATTTCTGCAGAACTAGAAACTATATCAATTTGAAATTTTAAACACGTATTTGAAACACTCCTATTTACCGCTCCTGCTGAAATCAAGTCCCCGACTTAAAAGTTTATTTTTTATTAATATTTGAAAGCTCACATTTACAACCGAAGATACGAAAATGAGACTTAAGGTAAAGTGTCATATATCTCCAGAACTAGCAACAATATCAGTTTGAAATTTTAAACACGTGTTTAGAACACTCCTATTTAACGGTCCTGCTAAAATCAAATCCCCGATTTAAAAAGTTTATTTTTTATTAATATTTGAAATCTCACATTTACAAACGAAAATACGAAAAAGAGACTTAAGCTAAAGTGTCATATATCTCCAGAACTACTGCAACTATATCAGTTTGAAATTTTAAACACGTGTTTGAAACACTCCTATTTACCGCTCCTGCTGAAATCAAATCCCCGATTTAAAAAGTTTATTTTTTATTAATATTTGAAAGCTCACATTTACAACCGAAGATACGAAAATGAGACTTAAGCTAGAGTGTCATATATCTCCAGAACTAGCAACTATATCAGTTTGAAATTTTAAACACGTGTTTAGAACACTCCTATTTAACGATCCTGCTGAAATAAAATCTCCAATTTAAAACTTTATTTTTTTCTAATATTTGGAAGCTCACATTTACAACCGAGGATACGAAAATGAGACTTAAACTTAAGAGACATGTATCTCAAAACTAACAACTATATCAGTTTGAAATTTTAAACACATGTTTAGAACAGTCCTATTTATCGGTCCTGCTGAAATAAAATGGCCAATTTAAACACTTTATTTTTTACTAATATTTGGAAGCTCACATTTACAACCCAAACCTACAAAAATGAGACTTAAACTAAAGAGTCATGTATCTGCAAAACTAGCAACTATATCAGTTTGAAATTTTAAGCGCGTGTTTAGAATACTCCTATTTACCGCGCCTGCTGAAATCAAATCCCCGATTTAAAAAGTTTATTTATTATTAATATTTGAAACTCACATTTACAACCGAAGATACGAAAATGAGACTTAAGCTAAAGTGTCATATTTCTGCAGAACTAGAAACTATATCAGTTTGAAATTTTAAACACGTATTTGAAACACTCCTATTTACCGCTCCTGCTGAAATCAAACTTAAAAGTTTATTTTTTATTAATATTTGAAAGCTCACATTTACAACCGAAGATACGAAAATGAGACTTAAGGTAAAGTGTCATATATCTCCAGAACTAGCAACAATATCAGTTTGAAATTTTAAACACGTGTTTAGAACACTCCTATTTAACGGTCCTGCTAAAATCAAATCCCCGATTTAAAAAGTTTATTTTTTATTAATATTTGAAATCTCACATTTACAAACGAAAATACGAAAAAGAGACTTAAGCTAAAGTGTCATATATCTCCAGAACTACTGCAACTATATCAGTTTGAAATTTTAAACACGTGTTTGAAACACTCCTATTTACCGCTCCTGCTGAAATCAAATCCCCGATTTAAAAAGTTTATTTTTTATTAATATTTGAAAGCTCACATTTACAACCGAAGATACGAAGATGAGACTTAAGCTAGAGTGTCATATATCTCCAGAACTAGCAACTATATCAGTTTGAAATTTTAAACACGTGTTTAGAACACTCCTATTTACCGCTCCTGCTGAGATTAAATCCCCGATTTAAAAGTTTATTTTTTATTAATATTTGAAAGCTCACATTTACAACCGAAGATACGAAAAGGAGACTTAAGCTAAAGTGTCATTTATCTCCAGAACTAGCAAGTATATCAGTTTGAAATTTTAAACACGTGTTTAGAACACTCCTATTTAACGGTTCTGCTGAAATAAAAACTCCAATTTAAAAACTTTATTTTTTACTGATATTTGGAAGCTCACATTTACAACCCAAACCTACGAAAATGAGACTTAAACTAAAGAGTCATGTATCTCCAGAACTAGCAACCATATCAGTTTGAAATTTTAAACACGTGTTTATAACACTCCTATTTACCGCTAAAACGAACGATTTTACAATTTATTTATTATACAATTATATATACAATTTATTAATTATTCTTTCCTCTAAAAATGCTGGTTACAACAAATGCATTATTGAGTGTAATGATGCATATTATGTTTTAATTTTGCATTTTACAAAACCCTATTTAATAATCTCCATAATTTTGTTATACAGCTGTACACAACCAATAAAGATATATCAAAGATTAACGATCTTCGAGGAGTTTTAGCTGCATATAAAACTCTAGATAAATTAAACTGAAGATAATCTTTATCAACATCAACTAGTGTTAATGAGTCTTTTCCCTAAAACACCAAAAACAATTTTATTACAACTGCCAACGCACGTTTCGCCACCAATGTTGGCATCATCAGGGCGATCAGGGCATATTATCGGTGTAACATTTGGCTTAATGCTTTACTGCCAATTCAAACCCTATTAAACTATTTGGATCATGGATGGAAAATTATTAAGTCTAAGATACTTCCCGTTTTCCAAACTTTACAACCCATTTCCAGAGGGTGCCTTAGTAGGTAGATACAAATATTTTAAATATATTTGAAAAAATATATTGGCTAAATATTTTTAGTAAGAGGTTTTTGAATATATTGTTTATGTGTATTTCATTCAAATGTAGATAAAATATACTTTTGAAATATTTACTCAATATTAATGAAGCGTCTCTGGATTCCATTTATTTATTTATTTGAACACTAGTACAAATTATTGATACTTCTAATATTACACTATTTTACATTATTTACACTATTTGCAATTTACTACTTCACCGGAATGTCTCATATTATTTATTGACACATCAAAAACAAAACAATTGTCGGATCACTTTTGGTGGTAGATAACTCGAGACTCGACCCACTTATCTTCGACTTCGATGCGACTGGTTCGACTGACTAGACTCGATCATACGACCAAATTTTTTATATTGGAAAGCCAAATTGTGTAGTTGTACAAGAAATAACAATACTTGTATAGGCTTTTTCCCAAGGGCCACACAAAGAATCCTCCAGTCAACTAATATCAATAAGCATTGTTGAAGGAGAAGGTGATTATGATAGCGAGTAATTTTTGCTTTTATTTCGTTTGATTTCCTTTATTTCTTAATAAAAAATTGTAATATTGGTTTTTTAATTCGTACTGAAAAAAATAACTTATTTTGAGAGCTGTATCGAAATTATTCATCCAAAAAAGGGTAATAACTTTGATATACCTTTGATTATTCCTTCCAAAGTTGCCAATGACCATCTAAGAATTATTGTTTTCCAATATTTATTATTAAAATATTAAAAAGAATGTACAAATAATAATTTCGAACATTTTTAAAAGCACTTTCTTTTTTTGACGAATTCCGATTTAATGTATTTAGGGCATTAGCTTTCAGTCTTGAAAATCCTACTTTTACAAATTATATTATAATATTTTTTATGTAATTTTATTACCTCTATCGTGGTAACATAAATCGGTTCGTCAGACATTTAACAAGAGAACACACTTCTATTTATCTTTATTCCATCAGACTAACAATTCAATATTGTGGTGTTCACGAAACCGAACAAATTGGACCTCTTGGCAACAAACAACTCTACTCACCTTACGATAATTGTCTAAAAGCAGAGAGACAAGAGCTTCTCGTTAATGCAGATAACAACCCCTTATCTAAATAAACGGGTGGTGTTTAATTGAAAACGTGAGACAAGTGTTTGATTTAAAGATCCTTTTATTCACTACCCTCTTTTCAAATGTGAGGTCAAACGTAAGTACTGTTTTATCCTAGTATAATCCCTTCGAGCCCCTGTTTTATGGTGCTGTCTGATAGGATTGAAGGTATTTGAATCCCCACATTAGCCCATACATCCGGCCTATTCAATTTGTAAATTGGATAAACACAGTTAATGTTTGTTTTAACAATTGGCGCCTCTTCAGGCATATAATGTCCGAAAAACGAACAAAATCATTTTGCGAGATAAATTGGATTAAAAAAGTTCCTGGTTATGCTGTTTCATTCTGGGCCATGCTATTTATTATTCACTTTCAAAGGTGGGCTTGTATAAATATTTTACGTCTTCCAACTCGTAAATTTGAGTGGATTGCCCATGCCTCTTGTGAAGTATTCGGAGTCATTTATATTATTGCTTCAACAAGTACGAGTTCTGGAATTCTATAGCTTGATTCGAAGGCAGAAACCTAAAACAGAACAGACCTTACAACATAAAATATTTTAGCTCTTGAAACCTTTTTTCTATTGGTGACTTCTGCAATTTTTTACGCGAGAGATGGTGCTTTAAGCTCTTAGGCTAGAATAACTACTATGGCATGTATATTATTTTCTAACTTATTTACTTTAAAGCTGCAAACATTTAGAATTCGTTGAAATTGGCGATGTTTGCGTCTAGTTTCTTTGTGCGCTCAGCTTGAACTCGATAACGAGTTTGACCTCAATACCATCAATTGTGGCTATATTGATTTGAACACACACAATGTTCTCGTATGGTTTAACCTTTGTGGTGATTTAAATGTTCCGTAAAAGTCACTTTCGTTCTGATAAGGATCAAAAAACCACTTTGGGTGATGTTTATACAGGATTTAGAAGAGCGGAAACTAAAATAGGACATACGTTAGAACAAATTGCTGTATATCGACCTAAAGGCGTGAACCCGAAAAAATATCAAAAAGATTAAAATAAGTCTACAAAATAATATAATACACGCCTGGAAAATACGCAGCACTTCCATTCCTGTAAAATGCAGCTGCTCTCACTTTACGGAACGTGACTTTCCCCAGCTGCAATTTTTCAGATTAGACAAATCTTTGGTAAAAAGTACCACAGAATTTTATTACCTTTCATGTAGACGGGGATCCCCCGAATCTCCGTGCGCCATCCCTATTTGAATTTATTTTTCTCTGCAAAACAAAAGATTTTCAAACGCATACCGGTTTCTTCTTTGTTAGGGGTTGGTTGCTTAGTTAGAGGTGACGAGGCAAAACTTTTCTAGTAGTCAGTAAAGATAGTAAATGCTTTTTGAATGATTACGCCGCACCGTGACGTGGTAATTACTTCCAACTTCTGTGAAAAAATGAAAGCGTCAAGCGTTTTTGAACTTTTGTGTTTGTAATGAAAAACGTGTTAAATTAAAGGAGTGCATTTAAAATAGTCGGCAAATTGAATTTTTTGCCGTGGAATCTAACAAGCGACTTTTAATTATGTTCGAAATGGTCATTAGTTGGTTCGTGTGGAAATAAGGTTCTGACTAATAATTAATTTTTTAATTGCAGCAAAGATATAATGGATCCAGTGTGCTGTTTGCTTATGTAAACTAGATAAATATTTCAATTGTTGTTTTCTTTTCTTTGTGAAATTTTTACCATTCATTTATTTGCTTCGTATGGTGGACTTGTACGGGATTTTGAGATCCCCGTCACGTAACTTTTCGGTAGTTTGTGGATGTCTATAAGATGGGGTGTCAAGCGAAAAATGAAATGAAACAATTTCCCATCGAAATGCATAGATGGCGCGGCACCTGGTACAAAAATTCAATCGGTTTTTGCCTCGGCTATAGAGCGATTATATACATTTTATGTTCATTATCTAGAAGTCCGTGTTTACTTCCTGATTTTTTCATTACGTCCATTATATATTTTTACATTCGCTCTATGGTAAGGATCATTTTCTTTGTCAAAAATGTTTAAACAAATATCTACAATACATATTTACAAAATTAGGAGAAGGTGCTGTCAAACTTGTATTTAAACAAGTCTATGAGATGTTGCTGTAAGTTTTGTGAAGCAATTTTTTCTCCATTGAAGTTTTTCCTTCGAATTTGTGTTTTATTTGTTGAAACAGAATATTATGAAAACTACGAAGAAATTTGTGCTTGCATAACCAGCTTCCAATTGTAGAGGGAGCTGTTCCGAAATTTATTGTATGTCTGTTAATGTTCTGGGGTTCTTTGATAAAAATTTGAAATTGTTCAATATTTTCGTTATTTTCTTTCAATTCTCGCACTTTATGTTGTAATCTGGGGCATTTCGATTAGTTCGTGTGTCACAATATCTAAATATATAAAAATTAAATGCTGTTTGCTGTTAAACGCATTACCTGAGAACGGCTGGCGATTTGACATTTTTTTTTAATATTCGTAGTCCAAAGAAGGTTCCAACGGAAACAAAAATTGGAAAAGTTGCCCGGAAAATGTTAAGCAATAAGAAAAACAATGGTGGATGGGTATACCACACGGCTGAACTGAAAACCACAAAGGAATAAAGACGCTAAATCCGGAGGATTTTGTATGCGTCGAAATGAAGAACACTGAAGAAACAAAAGTGCAGTTTGTATTTGACAGTGTAGTGCCTAGAGTAATTGTGTTTTTCAAACTTTCACCTTTCACCAGATTTGTTTTTCACACTCCACTCCAAAAAATCTCCATCTTGTGACAAAGTGATAACAGATAACAATTGATGTATCTATGAAATTAATCTAATGCACTACCTAATTCCCTTTTTCTTCTTTTTCTTCAAACTGACTACAATAATTCACCATCACTCTTCAAAATAAAATTACAAACAGTGTGACACTCTCAAGCAAAAAGTGTGCTTAAGGAAGTTTTGATTTCAAAAATCAAGCTGGCACTTTAGGTGGGTATGGTAGGTACGCGGATTCGATTATTTCCTTTCGCTACCTGCCATAGTGATCTTTACCTTGTCTGCTTTGACGTCCTGACAGATATAAGACAGGCAAAAACTTCATGAGACCAATTTTATGCAGAACTTAATGGAAAACAGTAAGTCCTATAACATTTTCTTGTCGGAGTTACCGTTTAAGAGAAAAATGCAGAAAAGCTTCGTGAGGGCATGTTCGGAGGCGTTTTTTGGGCCAAAAGGGATGAAGCTCTCTCTGGAGGGTTGGTAACTCTTTGGATTTTTATTTTGGTCTCTGCTGGTAGTTCATAACCAAAATTTCACTTTATAAATTATTTTTTTCAAAAAAGTCAATTAAATATTCGTAAACAACCTCTTCAATGATATGATAATAATAATAGTTAATGCATATTTATTAAGTTTATGGTCAATTGAGGTTCAAAAATGAAAACGCACAGGTATAAACATTTTTTTTACCAATAACAATTTACATTTTGTTTCTATACATTTTTTGCTGCCACTAATGGTCGTCGAAATTCGAACTCATTTTCCAACGTCATTTATGAGCGTTGAATGATAAGCAAAAACTTGATAAAACCAGTTTTATGAAGAATTTAATGCAGAACATAATAAGTCTTATAACATTATATTTATTCTCGTCGGAGTTACCGTTTACGCGAAAAAAGAAAGAAAAGAAGCTTCATTAGGTAACGCTCGAGGGCGGTTGTTTATGTAAAAGGGGATGAAGTTCCCCCCGGATCTTTATTTGGGTCCTTGCTGGGAGTTCAAAATGTTGACACTATTAAACGTCTTCCAGATCTAAAAAGGACAGCAGTAAGCCACCATCGAACTAGAAATTAGCCAAAGTTTTCTAAAATGTGTTCTTATAGCTTTGATAGTTATGTTTTGGTTGCATCATACAAAATTGTTTATACAGGGTGAGGGTGATACTTAATGAAGTTTATCAAAAATAATTCTTCAAAACTGAAAACAACCAAAGTTGTAAGAGATGTTAATAAAAGCGCAATTATTCGATACCATCAAAATCCGTTAATATTGCCAACCACCTCCTCTGAATCTCCATGTAAGCGTAATTTTAGTAAATTTAAATAACGTATTCATATTTTTGATCAAACAATGTTAAATTTTTGGCTAAATAAATGTGTCAGATCCGTCAAATTGAAATAAACTGACAACTGACTCACATTCATACAATGGAGTACAATATTTCAATGATTATTTCCTTCATGCAACGAAAAAGTTATAATTACTATGGTTTCTGCCCATTTTACAGCGATTAATTGCATGTCAAAATTTTGCCGCGGTTAAATATGTGTCAAAATTTAATCGCTTCTGAATTTATTAGTCACTGGGCTTACAACATGTGAAAACAATGTGAAATATCACAAAATTTATTATTTATTCAGGAAATAATCATGCCGAATACCCCGCGTGCATGAAAACAACCTGATTAAATTTTGACGTTTTTGTCGCAACGTTTTGCTTTAAGAAATATTTCTCGTAAATTTTCCACCCAAAATCCCTCATGCTCCGCATTCGGGATTTTGTTACGTGGAAAATTTACTCGACATATTTCTAAGCAAAACATTTTGACAAAACGTCAAAATTTAATCGGTTATTTTCATGCACTTGGGATATTACTGTTGATTATTTCCTTCATGCAACGAAAAAATTATAATTACTATGGTTTCTGCCCATTTTACAGCGATTAATTGCATGTCAAAATTTTGCCGCGGTTAAACATGTGTCAAAATTTAATCGCTTCTGAATTTATTAGTCACTGGGCTTACAACATGCGAAAACAATGTGAAATATCACAAAATTTATTATTTATTCAGGAAATAATCATGCCGAATATCCCGCGTGCATGAAAACAAAATGATTAAATTTTGACGTTTTTGTCGCAACGTTTTGCTTTAAGAAATATTTCTCGTAAATTTTCCACCCAAAATCCCTCATGCTCCGCATTCTGGATTTTGTTACGTGGAAAATTTACTCGACATATTTCTAAGCAAAACATTTTGACAAAACGTCAAAATTTAATCGGTTATTTTCATGCACTTGGGATATTACTGTTGATTATTTCCTTCATGCAACCAAAAAATTATAATTACTATGGTATAATAATAAGATATATTTCCTTGCCTTTCGGCTTTGAAAAAGATTCCTATTCCCATACAATGCTAAATAACAGAATACTGATTAAATAAAACTATAAAACATACCACCACCACCAATAGCTAAATTAATTTCGTTTTCCTCCCATCTCTTCCCCCCTTTTCTCTACATTCTTTCTTCTGTCTAAAACTCCTTTCATCCAGCCTAGTCCTTTCCCTTCTTCTCCTATCAGTACTTTCCAATCTTCTCTCTCCTCTCTCAGCTCCTCACATTCTTTCATCATGTGCTCTATTGTTTCTGCTCCTTCTCTGCATAGTCTGCACACTCTCTCGTCTCTCTCTTTCCAGTATTTGTTTTCTCTTTCCTCGTTTCCACATCTAAACCTTGCTATTACTTTCTTATCGTTCTTCTCGCTTTCTTTTCTCAGGTATGCCGGCAATTCCTCCGTGATTAGTGACCTATACTTTCCATTATACCTTGACTCATTAATCCTCGTTCTCCTTTCCTGCCTCTGTACGTCTCGGTCCACCTCAACTATCTCTCTTAGTACATTTACTCCATTATTTCTTCGCCTCTCTACCTCCTCCACTGCATACCCATTTCTCTCGTAGTATTTTCTTCTCTCTTTTCCTGCTCTTTCCATGTTCCCATTCTTTATCTCTTTCCAACACTCTTGCAAGATCTTACATTCCGTTCTTTCTCTTATTCTCTCTTCAAATCTTACTGCTCTTTTTCCTGCTTCCACTCTTATCTTGTCTCTCTTTACTTCTTCTAGTACGATATATGCTGGCGTTTCCCTGTCCAATCCTAGTACCCATCTCCAGTACTTCGCTTGGATTGCTTCCAGCTTTTCCTGCTCCTTCCATCCCCATATTTCTGCTCCGTACATCATTACACTCTGTACTAGCCTTTCGTACATCAGTCCTCTCCTTCTTATATCTCGTCCGAATTTTCTCTCGCCTATTCCCCATACTTGACCTACCACCCTGTTCGCTTTCCTTTCTAGTTCCTTTATATGACTTTTCTCGTTGTTAGTCTCGTTAAAGGTGTAACCCAAGTATTTAAATTCTTTTACGTTTTCTAGTTCTTTTCCTTCCCACTTCCATTCTTCTTTCTTTCTTCTGCCTCCTTTCTGAAAAATCATCATTTTTGTTTTCTCCACGTTTAACTTTAGCTTCTTTCTTTTCAGGTATCTTCCTAGGCATTTTATCATTCCCTTCATTTCTTTGGCCTCTCTCGCTATTAACACCATATCATCGGCGTATGCCAACGAGTGGACTTTCGTTTTTCCTACCACCACTCCCCCTGCCTGTGATAGTCTTAGTTTTTCTTCCAGGTCGCTTATATATGCCGCGAATAGACTGGGACTGAGTGGGCATCCTTGTCTTACTCCTTTCGTCGTCCAGAATCTTTTACTTGTTTTCCCGTTTACTTTTACTTTGTTTCCCGTTTCTAAGTAAATTTCCTCTATTCTGCTCACCAGCTGCTCGTTGATTCCTTTCTCTCTTAGGTACTCCCATAATCTCTCTCTATTTACACTGTCAAAAGCCGCCTTCAGGTCTACAAACAGCGCGTACATCTTCCCTCCTTTCTTATCGAGTTCTTTATCTATTAGATGTTTCAAGATGTACACGTTATCGATGGTGCTTCTCCCTCTCCTAAAACCCGCTTGTCCATCTGGTAACAAATCTTTTTCATCTAGTTCTTCCTTCAATTTATCTTCCAGTATCATTGCGTAGATCTTGTACGCCGTGCTCAGCAGACTTATTCCTCGGTAGTTCTCCACCTTTTCTCTTGTTCCTTTTTTGTGTATCGGACACACTAGCCCCATCCTCCATTGGCTTGGTAGCCCCTTTCCTTGCCAGACGTCGTTTACTATCTCCCTCATTATCTCTATTATTTCTTCTGTTGCATAGATCCACGCTTCATTTTGCAGTTCATCTTCTCCCGCCGCTTTTCGTTTCTTCATTCTTCCTATACCGCTTTTAATCATTTCCTTCGTAATCTCTTCCCCTTTCTCTTGTTCTCTTGGTCCTCCTCCCTTCTGTCTTCTTTCCGTTTCGTCCTTTCCGTCTAGTAATTCTTTAAAATACTCTCTCCATTCTTCTATCCTTATCTTCTCGTCTGCCCACTTTTTCACTTTTCGTTCTCTGTTTATGTATTTCCAAACTTCTTCTTCTGTGTTGATTGATCTAATTTCCTCTTCTTCTTCTCTTTTCTTTTCTTCCTTCTTCTTCTCACAAGTGTCTTTGTATTTCTTTAATTGCTTCCGGTATTCTTCTCTTGATCCCTTCCCACTTCTCCATTTTCTCATTTGCTTTCTGGCAAGTCTTTTCATTTCCTGGCATTCTTTATCCCACCATCTATTTCTTCCCATTCTTTCTCCCACTTCTACTTCTATTTTCTTTGTTGTCATCGCTTCTCTCATTCTCCTTTCGAGTTCTTTCATTCTTGTTTCGGTGTCTTTTTGTTTTTCTTTTTCTCTTTCAACATGTTGTAGCGCACTTCTGTACTTTTGTATGCTTTCTTCTTCCCAGATTGTTTTTATAATTGTTTCTTTCTTAGGTTTTTTTCTTTTTATTTCTTCTCCGGCGATTTCCATTTCTAACGGTTGGTGATCTGATTCCACTCTGTTTCCCACTTCGAATCTTCTTACTTCATCCAATGCATGTTGATTGACTATTGCGTAGTCAATCACTGATTCTCCTCTCGGCCCCACGTACGTAAATTCTCCTGTATCATCTTCCCAGTTCCCGTTCAGTACCTCGTATCCTCTCTCTTCTATAAATTCAATCATTTTTCTTCCTTCTTTATTTTCTGTCTTGTCCTTCGATGTTCTTTTCGCATCTTCTGTCTCATTATTCCGTCTTCCTAATCTTGTCCCAATTCTAGCATTAAAGTCGCCCCCAATTATTACAATTCTTTTTTCTGTCTCACTTATGGTCTCTTCTAACATTTGTTTTGTTTTACTCATCTCTTTACTGTATACCGTGATTACTTTAACTTTTTTTGTTCCTATTTTTAGATTTCTTTCTGTTATTCCAGTTCTCTGTAGTTCTTGTTTTGTTTTTATTTCGTCCTCAATTTCTTTCCTTACTCCTGTGATAATGCCTCCTTTCGCTCGTCCTTTCTTGTTTTTCCTTTCTGCTGCTTGACATCTCCATACATAATCTCTCGGCATTCTCTCTTCTATCTTCTTCCACTCCTTTTCATCTACCCACGTTTCTACCATTCCAATTACGTCAAATTCGCTTATGTATTTCCAGAAGTCTTCTCCTTTGTTTCTTATACCCGCTACATTCCAATATACCAATTTTATTCTTCCTTTTATTTTCTTCTGTTGCTTTCCCGTTGAATCGTGTACCTTCTTTCTTTTTGCCTTCTGTCTGCTTTTTCTTTCCCGGTTTTTTCCTTTCTCCTTTAAAAATTTTCCAGTCGCTCGGTGTCATCGTTCCATTTCCTCCAATTTCCCTCAACCTGCAGTTTCCTGTAGCTTACCCTTACCGTCTTTTATAATTACTATGGTTTCTGCCCATTTTACAGCGATTAATTGCATGTCAAAATTTTGCCGCGGTTAAATATGTGTCAAAATTTAATCGCTTCTGAATTTATTAGTCACTGGGCTTACAACATGCGATAACAATGTGAAATATCACAAAATTTATTATTTATTCAGGAAATAATCATGCCGAATACCCCGCGTGCATGAAAACAACCTGATTAAATTTTGACGTTTTTGTCGCAACGTTTTGCTTTAAGAAATATCTCTCGTAAATTTTCCACCCAAAATCCCTCATGCTCCGCATTCGGGATTTTGTTACGTGGAAAATTTACTCGACATATGTCCAAGCAAAACATTTTGACAAAACGTCAAAATTTGATCGGTTATTTTCATGCACTTGGGATATTACTGTTGACTATTGCCCTCAGAAAATTTCAGCCAATCCAGAGACAGCATTATTTAAAATTTATCCAATCAAGTGAGAGTATCATTGAATATTCATGCACATGTGCAATACCCGGGTCCAAGCACATGTGCAAATATCCATCAACAAAATTAATAAACAATCCAAAATTTTATTAACGAAAATTATAATTACTAAATTGACAATTTACAAATGAAACCCTTTCGGGCAATAGTTTTCCCGTATATCCCTCGTGCACGCCAAATACAATCAGAAACAAAAAAAATTATTGGCAAAAATTTTGATTTTGAATTTGGACATCAACCGCCGGCATTCGCGTTATCCAAAGCACACCATGTTTGAGGTTGCACGGTCAGATTTATTATTTTGTTTTTAAGTTTCCCCAGTAGCAGATACAAAATTGTGAAAAAAGTTTAATTTGTATGCAGATTGCACGATTTTTAAAAACAAAAATCTTGCTCCTTTAATTTTTTCGTAAACTTTGATCAATCGGAAAAACAAACCGCTCGATGGATCGATTTGCTGTTTCGCAGGGCTATTGTGGGTACATTGAGGTGTAAAAATCCCTAAGGTTCTTAGCCTCCTTATCAATATTTGTGAAGATACGATCGATTTACCAAAACAAAGGAAATAGCCGATTCTTTGAACTGTTTTCAAGTAGATATTGTGGGTGGAAAAAGATTTTTTTCTTAAATGTTTTGATAGGATTTTATAGCAAATTTGTTCCAGTTTCCGAAACTGCCCCTCAATTTCCTGTAAGATCATTGGTTGCTGACATATCGATGGTTGAAAGCAAAAGGATCCCTTTTCGTTTAATATCGGATATCCCCGCGAAAAATGGTCGTAGATACAATCTAAAAAAGGGAAATTGAAGCTGAATAAACAGGCTATTCGGTTCATGCAATGGTTCAACCCGAAATCATTTCTCCGAACCCGTGGAGTAAAAAGAAAGAAGGCCAAATTTTGTAAAAAAAAACCGCGCTATTTCTTTGGATTTCTTGGAAAACATTTCTCCTAAAAATTTTTGACCAAAAGATCGGAAAACTAGAATCTTGGAGCTGTAAAATGCTTTTTTTAAATCCTCGATGCCGACCATTTTTCACTTAAATACAGCTCATCAAAAATCACCGAAAAATTTGGATTTATTTCTTGCTCCTTTAATTTATGTGAGTAGTGTATTTGGGCAAGTGCCAATCCATCAACGACGGTTTGGTGTCAATCTTTGGACAGATATCATAAATAACCATTTGGTGGGACCTGTTGCTCTTCCTGGAAGGTTAAATTCAATGAATTTTTTACATATTCTGCAGAATGAATTTGAATGCTTTTGCCCTAATTGCAAGAATGTGAGTGCAAATGAATGGTGCACCTTCTCATTTTGACCATATTATAAGAGATTATTGTGACGAAACTTATCCCAATACATAGATGGATTGAGAAGGGCACGCTCCCCTCACCTTACCTCTACAGATTTTTTTGTGGGGTCATTTAAAAGACCTTGTTTTTGAAACCCCCGTAAATGACATTGAAGACTTAATGGCACGTATTGACGCAGCAGTTGCTACAATTGATGCTCCAATGCTATAAAGAGTTCAAGAGAGTATTTTAAGAAGAGCGAATAACGTATGAATTCAAGTGGGTGGACAAAATTTTTAACACTATTATGAGAAATTTTAAGTTAATTCTTGGTAATAAATGCCTGTTTTGACACCTCAAAGGCGTTCTTGTTCTATTGACAGAGACTGCAAGAATGTCAGAATAATGGTGTTTCTATGATACAAAATATTTCCTACTATGGTCCGTTTTTTTTAGAAGGAAGCATTGTGAAAGATAGGGACTTCAACGGACCAATAAGAGGTTATCATTTTGGACCACGTGACGCGTCCGCTTTACACTCGCGCACGACCTGCGCACGACAAACCAACACAACAACTAAACAGCTCGTGTGTTTGTGTCAATAAAATACGGTCTAAAAATTTCTAAACACATTTTGTTAGTTTTGATTACACCCTATTTACTTGTGCATGCATGTCACTCATGTCAGGACATGAACGGAGCCACCCTCATAATACGCCGCTGAATTATGGGTTGCCTGCTCTATTTATCCCTAATGTGTACGGGACGTGTACCACTGCTGCCATCTACTTCCTTTAAAAAAAAAAACGGTGTATAGCTACTTATTAATATTTGAACAAATTAAGGCAAGGTTGCCATTTTTGATTTGAATTAACGAGTTATAATTTTAAAAAGAGTCCACGAAGGCAACGTTTATGACATTTTTTGTGACACATATCTCACAGGGGAAATTTTATTTACTAACATGGGCGCCTTTTTTCATCATTCTGTATATTGATACTTTCTTGTATTTGTAACTTTTGGAAATCACCACTTGGCCTTCTATTTAAATTTCCAATCTCTTGGACTGATGGCACTGTTCTCATAACAAATCTGGTTATTCAAATTCAGTTGGCCAACCCTGTTGATGCAAGGTCATATCAAAATCCAAAATTTTCATTATTCCTTCATTCTTATAAAAAAGTTATCTTAATAAAAGTTGTTGCAGTTATTTCACAAGGTGCTCCAAGGGTTAGATTATTATGTAAGGTTCTCTTTAAACTTGGATACTATTGATTTTATTACAGGATTTAGAATCACATATAATTCAACACAATAAGAGACTTAATTAATAGTTTAATAGAAGTAAAACTACTGGATCTGTAGAAGTCGACATAGTAGCTATAAAAGATTAACATGCCACAACATCGCCATTTACATACTTTTCAGGAAATTTTAAAACGCGGACCAATTATTTTAGCCACCCACCATGTTACAGCTGACGCGAGATGAAAAATTGTCTATTTTCATTTCAAAAATAAATCCTCTTGATTGCATTTCAACAGCAAACAATATTATTCAATAAATCTCTACATGATGATAAAAACGTATTTTTGTTTTGTGCACATCTATGTTAATACAGAAAACGTGGTAACCAATGAAACCTGATTTCCAGTTGTTCCTGTGAATTTTAGTAAGGTTAAATAATAATAAATTACTTCTTTAATTTTTAGTGGCCCGAAACGTATTACGGTTGATGATATGATCGAGAATCTGTATGAAAGAGGAAATAAATATTATAATGAATAAGCCAAGATATCAGATAAGTTTCCCAATTATTTTTCAATGTGACATTGCATGAAGAGACTTCAAGTGTGTAGTAAAAGTCGAAAGCGCCAAGTAGTAAAAACTTTGATATTTAACTGGAGTCGGATGATACGATTCATTTAAATACTATGAGAGTTCACGTTCACTTAAAGATCCCAGTTGTAAATCAAATGGCCATACCTAAGAACTCCTTCAAAAAACAACCCTAAGAAAACCAAGAAGATAATATTTGGCAAAAATACATTTACCAATAAGAAAACAATTAGCAAGGAAGCAAATAATCACACGAGAGCGGTTTATTAATGAAAACAAATTAAAGTGCACTCTAACTTCTATAAATTGAACTCCCATAATATGAAGTATGTAAAACTAAAACCTATTAGGTTTGTCAAACCTTCCTCTAAATTTACAAAGCATTACATAGTTCCAAAATTTTTTTTACAGTGTAGTACAGTTGGGGACACTCAACATTTGTGACATTGACATTAATTTAAGGTTGTCATTTACCAGCGATATGCACGGGAAACATGTCACCATTTCATTGAATTTTACGGGTTTATTTTTAATTATATGACTATGCGGTTATGAAAAATTGATAAAGGACATCTTAATTTAGGGTAAAACGGTATTATAAAGCCGATATTAGCATTTGTTTATTCATAAAAAATTACAAAGTTGCTTCATTTTGACGAGTATAAATGAATGTGTTTGGAATTTTATTCCTGAAAAACAACGCACAATTCGTAAATTTCAAATAGACGTTACAAGAATTAACTTTCGTTAGAAAAAAACTCACGTGCCTTAGCATTGTTGTTCGTCTATAAAATTCAATAATGTTTGTCGGGAAAATTATTTCTGAAGTAAGCTTGAAAAATACAGGAAGCTGTAAAATTGGGTAGGAACTTGGGTAGAAAATTTAAAATTTGGTGTGGCCTTGGAGCGGAAGATGTCGCATTTTACAGCAGTCAGGGGAACGGTCAGGTATAAGATAGAACCCATTCATACCATTCAGCCATAAAATCATAAAATTGTGCGGCGAAGACAAAGCCCACAAACACAGCAGGTTTTTTTTTATGATGCTTTCCAGCTTCCGGAATTCCGAAATTCGGAAACTTAAAATACGGACCGCCCCAAGACCAGTTATAAGTAAAAATACTTTTCAGTATTTATCAAAAAAAGTTGCTTGTATCTGTCTAAAAGATGAGACCAAGCAAATACAAATAAACAAAGGACATGATTATTGTACGTATATATACAAGTAAATTAAAATAAATATCTTAATTATATTGTAAACTGGTTATGTAAATTTTCAGATTCAAAGACAATTAGCAATTTGTCGAAAAAATGTTTGTTTTTTCGTTGTATATTCCGGCAATCAAAATAATTTATTAATTGAAATAATTTATAGAAATGAGATTCTTTGGCAAGAAATTAAAAATGTTTTTTTTTTTAATTGCACAGCAGGTGGCATACAAAAAAAAATTGACCTGTCCGAGCGATTTGCTTAAAAACATTACATAACGCAATTAATAACTAATTAATAGGAATGAAATCTGTAACGACTTGTCTCCACACAGAGGATCATCGCCCCCCGGTTTAATTGCACACGACAAAAATCAAGATAGTTTTGATTGCAGCGGACTTGACTTTTATTGAATTTCACGGGTTTAGTTTTGATTATTTGAATATGCGGTTGTGAAAAATCGGTAAAGGATATCTTATTTCAGGGTAAGACGGTATTACAAACCCCATATCAGCATTTGCTTATTCATAAAAAAATGCCAAAGTTGCTTAATTTTTAGGAGTATAAAAAATGAAATTTTTTTCGTATTTTACAGGGAGGTATTATCCTCAGGTCAGGTAAAATATTGTTATTTTATGTTTATTATAATTTCCTTATTCAATAAATACTACGCCCCACAAGCGAAAAAGGGTTCACTCAACAATGTTTATAGTAGTTTGTGTATGTATCGACGCCGTAATCTTTTTTGGGATGCATCTGTTGTTTGTGGCCGAGAGGTCAGCCGATTATTGAACTTCACGGGTTTAGTTTTGATTATTTGAATATGCGGTTGTGAAAAATCGATAAAGCACAGCTTATTTCAGGGTAAGACGGTATTACAAACCCCATATCAGCATTTGTTTATTCATTAAAAAAATGACAAAGTTGCTTCATTTTTAGGAGTATGATGAATGAATTTTTTTTCCCTATATTTTAAATGCAATTCAAAATAAAGAAGAATTAAGAGTTGATACAGAAGGGGAACGGAGAAAAAAAGAAGAAAAAAATTAACTTAAAAAAAGAGTTACGGAATAATAAACAATTAAAATGGAACAAAGTGGAAAGGAATAGAAAAATTATAAAGGTAGCTTACAAATAATTAGGAATAAAAATTATGATAATAAGGGTAACTACGTGAACGTATCAATTTTTTAGGTCACCATTTCGGGAGGAAAAAAGTCTACCAAAACCAAAAAAAAAATGTGGTTGTCATTTAAAAAAATTGATGATGACGTCATAGAATAAAAACCAACAACCATTTTGTATTGCATAGATTTTATGACATTTAATTTTGGTTTTTATATAGATTTTATAGTATTTAATTTTTGTTTAATCACTTAAAATTGTAAAATAATTAACTTAAAAAAAAGAAACCGACTTCAAAAAACCCAAAGTAACAAGTTAACTAAAAAGTAAAAAATAAAAATGTTCAAAATTATAAAACAATTAATAATTAGATAATAAACAATAATTTCTGAATTTCATTAAACGGAACAATAAATAATTACATTAAGCGGAACAACAAATAACTCTGAAATTGAACATTTTTATTTTTTACTTTTTAGTTAACTTTGGGTTTTTTGAAGTCGTTTCTTTTTTTTAAGTTAATTATTTTTTAAATGGCCGTAGCGAACGTGTTAAAAACATTACATAACGCAATTAATTAATAATTGATTGTTTTAACCACAGTATTGTATTGTCACTTATCAATAACAAACGACAACACTGAATCCACATTGTTGATTTTTGTCGAAATTATATTCTCAGAATACTAGTCCTATATTTTTATAATACACTTCTTTACGCCACCATAAATATTGCTATTTTATATTTATCATAATTTTGTTTATTCAATAAATACTACACACCAAGCGAAAAAGGATTCGCTCAACAACGTTTAAAATAAATGAGGTATTTATTACTTACTTTTATTGAGGGTAGGTAGAAGCAATAGGTTGGACCCTATTGTAAAGAGATCACCCAGGTCAATATTCAGTTTGAACGTACGGAATATAGTCGCGTCAATGAAGTCTTTTTCTCGGAAGTCCTCAGAAACAGCTCCGATTTTGATGTTTTTTTTTTAAATATTTGCTTTTTTTATATTATTTATAATCAGAAACCTTTTGGAGCGGGGACATAACTATTAATATTATTTAAACAATATGCATAATATTTATCTAAAAAAAAATAGTTTTGCGTTTTTTTTTTAACTGACTTCAAAAAAGGAGGAAGTTATCAATTCGGTTGTATGTTTTTTTTTAATGCTTGTTATCTCAGAACATTTATATATTTATATTTCATTTATGTTCACCGATTTCTTCGTCAATTGTGGACCGATTTACAAAATTCTTCTTTTATTTGAAAGGGTATACTCTTAAGGTGGCTCCATTATTAAAAAATTAGAATCTGACCAGGGAATCCCATGGAAATCGAGAAAAATGCTAAAATTTTCGCTCCCTTTGATTAACCTACATCATGTATGTTGACCGATTTATTCGTCAATTGTGGGCCGATTTTCAAAATTCTTCTTTTATTTGAAAGAGTATAATCTTGAGGTAGTTCCATTGTCAAAAAGTCAGGATCTGATCAGGGAATCCCATGGAAATCGAGAAAAATCCTCAAATTTTCGCTCCCTTTTATTAACCGACTTCATGTATGTTCATCAATTTCTTCGTCAGTTGTGTACCGATTTACAAAATTCTTCTTTTATTTGAAAGGGTATACTCTTGCGGAAGTTCCTTTGTCAAGAAGTCCAGATCTGATCAGGGAATCCCATGGAAATCGAGAAAGATCCTCAAATTTTCGCTCCCTTTTATTAACCGACTTCATGTAGGTTCACCGATTTCTTCGTCAATTGTGGACCGATTTACAAAATTCTTCTTTTATTTGAAAGGGTATACTCTTGAGGTGGTTCCATTGTCAAAAAGTCAGGATCTGATCAGGGACTCCCATGGAAATCGAGGAAAATTGTCAAATTTTTCCTTCCTTCAAGAATTGATTTGAATTTTTAATTATTTTATTTATAAATGTCTAAAATAAATAATCCACAATTCATAATAATTTTATAATTTACTTTCCTATATTATTTGTAGAATAAGTATTGAAAAACTAATTTTTTTATATAAATATAATAAATAGTGTTTAAACAATATAAATAATTATTTCCCCACTTCAAAAGGTTTCTGATTTTGAATAATATATAAAAACAAACATTCACAAAAAAAATCATTAAAATCGAAGCTGTTTCCGAGAACTTCCGAAGATTGCCTGTTTTATGTATTTATTGACGCGACTAATAACACAGAAAATAATATTTGGTTAACTGGGTATTTTCTTGGTCCCGAAAAGCAACAGGTTATTGATAGAGTTTGATTCAGGTAAACCAGAGTAAAACAATTACAGATGGAGGACCAATTTATTGTCCGTTCAGTCTAACGATACAATCGAGAGTGTAACATAGACTAGCTTAAAAATAAATCCATAAAACCCAGCAAGGGTGAACAGACCGAAATTCGACACACACAATATAATATAGGATTTATGTTTTTCAATAACTAGGAGCTGACTCCTTCATTAGTCAAAGCTATAAACACTAATCGTAACATTAATAAGTAAGTTTTGTATATTGATTCATTTTTGTAATAATTATAATCTTTATATAATTCAACACTCCCACTCAAAAATGGAGCGGTAAAATATAAACTTAAGGTCCTTACAATTTAAATTAAAGTTATATGGATAATTATATAATAATAAGTTTTTCTTATTTTAATCCTAATCTTAAACGCATTGGCAAGAACTTGACTGGCGGTAACATTTTGGTGAAAAGTTGAGCCAGTTGTTGATCTGTTGAAATATAAGTTAATATTATTTCCTGTTTTTCAATCTGCTCGCGTGTAAAATGATATTTAATATCTATATGCTTGGTTCTTTTGTGATTTATTGGATTTGTGGCAATGTAGATGCAACTTTGATTATCTTCATATAATCGAATAGGAACAGTGATTTTAAAATTAATACAGTTTAAAAGTGATTTTAACCAAATAGCTTCTTTGACACTTTCATAAAGTGCCATATATTCGGCTTCTGTAGAAGAAACCGCTACGGAATTTTGTCTTTTTGTGTTCCATGAAATAGTACAATTTTCAAAGATTTGAAATAAATAACCACTTGTACTTTTACGAGATATTTCGTCACTGCCCCAATCTGCATCCACATATCCAATTATTAGATCAGTATAATAATTCTGTCTTACGTATGTAAGTTTAAGGGTGAGAGAACCTTTAATACATCTAAGTAGTCTTTTCAGGCATTTCCAAAGTTCTATATTATTTTTACTTTGGTATCTGCTCAAAATATTAATTGCAGTACTTATGTCGGGACGTGTGCATAACATTGCATACATCAAGCATCCGATTAAGTTTTTACATGGAGAATCATAGTATTCTTCCGAGTTCAGTTCTGTATAATTCAATTTAATTGGTAAAGGAGTTTCTGAACTTTTACAGTTAAACATATTGAATTTTTTAAGTACTGATTTTAAGTAGGCAGACTGGTCGAGTGTTATTGTATTTTCTGTTCGCTTAATTTGAATGCCTAAAAATAATTTGATTTCATGTAAATCAACCATGTCAAACTGTTGTCTGAGATATGCTTTAAAATTTGTCATGGTTCTCATGTTACCAGTGGTTATTACCAAATCGTCTACGTATAAAACAACGTAGATATTTTCATTTACATTCCCTCTGTCGAGAAAATATAAACAACGATCAACTTCAGAATTTTTAAAATCCCGTTGCTTCAATATTTGATCGAATTTTTCAAACCAACATCTAGCTGATTGTTTAAAGGCCCTGTTAGGTCATTGGAGCACTATAACTTTTTTGTCAATTATGGAAGTACTTTTATATACAATGCGAATGTCGAAAACCGTTTTTCAATTGATAATGTAATTGCTGAGATAATGGCTCATGAAAGTGCAATCGGCGCCACAGGTGACGTCATTCCCACCCGATCGCCGCTTGGGCCGTTGGGCGATCAGTGCAGTCGGCAAGTGCATGAGATAGACAGATAAGGTCCGAAATCTATTATCAAAATGCCTCAATGCTGTGTTGTTGGATGTCCGGAAAAGCCCGATAAAAAGTCTAATGAGAATATAAGTTTTCATTTATTTCCTATACGTCAAAAATCGCCACTTCGGTACAAAGCATGGGTGAACAGAATAAACCGTGCTAACTTTACACCGCATAAGAAAACAATCGTTTATTCGAAACACTTTCGGATTTCGTAGTGTCGCCTGTCGCTACTCAAAATTTAACCGTAAAATCAAGAGCTGCTTTGAAAAAAACAGCTTATGGCGGAAACATCCACTACTAGCGGCATAAGTAGATACAGTTACTTTGACTTATAGATATGTAATTATTTGTTAGGTATGATGGAAGTGGACAAGCAACTTTTTCCCGAAGAGCTGCATGAAAATTTATTTTTATCTGTATAATACAATCATGATATTATAGAGTAAAATATAGGTAACAAATGCTACTAAACCTCTCGTGGGATTCCCTTGTTTTCTAATGTGTTTTTCAATCAAAATACTCCGGGACCGTCCCTTCAGCCCAAACAAATCCCACGTATTCTTGACCGGATGGATTTGGATATTCCGTTCTTACTGCACCAATTACGCACGATTTTAAAATCTTCCGGCGTTTTTTCCCAAGTTTACTCCAAGAGTTCATCCAATATACGAACTGCCTATAAGCGACATGTCTCCACATTCTATTTGAAACTGTTTGCAAGTCTTCAGTTTGGGATTCGTTCTTCAAATGCATCAGAATGTAATAACGAGCGGTACTCAAAGTATCCAAATTTAGTACAAAACTTTTAAACGAATCATGTTGTGTAATACATTTCAAATTACCACGTACATTACTAATAATACTACTCTCTTGACAACAAATACTTTCTTCGTCCGTCTCCATTATTTCGCACTCACCGCATGTGCACCAATTTGTATTTCCCATCCTCCGTGTTTGTATTCCTTGGGTCCTTGCATCGGGATTATTTTCCATTACTCCTACTTGTTTTTTACGTGGTTGGAAAGCGTATGGTTTTATTGGTTCACCCATGATATACACAGTGCAATTGCATTAACTTTATTCGAAATGCAAGCCGAAATCCGAAAGTTCAGTGCGTGTTCGCGTGTAATCTTATAGCACATTGTCAAGCACGATGAGAGAATGACGTCATCACGGGCAGTCGCTGCCGATAAATATATTATTTACTCCGTTATTTGTCTAGATAAAAACATGCCGTCTACACGAAAATTCTAATAAAAAAATTATCTTTCTTTTAACGCCAACTTGTATAATGACCTAACAGGGCCTTTAAGACCATAAATTGCTTTATTTAATTTGCATACGTGATCGCTTTTCGTTTTTACACCTTGAGGAATTTTCATAAATATTTCCTCTTTTAGAACCCCATTAAGAAATGCTGTTTTTACATCCATATGATGCACTGACCAATTAAATTGGTTAGCAAGAGCCAAGATGAGTCTGAATGTTGAAATTCTTGCGACTGGTGCAAAAGTTTCTGTATAGTCGGTTAAATATTTTTGACTAAACCCTTTTGCAACAAGTCGTGCTTTGTATTTTAACGGATTACCGTGCTCATCATTTTTTATTGCAAAAACCCATCTACAGTCAACTATATTTTTGTTCTGGGGTTGCGGAACAAGTGTCCAGGTTTTATTAGTTTGAAGCGACGTTAATTCGTCCTTTATAGCTTCCTCCCACTTAATACGATCGTGCCTATTTTGTATTTCATCATAACATTTTGGAATTGTTATTTTAACCGAGCTTGTGTACAGTAATTCTGTACTTATATCGTCATAGACATCGTCGTTATAGGATAACTTAGGACGTTTAGCTAATCGTTCGCTTTTTCTAATTTCTGGTTGCTTGTTTTCCGCATTTTTAGGTGTTTTATGTGGAGATTTCGATAACGATTCGTTCACACCATTGATGTTAGAGGTTTTTATATTAACTACTTTATCTGCTTTGGTTAAGTCAGATTTATTTGTAGTTTCCGACCTTTCCACTTTATCTGCTTTGTTGTCAGATTTGTTGGTATGTATCGGGGGTACTACCTTGTCAGCTGATTCTGTTTCAGTGTTGGCAGTTTTAATGGGAACATTAACCTCTTTGGTGTTTAAGGGTGGTCGTGAGTCCTCATAGTTTAGTTCGTCAACTATGATATCCCGAACTTTAATGAATTGTTCGGTTTCAGCGACCCATACCTTATAACCGTTTGCTTCATAACCAACAAGGATACCTTTGAATGATTTTGCATCAAATTTATTTTCTCGCATTTTATTATGTACGTATTCGGTTGAGCCAAAAATTCTCAAGTGTTTTAAAAATGGTTTCCTGTTGTGCCACAGTTCATACGGAGTTTTGTCCGTTTTTAATGCTTTAGTTGGTGTGCGATTTATTAGATACACGGATGTTAAAACGGCTTCGCCCCAAAAAGTCGTAGGTAATTTTGCTCCTATGATCATGGCGCGAGCTTTTTCGGTAATTGTACGATTCATTCGTTCCGCTACACCATTTTGCTGTGGCGTATAGCTTACGGTTAGATGGTATGTTATTCCCTTTTCTCCACAAAAATGTTTGAATTCAGTGGAAATATATTCTCCACCATTATCGCAATATAGATTTGCAATTTTTAAATTAAAATGGGTTTCACTTTTGGCAACAAAATCTTTAAAAGCGTTAAAAACATCTGATTTATATGTTATCAGGTAAATTACGGTATAATGGGTAAAGTCGTCTATGAATGATACAAAATAGTTTTTATTATCTAATGTTGGTGGTTTAATTTTTCCACAAACATCTGTATGGACTATGAAGAGTGGTCTTTTTATGTGATCTTTTGATTTTATTTTAGCAAACGGTAGGCGCGCCTGTTTTCCGTACACACAGGATTCGCAAATACCTTCCGTTGGAAATAAATGATTAATTGATTCCACATCTTCAACCATTCTACAATTTTTTAGTTTTAGAAATTTTTCTTTGTTAATGTGTCCAAGGCGCTGATGCCATAATTTATAAAAACTTTTATCATTCATTCCAATGTTATAGTTAATCAGGTAATGATGCATTTTCAGTGTTATGCCTATTAGACCATGCATTGGCTTACCTGACATGACGACATTTAAACCATTTTTAATTGTTACCCCTTTCGGCTCGAAAATGATGGTGAGTCCTTTTTCCTGGAGTCGGCGGACGGATAGAAGATTATGTGGGACCTCGGCTGAATAGAGCACGTTGTCCAGAAGTCCTTGCACTCCTGTGTTGGTGGTGACTTCAATTGTGCCCCTCTTTGTAGCCTCGATTGAAGTTCCAGCCTTTGCCACGGAAATCTTCAGTGGAGTCTTCAAATTTTCGACAGTGGTGAAGATGTTTGGGTTGTTTACAATGTGCTCAGTAGCCCCGGAATCCAAAAAGAAAAGGAATCTCTCGTTCAGAAGAATTGCTGCAGCTATTTTCTTCGCCCATCATAAATACGAAACCATCATTGTTATTGGATGTACTAGTTGTGATCGATTGTAAAGTAGTCAGTCGATCATTTCGATTTTCTAGCATTTGTTTAAAATAAATACAATCTCGTTTTATGTGATTTGTTCTTCCACAATGATCACAGCGTATATTCGATGTTTTATACGTAGATTTCGATTTTCTGAATTTTCCACCAGAAAAGGATTTATTTGATTTTCTGAAGGCCTTTCTTCCTATGAATTTTCTTGGCACATTTGACGATTTAAAAGATAATTTTGAGGCGTTTAAAATTTTCGTACGTGTGTCGCTAGTTTGTTCATTTTTTAATTTAACTTCCTGGTCCAACAGTCGTGTTTTCACGAAGGCAATATTTAAACTGTCTTCATTTAAAGTCTCTAGTGCGGTGATCACTCCATCATATGTGTTTGGTAAAGTTGTTAGGAGATGTGACACTTTATCCATTTCGTCGAGTTTTGCTCCGGCACCAAGTAATTCTGCGAGAATTTCGTCGAATTTGTTGAAGTGTTGTGTTAAGGAGGTGTCACCTTCCAATCTTAACGACAACAATTTCTTCCGGCAGGCCAATTGAGTTGCAAGACTTTTGCGCTCGTAAATGGCATCCAAATTTTGCAAAATGTTGTGGGCATAATTCTGGTCGGTCGCAAAATTTAGAAAAGAATCACTAAGAAATTCGATAATAGTACTCCGAGCAATCGAATTTTGTCGCAACCACTCAGCACTTGGAGTTTCTGGCACTTCCGCGGTGATTACGTTTAACACACCATTAAAAGGCTTGATGTTACACTTTTGCCTTTTTTCCATATTATCACAAATTGTTTTTATTTTTCACTGAAGCGTCTTGCACTTAATTGTTTATCACACGATGACACACAAACAAATTCGCGACACTCGCGTTTACTCTGGGCCCATAACCTATTGGTAGAGTTTGATTCAGGTAAACCAGAGTAAAACAATTACAGATGGAGGACCAATTTATTGTCCGTTCAGTCTAACGATACAATCGAGAGTGTAACATAGACTAGCTTAAAAATAAATCCATAAAACCGAGCAAGGGTGAACAGACCGAAATTCGACACACACAATATAATATAGGATTTATGTTTTTCAATAACTAGGAGCTGACTCCTTCATTAGTCAAAGCTATAAACACTAATCGTAACATTAATAAGTAAGTTTTGTATATTGATTCATTTTTGTAATAATTATAATCTTTATATAATTCAACACAGGTCACTGTAATACCACAAAGCAGATCTCACCGAGACACTTTAGTTCCGCTATTCTACACCAGGTTACAGCATCTCACGACGAATGTACAAAATTTTATCTCACTTCAACATGGGAAGAAATTTGTCTCTCACTAAATGACAACCTTAAGATGTAAAGCTGTCTTATATTTAGCTATTGTCAGTGACAAATATAAAATGACAGGTCACGTCGTCAGCATCAGTTGACAATACACTTGACAATAAAGTATCGATTACAATGATTTTTTGAAGGATTGTAAATAAATTATGCCCAATGTTGTAACAATAAATTTTTCCTTAGCACGAAACTCTACACGAGACATTGTATTATTTTAATCGACTCCTCAACAAATTTACTATTTGGAAGGTTCTTCAGGTCAAATAAGCATTTTTTGACAAATTAATTTATAAATACCTAACCGAGTTCAGTTACTAAAGTGCTGCTTTGAAACGTTATACCGAATAACAGAACATGTGTACTAACTAGAGTATGACTACTAGCAATTTACGGCCTAGTTTGCCGTGCCTCCGGAGGCCCTGAATTATTCCAATTGAGTGTAAATGCAACGAGTAAATCCTTTTGTCTGTAACAGTCCGCCAGTCTGAAAGTGAGATTATCAATTACTTTCCGCTCGATGACGTCTCTTTGTTCTCAAAGCTACGAAGCCACTTACAGCCGAAACCGTCATTTCAGGAAGTAGTATAATTTCGCATTTTTGGCACAAAGACGCAACACAAAAAACTCGCTTTTTTCTCAACCCAATTTCACACACACCTAACCCGATAAAACGCTTCCAAATTTACATACGGTCCGTAATAAATAAAAACAACACAATTTTCCGAGCAAATGTTTATATTTGCAGGCCCGTGTTGTTTTAATTATTCAGTTTGCAGTTTCACGCATGAAGCACCTGTGTCGGAGCTATTTTTCTGAAGACTATTTTAACAGCGTTCTGAGTAGTGACGAAGGCAGTTTACTTACGTTTGGTGTAAATTAGTGCTTAATTTAGCACATAAATACGGTAGGAGTTCCGATTGTTTGTTCTGCTTTCATCGCAACTGACGGGTTTATATACTCGTCCAACAGCAACATCAATAAGGTCTGATGATCGACTTGTGTGCGGTTTGGTGTGCAGATTTGTGATAACGGCTATCTACCGCAGGTAATTCTGGTTCCGCAAATATTTTAGAGCGTCAGTGATAATTGTAAGGACTAACACTAACTTGATAATAATTTGTGGCATTGTATTCAACTCGCTCTAACCAGAATTGCTTTACCTAATTCTGTCACTCTCGAACATCAGCTCTTTAGCATTGACAACGCAATATTTGGAATATTGATGTCTCATGTCAGATGACATTGTGCTATACCTATAAACGATCAACTGTATAAAGTTTTGTTCTGTTTATCCTTCTATTTAAATGCATGAGTATCTAAATCTATAATTATTTATTTTAAATCGGTTTCAAGTGTTAGAATAATATTATTCTGCGGAAGATTTTAACAGGCGTAATTGACAGTGACGCGTCAAAATTTCCATAGATAAAGTTATTTCATCAAATTTCTTTTGCGCTTTTGGTGCTGTACCAAAAGGCATTTAGGTAGTATTTTTTTATGCTCTACAACTTCTATACGTAAAGTTTTACTCTAAAATCAATGCTACTCTTCTTGTCACGGAGAATATTAAATTATTTCTTGCAGCTTGAGGAGGGAGCTCGCCTCAAACAATCTGCAGCCGTTATAACTTAATTCTTCAATAGTGTTCGCGGAATGAGGTAATTCTGTTAAACGTCCGTCCATACATTTTCTATTGGTGATTAGTCATTATTGTCACATGAGGTCTTGTCTTGTCTTGTTGAAAAATTGCTCCTGGAAAAAGAGATCATTTTCTTCGTTATTTAAGTATACTTTTCATTCTACATTTTTCGAATAAGCGTTTACTGTTCGTAATTTTACAACTGGAACAGTGAACCTTGAAAACTTGAAATTCCGATGTTGTCTCAAAGAATCTTGTATTTTGTAATTTCAAAATCTTCTAAACTAATTTTTTGAACTGAATATTATATTTTTTTATTTCATGTCTTCTCTGAATTGAAGTCGTAAAACTAATACACTACATTGCATTTCACTTAAATTCTTCCAGTTTTTTTTTTGCAATTTTATATATTTTTTTTATAATGCAATCTCGAATTCTTAATCTTAAATTTCTTGGAATTTGCAATGGGGTCGTCCCACAATTTTCAAAATTTACCCTTATGTTTTTGTTTATTCGAAATTACGGGTTTCGTTGTCTTATTTGAATCGCGCGCCTTTCTGTAACGTCAACACGGGACAAAATTCCCCACCCAAAATTCAAAGCGCGGACTAATGAGAAACGCAAGAACCAATGAGAATGTTCCCCCGAAATAACGTCACAAGAGGCGGTAAATGTACAGCGTTTGAAAATAATAGCCGAAATTGCGATTTTTGATACGCTCTGTGATCTCACAAAACAATTTTATTACAGAACAGGTTTTAGGGCTTGATGTTATATAGTGTTCTATGGAATTTTTGAATTTTGAAATCTCGCAGTCCCAAGGTTTTCAAATCTGAGATACTTAATAAAATGACAGAAGAATCTCCTCTATTCTCCAAATTTTATAGATCATGAAAACCCTAAATTATACTTGACAACCTGAAAATCTGAAAGACAAAAACTTGAAAAGCTGAAAATGAACTCGACGACCTAAAAATTGACAAATCAAATTGACAATTCAAATCGCTGAAGATAACATGGAAATCTGAAAGACAGAGAGCTGGAAAAATTACTGGGAACCTAAAGAAGTGAAAACCCTAGAAAACTAGAACCTCAAAACTCGGAGGACAGAAAATTGGACAACCCGAAAATCTCATGCATGAATAGCAGCCTGAAAACATGAAATGAAATATTATCCATATCTACTTATGCAACAGAAAAAATAACTTTTCTTAGATTATTGGGTATTTTTTTTTATTTGGAACCGGGTAAACCCAGTGAGAAAATCTTTTTCGTATTAATTTTGTGAAATACATAATGGAAAAAGTGGTACATAACTAATTATATAAATATTCCCGTATATGTATTTAATTTGACAGCTGTCAAAGCTAACCTCAAAATTATATGTTAATTAGTGTTTTTTTTTAATTTTTCGTGAACGAGTACAAAAAACGTTGTTCAATACTCGTGCGCTGTCACTTTTCAGGGGCTCATTTGCAACAGGCGACAAGTGACAGATCAGCGAAATAAGGAAAAGTGAAGTTACGACAGCTATATCATCAAAGAACATTTTGTAGTGACCGTGAATAATGGTGATGAATATAAAGGAAAGAAGGTCTCAAACTCACTTACGGAGTGGAATAATTAGAATCATTTGTACTGTATACTTTAACATTATTAAATGGGTTTTTATCAAATAATTCAACAAAGTCACGAGTCGTCTTCGTTCTTTTATATTTGTCACTATTATTACTTTTTTTGCTTCATTCGTGTGGTGGTCGAAGGAGAAGCATAGTCTACAGCACGTGCTGAAGGATATTTCAAATTCGCGTGACTACGCCGGTCGCTATACGATCGTTTGAAATCTCCGTTTTTCAGCACGAAAATTGAACTGGTACTTTCGCGGAATAATTTTATGAGGTTTAGTTTAACAATAATTATCCGACTGAAAAGTATTAATAATAGAAATGAAGTTACAGTGGAACGCGACAAATTTCCTCCTCTTTAAGAATATATTTTTTTAATTTCTCTAACATTAACAGTTTTCGAGCTATTTGCAAAAAAATAGACAACCTTCTTTGGAATTCTTTGATTGTTAATAACTTTTGCAATTGTTTATGTGCGGGTTTGAAACTTTTGCACTTTTTTTTTCACACGTATTTCAACTCGTAATAGCAAGAATTAACACGTTTTTAAAGTTGTGAACTACACTACTACGTGTGTTTTTTTTCCCGTACCTCATGAACAAGTCTCATTAAAATGAAATTTTGGAAAATCTAAGATGTACATAATTAATTCGGATGGGCCTGTTTCTTACCTAAACACACCAGAACTGCTTTCCTTGAGTCACTCACAAACTAACTTTTTATTGGACGTCAACGCTTTGAAACGGACGTAAAAACACTCCTATTTATTTTTATTGCGTTATTAATATTTCGTCATATTTTTGCACACGATATCGTTGCATGTATGTAACTCTGAAAACGGATTTTCGATTGCGACTTGTTTTGATTAATTCGTTTCCCAACATCGAGGTTTTCCTGGAATTTTTTCATTAATTCCTTCAACACTGGCATCCCATACTTCGGATGATGCGAATTTTGCGTCAAACAAACATTACTGTTATTTATTGCAATACGTAATTTATGCTTATGCCTACATAGTGGTTGGTAGTCGTCGTTGTAAACATGTTAACCAAATATTTGGGCCGACGTGTCAAGGTGTTTTCTGTGGTTGGTGAAAAAATGTAGATTTCACCAAAAGTATTTTAACTCTTTCAGTCACGAATCAGTTTTAAAGATAAAATTTTGAAACTGGAATAGTATTTAACGTTACAAGTCCGGTAGGTTACTTGTAACGAGTTAGACATTATGGACGAGGCGACGTTAGGAGCCGAGTCTAGAATGTCAAAACGAGTTACAAGTAACTACCGGACGTGTATCGTTACGTATTTTATTTCATACTGTAAGCCCGTTCTTCATTATTTTATTTCAAAAATCAAAAAATCACATTTTGTGAAAATCGCATCACCTTTGTTGTACATGTAAAACTTCATCAGTAGCTGACAAATACGTTTGAAAATGTCAGATTAATGTCAGATTTGATTTATAAGGATGAAACTGTCCGGTAAGTGTTGCCTAGCGACACTTACCGGCTCTGATACTGTAATAGCTCACCTACCGGACGCAAATTGATCCTTTAATAAGACATCTACCGGACAGTATGAAATAAAAATAATTACATATTGTTTTTTTTGACAACGACCTCACAAAGAAAGAAAGAGATTTACAGAAGAAACTAAGAAGTATGGCGAAGGAAAAAAGGGAAGAAGGGAAAGAAGTAACAGTGGGATACAGTAAATTAATAGTGGACGGGCAGCAACGGAGATGGAATGAAAAGAGAGAGAGACTAGAGGTTTTCCAATAAGAAGAAGAAGGGGAGGAGGGAAAAGGGGGACAACGGCAAAGTAAAAAGGACAATGAAACGAGAAAAAAGAAACAAAGAAGGAAGTAGGAGGGAAACTAAGGAAGGAAGGGGGAAATCAAAGAAGGTAACGAGAAAAACAGGGATGAGGGCACTATTTTGGAATGTAGCGGGACTAGGGAAAAAAGAAGATTTTTGGGACTATGTGAAGGAGTTCGATATTGTTGGATTAACAGAAACATGGTCAGAAAGCTGGGAAAAAATAGGAAAACTGTTACCAAAGGAGTTCAAGTGGGAATGGCAAGGGGCGAGAAGGAGAAAGAAAAAAGGAAGAGCAGCAGGGGGAATAATAACAGGGGTAAAAAAAAGCAATAAAAGAGAATACTAAAAAGAAGGGAGAAGAGGAAGGTCACATGGTGAGAAACGATAAAATAGACAGTAAATGGTGGAAAATAGTGACAGTGTACAGCAAAGAGATGAAAGAAACAATAAGCAAGATAGAAGAAACATTAAAAGACAACAGGGAAGAATGTCTGCTTCTGGGAGGGTATTTTAACGGGAGAATTGGGGAAAGAGGAGCCAGGGATTGGGAAGAAGAGAGAGGAGAGGGAGAAAATCCAAAGACAAGAAAGAAAACCCGGAAGGGAAGAAGTTGATGGAATGGAAAGAAGAATGGATAGAAGAAAAGTGCTGAATGGAAATAAACAAGGGGACGAAGAAGGAGAATGGACCTACATAGGCGGTAGAGGAGAGACGGTGATAGACTACGGAATAGTAAACGAAGAAGCATGGGAAGAAGTCGAAGAATTCAGAATAGGGGAATGAGTAGAGTCAGACCATCTGCCTATAGAGATAAGTAAAGGAAGGGGAGAGAGAAGAGAGGAGGAGAAGAAAAAATAGAGGAAATGCGGAAGGTGATAATTAAAGTATGGGACGAGCAAGGGGTGGAAGAGTATAAGAGAAGACTGGAAAAAGCAAGATTTAAAGAACAAGAAGCAGGGAAAATGGAGAAAGAATTGGTAGAAATATTGGAAAAAGCAGCGGCAAAAAGAGAAATAACAGTAAGAGGTGGAGGAACAAAAAAAAAGAATAAATGGTGGGACAAAGAATGTGAGCAACGTAAAAAGGAAGCAATGAATGAACTAAGAAAGTGGAGAAAGACTAAAGGGAACAGAAGTGGCTTTTTAGAAGCGAAAAGAAGATACAGAGAGACATGCAGGGAGAAGAAGAGGCAGAAGAAGGAGAGAGAGGAGGAAGAGATAAAAGCAATAAGAACAGAGAAGGAGGTATGGAACTATAATAAAAGAGAGAGAAAGAAAAAAGAAAATGGGAGCGAGGAGATAACGATGAATGAGTGGGAGGAGTACTTCATGAGGCTGCTGGAGGGAGAAAAGGAAAAAAAGAAAACGGAAATAGATTAACCGAGTAGAACTTGAAGGAGAAGAAATTACAATGGAAGAGGTGGAGAGGCATGTGAAGAAACTGAGGAAAAGGAAAGCACCAGGGAGGGATAGAATACAGAATGAGTCGTGGATGTATGGGACGAGAAGAGTGCTAGAGAGGCTGGTGGAGGTAATGAGTGGGGTGTGGAGAGGAGAAGGATTTCCGGTAGGGTGGAGAGAGGGGGTAATTTACCCCATTTACAAAAAAGGGGAGAAAAATAAAGTAGAAAATTACCGAGGGATAGCTCTCCTAAACACAGGGTACCAGTTGTATGCATCAATTCTGAATGAAAGGATGAGCAGAGAGATAGAGGAAAAGGGAGCATTACCAGACAGCCAATCAGGATTTAGAGAGGGGAGGGGAACTATGGATAATGTATACATCCTGGACCATTTGACGAAGAGTGAGTTAAAGAAGAAAGGGGGGAGGGTGTATGCATTATTCGTAGACTTCAAGGCGGCTTTTGACAAGGTGGACAGAGATAGAATGTTTGAGTGCCTGAGGGAGAAAGGGGTAAATGAATGGCTGGTAAGAAAGTTGGAGGAGATATATGAGAAAACAAAAAGTAAAGTCAAGGTAGGGGAGAGGGAAAGTGAATGGTTTGTGACAACAAAGGGAGTGAGACAAGGTTGCCCGCTCAGCCCCTTGTTGTTCACGATGTATGTGGCAGATATGGACGGAATGTTAGAGAGAGCACAAGCGGGGGGGTGTGTGATAGGTAGAAAAAAAGTCTGGAGCCTGGCGTTTGCGGATGATGTGGTAATGGTGGCAAAGAGTGAAAGAGAAATGAAGGAAATGATAAAGAGTTTAGGAAAATATGTGAAGAAGAAAAGACTAGAAGTGAATGTAGAGAAAACAAAAATGCTGGTGTTCAATAAGAGAAAGAGGAAGAACGAAGAGAGTGATTGGAGGTGGGAGGGAGAAGTAATAGAACAAGTAAAAGAATACAAATACTTGGGGTATGTGTTCAATGAAAGAGCCACAGATAAGGCACATATTAGAGAACTGGCAAGAAAAGCGAACAAGGTGATAGGATGTGTATGGAGAAAAGGAGAGAGAAGGTGGGGAGGCGATTTTAAGAGGAGAATGATGATGTTTGAAAGTCTTATTGAAAGCGTGTTGTTGTACGGAGCAGAGATCTGGGGATGGAAAGAACAAAAGGAGATAGAGAGGGTGCAAGAGGAATATCTGAGGTGGGTGCTAGGGGTGGAGAGAGAAACGCCAGGGTACATAGTGAGAGAAGAATGCAAGAGGAATATGTTGAGAGTGAAAGCGGGAAAAAGAGCGGTCAAATTCGAAGACAGGATGGAAGGGAGGAAAGAATGTAAGATACTAAAGGACTGCTGGAGAGAAAAAAAGAAGAATTCAGAGGAGAATGATAGGGAGAATTACTACACTAGGAATGGGTATGCAAGCAAAGAAATAGAGAGACTGAGAGAAAGAGGCGTGTGGATGAATGTAGAACTAAGTGAAAGAGATAAGGATACGGATAGACAAGAGAGGAGAGAAAGAATTAGAGAATCCAGATACAACGGGAAGTACGGAAGATGCATGATCGAGGAAGTACCGAAGTATTTGAGAGTATTTGAAATGAAGAGAGGGAAAATAGGTATTGGGCAGAAAATGGAGGAAGAATGTGTAGAATGTGCTATGAGGAAAGAGAGACCATTGAGCATATTATGTGGAACGAGTGCAGTGAGATGAAACAAAGAGAGAGGAAAGAAAGAGAGGAAATACTGTATGTAGATGGAAGGGAAATTAAATGGATGAAACAGGTATGGAAGAGGAGGGAGAAGAGGAAAGGGGAGGGGAGAAGAAATAGAGAATTTTATTTAGTTTTTTTATTATTATAATTGTTAAGTTTACTTGTATATGTATAGGAATCAGAAAGCCCGTAGGGCAAATAAAGATTTATTATGTAAAAAAATTATGTTATTTTTTATGGTACAAATAAAAACAGTTTAGATTTGTTGAAAACGCTATTATCCGAGACTGAAGTGGTTGAAATTTGAATTTCAGGCTCAATTTCAGCTTCTGAAGGATCATCATGTATCTAATCCAATTCTCCAGCTCCAGCATCCTCCACTTCAGAATCTAGAGGATAATCAGGTATAATATATATTAGCTATCGAGTCTATGTGGAGATTGCTTTCTCAACCATCTTCATCATCCTCGCTGAGAAAATCTACATTCGATAGACCTTCCTCCATCACCCTTTTCATTTGTTTTTAAATGTTAGGTTATGTTTACCTACGCGATATTCAGGCCTGTACTTGCCAAGTGTACCGTATCGTGTCTCATTTTACAAGATATGAGACTTCCATGTCTAATTTGATTCATTTTAATGGTTAACATAAGGCAAACTTTACGAAATTCTTTTCCTTGGCTATTTCTTGTATCACTTTTGATTCGTATGGTATTAATTTTGAGTCATATTATATTGTTGCGAGTTAGTAAAACCGCATAACAAATTCATTCTTTTTTTTTTGTAGAAACGAATTGATAAAAGTAAATTTGGATAGAGAATTGAATAAGCTTTAAAATGATGTATCACACGACCCCCCATGCTGTTTAAATTTTTTAAGGGGGTGGCCCCCCTGGCTAAAGGGGTGAAATCTAAGATTTGAAAGTTTGGTACAATTAGGTCATCCTTGATAACAGAATTGACCTGTTCGAGCGTTTTCTTCTGATTCTTTCGAAATGGGAATTGTTGGGGCGTAAAAATTTTAGTTGGGACACTCTGTATAACATCTCAATTATCCGTGTTAACAATAGTCAATTATCACCCAATTATTATGGAAAACTTGTTTTTAACAAATGTTTATATATAAACTGTTCACCTAGTAAATTACTGCAATTTCAATTTCAACGATTAGTAAGGGATTTCTACTCAACTAAAAAAGCAATAATTTTATTATTATTTATCCAGTTGGCTTACATGCTTTTATAATGTCTAACAAAACAAATACTGCAATACTGTAGTATGCCAAGGGCTTCAAAGCACTTTCTTTGTCCTTAGAAGGAACGCTACATAAAGCTATGTGCAGTAGATAGTAGACCACAACAGAAGTTGCATGTATGGCATTACCAAAGATACGTTCCCACGGTGCAGAACCTTTGATGTTGCTGGTTGTAATGAAGGTCAGTTTCCTTGCGAAGCTTTGGAAGAGTAAATATGTTGTTTTAATTATCTCGATTTTAAATGATGTTGCTTTATGTTTATGTTTATCAACACGTAATTATATACATATCTAATAATGTTGATGTAATCAGAAATTGTACTGTAACGATCTTCCTTTACATTAACTTACTCGTAAATGGATGCAAATATTTAAGTCTTTCGCTAATTGGGTTTGTTTATTATGGACGGACCCTGTAAACATAAGATAAAGTTTGTTTCCGTTTAAACCAATAAATATCTTGTTAACTAAGCTTTAAATGAATTCATTCTATTTTTACATTGTTTTATGTATCTATCAGTAATAAAGTTTTTTTTAAATTTAATTCAAAGAATTCCTCTTTTCCAATTCAAACATATATGTATAGATTTCAAATAACATAACAAATTGTTTCTAGTCAAAAGCTTTTCTCGTAGTTGCGATTATAGCTTTCTAGAGGGTAAATTCCTATTAAAAAGTCTAAAACTAAGAAGAGTATAGCCCTAATTGCCTAATGATACGAAAACAGAATTGATTTTAAGAGAAGTGAGAAGTGTTTTTAATCACAAAAACCACGCAACGCAAAGTGTTTGCCTACGATCGGTTCAGTGACCTACAAACGCCCCCAATATCTGTTTATTTGCACGTTTTATTATTTGACCACAACATATCATTTTTTAATGCCCCATCAGAAACCGGATGACAATATATTATAATGTAATGCATTCAAATGTTGCTACACTTGTGATGGAGCTAACACAGGAAGCCAAAAGAAAAGAAGCATAATGAGCATAAAGAAGCATAAGCACAACCGCGGATTGATGAATTTTTAAACAGAAACTTCTATTTTAAAACGCACTGTCTTCACGTTGATTGGAATTTGACGACAAAGCGGACTGAACGAAAAGTATTTTTCATGAAGATGCAAAAGAAAAATTACATCTATTTATCTTTTTTGGTGCGAATAAAAAAGCAATCTATTCCATTGACGTAACTTAAAAGCTTTTGTGATAAGTTTCGGCTTAGATAGTGGCTTGTTCAATTAGTCTCTATACCTTACCGAGGTCTTGAAATGGCAAACAAAAATGAATAATTCTCTCACTTCTTTTAAACGAACCGATTAATTCGAGAACTGAAAACTCTAGGGTTCTAAATATAAAGCGTCTGTTCAAAACTGAACACGGCTAGTTAGACCGGTTTTGAGACACTAATGCTACGATCATCTTAAAATTTTCATACGTTTATGCAAAATTTGAAATTTCTGAGAAAATAAAATAAAAAAACTTATAAAACCAAAAGCAGTTTAATTTTTACAATAATTATGTCAATTAAATTTATAAAAATGCAAATATTTTGACTTCTTGTGATATCCAACGAAAACTAAACTTGATGTTATCCAATTTTCTTTTGTTTAGATGTCTGCTAACTTGTGCTAATTTGTTCGAGATCTACTTCTGTTCCACCTCTGTTTTTGCCTTTCTTGTAAAATATAAACTGCAATATCTACAGATCAATTTGCTCTCATAGTTTTTTAACCGACCTCAAAAAAAGGTTCTAAATTCGACTGTATATACAGGGTGCCCATTTTATCTGTTCACGCCTGAAGATTCAGATATAGGCAACATATTAAAAATTTTACAAATCACTTTGCTTAAACTATTTATTTTTTAAATAAAGAATAATAGTGGGTCTAAAATTAAATTAATTCAAAACAATCTTTTAATCAAATACGAGAATCCTTAAAAAATTGTTGTTGACGAAATGATTAATATGTTGTCTACTTCTGAATCCTCAGGCGTGAACAGATAAAATGTATATATTTTTTATGTATGTTCCGGCATAACTTCTTTGTTTGTGAACCGATTTCAATGATTCTCATTGCGTTGTGTTCAGTATATCTTCAAGGTGGTTCCGTTTTAATTTCATTCATATTGGACGTAAGATTCGAAGTTATAGAAGGAAATTCCTCCAAATCAAATGGAAATGTGGTGATTGAATATGTTTGTTCGGGCATAACTTCTTTTTTAATGAACCGTTTTCAATGATTCTTTTTGCGTTGTGTTCAGTATATCTTCAGGGTAGTCCCATTTTAATTTCATTCATATTGGGCATAAGATTTCAAAGTTATAGAAGGAAATTCCTCAAAATCAAATGGAAATGTGATCGACTAAGGGTACACCAGACGGATAGTTTATGACAACCCCAAATAAAGTAGGTACCAAACTGTGGTCAAGGACGTGATTTATTGTGTGTTAACTGAAACCGACTTCAAACATAATTTCTTTGTTTATGAACCGATTTCAATGATTCTTTTGCGGTTTGTCAGTATAGCTCCAAGATGGCTCCCATTTTAATTTCTTTGATATTGGACATAATCCCTGTAGAATCGTGAATGGAAAATCTGGAATTTGTGGATCTCGAATCCTCGAATATCGAATCTTCAATCTTGAATTTGGATTGAAGTTGTCGATCTTTTTGACATTAACTTCTTAATTTATTTAACACTTATGCTCTTATACTCGACAATCTATTTTCGCGCTCCTGTGAACTTGAAGTGTCCTTACTAAGTCTACCCATCACTTAAAATTGGAAATTTAAATTAACTTAAAAAAAAAACGACTTCAAGAAACCCAAAGTAACATAAGTTAACTAAAAAGTAATTTTTTTTTAATTTCAGAGTTATTGGTTGTTCCGATTAATGTATATTTATTGTTCCATTTAATGAAATTATTAAATTATTCTTTATTATCTAATTATTAATTGTTTTATTATTTTGAAGTTGGTGCCATAAAAACATAAAAACAAATTATATACCTTCCTACAATAACAAATTAGATACCCACTACGAAAAAATGATACAAATTCATAATAATTACATAGTAAATAATTATTTATTTATTTCAAATCGAGATTATTATTATATTACGAATAGATAGCTTTTACCTAAAGTATCAAATGAAAAGTTTAATTCGGTAATTATAATCGTGTATTAATCAGTCTCGGGAATTATGACTTTAAAATATGTAATTTTATATTTTACTTGACACCGACTTCAAAATTATAAAACATTGTTTTTAAAGTTAATTATGTTAGTTAGTTCCATCGACTGGCAGATGTGCTTTGTGTTGCTTAATCTCTTACAGCCCGATTTAATGTTGATTTGCGACTGGTCGCAAGTGCCGGTTGCTATGGAAACGTCTTAACTAAAAACCAGTCGTAAGGATTAATTTTATGTGAAATGAAACATGAAATTAAGCCTTTTTGCCTGGTCTTTAGTTAAGACGTTTCAATTGCAACCGGGACTTGCGACCAGTCGCAAATCAACATGCTGTTATTTTACTATATATTGACACTCGCGCACTACTCTGCTTTTAGCACATATCATTACACGAGGTTCAGAGGTTTTTCTTTTCAGTTTACATGTCCAACATGGATGTTTTCGAATCTTTGTATAATTGCAATATTGGTTTCTAAGGCTCAAATAGTTAGGTACCAGAAAGCCATACTGGCTTCGTTTTGATTATATGTATATTAATATTTCTTCCGATTAACCATAAGTATTTTTTGTATCGAAGTTCTAGTCCTTCTCTTATGGTGATTCCATTTAAGTTTCGCAGCTCATGCCGAAGGAAAGTTAAAAAATTAATGGCTACTGATGGTACGAGCTATTGACTACATTTTCCGACTGACAAAAACCACTCTTGCTTTCAATTGAAAAATATAAAGACTGATTTAGGCCAAAGCACCATTTATAAAACTTCAAAATGACGACGGCCTTGGACTCTGTTGAACACGTCACGTATTGTTGCACGGTGTTGATGGGAGTCGCATAAACAAGCTGTTTCATGTAGCCCTACACGAAGAAATGATATGGATTTAAATCTGGAAACATAGGGGCCACACCCGACCATTAACCAGTCTGCCTCTATACGTGCACTATGAGTAGGAGCCCCGTCTTGTAGGAACCACATTTGTTGTTCTAAGTTCAGACGAACCGCTAATAATTCCTGCAATAAATCGCACACTGTACAACTCTCGAGCTTAAGAGCGACATAATGCCTTAGAAGGAATCTTGATAATTTGTGAATTGGAGCATCATGCCAAGCTCTTATCAAACGCCTCGGCGACGTTTAAGTATAGTGCTGCAGAGATTTCTTTATCCTCTACTGCTTTTTCGATGATGTCCGTGATTCTATGGACCAGTTCTTTGGTAGCATGTTTTCAAAAAGTTTTTTAGAGTTTAGGTTGGTTTAGGAAAGTATCTCTTCTAGTTTATTATTGTCGACAGGTTCCAAGTTGTGTTCCGTTTCACTTTGGTTTTCTTATTGGAGCAGCTAATTGGATGCTTTTTTTTATTGCTTTTCCAAAGCGGATCCTTTTGAAATTAGTGCTCTTTTAGGTGTGAGGAAGAGTAATTAAATTTCTGAGTTTTGCTATTTCTCCTTTTAATTTTTCTGTTTTGTTGTTTAGTATATTTTTGTCGGTGGGTCTCTGGAAAGTTGTTCGTATGGCTCTGAGTTCTTCCTTAACCAGTTCTCTTATTTTGGCAAGTAATCACCCCATCATGAGACATGAGACATCAATGTCTCGATGTCGTCTGCTCTTTTGTGTCTTATAATTATTGATACAAAAAAGAAACCTTTTTGTGAAAGTTTTATTTGTGATATTGTCGTATACAGAATTTTATTGAAAAGCAAAGACTTCTGTAAATTTTAAGCATTCTGGTAATTTTTAAACATTTCCGATTCTATTTATCTAGTTTGAGATTCTTTGATTCTTTTTCGTTCCAATTATCACAGCTCTCAGAAAACGTTCAATTCTAGACTGAACGTTATCGATCTCTAGGATGCAGGAATTACCAAAATGCTTCTTTCTTTGGACCACTAAAAACAGCTTACAAAAAGAATGTGTCTTATATTTATGAAAAGCCATTTCGCAGAAAAGATTATGACGGTGCATTCGTTTTTGAGGAAAGCATTTAATGATGTTGTGTTAATTAGCAAAGGAGAATCTGTATTTAGAGCCACTCGTATTTTTCTATTAAATCCCGAAGGATTCTCAGAAGAAGACTTTTTTGCCGCTGAAATTCTCTCTCTGAAAGATCTGTAATTATTATTAACGGTCTGTTTCCTCTTAACCAAAATATTTCGAGTATTTTTCAATAAAAATTCATATTTGTCATTTTGGTCTAAAATATAAAAAGGAGCTTCAATTTGTGCTCCACGTTCGGAATCAATATTTTTTTGTATATTAACCTGCATGATGTAAGGTAAAGATTTTTAATTATTTTTCCAGTACAAATACAACACTGTTAACGTGAGGTTCTCCTTTTTTTAAATTTTGTTGCCTTATTTTTTTTACCAAAAAATACAGTTATGTCCTCAAAAGTCATATAATAAACAAATAAATATACACAGAAAATTTCTTACAATTACACAATATTAAATTAACGTTGTGAAGATTGAAATTAAATTGACAAGTAACAAGTTTAAATAAAAACTATAATTATGAATGTAGAAATAAAAATGTAACATGTTAAATTATAACTATTGTACTGTTCTTAAAAGGTTAAATTACATTGAAATGATTAATGAAGATTTACAATTCAGTCAGTACAGGAAAGCCACGTGTGGAAAATACTCAGCAACTATTCCAAATGACTGTGAAACAAGAAACAATCCTACGGTGAATGCTGGTGTTCTGCCTTTTCTTCCGAATCAACACCTAATCGATATACCCGCTAATGCGATTTAGTTAAAAAATTAACTGGATCTCAATCGTTTATTCCGTACTTGACGATATTTCTCAAATCCTACACCTGGTTTAGGACAAAATTACGACGGAGATATTACTTCGTTAAGATGTCGATTGAAAAGAAAGGCGCAAGTTCGTCGCGTGGTATGCAAGAAATTATTCGTGCTTTTTTGTGCGTGCCGGTTATCTCTAAACGCTGATTCGTTCCTGAATCTTCGTTGGTGAATGCGCGGCAACATCAAATTGTAACAGTACCTTAGGTACGTTTTTTTTAGGTAAATTGGTGAAAACACTATTCGTATTCACATAATGATTTTACACCAGCATACCTCTTTCTATCAGCAGCCAATTTTAACTCCAAATCGTGCAAAGAAATATTTTCATCACAATCTTCAGACATCATTAATTGACTTCTCTAATTTGTACACTTGTAACTAAGCTTTTAAATTCTGTCAACTATTGAGAGTTAATTGGTTAAATTCATTACTTGGAATTTAATAAAATTGAAACTTAGGACCTTATGGTTCTTATGTCGCGAATTATCTAAAATAGATGTTATTTTTTTTGTTTTCAGAATTATTTCAACAATGCGAAAACACCAATTTATTTTTGTCCGTTGAAACATATGTCTCGTCTCAAATTCTGTGATAGTGGAATGCTTCTGCAATTTTTAGCACTTCACAATTAGAGAGCGAAATAAATTTTGAATGCTTACGTCAAACGAATGCCTGTGTTCCGCGTAACATTTCAAAAAAAATAAAAAATGGTCGGTGCAAATGGGATTTACAAATTCAGAGCCGCGCACAAAATAGCACTATTTGCTTTAGGAACGTACGATGAATAATTTAACTTTGTTAAATAAACAAAATCAAAATGTTTCATTAAGTGCTTTACCACAAAATACAGTTTTATTTTAATGATTTAAAACAATATTACGGCTGAGTGTGAAACAAAAAAAGACCTACAACAATACCACATTTCAAGTCACTAATGCAACATATAAACTTTTGTAACAAAACGGCGCCGGCGCATCACTGCAGCAAATGACGCTTCTGTTATTAAATATACCTGTCCGTGGCATTTTTATATTGGTCGATGTCTCATGAAATGTTTTATGAAGATTTATGAACTATAAAAATCAGTTTTTCTATTTAATTTTCTGCGTATAAATAACTCCGAGGGAAATAATTCGTGACATAATGACAAGTTTTATTTGACCGACGGTCGCTGAAGCGTTGCGTCGCGGTGCCTAATAACTAATGGTCGTTAAAATTTTTTGAGGTCGACTGTATTAATTAGATTTTTATTTTAGCAAGCGTTGGAACCCTAAAAAGTCTTATTTTACTTGTAATATTGATTTTTCTAAAATTTATTTTTCCGGCTTACAATGTAGTCCTTACAACAATACGTGTAGGTTGACGATTATATTTTTTTGTGTTCTACCCTTGACAAGGGAAGATAATAGTGTCTTTTCGTAAATTATTACTTCCCTAGGGACTTAATAACATTATAATAATATAAAATAATAATAACATTTTCGGCGGATAAAAAGCCGCGGCTTCGCCTTGGCTTGTACATGAAATGTGTACCTCAATGTTGATACGTCCTTACATTCCTTGTTACTATTTAATAGCTATTTTAATTTCAGTTGTGGGTAGTATATAATGTACTATATTAAATTATATTTTATTTTAATTTTTTACCCGATTTTTAAACCAAGGTTACAATTTCTATTTATTTAGAAATATTATTTTTGAATTTCCACCTAATAATATTATGTCGTTGTCACAAAATATTTCCCTATATAAAAGCTTCGCACAGAAAAATTGGATGGCATTCAGCCCTGTTTCTCTGTAATTTAGCATCCGCTAGAGTTATAGCACTAAAAACAGTTCTTTGAGGTCGACGTGGCGCTCCGTCGCGTAATGTCATTTCACGCGTCATCAACTCGTCAGTTCTGGTGCTAAAGTCTCGGGAGTTGACCACACAGTCATATATAAATGACAAAGATGAGAAAGATAAAAATATACCAGAGATGCTGGAATTTTAGAAATATTTCTCTGAAAATACAGAGTGTGTCGTAAGACTGGAATACACAATCAATTAGGTGTCAATGTCCAATTAATACTCACCAGTTATGTACACGTCTTTTCGATCTTCCTTCTGATTTAATTTCTGTGGTCAACTGCTAACCTGTTAAACAAGAAAAAAAATCAGATGCTTGCAATTTTTCCCTGTTTACAGATGTTACCATTAAGCGCTATACTTTACACTGCTCTAAAATTTTATAAGGAACAAAGATTAAAGTTTTACAACCAGAAGCAAGTTTAGCAAAGTAATTTTATTAACGTGGTGAAGGTTTAACTCAGTGAATATAAACACTAGCATTTACTAAGATTTGATTTTGTTTTTTAGTAGTATTTATTCATACTACACTGCAATTATATAATTTTTTTTTTGACCTCCTGAATTTTAAAGTTAGCTTTAACATCATGTATACGTCATTTTTACGCAAAATGTAAAGTGCGGCTACTATGAGGTAAAGTAACCAGTGAATTTTTAGCTAAATAAATTAAGTATAAGAAAAAAGGTCTAATTTACTACACGTTACTTTACACCATAATTGACACAATAATGTACAAAATAAATCGTTAATGATTTTATATTTTTTATTATTATATGTGGCGCCATTACTCCTACAAATTTTAGCGTAATTTTATATAAACACAAAAAGCCTTCAAACTTGCGCATGCTTTCTTCTAGGCTGATTTGATTTGCACGACTGCACGTGTTATTGAAGGTTTCAAGATCCAATCTCCTCTGTAATTCCTTTTTGTTGCCAAAACTCCAGCATGAATTAATTGAAAAGAAGCTAGATATTTGGAAGAAATTATTTTAATAACTTACATACAAAATGTTTTACAAGATTTTCTTAATAGGCTTGCCTTGTGTCAAGAAATTAACAGTCATCTTATTTAAATGTAATAATTTTAAAGGCGTTTGTTTGGAATGTATTTACCAAGTTTTACCCACTTTTAGTTTACTTAAGAGTGAAGATCATTATCATTCTATTATCTTACCAATGCAATTATCATACATCATTAGGCAAATGCCAGCAAACAATACACCCTAGAAGTAAATAAATTTGTCCATAAGAAGGTTTAATTTGGAAACGACAGTGACCGTAAAGACTTTGTTAGCAAGCAACACAGCCACGGTCAAGTGCTTTGATTACGAACCTGCCAAACGCCGGAATGTGAAAGCGACAAGGGCGAGAAATCAATTTAAAGTTCCCACCGTCGTCCCATTGTGTTCAAGAATATAGGAGCAGCGGCGGTGGCGGCGACGGCGGCGGCAGCTTCTCAATCCGGTGTGACCTTATACACCATGCGCCACCCTTCCCAAACGCATCATCACTTAATTATCGCCCCCATTACGCTCCGAATAAATCATCGGCGCTGCGTTGGCCACGTTAGACAATATGAAATTTATTGAAATTAACGTCTGATGTTATGACAGTTGTTGGCCACAAATTTGGATTAACAATCACGAGGGCACAAGGCTTCCCTCTGATAGTCCTTATACAAAATGTTAATTCATAATAATGTTTTAGCTACGACTGCTGTATAACAATTTGATTATATAGAGGGATTTAGAGGAACATTGATCAAAGAGCCTTTGGAAATTAAAAAGATTGTCTATGTTTACACCACACGATCATCACGCATTACTGGTTACAAAACTGTTTACATAGTACTGTTACTATGTATTTATTCTTTTGTCTACAAACGTGTCTTCAGATTTTAAAATTATTTCCTAAACATTGGGTGGAATGGCTTGACAAACTTCTGTAAATGCATTTTTCAAATAATTCTTTTCAATCAGCTTATTCCTAAAGACATTTTTTTAATATTGCCAAAAATTGACTTCCCGGAGGCTATATTTAAAAAGAATCGAGACATTGCGGGACAAGTAAATTCTAGACGGTAATTCTAATCGGTTTCATTTTTCCTCTTGCAACTGGTCGACTCTAGTAAATCGAATGCAAGACCGATTTTTTTGTCGGGCACGCGTCGTATTTTGCAGAGTCGTATTTAAACCAAACTAACAAGTTATTGTCGTGGTGTGTTATATTGGTCTTCTTGTTAATTTTAGTTTTACTGTGTATTGTGATTTTGTTGATATCAGTGTCATTATTTATTCAGTGCTTGATACGTGATCGCAAGTGATCAACTCAATCTAGATTTTGTTACCATTTCTTTACACCTTTGCCAACCAGTCGTTCAACAGTAGAATTGCCGTGCATAATTTCCCCTCGCATCCCCGTGACATTTTAAGCTTTAGGCTACTATACTATATACATACCACAAAAAAGAAACATTTATTTACAAAAATGTATTGTCCACTTCACTCGTATTACCTGTTTAAGCTATGATATAAGTTTCATTATGAGTATAAAGTGTAAACTCCGCTTATCATACAAACATGGTGCTTTTGTATTTTTTTACTTTAATTAATGCACAGTCTGTCAACTCGCTTTTCTTTCCGGTTCATCCTGTTCAAATACATTTTAGAACAACGTTTTTTAAACGTGTTTATTATTGTAGTTTGAAATAAATAATGGTAGAGATATGGTAGATATTGAGATTTCAATATTAAGAAGTTGTGTATAATAATTTGCCCCGTGAGATTACTAAGAAGAAAAGCAATCCACTTTAAGCCTTTTATTATTAATATTGAACAAACCTCACGAAATTTACAATGTTTAACTGTGTTGCCTGTTAGCTGAGATCAGACGATTCTCATAGGAACTGCAATTGCAGTGTCATAAGTATAAGGGTAAACAGTCTGCCTCCACTTCAAACAACATTTAACCATTTTCATTTCGGTGTACTCACACTGCACTTGAAGTAGAGTATTTGAACTTTTTCATATTTCGCTGCAATGGAAAAATGTGTGGATAGAGCAAAATTTAATTCAACAAATTAGCCACGACTTTAATTAAAAACTACCACACAGAACACATTTTTCATTTGATCAAATCAGAAAAGAGAAATTGAATATCTCGACTATTTGGTTAGAGTGAGAAAAAAATTAATACGAGCGGAACTGGTAACAGTGATTTCAACTCATCCTTAATGAAAAATCACGCAACACCGTAGACCAAATAGGGGGGGGGGGAGGATGATGTTAACAAGCTTGTCCTATTTCTTAAAGAAGCCTTGATGGATGTAATTATTTTTTGGGCCTCCTGAATTGTAAAATTGGCTTTGAAATCATGTATACGTCGTCCGAAACTACATTTTTACGCAAAATGTAAAGTGTGGCTACTATGCGGTAAAGTAGCTTTTCATGAACGTTTAAAAAATAAATTTAAAATAAATCGTTAATGATTTTCTATTTGTTATTATTACATGTGGCGCCATTACTCCTACAAATTTCAGCGTTATTTTATATAAACACAAAAAACCTTCAAACTTCAACCTGTGTGCATGCTTTCTTGTGGCCTGATTTGATCTGTACGACTGCACGTGTTATTGATGGTTTCAAGATCCAATCTCCTCTGATGTAATTCCTTTTTGTTCCCAAAACTCCAGCAAAAATTAATTGAAAAGAAGCTCCATATTTGGAAGAAATTATTTTACTAACTTGTAACTTTTAACCTAATAAATTCAAAAATTAACACTAAACTCCAATCACTCAGGTATTTTCTAAAAACGCAACTATTATAACTGTTCTAAATCTAAATCCGGAGGAAATTCATTATTTGGACTCGGCAATATAACCTTCGGCAACACTGGAAGACTTCCATGTTTCATGTCTTTTTAACGACAGCAAATATTGTTTTACTTAAACCGCCAAATATTTTGTTATTGCTTTGTCGTGTGTAGGCTAAAATTAATTGCAGGCATTCACCCCGAAACTTACTTAAGAAATCTGAATACAACACCTGCTGTCTTATTTATTTTTCAGTGCCACTTTCTCGCATAGAGGACCTTTATTATAATATTTCATATCAAATTTTACTTTCAAAATCACTTTATCCGTTTATTGATCACGTAACTTCGAATATTTTTTTAACAGAAAGTCAAAGGCAGATTTGCGATCAAAGAACTTATCCCTAACATTGGAAAGCCCTTTCTTATGTTAGTTAAATCACAAAATAAACGAGAAATATATTAAGACCATTGACGATTCCTCCAAGCAGATGTTTGTAATAATTGAGTTCCCAGCTCCTGCTAAGAATAACATCTGCATCAAGGAGAAGGAAAAAGTCGTCAAATTATCAAGACCTGCTGTTAACTCCGAACGCTATACACAACCTACCCATACGGTGAAGCTGGTCGTTCTGGTAATTGGGGGCATGGGAACATAAAGGCTTCGTTTCTCAAGATCATTCCCCCCTGCCTAAAGCCGGCAGAAGCTCTTGCGGTCGGAATTCAGAAGGCAGTTATCTTGGGGTCGCTGCTCAGGGCGCCTGATTCTCGGAATTCGTAGTTACTCAGCCCATGATTTTAGGGAGTGGCTATGACGTGCGATACAAACATTGAGCGGTAAGGAACCCCGTGCAGGTCGAAATTTCTTTCTGGTCTACTTAAAAAAAGACTAACATTTTGAAGTGTGGCAGCTTTTTATATTTCCTTACAATAAATTATTCTTCACATTATTTTTGGGAAATCGAAATTCACACTTACTAAGGGTAAGATCAGAAGAATCATTTACATAACCTTACTGTAAAATTGTTCAAAATTAGCTGTAAAATAAAACGAATGTTGGTAGCAAAGACTGATGGTAATAAATCTTTAGACATTGCCAAGTTTCTGTCCATACTGCGGTTGGAAGACACCACAAAATTGGTGCCAACACAGTAAATTCGTGTAGTAATGAGATACAAAAAAGTCTATGCTCTATCGTTCATTATTAAATCAAAGATTCCGTCCTGTCCAGTTTCTTCATTTTTACAGCACATTTTTATAAATATCCTCTACCAATAGGAACATCTGTATTTATATGTTCTATAATAACCTTGAGGGAGGAGTTCATGTGTTACCGACCGATGCAGCAACACGTGGTGAAATAAATATAGAGAAAAGGGCAGAGAAAATTTAAGAAAACAGCAAAGAAGGAGCAGAGATATACCAACGGAAAAGGAGTTGGGTTGGAGAAGGAAAGAAAGAATCCTGGGGAAGAAGACGAGGCAATATTTTTATCAATATTAGAATAGCAGTGATATCTATGAGGCATTAAATCCAGTAGAAAAAAAAAGGGAAACGAACAGGGGAGGGCGGTACAGGAAGAAAATGAAGAGAAGAAACAAATTGACAGGCTACTAAAGAGAAAATGAAAGAAATTCAAAGAGAGAACCAAGAAATTACGAAAGAAATTGAAAGACAAAGAGTAGAAGAGAGAGAGCGAAATGAAAGAAATTCAAAGAGAGAACCAAGAAATTACGAAAGAGATTGAAAGACAAAGAGTAGAAGAGAGAGAGCGAAATGAAAGAAATTCAAAGAGAGAACCAAGAAATTACGAAAGAGATTGAAAGACAAAGAGTAGAAGAGAGAGAGAGCGACACAGCTGGAAGGAAAATTGGCGTATGAGGAAAGAAAAAGGTGGAAGAACAATATTGTGATAACAGGGTGGGAAAGGAAAAGTAAACAGCAGGCCAAAGAGGGGATAGAGAATTTTCTGAGAAAAAATGTAAGTGAGGCCAATATCAAGTACTAGTAGAAATGGAAGATTGGGAGTGAAAGGAAAAAGTGATTAAGCAAAATGGAAAACGAAGGGAAAAAGAAAACAGGGATGATATTTATAGATAGTGACCTCACAAAGTAAGAAAGGAAGTTACAGAAGAAATTAAGCGGCATAGCAAAGGAAGAACGCAGAGACAGGAAAGAAATAAGAATAATTAAGGATAGACGGAGCTTAAGAAAATGGGGGGAAGGAGAAAATGTACACGACGGCAAAAGAAAAAGGACAAAGAAGTGATTAAAGAAGAGCAAGGGGGAAAGTAAGAGAGAGGACAAGAAAAGGGGCGGGAAAACTAAAAAGGCATTGGAAAAAATGGCGGAGGACACTATTTTGGAATGTAGCGAAAAAAGCAAGATTTCTAAGAGTATAAATATGAGGCAATTCCAGATAGTGGTTTTAACAGAAACATGGATAGAGAAGAACAAAGCTGGGACAAAACACAAAAACTACTACTAAAAGTATTCAAGTGGGAATGTTAGGAGGCGAGAAGAGGATAGAAGAACAGAGCAAAAGAAAGAAGCAGAGAGAATGGGAGAAGGTTACAGTTATGAATCGGGAAGCCCGTAGGGCAAATAAAGATTTATTTATTACAACAATATGGGCGGATAATTGCACAGGACAAAATAAAAAATTGGTTTTTATTCATAGTTTATAAAAGATTTTTAATTAAAATAATATTTTGAACAAGCACATACTTGCTGAAATTTTTTATCATCTAGTGGATAAGAAACAAAAATGAATAATAATAGTTCTACAATAGTACAATAATAGTTCAACAATTCTTCAGTGCTTCTTTTGGTTGACAAAAAAATTTGAATCCTAGCGATATGTCACTAGATTATAGGGTATAAAATTTTTGAGTTTTCTTCGTCTTAGAAGATTTTTGTCTTGTATTTGCTTTTCCCCTACCATGCAATCAACACCTTTGAGATTTTCAATCTAAATCAATGATCTTAATTGATTTAAAATTCTAACATCAAAACTTGATTCCGGAAGCGGTTTTATTATCTGCAAGACTTCGAAGAGCTTCCAACTACGTAATTATCTCAAACAAATATACAACCGCTATTGAATGCATTTATGCAAATTCCTGAATGCAGTAGCGAGATAATAAACAGGAATTATACTTTTAAATGAATTCACGATAAATTGTTTATCACCACTATTTCAAAGACCATAAATTAATGTCATTTAGGGGTGGTTTCTTGTGTTCCGGTTAATCATACGATTTAATTAATCAATGATTAATATTTAGCAGGGGGTTAAACGAAATCAGGTTTTGTTAACTCCGCTAACAAGGCTGTTACATTAATACGCTCGCCAAGCTATAACAGCAAGGTGACCTCACTTATGTATGTAAGAAAAGAAGAAATACATAAATTAGTAATAGAAGAATATAATTTAAAGCTAGACAAATTAATAACAGAATTAAAAAGACAATTGTTAGGTAAATAGTATGAAATCGAGAGTAGGATGTTTTGAGTTAGGTAGTTTAATAATTATTATTTTGTTGTGAAAGTTAACGTTTGTTAATAAAAAAATTAGAAAATAACGTAAATACAAATTAATGCAGCAGTTCATTAAAGTAATTTATAAATTCAGCTCTTGGGTCATTGTTATGAACATTTTCTAAATCTTGATTATCATCTTGATCCTCGTCATCGCTCCTCTTCTCTAGCCTCAACTGCTGTAGCAACAATACAACATAAAATAACAAAACAAGTAATTTCGCAAAGGATAATAAAACATAATTTTGAAATGTTCCATTTTCCATTTCTCCTCTGCTAGCTGAATTATTGAAAATATGGCTGTCGTGGACAGAACCACGATGTTGACAAATTTATTATTGCTATCACATATTGCCTGTACAAATAGTTAAAATACAATTGTACTAAAATCTTTCACATAGGTACCTGGAGAATCCATTCGTATCAGGACACCATCAACTGCCCCAATAACTCTAGGAAACTCTCCCATTTTATAAAAGGCAGTTACCACAGTCTGAATTTCATGTTGATTTTACAGCATATCTTTAAAAAACGTAGTAATAATATAATTGGCAACTGTAATTCCTCTAAAGTTTACCGTTCCTGTCTACGTTCTAGGTCATTGCAAACTTGGTTTAAAATTGAAATTGTCTTTGTGTTCGCTTTGTATCCCCGTTGATTATTCAGAAATTCTGCAACTTCTTCACCTTCACTCTCATCCACAATTTCGTCTATTATTATTTCTATTTGCTCAATAGCCTCCATTCCAGTGTTAGGGTGTCTTTTAAAATCATATAAGATAACAGCAACATTATATTATTTTACACTTACAATCCACCAGAACCCATACTAATTCGATGATATCTTGTTAACGCCGTTTGAAAAATTTTTACTTCTAAATGTCAAATAATTTTAACTGCCCAAAATTGGCCAATTAGTTTAATCACGGTTGACGGTCATATTTAGCAAGATGTTAATTTAATTGTGTTATAAGAGACACTTAACCGTTAATTTAACGACCTAACTAACGGGGAGACTAGAAACCGGCCCTTATAAGTTAAAAAGTGTAAAGCAAGTTAGATTCGTGCGTATTTGTTTAGGTTGAACGAGCGGACGAGATGGGAAGAGCTGACATTGAAATGGGGAATAAAATCTTTTAGGGCTGTCGAGGACGAGCTTTGAATACCTATCGGGTACCATCTTGCATGCCACTGATCGGTGATTTCAGACGAGACTTGTGTGTATCTCACAATCGAAAATTGGAATCTCGAAAAAAATGATGGAATCCTTTAGCGGATCATGTACCTACGAATAAAGGTGTGTTGGTGGAAGGACTTTCAGAAAAGCGGCCTTTCTCCTTTAAGGACGAAAATAAAATCGCCTAGCTTACAATTGAATAGGGAGAATAAAATGCTTGAGGTCCGACAAATTTAAAGATTTAGAAATGGTAATAGACTGTGTTTGCACTTAATAAATGTGTGTGTGTGTTGTTAAGAGAGAATGGAACGTGAAAGATTTAATTCGTTTTATTTAATACACACGCGAAAGTCCCAAAGTTATATTAAGGCGACTGGCCCGTTCAGCGTGTAAACAAAAAGCGAATCAGTGACACCATATGGGGCGTTGCATGTGTCGACAATTTATTACCTCAAACGACTTACAATTGGCTGATTACTTTGACGTGCACATTTTAAGTCCACGTGGACTAGTCAAGAAACTGCCGCATCGAAATTGAGAATGAAAGCTTCCTGGAACTGTTATCGCTGCTTTCGAATGCCGACAGTAAACAAATCCCATGGTTTTTGTTTGATATTATGAGTGTAAAAGGTGAAATATTAATATACAGATATTAAATAAATATTAGTAATAAATATCAAACTCAAATTTTTAATTTATGACGTACCAGGGGAAAGAATAAAATGATGATTTATCATGAATTAAAAATTTGAGTTTGATAGTTTTTTGGGAAATCGGAAAAATTAAAGTAATAAATATACATATTAAATAATGAGTAGAGATTACAATTAGTATACTACTATGTATTATGTACAATAATTATAATTATAAGTAGGTAGCTGCTGTCTACAGGGTGCGTCAATAGTGCGAGGACGTGGATAGTGACTTACCATCAAAGCTGCATCGACTAAAATTATTTTCTGCGATATTTATATATTTTTTCATATTCAAATTGCTCTTCTAAATGCTACAAGTAACATCCAATTGTATTATAGCAGTGCGCGAAAGACATGTTTATCGACATGTCAAATTTCAATCTTCAATATTTAATAATATTTAATAATTTTCGACTTTTCGAAAATATTCACAAAGAAAATTAATAACTAGGAAACCTGTTGTATTCCAAATTTAGAAAAAATATATGCAGTTGTAGCATTTAGAACAGTTTATTATCAATTTTCTGTATTTTATTCAAATATTCTTTTTAGACTATCCCAAGTAGTAATTTTAGGCACTGCAGAGTAGCTATTTCGAAAATATTGTTTTAATACAAGAAAAAAAAAAAGAAGAGTGTGTGGTCGTCAAGCAAGTTAGAAATGAAACTTCTTTAGCTGATGATAGGTCGAGAAGGGGTAATATTAAGTAAATAGAAGAATGAGTAGCAACGATTAGATTTATTTTGTAATTTCCATGGGTTCCTCTTTCGTCCGTTCTGCCGCGGTGTTTTAGCCATAGCACTTTTTGAATTACTTGTGCAATTTATTCAAAAATCACAATTCACTCAATTGTACAATTCTCGCCACAGAAAAATTACTTAACCCATCTGTCATTTACAGTCTGAATCTACCTATACCTGATTTAGATCACAATCAATTTATAAAGAACAAAAGTCCGACTCTACTTTGCGAAAATACCTGTCAAAATCAGTTCAAAATGCGTTTAGAGCCGATATGAAATAATCCAAAATTCGTCCGATAAGTGTACAAATAATTTTTACAGTTCGACACTGTTGGAATGTTCAAATTTTCGCTAGTGTAAACACTCTCTGTCATGTAATAATAAAATGTCAGATAAACATAAGTTTTATGAATTTTATCCTGTGTAGATTGGGAGCTTTCCGGCACTCTGGGCTTAAAAAAGCACCCGTTTCGCTCGTGCTTTAAACCCTAGTGTCGGAAAGCACCCAATTTAGACAGAAACTCGTATAATAAATAACTATGTACTAGTGATCTCCAGTCACTCGAAATTCGAGTGGTATCTATTGGATTGGTAAGCGAAACAATATAAAAAAAATGAATACTTACGTAAATAGTGTTGAATAAAGACTGGTTACCATATTACACATTACAATTTTTAATTTGTTTTGTTTAACTGTGATTTTGAATAAAAAAAGGTCTGATTAATAAAAAAAATAAGACGGAATAATTTTTTTATATAAAATATTTTGCATACAGTACTTGTTCATTATTGTGCGGTCTAAGATGCCCCTGATTAAATTGCTCGGCAATGTAGAAACAATGCCCGAAGACAGGTTGTGATAACAAAATCCCAACCTTATTAAAGGTTTGCCCTTGTGAATTATTAATGCATAGCGAATGCTAACATGATTGGAAATTAGGTTCGGAAAATGGCATGTACCAGAATATGAATTCTGGGTATTAAAATACGTTTCCCAGTTGATCGTCCGGTTCAGATTTCGCAATCAATTGTATTTTGAAGAAATCGTTTAACACGCATTCTTGTATCATTCACTAATGTGCCAGTATTTAAATTTCGTATTAGCAAAACAATTGCATTTTCTTTCAACACCAATTTATGTGTGGGCAATGCAATGGATTTGAAAACAAAATCGGAAGCTATAAACGTGCTGTATACCGGGTATTTGTAGAAGAATTTTTTTTTAATAAATGCGAAATCTTCATTTTTGGGAGCCCAGCTAACACACTGTAAAATTTCTGAAGACATAATGCCCGTAAAGTTATAAATCTTTTTTCGGTAATTTATTTTTATGATAATTTTTCCACGAACGGTATAAAAATCGGTGCAGTACCCTTTGTTTTATTTGCTTCAAACCATTCATGTTCAACGATTAAATATATAGATTTCGGCCTCCCTCAAATTAGTTATTTTGACAATAACAATAACAATGACAATAACAAAAACCCCTGGTACAAAAGGGGCCCTTTAGACATGTAGGGTTTTTTGCGACAGGGGGGCCCAAAGGGGTTCTTTAAGACACTGGGGCCACCATGGAGAATGAGAGTCGCTCTGCAACAGTGAATAATAAATTAAAAAAATTGTTGGCCGAAAACGTTTTGTTATCACACGGCCAGAAACTGTTTTGCAACTGCTAACGCTTCGCCTCCACAAACTTACACTTGCAAAATGACTATTTCTGGCCTTATAATAAAATACATGTATACTATTAATAGACGGTATTAGGCCGTTGTATGTTGTTTTATAACTACCCTCGGGCAAGGCCCCCTCGGGATGGGGCCCCTGTGTTTAGGAGCCCCCTTGGGTAGGAGCCCTATTGGACTGGGGTCCCCTTGGGTAGGGGCCCCCTTTGCAGGTCGTGTCGTTACGCGAATTAAGCAAACATGTTCAATTTTTTAAATCAAATAGTATTCAAGTGAATGAAAAGAGGCTACAAGTAGGTGGTCAGAGCAAAACTCCTGCAGATTCTTTTTTTTTTTTGTAAAAACAAATAGATAATAGTAGGTCTGGATAGAGAATTCAATAAGCTTTAAAATGATGTATCACATGACTTCCCATGCTATTTGAATTTTGTTAGGGGGTGGCTGCCCTTGCTAAAAGGGTGACATCTAAGACTTGAAAGTTTGGTACAATTTGGTCCCCCTTGATAACAAAATTGACCTGTTCGAGTCTTCCGAAATTAGAATTGTTGGGGTACAAATTTTAGTTGGTACAATTTTATATTTATATAATAATATTAACGTAAAATTACAGATATGCAATACCACATAGTAAATTAGAGGTTGTACAGAAATTAGTGTACTCCATTAGAATGATACAAAGTGTTAATTGTTGAAAATAAAATCATATCACTCTATATTGAATCCATTTACCGGCAAACGCTTTTGTAAAGCTGATAGTTTTTGTTTACTTTTTTTTTGTTATCTTTCTAAGAACGAGCTGCGGCACACATGAAATATAATACGGTCAGTCGTCGACACGTCTGCCTGCCGATGAGGGGCGGGGCCTGTGTTACATTGAGCCACGCCAACATTGCTTGAAACTAGCGAACTTTGGGGACAATTTGCAAATTTATTTTTCGATATTTATGAAAACACCTTACATTTATCGAATACAGAGATCAGTAAAAATCAAGCATTAACACGTTTGTTAAAAAAAAATTATTTTACCTTCTCATTTTGGCAATAAATTGAAATTTTGAACAAACAACGTTTTGCCGTGATAAAGGTTGTTTTTTTACTAATTTTGATGCCCAATACGTTAAGATGAACAATGAAGGCCGTAATTCAGTTCCAAAGTTGAGGCGACTGAGCGTTTCGCCTTAAAAGACGTGTATGAATTTCTCTAGCGAGTAAAGTTGTTTTTTATAACTCTTAACTTAAATTTTATAATCATGGAATAATCAAACTTTGATTCCAATTTTGTGCTCGAAAATGTTATTATGCTTATTAAATTTATGAGCAATATTTTGCTCAATCTCCGAGATAAGATTTCATACTAAGGTTAAATACACATCATACACATCTTAGTTTTTTTTTAATTGTACGTTATTAGCTTTGCACACCCAAGGAGAATTTTGTCCCAACTTACTTCAGATCCGTCAAAGTTATAGGGCAAACATAACTCTTCGAATTTTTTTCAAACAGTTTTAAATTACAAAAGGATTTCAAGTTTCATATTGTTTGCAAAAGAAAGTAGCAATTTTGACACCGCCAGCTTTAGAAGTTGAGATTAAATTTTTCTCGGGGGTGATAACAATGTCATGTTGACTATAAACTTAAAAACAATCACGCTGCTTCTCCCGGAGTATAGATTAAAACGAACCATAGATTCCAAAGTAAAGTCTCCAAAGGATTCTAACATCGAATGTGATTTAGTGTTCTTTACTTATTCAGTGTGTTTTAATGGACACTCACAGTCACCTCTGAAATTATATTACCGCGGGTTCGTGGATTTAAAGAGACACAAAAATTTCAGAGGTTCATTATTATTTGCATTTTCTTTTTGGCACACTAAATCGGTTCGGATTGGAATGCCGAATTTGCATCATTCTTTTAATGTCTCAATTCGGGACTTTTATGTAATTATTTAATCGTTGAACATTAAGTTTAGTAAAATTCATGTCTGTAGCTTTCTAATTATATTCAGTAGGTACAACTAACAATAAAAACAATATATTCTTTTAACATAAAAGGAATTCAAAGCTTATTTTGTGTAACAGTAAAAAACGCAATTTATTTAATGATAAACACCGATATCCGGCAAAACGATATAAATTGGTAAGTGTCTTTTAACGAGCCGCCTGGAAGTGTAAATCAAACGGAGATTTAGGGTTTCAAGTTTTAATTCGTTTTCAATGTGTCAGTAAATGCGAATTACCGACATTTTAAAGAGTCATTTACTGTTTAAATTTAGGCAATTTACATAATTGCGTGTCTGACTACTGCTACGTTTGCTATCGTAACATGAAACAGCTAATTTAGGTACAATGTGACAATGTAATTTTACAACCCTACGTTGATGCTAAATAACAATGAATATTGTAATGAATTTATTGTAATTTTAATGTAATAAAATTGTGATTTTATTGTTTCTAATAATTTAAAGCTGGCACATTATTCAATGTTAGGGTCAATGGATCTACCGCAGTGGTTGTAAGTCTATATTGAACAAACAAAGTAACAATAGAAATATAAAAAGGCGTGAGTGTAAGCGTTACAATAGCTCGACTCATCACACACAACTGTTCGTGCTTGGAAGTTGCTGCGCTCGGATGAAGTACTAGGGTTGCGACGACACTCGACCAACACCGAACAGGGAACAAATCGCTCTAACACTTCCCCTCGCGAACGCACGCCGACGCGAATCAATTTCGCACTAGGTCATGATTCACGCTCTCGCAAACACAACATTACCGTACACTTCTGATGTCTGGGGCCAGCAAGACCCTTGGTCAAGATGTCGGCTGCCATGTTCTCGAATGCAATGTGCTTCAAAGTCACAATCTTCTCCTCCACCGCATCACGGATAAAGTGATACCTCATATCAATGTGTTTGCTTCTGGCATGGAATGTCGGATTTTTTGCCAGCCGCAAAGCACCCAAGTTATCTTCGAAAATAACTGTGTCGGCCAAATGTTTTAGTCCTAGTTCTCCTAGAATTGCCTGGAGATACGATGCTTCCTTCACTGCCTCGGTCAGTCCCATATATTCGGCCTCAGTTGAAGACAATGCGACAGTCTTCTATTTTCTGGAATCCCATGATATAGGTCCACCCAAGAGGAATACAAAACCCGTATAGGATTTTCTATCGTTTGGACAATTCCCCCAGTCGGCGTCGACGAAACCAGTCAAGGTTTCCGGAGTTCTTTCAAAAGTTAGTCCAAGGTCGGCTGTTCCTTTCAAGTATCTAAGTGTGGAAAATGTTCGTTATTAATACGTTAAACAAGTTAAAAAATAAAGCTTTAATTCTGAGTTAAAACAAGAAATACAAATACACTCAAATACATTCGTTAACCACGCCGATCGCCATCGTTTTTCTCTTCGTCCTTTTTACCACCAGAGGGTGGCGCTCCTTCCACCGTTTCGGCGGGAATTTCTACACTTTCCCGGGCGGCGGTTGCGTCTTCATCGTGGATTTCCAGCGGGTACAACAACTGAATTGGTCGCCTTAATGTAGTACCATTGGACATCTTGATCTCGCATGCTCGAATTCTTCCATCTCTCCCAGGAAAGACTTCGTTAACTCGGACCAACTTCCATGATAGACGAGGCGCGTTCTGATCGGAGAGTAAGACTACATCGCCGACCTTGAACTTGGTCGCAGACGGTTTACCCGAATTTACATGGGCAGTTCTCAACTGTTGAAGATAGTCGGCTGACCATTTCTTCCAAAATTTTGTCAAAATTCGTTGTCCTTCCTTCCATTGCTGGACAATGGTATCTCGGCCTGCTAAGGCTTCCGGAAAACCACATCGGCGTTGATTACTCAAAAGGAAACTCGATGGGGATAAAACAGACAAGTTATCCTTGTCGTCATCGAGGTAGGTTAATGGCCGCGAATTTACGGTGGCCTCAACTTCAGTCAAAACAGTATTTAACTCGTCGACACTAACCAATAGTTTTCCCAAAGCAAACTTGAGACAGTCCTTGAGATTCTTTATTAAACTCTCCCAAAATCCGCCCCACCAAGCTGCTCTTTCCACAATGAATCTCCAGGAAATTCGCTGTTTCGACGAGAAATTCTGAACCTCCTCATTGGTTAGTGTTTCTTGAAGTCCTCCTCTTCTTGCGATAAAGCGTCGTAGACCTCTAATACAACCTTCTGCAGACAAATCCAGGACAAGCTCTAGATGTACAGCTCGCGTAGCAGCGCACGTTAGAAGCATCAAATAGGTTTTTCGTTTTCCGTTCTGTCCATCCAGGACGTACAATGGGCCGGCGAAATCTATACCGGTCTTCTGGGACGGGGTCGCCATAGAGACTCTATCTCTGGGAACGGGAACGAAGACTTCCTTTCCTGGTTTGCATCGAAATCGTGTACATATAATGCACTTGGCTATTTGTTTTTTGATCGTTTGTCGTCCGCGGGTTATCCAAAATTTCACTCTAACTTCGGCTAGAGTCAAATTAACACCGCTGTGAAACCGGTCGTTATGAGTTTTCCAAATCAGCTTTTCTACGAACGACGATCCACTTGGCAAAACTATCGGGTTAGCGGTCTCGTATGATAATTCGGATTCCTGTAAACGGCTCTTAATTCGAATGATCCCGTCACGGTCCAAAAAAGGGGTGAGCTTACTTATGGATGAGCTCGCATCGACACAATTGTTTTTCCTCAAAGACTCACCTTCTTTTGCAAAAGACTCCTGCTGGGTTATTTTAATCCAGTACTGTTCGGCATCGTGCAGTTCTTGCGCGGAAATCACGATTGTCGAGCTCTTATCTTTGCGGAAAACCCGAAGCACATAAGCTGTAACGCGTAAACACCTTTCCAAGGATTCGTAGTCTGTTAACGGAAATATCGGCTCCACTTCGCGGTTATTCTTGGTAGACACAGAACCGATTTCTACGCGAAGCACCAAACTCTCAAATTCAGTCTTCAATGGCTCTCCTGAAGGCCACTCACTGTCGTCACTCGACAAGAATTTCGGTCCGTTTAACCACGATTCCGACGTCAACAGGTGGTTCGCGCGCAGTCCGCGAGTTAACAAGTCTGCTGGATTCACTTTCCCGTCGCAATGTCTCCACGAACAATCGTTAGTCAGTTCCTGGATCTCGAGAACTCGATTATGGACGTACGACTTCCATTTCGCGGCACTCCCTGTAATCCAATACAGTGCTATTTGAGAATCCGTCCACAACGTTATATTCGCGCACGTTAAGTTAATGTTCGTAGATATGTAATGCTTTAAACGCGAAGCACACAAAGCAGCGGTTAACTCGAGTTTCGGTAAAGTTAGTTCACTCGAGTTGTTGGCCTTAATAGGCGCGACCCGATTTTTTGCCATCAGAAATCGGACACTTACTCCGTTTTCCGAAATTGATCGCACGTAAGCTACGGCTCCGTAAGCCATCTGACTAGCATCAGTAAATATGTGCAATTCAAGCTCACCTTTCAATTCCGTCAGCACATTTCTGGGGATGCTGTAATTACTTAGCCTGCCCGAATCGTTGCACCATCGCATCCATTGCACGTGGAACTCGGATGACAGCAAGGTATCCCAGTCCGGCTTGGCCTTCCAGATATTCTGTAACAGAATCTTTGCCTTGATTGTAAAGGGTGCGAGTACAAATAAGGGGTCGTAAATTCGACCTATCGCTTGTAGCACAGAACGTTTGGTGCAGCCCGAAATTCCTTTGACAAACCCGATTACAGATGATAAATCAACGCGAAGCTGATCGTCCATCGTGTCCCAGCACAAACCCAACACTTTTGACTCCATGGGCTGAGATTCAACTTCCTTTTCTTTAAGATAGTTCTTAAACTGCGGATGGTTAGTCTGCCACTTCCGTAAGTTCATTTTTGCCCCCATCAGTATCTTCTTGGCTTCGTCATGCAATGTTGTTGCATCTTCGACCGAGTTAACTGCCAGTATCAGATCATCGACGTAAAAGGAATCCATCAGTAGTGCAGAAGTCTCTGGAAAGATGATCGATTGCATCGCAAAGAGTTTCTGCAAGGTGACCGCCAGTAGAAATGGACTGCTGGATACTCCAAACGTAACTCTGGTCATTCGATATTTCTGCAGCGGTGGTAGACTATTCACGTCTGTTATTGGATCTTGATACCAAAGAAACCGGTGGCAATCGCGATCGCCAACACACAAAAGAATCTGCAGGAAAGCCTTTTCTATATCGGCTGTAATTCCGATGATTCCAACACGGAAGTTGATCAAGACCTTCATCAAGTCCTTTCCAAAATTCTCACCCACGTGTAACAGTTCGTTCAGAGACGGTAGGCCAGGAGCGTGAGCGGATGCATCGAATACGACGCGTACCTTTGTCGTCGTTTTGTCTTCGCGAAATACAGGTCTATGAGGCATATAATATATTTTTTCGGAAATCGAATCGAGGGTTACTCTTTCGGCGAATCCAGAATCCAACAATTCACGTACGGCTGCATCGTACTCAATTAGTCGCGAGTCCTTTATCAATTTACGCGTTAAAGATTTCATTCGCGATAATGAGCCATAATAATTGTTGTCGATTGGGCACGCTTTCTTCCAAGGAAGCGGTGTTTCGAAGCGTCCATCCTTAATCGACACTTGATCCTCCATAAATGATTTTGTTGATTCAGTTTGCACATCCTTGTCATTGATGCCGATAGTTTCAAGATCCCACATTCGATTCAGGGTATCATCGTTAGCTTCTTGATATGAAACGTTCAAAGTAGACACCAAGTTTGTCTCCGATTGTTCGTTACTGTAGGGCCCTTGCAGTGTCCACCCTAACCTTGTATTCACTGCTACCAGTTCATCGGACAATCGTATAAGTTCGCCGATCACAATTTTCCAGTAGTAGTCGATTCCGTCCATTAATGGTACGTTATCAGCAGAAACATCGGCCATGTTTAAGTTCTTTATCGCTGAAATATCCGGTTGAGCGGTTTGGAACGAGTCGAAACAAATCTCAGGTACTTCAATGGCAGTAAGCGTCATCGATTCGTTGTTGTACTGAGATGCAATTTTAAATTCCACCTTGTTGTATGACCTTGGCGCCGTTTTTTCCTTACTCCCAAATGGCATTACCGATAATCTTCGTATTCCTAAGACCTTCAGGTTCAGCTGACGTGACACGCTTTCTTTTATGTACGATAGTTGGGAACCTCCATCAATAATCAAACGAACAAGGGCATTATGGTTCGAATTGTTGTTTGTCGCGGAAATGTATGCTTTAGCAGTTTGTAAAAAAATATGCTCCTTACCATCCCTATTTTTCGTAAACAAACTGGAGACCGTGACGACCTTCTTATTACCCTCTTGCACTCTAAAATTGGGATCGCACATAGAGGTTATATGGCGGTAATTGCATTTAGAACAAGTGACTTTGGTTTTGCAGAACTTGGAACTGTGGTTAGGCTTCGTACAGCGAAAACATCGTTTCTCCTTCTTAAGAATTTCCTTTTTCCTTTCGAGTTTGATGCTATCTACATCGCAATTCTCAGTAAGATGATTTTTCGATTTACAGAACAAGCAGTCGGCTACGGAAGTTAAAAGACCGGCCGCTGTATAACTTTTCCGAAAATCCTTTTCGGTAGATTTCTTTGAATCATATCGGTTGCGTTTGTCGTCTTTATTTGACCCCGAATGGTCTTGAGTTTTATTTGGCGTTTGTGCGATCTCGTTCGATTCTACTTCTAATTTTAAGTAATTCAACAACGATTCAATTTGAGATGCGCTGTTCAAATTTGTATTAGGATCGTTGACATCCGTTGCGTGTTGTTTATGGTACTCAATTTTCATCGCGTACGGCATACAATTTAGAATGACTGATTTAACCATCATTCCGTATTCTTTCGCGTCAACCCCAAGCGTAGACAAACTTCTAGTAATAATGGTGACCATATTGTAAAGCGTACGTAATCCGGCGATATCAAACTTATTCCTGACCGGAGTTAATGACAGCAGCTTTTGTACGTAATGGTCGATTATGCGTTGTTCATTTCCGTACTCATGTTTCAATAGTTGGATAGCGTCGTCGTACGATTTCGCGGAAGGCGTTAGACCGCTGATGGCAACAGCTGCTTTTCCTAGAAGGGACTGTTCCAAATAATTGAATTTAGCGACTGCATCCAACGCATCATTTTCATGCACTGCAGTTCGAAATTGCTCCCAAAATAGAGACCATTCAGATAACTCTCCCTTGAATTTGCGGAGCTCGAGTTTATGCAACTTAACATTACTCCTACCTGAAATTTCGTTGCGAACAGGGTTTTGCGTCGTCTGTCTTGAACCAACCTGCGAAGCACTGTCTTCTGCGCTTTCATCGCTCCTTTCGTTATTTGCAGACAATTCGTGAATCCGGATTCGTAACCTCGACAATACTTCGTTTACTTGGTCTGGATACTCCATCGCCCTTTCGGATTCTTCTTCGAACTCGATTTCTTGCACCAAAGGTATCACTTTTTCGTTTGCGATCAACAATGCTTCATTCGCCTTCGAAATTCGATCTTGAATCACGATGAATTCACTAATTTCTTCGTCGACGATTTTCATTTTCTCTCTTGCGAGATTTAAAAGTTTGGTAACCTGCGCCCGACACGTTTTCCTCGTAGCACGTTCCATTGTTGCGGTATTGAAACGCACTGTGATTTTTACGACCGTCCCGAATCTTTTCGTTATTCCAGAACACACATTCACCTCCCGGGTTTCGGCACCATGTGGAAAATGTTCGTTATTAATACGTTAAACAAGTTAAAAAATAAAGCTTTAATTCTGAGTTAAAACAAGAAATACAAATACACTCAAATACATTCGTTAACCACGCCGATCGCCATCGTTTTTCTCTTCGTTCTTTTTACCACCAGAGGGTGGAGCTCCTTCCACCGTTTCGGCGGGAATTTCTACACTAAGCACTCGCTTAGCCGCCATCCAATGTTCCTTGTTGTAGCAATTGTTGAACTGTCCCAAAAAGCTGACAGAAAAGCTAATATCGGGCCTCGTTGAAATTGACAAATAAGTCAGTGCACCCACAATTCCCGATAGGGAAGGGTTTCGTCCGGAGGTTCTTCAACTTTTAACAACTTCACACCCGGATTAGTAGGTGTACGAACGGGGTTCGATTCCACCATCACAAATCTGTTCAACAATTCATTGATATATCCGGTTTGGCGTATAACAATAGCATCTTTGTCCTTACTAAACTCTATGCCCAAACAATATTTCAGCTCACCGAGATCTTTAGACTCAAATTTCTGTGAGAGGTACTTCGCTAGGTCATCAATGGTCGTGCTGTTCTTGGACGCAACAATGATGTCGTCAACATAGATAACAATTAATAATGATTTTTCTCCCTTGCCAATTTGATACAAACAAGGATCTGTACGGGTTGGCACGGCACCAAAGGCTTTCAACTCGTGGTCTAACTTAGCATACCAACTCCTTCCCGCTTGTCTCAAACCATAAAGAGATTTCTTTAGCAATCAGACCCTGCTCCCTTTCTGAAGTTCTCGTAGCATTTCAGATGACTTGGCTCCAAGTTCGTTTCTTTCCTCACATTGAATCATTTCCAGGAGTTGCGACAGGTATTTCGGAGGTTCCATGTATATTTCCTCCTCAAGTTTACCACTGAGGTAAGCACATGTTATGTGAAACTGCCTGATGTTCATTTGGAATCTCGTAGCTAACGATATCAAAAGTCTGATGGTACTAAGTCTGGCAACGGGCGCAAAAGTTTCATTAAAATGGACACCAGAACGTTGGCTAAAACCTTGAGCTACTAGCCTAGCCTTTCTTCTTTCAAGTGTACCATCTGCCGTGTATTTGTTTCTTAACACAATACGACTACCTATGATTTCACAATCGCTCGGTCTTTCGACTATTTCCCAAGTTCCGTTTTTTATTATGGACTTTATTTCGTTTGCCATAGCATCATACCACTCATCTGCTTCTGGAGAATGAATCGCCTCTCTCATGGGCACTTCAGCGATGTAGGCTTTCTCCACAATATCCTGGCTCCGGTCCTGACAAATCTTGGTCTACCTCTTTCTCTACGTATTATGGGTTCTTGTTCACCTTCTACTTGTACATCTGGTGCCTCTTCGGCGGCTTCTTCATCGTTTTGTTCAACGATTGGATTTGTTTCGATCTCAACGACTCGAGGTGAAGTCGTCTCTTCAACTTCCTCGCTTACAACTAGTTCTTCAGGAAAAAAATCCTCGAAGTCGTCAATTTTCCGTTGAGAATTTTCGATAAATCGGACATCGCGTGTGACCTCTACTTTTTGCTCACTCGGTATCCAAACTCTATACCCCTTGCTGACTTCCGAATATCCCAAAAAATTTCCCTCTTTCGCTCGAGACTCGAATTTTTCTTTCTGAGGTTTGGTATTTAGGCAAAACACACGACAACCAAATTCTCTGAAGTTGCTTATATCAGGTTTCTTCCCCGTCCACTTTTCGAACGGCGTGACTCCCCCAATGCTCTTCGATGGGCACCGATTCCTAATGTAATTCGCAGTATTTACCGCTTCTGCCCAAAAACATGAGGGTAGACCCGACTGGATCAATAAGCAACGAGCCATCTCAATGAGAGTTCTGTTGTTCCTCTCTGCAACCCCGTTCTGTTCAGGGTGATAAGGAACGGTTAGACGTCGTGTAATACCGTATTTCTTTAACATACTATAGAATTCGCTACTGGTGTATTCCGTACCGTTGTCTGATTGGAAACATTTAACTTTTCGGTTATGTCGATTTTTAACCATCGCGAGATACTCCTTTGTGACTTCTAAAACCTCGCTTTTGGATTTCAAGAAACGAACTTCGCACCACCTAGAGTAATCGTCAATAAATTCAATGTAGTATCGCGCTTGACTCATTGATTGTACACGCATTGGTCCACATACATCTGAATGTATCAACTCCAACAGCTTGCTCCTTCTTTTTGACTCTTTCGGAAAAGGCGCCCGGATCATCTTCCCCTGAAGACAAACATCGCACACAATCGCGTCCTTTTCGAGTATCGAAGGTTTTAGGTTTTCTAGTCCCTGCACTAACCCCCTGTTAATAGCGTCATTCATATCCCGCACGTTTAAATGTCCGAGACGTCTATGCAAAATTTCGATAGTATCTTTCGACGAATTCACCGCGAAAACCGATCCAACGTCTGTTATTGGCCGCGCGTAATACAGTCCACCTATTTGATCTGCAATCAGCTTCACTTTCCCATCGGCTCCGATTACAAAAGCATTGTCTTTCTTGAAGGTTACTTCAAAGCCGTTGTTGGTCATTTTTCCTACCGATAACAGATTTGTACGTAGGTCCGGAACTAACAGCGCGTTGTTCAAAGAAATGTTTTTTAACTCACCGTTGACGTCAGCAACAAAAGCAGCCTTCCCTCTAGCTGTGATATCCGTTGAACCGTTGTTCGCGAGATTCAACCTACCACAATCCGAACTCACTTCGCAGAAATCCTCTAAATTGTTGCAAAGATGAGATGTGGCACCGCTATCCAAACACCACTTGGACTTTTTTCCGGGAACATCCGTAAATAACGACAATTCAGACACATTCATACAGACATTTTCGGCATTGCTTGCGGAATCACGTCGTTTGTTTTTGCATTCAGCAGCCTTGTGTCCTATCTCACGACATTTATGACATCGATATTTAAATGGTATCTTAGTACCTTTCTGCCTTTTATCTGCCGCAGCGCTGTCTGCTTGTTGAGCGGTTTTCCGACGCCACTGATTGTTTTTTACTCCACAACGCCTTCTCAGAATTTCGTCTGGGCTCACTTCTGGCATCGCTTTCTTCGACGATCTTTATTCGTAGCACTTCCGGTGTAGGCAACTGGTCCCTGCTTTCTATTGCACACCTAAAGTTTTCGAAACTGCTTGGAAGGCTATACAATAACATTATCGCTAGGAGATCGGGATTAATTTCTACCTCCATTTCGTCGAGTTTGTCGACCGCATCGAAGAATTTGTTCACGAACGTCGTCGTTTTCGCCCATACGCTGCAAAGTCAGCTGTTTCAACAATGTAGCCTTTCTAGCAGGACCTTTCGACTGGTATATGTTTTCTAATTTCAGCCATACATCTCTGGAAGTCGTACATCCTTTAATTTGTTTGAGTTGTGACGGGCTTATTGCTAGTATGATGTCGGATTTCGCCTTATTGTCAGATTTCTCCCACGCATTGGCCGCTGCAATCGACTCTGCATTCCCAGCTACGACTTCTGGTTTCTTGTTCACGCCGTTGACGTAGTCAAATGCATCGTTTTTTATCAACAGGGCCTCCATCTGCATCTTCCAAGTATCATAGTTTTCCTTGTTAAGGCTTTCAATTCTTGCAACATTGGTTCCACTCATTTTCACTTGGCACTTTTTATCACTTATCTATCACTTTGTCAATTTTCAATTGTTTTTGGACTCACTCACGGTTTCGCGACGCGACACGTTCTGGGCACATAACCTGTTAGGGTCAATGGATCTACCGCAGTGGTTGTAAGTCTATATTGAACAAACAAAGTAACAATAGAAATATAAAAAGGCGTGAGTGTAACCGTTACAATAACTCGACTCATCACACACAACTGTTCGTGCTTGGAAGTTGCTGCGCTCGGATGAAGTACTAGGGTTGCGACGACACTCGACCAACACCGAACAGGGAACAAATCGCTCTAACATTCAATTACATATATCACCGATTATTATTCGAATAAATTTTTTACGATATTTATATAATAATATAATTTATAACGATGTTTTTTGAAAGTATAATTATTTGAGAAAAAAAAAATATATTTATAGCTAACCGACTTATTATTTTTTTTAAGTTAAAACAATTTTTTTTTTTTGTCGAAAATGACAATTTGTATTAAAATTTTGCTCTCAGAAGAACATTTTAAGGAAAAGACATATCTACGCATACATTTACGAGAGAGTTCCGAATCAAGACTCGATAGTAGCTCTGTTGTACCTTTTTCACTAAGTCTGGAGCATCTGACTGAACATGAATCTGAAAATATAGTAAATAGAAGCAGCAAAAGACAAACTGGTGGACGGAGAGTTTAAAGATATGGAGACAAAAAATTTAATAAATAAGAATAAGAAAAATATTTACCAACTAATGAACACAAAGACTACGAAGCGTATAAGTAACGAAGAAAAGTGGTCAAGACAGAAGTAACAGTTTGGTGAAAAACTCTTTTTGGAACCCTGAGTAAATATCAAAGACAACAGGGGAATAGGTAATTATATCAGGGGAAAACGAGATTATGGAGAAGTGGAAATACCACCCTAAAGACTTACAGGGAAAATATTTTTATAGACAAGATATAAATTGAATTAAACAAATTAAAAACCTTTCAAAATGCATCAAGATCTTCGGAACTTCTAACTAAACGGAAAGTACGATCACATAATGCCAACAAAATTTTGTTGATTCCAGCAGGATGGTGCGACCTGCCATACTTCAAATGCAATAATAAATTACCTTCAACAGTATTTTGATGACCGGTTGATCTCAGTTGATTGGACGAGTTTCATAGAATATAACGGAGGACATTTTGAGCATTTTTTGTAAACAGTATGTTTTTTTGTGAACACGGTTGAATTCCAATTCTTCTAACTTATCGGCAACCAACAAAAAGCTCTTTAATCTTAGACCATACATTTTGACAGCTCCGTTGCGGAGTTTTAATTGATGCTTCACAATTTAACAAATGTTTCACGTACAACTGAAAATCTTATTACCGAAATGACTTATTGCCGAAATTTTAAATTATATAAATAAATCAAAGTTTTAATGAAATTTTCAATATATCCGAATAGGAACTTAACATACCTCTGCAGAAGTCGCATTTACGCCAATATTTCAGGGATGTCGAGGTAGGACTTTAAATTGTAAAAATCTTTCCCGTATATAACAGTTGTCGCCTAGCTCTAGAAAACAAAGTTTCATTCCTCTTGACATCCGCAGTTGCACCCAAAACTGTAGGAAAATTTATCGACATATTCTCGTAAGAGCGTAACATTCACGGCTCCATTTATCATTTAAAAAACACCCGCTTTAACGTATGCCACTCGAATTTAATCCACCTGTGTGTTTCTGTGCGCTATTCGTTTCAGTTCTATAATTAACACGTTACACCACAAAACATTCCTGCATTTTTCAAATACTGCGATCACGTTTTCCACAAATGTGCGACTAAAATCCGTGAAATAATAATTACCTTCGCATCTAACAATGCGAATTTTCAAAGAAAACCGGCAACAATTCTAGAAGTTAGCTCTTTTTGTGTTCTTTGCAAACTGGGAAAACAATTTTGCATCATAAAAGGAAGAACGGAAGAAATTTGCGTGAGTTGCAACGTAATATTTTTATTAAATGATCGCCTTAAAACACGGAGTTGAATTTTGATAATGCCCAAGAAAACAAGAAAAAATGGGTCAACAATACGTCATGTTTGAAGGGTTTTACGTTGGCAACGTTTTGTAGTAATACATACTTGTTTCGGTTGTTGACCTAAAGAGCGGCGTCCGTTTAATTTTCCTTTTCAAGTGCTCACAGATGTTACGTTTTCAAAATTGTTCTCGATAATAAGTCTTCCAAATCAGGAAGAAACAGAAAAACAACTGTCATGTCATTCAAATATAATGAAAACGGTATTTTTTATGTCAGTGTTTGGCGGCCTTTACATTTAGTATCTCTAGAAACGTAAACGTAAACAGCGGCTCGATGTCTTCAAGCGGTATACCGTTCCATTTATAAATTAAAATCTTCCTACATCATGTCTTTTATCCCCTGCGGCACAGTAAACAGTAATAATACATTGTTTTCTGTATTGATTTCTTATCCTTATTCTACATATTGGGTTTCAATTCTATTCAACTGAAAAATGGCACTCATTTCGACTATAGTATTTCCTTTCTCATTTAATTTATGATCTATTAAGCGAGGGGGTAACCACTGCATGTAATCGTGGAACGGCGGTATTGAAATCACTTTGTAATCATAATGTAATCAAATATAATTTTTGTGAAATCATATGTAATCTTCTTGCAATCATAAAGAGAACTTAATGAAATCATGAAATCTTGTATTCATTATGTAATCATCATGTAATCGTCAAGTAATCATCATGTATTCATCGTGTATTCATCATGTAATCATCATGTAGTCATCATGTAATCATTATGTACTCATCATATAACATGTATTTGTCCATATAATCATGATATTATCATCGTGTAACTAGATTTGTGTTTTGTTCTTATTACTACTTTTCGCTTGACTAGATCTTCCTCTGCGAATAAAATCGCAGTCATTTACTGTGGTGTGATTCTGTGTGTTCATATGCACCTCGATATGCACTTATACTTGCCATTTCTCATATTCCCGCCTTCAATTCGGCCTGTCTCGTGTGGTGCTCGTGATTACATTCTTTCAACTAATTGTGTCGTTTGCATTTTCTTTTAGCCCTAATGTTAAGTTTTTCCTATCTTTGTGGTGGCCATAGGGGTCATAAGTTTACAGTTTGCAACATATTTTTTTCGTAACCTATTTTTTCCAATTTCTCGTGATAGCAGTTTTATAAAAGGTACTTAATTCAATAATTAAATTTGGTATCCCTTAATTCATTTTTATTAACATAATAAGAATTTTTGACTTTGTGTATACAGGGTGTTATGAAAGTAGTAGCAGAAAATGTAACCACAAGTAGAACTCGTCAAAATAAAATAATATATAATTTTTCTTCGCAAACGCTCCCTTACGGAGTTAAAGTTAAGAATAGTTTGACCCCTAAAATCAAACCCGCCTATGGACCCACGTTCATTGATTGGCAGGAGTGCACAAAAACTTTACCCGATAAATGAATCGAAATAACAACTGTTTAAATGTAAACATGTACTCACCTACCATAATATGCATAATATTGAAGTAGGTTAGCATGTAATAATAAACTCTCTAACTTCCATCAGGAATAATCCTTATTGTTGTACGTGCGATAAACGATAAATGTTGACACACCGACACTTCGAATTAAAAATTTCAGGTTCAATTTCCAAAACACGATTACATCTGGGACGTCCGAAATCTGGAGTTGGAGAAGCACAAGAATCGAACACACACAACAATACATAGCGGCGCGACACTCAACTGACAACTAAAATTTAGTATCAACGACAAATTTTTTGTCCCAAAAAAGTTTGGTGTTTACCTCGTTCGACAAAAACGTTCTGATGCGTTCATGTAGGCATAGGCGGAGGGTAAAATAAGGGGTCAGAAAAATTTGAAAAAAATTGCGGATTTTAGCAGTGGTAAATAGAAAAAATGTTTATTTTGACTAGTTCTACTTATGGTTAAATTTTCTGCTAGGACTTCCATAACACCCTGCATATACTACATATGTGTCGCCCAAGCGATAGAGTAATAAAACTTAAGGGTGGGACACCACTTGCGTAAAGCGTTGTACGCAACTGTCATATTCATAATTAAGAAATTCCATCTAAACTCTTTTTATAACTGCAATTTTTATACCTACATGCCGTTTTCGTAACAAATTGATAAAGAGTAGTATTAAAAAGATTGATTTGTAGATATAATCGAAGAACAATGACAAAAAGGGGAGAAAAGAGAAAAATACGTGTACCAAAAAGTCGAAGAACTTGCTCAGATAAGCTGTTAATTTAAGTTGGGTGCAGCGGGCTTTCTAAAATGCTGGAGTATTTAAACTCCACCAACAATGGTACATTACTATTTTTATCGGTTTCAGGATATTAAACAGATGTTTACACTAATAAAAGTTGGCCGGTAGGTAAGCCATAAATGTATCCTGTATGTAAAATTGGTAAGGTAATATTACCTTACCGAAATGTCAATTGTCAACATTTGTCAAGAAAGTGAAAACGAATTAATGTGAAAACTAATAAATTAATGTATGTAACGTTATTTATTAAAATAGCATAAGATTACACGAAACTATACCTTATAATTTAAAAATAACAATGAAAATAACGAGAAAAAGATACAACTGCTTTTTGTCCCCATCACAATAAACATTTATGGTGCAATCTTTCAAAAAAGAAATTGTAACGGACTCGTTCCTCTCAATTGAATTGACGACTTCGTCTATAGCATCTCGTAGACTATATAACATGAAGCCCTAAAACGTGTTCTGTTGTTTAATAAAGCTGTTTTGTGAGATAACAGCGTATCAAAAATCGCAATTTGGGTTTGCATTTTCAAACGCTGTACGTTTACCGCCTTTTGTGACGTCATTTCGGGGGAGCCTTCTCATTTGTCCGCCCATCTAGTAACTTTGAATTTTATTTGGTGAATTTTTTCCCGTGTTGACGTCACAGAAAGGCGCGCGTTTCAAATAAGACAGATGTTTCGGATTTTCTTTTACCTAGTAAAGAATAATAAACAAAAAAATAGGGGTACAATATTTTTCCGTCTAGTTTCTAGAAAAGCTGTTTTTGAAAATTGTGGGACGACCCCATTCCTGGCAAATTCAAATTCGAAACTGATGAAGACTCCATGTGTGAAGATGTATTTTGTTGCACTATTTCTCTTGTATGGTCATTGTAAATAATTTCAGCTGAAAGTGCTGAAACCGCCGAACTAGAAGTACCAGAAACAACTGAACTAGAACTACCAGAAACCGCTGAATTTGTACTACCAAACATTCTTTTTGCCATCTTAATCTTACGGAAAAAATTGCAAAAAATTTCACTAAATTCACATAAATGAGAAGATGGTCAGCTGAAATCGATAAACTATTCCACAAACCACGAATGTTATGATCCATAACAGCCTTAGATGAGCTACGAGCTCGGATTTCAATGACATCTGCGGCTGTAATAAACGTCATAACATTTCTAGGTATGTTAATAGCTATTAACACCGCCCGCAAAGGGGCGGCTTTATTACTCTCTAATCTGTTGGGCAACACAAGTATATCTTTATTGCTTTTTCAATTAAAAATATTAATTTGAGATAAGGATAATAATTTGCTATAGAAGACATGTTTGATCATATTATTTTTTTAATGTAATCATCATATAGTCAAGGTAATCCCGTGTAATCATTGTGAAATCTTTTGTAATCATTTAGTAACCCGAATGTAGATACTTGAAATTGCATGAAATCCTATGAAATCCTCCATGAAATCATGTAATCACTCATGTAGTCATATGTAATCACATGTAGTCATATGGTAGTCACATGTAATCACAGGAAATCATATGAAATCACAAGTATTCACTATGTAATCAAGTGAAATTTGTAATCCGTGGTACACCCTTTTCATCAGTGGTTACCCCCTCGCTATTAAGGGTCTATTAGGTGTCATTAAAAAATGAAGATTTTGCAAATTGCTGGATCTTCACCAAAGCATATCCCACACATGTTCGATGGTGTCTAAATAGGGCGACCTAGGTGGCTGTAGTAAAACACGATTCTCAGCTCCTTGACCAGATGACACTGGTCCCCGACTACAACGTCCTCCAATAGATCCTTCTAGGCGTCTCCAGATAATTCCATTGATGACATCATCGAGTTCTAGAGATGCATAATGGAATCTTCTCGATGTGTACGGAATACTCCAGACGGTGACGTCAGACCATCACAGGCATGATGAGGACATAATCTCGATGTGTAGCTAATATTCGAGAAGATGATGTCACACTGAGTGGAGATGTTTAATTTTGTTAATGATGATATACCGGGTGTATAATGGATTTTGACACAGGAATTTTACACGTAAAAATAAAAATCAGAAAATTGGCCCCCTAATTATTTTAGAGCAAAATTTTTTGATAAAAATTGTACACGTACTTACTTGTGTATTCATAAACATTTACCAGGCGTTAAGGTGGTATGGTGTGAGAAGCTTCTGTAATTGCATTCTTCAAATCTTAATATGGACCAACCGAAAATAATCCAAAGGCTCATCATTATGTGGAGGTAATTATTATTTTAACATTGCAGGAATGGTTTGTGGTGTAACGTGTTAAATGTAGAACTGAAACACAGAAACACACAGGTGGATTAAATTCAACCGGCATGCGTTAAAACCGGTGTTTTTTAAATGACAAATGGAGCCGTGAATGTTGCGCTCTTACAAGAATATGGAGATAAATTTTCCTAGAGTTTTAGGCGATACCGCGGATGTCAAGAGGAATGGAATTTGGTTTTCTAGAGCTAGGCGGTTATATACGAGAATGATTTTAAATTGTAAAAAGTTGCACCTACGTACCTTGACATCCATGAAATATTGGCGTAAATGCAACTTCTTGAGACAGGGAGGTTCGGATATATTGAAAATCCCATTACAACTTTGAATACCCTCAGAATACCCCGGGGAATAAAGCAATTCTATGTACTATATGTACTATACGTACTATATATACTATGTATTCTAAACTACCACTATGTAGAGTGTTTCAGAGGAGAGCTCTATATTTACACCATACGATCAGTACGTATTATTGTAGCCTGTACATAATTATGTTCCTATTTAAAAATGCTCAAAATCTCTTCCGTTATATTATAAGCGAAGTCGAACTCGGCTCTTCATAGTTTCAAAAACATTTACTAAACATTGCGGTGGAATGGCTTGACGAACTTCTATAATTGCATTTTCAAATCATTCATATCATTTATATCATTCAGATATTTTTTAAAAACAGTATATTTAAAAGGCATGTAATTTGCACAGTAAATAATTGTTATTGAAAGTATAGTAACCAGTTGCACGGTAGATTACACCAGTATTTAAATATAGAAAAATATAGCATAACTGCTATGTATTTTATTACCTCATGGCCAGTATAAAAAATGCATGTTCGGTAGATAAATAAGTAAATAAAATAGTAATTTGTTTTGTTAGGAGCAGAATTGATTCTTTTATCTTTTAGGTATTAATAGATAGGCACATACTTTCCATACTTTCAATAAAAACAGGTAGATAGGTAAAATATAAAACTCTAAACTGAAAACTCTTCAAAAAAAAATGTTTTTGGGTAAAATAGGGTAATGTTTTTTGCTTCTGGAGGAATATGTTTACAGATCATCACAAAAATTTGGAGACTCGAGACGTAAAATTTCAGAAATTTGAGATCTGGAAGCTTGAGATATACGTTAGTCTTGAGAAAACTGACATTGAAATTTGAGAAAGGTGAGGAGTAAAACTTAAAATTTGGGAGCCTTAGAAAAATTGAGAAACGTTAGTAACTTGAGAAACATGGACAAAAATTTAAGGAACTTGAGATTTAGAAGCTTGAGAGACATGTTACAAATGGAAAGTTGAAACACTTTAGAAACTGGGAATTGGATTAGGCTAGAAACGACAAGAAAGAAACTTGAGCAGCTTAAAAAACTGTCTTGTTGAAGGGCGCTGTCCGCGCTCAAATTCAGTGTAGATTTTCAAGTAACTTTGAGCGCTGACAGCGTCGTTAAACTATATAGAACAAAATCCCCCAATTTTAAGATCACCAATTTGGGACTTGAGATCTGAAAGATGAGCATCTTGACGAAATTGAGAAACTTCAAATTTGGGAAATTTGTAAAGCATGAAAAGCTCAAAATTTGAGAAACTTTAGAATTGAAATATGAGATTTTATGAATTTGGAAGACTTGAGACTTGAAAGATGAAACGAGGATTTTGAGAAACTTGAATCTAGACATATCTGAGAAAACTTATGACCGTAGACTTGAGTAATTTTGGAAGCTTCAAAAATCAAAAATTTGAGAATCTTAAGATTTCGAACTTGAGATGCTTAGTGAACTTAAGAATATTAATTAATACAAAGGAATTATTAGTATGAATTTCTCTTCTTGGATATGGAAACAAGAAACTTGGGAATTAAACACTTCAATATTGACTGCTTTGAGATGTCCAAAAACACAAAATTTGATAAATTTTGATTCGGGACTCGAAACAAAAAAAAAATAATGGGGAACTTGAGAATTTAAATGGCGACCTTGAGTTACTGAGAAAGAACAAAAACTTCAGAAACTCGAGACAAAAAATTTCAAAAATTTAAGATTTGGAAGCTTGAGATATAATTATGGTAGTCTTGAGAAAATTAAGAAACACGAAATTTAAATGTGAGAAAGGTGCAGAGTAAAACTTTAAATTTGGGAGCCAAAATTTAAGGAACTTGAGAATTATAAGCTTGAGAGAAATGTTACAAATGGGGAAATTGAGAAACTTTTGAACCTGGGAATTCGAGAAACTTAGGACTCGAAACGACAGAAACTTGAGCAACTTAAAAAAAACTGTTTTGTTTAACTACGCCGTCCGCGTTCAAATTTAGTGTAGATCTTGAAATAACTTTGAGCTCGGACAGCGTCATTCAACTGTATCGAACGAGATCCCCCAATTTAGGGCTTGAGACCTGAAAAAGGTGTAAAGAAATTTGACAAACACAGGAAACTGTAAATTTTGAGAAACTTATGACCTTAGCCTTGAGTAATTTTGGAACCTTTAAAAATCCAAAATTTGAGAATCTTAATGTGCATTTTGAAGGAATTGAAAAACGTCCAATTCGAGAAATTTGTTAAACATGAAAAGCTCAAAATTTGGGAAACATGAGAATTGAAAGATGAAATTTTATGAATTTGGAACACTTGAGAAACTTAAGGATGGGATACTTTGGACTTGAGACTTGAAACGACAAATTTAGAACTCAGAACCGTTACAAAAACATACTCGAGAAACTTGAGAATGATAAAACTTAAGAAACTGGACAAACTTTAAATTTGAGAAACGTGATAATTTCAAGAAACAAAAATTAAATTAGGGAAACACAATTTGAGAATGAAAGCCGAAACGAGGAATTTGAGAAACTTGAATCTAAAGAAATCTGTAAATTTTGAGAAACTCATGACCTTTAACTTTAGTAATTTTGGAAACTTCAAAAATACAAGATTTGTGAATCTTAAGATTTTAGGCTTGAAATGACAAAACTTGAGATACTTAGAAAGCTTAAGACTGAATTTATACAGTGGAATTATTAGTAAGAATTTTTATTTTTGGACATGGAAACGAGAAACTTGAAAACGACACACTTAAATATTGACAGGTTTGAGACGCCTACGAAACACAAAATTTGATAAATTTGTGCTTCCAGACTCGAAGCAGAACAATTTGGGAACTTCAAGAAACTTGCAAACACTGAGAATCTTGAGAATTTAAATGGCGACCATGAGTGACTGAGAAAACTTGAGAAATTAGAAACTTAAAATTTCAAAAATTTTAGATTTGGAAGCTTGAGATATAATTATGGTAGTCTTGAGAAAATTAAGAAACGCGAAATTTAAATGTGAGAAAGGTGCAGAGTAAAACTTAAAATTTGGGAGCCTTAGAGAAATTGAGAAACTTTAGTAACTGGACAAAATTTAAGGAACTTGAGATTTAGAAGCTTGAGAGAAATGTTACAAATGGGCAAATTGAGAAACTTTTGAACCTGGGAATTCGAGAAACTTAGGACTTGAAACGACAGAAACTTGAGCAACTTAAAACCAGTTTTGTTTAACTACGCCGTCCGGGCTCAAATTTAGGGTAGATCTTGAAGTAACTTTGAGCGCGGACAGCGTCATTCAACTGTATCGAACAAGATCCCCCAATTTGAAGATTACCAATTTGAGACTTGAGACCTGAAAGATGTGTAAAGAAATTTGACAAACACAGGAAACTGTAAATTTTGAGAAACTTATGACATTAGCCTTAAATAATTTTGGAAGCTTCAGAAATTTGTTAAACATGAAAAGCTCAAAATTTGAGAAACATGAGAATTGAAAGATGAAATTTTATGAATTTGGAACACTTGAGAAACTTAAGGATGGGATACTTTGGGCTTGAGACTTGAAACGACAAATTTAGAACTCGAACCGTTAGAAAAACATACTCGAGAAACTTGAGAATGATAAAACTTAAGAAACTGGACAAACTTTAAATTTGAGAAACGTGATAATTTCAAGAAACAAAAATTAAATTAGGGAAACACAATTTGAGAATGAAAGCCGAAACGAGGAATTTGAGAAACGTGAATCTAAATAAATCTGGGAAACACAGTAAACTGTAAATTTTGAGAAACTCATGATCTTTAACTTTAGTAATTTTGGAAGCTTCAAAAATACAAGAGTTGTGAATCTTAAGATTTCAGGCTTGAAATGATAAAACTTGATACACTTAGAAAGCATAAGACTGAATTTATACAGTGGAATTAATAGTAAGAATTTTTATTTTTGGACATGGAAACGAGAAACTTGAAAATGACACATTTAAATATTGACAGGCTTGACACGCCCATGAAACACAAAATTTGATAAATTTGTGCTTTTAGACTCGAAGCAGAACAATTTGGGAACTTCAAGAAACTTGCAAACACTGAGAATGTTGAGAATTTAAATGGCGACCATGAGTGATTGAGAAAACTTGAGAAATTAGAAACTTAAAATTTCAAGAATTTGAGATTTGGAAGCTTGAGATATGTTAATCTTGAGAAATTTAAGAAACACGAAATGGAAATTTAAGAAAGGGCTGACTAAGCCTTAAAATTTGGGACCTTTAGAGAAATTGAGAAACTTTAGTAACTTTAGTCACTTGAGAAACATGAACAAAAATTTAAGGAACTTAAGATTTAGAAGCTTGAGTGAAATATTACAAATGGGAAATTTGTGAAACTTTTGAAGCTGGGAATTGTTAACGACGTCGTCTGCGCTCAAAGTTGGTGTAGATTTTGAACTAACTTTGAGCGCGGACACCTATATAGAACAAAATCCCCCAATTTGAAGATCACCAATTTGGGGCTTGAGACCTGGAAGACGTGCATCTTGAGAAACGTCAAATTCGAGAACTTGGGAAGCATGAAATGTTCCAGAATTTCAGAAACTTTGGAATTTGATTTTTTAAACTCGAGACTCCGAAACTTGGAATTTTGAACCGTTAAAAAATTTTGAGAAACATGATAATCTCAAGACATGGAAATTAAGAAACTGAAGGCTTTTTAGACATAAAACGAGAAATGTTAGAAACTTGACCAAACTACCAATTTGGGAATGAGACACTTGAGACTTGAGACAGAGAAAACTATATTTTGAGACTTTGAACTGAAGTAACTTTCGAAATGATAATATATTATATTGTTTTCACAAAAAGTTTGTACCTGATGTACCATCAGACGCAGAGTTTGATCCACTGGCTTCCATTTGGGACCACAAAACCAAGCACCTCTGGTTCAGGAAAAAATTACCACATCGTCGTCTTCAGATTCTGGAGATTCAGGAACGCCATCGCCAGGAGTTTTCTTGGTAGGTAACTTTTTTTAAAATTAAAGAATAGAACAAAGCGCAGTAGAAGTCCCGAAAGATGGATAAGAACTATTCAGAAAAAAATTAGAAAAAGTGGTGAAAGAATATAGTGATAATAAACGTCAAATTCATCCACCTAGCAAAAATGAAAGAAAATAATCAAAAATTTGTCAGTTACAGTGTAGTACAAAAATTTGCCAAGAAGTTCAATATCAAGTTACTGTATTCTTAATTCTCACACATTGCATTATGTCTTGCAAATACGAATTAATTAGAGCAACACTTTGAACATCAACACGATCTAATTTCAGTGCGTGCTCGGTGAAGGCTTAACAAAAGCCCGCCGACTCAAGAATTTTATTTTAATTTTTAATTGAATAGAGCCAACAAAGGAACATTAATTAATTTATTAACGATTTAGTAATTGCATTAGTAAACGGCGTCCTCGTTTGAGATATTATTGGATTCACCAGAATTAATTTTCGCTAGGATTTGCATGCATCCAAAATTAGGATTTTAAAATCAGCCTCTTAAGTACTACCAATGCCACTTTTAAACTCTTCCTCTGTTGCGCTGTTGAGAGAAGTTACGAACTTAATTTAATGTCATATGGACCATTAAAATACTACTAATAGTAGAGCTTTTGATCTTTTTATTGGATGTAATTTACCACGAACTAAATGACCATTTTGTGCTGTATGCAACAAATAACACATTTTTCTTGAGGCGAGAATATATTTTATTGCATGGAACAAGCAAGTGTTAGAATAACAAATCACAGCACATTTTCAAACATTACTGTAACGATACTGTGCCGCCAAACCATATCATACAATGCACAATTTTTATCTTGACTTATGAATCTAATAAATATGCCGAAAGCAATTCGGACAGATTTGAACCATGTATTTCGCACTTCAATTTTAAAGTAGGAGACGACAAAGCAATTCACTCTTTTACAAAAGGAAAAATGTTTCACAATCCAAGACGGTTTTATGGGACTATCTGCTGCAGCCATTACGTGATACAGTTATTACAGGAAACGTTCGTGATAAAGTAGCTCGATCCCTAGATTTAGCGTAATTTGCATAACCACTCAAATTAACAATGTTCAGGTTTAGTTTTTGGAAGGAACATGGAAGGTTACAATCTGATTCAATATAAAAATCTTGGGGTTAAATTGCATTCACGCGAAGTTGTGCCAACATAAGATGGTAAGATTGTTGTAATTATTAAATATTTTTTAGACGACTACATAATTATATGAAAGCACCCATATCGACCAACCAACCTACGTATTGAAAGTTGAGGTTATCACCACAGTTACAATGTGAATTATATCGTAATGTTTCCCTTGAGCCCTTTGACTGTTTATAATAACGTTGAAATAAGTGGATATAAGAAATTAAAAGCTTTTCTAAAACGTAAATCTGACAAAAAAATCGAAAGCATTATCATCATACGAAATAAATAGATACCTTACTGAAGCTTCAGATGATCAGCATCTTTTATTAGAAAATCTAAGATTGTGATAAATATTTCTAATAAATTACAATTTGATTTTATTTATTTTAGGTAATTTTAATAGTGGGGATCTCTGTTGCTTGCCGAAACAGAAACTCTTTAATCTCCAAGTCAATAATATACCTGGGTAGGTATGATGGCTACTTTAATAAAGATACCGGATACTAAAGCGAAACAGCAGAGAATTTTACAATATTTACGAAAAATATGCTGCCCTCAGAATTCCAGACACAAAAGAACGTCGATTTTTTGTGAACTATTATGAAAATAATCGATGTACAAGGCAACCTGTGGGAATTAATAAAATATCTGGCGTTTCCAAAAAGTGGCGCAATTTTTGCATCTGGAACAACCACAATTATATACAGGTAACAGTTACAGACGTTCCTCTGCAACTATTTTAGTAGATGCAGGTGGTCATATAACCACCCTTAAACGTCATGGAGGGTGGCGCCTAAGTTCTGTAGCTAAAGGTTACATATACGATTCTGTCCAAAATAAAATTAAATTTGCCGATATAATTAGCAAACCAGTCTTGAATACACCTTCCACATCGACTACACGTGATTTCAGATCAGATATTAAATATTTTGAAAACTCCCTTTAATTTTGATAATTTTTCCAACAATAATATTACAATAAAAGTTTTGAGATTGTAAGTGCATAATGATGGCTGTCGTCTAAAAAATAGTGTTCGTAACTTGTTCGAAAGTCGACATATCATTGCTCGTGTGATTTTCCTCAGTCGGCTTCGCCTCGTTCATCAACCTTACGAAGTTACAAAGTTAAGAAAAACTACTATTATATTATCCTTTGAGTTTCGGTTTTGCAAGCTTGGATTAAATTCCAAAGGATTTTCTGGGCCTGGGTTAAAATACAGTATGGGTTAAATTCCAAAGAATTTTCTGGGTCTGCGGTAGAGATACAATATTTACATTTATTTTAGGTGATGAAAATGTGCTTTTGTTTTATTGGCGCGCATTGTCGCATATTTGATACAGACACCATTGATATCTGACACATTGTTTAATTTTCTCTGAATTATATTTTAAACATTATATGTCGTTTCAACGCAAATATAATTGACAGTATCCCAAAAGCACAAAGGGAGCTACGGATTTGTATGGTAGACTTTTTTTGTCATAATGCCATATACAAACATATTTCATCAAATTAATATTGATAAAATTTATTATTTCACCATTTTCTGTCCATTTCTAAGCACCATTACATGTAATACAGTTAACGCAATTCCAAATCATTTTCCATTATTTATTAACAAATAGATGAGTTGAATTGATGAAAATGAACCCTAAAATGTCAATAAAACAGTCACATTAATTTTAGGTGAAATACAAACACATCATTAACAGGAAAAACTAGTTACAATAACTGCGGTAACATCGAGAAAATACTTGCACTGGTTTTTGATTTACCCTGTATGTCGGGACAATATGACCTAACATAACTTTATGGATACGTACCATTAGTAATTCTGATAAAATACATCTTTTAATAAAAATATGATCACGACTTGCCTACATAGCTCCATACATAATTTCTAAAAGCATACATAATAGTGATGTATTGGAAAATAAACGAGGTTCTAATTTTATCTTTTGACGAGCTTATTAATAGGTGAGAGATCAATTTTCAATGTTCTTATATTCCATTATATCAATGGTCTATTGTTAACTCAAAATGTTTTATACTACACATCCAATAAATATTTCTGACAGTTCCCCTTTGTTCTATATGATTAAAGCACTTCAGTAAAATGTAATGTAAAAGTAGTTGCTAGTAAAAGCGTTGCACTTCTTAATTTAGTAATGCTTGAAGGAACAAGTACTGAATGAAAATTTAAATCCAATTAATTTGGAAAGAAGTTTATGACATGAACCATAATCGAATAAGTCCAAGCCGATAAATTATTAATAAATTAACACAATTATTATATCTACATAAATATCATAATTATATAAAATAAGTAAAGAAAACACCATGGATATAGTGATCTAACGAAAATAAACAACTTGTCGAGAATAATTTTTCGACACTCTTTGATTCACAGTCGGCGAACCTTTGTACGTGTCCATGTTGGTAAGTAGGATGAATACTCGTTTCTTTACTTTAAGTTACTATAGAGGTGGCCTTCACTATGGTAGATGTTGAATGTCACAATGATGTCGGTAAGAGCGTTTATAAATTAAATTAAGTTGTCAATATGACACTGTGAACAATTTGAATCTCGCGCGCCCGCGTGCAGAAACTTGTATAAACAACGTGGGCGAGCAGCCGTTAGTGTGTACTGAGACGATATATTAATTTTTGGAAAACGGTTTTGAAATTTCAAGTAGTAATGAATGCCGGAATAGTAGTCACAATAATGTGACTTTATTTATAACATTTTGTGGGCTTTAAAATCATGATGAGATCACAACCTTGATACCTATTTCTATTACACCCTGTCTATTTTATAAAGCTAATGAATGAAGCGACGGCCACGCTTCAAAATTGCAAATAAAATATTTCAACATCGAAGAATATATTTAAATTTTGATATTTTACCACACCAAATAAATTTTAAATGAGTAGCAATACCTACTTGACAAATTCATATTCAATATTTATTTTTAATAGACCTAACTAGAAAAATCTTTGTCACATAAAATGGGCGGAGAGTTGCCGCCACAAGCGAGGAGCAGGAGCGGTTTAACAAAATTATGGAACAAAGACGGTTAGCATCTACATACAGGCAAAAATTTTATGTTAAGCTTTTATTTTTGAGATACTCCAGTGGAAACGAAATAATATTAATGCATTTATAAAACCGTCCGTCAATGCCGTCAGCAGGCTTGTTTTTTTGTGTTAAAAATATAAACTTCATGAGAGGAATCACAAGACATGAGTCGATGGTTTTTCAAGAAAGATTTTTTTTTATTTAAAGCCTAGTTAACGCTCTTTTTAACGCGTTAACAAGTTACCGTTCGATTTTACTATCCATCAATTTGTCGTACTGGGCTTTAAAAATCGATTCTTAAGGAATAAACTCCAAAACACTGCAAAGTGGTTGTATTTGTTACTTATTTTAGACAACTTTTAAATATTTTAAAGTAGCTAGTGATGAAGTTTTCCTAAACCAATTTTATTTTATGTACACTTGTTCAAAAACTGGTTAATAGTAATAAGCCAGATACACAAGGGAATTAACGGAATCGGCAGAATGAGGAAAGTGAACGGAATAAAGGGACGCAAGCAAAATAAAAAACAGAAACGTAAAAATAGGAGAATGACCACTATTAATAATTAAATTAAAATTGTGAAGATCAGAAATTATCAAGAAAACCAGACAATACTCAGAGAATCAGGAAAATTTATAGAACGAAGTGAAATAAAGAAATCAATACAACATCGAAAATCAGGGACCCTACAGAATAAAAAGAAGAAATTATTACAATCGAGAGAATAAAAAAAACACATTAAGAGCAGAAATTGTTTGGTTGCAACTGTTAGAGCTTTCTACAGTTTATAGACATAGGGGCTGTAACTTCTCTTCTAAATTTTAAAGGCCGTTAAATTAAGTTGTCATAAAATCTATATTATTATAATAAGTTTGTTTTCGCCATTACGATTAGGGAGCCCGTGGTCTAGACGTATCACTAATTTTTTAATTGTATAAAAGTATGATGTAATAACCTAATTTAGAAATATCTGATCGTAGCATTGTTCGCAGTATCATTCTATATTTCAAAACATAATTATGAATATACATTGTGCAACACGCAGGTGGTAAATTTTAATGGGATAAAGTTGAGGTGCTTTCGTGTTTGTTAGAAAATTAATGAATGTAGAAGATCTGTTAGAAATAATTCAAAGATTTTCTGCCGAGATTTGCTATTTCCTGGTGATAACTTAAAATCCAGTGCGCGTTTACTTTAATATAAATAACTGGACAACATGCGATATGAACATATATTCTTCATGAGAAATATGAAATATGTAACTACACATATAGCAAATAAATAAAAAGCACTTGACACTTGGCAGTGATACTAATTATGATACCATATATAGTGTAAGTTAGGAAATAAATTCAGTAACTCCATTAGTATTTGCACTAGAAATAAGACTTTAAAAGCATGTGGTAGGGTTAATTATTATAGCACATCCGAGGAATGTATACATTTTTTTTCATTAGTTTTTTTGACGTCATTAATATTTTTTATTTTACATTCGCAAAGAGTTTTTTATTGTGTTTTGAACGTTATCAAATACTTAATAGGTTACATAAGGAAAAAATGAAATAAAACGGCGCGGTAAAATTAGTAAAATCTCAAAAAATTAACAGAGCTGTCGAATGTGCTCGGAATTTAAGGAAAACCATAGAGATACCAATACAATGTTGACAAGCACTGAATTGATACAAAGTAATTGTGTCTAATCTGTTTTCTCCGATTAAATAATAAATGAACTTCTAAATAATAATATCTCGTTGCAACAGGATGCTGCTCCACCACACTACGCCCGGTGTGACGTTATTTAGTGTTCCCAAAACGATGGCTAGTAGGAAGAAGAGATCCAGTAGAATGTCAGTTTAGGTCCCCAGATCTAACCCGATTAGATTTTTTTTTCTATGGGGGCACTTTTCCTAATTTGAACCTTAGCGCCGTTTTTATTTATTTTATCCATTATGTAACCTATTAAGTATTTGATAACGGTGAAATCAGAATAAAGAATTACTAGTATGCGAATGTAAAATAAAAAACATTGGTTGCCATTAAAAAAAATACTGATGATGTCATAACTATCAAAAAGCTAATGAATTAAATATAGTATACGTTCCTCGGATGCGCTATAATTAACCCTACAAAATTTCATAATTGTGAAAACATTTAAGTTTAGCAAATTTTAATGGAATGGCTTAATGGTGAATGTCGAGAACAATCTAAAAGGAAATGTGTACTGACATGATGCAGTCTTACAGTTGCGCCCAATTATGAAAAAAAAATCCTTTATATTAATTAATTTTACTTCAATTTTTGTGTAGACATGTAAAATAGACAAGAATTGTGTCCGTTTTGTAGAAGTTTTTTAGTAATAAAGGGGGTTTCTGCACATTCCTGAAAACTTTTTAAGCCGGAAAAAAAAACTCGGAGCCTTATGGTTCCGTATTCAACAGATTTCACTGTACATACCTGAAAAATTAACTTTCTCTATTTTTTCAATGCAAAATAAATAGCGACCCAACTCTTCAGGTCATCCCACACTCAGATATTTTGCATTCTAGTTACTCTGTGAAGTGAAGGCAAATAACCATTCATTTGACCAATTCCCAAACATGAAACATTTCTTGGAAGATGCAATGCAACCTGCAACGTTTTATTGTAAAAAAGTTCCGGACAGCAACCTTTCATAAGGAATTTCAATAGCTCAAATGAAGAGACGTGACTCCACAAAAATGCTGCACCTTTTATTTTTAAAATACCAGTCAAGTCAGAAAATTCGAAAAATGTATTCTCTTCCGCATGTCGGAATAGTTTTGTGACACAATGATTCGTGTTGTTTCCAGGTCGCAGCGTCTATTTATAGCCGAAAATGCAATGTTTCATCAAAACTTAAATCTACAAGAGGGGTTTCGGAAATACGGAGTTAGATATCAGATTTAATTAAATTAGGAACAACAAACAGACTAAACATTTTAGAGCTGCTGTCCAGAATATTTTATTTTAAGCAGTTTAAAGTGCCGATGTTAGCCCGTATTAGATATTAGAAATAATGAAACAAAGACATGATTTTATATCATGTACTGCCGATCTTGTAGGATTAAGGGCTTCGTGAGGGTCATGTTCGCCCTTTATCGCTGACGCGGCGATTTGGCTTTCTGCATAAATACAAGGATTTGTTTAGGATGAATTTTAAGCGAGCTTGACGTAACATCATTAGCACGGAATATTTCGGACGTGAGGGCTCAGCCTCTCCATTAATCTCCAACTTATCGGTGATTTTTTTGTTTAGATCTCCTAAAATACAAATAAGTGAAAGTGCCCCTTTCAACAAAATTGCTTTCAGGTAAGTAAACTTTTATGGTCCACCAACTGTGAAAACGATCTCCAAAACAATCTTAATTAAATGGATTACAACGAAAAAACGAGCTAATCTTTAAATCAAAATAATTATCAAATTGCGCGCATCTGTTGCCCTAATACCACGTTTATTGCCAACAGTGACACACAGGCAATTTTTAATTGTTAATGGATTAAAAAAATAAGTCGATATCGGTGCTGTATGAACTACAAGAGGCAAAACGGGAGCTAAATCACAATAGAAGGCCTGCCATTTACAGAAAAGTTGGCTACAAAATGTCGATTTTATTTGCGAACATATTTTCAGCCCGAAATGTAGTGGAACGATTGAATCAGTGTTTGGCACAAATTGAAATTTTTAGAGAGTTCGTGTTAATAGATTTGGACTGTCGTTTTTTGTTTCATAGTTTGCATTTAGGGAATTGTAAGCCAGTAAATTAAACACTGAATTTGGTTTGTTTGTGTTTTGCATCCAAATTGGTGGACTTCAGGCGGGGCACATTTATTAAGACCGATTTTATATTTATAATAGGATCACGCTTTGCAAGACGCAATGCAACCAAGGAGCCACAGCCAATCATTTCCCAGTAAACACATGCACGTTGTTTTAACGTGGAAAAGCCGTGTATGTGGTTGATAACACGTTTATGGTTGAAAATATCACGTTACATTTTGGTAATACCGTCAACGTTATTTCAACGTATTTTATATAACGTAAATTCAACGTTGATTTACAATAAAATATTGACCACGTATCTATAGATTACGACAATTCAACGTTAAAAAATTATGTTATTTTTAAATATTATATATGACGCAATAAAGACGTTTAATCAATATTGTTAATCAACGAAAGGTACATAATGTTGATAAAATATAAGTTGTTTTCCACGTGCAGTTCTGACGTTTGTTTCTCGTGAAATTTTTACATTAAATACACGTCTTTTTCTAGTGTCATATAGGCGTGTTTGTCGTCGTTTATTTTTCGTGAAATTCTTACATTAAGTACACGTGTTTTTCTAATCAAATAAAAGATAAAAATACCTAAGGAGTGAAAGAGTTCCAGCAGAGTATAAAAAACCATCATCATGGTGTAGCCGTACAGGTTTCTGGGTTTAAAAGGAGGTTTTTCAATTTACTTCCCTTATTTTTTCTATTATTGTATTTTACTTTACCTCAATTTACTTGTTCTTATAAAAAATGATGTTAAAAAATATATATTTATTATTTAAATCATAACTTAAATCAAATTGCATAAAATAGAAAAGAACGAATGGCGGTGAAGTCTAAATAATTATTTTTGACTATTATTTCTGATAAAATTTTAACATTAAATACACGTGTTTTTCTAGTCATCTATACTACAAATAGAAACGCATTCGAGGCGTGTTTTGGCGCCCGGTTACTTTTCGTGAAATTTTCACGTTAATAAGTATACGTGTTTTTCTAGGCAAATAAACACTAGAAAAAACGTATTCCATATCATATTATTAGGCGTGTTTTGTGGTCAAGTTTATAAGTCACTAACGGGTTTCAAAGATAAAAATGATGATTTTAAAATACATAATGTATAATAATCCTACTTAATTTATATTTTTTATTTGAATTACGATTAAAATCAAATATAGAAGCATAGAAAGCGTCTTTTACAGATTCCATATGGCCGGTTTTTGCGCCAAGTTTGGAAGCCACTGTAAATTGTTTGTTGCGGGTTATAAAACATATGTACATTTATTATTTGAATCACATTTTAAATAAAATAGAATGGTTATATAATTTAAAAGTAGAAACAATAGAAATATTTAGTAAGGCTAGCATTTCTTTCATAATTTTTACCAAACATTGTAACAACTAAGTTAGCTCTTGTAAACATTTGGCACTCTAAATTTTACCCAAACAACCTTGAAAGTTTGACGTGTGGTTGAAATGTTTTAGGATCATCTCGCCAGCCTAGTTCGCAATAGAGATGAACAATCGCTCTTTGAGAATTCATATAATTATTCAAAAACAAAACAATTGTCTGGATCACTTTTGGTGGTAGATAGCTACTTTTAATCAGTTTTTCGATTCACTAATCACCCTGATGATGCCAACATTGTTGGCGAAACGTGCGTCGGTATTTATAATAAAAATTGTTTTTGGTGTTTTAGGAAAACTGATTAAAAGTAGTCATATAATTATTATTAAATTAAAATTTAAAAATAAAATTGACATTCCCTATTCTATTATGGTGTTAATGTTATAAAAAATTACAAAAGCTCTTTAACCCAACGGCAAAGAAATAATTCAATGTAGGTAGCTATATTTACTTACGTAGATGGGTACTTACAAATATTAATTCAAATGTGTTTGTTAAAGTTGAAAACAAAAATTAAGATTTTTAATTATTACGGTTAATCAACGAAATTAATAAATATTGGTAATGTCTGGTAATGTGAAACACTGTGAAGTAAGTGAAGGTGTCAAAAGAGCAGAAAAAAGATTAAAAATAAAACAACGAATCTCTTTTGAGAGTGTCTTTGACCGGAGAAGAGTTTAGTCTTGGTCAGGAAATGAATAGTTTTTAAAAACGAAATTGAAAGCAGGTATAATAGGGGCTGGAATTTTGAGAAGAACGGATATTGGTTTATGATGGGGGCTGAAGGTTGAGGAACCGACGACGCGAGCGTAATTTTATTGTCGAAAATAAATAATAACCAAACGTATACATCAGTACTATCATTGAATATCAATACTCTAGTTAGAGTAGTTAGAGTTTTGATATTCAATGGTACTATCAATGAAAATTTCTGCCTTATCGAATTTGTTTTGGCGACAAATAAACATGCTGCTTCCAAGACACAAAAATGTACGTGATTTACAGCTTTTTTATTGTGCCTTGCACCCCGAAAGAAACGAAGCCAAGGAAATCTTTCCAGATGTGTCATCTGTGCTTGGCCATTGCTTCGTTCGATTTTGTTCATTTTCAGTTTTCGTCTGAGATCGTGCAGTTCGTTTCGTTTTCGTTTGCCTTACCAAGTTTTGAGATTTGTGTAGCTTCCAAAGTCCTAAAGGTAAGTAGTACAGTATTTTATTTAAAAGTAGTAACTAAATATACATTTATTATGCATATTACTAACCAGAATTTAAATTTATTCCGCAAGTGTACCGATTTTATGACTTTCGTCAAAAGTGGTATTCCATGTAAGACCTGGTCTGCTTACAAGGTTTTTAAGATTGATTTTAAGACATAATATATGATATTATATTTATGATTTTTCTAATTAAATATTTTTTTAACTTTTGAGCTTCTTTGCAGAGGATTATGACACAGACGATAAAAAGGCCAACAACCTCATCAAGGAAATTGGGGAAACTGCAGAGGAAACAACTCATCAGTGGAAAGTTTCTCAAGAAAGCAAGTTTTTGGTGATGAGTCTCTTTTTGATTGTAAGCGGCGTCGAACTGTAAACCTTGGAGAGGATTTTTGCTGTACCCCGACGACGTCTTATTCATCGCCAATGTCAGCATTTTCTCCAGCTTCAACATATCCTGGTAAATTGTGTCATTTTATATCATTTACGACAATCATATACCTAGTAGGGATTTTTTTATTTTTGCAATAGTTACTTATAGTTATTTCTTATAGATTTTGAGGCAACTGTACTGCAAACATTGGCAAAACTGTCGAGCAACACACAATCCGAGTCATGAAAAAAATGATTTAATTTAATTAGGACAATTAGCCCATAATAATTATTTTAGTTTTTTTTTATAATAATAATAATTATAGTTATAGTTATATAGTTTATAATATTAGTAGTACATAGTTAATAGTTTTTAGTAATTATTTTCATATTTTCTATTCACCTGTACATTATAATATTAGATTTGAACTTTTGTAAAACAATTTTTTTTGTTTGTTTTGTAATAAATATATGTCATGAAAATCAACACTTTTTAAATATACTTATTTCTTAAAATCACCTAAAAAAGACGTATTTTATAATATCTCTTATCGTTCGACACTGTCAGAATTTTCAAATTTTCGCTTGTGTAAACACTCTGTCATGAAATAATGAAAATGACAGATCAACGTCACACTATTTTTATGGATTTTAAGCAATTTAAACGCTTTCCGGGGTGGTGTCGAACGATAATACGTTGTATTCACTCGTTCCTGTGTAGATTGAACCCCTTGTGGGATAAAGCGTCCAAGGAACTCGTATAATAATCTACTATAAAAAAATTTTTTTATATTTAATTCAGAAAATCAACATGTCTTTTCAACGTGGTAAAAACACCTGAAAGAGACGTGTTTTATCAGACATTTGTAACACGTGATTTTTACAAGTCAAAAGTAACTTTGATTTCGGCGACATCGTAACGTCTATACAACCGTTGGTACTCGTCTTTTTTTTACGTTTTTTTCACGTGGTTGTGTTTACTGGGTTAAGACTAAAATGTTATGTTTTGTATACTTTTTATACTATATAGAGAACTAATTGGGTTATCCAAAAACGAACGGACTGCAGATGCGCACTTTTATACAAACGTGTAAAGCTTGTCCCACTTCTTCACTTTTTCAGGTGCTCAGTTTCTCAGTTTAACAATTTCTGAGATTCTTGTTTTCTCTTTTTGAATGTTATTGACCACATGAACAGGACGCCAGGCGATACGTTGGCAATGCGCACTGCGCGGCAGATAAAAAGTAGTGAAAGAAAGGGTTTTAAAAACGGAATTGCAAATTCTACCATACAAGCAGTTTCTCTTAGCAAACAAAGAACCAGCACAGAACAGATCTGAGAAAGGATAGAAAACCCCACTCTCCTACCTAAACTTAAAAAGTCAATAGCAATTACAGATTTTTCATAGTTACGATGTATATAAGTGAGTATACCTTTGACGACGGGGTATATTCATTTCGGTGTTTCGGCTGGCTCCAAAAATGAACTTTGTCATAGGAACGATTGTTAGTAAACGTCAGAAAAAAAGTTCCGTCAAAATTTCACCTTTTTTGGTTATATAATCGTAATAAATACCACTCGAGCATTGAAAATAATCCGATTAAACTAACCTCGTCATGACGTCTCATGACTCGGAAGTTTAATCGATTTTCGATGCTCTTGTGATATTATAACTGAGAATATAATTCACATGTCACATGGTACATTTTTGATTAATTTCATTGGTTAAAATACAAAAAACAAAGGCTGTTTTTGATGAATAAAATGGTCGACTGTCAAAGTGACAGAAAGTTTCAATAGATGCGTCGAAATCAGAAAATAGTGCTCTTAAGCAGAAAAATGTTTCAACCAGTAGATCACCGTCGATGGGGAGATGCTAGCGAGGAAGAGATTCGAAAGTTAATTGAGAAGAAAACACGAAAAGTGGCAAAATTAATAACGAATCACAGTGGAACCAGTTCATGGAATTTTGCGCTTTAAAAGGAGAATCAAAATAACGCAAAAAACTACGCTTCCAGATATTGCATTAACGCTTGCAACATGACAAGAAAAGACGGCCAAGAATATAAAAAATATGTTGTCAAAACATTATGGAACACCGCGGCAAAGATTATACAAAAAACAAACTCTTTACTGAATATAATATCAAGTTCATACAAAGGCGCTGAACGGACATTTTTTTACTGGTAATAGAAACGGGGGTAGGACGATGATGCTGTTTTGTTGCCCAAACTTAAAATATGAAATACTGTCCACATTTCGAGTTTCACGTACAGGCAGGTCGAGCGCGTAGCGCGAGACACCATTTTCAGTAATCCACACATCTACATCAAGGAGGAGGAAAAGCGGACAAAATATCAAGATCTGCTATTTCAACTTCCGGGTCTGTACTTAACTTAGTCAGCTGGTCGTTTTGGTAATTGGGTGCATGGCAGGCGTCAAGAATTCGCTTGTTTCCAATCTGAAAATCAGTCCTGTCTGCCGTAAGGGGTCGTCCAGTAAAATCTTATCTAAAGGGAGGAGGGGGTCATTAAAAATCTCACGTCAACTTTTAAATTAAAAAAATACACATTATTATTACTTACATAGAATATAAAAAAAAACATTAAACTTATTGTTTTACTTTTTTTAGGTTTTCTATTTTGTCCGCAAACTATTTTTTTATTACAATAGAAATCTCGAGTATGGACAGTATTAAATATTTTATATGTATAGGATTCCCCGAATTGAGACAATTGCGGCACAGTTTATTTACCAGACTCTTTTCGTGGAAATTCTCGCTGAAAATCGTTCATCAAACAATACAGAACGCCCATGCCCATGGAGTAAGTAAACAATTAGGGAAGGTAGTCTATTTTTATTGTTATGTAATTTAAATAAATTTGTTATAGTGTCCCTTAAACGCGCTATTATTTTTCCCCTTTATATTCCATTAGTATTAACGCTTAGGTATTTAGTGGTATTTAGCAAAATACATGAACACACATGAAAATTAATTATTTAAAAATTGTAAGGGATAAATCTCACGTGAGGGGGAGGGGGGGGCTTCACCAAATCTCACCAAACCTCATCAAGGGGGAGGGAGGGGTCCAAATTAACAGAAAAACACCTCACGTTATAAATGGACGGCAGACCCTTGCGGCTGGAATGTAGAAGGCAGTCGTCTTGGGGTCGTGTCGTCTACTCGAGGAACTGATTTACGTGATCCATAGTCACTAACCTCATTGTGACCTGAGCAGCAAGGCATTAATACGTCAATACGTAATATTCCAGGCAGTTTGTCTTATATAAACTGTAGATAAGTATGTAAGCCCAATTCCCAGTCACTATCTACAACTACATACTTCTTTTACTTCTATTGAATTTGGTCAAAACAAATTCTCCAAAAAAACACCAAATTTCATCAAATTAAGTAAAGAAAGCGCCAGAGATATACTGATATAGGGAAAATAAATGGGTGCAAAATAAAAAGACCTGCTTATTGAGAATCAACCGTCGGCATTTTTTTAATGTTGTCGGCCAAACTTTGAATAGCGCGTGTACAAATCGGGGAGCAGGTTTTTTTTTATTTTGCACTTGTTTACTTTCCCTATATCACTATATCTCTGGCGCTTTCTATATTTATGTATTAAAATTTACTTTACAGCTACAAAGTTACATACATTATATATAACACATGCATTACAGATATATGATATGTATGTATTTAGGCTCTTGAGAGTTCACAACAATTAATCAATTATCGGAATTAATTGATTACCAACTACCTTATCTCCAATTAGTTCGGATAATCGACGCCTAATCATAAGGGGGGAAAATGGATATACAATAGTGGCCAGACTTACATAGCCAGAGCACTAACAAGGATTAAGAAGAGGAAATTTTTTTGGACAAAATTTAATTCAAAATCGCTTTTTAATATGATTTCGGAGTCCCCATATTTGTTAAGCCTATTAGGAAAAAGAACAATTTGGATTTGGATTTCCTGTTTAGCAGCTTGGATAATAATTTTTAATGCTGCTGCCATATTGTGGTAATTGGCGTTGAAAGACGGATTTAAATGTTATATCCTTGAATGAAGTTACAGTTACAGTATAACCACTAACTAGCAAGGGTAAAATATTATTTGAAAAATTTAAAAATAAAAGTTTTTTGTTAAACTAAGAAAAAATCTTGTTTTTTGGCAGGGGTTATTAAAACAGAATGATCCCTATGAAATTTCACGTAATATATAAATTTTGAATCAAACATAGATACATATTTGGTAAAATTTCATTAAACTGATTCTACAAATAAACCAATGGTGATTAAGAAATTAATTAAATTATAATAATTGGGTTTCTATATGTATCTTCCTATTCAAAAAATACATACCCTAAATTAGTATCTCTTCTGGCAGTTGAGTAGCAATTTGTTCAGCAAAAAATCCCCAAGATCCACACGAAAGCCTCCAAGTTGTCTGCAGATTATATCGGATTAAAAGCTTATTGATTGCCTTAGTTCAAATCCACACATGCATGGATATGAAAGAACCAATCACTTTATAACTTCTCATACCTGGGCCATGCGGGAATATAAAGGAAAACATCATGCATTGCAACTTTCTTGCTTGTTTGCTGTTAAATTCTATAACGAGTATGGAAATTAAAGTTTAAAATGTATGTAGACATAATTTTCCTCCACAATATAATAAAAAGTTCTTAATTCAAAAATTTCCAACAGTGCCACCGTACATGGGTAAACTTGGAAGTCTTGCAAATAAAGTACAGCCACAACATATTTAATAGTAATTTACTTGCGCCGGTGAGTTGACCGATTAAAAGTTTTGCAAGTTCTGACAGCGCTGAGATTTACTGGCTGTATTGTTTGCATAATTTAAAATAATGTGGATAGACTCCAATAAAATGAAACACTAATGCTCCCAAACAAATCGATATCTTGTGAGAAGAGAAACTTAAGATGGATAAACTTTTTAAGGGGATGTTTGGTGCAATTTAAAACGGTTGAAATATAGGATTGTCTTATGAGGAGCAGAAAGCAAACGGTAAATTGTTCGGTGTGTTGCAGTAAAGTTGTCCTGCATAGTAATTTTATATTTTAAAAGTTTTAATCAAGAAATAACAATCAGTTATCTTGGTGTACACAGTGTGGCGAGAAATTTTATTTTTGGAAACTAACAATGTAGGATAGAAATGCTAAATGCTTTAGCCAAGTTGTAAATGTGTAATTCACCTGAAAGGTTGCAACATTGTATCATAGTAAGAGTGTAGGTACATAGTCATGCCAGTCCTAAAAATCACGGAGGCTGGAAGAGATTCACTGTAGCGGAGAACTGTAGGAATCGATTAAACGTAAAGTGGAGAATGCAAATAAAATTCTAATTTGCACATTGGAAGAGTGTAAACGGTTTTATTTGTTACTAAATTGTAAACGTCATTTATTCGAACTGTCACTTGACGTTGAAAAGTCATTTTAACTGGCTAGTAGTGTTAAATTGACAGCAGACCAGTTATGAATTTAACAAGTTAGTAGAGAAATTTTAAATTTGAAAAAGATAGCGTTTTTAACATTTGAACATTTTTATTTCTTTGTTTCATACAAATTAAAATTAAATGTACAATTAGAATTTCCGCTAAAGCCGAACATTCCTGAAGCGGAAGTGAATTCGCTCGTCATTGGACAATTAATTGTAGAACCTCCCGAAGTAGAAGCCACATTTATAAAAGTGGAAGCCACATCTGTTGAGTTTCGTCCAGGAAACATTTTTTTCGCAATTTCAATTTTTTTATTGATAGAATCATCCACATAACCTTCCGCAATTCCACTACTTTTCCATCCTCCCGCCCGTTTTAGTGTCAAAATATCTCCGCCGGCATCCACAACCATCGTTGCTGCTGATCGGCGAAATGAGTGACCAGTGCATAATTCAGGTTCTTGTAGCCCTAAGTATGTTGCAATTTTTTTCGGTACACCGCCAATAGTGTGCTGGCCAACATTGAGAGAAATTACGGTAGGTTAAAAAGAAACGTAATTGGTCTGTTTGACGAGAACGAAGAGCTGCATATTTTCTGTACAAAGCACAAGGTTGAAAACTGCAGCCCTGATCAGTCTGTGATCGTAAATCTCCTTGTTAAATTCTTTGTATTCCGTAAAGTGACGATAATATATTTCTCAACATCTTCTACGTCCTTCACCGTCAACGAGAGAAGCTCGTCACACCGGCAAGCACCAAATTCCAAAAATTGTAATCACTTTATATAACAACCAATAGTCATCAGGAGCTTCAACAAGAAAATTTTCTACTTTCTCTTTTGTTAAAACCCTTGCCTTCTTCGGCACGTAACGTTCATTTTTTCTCTTGAGAAAGGCAATTACCTTATGAAATCTACAAATGTTAAGTTAAAATATCACTTTTTTGATAACGTCTGTAATAGGAAAACAAACCTGCGAACTTCAGTATTTTCTTTAATCTCCAGGCAGCTTTTAACATGGACCATTTCGACCACAAAGAATTGGGGCTAAATTTTTCTGATAGTTGGTGAAGATACACCAAAAGAAAGTCTTCTGTTACAACAGTTACATTATTGTTTTTCTGCCAATTTTTAAATTCTTCATATTCTCGTTCATATCTTGCTAAAGACTTCGCTGGCAGTAAACTGGAAGTCACGTTTATAGCTTGCTTTTTGATTTCTTCTGGCACGTTCATTTGAGAACAAATCTTGACGGAAATAAACAATTTGAACAAACGGCGCGTTGTCATCGTAATTGTACTAAGGTTTCTGAGTTTTGAGCAATAATTTGGAAGAAGACAGAATTTGATCATTTTTAATTTTAAACAAGAAGAATGTTCTTAAATCCAAGTGGAGTAAATTTAAATTAAAATTTAAATATATCTAAGTCGAACTCCACAAACTTTAATAACTGTAAAATTACTAATGGAACATGTTTCGGCAGAACACTTCTTCTATCATCAGCCCTTAAAGAATATAAAAAATTATACTAAGTTTATGAAGTGCGGTTTATCGGCGCGGAAGTTTATCGGTAGACTACTATATCCGAAGCGGTTCAAAACTTCACCGCTGATGATAAACAACATTTGGTGTTATCTAAACTTTAATTCCGTGTCATCTTCGGGCTTCCTGGTTTTAAGTCCATGTTGAAATTTTTTCCACAAAGTATATCTTAAGTTTTTAAAGCTCCATTCGAAGTTGTCCTGTCACGTTTTGGGTATTGATTTATCAACAGTTTGGCGTTGTGCTCTATAAGTAAAGGTAGAAGTCCTAAAATTTGTTGTCATCAAAAGCTATCAATTTATATAAATAAGGGTGTGTAGCGTTGCGTTAAACGTTATTATTGCTGTTTGAACTTCTCTAAAGCTTACCACGGTTCAGTATCTTAAGAAACGATGCAAATATTATTCTTAGAAAAATTGGTTTGTGTAGGCTTCCCACAATAGGGATTGCCGCAGCAGAGACACCGCCTATATAGGGGCGTGGGCGTACAAAATCATGTATTTGTCTCGTCTACATACGGGTATTTGCACACAGTGCTCCTGCCAATTTGTTCAAGAACATAAATACTCGGAGCTTTTCCACTTCTAAAACTACGTTATTTTTGTTCGTGCAAACCCTTTGCAAATTTAATTCGTCAGGGACCCTTGGAATTTGAACGATCGGCATATTATTCAAAAAGACAGCGATTTTATTAAATTAATAATGATTTTTCAATCTATAAGTAGACAAATAAATATATATCAGGTTTACTGCTCATAAACCATACAAAAAGAGAGGTTAAACTATATATATGTTTTTAATAATCTTGCTCAGGTTTTAAGAGTTTCTAAGACACATCCAGAATGTTAATGTTAATTTTTCAGATGATATTACTTCTTCATCATTTAATATTCCAGAAAACTGACGAATTGGACGCTTTCATATTTTATTTCAAATTCTAAGCTTTTCCGTATTAATTTCAGCCCGATAAATAAAACATTACGGTACTGAAATCTTTACCGGACTGGCAACAAAGCCACCTTAATGTATCGTATATTAGAAGAACATATATAAATATACATTTCTGCATCCCATAGCCGAAAGTCGGTTTTCCAGACTCGGTTTTGCAAAAGTGGGATGAGCTGCTTCGCGCAGGCCACAAAAGCGGCTGTTCCTCGAGCGAGTTGGATCCAACTTTCTAGCCTAGGGTCATCGTCATCGTCAAGATATTATATAATTCTTCCCAGCGGCCACTTCCAGCTAACCAATCATTGCAACGACCTAAAACAAAACTTTATGTACACAACCTTATACAAAATGTTTCTTTCCTCTTACTTTTGCCAAAAGATACACCTCATCAGGAGCTTCTTCCGAAATCGATTTTTTTTCCCTAGTGAGTTTCAAAAAGCGCGAAATTTTCATGCACCAGCAACATCGACTTATCGCCCACAATGAGTTCTAGTCTTGAGACTATCTACCTCCTCGTTCACTGCTGATGTCACTTTGTTTGCCAGTTTCCAGTTTTCAAATAGCTTAATTTTTTTTTTGGTATTGATCACTAAATTTCACTGGGATTATTTTATTTTACAAGTGGCTTCAGCTGATTTTTGCAAAAATTGTGCAGGAACGTCTTTTTCCCATTATAAACAAATACACAATTGTTAGCAACTGTTGTTTTAAAAATGTAAATCAAATATCTTAAATATCTTTGATTGAGCAATTGATTGAGTATCGCGTCTCGTCCATAAACATCTCACCTAGTACATACTGTAAAAATTGGGGTCCCGGACTTATGATGTTAATCACTATTAGTTGTTTAACATTTCTTCTTTCACTTTAAATCTTGGATATTTTAAATTTTTAATTACTTTTCATACTGTTTTAAAGACACTAAATTTTGAAATCTGGAGATCTTGTTAATATAAAAAAATATTAAAATTTAAAATTTAAATATATCTAAGTCGAACTCCACAAACTTTAATAACTGTAATATTACTAATGGAACATGTTTCGGCAGAACACTTCTGCCATCATCAGCCCTAATTTAACAAGAGATTAATGATACAATTGATGAATTACAAGAGGGGTTCTTACCTTAAAGAATATAAAAAATTATGACATTGACGTAATTTTGAATTAAATTTGACGATTTCAAAGGGTTACATGATTTTTAAAAGATTTCGTAAAAACAACATTTTATAAAATGTAAAAATTAAAAATGGATCTAAGAGAATCTGGTAAGTTTGTTTGAGTGGTGAAAAATTAAAATAGTGAATTAATACCTAATGGGATTATTGAAGTTATTCTGTTCATTTAAACAAGATCTGTTTTCCAGTTTCAAGGCTTTCCTTATTTCCAAAGTCTCAAGAAAATCTAATTTCCGGCCTTTATTGCATTTATGAATCAATCTGGAATTTGATGGTGAAAAACTATGTTTCGTTATTAGGGCTGATGATGGCAGAAGTGTTCTGCCGAAACATGTTCCATTAGTAATTATACAGTTATTAAAGTTTGTGGAGTTCGACTTAGATATATTTAAATTTTAATTTAAATTTACTCCACTTGGATTTAAGAACATTTTTCTTGTTTATAAAAAAATATCTTTAAATTTTCTGTTTTTAACATTGAGTCGCAATCTTGGAACTTTAAAATTTAAAATGGAGGGATTTGCGGTGAGTAGTTGTGAGAAGGGCTGCCAGTGGCTGGGCCCGAAATGGTAACGTAAGTAAATCTTCTGAATATACGTGTATATACAGGGTAATTCACGAAGTTACGCAAATATTTAAAAGGTCGGCAGTATAGGGGTTGGCCCCCAAAACATGTTTTCTATTAACTCAAAGAAATGCACGACCGAAAACTTTTGATATTCACTAGAATGATGACCCGAACAAGAAACAAGTGTGGGCTCTTAGCAGCTCCATAAAAGCTTTACTATTTACTTATTTATGGTGACTTCTCTGAGAATTTAATCACCAATTGTACATTGAAATCAGTTGTGTTGGCATCCACAAACGAAGATCAATCAAGAAGTCCTCAATCTTTTGCCAGCAGACGACAAAATTTACTTCAGTTACGATAACATTGTTTCTGAAAATAGCACTCCAATGCGTATCAAGCCATTGCACAATAATTCCAACGACTGCAAAATTTTGACGGGTCATGCTTACGGTATTCGAATTTTGATTCCGCGTATAAACTTATTCAGGCACTTTTCTGCTATCCACTTCCCAAAGGACACAGTTCCCTGTCATTTCGGCGTACGTAATGACAATAAATTAGTCACAGGGTCAAACATTCGAGAGAGTTGGAATTTTCACTCATGGTCAGTTGTACGTTGCTGCAAGTAGAGTTCGATCATTTGATGGGTTGAAGATTTTCATTTGTGAACATAGTGGACAAACATTAACACAGAATTTTTCTTCACACGTGGGTATTTGTACTAGGTTTAGGAGACTATCTCGCGCGAATCCTGACTCATGAATGCTCTAAACAGTAGTTAGAAAAGTTCGTTGGGAGTTAAGCAACGATTCACAAAATTGCTCTCTGCGAGGAAAGTCTTCAAATTGTAAAGCTTGCACTTTTTTCACGTGGTAAAGATGTAACCTGAATAATGCTCCAAATTACGCACACTGTACTCAACTCTCAAGCCGCAAGAGCGTTCCAGCGCGTTTCATCATAGGTCATATTCCGCATTCAATGCACCAAAAAGTCCTTTTTTGGGGCTTGACTTAGTCTTTTTACAGTTAGAATTTTTTCATGTGTCCTCATATTAGAGAGCATCACAGAATTCAGTATTTGCGTAACTTTGTGAATCACCCTGCATACGTAGTTGTAAATAGTAGTTAATAGATTAGATAAAATAGACACACTCTGACCAGTTTAGCAAAACCAACCATAATGTGACATGGTGGAGACGCGAATTAAGATCTCGGAAGTCAAATCTCTATACTTGTACACAATACATACAATGTACAGAAAGTTTGAAAACCCAACTTTAATGAGAAAATTTGAAGAAAAAATTACAGTAACAGCTCACAAAGAAGTAGAAGAATAAAAATACTAAGATCAGTGGTTTTGCAATCAAGGATATTCAGTGTGGAAAATTAGTGTTATTTGTTGCAGGAAGAGAGAAAGTAAGTAACCAAAAACAAAAGATATAAAGGGGATCCTACCAAATGAAGAAGGTAGAAGAAGTGTCAAGTTCAGCTGCCAACTCAGCTGTACGTCCGGGGGTCGCCTTGCTGAAGGACGTTGAATGTAACTTTTTAATTTGGGACAAAAGTCTGAGGAGAACTTCAGTGATAATTCATGGCGACCAGTACCACCGAATAGAAGTTTCAACATCATCTTGAAACAACCCGAACTAAAAACGGAGAGAGGGTTGCTTTGAACTGTAGTAGAAGCACAGTCCAATAGTACGAGCACTCAGGAGCTAAACAACTGAAGTGACTATTTTTTCTTTTCTTTCATTTTCTTTCTGAAAGTAATGTTTCCCTTTACCCAAAAGTTAAGAGTCTTAATAGTCTTACTTACTACTCCCAGAAACACAAGAGTATCTGGTCCTGGAGTAATAGGTTGCTAGAACTTTTGAATGTTCAATAAATGGTTGTTATTTCTCATCCATTTAGTCAGTCGATGAGTATAGTGGACAGGGCGGCCAACCCGCCCACCGCACTCACAAACGGTGCCAGAACCATACACTTTTTAGTCACATACAAACCTTGTACCAGTAATACATTACTCAAATTTTTATTTTTGACTGAATGTTTGACAAACTGGTTCGGAATGACAACCATTTTCATATTGTATCCAAATTTTTTTGTATGTTTTTTGTATCTCACAGTTGTTCTTTATAACACCACATCTGAATGCGGTGGGTGGGTGATCCACCGCATCTACAACTCACTGATTGACTAATGGTATTGGAATGACAACCATTTTTTGACTTAAAAATTTTGAAATTAAATTGAACACGAGAGTGAGTTCTAGTTCTTAAAGAAAAAAAAATCAATACATGGTTGTTATTTCTCATCATTTAATTACTAGATGAGTATAGTGGACAGGGAAAGGGGTCCCATATGAAGACAAGTCAAGTGCTTTGAGGGTGACGCTGAACTGATGAGCAAACTAGACGAGGAAATCCAATTTGGACAATACTAGCCATGCACTACTATATTCGAAGATTGTGTTGGTCGACACTGGAGAAGTCCTGCGTCAAGACGTTAAAGTGGCGCAGATATTAGATCTATTTTGTAATGAACTAATGAGTTAGGGTAACGTAAATTTGAGTAATTTTCGGTGTGAAAAGTCAGAAGGACCAGCCATATTATGTCACAATCGAAGTCACCTGGATGTCTTGTCGACTGTTGATCCGGGGTGTTTCGAGATACAATGGTTTTATTACTTTGCTAATTTATTAACAATTATCAGGAGGATGTCCCATCAAAAAAGTTTGTCATACAAGTTTCTGAGGTTTCAAAGGACGTTAAAAGACATAACATTACAATTTTGATACAAATTAACTGGTTTTGAATATCGAGCGTAGAGGCATGTCTATATACCGACAGAAAATTGGATCTACCAGAAGCTCGCATATATGTGAATTAATGTAAGCTTCGGGTAATATCAGACAGTCACGTATCAGCTTACCACGATGATCGGTGATACATATTTAAAGCAAATATAGTTTTAATAGTTCAACCTAGACGCTGGGTGCACAAGAAAAGTGTAACGTAGTAATCTCAATATTAGTCAAAATAACAAGCTGTTACAGTATACATTTGGTGTTGTGTCTATTTCCAACAAGAACAAAGGTTTCCAACAATTTCCGCCTCCTCAATCGAACTTTTTATAGATTGAGGGTGTCAGTTATTTTAATGCAAAAATAACGGCGTATTTGGAAACAAAGGTTTTGTGATCGGCTTTATCCGCGTATTTTAATTACACACCACACACGAGCTCCAGAGGAAATTAATATTTTGCCTACAATTAAAATGTAATAGTATATTATTCATGAGCGTGCAATGGAAGCAATTATTCAAGGGAATGAAAGTTTGACGACAGCGACTGAGGCAATTCCTTTCATTGAATAGTTTCCATTACACGCGGGATTGGATTACTATGTTTTTTCTGCAATCACCTTTTCAGTCCGACCGTAATCAGTTTAAATCTTAACACATAGTGTTAATAGGATAGTGTCTCATTCGAGGTCTCGTTTGAGGAGTTTAAGGTAGGAAATTACATATGCAGATACTATTACATCGGGTTTTCGTAAATGATGATTCAAACATCATGTTGCCTGTGAAAAACGACATTTACATGTATTCAGATGGAGAATTTGCGTTCAGAGCCTACTGTATCATAGATCTAGAAAATATTGTTAATAATAAATAAAAAAAGCAGCAATATTTCCCACCGTGATTGTACAAACTGTTTGCGCAGTGAACAGACGTGGAAAGTTTCTTTCCATCAGCACAATTATCATTTGTTACCAGTCTACTCGAAATGCCCATTAATATTAGTTTCCTTTGAAGTTACACAAAAAGTAAGCTCAACAAGAAAACAAGCGGTTTTTGCTTTCATTGTAATTATTCCAGACCGAAAATTTCGTTGAAATGAACAGAGCTATCTGAAATTAAACCCAGAAATTAACATAAATTGCATCCTCCTGTAATTAAGCTGATTGGGCGATTGTTATTGTCTGCGCGTCTTATTAATAATTCTGTTGACGTCTGAGTGTTTGATGAATACTAACGTTGCGTTCCGTTTGAGGAAGTTTTGGTGCAACACATTTTTAATAACGTTTAGGATCAGCATATTCTTGCAAAATAATTTTTATTTTAATAATTGTTTTTATTTTTTTGTTATTGGAATATGAAACTTTTTGACAATTGTTAGTATACAATTCGAACATAAAATGCTACCAAGAGTTTCCATATATTATACAGGGAAAACCATCTACTTTACTACTCAGTAGCTGTTCCTCTTAATTCTGCTTTAATTTTTCTTATGACTTATGTCCTGCTTTCATTCTTCTTGTGACTTGTGTCATATTTTAGACGGACGTCCTGTCGACCTTCTGGTTCAGGATTGGCTATCTTTTCTCTCTTTTGCTATTCTTGTATGGTTCCTCTGATTTACGTGGTCTCTCCAATATTTTCTTTTGAGCCTTTTTATTTCCATTTTCACTTCTTTTCAGATGTCGCTACCTTCTTAATAGTATTCCTAAAAAAAAAACTATTAAAATCACTCATGAAGATATCTGATGTCTTATGTCAAATGTCAAAGAAAACACCAACCTGCGATTTTTGTTGCACGATTATTAATTTATTGTGTAACAGTCCCACTTATTAGTACATTTACGCTCCGCTAGAGCCACCGTCTCCTGGTTGGCTCGCCCTACCACCCACCGTCAACTACCACCACTACCCTCTACGAGAGTCGGACCTGCGCCGAAAACCAACCCTCTATATAAAAGGACTGTTCCCACCTCGGAATGGTAGAAGACACAGTCTCTCAGCCCCAACAGCACCCCCGATAAAAGCACTGGTTACCGGTCATTATCACTGACAGGCAGAAAAGAGAGCCACTGACTTACTCTCACTCTTCTACCTACAGTTGCACCCCCGATAAGGATAAGCGCATTGGTTGCCGGTCCTTATCACTGGGTCTTCTCAAGTAGTAGTCTGACTAGAAATTGTATCTTCTTCGACACTGTTTGGCCTATTTTTGTGCATATATATATATATATATATATATATATATATATATATATATATATATATATATATATATATATCTATCATTCATGTAACTTTGTTGTGTATTTTGTATGTCAAAATAAACTCGTTACAAGTGGCGCCCAACTCCAGGCCGAAAACACGCCCGGATTAGAAGAAAGTTTTGTGTAAACCGCGTAGTATGGTCGCGTATCAGAACCGAATTGAAGAAAGTTTTGTGTAAACCGCGTAGGGTGTTTGCGTATCAGAACCGGATTAGAAGAAAGTTTTGTGTAAACCGCGTAGTATGGTCGCGTATCAGAACCGAATTGAAGAAAGTTAAGTGTAAACCGCGTAGGGTGTTTGCGTATCAGAACCGAATTGAAGAAAGTTTAGTGTAAACCGCGTAGGGTGTTCGCATATCAGAAGCGAATTGAAGGAAGTTTAGTGTAAACCGCGTAGGGTATTCGCGGTATCATTCCCAGCCGGCGGAAAAGCCCAAAACTCCATCCTCAGACGATGGCGGTCCAGATGACAGCGGAACAGTTCCAGGAGCTCCTAAAGCGAATTGCAAACCCACAGAGTCCAGGACGGCAGTTCACCCAGTGCACCGCCCGCTTCGACGGGACTCGTTCCACGGCGGCAACGGAAGAGTTCCTCACAGCCATCACTATTTTTAAACAGGTGGAAGCCATCTCAGACCAGGACGCGCTCAACGGCTTTCCACTCATATTAACCGGCGAAGCAAACCGCTGGTGGAACGGCGTAAAAAACCAGTACGCCACGTTCCAAGCCGCAGTACAGGCAATTCGCGACGCATTCGCTCCACAACGGCCAAATTTCCGTATATTTGGCGAAATATACGCTAGCAAGCAATCAGCAACCATGTCAACTGACCAATATGTTACCACCCAGAGAGAGCGTTTCTCTCAACTTTCTCGCCCGCTCGATGAAGAGTGGCAACTGGACCTAATTTATGGTTTGTTGAGACAAACGATCCGCGACCGAGTCTCGCGAACGGACTTCGCAACATTCGCGGAGCTTCTCGCCAAGGCCAGGGTCATCGAAGCCAATGGAAAAGACGGCCAAGAGGCCAGGAAAACCGGCCGAGACACGTCTAGAAGTCGCATTCAGTGCGATTTCTGTAAGCTCTACGGACACGAAGCCCGAGAGTGCCGCAAGAAAGCCAGGGCCGACACAAACAAGACGACCGCGCCGGCAGAACCACTCAGCACCAGACCAACGCAGCACCAAAACCACGTCGCACCGGCCACGGTACAGTGCTATGGATGCGGCCGACCGGGAGTCATTCGGAGAAATTGTCCTACCTGCACGCCCGCCGCTGCCCCAGTAAGTTTCTGCTTTATGGACCTGCACCAAGTTCATCGTCCCGCGGTCGACATTCGAATCCACGACCTTTCAGGCACCGCTTTCATCGATAGTGGCACAGGGCGTTGGGAACTAACGAGGAAAAGGGACATGCCTTCGTACCGACGACGGTACAACTAGTGCAAGCCGACGGACGCCCCACCACCAAGGTTGTCGAAGTAGCCACGCTCCCGGTTCAACTCAAGAATCGTACCATCGAGACCACCTTCTTTGCCATTCCCGATGCTCCCGAAGCACAGACCCTACTAGGGATTGATTTCTTGTGTAAGGCGGGTTTGGTTATAAACCACGCCCACCAGAAGTGGCATTTTGACGGCCAACGTCACCAGGTTTACGGGTTCGTCCCGAAGGACGGGGCAACACCGCGGGCAACGTTACTGCCACTCGATGACGACATTGAGAAACCTCTTGCCGAGGCGCCTGACCCGACCAACCCGCAGGCAACCAACAATACATTAGACGACATCTTCGCCGACTTCTGTTTACCACCTATGGTAACCCCAATTCGCACTCCGGGTTACTGTGACATTGTCTCCGAGCTCACCAGCGGATATGGTCCAGCACCGTTGCGATTGTTCGCACCTTCGCCCAGCTAGCTTCCAGAAACCGTAAGCCGTACTGCATACAACTACGAGAACGCGGCACTACACATGGAATGGTACCAGGCCAATCACACACGGTCAAAGGAAGAAAATATTCTGTTTCCGGCTATGGAACTACCCACCTTGGAAGTAAGACTTTGGCCAAACGACGAAGCAGAGGCCCTCACCGCCCACGAACGAGAACAATTAAACACCCTAAACATCGACAAAACAAGAGTACCTCCGAAAGGAAATCAACGCCCTCCTGCAGGACGACATTATTGAAGTTTGCGAAAGCGCGTGGGCGTCTCCTATAGTGCTCGTCCCGAAGCCTGACGGTCATCTACGCCTCTGCGTAGATTATAGAAAAATCAACGCTGTTACGCGGCCTGATCTTTACCCCATCCCAAGGTTAGAAGAATTACTACACGCAACGGGAAATGCTAAATACTTAACCACGTAGACCTACGTAGCGGGTACTACCAAATCCAGATGTACCCCGGGGACCGGGAGAAGACCGCCTTTATTGTCCCTTTCGGAATATACAGGTTCAAAAGAATGCCATTTGGGTTACGTAACGCTCCGGCAACATTCCAGAGGATGATGGACCGTTTTAGGGTCGCCCTACCTGATGTCAACTTACTGGTATACCTCGATGACATTATCACCGACATTCGAGCAACACATGGAGGACTTATCAAAATGTTTCGCGCGGATGCGCGCCACGAAATTAAGAATGAATCGCCCGAAGTGCCACATTGGTTGCCAGCAAGTTAAGTACCTCGGACACCTGATTACTCCAGCCGGTATTAGTACCAATCCCGAAAAGGTCACCGCCATCACCCAAATGTCGCCACCAATAAACGTGAAACAGTTGCTGACGTTTCTCCAGACTTGCAACTGGTACCGCCGCTTCATTCCGAAGTTCGCCGAAGTAACTAGACCACTAACCAATCTGACAAAAAAGGACGCTCCGTGGACTTGGGGCGAACCACAAGAAAAGGCTTATGACGCCCTGAAAACGGCTCTAACAACAGCCTCCATTCTCCGACAGTCCGACCCGACAAAACCCTATCAGCTGCGCACCGATGCTAGCTCATACGCCATTGGCTCTGCTCCAGGGGGAGGGGCCAGAAGAGAAACCTATTGAGTACGCCAGCCGCCTCCTGAAACCGGCAGAAAGAAACTATAGTACCACCGAACGCGAGGCACTCGCCATAGTATGGGCCGTGCAGAAGTTCAGAGGATATTTAGAAGAATCTTCCACGATCATACTCACCGATCATCAACCACTTAGATGGCTAATGTCCGATCCAAAATCGAGAAAAACTCCTGAAGGATTTACACGATTCTCCCGAGGCAGGCCACTTTGGGAGAGAAAGAACTTTTTATAAATTGTCTCAAGGATCTTATTGGCCAGGGATGAGGCAAACCATAAAAGACTACGTCAGAAGATGCCCCGCTTGCCAACGTTACAAAAATGATAACAAGAAGCCCGCAGGGTTGTTACAGACACCCGTGATGCACCAGCGCTTTGAGGTTATTTCGATCGATTTATTTGGCTCCCTTCCTAGGACTGCCAATGACGAAACTTGGATCATCATTATAGAGGATTGTAGCTCCCGGTGGATCGAAATCCACCCTCTGAAGAATGCCACCGCCCAAAATTGCGCGGAGGTCCTGATCAACGAAGTATTCCTAAGATACGGGTTTCCCCGCCGAATCATATCCGATAACGGAACCCAGTTCATTAGTGGAGTGATGCAACAGCTGTGCTTCTGCCTAGATATCGAGCAAAAGTTCACCCCCGTATACCACCCAGCAACCAATATGGTGGAAAGAAAAAACAGGGACATGAAGACCCTAATGGCTATTCTAGTAGGAACTAATCATACCGACTGGCCTTCCAAGTTACCAGCCATCCGGTTTGCTCTCAACACGGCCCGAAATCAGAACACCGGGTTCTCAGCGGCCTACCTCACCGTTGGGAGACCCCTCCGCACTCTCGCCGATGTTCAGCATGATATTCGCCAGATCATCCAAAATGAGAACTTCGTCCCAGAGATCACCCCGAGACTACTCCAAATGGTAAACCACCTTGAGGAAGCGCGAGAACAACACGAGAAGTCCCAAGACCGGCAGAAAAAATACTGGGACCAATCCCGCAGAGAGACCCCCCTATACAGCCCTGGGGATCTTGTCCTCGTCAACACCCATTCTCTCAGCCAAGCCGAAAAGGGTCGCACTTCTAAATTTGACCCCAAACGAGACAGACCCTATGTTATACTAACCGCCAAGGGGCCCTGCTCCTATAAAGTTGCAGCCCAAGATGCCCCTGAACGTCCCCTAGGCACCTACCATACCTCCGCCCTGCGACCATACGAGCCCGGCACCGAAGAAATCACGCCTGTCCTGCCCCTACGACGTCGAGGACGTCCACGCAAGACTGCACCATAGATTCAGAACGCCTGTCGAGACGCCTTACCGTTCTGAAGGGGGAGATTGTAACAGTCCCACTTATTAGTACATTTACGCTCCGCTAGAGCCACCGTCGCCTGGTTGGCTCGCCCCACCACCCACCGTCAACTACCATCACTACCCTCTACGAGAGTCGGACCTGCGCCGAAAACCAACCCTCTGTATAAAAGGACTGTTCCCACCTCGGAATGGTAGAAGACACAGTCTCTCAGCCCCAACAGCACCCCCGATAAAAGCACTGGTTACCGGTCATTATCACTGGGTCTTGCGGGAGCGACAGGCAGAAAAGAGAGTCACTGACTTACTTTCACTCTTCTACCTACAGTTGCACCCCCGATAAGCGCACTGGTTGCCGGTCCTTATCACTGGGTCTTCTCAAGTAGTAGTCTGACTAGAAATTGTATCTTCTTCGACGCTGTTTGGCCTATTGTATATATATATACATACCCAGCTATCCATACCAAGCCCGACAAACACCACAGGCACTCAGAAGCCCGCCCTTTCCTTTATAGTTACAGATATATTTGCTGGATATATAGGTTTTATATCACCACATTAATCAGCGCAACCTGAGAGGGGTAACATTTTGTTGACATACAAATAATTCTATGTTTCTCAGATTTTACGAAACCACACATGCTCTGCTTACTATAACAATCCCGTTTGTATAAAAAAATGTATATCACGTATTATACGAAGCCAAGCGGTGTTGCCAGCATTTCCACCACAAATGTAGACTAAATTAATATTGTATGCTGGCTTATTATTCAACAAAATTGTATTTTTTTTTAAGTTTTTCTTAAATTATTTGTTTGGAATCGGGCACCTGTATTTTCTTGGCAATATATTGATAATGAATGATAATGACAGCAAAATTATTCATAAAGGTAGTTCCAATTTGTTTTATTTACCCGTCGTCCCACAGGTAGCTGCAGAATAACAGGAGCCAACTGGTAAGGCCTATCAAGTACAAATTATTTATTGCTATAATATTTAACTGGGTAAACAATTTTAAATAGGCCTTTGTCATTTATAAACTATAAAAGTACTGTTTATAAAACTAACAACTTACTAAAGTCCAAAGTTTTGTGCCTCTTACATTATTTACAACATCCCCTTTTGTTTCTGCTGTTCTTGAGGGAATTCTATTTCTGCCTCCCCTCATACCATCTCACGAATTTTTCGGAGCAAATATTGTGTTTTTTTCGGCCTTCGTCTCAATTTAGTTATTTTCCAGTCGTCCAAATCGGCTGGAAAACGATATTTGCCTGCCTAGGCTAGAACATGGAAACTAGAGATTTTTCAATGCAAGCTTTTATGTTCGTTGGATTTGTCACCGCCCCGAATAGCAGAATAACTACCATTAAAACATCGGAAAAATTACAGGGGGGGGGGCTTGGTATAGGACAACGACAATAACAAAACCCCCTTCAACAGAGGGGCCCAAGGGGGCCCTTTAAGACATGGGGGGTCCTTTTGACATGTGGAGCCCTTGAAACAGGGGAGCCCAAAGGGGCTCTTTGAGACACGAGGGTCCCCATGCGTTATGAGGCCCCCTTAGACTTGTGGGGGGCCTTGCGATATGGGGGCCCAAGGGGGCTCTTTGCAACACGTGGGCCCCCATGAGGCATGAGGCCCCCTACAAAAGTGAACAATGAAAATCTTTTGTCGGCCGAAAAAGTTTCGTTTATCACAAGACCCGAAACTGTTTTGCAAGTGCTTGCACTTGTGAACTCTCGGCTACGCCTCGCCTCCACAAACTGTGCTCGCACTTGCAAAATGACATTTTCTGGCCTTGTAATAAAATATACTATTGTATTCGTTTTGTGAAACACATAATGCGTAATGAAATACATAGCAACATACATAAATTTTGCATTGTATGTATTTAATTTGGCAGCAGTCAACCTAACCTCAAAATCTGATGTAAATTTGTACTTTTTCTCATTTTGCGGGAACGAATACAAAAAGAAACACTATTCAATACTCGTGCCCTGTCACTTTTCAGGGGCTCGGCCTCATTGCGGCCCTCGGCATTCGCCTCGGGCTGCAAAGATTCGCCCTCGCCCCTGAAAAGTGTAATGACAGCGCACTCGTATGAAATATACTATTACTACCGTCCAAGAACTGTTATTTATTAAAAATAATTACGATAATTTAGGGTAAAATGAAGCTTCAATAAAGGCTTCAAGAGGGAATAATTTTGGTTCAAACAAGTTACCTTGTCGCACGGGTGAGGCCTGTAAGAACAAAATATTTTGTTTAATTTTGAGATTTATGCTAAATACTACTTTAAACTACTTTCTAAGTCAAGTTTAGACAACAAGCTCTTAAAAACAAAATTATTGCTAAAATTTCGGAACTGAAGCGTTTCGGTAAAATTTTTATATATCGGCGTTTAATAACGCCTACTTACAGCCAAATTGTGATAAAATACTTACAAAGAAATTTTTTACATGTTATTGCTCAATTAAAAGTCAAGGTGGTTTGATGTCTCCAACAATATCCTAAATTCTAAAATTAATAGAGTATGTTCTTAACAACTCTCCTGCGCTTATTTGCGTGGAAATCAAGTCAAGCTTTTGTCCGTACAAAGAAAATAGTACAAACAAGCGTTTTATAGAAAATTTACTGTGACTTAAGCTATTTTTTCAGTAAAATACTATTGATATTTTAACTAAAAATCCTCAACTGTCGAAACAGAAAAAAAATCGGAACTGAAGCGTTTGGCTGAAATTTCTATTATTTATTTATTTTAAAGACACGTATTTGCACATTTGACAACAGTGTTTATTACAGTCCCAGAATGGTTATTTATACCACATTAAATTTGTAGGGACTTGGTAGTTTACATATCTATATAATAAAAGTCGTGTTAGTGCAAGTCGGACTCGCACACGAAGGGTTTCGTACCACCGTACAATATTTATTTAAGAGTACATTTTGTGTATTATTTTTTTTATCTGTTGTTATTGCGGCCATAGCTGTCCGCATTCTGTGAAAATTTCAAGTGTCCAACTATTACGGTTCAAAAGATACAGCCCTGTGACAGACGGAAGGACGGACAGCCGGACAGCTGAGCCTTAGTAATAGCACTCTTGGGGTACGGAACCCTAAAAATGAAATGCTGTACCTACTTTGGTAACACTTGAGAACGGCTGGACCGATTTGGCTATTTTTTTTAGAATCCCCGTAATGGTCCAGGTCAGGTTCTTACGGAAATAAAAATTGGGAAAGATTTGCCGGAAAATTGGAAAATCTTTATTTCCATAAAAACATTACCTAGACCATTACGAATAGGTACTCAAAAAAAAACAAAATGCCAAATCGCTCCACCTGTTCTGAAGCGATGCGTTTAATAGACTGGAAGAGTCGTGACGTCACTGAGAGTGGGGACTTTTCAAAACAAACGCACGTGCTAGTGACGTGTCAACAGCTGGCTGGAAATAGTGAGGTTACTGTCATTCGCTGTAATTTTTTTTGGAAAATTATACCAAGTAAAAGTCGAAAAATTAGGAAATACTGCAAAATCATGATATTTGTATGCATTCTCAATCATAACTGATGATAGGAAAGACCTATTTTTTTGTTTTGTTCATTCTGCTCCCGGGATGTGAGCTTTTTTATTATTATTTATTATTAAGTTTTAAGTTGTCATAAAAAATGTCTCCAAAATTTAGTTGTAATTAAAGCAATGGTGTATTGAAGGGTTAAAAAATAGTTTTAAGGATGCTTTTAAAATTTGGCCTTGTTTAAAACAATTTAAAAATTATAAACAGTGTCAAATATTTAAAAACCACCTTTTTTTAAGTTTTTAACCCATAAATACACCTTTGCTTTACAATCAAATTAAAAACACAACACAATTTAAAGCAGTGTGTGTAAAACACACCCTTATAACAATTATTTTCAACCATAAATACACCCTTGCTTTTATTACAACCAAATATTAAACCTAATTTAAAAGGGTAAAAGGGTACCAACATTTTAAATCAAAAAAACACAAAATTAACATAATCCGCCTCCGGAAAAATAAAAATCTGACAATAATATCCCATTTCAACGCACTGTTGCGCCTAAACGGTTCACCCGACAAAAAATATGGTAGGTTAGACCTGGTAGACCCAATTCGTATTCCACCTCAGAAAACATAAAGTATCAAAAACCCAAAACTAGAAGAAAATTTGTTAAGCAGGACACCTAAAACCTTTTGTGACTGGAATGATGTGTTCAAAAACCGTTTTAAGGGTTTTTTTTAAATATCTGACACTGTTCATAATTTTTAAATTGTTTTATAAAAAACGTTTTTAAAATTTGGTTGTAATCAAAAAACGGAGTATTTAAGAGTTGAAAAAACGTTTTAAGGGTGGTTTGACATTAAAATATAATTTTAAAATTCTCAGATAAGAGCTTTCTGAATTGTTACCGCTAAATCATCTTTTCGCTCGTAGCGTTAAATATCTCCAATATTACATTAAATGAATAATCGAGTGAATGCGGTGTTGTCACATGAACGGGATTCCTATTATGCATTAAACATCTTAAGGTCGGGCATCATCGACAAAGTATCTGCAGTAGATATACAGTTTTATACAAATCTGTCGTGCGCCCCCTACAGTGAACTTCAAAAACTAAACGTGTGTATTTTTTACGAAGCCCAAAGTCGGGCTTCGTAAGTAGGTGTCGGGCTTGGTATTATATATATATATATATATATATATATATATGTTTTTGTACAAGTCGAGATCATTTTGTGACATTTTGTATACAAGCCGGGCTCCGTTTTAGCAAGGCGAGATCCGAAACGGACCTCAACTTGTTTCTACGTGTATATCGTGCCCAAAACGTTTAAAACAGTGTAAACAATGTTTCTGCCAATTTTAGCTCGGATCTCATTTTGACCATTTTTATGAATTTTTATACAAATTTAGTTACTAAACGTCTGCTGCAGAGGGCGCTGCAGTAGTATACACGGAGTTTATATATTATGCACAAAATGAGATCCAGTAGACATGGCAACGTCGACTGGTAGCCGAACAAAGATTAAGTAGAATTAAATCACAATACAAAGCGCTGAACTGGAATATTGACTCATCGAATAACACTAATATATTTTGCAGAATAAAATTATGACTATAATTATTACCAGTTTAGAAAAAATACAACCGTATGCACAAAAAATTGACTGTTTAGCAACTACCCAGTTTAAACACGAAATTGTTAGGTGATTATTGTAAGAATTTTATTATTATTAACACATAAATGGAAGCTATTTATCTGAAACAATAAAAAATACGTAAAGGCGCAGTTGGGGTCCGCGCCGTACATTTTGTCGTGAAAACGTCGCCGGGGTCAAATTCTCACTTTGGATCCTAGTAAAGCTTCGCAAGCTCTTTACAATGACACCTGAATTAACCTCCTAGCTAAACACATCTTCACGCTACACTAATTTATCTACAGATGACGTAAAAAAAAAATTCAGCACGACAGATATACGTACAGACATGCCCTACCCGTTGTGGGCTAAACCGTTGTTAACGAATTATTAAATAGTCTAGTAGTTATTAACGATTAAAATCTGACGATATTTGTAACGCAAGAAAGTTTGACGGGTTATCACTGTATTTGGCGAGCGAATAGACGTCTTGATTTGATTTGATTTATTTATGGGTCAGATCTACAGTGGATATAGCACAAACACAGGCACAGTTACAAATAAAGTTCACGTCAAAATATTTTTTCGGCTTTCGAAATTTCAACTTGCCAAATGGTCGTGTGAGACCGACGAATTTCAATATTTTGTTCTAAAGTTCTAAAGAGCAAATTGTTACTTACTTTTTCGCAAAAATTTCATTGTTTTCAAGGTGGTATTTCGTAAACAAAGAAAGATAAAGAAAAATAGACAAGGTAAATCAATTTCTGGGGTTCGAAAATATATAAAACGAGGCCAAAATCAATAGTTCAAAAAAATACGTAAAGGCGCAGTGCGGGTCCGCGCCGTAGATTTTGATGTGAAAACGTCGTGGGGATAAAATTTCACTTTGGGTTCTAGTAAAACTTGAGGGGACCCAAGACAGCGGGACCCTTGAGACCTACTACTCTAGTCGTTTCATTCACACGCGTCCCCACTATCACTACTAAAGTGTTTCACTTTGATTTCCGTTTCAGTTTCTCGGACTCGCTACAGCGCTAAAAAAAGTTTCAATTTCAAAAAGAAAAAAAAACGGTAAACAATTAACGAAAAAATCGCTGAACATACATAAAACGAAGGAAAGATTTGAGGATTTCCCTAGATTTCCATGAGATCTCCTCATCAGCTCCTGACTTGGTGACAATGGGATCATCTCGACCCTTTCAAATATTCAAAATAGATCTACAATTGACTAAGAGATCGGTGAACCTCCTCCTTTTTTGAAGTCGGTAAAAATTAGAAAATATTTGGTTTGGAAATGTCAAACAGCTCATTAGAGGACCTAAATAAATAAAATATGGTGTAATTTCGAGACGTTCAAATTTTGTATCCAATTTATGGTAAAGGCTTCTTTATCAAGTTACTTTTTAAGTCAGGTCAGGTCGGGTCAGGTCAGGTCAGGTCAGGTCAGGTCAGGTCAGGTCAGGTCAGGTCAGGTCAGGTCAGGTCAGGTCAGGTCAGGTCAGGTCAGGTCAGGTCAGGTCAGGTCAGGTCAGGTCAGGTCAGGTCAGGTCCTTTATTAAGTTACTTTTTAAGTCAGATACTGTTCAAATTTACACAAGATCTCAAAAACAAAATTGTTAAAAATTTAAAACTGAGGTTTATAGGTTTTTAGGTTTAAATATATCGTTGTTTTATAACGCCTACTAGATGACCAGTCCCGGCTTCGCACGGTAATTTTTTTTTATTGTTTAGTACTTTAATAATATTGAAAAACCATTTCTTAGTGAGCGCCTACATGGTAAAATAAGAAAGTGTTCATTGCAATCGGTTCAGTAGATTTAGAGATTAACCCCCTCACCCCGTTAATCCCCCTTAGGAATGGAATTTTTAAAAACTACTTCTTAGTGAACGCCTACGTGGTAAACTGAGTAAGTGTGTAAAATTTCATTGCAATGGGTTCAGTAGATCTAGAGAATAACCCCCTCACCTCGTAATCCCCCTTAGGAGTGGAATTTTGAAAAACCACTTCTTAGTGAGCGCCTTTGTGGTAAAATAAGTAAGTGTGCAAAATTTCATTGCAATCGGTTCAGTGGATCCAGACATTAACCCCCCACGCCGTTACCCCCCTTAGGAATGGAATTTTGAAAAACTGTTTCTCAGTGAGCGCCTACGTGGTAAAATAAGTAAGTGTGCAAAATTTCATTGCAATCGTTTGAGGGGATCCAAAGCTTAACCCCCCTCACGCCGTTACCCCCTCTGGAATAAATTTTGAAAAACCGTTTCTTAGTGAGCACTTATGTGGTGAAATAAATAAGTGTGCAAAATTTCATTGCAATCGGTTCAGTGGATCCAGAGATTGACGGGGCGGAGGGCCCCGTTACCCCCTTTGGAATAGAATTTTGAACAACCGTGTCTTAGTGAGCGCCCACGTGATAAAATATGTAAATGTGCAAAAATTTCATTGCAATCGGTTCAGTGGATCCAGACATTAACCCCCACCACCACCACCACGAAGTTACCCCCCATTGGAATGTAATTTTGAAAAACCGTTTCTTATTGAGCGCCTAAGTGGTAAAATAAGTAAGTATGCAAAGTTTCATTGCAATCGGTTCAGTGGATCCAGAGATTCTCCACCCCCCACCCCGTTACCCCCCTTTGGAATTTAAAAAAAAACGTGTTAAAATACTTTTAAGAGATTTTAACATGTTATTGCTCAATTAAAATTCAAAGTCGTTTTCAATGTCTAACAATACCTCAAATTAATAGAACATGCGTTTAATAATTCTCCTCCGCTTATTTCTGTTGAAATCAGGTTAAACTTTTGTTCGTACAAAAAAATAATACAAACAAGCGCTTTATAGACAATTTACTGTAACTGAAAATAGTTTGTGTATAAAATATCGTTGAAATTTTAACCAAAAAGTCCTTAATCATCAAAAGAGTAAAAGAAATAGAAATTCGGAACTGAAGCGTTTGGCTGAAATTTGGATTATTATTTATTTATTTATTTTAAAGACGTGTATTTATTCAAATATTATTTATAGTGGAACTGGTACATTTGCAGTAGCTCACAATGTCAATTGCAAATTCGTAGTCAATTTATTTATTACAAATGCGCCCCATGTGCCTACGAGTTTCTTTGACAATATTTTCCAAGTTAAAAACTTTTCCGACTTTAAGAGGTTATCAGGGCTCTGAGAATCTGCAGAAATACGAAATATCTAGTTTTGTGCCTCTTACAATCATTATTTACAATATCCCCTTTTGTTCCTGCTGTTCTTGAGGATGTTATGTCTGCATTTCCTCATGCCATTTCAGTAATTTTTCGTGGGAAATATTGGGTCTATTACAGTCTTAGAATGATTATTATTTATATCACATGTGGCATCCCGTAAATAATTCCGGTAACATAAAGTTACAGGACAAAATTTTGAGGCCTGTCAGGGCAAACTATTTAACATCAAATTATTTGAAAGATTAAAATATTTTTTTTAACCGACTTCAAAAAAGGAGGAGGTTATCAATTCGGTTGTATGTTTTTTTTTTTTTTTTTAATGTTTGTTACCGCAGAACTCCGTCATTTATAAACCGATTTGTAAAATTTTTCTTTTATTTGAAAGAGTATACTTGCAGATTGGTCCCATTGTCACCATTTCAGGATCTGATGAGGGGATCTCATGGAAATCGAGAAAAATCCTCAAATTTTCGCTCCCTTTAATTAACCGACTTCATGTATGTTCACCGATTTCTTCGTCAATTGTGGACCGATTTACAAAATTCTTCTTTTATTTGAAAGGGCATACTCTAAAGGTGGTTACACTGTTAAAAAATCCAGGATCTGATTAGGGAATCTCATGGAAATCGAGAAAAATCCTCAAATTCTCGCTCCCTTTTTAACCGACTTATCATGTATGTTCACCGATTTCTTTGTCAGTTGTGGACCGATTTACAAAATTCTTCTTTTATTTGAAAGGGCATACTCTAAAGGTGGTTACATTGTTAAAACATCAGGATCTGATGAGGAAATCCCATGGAAATCGAGAAAAATCGTCAAATTTTCGCTCCCTTTTATTAACCGACTTCATGTATGTACACCGATTTCTTCGTCAATTGTGGACCAATTTACAAAATTCTTCTTTTGTTTGAAAGAGTATACTCTAAAGGTGGTTACATTGTTAAAAAATCAGGATCTGATCAGGGAATCCCATGGAAATCGAGAAAAATCCTCAAATTTTCGCTCCCTCTTTAATAGACTTATCATGTATGTTCACCGATTTCTTCGTCAATTGTGGACCGATTTACAAAATTCTTCTTTTATTTGAAAGGGCATACTCTAAAGGTGGTTACACTGTTAAAAAATCCAGGATCTGATTAGGGAATCTCATGGAAATCGAGAAAAATCCTCAAATTCTCGCTCCCTTTTTAACCGACTTATCATGTATGTTCACCGATTTCTTTGTCAGTTGTGGACCGATTTACAAAATTCTTCTTTTATTTGAAAGGGTATACTCTTGACGTGATTCCATTGTCAAAAAATCAGGATCTGATCAGGGAATCCCATGGAAATCGAGAAAAATTCCCATATTTTTTCTTCATTTTATGTATATAATTATGTTCATACCGATTTCTTCGTTAACTTTATTGAGGACCTCAATATTGGAGAAGCGTCTTTACTAGGTATCGCTAACTTATCACTTAAAATTGTAAAAAAATTTGCTTTTTAAAAAAAAGAGAACCGACTTCAAAAAGTGAAAAATAATTGAATACATGTATTATTACATGTACTACCCAATGATCTGTCTGAAGTCGGTGCTAGGCCAAATAGGTAGTAGATAGATAGGCTGCCTACTCCAGCCACATCGAAGGTCTCCCGGCGAACGCACCGGAATGCGTAAGCGTGGGTGGGGGGCTCGTGCTGAGCAAAACACCCCAAACGGCAGACGTCGTTGACGGTCGTCTCGAATGATATCGAATTTTGTATGCGTTATAACGTTGTTGATATTTTTGTATAATTACAATATGTTACAAATTTGTAACCTATTTGGCTTGGCACCGACTTCAGACAGGCACTTTTTGAAGTCGGTTCTCTTTTTTTTTAAAAAGCAAATTTTTGTGTTTTGTAACCTCAAAATCTGATGTAAATTTGTAACTTTTTCTCATTTTGCGGGAACGAATACAAAAAACGCTGTTCAATACTCGTGTCGTGTCACTTTTAAGGGGCTCGGGCTCATTGCAGCCCTCGCCCCTGAAAAGTGTCATGACAGCGCACTCGTTTGAACTATACTATTGACGTGGAGATGTATTTTTAAAAGATTCAAAGGTACATAGGACCTCAGAAAGAAAGTGCTGTGATTTTTTCATCGAAATTCAACTTGCATAAAGAACAAAAATACGTTCCACGTGTTGTTTTACTAAACAAAACAATGGCAACGTCGCCGGACCTCACCTTATCTTATACGCCTTTAATTATACATTGCCGGATCTCGGGTTGTATTGCATTTATGACGGATCTGGTTTTGTTCGATCTTTATCACAAAATTCAAAGTGTGAAAAAGTTTCCCCTCTCTAGTTATTTGAACTGTAGATATCGCTTATAATGTTTTTATACAATATGTACTTGAAAAATCCTTTCCCTTCTGGTGGATCTCGGGTTGTCCAAGTTTTGTTCGGATCTCGAGTTGATAGGAAAACGTATATATATATATATGTATATATATATATATATATATATATATATCTATCATTCATGTAACTTTGTTGTGTATTTTGTATGTCACAATAAACTCGTTACAAGTGGCGCCCAACTCCAGGCCGAAAACACGCCCGCATTAGAAGAAAGTTTTGTGTAAACCGCGTAGTATGGTCGCGTATCAGAACCGAATTGAAGAAAGTTTTGTGTAAACCGCGTAGGGTGTTTGCGTATCAGAACCGGATTAGAAGAAAGTTTTGTGTAAACCGCGTAGTATGGTCGCGTATCAGAACCGAATTGAAGAAAGTTAAGTGTAAACCGCGTAGGGTGTTCGCGTATCAGAACCGAATTGAAGAAAGTTTAGTGTAAACCGCGTAGGGTGTTCGCATATCAGAAGCGAATTGAAGAAAGTTTAGTGTAAACCGCGTAGGGTATTCGCGGTATCATTCCCAGCCGGCGGAAAAGCCCAAGACTCCATCCTCAGACGATGGCGGTCCAGATGACAGCGGAACAGTTCCAGGAGCTCCTAAACCGAATTGCAAACCCACAGAGTCCAGGACGGCAGTTCACCCAGTGCACCGCCCGCTGCGACGGGACTCGTTCCACGGCGGCAACGGAAGAGTTCCTCACAGCCATCACTATTTTTAAACAGGTGGAAGCCATCTCAGACCAGGACGCGCTCAACGGCTTTCCACTCATATTAACCGGCGAAGCAAACCGCTGGTGGAACGGCGTAAAAAACCAGTACGCCACGTTCCAAGCCGCAGTACAGGCAATTCGCGACGCATTCGCTCCACAACGGCCAAATTTCCGTATATTTGGCGAAATATACGCTAGCAAGCAATCAGCAACCATGTCAACTGACCAATATGTTACCACCCAGAGAGAGCGTTTCTCTCAACTTTCTCGCCCGCTCGATGAAGAGTGGCAACTGGACCTAATTTATGGTTTGTTGAGACAAACGATCCGCGACCGAGTCTCGCGAACGGACTTCGCAACATTCGCGGAGCTTCTCGCCAAGGCCAGGGTCATCGAAGCCAATGGAAAAGACGGCCAAGAGGCCAGGAAAACCGGCCGAGACACGTCTAGAAGTCGCATTCAGTGCGATTTCTGTAAGCTCTACGGACACGAAGCCCGAGAGTGCCGCAAGAAAGCCAGGGCCGACACAAACAAGACGACCGCGCCGGCAGAACCACTCAGCACCAGACCAACGCAGCACCAAAACCACGTCGCACCGGCCACGGTACAGTGCTATGGATGCGGCCGACCGGGAGTCATTCGGAGAAATTGTCCTACCTGCACGCCCGCCGCTGCCCCAGTAAGTTTCTGCTTTATGGACCTACACCAAGTTCATCGTCCCGCGGTCGACATTCGAATCCACGACCTTCCAGGCACCGCTTTCATCGATACGACGGTACAACTAGTGCAAGCCGACGGACGCCCCACCACCAAGGTTGTCGAAGTAGCCACGCTCCCGGTTCAACTCAAGAATCGTACCATCGAGACCACCTTCTTTGCCATTCCCGATGCTCCCGAAGCACAGACCCTACTAGGGATTGATTTCTTGTGTAAGGCGGGTTTGGTTATAAACCACGCCCACCAGAAGTGGCATTTTGACGGCCAACGTCACCAGGTTTACGGGTTCGTCCCGAAGGACGGGGCTTTCACCGCCCAGACGAGGAAAAGTCGACTAACGCCAACTCCAGTACACGCCTCAAGCCTGGACACACCGCGGGCAACGTTACTACCACTCGATGACGACATTGAGAAACCTCTTGCCGAGGCGCCTGACCCGACCAACCCGCAGGCAACCAACAATACATTAGACGACATCTTCGCCGACTTCTGTTTACCACCTATGGTAACCCCAATTCGCACTCCGGGTTACTGTGACATTGTCTCCGAGCTCACCAGCGGATATGGTCCAGCACCGTTGCGATTGTTCGCATCTTCGCCCAGCGAGCTTCCAGAAACCGTAAGCCGTACTGCATACAACTACGAGAACGCGGCACTACACATGGAATGGTACCAGGCCAATCACACACGGTCAAAGGAAGAAAATATTCTGTTTCCGGCTATGGAACTAGCCACCTTGGAAGTAAGTCTTCGGCCAAACGACGAAGCAGAGGCCCTCACCGCCCACGAACGAGAACAATTAAACACCCTAAACATCGACAAAACAAGAGTACCTCCGAAAGGAAATCAACGCCCTCCTGCAGGACGACATTATTGAAGCCTGCGAAAGCGCGTGGGCGTCTCCTATAGTGCTCGTCCCGAAGCCTGACGGTCATCTACGCCTCTGCGTAGATTATAGAAAAATCAACGCTGTTACGCGGCCTGATCTTTACCCCATCCCAAGGTTAGAAGAATTACTACACGCAACGGGAAATGCTAAATACTTAACCACGTTAGACCTACGTAGCGGGTACTACCAAATCGAGATGTACCCCGGGGACCGGGATAAGACCGCCTTTATTGTCCCTTTCGGAATATACAGGTTCAAAAGAATGCCATTTGGGTTACGTAACGCTCCGGCAACATTCCAGAGGATGATGGACCGTTTTAGGGTCGCCGTACCTGATGTCAACTTACTGGTATACCTCGATGACATTATCGTCTTATCACCGACATTCGAGCAACACATGGAGGACTTATCAAAATGTTTCGCGCGGATGCGCGCCACGAAATTAAGAATGAATCGCCCGAAGTGCCACATTGGTTGCCAGCAAGTTAAGTACCTCGGACACCTGATTACTCCAGCCGGTATTAGTACCAATCCCGAAAAGGTCACCGCCATCACCCAAATGTCGCCACCAATAAACGTGAAACAGTTGCTGACGTTTCTCCAGACTTGCAACTGGTACCGCCGCTTCATTCCGAAGTTCGCCGAAGTAACTAGACCACTAACCAATCTGACAAAAAAGGACGCTCCGTGGACTTGGGGCGAACCACAAGAAAAGGCTTATGACGCCCTGAAAACGGTTCTAAGCCCCCATTCTCCGACAGTCCGACCCGACAAAACCCTATCAGCTGCGCACCGATGCTAGCTCATACGCCATTGGTGCGGCTCTGCTCCAGGGGGAGGGGCCAGAAGAGAAACCTATTGAGTACGCCAGCCGCCTCCTGAAACCGGCAGAAAGAAACTATAGTACCACCGAACGCGAGGCACTCGCCATAGTATGGGCCGTGCAGAAGTTCAGAGGATATTTAGAAGAATCTTCCACGATCATACTCACCGATCATCAACCACTTAGATGGCTAATGTCCCTGAAAAGTCCGAGTGGACGCTTGGCCCGATGGTCACTACAGCTCCAGCCATACAATCTAGGAATAGAGTATGCGCCGGAAAAAGCCAACGTAGTAGCCGACAGTCTATCAAGACCCCCTGTATCAGACAAGCCCGAGGAGTGCCCAGTCTCCCTCATAACGGTAGAACTACCGCAGAAAGGCCTCGAACAATTGCGAAAAGCACAACTCACCGATCCAGAGTTGCACAAAATCATCACCGCTTTTGAAGCACCCGACCCTGAGGAAGCTTACCGCTGGACCGCCCGGGGATACATTTTGTCCCAGGGTGTGCTATACAGATATTCGTCCGAAGACGACAACGAAGAACCCCAGCTGGTCGTTCCGATCCAAAATCGAGAAAAACTCCTGAAGGATTTACACGATTCTCCCGAGGCAGGCCACTTTGGGACAGAAAGAACTTTTTATAAATTGTCTCAAGGATCTTATTGGCCAGGGATGAGGCAAACCATAAAAGACTACGTCAGAAGATGCACCGCTTGCCAACGTTACAAAAATGATAACAAGAAGCCCGCAGGGTTGTTACAGACACCCGTGATGCACCAGCGCTTTGAGGTTATTTCGATCGATTTATTTGGCCCCCTTCCTAGGACTGCCAATGACGAAACTTGGATCATCATTATAGAGGATTGTAGCTCCCGGTGGATCGAAATCCACCCTCTGAAGAATGCCACCGCCCAAAATTGCGCGGAGGTCCTGATCAACGAAGTATTCCTAAGATACGGGTTTCCCCGCCGAATCATATCCGATAACGGAACCCAGTTCATTAGTGGAGTGATGCAACAGCTGTGCTTCTGCCTAGATATCGAGCAAAAGTTCACCCCCGTATACCACCCAGCAGCCAATATGGTGGAAAGAAAAAACAGGGACATGAAGACCCTAATGGCTATTCTAGTAGGAACTAATCATACCGACTGGCCTTCCAAGTTACCAGCCATCCGGTTTGCTCTCAACACGGCCCGAAATCAGAACACCGGGTTCTCAGCGGCCTACCTCACCGTTGGGAGACCTTGAGGAAGCGCGAGAACAACACGAGAAGTCCCAAGACCGGCAGAAAAAATACTGGGACCAAGCCCGCAGAGAGACCCCCCTATACAGCCCTGGGGATCTCGTCCTCGTCAACACCCATTCTCTCAGCCAAGCCGAAAAGGGTCGCACTTCAAAATTTGACCCCAAACGAGACGGACCCTATATACCTCCGCCCTGCGACGATACGAGCCCGGCACCGAAGAAATCACGCCTGTCCTGCCCCTACGACGTCGAGGACGTCCACGCAAGACTGCACCATAGATTCAGAACGCCTGTCGAGACGCCTTACCGTTCTGAAGGGGGAGATTGTAACAGTCTCACTTATTAGTACATTTACGCTCCGCTAGAGCCACCGTCGCCTGGTTGGCTCGCCCTACCACCCACCGTCAACTACCATCACTACCCTCTACGAGAGTCGGACCTGCGCCGAAAACCAACCCTCTGTATAAAAGGACTGTTCCCACCTCGGAATGGTAGAAGACACAGTCTCTCAGCCCCAACAGCACCCCCGATAAAAGCACTGGTTACCGGTCATTATCACTGGGTCTTGCGGGAGCGACAGGCAGAAAAGAGAGCCACTGACTTACTCTCACTCTTCTACCTACAGTTGCACCGCCGATAAGCGCACTGGTTGCCGGTCCTTATCACTGGGTCTTCTCAAGTAGTAGTCTGACTAGAAATTGTATCTTCTTCGACGCTGTTTGGCCTATTTTTGTACATATATATATATCTATAATTCATGTAACTTTGTTGTGTATTTTGTATGTCACAATAAACTCGTTACAATTGTTTATTATTATTTCACTTGAGGATTTTTAGGTGAATAGAACGTATTCATTCATCGTAAGAAACTAGTCGAATGTGGTTTCAACAAAGGGTTATACAAAAAAAAAAATTCTGGCGGTTTTAATGCATTAGTGAAAGATGTATTACAATACTTCGTAAGTTGATGTGACTGCATAATGTGCGATAGTAACGTTGTAACTTACTTTTTGATTAAATTTTTCCAGTGTTGGGTTTTGATACATAATAAATTCTGTGAAGACGAAAGCTCTACAAACAGTAAATATCAATCGCGAGCAATCTCTTGAAGAAACAAGACTTAAATTGTAATAAATCCTGTACCACATTCAGTGAGTTTTTGCACTGGTCCTTCGAGAAATCATAGAATGTAAATCCTAAAACAAACAAACCAAACCTTATACAAATAAATGAGCACAGAACAAATTCGAAATCTTCAATACAATGAGAGGAAAATGATTGTGATACTAACCAAATACGAAATGTGTTATTTCGCAGTACGTGTACTGAAATTCGTTTATTTTCAAATGTCAATTGAACATTTTTAACGAAAACTGTTTAATTCTGCAATTTCGCGTGATAGTAGAAATTGCAGTTTTCTAAATATGGTCATCCAATTCGATAACACATAACAACGTTACAAGTGTTACAAATTTAAGTTAAACGTCAGCATTCTCCGACTTCCAGTACAGCATAGAACGAACTAAATTAACAACTTTTTTTTTCAGCTAACCTCGCCCGTGTTCAACCCCAACCTTTCCAGACACGGTAAGTTCTGACTGCACTTTCAAAGGTATTTATCATTCGCAGAATCCAAATGAATTGTCTCGGCTAAAAAATGCAATATAGCACCACATGTGGCTCAGGAGCAATAAATAAGGGAAAACTCATAAGTGAAAAGGGAAATAAGCACTGCGAGATGCAGCCTCCTTTCCAGAAGCATGCATTTCCGAATGATTATACGTAATAAATTTCATGTCGACCTTTTCAAAATTCCATTCGAAAAAAGCTCAATAGTTATCTTTTGGGTAAAGTAAAAATTAAGGAAATTGTAAAGGCAGACATTGTATACGCAGACATTCAGCCGGATGCCTCCCTTTATGTAAAACACTCCATTAAAACATACGTAACAAATGCTTATTTTTCATTTTAAAGAAGCGCTGATGTGGAAATGTCTTTTCACTCCACTCGCTCATATTCCACTTTTTTCCTGCCAGGACAATTTATCCGGGTAATTATGAATAATTTTTTCCAAAAGAGTTTGCTTGGTTTAATGTGACAAGCTCGTATGAGCTTTATGTATGAATAAAACACATTCAACTCTTTGGATTAGCATTCATGCGAAACCTCGGTCCGACTAATAACACAAATAATGGCCGACAAACAGAGCTAATCGATGCGCGAAAACGTGGAACATAAAAGTAAAAAAATTTAACCAGTTTTCGCTACGTGGAGTGTCTCCATTCTTGTACTGTATTGTGGGTTGCTCTTTAGAACTTGTGTTGGAGTTGCAAGTATTGAACGTGTTCAGAATATTTTCCTTTTGAGAATTACATGCAGTTCTCAGTCTAACAAACACATAATAGTTACTGTTAGTTGCCTGCAGCATAAAAATAAACCTTTTGTGCAATAAATTTTGTTGTTCAGTGAAAAGGAAAAACTGTTTTCACAATTGAAACCAATTTGTTCACGTAAATGCAAATTGTTTTAATGTAGCAATTTTAGAGGTTACGATCAAAGAGTTTGTGCTTCTATGGGATCGTAGACACTGCAAATATGGAGATGTTTTATCCGACGGCGTTGAGGTTGTCCTCCAGATTACTGTTTGGTTTTTAGCAGATTAACATTTTAAATTCATATTTAATGTATAGTCGCGTCAATAAATACATAAAACAGGCAATCTTCGGAAGTCCTCAGAAACAGCTTCGATTTTAATGATTTCTTTTGTGAAGGTTTGTTTTCATATATTATTTAAAATCAGAAACTTTTTGAAGTGGGGAAATAATTATTTATATTGTTTAAACACTATTTATTATATTTATATAAAAAAAAATAGTTTTTCAATACTTATTCTACAAATAATATACGAAAGTAAATTATAAAATTATTATGAATTGTGGATTATTTATTTTAGACATTTATAAATAAAATAATTAAAAATTGTTCATCAATACTTGTAGGAAGGAAAAATTTGAGAATTTTGCTCGATTTCCATGGGAGTCCCTGATCAGATCCTGACTTTTTGACAATGGAACCACCTCAAGAGTATACCCTTCCAAATAAAAGCAAAATTTTGAAAATCGGCCCACAATTGACGAAGAAATCGGTGAACCTACATGAAGTCGGTAAATAAAAGGGGGCGAAAATTTTAGTATTTTTCTCGATTTCCTTTCCATGGGATTCCCTAGTCAGATCCTGATTTTTTGATAATGGAACCACCTCAAGAGTATACCCTTTCAAAGAAAAGAAGAATTTTGAAAATCGGTCCACAATTGACGAAGAAATCGGTACATATATAAAGTCGGTTAATAAAAGGGAGCGAAAATTTGAGTATTTTTCTCGATTTCCATGGGATTCCCTGCTCAGATCCTGATTTTTTGATAATGGAACCACCTTAAGAGTATACCCTTTCAAATAAAATTAGAATTTTGAAGAACTTCCTCCCTTTTTGAAGGCTGTTAAAAAAAAACGAAAAACTTTTTTTTTTAGATAAATATACATATTGTTTAAATAATATTAATAGTTATGTCCCCGCTCCAAAAGGTTTCTGATTATAAATAATATAAAAAAAGCAAATATTAAAAAAAAAAACAAATCAAAATCGGAGCTGTTTCTGAGGACTCCATTGACGCGACTAGTACGTAAGCAGAGGAGTGCTATTATTTATTGAAGCGAAACTTCTTTTCGTACCTCTTCGCTTCATTTGTAATCATACCTTACTGTACTCAAGTATTTCTTGTTTTCTTGTTCAATAAAAAGTTTCACTGGACCAATGCGTTTCATATAACAACGCAATTTCACTAATTAATTGTTTAACCACTTTTTACTGTACACATCTTAATATAATAAATATCGTGTTAGACCCCAATCAATATAATAAATGCACAATTACACTTGTAGGCAAAATTGACAAAAAAAAAACCTAATCCAAATTATGTGACTATCCAAATATGTGCAGGATCTAAACCTGGGGCCTATTGCACAATAATTAACAAATATTCTACAAGTTACAAATTACAAAATACAAGTTACAATACATTAGTGCTAGTAAGCTTATCATCGGAACTAATATTAGTGATTAGAAACACCAAAAAATGTCAGACTTGTCTTGAAAATATAAACTTCCTAAAATTGGTTTCGTGACGAGCAAAGAAGGCTGGAGTTAACATTATTTTAAGTTCCGTTGTCAAGGGTACAGGTATTATTAGGACTAAATTACTGACTTACATTATCTGGATGCCGGAAAAATGTCATAAGATAACTCGGAATATATTGACTATTAACATTTTCGGCAAACAACAAGCCTTAGCTTTGCCTTGGCTTGTACATGTCTGCCCGAATGTTAATACGTCCTTACATTTCTTGTTACTTAAATAGCTATTTTTAAACCGTTAACATCCCGATAAATCAAAAAGAACTTTTGAAAAAATGAAAAATGAAAGTTTTCACTAAATCAGCAAGATGACTGGGTCTGAAGAGGGAAATATTTTTGTACAATAAAATATTTACATTTAATATCAATGGGTGTGTAAATAAGCAAAACTGTCGAATTTGGTCTCGAGAAAAGCCCTATATTACTTGAGAAACTCATACTCAGTGGCCTAGTAAAGTGAATGTTTGGTTGGGAATGTAATCAAATAATAGGACCATTTCTTATTGACGGTTCTCTCAAGACTGAAAAGTATTTAGACATGCTGATTATGGTGATTGGTCCGGTATTAGCTGAGCAAAGTGCTAATGGTCAGGTCCTCTTTCAACACGATGGGGCTCCTCCACAGACAGAAAGAGCAGTTGTTGAATTCCTAAATAATGTAAGGCGCGAATTTTACGATCGACTAAGTCACTGTTGGGCGGCTTTCGGTCAGCACTTTAAACACCGATTGTAGTTTATGGTGAAGTGTGTTCTGTTTTGTTTTGGCTTTTAATAATTGTTACTATTTTTGTTATTATTGTTGAGAGTAGAGAATTGTAGTTTTGAATTTTAATAAAAATGTTCCCTAATTTTTAAATGTCTTTCCAAAATATTACATATTAGCAAAATGGGAATAATAATCATCTGTACATCTGTGCATCTGTCATGATAATGCCAATTTTTCAACAGCCATCTAAATAATACTGAAAAAAAATCCGTGAACAATGTTAATTTGTTTGAAATACTCTTTCTTAGAAACTTCTATTGCGATTGAAACAAGTTGTAAATTATATTGTGTAAAAATTTTAATTCCAAATCTTCATCCTAGCAAAAGTTAACATGGGGTAAAAAATTTAACATGAGACTTTCTATGGCCACTGATAAAAAAACGCACTGAGTGATTTTGTTCACTTAGGCCTCACTTAATACTTGAAAGGTCTTGTGTTTTTGATGCACGAACGTAAATTATAAGCAATTTCTGTTAAATTCTTAAATTAAATTAAATTAAATTAAATTGAGACTTTTTAATTTTTCACCACTCAAACAAACTTACCAGATTCTCTTTGATCCATTTTTAATTTTTACATTTTATAAAATGTTGTTTTTACGAAATCTTTTAAAAATCATGTAACCCTTTGGAAACGTCAAATTTAATTCAAAATTACGTCAACGTCATAATTTTTTATATTCTTTAAGGTAAGAACCCCTCTGTAATTCAATTGTATCATCAATCTCTTGTTAAATTAGGGCTGATGATGGCAGTAGTGTTCTGCCGAAACATGTTCCATTTGTAATTTTACACTTATTAAAGTTTGTGGAGTTCGACTTAGATATATTTAAATTTTAATGTTAAATTATTGTTGAAAAATCCGGTTCTATGAAATGAAGGAGATTTCTGTATTAAGAAGGAAAACTAAGTGAAAAGAAAGAAACACAGAGTATAGGTGTAGGTAATGACCTCACAAAGCAAGAAAGAGAATTACAGAAGAGCCACAGCGAAGGAAGAACGGGGAGACGGGAAAGAAGTAAGAGTAGGATAGAAGAAATTAACAGTAGAAGGGGTCCAATGGAGATGGAATGAAACGAGAGAGAGAGAGAGAGACTAGAGGTTAAGGTAAAATGGAGAGCAAGATGGGTGCTGGAGGTGGAAAAAAAAAGGGAAAACAGAAATAGATATGATGAAAAACTAAATAGCACCAGAAGGAGAAGTCACACTGGAAGCAGTCCTCACGCAGTGAAGAAACTAAGAGAAAAACGACGTGGAGGGATGGAGAGAATCGTTGATGTATGGGACGAGAAGAATGAAAAGTGGTTTAGTAAAAGGAATGAGGTGTGGTGAGAAGAGGTATTTTTTGTAGGGTAGAAAGAGGGGATAATATGCGGTATACAGGGTCTCATGGAAGTTTTAGCAGAAAATTTAACCACAAGTAGAACTCGTCAAAATAAACATTTTTTCTATTCACCACTTTGCGTGTCAACGTTTATCGTTTATCGCACGTACTACAAGGAGAGTTTATTATTACATGCTAACCTACTTCAATATTATGTATATTATGGTAAGTGAGTACAAGTTTCCATTTAAACAGTTTTTATTCCGATTCGTTTATCGGGTAAAGTTTTTGTGCCTTCCTGACAATCAATGAATGTGGGTCCATGGGCGGGTGTTGGTTTTAGGGGTCATACTATTCTTAATTTTAACTCCGTAAGGGAGCGTTTGCGAAATGATTATGAAATGTTTATTTTGACGAGTTCTACTTGTGGTTAAATTCTGCTAGGACTTCCATAACACTCTATATACAAAAATGGGGAAAGAAGTAAGGTGGAAAACTACCGTGGAATAACTCGGCTAAACACATGGTGTAAGTGTACATCCTGGAAAATTTGACAAAGAAAAAAAGAAACTAAAGAAGAAAGGCGACTTGGATAGAGGGAGTATGTTCGAGTGTATGAAGGAGAGAGGGGTAAGTGAATACCTCGTAAAAAAGGTGTAGAAGAGGAAAAGACAGTAAAGTGAAGGTAGAGAATGGGGAAAGTGAATGGTTTATGACAACAAAAGGAGTGAGCCAAGGTTGTCCGCTCAACCCCTTGTTGTTCATGATGTATGTGGCAGATATGAATGGGAATGTTAGAGAGAGCGCAAGCAGGGGGTGTGTAGTAGGTAGAGTAGGCTGTAGAGCCTGGCGTTTGCGGATGATGTGGTAATGGTGGCAAAGAGTAAAAGAAAGATGAAAGAAATGATGAAATTATAAAGAACTTCGGAAAATACCTCAGGAAGGTCTAGAGAGTGGCGTTTGCGGATGATGTGGTAATGGTGGCAAGGAATGAAAAGAGATGAAAAAAATTAAAAAAAAACCTAGGAAAATACGTGAGGAAGAAGAAGTTAGACGTGAATGTGGTATAAACAAAAATTTTGGTGTTTAATAAGAGGAAGAATCAGTAGATCCAGTACCGGAGGTACGAAAAATGTGAAATGAGTGTAGTGAGATGAGAAAGGAAAGAGAGAAAGAGTACTGAATGCAGATGGAAGGAAAATAAAAATGGCTGAAAGAGGTGTGGCAGAGGAGGGAGAATATAATGAATTTGGTTTTAATTTTGCAACAGCTACTAGGAAATGACAATATAGTTATTTATGTACCAAGGGCATATAATGAGGATGTTTATATTCGAGGCCAACAATTTACAAATTCGAGGGCCTCCGGACTGAGATTTTTTAAATTGCCCGGGATATATAAACTTCGAATTATGCCCGCGGAGCATACAACGTATTATATTGCATTTGAATTTGTGAATATTTAACCCTTAGAATGCTGAGTGGGGTCCTATAGGGACCCCAGAAAGTGTTTTCCTTAAAAAAATGTGTAAATAATTTTTTGTAATTTTTCATATTTTATGTATTTTATCTTTCTTCATCGTCAAGTATTGTGGATGATTTGTCTGTTCCAAAAACATTACCGTTGTTTTGTTTTTAGCACTAAACATATTGGGGTTCATATACCGTAATTAGTGTGCATTCATTTCTTGCGCAAAAAATCGGTAGATAAGGCCGACTGAACACGTTTTTAATGTTTTATTACGGTTTCTTACTGATATAGTTCATTATGTTATTTTTTCTATTGTGGTTCCAGCTAGTGTATGTTCCGCAAGCAGTCGCCATCTTAATGTATTTTTTTTTTTTTGTAAAGAGAATAAAATGTAATTTTTTGTTTTTATAGCATAATTCCATCAATAAATACGTATATTAATCATATCTATTACTTATTTTGAATTAGAAAATTTTTGAACGTGGGGTCCTGAAGGGACCCCACATCGTTATTAGTGTTGCCAAAAAGTATACAGCATTCTAAGGGTTAAAAAAATTTGAATTTGATTTTGCAAAATTTCCTAATTTGCGGTGGCTTGTATCTCTGCCGATTTGTTTGTTTTATTGTTTGTGAAAAAAAAGTCACAGTAGTTGTATTGAGAATGGACGAAAACATTCCGAAAAACATACTAGAACAAGGCGATAAAGCTAATCAGAACTTTTTGCCCAGAAAATCTAGTCTGCAGTACGATAAGGAATATACTAAGTTAATAACTTTGAGAAATGGATGCTAAAAAATTACTTACAAATTACCAAGGTGTGTGAAACAGTCCTAATGGACTATTTTCAGGAATTTGATTGGTACTGGCAACGGTGAAGTTATAACTTCCCGTGAAACTGGAACGAAAATAGAATTTCAGGTAAAACTGATGTTTTAACCGAAATGTTCATTTCGTGGATCTTTTTTTACAAATTGTACTTTTAACTTTAAGTAAATAATAATAATAACATGTCATTATGATTTATACGCCCTAGGGCATTATAGCCTAATTAATATATCTCGTTGTCAAGGCATAAAAAACAAATAATGATTCAGTGAAATATAAATTATTTTTAAGGTTTCGTTATCCTTTAGAGTAGAATCTCAAAAATTCTCAATCTCTTCTATTGGCACATTTTTTAATATCCTCTTTTGTTCAGTTACAAATTTTCCTTCTTTCCACTGTAAGTTTCCTCGACAAACTCTAATAAGCAACGCCACGAAAAACGATTTTTTTATCGACTTACCTAATGCACTACTTATGTATCCTATAAGTCTAACTAATTGTAAGTTTTGCCATTGGACTGCGCTGTTATCTTTTGAGGCATCAATATTGTAAAGACGAAAATTTGCCAAAGTATACTTTTAAACTGCATGTAATGACATATTAAATCTATCTATGTATGTCGAAAATGTGTCAAGAAGTTGTATTAGTAGTTGCTTAAATTTTTTGCGGATCGTAAATATAGGTACAATTTATTCAGTGCACTAAGATTTCCTTTTTCGGGTGACACCTCACCTCCAATATTTTTCTTTCAACCCGCACACACAAAGTCACTGATAAATTAGCGTGGAATCCTCCGAACTCACTCCTACGTTCTGCGCCATTGAGAAACAAAACGAGCCTCCAGCAGAAACTTCGAAAATATGATTAATCGTTTTCACTTTCGTAAATGTTTTTATCCAGAATATATCCGCTGCGGTTTATCTCAATGATATTTCAATTACACGCCCAGAGAAATCCCGTATTGAAAACACATGGCAAACGCTTGTTTGTGCACCTATGCATTTGCTCTAAATTCAATCCGGAAGTATAATTGATATCGGTAATTTCACCTGACTAATGCGTCATTTTAGAGCGGTCATTATTTCCGTTACGAAATTTATGGCTTCTGTATAGATTGCGTACCATTTCGTCTTGCATGTAAATGAGCTCGAAGGTAATTGACAGTTCAATATTACCCATAAGAACGTCGTAAATCAAGTTTGAAACGTTGTTGTGTGGTGATGGATGAGAAACATGCGTCTTTTATAAAGTGCAAATTATTGAAAATATTTGTAAGTAAGTGCAGGAACTATCCAGATGCATGTAATTCGCTATGTAATATTCACTTGTAATTACATGACTGCTTCGAAACCATCGATTTGTAATAAGAAAGTTGATTAGCAACTGCGAGTGTCATTTTTTTACGTTTCAATTTCCCGATGCGCAGCAGAGGGAAATATCTCAAAAGATGAGACTAGTATTGCGTTTTAATCAACTCGAGTAGGTATTACAACAGGTTGTTTCAGAAGCACGAAAAATTATTTCATGTAATAAAGTTGTTTAAACATCCAAGAATGTTCCACAAAACTATTAATGTGAAATTTGACTTAAAAGTAAAAAGTGTGACACTAGTATTGAGCGTTGCTTTGGAAAAAAAAAATCATTTGAAAAACGATGATGAATGAAATAATTCATTAAGCTGGATCTACTAGTATTAATGTAGAATCTTTGGTATGAGTTTATGTAACCTAAATCTGTAGTACTAACTGAAACTTACCAAGTCTTCAAGATGCTTGACCCAGTTGGGGTGATGATTAATCGTTATTTGTAATCGACCCCGCAAATTAATCAAATCGTTGTCGTCTACCAAATTTTATAAACTCTGCAATGTATGTACTTCATCATTGCTTTGAAAATAATTGACAATATCAATTTAGGTTTAATGGCACATTTATTGACAGGTAGGGAATTTCCAGACACGGCTGTCATTGAAGGGAAGACCAAAGCCATGATTTACTTTATTTTTTTAACATGCGCTCGTCTTTCCATTGTAAATGTTGAAAACTGCTCAAATTGTGGAAATTGTAGAATTTAACTGGCTACGTAAGTAACGACCTAAACTTTACTGCAATGGAAATAAATAAATGTAATAACATTGACTGCTAATAATAATGATTAATTGGTAGCAGGAAATGTTGCTAATTTGGATTTGTTTTTACGATTTGGGATTTATTGTTCGTTGTTTTATATATTCATAGAAGTTTTATTACCCATATCTAAAAGTTACAAATGTTCCAATATTAGTTGGAACGATAACATTAGTTTTTCCGGGCTGATAAGATAAATGAGATCATTCATTAGAATTTTGTGCACTCATAAGTAACAGAGTATGAAAAATCTTTAAAATTTACAATTTTAATTGGCAATTACCTGGTTTGCGCTCCAGCGATGATTGAAGTTTATCATGTTTATTATCGATTAAAATAAAACTTTGCAAACCGTTAGAATTAATTTTAAAACTAAATTGATGATTAATAGGGTTGCCATTAAAATGCAGCGTTTATTAATAAGGTATTAAAAATAAGAGTAATAATAATAAATCTTTATTTGCCCTACCGGCTTTCTGATTCCTATACATATACAAGTAAACTTAACAAATATAATAATAAAAATAACTAAATAAAATTCTCTATTTCTTCTCCCCTCCCCTTTCCTCTTCACCCTTCTCCCTCCTCTTCCATACCTCTTTCATCCATTCAATTTCCCTTCCATCTACATTCAGTATTTCCTCTCTTTCTTTCCTCTCTCTTTGTTTCATCTCACTGCACTCGTTCCACATATGCTCAATCGTCTCTCTTTCCTCATAGCACATTCTACACATTCTTCCTCCATCTTCTGCCCAATACCTATTTTCCCTCTCTTCATTTCCGCACCTAACCTTCGCCATCATCTTTCTTTCTTTCTCGCTCTCCCTCCCCAAATACTTCGGTACTTCCTCGATCATGCATCTTCCGTACTTCCCGTTGTATCTGGATTCTCTAATTCTTTCTCTCCTCTCTTGTCTATCCGTATACTTATCTCTTTCACTTAGTTCTACATTCATCCACACGCCTCTTTCTCTCAGTCTCTCTATTTCTTTGCTTGCATACCCATTCCTCCTGTAGTAATTCTCCCTATCATTCTCCTCTGAATTTTTCTTTTTTTCTCTCCAGCACTCCTTTAGTATCCTACATTCTTTCCTCCCTTCCGTCCTGTCTTCGAACTTGACCGCTCTTTTTCCCGCTTTCACTCTCAACCTATTCCTCTTGCATTATTCTCTCACTATGTACCCTGGCGTTTCTCTCTCCACCCCTAGCACCCACCTCAGATATTTCTCTTGCACCCTCTCTATCTCCTCTTGTTCTTTCCATCCCCAGATCTCTGCTCCGTACAACAACACGCTTTCAATAAGACTTTCAAACATCATCATTCTCCTCTTAAAATCGCCTCCCCAAATTCTCTCTCCTATTCCCCATACACATACTATCACCTTGTTCGCTTTTCTTGCCAGTTCTCTAATATGTGCCTTATCTGTGGCTCTTTCATTGAACACATACCTCAAGTATTTGAATTCTTTTACTTGTTCTATTACTTCTCCCTCCACCTCCAATCACTCTCTTCGTTCTTCCTCTTTCTCTTATTGAACACCAGCATTTTTATTTTCTCTACCTTCACTCTAGTCTTTTCTTCTTCACATATTTTCCTAAACTCTTTATCATTTCCTTCATTTCTCTTTCACTCTTTGCCACCATTACCACATTATCCGCAAACGCCAGGCTCCACACTTTTTTTCTACCTACCACACACCCCCCCGCTTGTGCTCTCTCTAACATTCCGTCCATATCTGCCACATACATCGTGAACAACAAGGGGCTGAGCGGGCAACCTTGCCTCACTCCCTTTGTTGTCACAAACCATTCACTTTCCCTCTCCCCTACCTTCACTTTACTTTTTATCTCCTCATTAATCTCCTCCACCTTTCTTACCAGCCATTCATTTACCCCTTTCTCCCTCAGGCACTCAAACATCCTCTCTCTGTCCACCTTGTCAAAAGCCGCCTTGAAGTCTACGAATAATGCATACACCCTCCCCCCTTTCTTCTTTAACTCACTCTTCGTCAAATGGTCCAGGATGTATACATTATCCATAGTTCCCCTCCCATCTCTAAATCCTGCTTGGCTGTCTGGTAATGCTCCCTTTTCCTCTATCTCTCTGCTCATCCTTTCATTCAGAATTGATGCATACAACTTGTACCCTGTGTTTAGGAGAGTTATCCCTCGGTAATTTTCTACTTTATTTTTCTCCCTTTTTTTGTAAATGGGGTAAATTACCCCCTCTCTCCTCTCTACCGGGAATCACTCTCCTCTCCACACCCCATTCATTACCTCCACCAGCCTCTCTAGCACTCTTGTCCCATACATCCACGACTCATTCTGTATTCTATCCCTCCCTGGTGCCTTCCCTTTCTTCAGTTTCTTCACATGCCTCTCCACCTCTTCCATTGTAATTTCTTTTCCTTCAGGTTCTACTCGGTTTCTCTTCGTCTCTATTTCCGTTTTCTTTCTTTCCTTTTCTCCCTCCAGCAGCCTCATGAAGTACTCCTCCCACTCATTCATCGTTATCTCCTCGCTCCCATTTTCTTTTTTCTTTCTCTCTCTATTAATATAGTTCCATACCTCCTTCTCTGTTCTTATTGCTTTTATCTCTTCCTCCTCTCTCTCCTTCTTCTGCCTCTTCTTCTCCCTGCATCTCTCTCTGTATCTTTTTTTCGCTTCTAAAAAGCCACTTGTGTTCCCTTTAGTCTTTCTCCACTTTCTTAGTTCTTTTATTGCTTCCTTTTTACGTTGCTCACATTCTTTGTCCCACCATTTATTCTTTCTTTTTGTTCCTCTACCTCTTACTGTTATTTCTCTTTTTGTCGCTGCTTTTTCCAATATTTCTACCAATTCTTTCTCCATTTTCCCTACTTCTTGTTCTTTAAATCTTGCTTTTTCCAGTCTTCTCTTATACTCTTCCACCCCTTGCTCGTCCCATACTTTAATTATCACCTTCCGCTTTTCCTCTATTTTTTCTTCTTCTCCTCTCTTCTCTCTCCTCCTTCCTATACTTATCTCTATAGGCAGATGGTCTGACTCTACTTTTTCCCCTATTCTGAATTCTTCGACTTGTTCCCATGCTTCTTCGTTTACTATTCCGTAGTCTATCACCGTCTCTCCTCTACCGCCTATGTAGGTCCATTCTCCTTCTTCGTCCCCCTGTTTATTTCCATTCAGCACTTCCCATCCTTTCTCTTCTATCCATTCCATCAACTTCTTCCCTTCCGCGTTTTCTTTCTTGTCTTTGGATTTTCTTTTTCCCTCTCCTCTCTCTTCTTCCCAATCCCTGGCTCCTCTTTCCCCAATTCTCCCGTTAAAATCCCCTCCCAGAAGTAGACATTCTTCCCTGTTGTCTTTTAATGTTTCTTCTATCTTGCTTATTGTCTCTTTCATCTTTTTGCTGTACACTGTCACTATTTTCCACCATTTACTGCCTATTTTAACGTTTCTCACCATGTGACCTTCCTCTTCTCTCTTCTTTTTAGTATTTTTTACTCCTGTTATTATTCCCCCTGCTGCTTTCCCTTCTCGCCCCTTGCCATTCCCACTTGAACTCCTTTGGTAACAGTTTTTCTATTTTTTCCCAGCTTTCTGACCATGTTTCTGTTAATCCAACAATATCGAACTCCTTCACATAGTCCCAAAAATCTTCTTCTTTTTTTCCTAGTCCCGCTACATTCCAAAATAGTGCCCTCACCCCTGTTTTTCTCGTTACCTTCTTTGATTTCCCCCTTCCTTCCTTAGTTTCCCTCCTACTTCCTTCTTTGTTTCTTTTTTCCCGTTTCATTGTCCTTTTTACTTTGCCGTTGTCCCCCTTTTTCCCTCCTCCTCTTCTTCTTCTTATTGGAAAACCTCTAGTCTCTCTCTCTTTTCATTCCATCTCCATTGCTCCCCGTCCACTATTAATTTCCTGTATCCCACTCTCACTACTTTCCCTTCTTCCCTTTTTTCCTTCGCCATACTTCTTAGTTTCTTCTGTAAATCTCTTTCTTTTTTTGTGAGGTCCCCCTTGTTTCCCTCTTCTCCCTCAATTTTCCTTTTTGCTTCATTATTCTTTCCTTCTCACCCCATCCCTCCATTTCCACCAATACTTGATCCTTGTTAATCCTGTAACAATCTTTTACTTTACTATCCTCTACATTTTCCTTCAAAAACTTCTCTACATCCTCTTTTTTTACAAGACTTTTTTTTTCCCGTCCCATCCTGTTATCACGATGTTATTCTTCCTCTTTCTTCTCTCTTCGATTTCCATTCTCTCTTCCAGCTTTTCCACTCTCTCCTTCCACCAGTCTCTCTCTCTCCTTCCCATCTCTTCTCCTTCTCTTTAAATTCTTCTCTCTGCCTCTCTATCTCACTCTTGAGTTCCTTGTTTTCTCGTCTTATTTCTTGCATCTCCTCCTTCAACAGCTCTAATATTTTTTTCTGCATCTCTGTGTCCGTTTCCTTCTCTTTCTCTGATGTCTTCTGTGTTTTCTTTACTCCAGGAGACCTCGCCGTCTTTTTACTTTTTTGAAAAAATTTCTCTTCCTCCTCTTCTTGTTTTTCTGTTCTACCCTCCCCTTTTCTCTTTCTTTTCTTTTCCTCCAGGTAAGGGTCCAGGCTTTCCTGACTGAGCGAGCGGTTTCTATCGTCTTTGTTCATCCGCTAGATGTCGTTATCTTCCGGCTTCGCCGATTTATTCTTTTTCCTGACTATATCTCCTCTTCCCTGCCCAATTCTTTCTTCCTACCTTTCTCTAATACCTCTTTTCGCTTTTCTCAATATCTTCTCTAATTTTTTCTTTATATCACCTTCTATTTCTCTATTTTTCGCTACTTAACCTCTCTACCACATGTTTACCTTTAGCTCGGTAATACAGGACAAAAAAAAAAAGAGTAATTTCAACAGTCTGGGTCCAGCGACAGTGGGAACAGGACGACTTTAAGCTGGCAACAGAATGATAAGTACCTTTATGCAAACAAAGAAAATGACCGTTACAAACGTGGCGTCCCCTTTTAAACCCCCCTCTCTTTCATTTGAATTTTAATCAGTGATCGGGACCGTTATAATACAAACTTTCTGAAAAGTGGACAGGTAAATCCCCGGTGACGTCACTCCTCGAGTGATATAAATGTAATTTAAAATTTTACCTTTGTTAAAATTTTACCTAACGTTTCCATTTTACAACCCTTGTCTCTCAACACCCTGCGGCGTAGACTTTTCTCGTGGAGGTTACTGTCAGCAACCCATTTGGCGTGCAAGTGTTGCAGGTCTTTACAATGTTATTTTTTAGGATATTATTTAATAAATGCGCATGATGAATTAAGATCAATTTGATAATCACTTTTCTCAAGGGCATAAACGATCAAATCTTTGACAAACGCACTCATGAATTTTTTTGACTAAAATATCGAGCAATTTTTTAGCGTTTCATAATCTTTGTATTATAGCTTCATTTGGAGCTAATTACGTTAAAGGGAATTTTTAGTTATGTTCATGTTATGTTTCAGTTATGACAACTTCATTGCATCGCCAGTTCCATTAAATTGTCTCTAAACAAATAAAAGTTTTTGTTCATTTATCAAAATTTATGTGTGCAGTATTTATTTATTTTTATTACATTTTTATTTTTCTTTAACAGCAACTATTTTATACATGTGCTGTAAATCAAATTTGATTATTTTCCGCTTCCTAGTTCACTTCATTCTAGTTTCGATTTATGAGAGCCTATATTTTTATCAGTCGAAAGTTATATGTTGCTGTGAAGTATTAATTTTTAAAATTAATAAAAATGTATCGATATTTTGTAGACAATAGTTATTTATCCGATTAGTGGGATAGAAGCACCATTATAGCAACGAGTCTGAAGGTTACAGATGACGCGGTCGGTCGACCGAGATTTTTCTACGACAGCTCAAAAATGAATAAAAAGCAAATTTTTATTATTTCTTTTTTATTGAAAATTAAGAATCACGGAATTTCTTGTGTTATTATAACTTTGGCAACCACTAGAGGATTAATAAGGTTCAATACTCAACTCAAATTACGTCATATAAGTGGAATAATGAGATCGTTATACCGATTCCGAAATCTCGAATTGTTTAGTTCCAACTAAATAGTTACAACAATATATGTATCTATTTCTTGCAACCCTAAATTTCTCTGTTCTTGGTTTCCGCCTTCATGCTGTGGGCGTTTAAAATCCGTACTTTCTGTGTGCATAATAGTTTTTCATGGTCGCTCACAATGCGATTATTGAAATTTTCCAAAACAATGAAATTTTATTTGATGCCAAGCTATTTCATTTTATCGTCTCATCGCTTGTCCGCAAACATTTCAATTGAATGGCCTTCGGTGGATGACATCAACTGGAAAAAAGAGCCATAATACGCATTAAAATAGATGAATGTAAACCCACTATTATCGCCATTCCAATTATTCGTCGATTAAAAAATTTCAATTTGTTGCAATATTTGCGATGGGAAACACCGTTCTGTCAGACACAACTTTATAATAGGATGTCCGTTGCGTTACAATCTAATCAATCTAAGTAATACATTATACATATATTTTAACAGTGATGGGTATAGAAATACCTCTCCGACTTAATTACTTTCCTTAACAATTAATGTTAGATGTACACGAGCTTTTACATTAGTAAAATTATTCATCTCGCTCATTCACGCTCATGAATAGTGTCTTGTGTCTACTTTTTTCACGACGATAACATGTACGTTAAAGTCAGTACGCTGGTATATTCGAGAATTATCTTTGACTCAGAACTGTGAATGACTTTATTTGGTAAAATTTCGAAAATTGTTAATTCAGTCATACGAAATATATGGTTGGTAGACCATTGAAAGGTAATCAACAACGACTTGGCAAAGTTTGATGTGCAATCGGATGAATCGTTTGCTCAGACATAAAGTGTCGCTTCTGTTACATGATTATATTTTGTATTCTGTGTTTAAAGATTGTTTCTTTAATCATATTAACTTTGAAGGGATCACAATGAACTCAAACTTTTTATACATGTGCAAGTCCAAATCGCGTAGGTAACGACTTCCTATTTCATATAATAAAATACTGAATGTTATGTTGAGTGCTTGTAAAAGCAGCGAACTTATTTTCAGTAGGGCTCTGTACTCGAAACTTTTTAATGAATATTTGCATCTGTGTCTAAGGTCATCCTCTCTTCCCTAACGCCAAAAAATACTTGGATGTATTGGAGTGACATCTTAAGCATATATTTCGAACAAAAATATTGTCTGAAGTTTCACCCTCCGGCAAAGTAACAAAGTGGCGAAAAGCGATCATTCTCAGGCCATCAACTTGTCCAGGTTCTTATTGTCCTTTCGAACTTCTACGCATTTTCCAAACTCCTACGAAAGTCTCTTGATGTATTTCTAAAACATCGTAAGTCTTTGTTTCCTTTTATGGACCTGCACTTTGTGGGGGTTTACAAATCCTGGGAGTTAGTTCTTGAATAATGCTTGAACTATTCTGATGCAGGTTTGAACCACAATAAATCTGTGTATGGAAATTAACAATGAAATGAACAAAATGCTTCCATAATCCATAATTCCAATAGGGAATATAATAAATACCCTACCAAATCGTGGTTATGCACTTAATAAGTGTAATGATTTATTAGGTAAGTGGCGGGTATTATTGATAAAAGGTTGCACGGTGTGCTCAATAAAGATACATTGCACACAAATTGTCCTCTATTAAATTTATGTCGGATTCGAGATTAGGAAACACGCCATGCCCGGTTCGATGCGGATTTCAATGTCGTTTTGTAGATCGCGTGTTTCGACTTCGACCCTTTTCTCGGAAGGCACAAAACCAACATAATCTTTCCTGAAGAGAGGATGACCATCATAAAACAATTCAGCTAGTTATCGGAAAAACAGACCGTATATTTTTATAATATTTCCATCAAACAAAGACTGGCGCTGGAGAGCTTTAAGAGCTTTCGCCCTTTTGATATGTATGGTTCTATTTGGTGCTTTGAGTTGTGTCTAAGAGCTTTGCTTTTTATTTGATTAAATAAATGGTAAACTTCCGGTGCATGAAAGCCTGATTAGTTAATTTAATCAATTAATCAATTTAGTGATTGTTGCAGAAGTTTTTTACTCGCCTGAAAAAAAGACAGACGAATTTGGTTGTTTTAGATAATTACATCTCTATGTGTAAACAATCATGATAAAATGCCTAAAATGCGAAGCATGGCGGGAAATAAAAGTTCTTTAAATTTTTTTTTAAAATCATGTAACCTTTTCAAAACGTCAAATTTAATAATCTTTCAAAACAACGTCATAATTTCAACATTCTTTAAGGTAAGAACCACTGTAATTCATCAATTGTATTATTAATCTCTTGTAAAATTAGGCTGAAGATGGAGTAGTTTTCTCCGAAAACATGTTCCTAATTGAATTTTATTAAAGTTTATGGAGATTGATTAGAATAATTTTAAATGGTAATAAAATCCCAGATCCAGGATACAATTTTGAAGATTTAGGGCTCCCGATTGGGTTTGGGATTGGGTTTATTAATAATAGTAGTATTATCACTATTAAATATGTAAGTTTGCAACTTCTAGTAAAAAATATCTGGCAACATGGCACGGTCTACCATTTTTTAAGTCTCGACTGTTACCTCGAATTTGACGTAGGGTATAAACTTGGCGCAACTTCTAAATTAACCATAATTGATGGGTGCTCTTTACCCAAATCAAAACTTGGAACTTAAATATTCATGACTTACATTAAAAGTTCCCTTTAAGCTTTTCATCTGATCGAAACCGTTCAGCTGCATCCCTTTGCCATTTTACAGCGTTTGTAATACGAGAATGTTGTAAAGACATTAAAACGGAATCTTCTTTGATCGTAAAGAAATTTAAATACTCTTTTTGGACATCCAAAGATAGACCAGCCTTTCTTGATACGGCTGTGTCAACACTTAAAGAAAAAAGTTTTATAGCAACCATTCAGATCTACTCGATTTCTCTCAATGATATAAAAGGCAAACAATAATCGTGGGGAAATTTAGATTGGCGTCTGTTTGCTTCTAGGGTAAATCTAGGATAAATAAAATACTATTTTCAACATTCTTACAGTTACAGTGTACAGTTAAATAAAGGGTCTTTATCATGCTGACTGTGGAACATCAAATCTACATTTAGTTAGACGGGAAATTTTGACGTTCAAAGCCTACTGGATGTATAAATCATTTATGAAAATTAAATTAAATTAATTAAATTATCGGCACCTTTCCTACTGTACCTAATGATGATGTAAAGTTGTCTCAGCATGTGAATTTAGAGATTATTATTAAAGATCTTGTTGGTAGTTTAGTTAAAGTTTTTTAACAAGTGATGTTAGTAGTGAGTGAACCCCACTATGGGTATTGTTACGATTTTAAATTTAGCGCGTCGCCATGGCATAGGTGGAAGAACGGGTCACACGATATGCACAAAAACAGACCATGGTTAGTCGTAGTCTGCCGAGGAACTGCTTTTTTTTTCAATTCGAGATTTTGGTCGAATAAGACGCGAGACGGAACAGATATCTTCGCCATTTTGTAGATTCTAAAAATGGAGAATATTTTAGAATAAATAGTCGGGGGACGGATAAAAGGGCGAAGATAGTGAATTGGAAGCAGTAATCGCTGGATAAATTTCGTCAAACCTGTTAGTAACTCGGAAAGGGAAAGAAGGTTTTTTTTCCTTATAATGTGCTAATCTTGACTGGTTCTTTCAACCAATTTAGGGTAACAGCATTCACGAGAAGAAGAAACGATACAACAGGTGACCCACGGTAGTGTAGGGCTAGGTAGACCAAGGTGTTTTGGGTTCCTTTTATTTCTGAGGGTTTTTAAGGAAACGCACAGCTCCAACCAGACAAGGTCGGCAAACCACGCGAAATGAAGACAAGTGAATACTCATCACATTAAATTTGTCAAGCTTTTAATTTTTTAATACTTAACAATTTTGTTCAATTTATCAATTTAATTTTGTCACCAGTTATATTTAAATATTATAATTTCGTTGCTAATTTTATATTATAGGACTTGTGGGATAGTAGAAATCGGCAAGGGAGATCCTGAGCTAATAACGGGGGAATATATACTCCAACATACTTTGCAATAAAGAAAACAATATTTCATAACCCAGTAATAAGGGATACTATAGTGACTTATGCAAGCGAAATTGTTATTAAGATACCATAAGGTTGATAACGCCCCCAGGTCATCAGTGCCTTTGGCCCAAGGGGAGTACGCCGGCCGAGGGTGTATCATTACAACACCCGTGGTGTCTTCAACATTTTATTTTGCACCCCTTTTTAAAGTATGTCTTATTTTTTAGTATTTTTTGAATAGTGAGTTTCTATGCAAAAATTTAAGAGGTTGCTAAGGGTTGTTTATTTTAGAAAACGACGCTGTATCTTTTTGTTGGTGCTGTAAATTTAAAACGGTTGTGTTTGCAATAGTTACGGAGATTTCACAAAATGTGTTACTATAGACTGAAAAAGTCAAAGGAAATTTCCTGCCGGTGAAGTCCGAACACGATGAATGAATTGCTACAATGATAGCCAACTAACAGATCAGGAAATTTACGCGCAGGAAAAAAGTCCCGTAAAAAAATTACAACCAAGAAATCAAACAGTTGTCATAACAAATTATTTTCTAAAATCAAAACATTATGTAGTATGAAATAAAACGCATTACGACATACTTCCGGAAACTTTTACAGTAACTTGTCTTAAAGTTCCAGACTCGGCTCCTTCGTCGCCTTGTCTGCAAACATTTCGACTCGTTACTGTAAAAATGAGTTTTCTGGACTTATAACGTAAATTACTATTTCCGGACTAGTACTGTAAATGTACTGTTATGTTTTTCAATTGAAAGAAAAAGTGGTTTTTGTCTGTCGGAAAGGGTTCATCAATAAAGACCGAAATGTTTACAATAGTTTGTATCGTAAGTAGTAAGTTTTTTGCCCAAAATAAATCTAGCGACTATCAAAATGTTCTGGTTGCCATTAATTTTTAACTTTACATTAATACCGTCAAAACTACGTTTATTATATGGCCCAATTTGAGATCTAAATATCTACTGTACTTCGTGAAACAGCCTGTATAATTGTCCGACACCCCTCGATGTATTTTTCGCAGAAAATTAGTTTCCATTTCCTCATGTACAGCTTTTCACATATTTATATACTTTTTGTGTCCCGTACTCCTTGCTTCCGGTCCTGCTTAGAATATTTGTTACTTCCGCCAACCACGCATCCTTGATCTGCGTCGTCTTATCGTGTTTCCGGATTTCTATTACAGTATGCATATCCATTCCGCGATAAATTGATTCTTCATAAAAAAAACACACCGCAAATGGCCATGGAAAAGCTATCAGCTCTCCACAGAAATAGATTTCATAATCTCGACACACAAACATATTTTCTATAAGGTAATTCAGGGAGAGATGACGCGTCGGGGAAGATGACGAACCGTTGAGATCTCCCACCCGTACTCGTCAAAACAAAAGTTTTATTCCCTCATAAATGATTGGTAAGCAGCCTGAAGTTTTGAAGCATGTTGAATTATATCATTTTTTTAGAAAACTATGTTAAACTTTAAAAGAATTTGCAATTGTTGGTTCATTTGTGTTAGGTTAGAATAGTAATAGCAAGCTGAAAACTTGTCAAATAGCCCCTCTATTATGTCCCAACACGGAAATGCAGACCTGGCTGGTGAGTAGCGGGGCTAAATCAACCCCTAATTTTTTAAATATTTTATTCTTTTTTCCAAAAATATATTTGAGGCAATATGTAATTTTTATGTGTTGTAGTTTAATGCTTAAAAAATTAAAAAAAAATAAGCCAGAAGATTTAGTCGGGGTTTTAACATTGCCAGACGCGTGCAAAAACATTTTGAAAAAAATATATGAAAAATGTATTTGAGGCAACTTGAAATTTTAATAGGGTATTATTTATAACTAAAAAATAATATTCTCAAAAAGACAGATCATTTTGGTGGGACTTTCTACCTGCCAGGTGACCTAACAAATTATGTATAGGTGCGAGTGCATAGCGCTATAGACAAGCTGTAGTCTGAGAGAGAGCGTTTATCGGCAGCGCTGTCTGCGTCCTTGCTTGCCGCGTTACTATTGGCTCTGGCGAGGCCACGTGACTTACACTAGCCATGAGGTTTCCAGTCGAAATTTCGGAGTAAAAAATAGAAAATTTTGTGAATTTCTGTTAAAAACGGTTTATATAAAAATTATTGTGTTAATTTGTGTGTTAAATGGACATATTTTTTGTTTTTTTTTATCATAAAAAATTCGTTATTTAGTCAATTTTAATACAAATCTAAATGTAATGAATTACTTAAATATTTGACATTAGTGCAAGAATATTGGTTTTTTAAACAAATCATAAGAGAGCTTTTTTTTAGAAAATTAATTTTTGAACAACTTTAGTTTCAAATTTTTTTTATAGGATTCATATTTTTGCCGCTACATTTAAAATTAAAAAAAGACGTTTTTTTTACAGTATTCAAACTCAAAATTTATTTAGAAATTGAATATTTGTTTTATGTTAAAATTAATAAAGGCTAATGTTTAAAAAAAGTAATTATTACAAAAATATAAAATCACAAAATCAGATTTATTGAAATGAAATAATTATTTAACTGAAGAATTGTTATGAGTACAAAAATATAAATTTTATTCATTCCACGTCAGAAATAAATTGTTTTTAATTTTCTGAGGATTCTCCTTCATCAGAGCTAACAGAATCTTCAGAGAGTTAGTGTAAGTGTGTTCAGCTAGTGTAAGTCACGTGGCCTCGCCAGAGCCAATAGTAACGCGGAAGCAAGGAGGCAGACAGCGCTGCCAATAAAAGCTCTCTCTCAGACTACAGCTTGTCTATAGCGCTATGCATTCGCACCTATACATAATTTGTTAGGTCACCTGGCAGATAGAAAGTCCCACCAAAATGATCTGTCTTTTTGAGAATATTATTTTTTAGTTATAAATAATACCCTATTAAAATTTCAAGTTGCCTCAAATACATTTTTCATATTTTTTTGCAAAACGTTTTTGCACGCGTCTGGCAATGTTAAAACCTCGACTAAATCTTCTGGCTTATTTTTTTTAAATTCTTTAAGCATCAAACTACAACACATATTGCCTCAAATATATTTTTGGAAAAAAGAATAAAATATAAAAAAAAACTAGGGGTTGATTTAGCCCCGCTACTCACCAGCCAGGTCTGCATTTCCGTGTTGGGATATAATAGAGGGGCTATATGACAAGTTTTCAGCTTGCCTCAAATACCTACCCAAAAATTGCTGCCAGCTCTCGGACTAGAATGGGAATGGAAGAAATTCGTTGCAGTTCGTACAGAATTAAATTCAATAAGCGGGTGCGTCATCTATCCCTTCAGAACCATCTGCATATTATTCAGAAGAAGATCTGGAATTTGCAGATTTTAATAAGTGCGTTAAATGTCTAGAGAAATATGCTAGGTGGCTGCACAAAACATGCTCAATTTGTGAACATAAATGTGTACCTTCCCAGTAAACACATGCACGTTGTTTTAACGTGGAAAAGCCGTGTATGTGGTTGATAACACGTTTATGGTTGAAAATATCACGTTATATTTTGGTAATACCTTCAACGTTATTTCAACGTATTTTACGTAACGTAAATTCAACGTTGATTTACAATTAAATAATGACTACGTATCTACAAATTACGACAATTCAACGTTAAAAAATTACGTTATTTTTAAATATTATATATGAGGCAATAAAGACGTTTAATCAATATTGTTAATCAACGAAAGGTACATAATGTTGATAAAATATAAGTTATTTTCCACGTGCAGTTCTGACGTTTGTTTCTTGTGAAATTTTTACATTAAATACACGTGTCATATAGGCGTAATTTTTTCTAATTAAATAAAAAATAAAAATACCTAAGGAGTGAAAGAGTTCCAGCAGAGTATAAAAAATCATCATCATGGTGTAGCCCTATAGGTTTTTGGGTTTAAAAGGAGGTTTTTTAATTTACTTCCCTTATTTTTTTTATTATTGTATTTTACTTTACCTCAATTTACTTTTTTTTATAAAAAATCATTTTAAAAAATATATATTAATTATTTAAATCATAACTTAAATCAAATTAAAATTATTATTTTTGACTATTATTTCTCGTAAAATTTTAACATTAAATACACGTGTTTTTCTAGTCATCTATACTACAAATAAAAACGCATTCAAGGCGTGTTTTGGCGCCGCTTACTTTTTGTGAAATTTTCACGTTAAGTATACGTGTTTTTCTAGGCAAATAAACACTAGAAAGAACGTATTCCATATCATATTATTAGGCGTGTTTTGTGGTCAAGTTTATAAGTCACTAAGGGGTTTCAAAGATAAAAATGATGATTTTAAAATACATAATGTATAATAATCCCACTTAATTTATATTTTTTTATTTGAATTACGATTAAAATCAAATATAGAAGCATAGAAAGGAATTAATGTGGGTAAAATATAAGTAATTTTTTACGTTCAGTTCTGACATTAATTTCTCGTGAATTTTTACAATAAATTCACGTGTTTATATACTCATATAATTATATTTAATTTATGTACTACAAAGGAACGCATTCCATTGGCGTCTTTTACAGATTTAGTTTAGAAGCCACTGTAAATTGTGTGTTGCGGGTTATAAAACATATGTACATTTTTTATTTGAATCACATTTTAAATAAAATAGAATGGTTATAGAATTTAAAAGTAGAAACAATAGAAATATTTAGTAAGGCTAGCATTTCTTTCATAATTTTTACGAAACATAGTAACAACTAAATTAGCTCTTGTAAACATTTGGTACTACAATTTTTACCCAAACAACCTTAAAATTTTGACGTTTTCTCGTGGTTGAAATGTTTTAGGATCATCTCGCCCGCCTAGTTCGCAATAGAGATGAACAATCGCTCATTGAGAATTCATATAATTACTCAAAAACAAAACAATTGTCTGGATCAATTTTGGTGGTAGATAGCTACTTTTAATCAGTTTTCCGAATCACTCATCACCCTGATGATGTCAACATTGTTGGCGAAACCTGCGTCGGTATTTATAATAAAAATTGTTTTTGGTGTTTTAGGAAAAACTGATTAAAAGTAGTCATATAATTATTATTAAATTAAAATTTAAAAATAAAATTGACATTCCCTATTCTATTATGGTGTTAATGTTATAAAAAATTACAAAAGCTCTTTAACCCAACGGCAAAGAAATAATTCGATGTAGGTAACTATATTTACTTACGTAGATGGGTACTTACAAATATTAATTTAAATGTGTTTGTTAAAGTTGAAAACAAAAATTAAGACCTTTAATTATTACGGTTAATCAACGAAATTAATAAATATTGGTAATGTCTGGTAATGTGAAACGCTGTGAAGTGAAGGTGTCAAAAGACCAGCGAAAAGATTAAAAATAAAACAACGAATATCTTTTGAGAGTGTCTTTGACCGGAGAAGAGTTTAGTGTTGGTCAGGGAATGAATAGTTTTTAAAAACGAAATTGAAATCAGGTATAATAGGGGCTGGAATTTTGAGAAGAACGGATATTGCTTTATGATGGGGGCTGAAGGTTGAGGAACCGACGACGCGAGCGTAATTTTATTGTCGAAAATAAATAATAACCAAACGTATAGATCAGTACTATTATTGAATATCAATACTCTAGTTAGAGTAGTTAGAGTATTGATATTCAATGGTACTATCAATGAAAATTTCTGTCTTATCGAATTTGTTTTGGCGACAAACAAACATGCTGCTTCCAAGATACAAAAATGTACGTGATTTACAGCTTTTTTTATTGCCTTGCACCCCGAACAAAACGAAACCAAGGAACTCTTTCCAGATGTGTCATCTGTGCTTGGCCATTGCTTCGTTCGATTTTGTTCATTTTCATTTTTCGTCTGAGATCGTGCAGTTCGTTTCGTTTTCGTTTGTCTTACCAAGTTTAGAGATTTGTGTAGCTTCCAAAAGTCCTAAAGGTAAGTAGTACAGTATTTTATTTAAAAGTAGTAACTAAATGTAAATTTTTATGCATATTACTAACCAGAATTGAAATTTATTCTGCAAGTGTACCGATTTTATGACTTTCGTCAAAAGTGGTACTCCTTCTTCCAAGGTTTTTAAGATTCATTTTAAGACAGGTATATACATAATATATGATATTATATTTATGATTTTTCTAATTAAATATTTTTTTTAACTTTTGAGCTTCTTTGCAGAGGATTATGACACAGACGATAAAAAGGCCAACAACCTCATCAAGGAGATTGGGGAAACTGCAGAGGAAACAACTCATCAATGGAAAGTTTTTCAAGAAAGCAAGTTTTTGGTGACGAGTCTCTTTTTGACAGTAAGCGGCGTCGAACTGTAAACCTTGGAGAGGATTTTTGCTGTACCCCGACAATGTCTTATACATCGCCAATGTCAGCATTTTCTCCAGCTTCAACATATCCTGGTAAATTGTGTCATTTTATATCATTTACGACAATTAGTTACTTATAGTTATTTCTTATAAATTTTGAGGCAACTGTACTGCAAACATTGGCAAAACTGACCCAGCACGTCGAGCAACACACAATCCGAGTCATGAAAAAAAATGATTTAATTTAATTAGGACAATTAGCCCATAATATATTTTTTTATATAATAATAATTATAGTTATAGTTATATAGTTTATAATATTAGTAGTACATAGTTGATATTATAGTTTTTAGTAATTATTTTCATATTTTCTATTCACCTTTATGCATTATAATAGATTTAAACTTTTGTAAAACAATTTTTTTTGTTTGTTTTATAATTAAACGATTAAACGAACTTACCTGTGAAGTTCGATCGTAATTATATGAGGCATCCATTTCGAAGATATCACTGAGATAATAACAACGTAGTACGGTCCTGTGCTACTTCGGTCACAATGTTTAAAGCGCATTTCCCCTTCCCGGCTGTCCTGGCCATTCGAGTCATTGTTTGAAAGTATATGAGTTTTATTTGCGACTGGGGTTGCGGGAAGGGTGGGATGTGATATCTTCGGAATGGATGCCTCATATAATTACGATCGAACTTCACAGGTAAGTTCGTTTGATCGTTTAATTATATTTCGGCATCCATTCCTTCAGATATCACTAAGATAATAACAACGTAGATGTTTAAAGCTTACTTGCCAAATAAAACGGTCCATTGAAAAGGTTCTTGGCTATGGTTTTAAAAAACCGGGAACCAAGAAAAGTGATAAAATAAGAAAATAAATGAAATTAAAATATACTCTCGCCGTTCAGGCGAAGACGAACTTCAAAATGGTGGTTGCATAATGACGGTTCGAGCAGAGGGCGATGATAAAATCGAACAAATGTTGTAGAGCTCTCGAACCGGTCCACCCTGGATCAAATATCGACTGATGTACCCAGACGACGAGCTGCCGAGGTGCTTGTATAACGGGCCGTGTCGAGTGAGGGTTGAACAGACCTATATAGACACCAGATTGAAGGAGAGATGGCTTTGCTCAACGGCTCAGAGTCTGTTTCGTGACTTCCTTGTAGGGTTTCCTATTTTGTATATAAAAGTCCTCGTTCTGATTTTAAGTACGTCATATCAATTAGCAACTAAGCCACTAACAAGTCTTGGGTTTTCTGGAAAAAATATTGGATTCAAGACTAGTTGATTTGGTCCCAAAGCGACGACTAATTGATTCGAAGTGAGAATATGAACACCTTCGTCATGGCTAGCGAAGCCCGAGAGACGTATCAGGGAAATTGTTTCTAGTCGATGACCAATAGTCAGCAACAACAAGCTAACAAGTTTCCTGGGTAAATACGGCAAGGTGTAAGTCGATGTGTCTTACCAGAGCTGGAGCACCTGTTGTGGGTCCCAGGTTGTTGCATATCGAGGACGGGCAGAACGTAAACTCACCAGCCCCTTATGAAACATCTGATGCTGTGATCTTCACGAATATGTCCTGGCAGGAGGAAAGATAGTGCCGAGCGATATGCATTAAAAAGGCCGTATCGCTGTTGTCCCTGACTCAAGAGGTGTTGGAAGGAAAACCGGACCTTCCAAAACCTTGCCTGCGAATGGTGAAATGCTTTGGGAAGAGTAAAAGTGCCAATTGGAAGACGAACTGTATTGTGAGTGTTACGGGAGCTAGAGAGGCGAGCATGGTCTCTATGACTTTCTAGGGGATGCCACAGCGGCGGAAGGCTTCGTTGAGACACGTGTGGCCCCCAGGAAACTTTGTCGCCACAGTGGATGAAAATTGGTGAAAAGGACAAGTCGGGTTGTGTTCACCTGGAGGGAACACGATTGGAGTGCTAACAGAGACCTGGGTGAAAAAAGGGGGTACCAGGGTTGAGAGATCCAATAGGCGACAGTAGGAATGCCCTCCCTCTGCTTGGTCGTAGAGAAATTTTTGTATTTTTGTATCTTTCATAAAGTAATACAAAAGGAAAAAATGTGTAAAAATAAAAATCGGCCCAGTCATATTAAAAGGCGTTGACGCCAAAGACGCCAGGGCCTCTAAAGCATGAAGTTATTTAACGTTTTTTTTTTTTGCACTAAGATGCGAACGAGTTGACGCTTGGTGCTACAAACTTTCCTGTGGATTGGACAATGGATTCACGATCGTGTTTTTTTTTTTTTTTTTTAAGTAAAACTTCTTTACGGGCACTTGACTTGGGAAGCAAGCTGGTGAATCCCTTAAGAGAGGGTTACGAAAAGTGCGAAGCAAACGTTTTTACATTAATTAATTCATAATTTTTTTTTTTTTGCTTTAACGGGATTCAAATCCGCGTTTTTTAGGTTGTGGATCCAGCCTGCTCACCTGCTCACGACAGAGCCATTGGCCTGAGTCAATTTTGCCTGCAATTGCGCTACTTCTTAATTGCTACACATGATTGCCGACATTTCGCTGACGACAAACTGAAACATGCTTTATCCAATACTGCAGACGGTATTGATTCAGGATTGAGCTGTGGAACACCACGAGCGGTGTTTGAGACTTGATGTCAGCAAAGCATTGAAGCCCTAAGCTTGTAAATCCAAAATATTTATGTAAAAGCGATCGCTCAATATCCACCACGAATAAGGGCGTTTCGTGTTCCCAGCACCCCAAAGACATACGAAAAATCGTTAGGACAAATTTCCTATTTTTGGCACTAAAAACCTTATGTAGGTTCTGATGCCACCAACGGAGATCTGTCTTTTATCGTTATGACGAAACATGATGATTTTTTCATAGTTCAGAACAAAACCTAGAGACTACTAAATCGACAGTTCGAGAAAAACCTTCCTGGAACAATCGCCATAATCCGCCCCCAAGCTCAGGAAATCGTCCAGCTAGATAAAATTCCCTCGGATCGAAGTGTTTTAACTATGAGTTTTTCAACTTGGTGAAAACTAAAGGGGCCGAGGCCTGTACAAAAGGGTAACAGGTGAACTGATAACGTTGGCCCTCGTGTTGGAAACGTAAAAATTTTGATCACTGGGACGGATTGAAATTAAAAAGTAGGCGTCCTTGAGGTCAATGGAAGCTCTAACCAGCTCTCAGAAATGAGACGCAGTGCAGTGCGAATATCGTCCATCTCAAAGTGTACGGTTTGAATGAACTTATTTATTATTATTTTTTTTAATTGGCCAGAAGGAGCTCCCCGTGATTCCGGTCCTATTCGTACATCATAGCCACTCCTCAAAACCATGAGGTTATTATTATTATTATTTAATTAAGGATGAAACGTTTTTTGCCTGATGATTTTTGGCGAGAAATGAGCTGGAAATCAATTGACCTGGCGCAGGAAAACAGGGATTAATGGCCCAATTGCTCTTAATTCCTCGACGCATTTGTGCATATGGGGAGCGTCCCTGGTCAAAGGCTGCGGCCGAGCCGGGGCGTGTTGTGTTGAAATTACTACAAATGGTAACTGTATCTAACTCAAGCTGACAGAACCTGTGGTGATTTGTTGCCACGCAGAGTGAAAAGATTTTAAGCGCCCCGCCAGGCTTACCTAGCGTCTCTGATGATAGCGCCGATCTTCTCTCTACTCCCTCGAGGGACGCGCCCGTGGAAGTTTCGTCTCCCTCTGAGGAACCGGGTGATACCTGTTTAAAGGTCTTATTATGGTACGAGAGTAGGGTTGTGCCCCCCACTTCTTTCTTTTGCAAAACCTCTATTTGTCTGATACAGGCCTGAAAAGGTTGGAGCATTCTCCCTGGTTTTCAGATTTTTCCTTGTATATTTTTCCCCCCCAAATCTGGCCGGAATAAATTTTCCAGAATGAATACTCTCGATCAAGGTCCTAAATGATTTGTTTAAGATTGGGAGAATATAAACCATCGAGACGAGCTGATGTCGTAAAATAATGTGAGAGGAGGCGGCCAGAGTCACCTAGGGGAGATTTTCTTCCCTAAGGCTTTGGAAGAGTTTCTGATTTCTCTATTATTAGTGAAATACCTTTTTCTAAGACGGACAGTGGTGCGCCGAGCTGTTTCTAGGAACCCATAAAGTGAGCCACGCGATGTGTGTGGGCGGCCGACATAATGGCTGCCACTTCCGGGTTGACGATCGGCAGCATCAGCCTGTCGCAATTGAGCGGTAGCCGGTGGCGAGGAAAAACAGGAGACCACACCCTGTTAAAGAATCGGGTGTCAGATAGTCGGAAGTGCTTTTGCATCTTTGACTAGGTGCAGGGCTGTTCTGGTTCGCCTCCTAGAATTCTTAGTATGTCATCCCCCAACTCAATGGAGACGAGATCGTCCTCGACGGCAGGCTGGGCGTCTCCTGCTGGCGGAGAGTCGGTGGGGTGGCGAGGAAGCGACGCGACGCCTCGCGGGCTGCCATCAACGCTTCTGCACACTGTCGGTTTTCTCTGTCGCCGATCTATGTGCCGCCGCCCCCGAGATGAACGTTGTCTCGAGTGTTGACCTCGAAATGCTACAGCTTGGAGATCGAGTGCGAACCGTGGAATCACGCCCATATAATGTTGGCGATGCCATCTGCGCCGTCCTTGTTTAACTTCTGAATTTCTCGATGAAAATGCCGCGACGAAACTTCAGAATGACGACCTGCTGGTCATTATCCTATGCTACTTTGAAAATTAGCTAAGATAGTACACATTCTAAGTTAGCGTGTATAAGAAATTGATATAAATAAGGAGAATTTATTATACAAACCAGACCTGCTGTGGTGCGATGTGACTCACAGAAGCACAAAACCAACGACTCGAATGGCCAGGACAGCAGGGAAGGGGAAATGCGCTTTAAACATTGTGACCGAAGTAGCACAGGACCGTACTACGTTGTTATTATCTCAGTGATATCGGAAGGAATGGATGCTGAAATATAATAAATATATGTCATGAAAATCAACACTTTTTTAATATACGTGTTTCCTAAAATCACCTAAAAAAGACGTATTTTATAATATCTTTAAAATACGTTTACAGAACGTTTTGTTGAGACATTGAAAGTGACGTTTAATTCAGAAAATCAACACGTCTTTTCAACCTGGTAAAAACACCTGAAAGAGACGTGTTTTATCAGACGTTTGTAACACGTCATTTTTACACGTCAAAATTAACGTTGATTTCGGCGACATCGTAACGTCTATTCAACGGTTGGTAGGTACTCGTTTGTTTTACGTTTTTTTCACGTTGTTTTGTTTACGGAAAATCAGTACGTCTTAACAACGTGGTAAAAACACGAAACGTGTTTTACTAGACGTTATAAACACGTCGTATTTACACGTCGAAAGTAACGTTGAAGTCAGCGACATCGTAACGTCTATACAACCGTTGGTACTCGTCTTTTTTTATGTTTTTCTCACGTGGTTGTGTTTACTGGGGAGGAACACACTCCAAAAATAAAATTCAACGAGGACACAATGGAAAAAATGAGGCTGGAAAGAAGTTGAGACTGCATTGATACTGTTATCGCATTAAATGGTTTATTCCACGTAGAGTTTTAATTAGTGAAGTATAAGGATTAAAAAACTTGAAACTTATAATTACCCCTTTGCCAACTAACACCTCGTGCTGAAATAGTACCTACTTACGTATAAAATGTCTAATTAAAATTGTGGGAACATTTCGTTGTCCTCATGTTTTGTCTCTTAACAACCGCGGCTTAGCCGAGTTTTTAAATTTTACAGCAGGAACATTGAAAACATTACTGGCTCCGTGGTCCGCGGAGCAACTAATTGGACGAAAATATGGTGCCTCAAGTCATAAAACTTTAAGACCCAGATTAACAACGCCGGAGATGATTGTGGCAAATGGGCATACGTTTCCACAATACGTCATACAAATCCTTATCAACTTGGTATACATTTGAAGATGAGCGGTAGACAAAATTCATGAATAATGCATTACAAAAACTCTTAGCGCACTTTGTTATATTGCTGCTTAATGGAGCTTCGCCATTAAAATGCATAATGTTCCATGCTGAACTTTCAGGAAAATGATTGCAAATCGGTTTAATGAAAACCTAAAACTTGGTTTGCAGTTGACAAATCCGCTTACTTAATAATCTTTTTGCGGTACTTCATTATTGGTTTTCTTGATAAAAGAAGTTAGTTTTTGGCGAAAGACGTAATCTTATAGGAGTTGGAGATTAACTTTGTGTGGCTCCTATTTTGTTTTAATATGAAATTGTTTTGTTTTTCCAATAAGCTCATTCTAATGCAGAAGAGCAACCAAGATGTGGACGTAAATACAAATAGCGTATTATATAATAAAATTATAAAATAATTCCTTAATTTAAGTCGTGACAGCATCATCAGAAAACAAACAAACTAGATTTGTATATGAGCCAATGTTCTAAAGTTATTGTTCACTGATTAGCTGCTCCTTTACACAAAGAATATATGTAATGTGTAGGTACTTTACACAAAGTTAGTGTAGTGTTGTAACAGTATGGAAATGAAACTTTTTTGTCTGCTAAATATGCAGACATAGCTACCTAATACCTGTAATAATTTCGCTTTTCATTAAGCTTTCATAGACTTTTTATACGCTTAACGCAGAGTGTTATAAAAGCAGCCACATTTTTATTACATCCATAAATCTCGATGCTGGATGTGATATTTGGTCCCAGTGCAAAACAAGCATAGATAGAGTTCTGATATTTCATACACATGTAACATTGGTTAAAGCGTGTGCCATTTTGCACCCTCCCACTTCTTAGTTTTTGTTAAACTTATAAACTTATAATTAGCATTAAGTCATTGCATCATTAATTCTGTATTTTTCTGAAGTAATTTTATATTCTAGGATTGTTAAATAAAGCCTTAATTCGGCAGCTAACAAAAATGATTGCCTAAGTCGGTTTGATTCAATTGTTGCTACGTAAATTGTATATCGATTTGGAGAGCACGGCAATCAACTTCATGATCATCACGCTTCAACAATTACGTCGGCATGTTGAAACAATTGTCAAAGTTTATCAATTACATGTCATTTTCCGGGCGGCTTCCTCGGAAACTGATTGAATTCTTCCCCATGTAGTTAAGTCTCGATAAGATTTATTCGCAACGCTTTTTCAGAATATCGATTTTCCGCAATCAGGTTGGCCCAAATCAGTAATTATGATTGCATTCTGGATTACAGCGCGTGTAAGCTTAAAAGCTCCTGTTCATGAAACAACATTTGCGAAATGCTAACAACATTTTCCGCATTATTTTATATTAAAATAAATCACGTTATTAAAAAAGAAAAAAACATCTGGGTGCTTAACGTAATCCTGGAAAATATTGCTTGCAGAAAGGTTTATGAGTTAAATAAAATTTTAACAAATTCGCAGCGAAAATCCGAACTTCCTGCTGTAAATTATAAAACTTTGTACATAAAATAACGACTTAAATTTTTGTAGCTTTAAAACACGCCATTAATGTAAACATAGAAGTCAGTAAAACTATTTACATTGCGTTAAGATATTGTTAATTTGTTGTGTTTTACAGGCAGATAAATATAGCTGCGTGTATAAGCTACATTAACACCTACATATCTTTCTTCAGACAGAATTTGTCAATACTTTTAGTTTTAGTTTTAGAATATCCTGTTGAATCAAGCGGCTATAAAAGCACTAGCAAAATCCTCTAAACTCCGAACAAATTAAATTATCTTGATAGTTTTCTAATAGCTTTTGTAAACAGCTCCTATAAAGGATGTCATGAAATTCTGTACATTTTATAGAGAATTTAACACACGTAGTTAAGAGCCAATGAAATACGAAATTTTATTTGAAAATGTCCAACAACACTCGTGATAGGGTTGATGCGGTTGAAATCAATCATAAAATTGAAGAAACAAATTCGAATTCGTCCAAAAATCGTCCTGTGCAAGAAAAAAAAACAACAATTTTTTGATAAGGAATGGTTTGATTTTTCTGATATTTTTTCAAAACATTCTCTGTAGCCCTTTGGCCAGAAATAAATGAATAGTTTTTTGAAAAGCATTGAGTTTCCTGTCTTCTAGCAAAAGCGCGACTTTCTCGACTTTACGTCCGCTCAAAATTAATTACTTTATGCGAATTTTGCCGTTTCTCACCCGTTATCTGCAAATCTAAGCCCTAAATCAAAAATGTGTTCTCTTGTAAAATTATTGCGCTATTTATTGTGCTTCCTACAGTACGACTTCCATATTTTTATCGCAAATAATATACTAGGAACAATTATAAACGTACAATGATGTAAAATTTCGAAATCTCGGGACCGCTGAGCTACGGACAGATTCTCGATCACCCTTTCTGTCTCCTCGCCCATCGTAATTGCATTTTAGGCAGGTTTCTAAAAATGTTCCAAATTATTATTATTAACATTTTTGATAATAATTTTATGAATGACAATATTCAGACTGGCATTTAAATATTGGAAAAAATCATTCTTAGATGCGTTTCTCTAGCACATATAGTCATTGGAAACTCTGGAAGACGTGAATTAAAAATTCACAAACCACATAGTCATCGATCTTCTGCAGTTACTCATTTACCTCAGTTTGAAGTCTCAGAGCAGGAGCCCTTGAAACTCACCGATCATACCAATTCAAATTCTTTACGTCCTTACTTAAACATGCGGTCTAAGAGACACGAAGAAATTTTAAATAAAATACGAAGCAATTGTTCCTCCGCCACAGTCAGTTCCACGAATATGGGGTCTTCAAATGAAGGGTGTTAGGAGAAAACCGTTAATGTCAGTCCGTGCTAGTTTTGAGAAAAGTGAATTTTAATGTTTCAAACGTCGTCAGATCAATGCTATGGAAGGGAGGACAATTAAAAAAATTATCCATGCTGAAAATACATTTGTTTAACTGGCACGACAACATAGATGAAAAAATTGGGCATTAAAGCAAAGTTAAACCGAAAAATCTTACGTTACCACCGCCTATTTTGGGACAAAACAATGAATGTCACTTTAATTATTGCACAAAATACAATTTTTGTAGATATTATGTTAATTAATGTCAAAAATATTATTATAGTAATCTTACGGGAAAGTAATTTAATTTTTAATTTGACGTTTTGATGGGCCAGCTACTCCAGTGTTTTTTCTTATGAGGATTTTATGATAGGTCTCCTTATAGTCTTCTATCTCGCAAAATTTTGATAAGGATACTAACGTTGCCTGAGCCGGGCGGGTTCGTGGATTTAAAGAATACGTGCACTACCACAATTACTAAATTTTATTAAAATTAGCGGCTTGGACTTTGTACCGCTTTCTACGCTGACTAACTTCTTGTTCACTGCTCTTCCAGTATATCACTGACTGGACACGTCGTTCGCTCCCCTTTTTACGTCCCTCCAAGTGTTTTCGATCCCTTATCTGTCTAGAAAACGTTCTGGAATGATGATATCATCCTATGTGAACATTCGGGCAGGTACTTGTCCTGATACAATACGACTTCCGGCGAAACCGTATCTGTCTAGAAAACGTTCTGGAATGATGACATCATCTTATGTGAACATTCGGGCAGGTACTTGTCCTGATACAATACGACTTCCGGCGAAACCGTTGTCTCGAAAACGTTCTGGAATTATGACATCATCCGCTGTGAACACTCGTGCAGGTAGTTGAACTCGACTGGATGCGACTTTCGGCGCGACCGGCGTCGCAATATGTCCATGTATTTTTCCGAGCTTATAGGTATGAGATTAAAGTATGATTGAGATGGTAACTCAAATTCTCCAATATACCTATACCAGATGCTCTATTTGTCAATCGAATTAGTGATAGCAGCATAGAACCATTGTAGTAGTGTAGTAATAATTTGCTTCATGAAACCTTCTTCTTCTGCATCTTCTTCGTCCTTTCGTGATCTCCGTTGCTGTACAGGATTTAGAGTAATTAACGAACATAAGTAGCAATTTTGTTCGTTGTTGGTCGTCAAAGAGTTAATGTGGTTCAAAAGGAATTTCCTTTTTATTAATAACAAAATTTGCCGAACTCGTGAGATTGCACACATTTTTTTTTTTCGAACTTCATACATTCTGATGCCTGTTTTCTTTAGCTTTTGCTATCTTCATCAAACATGGCAAAACTAAAGAAAAAAAAACGAAATAGGTCTGCAACTGTATTCTATCCTATTAAACGCGGAGAGCTCGGGATTCAACAATTTCCCCACTCCAACTATCGCATATGTGCCAAGTGAGAACGCTATATGAAGCATCTATGAGAAAAAGCTGTTGAAACGTATATTGTGGAACAACTGCCAAATTGGCGACTGAGGGCGTGCAGGCTTGGTGCGGTCTTTTGTGGGACGTTGCCCACGGGTTTGGGTAGTAGATACTTATTCGATAACTTCGATAACTTGCATTGTATTAACCACGTAAAAACCTAACTATTATAAAGAATATATTTTTCAATGACATTCAATGCTTTCTCCCTATTTGCACTCGACATCCAATGTTTTCTCCCTACACGGTTTTTGTAATTCTATACACAGCGATGAACTATGATCGTTTTCTCCCGACCTCAAAACACCATCCGTTAGTATCAATGGTTAATAGTAGGATGGCACCTCTAGTTCATTTTTTAAAATAAAATGACATTAACGGTTTTCTCCCGACACCCTTCAAATGACAATTCAAAATTCGTTCATGCACATTTAATATTCAAAATTTTTATTGTAATTAGTTGCTTGTTTCAATAAAAAGGTTTTCTGATTTACAAAAGATTTCTTGAGTGTTATTATTGTTGAACTGCAGGGACGGAAGTTGTTAAAAAAGAAATATCCGATGACATCACCATTAAAAAAAAAAATCTTTTAATGTCTCATGTTAAAAGAACAAACTTTGTAATCCAGAATTTTCGTTTCATATTTAGCTTTTCATTTAAAAACAATGCACGTTTGATGTAAAAAAGAACAAAAAAACTTATGTTATGTTATGTTCAAACTCGAATAGTATTGGTAAGCATGTTAGAATTTTTTTTGCAAAAAATGTAATGAATTTCAAAAGCAGCTTTGAAACCTGTTTTCCGTATTTTCACTGATATAGTATTATTGGGAAAAAATTCTCGTGTTATAATTAGTATAATGCAACGAGCCTTTAAAGTAACATTTCATTCGCAATGTCTGTTTATAAATAAAAGGAGTCAATAAAATCTAATTATTTTATGGTAGATTTTTTTTAAACGTTTTTCTAAAATGTTGCTTACACGGACGCAAATATTTTGTAAAGTTTGCTATAGTAACTACCTACGCTGTTCGTTTGTTGTTTACACAAGTGAAGATTTGTTAAAAATGCTAGCCAGATATTTCTGACAAGATCATATGAAAGCTTGCCAAAACGTTTTTCTTATTTTCCTCTATGATTTAACAGTATGTAGATGGTGTAATGAATAGAAAATAACACACTTGATTGTCGGCTCCGCTTAAAAAATGTGATAAATAACGCACATGCGGGAAAGTTTCCCACGAGGCGTTAGCCGAGTGCAGGCAATCCCGCGAGTGCGTTAGAGACTTTCCTGCGAGTTTTGTACACTATTTTTCCCACGACCATAAAAATTTCATTACTAACGCCAACAATAAGTGAACTCCGTAGCAAAAAATAATGCATCTATAAAGAATTAGGCCTAACCTCGTCAAACAGTTCCCCGAAATATGCTAAGAGCACTTTTTCCGAATAAGAGGACTTCAATCCATGAACTGCTTACCTATATGCTACTTTATACCTCTCGAGATTTTTCTCGGAGTAAGTTTGGTTACGTGCACTCCAAATCACTTTTATAACCTTCGGTTCCTATTTATTACAATAATTGGATTTGAACGCAACTTCACTTGAAAAAAGCCACGAAAGCAAACACATTGTCAATATTTTAGAACTGTTAAAAATCAAACAAACCTACTAAACAGTGAAGTGAAAATTTTAAATCCATAACAAACACGTTTGTTATAATAACGAACAGGTGAATGATATTATCAAGTTTCGCGGATACTTGATTGTACGGAAACTGTCACTTTCTTATATAAACCATAAGAATGTTCTTAAATCCAGGTGGAGTAAATTTAAATTAAAATTTAAATATATCTAAGTCGAACTCCACAAACTTTAATAACTGTAATATTACTAATGAAACATGTTTCGGCAGAACACTTCTGCCATCATCAGCCCTAATTTAACAAGAGATTAATGATACAATTGATGAATTACAAGAGGGGTTCTTACCTTAAAGAATATAAAAAATTATGACGTTGACGTAATTTTGAATTAAATTTGACGTTTTCAAAGGGTTACATAATTTAAAAAAAAAATGATAAAAACAACATTTTATAAAATGTAAAAATTAAAAATGGATCAAAGAGAATCTGGTAAGTTTGTTTGAGTGGTGAAAAATTAAAATAGTGAATTAATAATGGGATTATTGAAGTTATTCTCTTCATTTAAACAAGATCTGTTTTCCAGTTTCAAGGCTTTCCTTATTTCCAAAGTCTCAAGAAAATATAATTTCCGGCCTTTATTGCATTTATGAATCAATTTGGAATTTGATGGTGAAAAACTATGTTTCGTTATTAATATATGATTGGCGAAAGAAGAAGGTGTTGATGGTGGAGGATCAAGATCTGTGTTGTTGTAGATGTGCCTGAAATGTTCTTTAATACGGTCTGATATTTTGCGACCTGTCTGACCTATGTAGAATGACTCACAAGAAGAGCAGTTTAATTTATATACACCTGATGATGATTTGTAATCTAATGGATCTTTATTTTTAATAAAAACTCTGGATAAGTTGTTATCTGTTTTAAATGAAACTTTAAAACCGTTTTTCTTAAGTATTTTTGAACATTTCTCTGAGACGACAACAAAGTATGTTAATCAATTTGAAAAGGAAATTGTTTCTGACGGATTTTTAACCAAGTAGTGAGTGTATATGAATTTGTTATAGTTACTATAGTATAATATATTTATAGTTTTTAAAGAATATCCATTATTTGAAGCAATTTGTTTAATGTTATTAAGTTCTGTTTGAAAAGATGAATCTGATAGTGGTATAGAAAATAATGGGTGGAAAAAGGAATGAAAAGATGCAAATTTATGGGAAACAGGGTGACAAGAGTCAAAAGGTATTACGCAATCTGTGATACTAGGTTTTCTATAAATGTCAAATTTAAAAGTATTATTATTTCTAGTGATTAACAAGTCTCAAAAGGGGATTTGCGAATTGATTTCAATTTCAACGGTGAATTTAATGGATTGGTTTAAAGAATTTAAGTTGCTGAGTGCGTTATCAAGTTCAGAATCAGATCCTTTGAATAAAACAATTATATCATCTACATATCTGTACCAAAAGAGAAAATGATCTTTGAAAGGTGAAGAAGTTAAAAACTGATCTTCTAAGTTATTCATGAATATTTCTGCTAAAAGAGGTAACAAATTAGAGCCCATTGCTAAGCCTGAATCTTGTGAATAAAAATTATTATTAAATTGAAAAAGAGTTTGATCTAGGACAGTCTCACAAAGTGAATGTAAATTTAGTGCATGTATGGTTGGCATATTAGAATTAAATAGTAGGTTTTTTTAAAATTAATAAGCAAGATTTGGGCGGGATGCTGGGGAATAAATTAACTACGTCAAATGAAACAAGTCTAGTGTCTGATGGAATTTGGAAATTTCTTATATGGTCGTTGGAAATTAACTATAACATATATTTACCATTCATAAAACTAATTCTGACTGAATTAAATAGTTAAGTATTATTACTACCATGCCGAATAAACACAAGAGAAGAAACAAATAATGTACAAAACAGACGACACAAGATGGCTTATCTTATCTAACCAAGAAGTCTTGAGAACGTTGGTTGGTGCGATGGGGTGTCTTCCAGGGTGAGACGACAACGAAACGATTCTCCAATCTCTGGTTCGAATGAATCCTCCTCAATTGTCCTCGACTGAACGTAGGGATTTTTAACAACACCACACCCTACGAGGTAGTCCCAATCCAGATTAGCTAGTTGGCGACAAATTTATTGTCCAGAGCCAGAACCCTAGGATGAAGAAAATCCCTTAGGCGACCCCATCAACCTCTAAGAAGCCCTTACCTCTAATGAGGGACGTTGAGATTTCCGAGCAAACATTTATATGCCTCCAGGTAGAAGAGATCTGTATAATTCTGAACCGAATTTCCAAATTGTGATCCCAATGATTACTAATTTTTCTAACGCTTTCAGTTTATTAAATTCACTTTTAATAAAACATTTAATAAAATTATTTACAATGTCCACCAACTTGCCAATTCATATTGCTCCTCGAAATACGCCACTTTTTCCCAGCGTTTTCCAACTCATAGGTGTTCCGAGGTAAGCGGAAGGCTTCAGACCGTGATGTATAAACTTCTTAGGACTGCTTTAACAAAAATTCAGCACAATTTGTGTTGACAGCTTCCTCTATTTCTAAATCTTCAGTTGGGTGGGATTTGCAATTTTAAATCACCTTTTCCGAGAAGCAGAACAAACCGCGAAGCAGTGTTGCTTACTACGGCCGAGAAAATAAATGGCAATGTAGACAGCTACGAACTCAAGGTTTTTGTTCATTGTTTGATCATAATTTAAAATTTTCACTGCCTGTGGCGTACAAGTTGCACCCTCTCTATTCTCAGAAAAATTAAGATTAAATATTTTACATCTGAATGACATAATGGATAGGTGTATTCAATTTTGTCTTGAGTAAATTTTATTCTATAAGCTCCAGAGCTTTACCAGAAGATATATATGATCGTATACATCCTGTTCAGATTTTGAATCGAAGTTAAATTGCTAATGCGATGGTAACTTCACTTATAACAAATTTTTGTAAAGATCTGGCTTTTATCGAACGAATGGAACCCATGAAATCAGACAAAAACAAAAATTGTGTCAAAGATATCAACCCACAGTTCTGTTTAAAGCAAGATGTAATTTATTACAATGTCTAAACAATACCTCCAATTAGTACGAACGATATTCGTGTTTATATTCCTCGCGGCTAATAAGGGCCGCATAATAATTATGAGTACCATTCATCATTTAAAAAGTGAATACAGGGATTTTTGTATTCTTTTTGTGCAATACATAATGCAGAAAGTGGTATATAAATAAATAAGTATATGAATATTCTCTCATATGTGTTTATTTTGACAGCTGTCAAATCTAACCTCAAATTTCATGTTAATTATTGTGTTTGTAAACTAAGCCTAAAAATGTGGGAAAAAGCTTTAGGGCTTCAGAACCCAAAAACTCATACTTTGAGCACCTAGAAAGCCTCAAACCGATTTTTTCAGTGGTCTCTACCTCCTTTAATTTCACGTACTTCATAAATCCGATTCGAGAACCTCCATTGAAATTTAAATGTGAGGAACATTATAGGTATCGATTTTTAAGAAGACAAAAGTGCCCAGCAAAACTTTTTCACTCGTTTCACTCATTCATCATTATGCTTTCCGCACGTGTATTTAAAAAAACAAATTTTTTAATAAACCGGATAATTAACCCGCAGCAGGAAGATTTATGGCTCATATTTCACGACGTTCCCGAATTGTAATGCGTGTTGATCAATGTCGCTTGTAGATTTTCAAATTTCAAATCCATTCCTCTGGAACATGTAACAATGAGTATTTCAACGCATTATTCTGGGACGCTGCAAAAAAGGTTGTCTAAAATCAGCTTAACTTGTTCTGAAAGCTATTTAAAAGCCCACCAAAACAATGTATTATGTAGCATTAAGAGACATGTTTTTCTCTAATGTGAAAGGGCAAGTACTTAGATTAGATTAATATTTACAAGTTGGTTTGTAAATTCTGATTTAATTGGAAATGGGTAGATAATAGTACACGAACGATGCAGACTTCAACATGTAATTAATTACAAAGACAAAACTTTCAATGGCTGGGTTTAATGTAAGTTCCAATCTCTTTATCGAGTAATGCGTTCGCACAAAACCATTCAGAATGGTCTACCCTATCATTAAGTAAATTGAAGTATTCCTTCCGGTTTTCCTGGGAAATGTTGGGAGCAAAGGAAAGAAAGAATAAATTGTATAAATGCGTTGCCGTAAATTCCTGCAAATTCCACCTTTTGTTGTAATCTGAATATCATTTCTGAAAACCAATATAATTATTTCAAATATAACCGCAAGAAACTTTGCTGTAAACAACATTTACAATTTAAATGCAAAACATGCAAACGATACAAACAATACAATGGGGTCGTCCCACGATTTTAAAAAATAGTTTTCTAGAAACGAGACGAAAAATATTATACCCTTATTGGAAATCATGGGTTTACTAGGTAAAAAAATCCGAAACATTTGTCTTATTTGAATCTCGCGCCTTTTTCTGACGTCAACACGGGACTAGACGCGCGGACTAATTAGGAACGCACGAACCAATGAGAATGCTTCCCCGAAATGACGTCACAAGAGGCGGTAAATGTACAGTGTTTGAAAATGCTAGCCGAAATCGTGATTTTTGATTTTCTGTTATCTCACAAAACAACTTTATTAAACAACAGAACACGTTTTAGGGCTTCATGTATATAGTCTACGAGATGCTACAGTCGAACTCGTCAAATGCAAATGAGGGGGACGACCCTATTGGTCATATATCTAAAAGTTTTTACCATTAATTAACACTTATATTTTAAAAAATAAAGCTCCTCATAATAAGTATTACATGTTTTACAAACAGTGTCAATTGGTGAGGACAATATACAGGGTGTCTCACGAAGTGTGGTAGAAATTCAAAACCCTCCATTCTGCAACCCACAAAAATCTGAAATAGGAAAATACCCTAGTCAGTATGGTATATTTTAATACAAAAATTTCTAACAGTCTTTCTAACAGTTATCTTCGCTGTATAAGTATCCTACTTTATGTGTGACGAATGTAGGTAATATCTTTATGTAATCCAAACAAGAATAAATTAATCTACTCTACTCTAGTTTACTCTGCTCAACAGGTGTATTTAATTATAAAATTCCAAATTGAATTTTGCATGAGCTTCACTTAATTAGAACAAGCATATTCAGCACATCTCTGTAGCAGTAAAATTGAAATTTGTCATATCTGTTGGCATTCGTTTATGCAGCTTTGCAAATACAAACACGGCTTGCGATGCGGCTTTAATTTTAATCACAAGGGCATCAGAAGCACCTTTTATTTTTACTCCTCAAACCCGTAGGCCCCCTGCGAATAGCTCCTACAAATATTTCAGAAGTTGCACAAGACGTCTAATATTTGTGCTAAAGTTTCTGTAGATATTTCTTCAAACTAAATTAAATAATAATATTATTAGTAATATACTGCGTTGCAACCAAAGTGACCAATTCCATAACTCACCTGATGTTGCCGGGCAAACCCGAATTTAAATTATAATTTAAAGGATGATTAGTAATAAAGGCAATCACCCAACTGTTGCTGCAGCCTCGCAGCAACTCTTCAGCCATTCACAAATACAAAATTACGATTACAAATTACTCTTAGTGTGATTTACTAATTTGTGTAATAGTACAAATCCTAAAAAATCCTTTGACACTTATCTGGCAAATTTAATAATATCAATTGTTGCAGTGCTTACTATGTGCACACATTTGACTGAAATTAAACGTTGCAATAATAGTTCATGCTAATGAGATTTAATTATTAAATTTCGAATACCTAATTGTGAATAAAATAGTATACAAACTTCGGCAAAAGTACCATTCCTATCTCTCGAGAACTATAGTTCTCTCGACAGGAATGGAATGCTTTCCGCCCCAGTATGTAATAGACTATTACTTCGTCGATTATAATAAATTAGAGGAGTTTTTGCACGTTTTATTGTGACAAATGTTTAGCTACTTTGTTATTCTCTCGCAATTTATATCATAAATCAATTGATGCCAACTAATGTTGAAAGGGTGGAGCTGCAACACAATTCGACATTCTTAAGTAATTTCTTTAAGAATTGTTTTACCTTTTGATTGCATTAACATTTATTTTTGACATGTTGTTGCCGTTGCCACTCCCTTAGTGCCGCGTTTTAACATTTCAAATTCAAAATGTGTATGGTGTTTCGTTCGTTACAGCGACCAGTGTAATTTGGCAGAAATAGAACTGCAATATTTCCGGAAAACGCCGCATGAATTCCTAACGAAGTTTCATATCCCGCCATGCAGTTTGTCTATTTGTTTATACGGTCGACCCACAAAGGGTGTGTTCTATGGATGCCATTTTATCATAATTCGATCAAGTATGCAGGAAAAGCAATATGTAAACTGCATCCAATCCTTATTAAATCAAGGTAAGGGAAATTAGGTTAGGGATTGTGATATTGAATTTGAATGTAACGAGAAAGGCACCCACATTCCGGACAGCTTCTAGAGATTTAAGACTGGTGTCAATATGCAAATTTTCTTCTGGTTATGGCGTGCAAACTGCAGAGGTATTGACTTTTGTGCTGATCGAACGGAAATATTTGCGTCAGATATTGGAATATTTTGAGTGAATCGACAGTTACTGAATCCACTATTACTATCAGATACTATTTTTTACTAGCAGTTTTAGAGGCTCCCGTATTCTGTTTGGTTTAAAATACAAACCGAAGTGAGATTTTCTCGGTGTAGTGTGATATTAAACATGTTATTGAATGTTGAAATGTGAGAATTATTGAAATTTAAAAAGATCTAATTAAAAGGAGGGTTCCTAGACTACCGACCGAAACGAGAACACATGGACAGAAGTGACGAGGAGGAAATAAATTGAAGAAAACAGCAAAAAACGGAAAAGAAGCATAGAAGAAAGAAAGGGGTTTGGGAGTGGAGAAACGGCAACGACAATAACAAAGAACGCCAGCAATCGAAGAGCCGAAGACAAAGGAAAAATTCGGGAAGAATATAAAGAGGAAACTAAAAGAAAAGAGAACTAGAAGAAGGCCCTGTAGCGTCCCAAAAAAAGCAAGAAAACAATAAGATCACCAGAGCCACGAAAACGTCAAGAAGAAATGGGGCTGAAAATGGAAGAGATGATGGAGAAAATGAAACAAATAAACGAAAATGCAAGTCAAACTCGGGAAGAATTGAGAGAGCTGAAGAATGACAACAGACGGCTCAGTCAAGATATGGGATAACTGAAGACAGAAATTAATCAGCTGAAGAAGGCAATGGAGGTAAGAGAAAATCTTACTAGAAAAGACGATAGCACAGATGGAGACGAAGTTGGAAGGAAAAGAAAGAGGCGAAAGAAAAAATAGCATAGTAATAACAGGAGTGACATTAAAGGAGACGGGACAACTCGAAAAGTGGGTTGAAGGGGAGTTGAGAACAGAAGTGAAGATAATAGATAATAGATATAGCGAAAATAGAGGGTGCTTTAGTTAGAAGTTGGAAATGTACCTCAACAGTTGTCGCCCTACAGATAAAAATTGACCTGTCTTAGCGTTAAAATAATAAATTTTTATTACTCGAGTAAATTCAAGCGGACAATATTTGTTGAGACACACACAAAAAATGGTTCTTCATAGATGGTCCTTGTTGATGATTTAACAATTTCGGGTTATTGTTATCATGTGATAAGTTTAAGGAATGTGGTTCCCAGAGTAGTTCCAGTATATTTTAGCAATCCATAAAATCTTCTGGGACTAGATATATAATTTGTCACAGAACCTGAAATTATCAATTGAATTTATCAATATGAACAACCTGGAAAGAGAACAGACTTAATATCCTGAAAATGGATTTTACAAACTGAAAACGTAAAAATTTGGATTCTGAAAACCTGAGAATTTGACAATTTTAAGACTACAAAACCTGAAATTCTGAAAAACAGAACTTGAGAACCTAAACATCTAAAGACTAAGCATTTGACCGCCTACGACCTTAACGTTTTAGCCCTGTAAGAACCTGGAAACCAAAAATCTAAGAGCAACCTGAATAACCTACGAACCTGAGAAAGTAAAAATTTAAACCCTGAGGACTTGAAAAACTGAGAATTCGGGCCAGTAAGACCGAATGGAAGTACGAACGTTTTGAACTTCTTTTTAATGTCAACGAGACAGCTAGGGTGTTAATCATCCAACACCTGCTACTCTAAAAAAGAAAAAAATATTTAAAATTTATAAGCACGTCGAAACCTGAGAAACCTAAGAGATGAAAACCGAAAACCTAAGAAACTGAGAACTTGAGTATCTAGAAAAGTGAGATTAAAAAATAAGTAATAAAATAAGTACCTAAGATTTGGGGGTATGTCGTACTCTCCGGTGTTTGGCGGTAACATTGGTTGTTACCAGGTGAGAGTAACCTTGAAGTAAGAACATTGCCAATGACATATTTATGATTTTAGAAACTTGTCCAATTCAAAAATTTTCAAAAAATTCTTTCTGACATCGTGTTATATTGTGTGATTTTTTTTTAATTTGCAATAGTCTATGGCATTAGAAAATGACATTTATAAAGCTGTCTACGAAATACAAAATTCGTCAGCTACATATTTAAGGTTTTAGAAACTTGTCCAATTCAAAAAATTATTTTTGACATCCTGTTATAATATGTGTCATTTTTCCTATTTGCTAAAGTGTGTGACACTAAAAAATGACAATTAGAAAACTGTCTACGTAAATACAAAATTCCTCAAATACATATTAATTATGGTTTTAGGAACTCATCCAATTCAAAAAATTTCAAAAAATTCTTTCTGACATCGTGTTATGTTGTGTGAATTTTTTTTTTAATCTGCAATAGTCTATGGCATTAGAAAGTGACATTTATAAAGCTGCCTACGAAATACAAAATTCGTCAGCTACATATTTAAGGTTTTAAAAACTTGTCCAATTCAAAAAATTTAAAAAAATTATTTTTGACATCCTGTTATAATATGTGGCATTTTTCCTATTTGCTAAAGTCTGTGACACTAAAAAATGACAATTAGAAAACTGTCTACGTAAATACAAAATTCCTCAAATACATATTAATTATGGTTTTAGGAACTCATCCAATTCAAAAAATTTCAAAAAATTCTTTCTGACATCGTGTTATGTTGTGTGAATTTTTTTTTAATCTGCAATAGTCTATGGCATTAGAAAATGACATTTATAAAGCTGCCTACGAAATACAAAATACGTCAGCTACATATTTAAGGTTTTAGAAACTTGTCCAATTCAAAAAATTTTAAAAAATTATTTTTGACATCCTGTTATAATATGTGGCATTTTTCCTATTTGCTAAAGTCTGTGACACTAAAAAATGACAATTAGAAAACTGTCTACGCAAATACAAAATTCCTCAAATACATATTAATTATGGTTTTAGGAACTCATCCAATTCAAAAATATTTAAAAAATTCTTTCTGACATCGTGTAATGTTGTGTGAATTTTTTTTTAATTTGCAATAGTCTATGGCATTAGAAAATGATATTTATAAAGCTGTCTACGAAATACAAAATTCGTCAGCTACATATTTAAGGTTTTAGAAACTTGTCCAATTCAAAAAATTTAAAAAAATTATTTTTGACGTTCTGTTATAATATGTGGCATCTTTCCTATTTGCTAAAGTCTGTGACACTAAAAAATGACAATTAGAAAACTGTCTACGTAAATACAAAATTCCTCAAATACATATTAATTATGGTTTTAGGAACTCATCCAATTCAAGAAATTTCAAAAAATTCTTTCTGACATCGTGTTATGTTGTGTGAATTTTTTTTTTAATCTGCAATAGTCTATGGCATTAGAAAATGACATTTATAAAGCTGCCTACGAAATACAAAATTCGTCAGCTACATATTTAAGGTTTCAGAAACTTGTCCAATTCAAAAAATTTCAAAAATTTTTTTCTGACATCCTGTTATAATATGTGGAATTTTTCCTATTTGCTAAAGTCTGTGACACTAGAAAATGACAACAAACATTATTATTTTATTTCTTATCACTTGCATGCTCATTTTCTAAACACCCATTTTGCAATCAAATCTCCTCCTTTACTCCTTCATGCAACTTCATTTACAGAATTTTAATGTTTGAAAAAGTATATATTGTCTAAAGCGGGCTTCCAAAAGCGGACTATCAAATGGAACGAATTGCGACGATTCTAAAGCTTTGTTTTAATTTAAAATTGTCATTTATTATTTATTTTACCCCCGTTGGCACATTACATAAAGTGACGTCCATGAAAATGTGGCGGGCGGGTGTTGCATTTCATTATCCTTCAAACTGATGAAAATTTATTGCTAGTTGTTAATAGACTTTTAGATAAATAATTGTACGTGTGCCAAATTAAAATGCGGCCCTTTATGCAAATCATTATTTTATACATTGATTGGAAAATTCTATGTACAAATGGGAATAAAATGTTTACTCATCATCGAGGCAATCTTGCTGGGACTTAAAATTATAAGTGCAATTATTATTATAGGCCAATAAATAAAAAACAAAAAATCTAAACGTTTTTTCAAATATTCGTGGCGACGGAAATCAAAGAAAGTAGATTTCATTAGGAGTTCGATCGTGGATGGAATTATTCGTTCGCTTCGAATTTCGAAGAAGCGAACTTTCCAAACTACATTTCCTATATATTATGTATGTAAAGTTTTGTTAGGATTGCATGTATAGCCGGCGCCCAGATTTAATTTATTTTTATATACATATATTGGGGCGGTATCTGTATGGAAATAGTTGGGTAAATTTCTTCGTATGTAACAAAACTGCAGTGCCGACTAAGCTTTTGTTCAGAAACTCGTCCACCATAACCACGATAAGTGGTTATAGCATTATTAAAATTCCTGTTTTATATCACGAAGCCACGTTGTACTGGGAGATTACGTTCTTGTGTGACGCTGAAACACTTTTAGTGGAGCCGCGATGGCCATAAATTATGCCTTTGGTATTTGCCTGAAATGTAACAATTTTAGAAGAGGACGTGAGCTGCAAAATACGCACGTAAAGTATGAAAACTCATTAAATTCATTAGAGTTATTACGTATTATTATCACAGGGCTTCTAAATTAGACATAAATGAATAAGTAGCATTACTATGTACTCGCTATTTCCTAAGAGACCAAAAATTAACACTTCGCGTGTTATGGGATATTATGTGACAAGGGTTAAGGTTTTCGTATACAAAAACTGAGTTATTGTTGTCATCACACAGCATTAGGTTGTCTGATTGGTTAACTGACTATTATACTGATTCTAATAGCGTCTTGCTTTTTAAACCTTCATTAAATCTTCAAATCTGCAAAACAACCTTTTGCATCATAAACCTTGTGGTGCAAGAAAAATCACAAAGTCAGGGGCAAGGTCCAATCGGAACACATCAAAAGTCAGGGTAGAAAAAAATCCAACTTTCGGAAGAGGTTTAATGTGGAGAAAGAAGTTCTTTCAGTATTGGTCGTAGGAAACTCAAAATTTGTTTGTTGAAACTCACTAGTCGACGTGCCCACGACGACGATTCTAATACTGGTTTTCTGCGGTTTCCCAGTGCTGTAACACGAATGTGAGGATCCTCTTCAAGGCCGCAGCTGTGTGTGGGCACACATAGGTAGAAAGCCTATAACAGCGTGCCGGCAGTTAAATGTATTGTAATTCTAACATCTTGAATAATGTAGAGTCAACACCACCTTGTGATTGTATTAAAACTGTCGGCAATAACCTTCTTGTCGGTAGTGTCCGTCTGGTAACTTAATTAATTTTTCGCTCAATTTCCTTCAGAAAAAATAAGGCGTATTTATTGTTTCAGGATAGTAATGGAGTCCGACGAGATAGGATGATCCATTGAAAGCTTCAAGAAGAGCGGAGATGTAATAAAGGTAAAAGAACTCAGAACTGTTTTTCAGTCGTGATAAAATGAAATGTTTTGTACGAAAAAAATACTAAATACAACCGCTTCTATTAACATCAACGCAATATCCAAGAAGTTCGGGTTTTTATTTGCGAAAAGTATTAAGTGAAAATAATATCTTTTTAGACATTGTTTTGAGAGACTTGGCCATGAATTTGTTGCGGAAACTTGCGAAAGACGTTTTAATTACCGAAATAATTACATTTGAAATTCCGTTCGTCTACAGATTTTTGTTCGCCTTGATAAATGCAAATTGTTTAGACTATGTTTCTGGTTCGAATGTTAATTCTTAATGCTCCATTTAAATTCAATGAAGTGGGAGAACTTGGACGCAACGTCGGATTTCACGTTTCCGAAAAAAATTAATGATTCCAGCTGTAATCTAACAGCGTCCTGACATCCTGATGTTGCCTTGGAAGAAAATTCTTTATATCTTAGACAAATATTAAGTATTCATATCCGGGCTTCATGGTGCATCGAATGCCTATTCAATCTACCACAATTAAAATATCTAATAAACTCTTTATTTTCTTATTGTCAAAATTATCTTTATACTTTTATCTCGAGTAAAACTAGACTAGAAACTAGAGCTCAACTCAATTACGACTAAAATGCGTTTTTAAGACAGTAATCGATGTCAGTTTAACTACTATACAAAACAAAACATGCTGGTCGATTGCGTCCCTGAACCCCTACATGCACTGCAATTTTTATCCAATATATCATTTTGTAAGACTAAATGACCAACGGTTATTAATTACTGCGAAAACATACCTCAGGTAACGTATAGTATCCCCAGTGTTAAATTCATCATGTTTATAATTAAATTAAACAGTCAACTAGACTCTCTTTGTTCCACACCATGTTATTGAGATAATTTTCCAATGCATCAGGGAAATAGCTTGTAAAGTTTATCACCATGTATTCCACACTAAGCACAAAAGTGACGAGACATCTTAATAAATTCACACCGCATAATTAAACTACTACAAAGAAGGTGTGCCATTTCCAGCACACACGGTATTGAATTCAACACCTACCTCAGATACAAGTTTTGGGTCTATTATCAATTTCGTTAGCGTACAATCATTATCGATTATGCATTGTGTTGCGTTTAATTATTATCGGCACAGCCATGACATTGGTTTCAAAGGACCTCTGGATATCGGCGACAACACTTAGAACTTCCTAATTAATTTTCAACGACAGTAATATAATTATGCATGCTTGGGGTTATGCTAAGAAATCTTGAGGTTTTAGTGAAAAAAAGTTCCTCTTTTATCTTAGAATTCCTAAAATTTCAATTTATAATAAAATACACTACTCACAAAAATGAAGGGAGCAAAAAAATTCCAAAATTTTCGGTGATTTTTGACGGGCTGTATTTAAGTGAAAAATTGTCATATCGAGGATATAAAAAAAAGCATTTTAAAGCTCTAGATTCTAGTTTTTCGATCTTATAGCTAAAAATTGTTAGGAGTCATGTTTTCCACGCAATCCAAAGAAATAGCGCGGATTTTTTTTTTACAAATTTTTGCTAAATCGACCGCATCTTCACAAATATTGATGAGGAGGCTAAGGACCTACCCCCAATAACCCTGTGAAACGGCAAATCGATCCATAGAGTGTTTTTTTTCCCGATTGATCAAAGTTTAGGAAAAAATTAAAGGAGCAAGATTTTTGTTTTTAAAAATCGTGTAATGTTCATAAAAATGGAAAAATGAATTTTTCTTCAACTTCTTTCACAATTTTGTATCTGCTACTGGGGAAATTAAAAAAAAAATAATAAAAAAAATCGTTTTTTTTTTTATTTTTAGCCAATTAAGAAAAAATACAGACTTATTTTTGTAGAGATTTATCCCTTCCGTACCTAAATTTTCCCTATTTTAAATTTCACCGAAACTTTATCGCTTAATTTTTGTGAGTATATGTACGTTATGTAGTTGTTATTCTTCGAAATTTTTGATCTCATTAAAAGTTTTTAATTTCTAAGATTTTTAATTTTCTTCTTTCGATTCTGATTTTTTTGGATTTTTAGCCTGAACCGTTTCTTTTTTTTATTTTATTTTTTTATTTATTTGAATTTCTTAGACCTCTTAAACCGATTGGATTTGATGAAATTTTTGCGTGTTTGTACTGGACACTATTTTTTTTCAGTTCAAAAAAAGGTATTAGTCTTCAAAATAAAATAAATTATATCAGCATTGTTATTAATAGATTGTGGTTTTATTAAGTGGATATTAAATGTAAAATTACGAAGATAGAAGTCTCATCCGTCTATGCAGAGAATACGGTCTTCCTACATATGGAACGTGTAGTAAAACCACCCTTAAATCCAAAATGTTATCGCCACTTCAGCAGTCCGTAATTTATGGAACTCCAGTCGACGACTTATATTTTCTTGCTAATGAAATTCTTCTTGACTTAAAGATTAACGTGATAAAGCTCCAACTACCAAACTAGTTTTCCACTAAGCAAATCTGACTATGCTATCTACCAATCACAACAGCATAGTATAAGCACATACAATACTTCTCGATATACAGAAACTCACTAGATCATTGGAAGTTACCCAGCATCTATTTTCCAATACACAAAGTTTTGAAATATTTTGTAAAAGGTTTCCATAAATTATTAATACATCCAGTAGGCTTTTAATGTCAAAAGTTCACCATCTACCTACATGTAAATTTTGTATGCCGCAGACAACATAATGCATGAGTCGTTAATGAAGAGAAAAATTATATAAAAATCCTAAAGCCTTATTTTCTGTTCTCATTTTTTCCTATCATATGATTTTTCTAGATTGTTCAATTTTGTTTACCTATTTTGTCTGCATCTTTCTCTTCTCTTTTCTTAACTTTTATAAATTATCAAAGTTTTTGCCGTATAACTTCATTCCCCTCTTTACTCATTTTCCTTTATTTCCATTACTTTTCTCCCTAAGTTTTTTCGTTTTGCCAGGGTCATTATCAATTTATAAATGTTACTTGTTTCGTAGTTAGATGAAATCTAAGTGGAGGTACTTTGTAATTCAGCGTCTAGCGCGCTAATTGCCTAATTGCTGTTGCGACCTTCCTGGAACCAATTCTGATGACTAATGTTATGGCGCTTTAAACTTTGATCAGATACAGAGTGTGTTGCATAACGTTAGCTGAAAATGTTAGATTTCTTACTCTAAAAGAAACAAAAAATTTAACCACCATTGGGGCCAAAATCTAACAATAACAGAAGAAGGCACTTTTGTAAGATGATATAGCAAGCATAATATGTCAGAGTTGACTGTTGTCAAAAACACAAAAATGTACTCGTGTAACGAAGTTACAAAATTATCCGGCACCGCGGTGACACCTACGCCTAAAATACTTCCCGGCGCCGTATCGAAACCGTTCTTGCTACCAGTCCTTAAGTAAAATATCGTGCTCCTGATGCCGAAGTCCACCCGTGGAGCAGAGGCCACGCCGATAACCGATGGATTGCGAGTCCCCCACTCGCCACTCAGGACAACACACCGGCACAGCACTCCCATTACGTGGGCTATGTAAGGACGACCGCTGGCGTGCAACGCCAGGATGAGTACACTCCCCGGCTAAAAGGAAGCAGAAGAGGAAGACTCGACCAAGCCTAGAAAAACAGAGGAATGTAGAGGCACACCGCCGAAAGCACCAGCTTCTTGTGTGCGAGGTTGATGTGGTGTTTTCCAACACCGCGAGAGTTCTAGTAGAAGAGGTCGATTTACACTGAGGGAGTCCTAGTAGCTCCTCGGTCGGTGAAACACTTTTCGGCCTCAGGTCGACCGGCGGCGATATCCAGTCGGGTCTCTCCACCTCAAACCCCCTTAACCTGACAGCTGACTGGACTCTGCATAAACTACCCGTGGTCACGCGGAGCATACCACCTTAAAAAACCGGGCGCTCGAGGCATTCCAAGTGTAAAAAGCGTCGCACTATTATGAAACAAAATTTTCACAGTTTTACTTTTGGGGGTGTAATTTATAGGCATCTTCAAAATGCAATTTGCTATAAGTCTTTTTTGATGCTTATACTATAATAATACTTCCATGATGTTGAAGGAACCTGCTCTTATGCGAGGCACCCTGTAGATTTTCTCTTCTATTTTCTGAGCTATTTCTCAAGCTTGACCGTATAAGTCGTAATAGAACTGATTTTATCGGATCCTTATCGCCTGAATATACGCACGTCATGTTCATTTTCTCGGACTTAAAAATAAAAGCTTTTCCTGATTTTGTGTGTTTGGATCTCAAATTCACGTACTATATACTTCGTAATGAGGTAGTGTGCTATAAATTCGTTGAACGTTTAAATTGGTTTAGAATGGTGCCGAAAAAGCGTTAGCTCGTTGTTGACGGTTTTCTTGAGTGTTTTCTGCCAATAAGACACGAATGCAATACACAATTTTATCCACAACCGCAGGAGCAAACATAAAAATGACTCTTTTATTGCGAGTTGATATTTATTCTTTATTGTTTATCGACTTCATTTGTAATAATACATTTATGGAAAATGGAAGAAAATATTAGGGAGGCCAGAATACCTGAACAAGGACAGAAGCAGCAATTTTGGTAAAGGGCTTCCGATTCAAAATATATATTTGATGATGGCGGTAGTATATAGTTTCTTGGTTTTATATTGATATCGACATTGTGATAACCCCCCCTTTACATTACCGCCACTTTTTAAATTTGAACATGAAATGAAATGTCAATGACGCCACCAAACGTCAAACTGGAAAATTTGAAACAAACCGCGAACTTTAACGATTCAAAAACACTATATACCGAAATTTGACATCCCGGTGTATAAAATAGCTAGATGTCGGTTACATACGAACGACGGAATTCGGAAATCGCAAGGGGACGCAATACAACATAAAGATAAGACACTTTTCAGAACCCCAACATTCGGCGTGGCGCTTTGCCTCTTTTTTCCCTTCAGTTCTTACTCAGTGTTAGTTAATTCAAGTCAACAGACACAAAATAGCTTTTAAATGACCGCAAACTACTGTCGGCCTTATACCGAAAGAGAGGTAGTTATTCAAAGATTTATCCAGGTTTAAAAAGCAGTAGTGGACATTATTTAAACAAGACCGAATAACAAAGGGGTGACTAATAGCTTTCCACCCTCACGGCCATTTTATTAGTGACTCTGACAAAAGGGTGGCAGGACAACGGTAAAAACCGAAAAGCTTGTTATCTAGGAGTTTCTTGTATGGGACAAACACCGGTCAATTTCAGGGCCATCTCATTATGTTGAGTATGACAAACAAAAATAGATAGAATAAAAAGGTTACCTGTAAATACGTCGGGCGGTACCACACACACGATTATTAATTTATATTCAACCGATCCTTCTGGTATAGTGACTTTTCGACAATGCCATTTAAACATAGAACATACTCAACTTTAAAACCAGGAGACCTCATAGTGGAATAAAATCAGATAAAAACAAAAAAAGAAGCGTTAGTTACTTCTGGTTACTTCTAACGTACTTCTAAGTATCAATCCATCTAATGGCCGCCGGTCCTCCTTCCACCTTCTAGAAGGGACGCCAACCGTTTTTTTAGTCACGCCAGCTTCAGCGTGTTGCCAACCACTGCAGGATGTTGCTAACTTCAGAGCACCTAAATTTTCATGCTATTGCATTCCACGGCACACTTAGAAGGTAAACACTGTAACTGTAACGAAAGAGGATTTTTGATTAAGACGCTTGACATCTCTAGGAGAATCTTTTTGCGGTATATGCATGGAATATGTACTAATCAGTCTGTAGTATTAACACAATATCAAGAATACCTACTGCAGTGGCTTCTTATTTAAATTACCATATGCTTATTCGAAGAGTGGTCATACCATGAAACTATCTTCGTCTACATTATTAGATAAGTAACGCAGCTATCTACGTCAAACTTCACGGTGGGTAGAGGGCGTCTACTGTAGCAGAAGGCTACATTGAGAATTATTTATCAAATGGAATTGAAACAGCGAAAATGGTTCAAGGAAAGGATATTGACCTCGGGAAACTTTAGTTCCAGCTACGTTTGATGTTAATCTCTTATCACCACAAAAAAAAGAATGTTTTATCGATTAATATTAATCGATAAAACATTCTTTACCGCATATATACAGTGAGCGGCAAAAGTATGGAATAAATTCATTAAAAATTAAACAAAATTTTTTTCTAACAATCTTTTGGACGGGTCAATTTTGGTTTATAAAAATTAATACTTTGATCTCAAATTTCGAGTCATTTGTTTTCGAGTGATGACGTCATCGATATTTTTTTTAAATAGAAACCCCCTATTTTTTTCTTGATTCAGATAGCCCTTTTAATTGTCTAAGCGACAGTTTAAAAATTTTATCTTAGATAATGAATGTTTTGAGAAAAAAAAAATAAATTGGATTTCCGGAAAAACAATTTACACATACAAATGAAACTGACAGTACCATTTGACTGTTTGATTAACCTACTTGATTTTTTGACTTGTTTTTGTTTGTCATAAAAAATCCAATTTAATTTTTTTTCTCAAAACTTTCATTATCTAAGAAAACATCTATCTGTATCAAGAAAAAAAATAGGGGGTTAAAAAATATTCATAAAATATTCAGTTTTATAAACCAAAATTGACCCGTCCAAAAAATTTTCAGAAAAAAATTTTGTTTAATTTTTAATGAATTTATTCCATACTTTTGCCGCTCACTGTACAGGGTCTTATGGAAGTCCTAGCAGAAATTTTTACTACAAGTAGAACTCGTCAAAATAAACAATTTTTTTTTCTATAATTTTTTTCGCAAATTTCCCAATGTCATTCATGTGAAGAATCCACAAAAATTTTACCCGATAAACGAATCGAAATAAAAACATGTACTAACCTACCATAATATGCCTAATATTGAAGTAGGCTCGTATGTAATAATAAACTCTCTAACTTACATCAGGGATAAAGGCCTGGTCAAACTGCGGGACTACGGGATCGGGATGGGGAGCGAATCCATCGCGGGACATAATTTCATTGCGGGAAATGTAACTGTACATACCGATGTGACGGTTCGCAAGGCAGAATATGGGATATCTGAGAAATAATTTCGGTTCGCAGCTTGCAGCGTTTTTCCCGCAGTTCGCATTTTTTTCGCATTAATTTTTATCTTTGTAGCTATATGCGGCGGACTTCATTTGCATTACCTAACACTAACACCATAAAAACTGCACCATAGAAAAAAAAATGTGGAAATTACAATGAATAAATTCTTAGCATTTGTTTAAGAATCGAGCATATTTTTTGTCCCAAAAAAGTTAGAAGATGTTTACCTCGTTCGGCAAAAACTCTCTGATGCATTCAAGCGTTGGTTCAAGTTCACTTGGTCATAGGCGGAGGGTGAAATACTTGGTCAGAAAAATGGCGGATTTCAGCAAAGTGGTAAATAGAAAAAATGTTTATTTTGACGAGTTCTACTTGTGGTTAATTTTTCTGCTAGGACTTCCATAACACCGTGTATGACGCCTCTCAACAGTAGTATCGGTACATAAACATTTTTGGGATCATAGGCACATAGGTCTCTACCTGAGGAGGATTGTACAGACCATCACAGTGAAACGAAACGTTTATTATTCGTTTATTTTATTTTTATACGTTTATTATTGTTCGTTCCTCAGAACGATATTTACTACATTTATCTTTGTAAACAATTACGTTTTGTTAAAACAATCTCTCCAAAGTTGCATAACAGGATGTAGCGCCAATTAATTGTGTGGCATAGTGCGTAATTGAATTTTATAGGGTCTCAGATACGGTTTCCCATATCTCCGTGGTCCAATGTACAAAGTTGCTAAATACCGTTTTAGTTCCCCGTTATGAACCATTTACGAGAGAAACTATCTTCAAGATAAAACAGAACAGCTATTTGGCACGATTTCCATAGACAAACGCGCAAACTTAAACTTCTTCTATGAAATAAGTTTTGTGTCAATATGTGAAGTTTATAGGTCCCTACCCCAGTGACAAAATGATAAATGAGGTCGCATTTCAATTCATCAAGTGATAATTTTCAGATACGACAAAGGCAGCCGCAACAGACCGCCTGAAATGACACTTTGAATAATTCACAAGAGCGTACGTTTCGGGAATTGAAAATTTTAAGCCATTACTTTAGACTGCCACAGACAATAGAAACCTAGGTGTTGCTTTGTTTTTTCTTTAGCTTAACACGGCTTTTCTAACTTACGTCGCTGAAAAGGCAGTTCGATTTTCGGTTGTAACCAACAGCGTGAAAGAAAATATCTTATCTCCAAGAGAAGCAGCAACGTCTTGGAAAATGATAGTGAAGTTGTATTTTATTTGGTAAACTAATCTTCTCATCTTTTTTTACATTCAGGACGCAAGAAGATAAATTTAAAACTTTTACGGTTATAGCAATTTCAAGTTCACAGGTTTGGATTCTTATCGACCGCGATCCAAAGACATAAGGAGGAGGGAAATGGAAGTAATTTTTTATAACCGAGCCATTTTTTTTTTTGCGTGGAATATTTCAGTAATCCGATTTCACACGATGGATTTGAATCAACTGGAATTATGCTTATTCCGGAGTAGGTATTTGTATCGGGGTATTATCGCTTCTGCCGTATTATTTATTCAATAAATCTTTATTTGCCCTACGGGCTTTCTGATTCCTATACATATACAAGTAAACTTAACAATTATAATAATAAAAAAAAACTAAATAAAATTCTCTATTTCTTCTTTCCTTCCATCTACATTCAGTATTTCTTTCCTCTCTCTTTGTTTCATATCACTGCATTCGTTCCACATATGCTCAATCGTCTCTCTTTCCTCATAGCACATTCTACACATTCTTCCTCCATCTTCTGCCCAATACCTATTTTCCCTCTCTTCATTTCCGCACCTAAACCTCGCCATCATCTTTCTTTCTTTCTCGCTCTCCCTCCCCAAATACTTCGGTACTTCCTCGATCATGCATCCTCCGTACTTCCCGTTGTATCTGGATTCTCTAATTCTTTCTCTCCTCTCTTGTCTATCCGTATCCGTATCTCTTTCACTTGGTTCTACATTCATCCACACGCCTCTTTCTCTCAGTCTCTCTATTTCTTTGCTTGCATACCCATTCCTCCTGTAGTAATTCTCCCTATCATTCTCCTCTGAATTCTTCTTCTTTTCTCTCCAGCACTCCTTTAGTATCCTACATTCTTTCCTCCCTACCATCCTGTCTTCGAACTTGACCGCTCTTTTTCCCGCTTTCACTCTCAACCGATTCCTCTTGCATTCTTCTCTCACTATGTACCCTGGCGTTTCTCTCTCCACCCCTAACACCCACCTCAGATATTTCTCTTGCACCCTCTCTATCACCTCTTGTTCTTTCCATCCCCAGACCTCTGCTCCGTACAACCACACGCTTTCAATAAGACTTTCAAACATCATCATTCTCCTCTTAAAATCGCCTCCACACGTTCTCTCTCCTATTCTCTATACACATCCTATCACCTTGTTCGCTTTTCTTGCCAGTTCTCTAATATGTGCCTTATCTGTGGCTCTTTCATTGAACACATACCCCAAGTATTTGAATTCTTTTACTTGTTCTATTACTTCTCCCTCCCACCTCCAATCACTCTCTTCGTTCTTCCTCTTTCTCTTATTGAACACCAGCATTTTTTTTCTCTACTTTCACTTCTAGTCTTTTCTTCTTCACATATTTTCCTAAACTCTTTATCAGTTCCTTCATTTCTCTTTCACTCTTTGCCACCATTACCACATCATCCGCAAACGCCAGGCTCCACACTTTTTTTCTACCTACCACACACCCCCCCGCTTGTGCTCTCTCTAACATTCCGTCCATATCTGCCACATACATCGTGAACAACAAGGGGCTGAGCGGGCAACCTTGCCTCACTCCCTTTGTTGTCACAAACCATTCACTTTCCCTCTCCCCTACCTTCACTTTACTTTTTGTCTTCTCATATATCTCCTCCACCTTTCTTACCAGCCATTCATTTACCCCTTTCTCCCTCAGGCACTCAAACATCCTCTCTCTGTCCACCTTGTCAAAAGCCGCCTTGAAGTCTACGAATAATGCATACACCCTCCCCCCTTTCTTCTTTAACTCACTCTTCGTCAAATGGTCCAGGATGTATACATTATCTAGTTCCCCTCCCCTCTCTAAATCCTGCTTGGCTGTCTGGTAATGCTCCCTTTTCCTCTATCTCTCTGCTCATCCTTTCATTCAGAATTGATGCATACAACTTGTACCCTGTGTTTAGGAGAGTTATCCCTCGGTAATTTTCTACTTTATTTTTCTCCTCTTTTTTGTAAATGGGGTAAATTACCCCCTCTTTCCACCCTACCGGGAATCCTTCTCCTCTCCACACCCCATTTATTACCTCCACCACCCTCTCTAGCACTCTTCTCGTCCCATACATCCACGACTCATTCTGTATTCTAGCCCTCCCTGGTGCCTTCCCTTTCCTCAGTTTCTTCACATGCCTCTCCACCTTTTCCATTGTAATTTCTTCTCCTTCAGGTACTACTCGGTTTCTCTTCGTCTCTATTTCCGTTTTCTTTTTTCCTTTTCTCCCTCCAGCAGCCTCATGAAGTACTCCTCCCACTCATTCATCGTTATCTCCTCGCTCCCATTTTCTTTTTTCTTTCTCTCTCCATTAATATAGTTCCATACCACCTTCTCTGTTCTTATTGCTTTTATCTCTTCCTTCTCTCTCTCCTTCTTCTGCCTCTTCTTCTCCCTGCATGTCTCTCTGTATCTTCTTTTCGCTTCCAGAAAGCCACTTCTGTTCCCTTTAGTCTTTCTTCACTTTCTTAGTTCTTTTATTGCTTCCTTTTTACGTTACTCACATTCTTTGTCCCACCATTTATTCTTTCTTTTTGTTCCTCTACCTCTTACTGTTATTTCTCTTTTTGTCGCTGCTTTTTAAAATATTTCTACCAATTCTTTCTCCATTTTCCCTACTTCTTGTTCTTTAAATATTGCTTTTTCCAGTCTTCTCTTATACTCTTCCACCCCTTGCTCGTCCCATACTTTACTTATCACCTTCCGCATTTCCTCTATTTTTTCTTCTCCTCCTCTCTTCTCTCTCCTCCTTCCTATACTTATCTCCATAGGCAGATGGTCTGACTCTACTCTTTCCCCTATTCTGAATTCTTCGACTTCTTCCCATGCTTCTTCGTTTACTATTCCGTAGTCTATCACCGTCTCTCCTCTACCGCCTATGTAGGTCCATTCTCCTTCTTCGTCCCCTTGTTTGTTTCCATTCAGCACTTCCCATCCTTTTTCTTCTATCCATTCCATCAACTTCTTCCCTTCCGCGTTTTCTTTCTCGTCTTTGGATTTTCTTTTTCCCTCTCCTCTCTCTTCTTCCCAATCCCTGTCTCATGTTTCCCCAATTCTCCCGTTAAAATCCCCTCCCAGAAGCAGACATTCTTCCCTGTTGTCTTTTAATGTTTCTTCTATCTTGCTTATTGTTTCTTTCATCTCTTTGCTGTACACTGTCACTATTTTCCACCATTTACTGTCTATTTTAACGTTTCTCACCATGTGATTTTCCTCTTCTCCCTTCTTTTTAGTATTGTCTTTTATTTCTTTTTTTACCCCTGTTATTATTCCCCCTGCTGCTCTTCCTTTTTTCTTTCCCCTTCTCGCCCCTTGCCATTCCCACTTGAACTCCTTTGGTACAGTTTTTCTATTTTTTCCCAGATTTCTGACCATGTTTCTGTTAATCCAACAATATCGAACTCCTTCACATAGTCCCAAAAATCTTCTTCTTTTTTCCCTAGTCCCGCTACATTCCAGAATAGTGCCCTCACCCCTGTTTTTTTCGTTACCTTCTTTGATTTCCCCCTTCCTTCCTTAGTTTCCCTCCTACTTCCTTCTTTGTTTCTTTTTTCCCGTTTCATTGTTCTTTTTACTTTGCCGTTGTCCCTCTTTTTCCCTCCTCCCTTCTTCTTCTTATTGGAAAACCTCTAGTCTCTCTCCCTTTTCATTCCATCTCCATTGCTCCCCGTCCACTATTAATTTCCTGTATCCCACTCTTACTTATTTCCCTTCTTCCCTTTTTTCCTTCGCCATACTTCTTAGCTTCTTCTGTAAATCTCTTTCTTTCTTTGTGAGGTCGTTGTCTATGTATATCCCCCTCGTTTCCCTCTTCTCCCTCAATTTTCCTTTGTGCTTCATTATTCTTTCCTTCTCACCCCATCCCTCCATCTCCACCAATACTTGATCCTTATAACAATCTTTTACTTTACTATCCTCTACATTTTCCTTCAAAAACTTCTCTACATCCTCTTTTTTTACATTTTCTTTTCCCGTCCAATCCTGTTATCACGATGTTGTTCTTCCTCTTTCTTCTCTCTTCGATTTCCATTCTCTTTTCCAGCTTTTCCACTCTCTCCTTCCACCAGTCTCTCTCTCCTTCCCATCTCTTCTCCTTCTCTTTAAATTCTTCTCTCTGCCTCTCTATCTCTCTCTTGAGTTCCTTGTTTTCTCGTCTTATTTCTTTCATCTCCTCCTTCAACTCTTGCAACAGCTCCAATATTTTTTCCTCCATCTCTGTGTCCGTTTCCTTCTCTTTCTCTGATGTCTTCTGTGTTTTGTTTACTCGAAGAGACCTCGCCGTCTTTTTACTTTTTTGAAAAAATTTCTCTTCCTCCTCTTCTTGTTTTTCTGTTCTACCCTCCCCTTTTCTTTATTTCCCTCCCGTATTATTTATTATTTAGGAATACAGGTATAAATGGTAATAATAGTTGAAACTATCTCTACTAACCAGCGGAATGTTGGTTACCAAAACAATTTGGTTGCCTTTACTATAAGTTTTAATTTTTAAGTCAAAATATTTTCGAAAGTTGGGGGAAATGGTAATTCTGTGTCATTGCTAATGTGAGAACAATTTTAATATAATCACAATCATGAAACGATCTCATGAAAGGGAAAACTGAGATACTTTTTATTAACTTAGGTTGATCACGCACGCATTGTAATAATTCTCATGCTTTCACCTTTATTGCCGCTACTACTTTCAGATCAATGTAAAAAATACTGCTCTTAAGTTAAGGGCTTTGTTATCCTAGATACTTGTCACCGTAAATTCTTCTAAGTGAGGGGAACGCGTTGTAATTTTTTTTCAGTCGTGTTGGACCTTTAGGATATTTGTTACAATTCGCAAGTTGAATCTGTTGCCATCAATATCATAGTAGTGGATAACGATGGAATAAAGATTTCATTATTTCCAGATATAGCATAATTAATGTGTCTCGTGTCAAAGAGACAATTCATTATCGCGTGCTTCGTCTTGGCTACGACTAATTTCTTTACTGACTCCAGTTCATAAATAGGACATGTTAATTAAGTGTTGGATGTCGTCAATGTGTTCGTTAGAATACAAATAATACTGTAAGATTTGGAGCAGAAAGAAAAGTCGTTCAGGATAGATATAATAGTGAAACACGTCAGACAAAAACCTAACAAATCTTTAACGAAAATGTCTGTCCATTGTAATGTTACATCGTATACACAAAATTGTTTTATTGTAGGTTTGTCAACACATGAGTTTCTGTCTAAAAGTGAACATTTCACAAGAACGATTATATTCTAAAATGTGATACATAAGTTTTATGAAATTCCATTTTCTTTAAAATACTCTTAACATTAGCTAAAAAACTCGGTTTTTCATACTTAATTAATTTTTGTTTCCTTTTGATGATCATGTGTCTTTAATTTGTGTTACAAACATCTACAGTGCTCAATCCCTAAATGAATGGAATACTTTTAATTTAAGAAATTCCAAATAATTATATGACTCGATTAGAGAATATAGTAGGTATAACAACAAGTAAGTGTAGAAAATGAAAGATTTCACACGAGTTTGCAGAATTGAGCCATAGGCGAGTGGCTTAAGCAAACGAATGTGAAATCTAATTTTCAACAGGAAAAACGAATGATTTTATTTTTATTTATTTTAAAAAGTTTTGTAATAACAAAAACTTATTTAAAATTATAATCTATTGTTATATTGGAACAGTTTTCCAATTTAATCCCAGGAGTTTCAATTTTTTAAAAATATTTTCTATCAATGAAAAGCTTGTGGAACGTTAATTTTCTGCCAAGATCGTTGAATTCTCACTGGCAGGTTCAACTGATGCAACAATTTTATTCGACATTTGAATTTTGTTTTGGATGGAATCGTCTATTTATCCTTCAGCAACAGCACTGGAACGCCAACCTCCATGGCGTTTGAGGGTTAGCAAATCACCACCTGCGTTTACCAGTAGTGTAGCCGATGACCAGCGAAAGCAGTGGCATGTATACTGTCCAGGGTTTGGGAGTTTTAAATAGACAGCTATGGCTTTTGCCATACTTTCTATTTTGTTTATACCCACAATTGGCAGAATTTAAATCCTTTATGTCGTCAACTGTTAATTGGCATAGCTCATTTCTTCTACATGCCCCAGAAAGTCCAATTACAACTACAGTCTAGAAATTAAATAATAATTATTATATGTGTATATTTTTTGTTTTTTACAAGCCTACCTTTACCAATAAATAAATATGATCTGGCGCCGAGTTCAAAAATTTATTAAAATCTTCTGAATCTAGAAGACGTAATTTTCTGATTTTTTTTTCAAACGCGCTCTTAGTTTTAGGTATTTAGATATATCAATGTTGTGTTAACACTTATGGTATTCTTCAACATTGAATATTGAGACCACATTGTCGATGACTTATATCTTTGAGATAATTCTTCAAAATAACCAAGAAACACCTTTTCTGATAATTATTTCAGGTTCAGGTTCTTTGTTTTTCTCCACTCCGTAATGTATATTTTTTTTTTTTTTTTTGGAATGGTCGTTGCACAGCTTACGTGATTTTAAAATTTTGGCGTCAAATATAAAAAATTATCGTGTGAAACCTTTTCACACGGTTTTAGCGTGAGGTCTGGATTTATTGCACCTTGTGTGAAATAATTGAATTTCAAGTGTAGTTACTGGTGTTTTTTTACACAGTTTTCATAGCAGTCATAGAAAAAATAATTTTAGTATTCGTTTTGTGAGATAACTAATGCAGAAAGTGGTATATAACTGAATATATAAATGTTGCGCAATCTGTCCTATTAAACGCCAACACATAGAATTTCTACAATTTTCTATATGTGCCAAGTGAGAACGCTATATGAAGTATCCATTAAATATATCGACATTAATTAAAAAATATATTTAGAACAAAAAAAAATAAAAAAAAATCAATAACACTCTGTATCTCAAGAATGAAGGCCTTGTTTCGTCTCCCGAAGTGGGACAAGCTGCTTCAATGGCAATGGATAATCTAGTGATGTCTGTCAACAAGCATAGCGCAATTCATTGGACAAGTTCATTAAAGGCATTACTCAGCAAATGTCTTGCTTATTTTTCGAAGCTGTCTAATAAATTCAAGTTGAAGAGCCCAACATTGTGGTCCCAGTATTCAATGGTCATGTTTTTATTAAATATCAAACAAGGTGTAGATATAAAAACAGGGCGAAGTCTATATGCCCCAAAAACCAGAGCTTCTACAAAAGAAGAATTCGGAAAATTTATAGAAAAGGAAATGTAAGGAAATGGTTAAGATGAGATTGAAAACGTAGGATCTTTATTATACGTACAAATTCTAAATACTAAATCCTGTAAAAATGTACAGTAGTTGGAGAGAAATATTTACAAAAGTACCGAAATTTTTTAAAATATCAGAATGTATGTACCAAAAGAAGTGGCTGCTTAGTTAAAACCTCTACTTCTACTTCTTTTGCTGCAAAATGGACATCCACTTTGAAGGACCTTAGCTACACTGCTGGTTAATGCTGGCGGAGACATCACTAAACGAAACCGACATGGGGGCTGGAAATCCGGCAGTGTAACTGAGGGCTATATTGAAGAGTCCCTCGAAAATCCTACTGGATGAAAACATTAATCAGGCGGGATATAGTGCCGTCATCAGAGTGAAAGTTCTGGGGCCAGCTGTTGAAGCCAGCAGCACCAACATCATAGTTGAAGATTCACAAGTGAACCACCACAGGTTCCACTGGCGAGCACCTCATGCAATGAACTAAACAGAATTGTCTGCAATAGGCGGCTTCAACTTTCAACATTCCATATTATTATTGTACATTACAATTTGCCAATTAATAAATAGTTCACATTCCTTTTACTAGTTTTATGTTTTATTATTCCATCTAAATAGTAAACCCTCGGAGGGTTTGAGGTGCCAACGTTGCCAACACTGTTACTTGATCAAAATTGACACATAGTACAGTTGCCGGATAAATATTTAAAAAAAAAACAATAAAAACACGACTATTTCTAAATATATTATTATATATTAACTTCTAAACAATAGTGATTCCGAAACGTGAACACTCAAAATTCACTGTCCATTTGACAGGCCTCTCGAATTTTTCTAAGCACACGACCGGTCAATTGAGCGGCAGACAAAAACTTTCTTATTGACGTATACAATGTCAGGTTTTTCTGCGATTTGAAGCATCGTGGAACGCTGCCTCAAGACGATTTTTGTGGACATCACAGCTTTAAAGCATCGTGGAGGATGGTCATCAACAGCTGTTGCAGAGTGTTATATTGACTACTCGTTAAACAATAAAATCTTGACAGCTACTAAAATCATGAATACTGTTCAAGATAAGGTTTTGCAAAAGAATGCTATTGACAACATTACCTAAGTTCGTTTATTAAATCCGTCACCTCCTAGATGTGTAGCATCCTTATCTTTCAGAAGTACATATTTATAAAGAGAGGTACCAAAATGAGCAAACCTAGGCAATAACATAACTACTGATTTTGTTCAGAAATTTTCAGTGTTTCAAATATGCAATACAGGCTGTCACAGAAATAAGTGCAATAAATTTAATCGGACATAGAACTCATCATTGTCAATAAAATTTACTCTAAATCACGCAGTTATTAAATCAAAATTAGTGGAAGTTTTGACGTTAATTTAATTACCCGTCTAGGCTGATGATAATACTGTAACGAACGTGGACCCGAGATGACTCATCGCTGTAGCGGCGTCATCATTTACTAGAATGTGCTGGATTTATACTACATCGTTCTCAAGGTAGTATGACATCATCTTTTGGAATATTCAGTACAGATCGAGAACGCGATGATGTCATCCATGGAACTCTCTGGGGGCGCCTAGAAGGATTTAGAGGATTTAGGCGCCGGTATATTTATTGGAGGACGTTCCAGCGGAAAACCAGTCTAGTGAGTCAGTCGTATCATCGAAGATCAGTGGGTCGAGTCGGACAGTTGCTTTTATCTATCCGGAGTGCCCCGTGATGTGTAAATAAATAATACGAGACATGCCGGTGAAGTATTAAATTGTAAATAGTGTAAATAATGTAAAATTGTGTAATATTAGAAGTATAACTAATTTGTACATAGTGTTCAAATAAATAAATAAATAAATGGAACCCAGAAACGCTACAATACGCACAACAAAAAACTTTAGCAAAACATTCGGAAACAATATAAACCGCCCGACGTAAATAAACTAAATATGAAAAACTGACCTACTAAACGTCATTACTTTAACATCCAATTCTATTATTGATAAAAAATTAAAATTGTGGGGCCTAATAGCATGCGGATTTTCGTCTGCCCATTCGTGTATGTTATGTAAGTTGAAATTTTGTCAGGGGCCATTCAGAAAACTGGCGCTATCGAGATAACTCCTCAGGCTGTAAAAATTGGACTTTCTGTACGTGAAGGGATACAATTGTTACTCTTCCAAAATTCTGCAGTGTGATACGCCAAACTGATTTGCTTACCTTCAGGTACTAGCGGTTCGGGACATTTTGTGAAACACTAACACAACGCACAACATTAATGGAAATTAGGCACACGGCGATTTGCTCATAACGTCTTCAATAATAAAGTGCTTCGGCGGAATTTCCATGACCTTCCCCGTAGATTAATGTATGTGTATTCGCTGTTAGAAAAGGCAGGCACCTTTTATGATTGATAACATTAAGGACGAAATAACAGCAAATAACCGCCGCCCGATTGAGTTGGCTCGAGAAACTGATTTGAGTACCGAAAATTTGAGTTTTATCAGCAGGTAACAGTGACGCTAACTTTTCAGGACAAAAACAATTGAACAATTTGAAGGGGAGTAAAATGCTAAAAAAAATTATGTAGAAAAGCTGTTGCTTTTGATGAGTTCTACCACTGGTTCAATTATTGCACTTATCTCTGAAACACGTTGTGTATAAAGCAGTATAATAATTTAATAATTTTGTACGTTTACCATTTTTTATTTAGATATAATTTGTTGTCGTAGAAAAAGTATAGCATGCAACTCGTTTTATAAACATGTTAATAATCACTCATTTTATTAAACAGTCGCTCCGCTACGCTTCTCTTCCTCGGTTACCGTTAGGTGTTGTAATAAACAAAATTTATAAACGACTGTGATTGGTGAACATCTTAATTTTGACAAGTGAAAGAACTAATGCCAACTTTACAATCTAGATATATTTCTAATAAATACTACTACTGGGTATTGAAGCTAAACTAAGAAACAATAGCCTTTTATTTAATGCGAATTAAAAGAGAAGCAAATTTCTACAATCTTAATTAGACGTTGATTTTTCTGAAAAGCTTTTTAATAAAATCAAGAAACCGGAAGCACATCTACTTAACATTTAAACGATTCCAGATCTGCGACTACTTTAATAACAATTTGAAGTAACTACGCCGTTGCATTACGTTAATGGTAAAGTGAGTCTCTTCTACAATATTCTGTAACTTTGGGTCGATAACATGGGTTTTTACACCAAAATTATATTGCAGTCACATGATACGTGTGGTAAAACCCTCTGCAGCTACATGTAACATGTTTCAAAGACACGAGTGAAAATTCAGGATCGCCTCATTATTACTGATAAATATTAACGAGAGTTACCGCGAAATTCGAACGCTTCAAAGGCACATTTACCTCCGCTTGCAATGTCGAATTATGCTTTGGAAGCCGTTTTTTCGTATTGCTTACTATGAGCAGGTACTAAATATCTATAAAGAGTCAATTACACAATATTCAGAACAAAATAAAATTTATTTTCCCTATTTAAGCGAGAAAAAATACGAATTAACATCAAATTTTGAGGTTAGGTTTGACAGCTGTCAAATTAGATACAGATGCGATAATATTTATATATTGACTTATATGCCACTTTCCGCAGTATGTATGTATTTCACAAAACGAATTCAAAAAAATATTGTAACGAAGTAACCGAAAAATCCGAGTTTAAGTACCGTCAGCGAAGTGACAACTAGCCATTTAGCAATGCCGTGCACCTGAAGCCGCCGACCTTGTCACACCCTGTCATCGAACCGGAAACCTCTGAAAATAAATGCTTTCGGGTGTCGTACCGTGATGGTTCTTACATCATGTTGACCAGTGAAGAAACGCGCTTCGGACGCCGCCATTCCGGAGTTGATACGATGCCCGGAGCCGATGTGACTCCGGTGGGAAGAAGACGCATTGATAAGACCCTCACTCTTGCGACAAGCCGTGCGCAAAACTTTTCTCACCGAACTACCGTATACAGGGTGAACCTTAAGCTCCGTCACCGAGTTACCGAAGAACGAACCTACAAATTTTGTAAATATATTGTAAATAGTTGGGTGAAGAACTAGCTGTAACACCTAGACGAATTTATTTTTCCCTCCCGCCAAACCAGACAGCTGACCCCTGGAGCACCGCACTCCGACTGTTAGCTACCCGTGGTCCCGTGGTGCATACCACGTAAAAAAACTGTCGCACGAGGCAACCTCCGCCGCGAACAAGCGTCACAATATATCATAGTAAACCATTCCATATTACACACGTACAATTTGGGTGCAGATATAGGGATAAAGAAATTTTAAGAAATAAAATAATAAATTGTATTTATTCATAATAATGATCAAAGGATAGATCTTGGAATATCGAGTCCTAAAAATAGCTTATTAGCTACATAATAATTTTATTATCCTTTGACTCATCTTTCAATGTTTTTCTTTGCTTACAGGAGCGTCTGCATCAAGTGATCTTCCACCATGTCTGCAGAGAACAGCAGCTGCCCTGATGAGGCTCCCGGCAATTTCTCCACCATCTTCGGCCAATCAGACGTGCCCGAATGGGAAGCATTCATCACAATAGTTACTCTAACATTCATCATCCTCGTTACAATAATAGGGAACGTGTTAGTGATATTGAGTGTTTTTACATACAAACCGCTCCGTATAGTGCAGAACTTTTTCATAGTGTCGCTTGCGGTGGCGGACTTAACAGTGGCCATTCTCGTAATGCCCCTAAACGTAATACTATCAATACTTGGACGTTGGGTTTTTGGAATCCACATCTGCAAAATGTGGCTCACCTCCGATGTTCTTTGCTGTACTGCCTCAATTCTGAATTTGTGTGCGATAGCGTTAGACCGCTTTTGGGCTATAACTGACCCGATAAATTACGCACAAAAACGCACAGTGAAAAGAGTGCTATTAATGATCGGAGGAGTTTGGGTGTTATCACTGCTGATAAGTTCACCGCCACTGATTGGCTGGAATGATTGGCCAGAGCCAGAAAGATTTCACGAAGTACAAGTCTGTAAACTTACAGCACGGCAGGGTTACGTTATCTACTCATCATTAGGCTCATTTTTTATACCTCTGTTTATCATGACAATAGTTTACGTAGAGATATTTATAGCAACCAAAAGAAGGCTGCGAGAAAGAGCACAAGCATCCAAAATTAATGCCATATCCAAAAACCAAACTGCTCTTAACAACAAAGAAGTACAACCGGATCGCGAAAGTGTGAGCAGTGAGACCAACCACAACGAACATCCTGAGAGTGCAGCTAATGGAAAAACTAAAGAACGCAAGCAGAAAAAACACAAAAAGAAGCGAAAAGACGAAAACGTAGAGAACAGTACATATTTAAAGCCCATTCTCGTTCACGAAGACTCTCTTACTGACAATCCTGAGACTTCTTCCATTTCGCAAAGACGTGGCTCTAACCCCTGTACTTCTGAAAACCAAAAAATCATTTCAGAATCAACCACAGTTTCAAACTCGCCTCAATCCAAATGCGGCAACTTAAATAAAGTTCTTCTGCCGGAATCAACAATCAAAAAGCCAGGAATTGTGTATCAGTTCATCGAAGAGAAGCAAAGGATTTCTCTTTCGAAGGAACGACGCGCCGCAAGAACTCTCGGGATCATAATGGGAGTTTTTGTTGTCTGTTGGCTACCTTTCTTCCTTATGTACGTGACGGTTCCTTTTTGTTCGAGCTGCTGTCCATCTAAGAGACTCATAAATTTTATTACATGGTTAGGTTATATTAATTCAGTACTCAATCCAATTATTTACACGATTTTTAATTTGGACTTCCGACGTGCTTTTAGAAAGCTGTTAGGGATGCGGCCGTAGTTCTCGACGCGTGTATGTGCAAAAATTTAATATCCGTCGACAACTAAATGATATAATTCCCGTGTTTTATTAAAGACTGATCCGCTAGAAGATTTTGACGTAGGTTTCATGTTTAAATAAGACAGATTTGTTATGTAGAGCATTCCATGTTAATGGGTGTCACTTTGAATGAGCTTGCCGAGTCTGTGACGAAGCATTTGAGCCCGATGCTTCCAAGCGGATTTGGCAATAATTTACGCTTATTTATATTGTTGTACATTGTTAGACATCTTCTTCAAATTTAAATTTGCTTAAATTGTAAATACAAACGCAAGTATTCAATAGTGTTACTTCAGTGATCCAAAGCTGTAAATTTGAATGTGTGATATTGTCTCCAAACTGTTATCTAGTCTAAGATTTTAAAGTTACCATTAAATCCTTTGTCGCAATAAAAAGTACCTCATTTTATTTTTACGCTAGATTTTTAGTTGTAGGTCAGATATATATGCTTGTTGCAATATATCCTAAGAGTGTTAATTTCTGAAAATTTTATAAAATGTATGTTAGGTAGATACAAGGTGAGTGCTTAACAAAGTAACTTTGTAAATAAAATGCTCTGCTTATAATGTAAAATAAAAGTAAATATTTCGGTTGCATATTAAGACTACCTTGTATTTATCTTTTCAATGTATTATAAAAATGTTTTAGAAGCTAATAAAATGAACATTTTTCAGTCGCTCTTTTATTGAGAATTTATTGCAATGATTAGCTGGGAAGGTAAGTATTACTACGTTTTTAAGTTGGAAGGCGAAAGAAGAAGAACAAATGGGGTGAATTGTATGGTCCGTCGAGATTTTTATACAATCTGCAGTTTGGGTTAAAAACACGTATTTAAATACTAACAAAAATAATTAACTATTTGCTACTATTTCAAAAAGGTTACAGATAATATTGAAAATTGTTTTCTGTAACGTTTTAGGATGCAAATCTGTTTTCTGCATCTCGTAGCCGAAAGTCGTCTTCCCGGCCGCGTGTCGCTCCAGGAACAGCCGCTTTGTGGCCTGCACGTAGCCGCCCTCCCCAACCGGGAAGACCGACTTTCGGATAGAGGATGAAGAAAAATAGTATACGTCACGCGGCCAGGAAGTCGGATACATTTTATTTTATTATCAATTCCCAAATTCCCTTTTTAGACTTGTTAAGAGCGGGGTCCGACCACGCCCACTTCAACATGTTCAGGTTAGAAGCCAGGGTAAAATATGTAAAACGTCAACTGACTACTAGATGGCCCCCATTGTTCACATTCAACAAAATAATATTGTAACGGTACTTACCACTCGATGGAACTACTCAACTCTAGATGGGGTGTGTTTTCCAATATTTTCTATCTTTTACAGCGAAGTCTACCTGAGACCCTAATAAATAGTAAAGTGGCCGACAGTGTGGCCGAAAAACCCATCTTGCCGCTAGCTACGACAGAACAGTCCTTTGACGACCCCTCCCTTATTCAACAAAATTTCCAAATGGGAATTGAAATGTCTGTTTTGACCTGACTATTATGAGCTATTTTTGTTTTTAGTAAATTATTGTTTATTATGTAATTATTAATTGTTTTATAATTTTGAAGTTAGTGTTAAGTAAAACATAAAAACAAATTATATACTTTGCTACAATAACACATAAAATACAACGAAAAAATAAAATAAAAACAATAATTACATAATAAATAATAACCAAAACTATCAATTCATCTGTCGGTAAATCCAACCAAACCATACAATATTAGTATGCATTACGAATAGATCGCTTTTTTGTATCAAATTCGTAGGAAAAAAAGTATGGAAAATTTTTTTGTAGGTAATTGCATGATCTAAAACTTTTGTCTGATCTTTTTTTGATATTTTATTTGTTATAGTGTACCTAAGACCTGAACCAATTTTCAGCTTTATCCAAATTAATGTTTTTTTTTCATATTTTGATAGAGCTTCGTTTACTGATTGTGACGGTTGAACTGAGTGATGTCGTTATTGTCAGAAAGCATGTTATGAAATGGAAGCTTGTATGAGAGGGAATGAAGGTTTTAAAAAGATTTGAATAAAGGAACCTTGTTCGCGATTTTAAATTGGGTCAGGTAAGGGTTTATGACACTGGAATTTCCTAACTGGTAGACATGACCCACCCCTGATCAAGACATTTAAATTTCTTTTAAATTTTCTCATTTTGCTGGAACGAATACAAAAAACACTGTTCAATACTCGTGCCCTGTCACTTTTCAGGGGCTCGGGCTCATTGCAGCCCTCGGAATTCGCCTCGGGCTGCAAAATTTTGCCCTCGCCCCTGAAAAGTGTAATGACAGCGCACTCGTTTGGAAATATACTACATATTACCTAATGTATCAAATGGGTTCTTAAAAGTTTAATTCAGTAATCATAATCGTGAATTAAGAAGTCTGAAATTATCAGGGAATTATAACTTTAAAATGTATAATTTTATGTTTTACTTGGCACCGTCTTCAAAATTATAAAACAATTAATAATAATTAGATAATCAACAATAATTTCTGAATTTCATTAAACGGAAAAATAAATAATTACATTAAGCGGAACAACAAATAACTCTGAAATTGAAAATTTTAATTTTTTGCTTTTTAGTTAACTTATGTTACTTTGGGTTTTTTGAAGTCGGTTCCTTTTTTTTTTTTAAAAGTTAATAATTATTACTGTTCGATTATAAGTCGCATATCTCGTCAGAGGCAAAACCATCCGCACCCTCTTTTCTGGAAATATACCGTAATTACCCAAAACTCGTCAGGTACAAAACAGTGAACGTGACGAGTACAATAGGTACCCACGCATTTGCCGGTTCCTCTCTGCGTCTGATATCTCACAGACATACGTTTCTATAACTTTCTTCTTCTTTCGCGTGCACAGAAAGTAGTGTCACAATCAAGACCGTCACAGAGTCCATAGGATTCCTAAATTTTGTGTTCTTGCGTCTCGCCTGTGCCCCATCTCTGAGAAAGTAGTCAAACTATTGCAGCAAAATTATGATAGGTCAGACATAAGCTGGCAAATTTTCGGTCAATTCGGTCAAGATATTTCGATTTAAACGCAAAGTTGATCACTTTTGGGTTTAACAGTGACTTTTTAAAAGCTTCCGCCAAGTCTGTAACGAGTTTCATCTAATTTCGTTACTATGAAATTTCAAAAATGAATGGAATTTAATAATTTATTTCCGAGTTTATTGACCATCACCAGCCAAAAAAATGGCATTAGGTCCAAGGGACAACTTTCGGCTATCTATTAATAATAAGTAAATGCTATTTATATCAATACTTTTACGTAAAACTTAACAAAACGGGACCCTTGTTTTTTTACCCGTGGCGCCACCTAGCGTGTGACAAACGTCGAACCCCCCTCTTAATCACTAGAAATAATAATACTTTTAAATTTGACATTTATAGAAAACCTAGTATCACAGATTGCGTAATACCTTTTGACTCTTGTCACTCTGTTTCCCATAAATTTGCAACTTTTCATTTCTTTTTCCACCGATTATTTTGTATACCACTATCAGATTCATCTTTTCAAACAGAACTTAATAACATTAAACAAATTGCTTCAAATGATGGATATTCTTTAAAAACTATAAATAAATTATAGTATAGATACTATAACAAATTCAAATACACACACAACTTGGTTAAAAATCCTTCAGAAACAATTTCCTTTTCAAATTCATTAACATACTTTGGTGTCGTCTCAGAGAAATGTTCTAAAATACTTAAGAAAAACGGTTTTAAAGTTTCATTTAAAACAGATAACTTATCCAGATTTTTTATTAAAAACAAAGATCCATCCAAAGATTCTTCTTTCGCCAATCATATATTAATAACGAGACATAGTTTTTCACCATCAAATTCCAAATTGATTCATAAATGCAATAAAGGCCGGAAATTAGATTTTCTTGAGACTTTGGAAATAAGGAAAGCCTTGAAACTGGAAAACAGATCTTGTTTAAATGAAAAGAATAACTTCAATAATCCCATTATTAATTCACTATTTTAATTTTTCACCACTCAATCAAACTTCTTCCAGATTCTCTTTGATCCATTTTTAATTTTTACATTTTATAAAATGTTGTTTTTACGAAATCTTTTCAAAATCAGAACCCTTTGAAAACGTCAAATTTAATTCAAAATTACGTCAACGTCATAATTTTTTATATTCTTTAAGGTAAGAACCCCTCTGTAATTCAATTGTATCATTAATCTCTTGCTAAATTAGGGCTGATGATGGCAGTAGTGTTCTGCCGAAACATGTTCCATTTGTAATTTTACACTTATTAAAGCTTGTGGAGTTCGACTTAGATATGTTTAAATTTTAATTTAAATTTACTCCACTTGGATTTATCGACATTCTTTTGGTTTTACTTATCTGATTTAAAAAATTTATTCACCAGTATTTAAAATAGAACTTCAGGGTAGACATAGGCGGTATATTTTATTATCCGATCACTTTTGCAAAATAAGTCGACGAAAAAACGTTTGAGCGACGAACGCTGCCTTAACGATAAGAGATATATACGAATGCTTTCTATAGAAAAGTTGGGCGAGTAAGAAGCCGAATCTCCGAAATCTTCTATTATTGTTTTCAAAAGAACATTGAAGTGCTTAAAAATTTTAAATTAGTGACAGTATAATTGAGTTTAAATATGAGTGACAGTGACAATCAAGCGGTCAATCATTTAATTAATATTGAAATAAAATAATAAAATAATATTCCGTAACTCCATTGTAAAAAAGTCTATATTAATAGTGTAGCCTTTACGGGTTCACAAAACGATTTATTTAAACAGTTATTATTTACAATTTATTTAAACACTAGACTATGCACAGATCACAGTTATAACGGCACAATTATTTATTTTAACAGTTCGCACGAGTCACACGGATTATGTCGCTCAGTAGCCTATTCAGACTTCGACTGACTCGACGTCGCCCAGAATTGCGATCGCGATTCTTCTCGGTCGTACGAGTCTACGATGAAATCATCACGCCGCGATTCTTCCAGAACGTCACAATAGTATATTTCAAACCAAGGTAAGAAAGTGCCCTTTTGCAGACCGCGGGCAAAGTTTATAAGTTTGTAGTTGCCCAAGGTTTGCAAGGGCACTTGCTTAACAAGGTTTGAATACTAATTTCTCCATACCGGCACAACTTCGTTGTAAAAAAGTAAAAAAAAATGGTTATATTCCTGACAAACAAAGTAAGTAGGCGGCTAAAACGAACTTTTTAAGAATAATTGAACCGTAGGCTGTTTTATTAACTTGTCATAGCATTTGTGAAGTTTGTTCTAAAATTTTAGAAAAACAGGGTAAAGTAATCTATTTAAAATGTATTTTTTATTCACTTTCGCCCTTAAGGGCTAAAGGTGAATTTTCGTGATGAGGTACCCTCAGCCCACATTTCTAACTGGTAATGAAAAAATATATTTATTTTTTCTTGTATTTATATTCTCTATGTATTATAATAAGAAGAATAAGAAATAGTAAATTGTTTTATTAGGAGCGTAAGTGAGGCTTTTCGTGGGAAGTTTGTAGGCTTGACAAATACAGAGGAGCCACGAAATGCCACTTTTCTCCGAATAAAACATTCTATTTCTGTCCCGTGACGGCTTAATTTTTTAATTTTTTTTTTTAATGACGCATTTTTTGAGTGTTACCATGTTATGTCATTAATTTCGATCCATTACTTTTTCTTAGGTGTCGTCGCTACATTGACAGCTTTCAAAATCAGAACATGACATGTAGGCCAAAATTGTAACTTTTAAAAGAAAATTTTTACATCGGAAACTGTGGTAAATTTGGAATCCACATACAGAGCTAACTCAACAACCGACGCTTCGATATTCTAGCTTTTGAAAAAAGCTTGTACATACGTCGGAGATTGATCAGAATAGTTACGAGGTACCAGAGAAGCTGCTTCAACGCTTTAACATTGTAATTATTGAGTAAGATTTTATCAAACAATTCAACAAGGTTAATTTTTTAGATTGGAATTCATTTGCATGTGTTTTTTCTTCTTCTTTTGAGAAGTGGTCGTAGGAAAAGCATAGTGTACAACACGTGCTGCAGGATATTTCAAACTCGCGTGCCGGACTGTAAAAGTAACGACTCGTTTGAAATATCCCATATTCAGCAATTGTTGTACGAAATACTAGGACACCCAAAATAGCACAAAAAATTACCTGATTTTGAATGATATATAAGTAAATTAAAATTTAAATATATCTAAGTCGAACTCCACAAACTTTAATAACTGTAAAATTAAGTAGTATAAGTAGTATAAAAAAATTAAGCTACACACGCCTGGCAGATGTGAAACATCGAAAATAATGGTTATTGAAAGAACTTATAATTAAAGAAAACCAATAAATGAATACGGAGTAAAATAAATACAAACATAGTTACAGGGAGGCCCAAGGGGGCCTCTTGTTACCGAGGGGGCCCCTTGGGAGTCTCCTTGTTTCATGTACATTTATGTACATTCATTTCATGTACATTCACTTGGCAAGTTTCACTTTCAGTCGTGTGCTTATAAAGGTGAGGCACACAACAATTTTTTTCTCTGAGAACGTTTGCGGATAAAATAGTATATATTATTCAGAGCATGAGTGGCTTTATGTGCTTCGCCTGGACCTCAGTCCAGACTCAGCACATTAAGCTTAACTTAATGCTCTTAATAATACAATCTACTATTATTACTTTGCAAAAGTGATCTCCACTAACAGCCCTTTTATTTTAACGGCATAATATGCATCCTATATCCACCCTGAACGTCCATTCTAAATATTGCTGAAAGAATTTTTGAGATCGGAAAAGTAGAAGTTTTGGAAATTACTTAGACAAGAGCTTCTCGCACACACATGGGAGAGGTGGCCTGACGCCGTTTTCCGTGACGACATTCGATCGGTTTTACTACCTTATCGCCGCTATAGATGTGTTCCACATCAAAAAATAAAGTTTACATAAATTTACATTACAATTTTTAGATTAGATTAGATTTTTAGATTATTTCTTTTTTCTCTGACATGTTCCTTCCCACAACCAAAGAAAAATCCTCTGTACATATTTCAAATAAGTTCATATTATTTAGTTTTAGATTACGAATGTGCTTTTCTGAAAGCAATATCAGATCGTTGAGGAAAGAACATTGCAAAGTGTATGTTGCAAAAATATCGACATCTTGTCTCGTTCTCGTTAGTTCGATATTTTTGCAACATACACTTTGCAATGTTCTACAGTGTAATTGGTCAGCATAACATACCTTTCTGTATGGAATAATGATGACACAATGTTCTTTTCTATCTTACTATAAATACGCTGCGATAAGAAAGTGGCCTCTGATAATCTTCTTGCTGTTTAATGAACCAGTTGTTAATAGTTACGGTCAACCAAGACTTCATATGAACAATTTTCAAACTACGACTTTTATCTGACATTTCAGTTGACAGTTGACAGTTGAACTTCGCGTCGCGTCACCTTTTACACTTGTTGCATAAATGGTTAAAATGACATAATTAAATTAATAAAACAATAAAATACTAGCCAGTGTTAGGACAAAGCTTTCAACTTTACATCTCTTCATAGAACGTTGTTAATTTAATAAAATCTGATTTACATTCGCGACAGAAATCTGCGATCACTCCAATTTGGGACGAAATATTATTATCTAGTTTGAAATAGCTTTTAGAATAAGCTCATAATATCCATTATTTCGCAGGCTCACTCAGCCCGGACTCATATATATCACGATATATTTTGTAGGCGAAATCTTCTACTTTACGGTGGTTATAGCATGAAATTGGGCGGTTGCCAACTCTTTCCAGGAGCATGTACATAAATATTTAGCTAAACCTTCTTTCGGAAATTGATTATCACGAGTACAGCTCTCCATACTAGGAAAAGCAAGAAGAAATCATAGCAATATTTTTGCTGCAACCAGTCTTTTAGCTATTTATTATACAAGTGACTTATTTGTTGTTAAGGCACGAGTGTAATACATAGTTTTATCCGACACCTCCTGTAATAGTTCTTAAACCGTCATCAAAAACTGAACTGCATTATTATGACTTCATAATAAACAGGTGTTGGATAAAATATATTATTATTAAATATCATATTCCCAATATTGAATTTATCCACTTTCCTTTCCCGACTCTCAACCATATTCCATATTATTTTTGCTTTTGTTTGAAAATTTCCACCGATCCTATAAAAGTCGAATGTAAATCGAACAACAGCTTAGGCAAATTTAGAAGAGCACCTTTAAGATTGAAAAAGTTTCCCAATCCTTCTTAAATAAATATCTAAATATAAAATCGCTCAAAAAGCTTCAGATCTGTCGGAAAACTCGAAACGGTATTATTCCTCCCGGTTGGGAATTATGAAAAAAATCTTCTTTATACCTTGAGAAAAAAAATATTATCAAGAGCTTTAATAGAACCCTGACTTATCAGAATGAGTAATTGCTGTGAGATTGAAACTCATACGACTGTCATCGTTCTGGAGTAGTTCTACCGGTGAAGCCGCTTCCCACAAATACGACTCGAAATTCCCGAGTGAAGGCAGAAGTTGAAACTACTGAGCGACACAATCCGTGTGTTTCGTGCGAACTGTTTAAATAAATGACCGGGCCATTATGACTAAGATCTGTTCATATAAGTGTTGTTGAAATAAATTGTAAATACTAAGTTTAAATAAATAGTTTGTGAACCGGTACATGGTAAATTTAACACTTAAATATGCGGTGTCGGTACTATACCGTATATCCCGGCAATTTAATTATCAGGAAGATTTTCTTAACTTAAAATTGAAAATCCCATTTCAGAATGAGAAGAAGGAAAATGAATTGAATAAAATTCATAAATTCATTTAATATTTAATATCTGCCACACAATGACGTATTTCCAAATCCTCTTGGTCCCTTTTCAAAATCAACAAGGTTTCAGGGCAGTCTAGTATCCATATCCCAGAATAAATAAATTGTATCTTCGCATAAAAAAACGTACATATTAAAAAATAAACAGCTACAGCATGTTATCTGCAATTACGCCTGACTTCCCGCGCTATATTGTAAAAGCATATTTCACGGTATCTCCCTATTAGAATGAAGTGTGTGCAGGCATTAATCACACAGAAAGCGCTTTGTAGTGTTTAAGGATCTGAGCTAAATCAAGTTCAGGTGCATTGTACCTACCGATTCCCAGTCGGCGCTGCTTTTAAATGTAAAAGCTTTTCAGTGTCATAATATTTTATGTACCATTATAATAAAATTGTAAAGCTCAGCCGAATAAGATTGCTAAAGCTGACAATCAGAGCGTCTCTTTTGAGGGGCTTAGTAATTGAATTAATTGGAGAGTTGACAATCGTATATATTTGGAAAGATAAATCGGTTTTAGGAGATTTGTTCACACCTACAGGGTGATTTAAATTAATAACTTTAATGAAACCCAAACCCACTATTTTATTGATAGAAAAACTTCAAATGAAGTTCCTGTATTACCGAGCTGAAGGTAAACACATGGTAGAGAGGTTAAGTAGCGAAAAATAGATAAATAGAAGGTGATATAAAGAAAAAATTAAAGAAGATATTGAGAAAAGCGAGAAGTGATATTAGAGAAAGGTAGGAAGAAAGAATTGGGCAGGGAAGAAGAGATATAGTCAGGAAAAAGAATAAATCGGCGAAGCCGGAAGATAACGACATCTAGGAGGCGCCGCAGGAAGCGGATGAACAAAGACGATAGAAACCGCTCGCTCAGTCAGGGAAGCCTGGACTCTTACCTGGAGGAAAGGAAAAGGAAGAGAAAAGGGGAGGGTAGAACAGAAAAACAAGCAGAGGAGGAAGAGAAATTTTTTCAAAAAAGTAAAAAGAAGGCGAGGTCTCCTGGAGTAAAGAAAACACAGAAGACATCAGAGAAAGAGAAGGAAACGGATACAGAGATGGAGAAAAAAATATTGGAGCTGTTGCAAGAGTTGAAGGAGGAGATGAAAGAAATAAGACGAGAAAACAAGGAACTCAAGAGAGAGATAGAGAGAAGAATTTAAAGAGAAGGAGAAGAAATGGGAAGGAGAGAGAGACTGGTGGAAGGAGAGAGCGGAAAGAGGAAGAACAACATCGTGATAACAGGATGGGACGGGGAAAGAAAAAGTCATGTAAAAAAGAGGATGTAAAGTTTTTGAAGGTAAATGTAGAGGATAGTAAAGTAAAAGATTGTTATAGGATTAACAAGGATCAAGTATTGGTGGAGATGGAGGGATGGGGTGAGAAGGAAAGAATAATGAGGCACAAAGGAAAATTGAGGGAGAAGAGGGAAACAAGGGGGATATACATAGACAAAGACCTCACAAAGAAAGAAGGAGATTTACAAAAGAATCTAAGAAGTATGGCGAAGGAAAAAAGGGAAAAAGGGAAAGAAGTAAGAGTGGGATACAGGAAATTAATAGTGGACGGGGAGCAATGGAAATGGAATGAAAAGGGAGAGTGGTCCTTCGAGCCGGATCGGAAAGCACTCGGTTTTTACGGTCCATTTTAAAATCGTTTCATTAAATTTAAATTTCGTTATAAAATTAGCTTTTCAAAATTCTAGTTTAGATTTGTAGTTGGAGTAATCGTACTTGGGCCCAGCTGCAATTCGGACTCTGTCTTTTTTCAATTCGCATTTGTGCCTTGTTTATCTTTGTCTAATTTGCATGTTTTGTTTTGACTTGCTATATTTGTGCTAGCGGTGCTCTTGTTCCCGTGGGAACCACATCCTTTCGCCGAATTCGGTACCGCCATAAAATCTATTGCTCTGTTTATTACGGTCTAAGTGCTCTGGGTGCCATAGCGACGGCATTCCGTCTCCGAATTGGACTGTCGCTATAAAATTTATTGCTTTGTTGCCATACCGACCGCACTCCTCGTAGAATTGGATTATTGGTATCAAATTTATTGCTTTGTTTTCGTGAAGTCCTTGTTGTTATATCGCCATGGCCAAATTGCGTGAAGTCCGCGCCATGCGTGATATGTTTTTGACTCAATTAAGAGAAGTTTGCGACATTGCAAAGGCTGCTGTCCAAAACGAAACTTTGCGCCCGCTGTTTGAAGTTCGGTTCCAACATTTAAAAACAGTTCGTGATAATTTCTCGACATACCATAGCTCGGTAATTGCTCAAATTTCGTCGCAAGCAGAACCAGACTACCAAACTGAGGATGCTGTTCGTCAAGAATTTGATAATGTGTATTTTGAAACCGAAGTAATATATTCTCAAACCTTCCCGCCGCGCCCGCCTTCTGCAGCGCTCTCGGTCGAAACGTCAGCTTCATATTCGCACTCGGAAGTCCGCTTACCTAAAATTACGCTTCCAACCTTCGACGGTAAAATTACGGAATGGTCCTGTTTTATCGATTTATTCGACACTCTCGTTCATAATAATGCTTCGTTATCGCCTATACAAAAATTACAGTACCTGATGGTGTCTCTATCGGGAGAACCTCTTTCACTAGTCAAATCGCTTCCTAAAACCGCGAATAATTATCCTGTCGCTTATAAATCGCTAATTGATCGTTACCAAAACACTCGTTTGTTGGCGTCCACCTATTGGTCAGCCATTTCGAATGCTTCCAACGTGACCAATGAATCGCATACATTGTTACGAGCGCTTTTGAATACGTTTTCGGAAAATTTGGCGGCCTTAGATCAAATGAAAGTCGATAAATGGGACTTTTCAATATTTCACTTGCTTTTAAATAAACTCGATCCGTATACTCGTAAACAATTCGAACTAAAACACGATTCTTCGGAACTTCCAAAGTACGAAGAACTCAAGATATTTGTAGATTCCCATTGTCGTGCCTTAGAAACTAATGCGTTGGCCTCCGAAGCAGAAGCAACCTCGAAACTTGTGTCGAAAAATAATCAAAGTCAAAAACCACATTTCAAATCGTCGCATCGCCATTCTACTTCAATGGTGGCCACTACTAACTCGTCTTCGTTCTCGTCGTTTTCGCAAAAATGTATTTTGTGTAATCAAAATCATTTTCTAAACAAATGCAGTGTATTTCGTGAAAAAACTCCAAAGGAACGTTTTCAAATCGTCAAACGTCATCGCCTTTGTTTGAATTGTCTGAAGTCATCGCACAGTGCTGTATCTTGTCCGTCCTCGTTCTCGTGTCGTAATTGCCAACAAAAACACCACTCGCTGTTGCATTTTGATTCTAGTCCTTCTCAAAATCTCGAAAACAATTCTCCATCCGTCGAAACTCCAATAATTAATCTCGCTTCGTGTGCCGGCGTCGTTCAACCCGGCAGCTTCGGTCAAGCTTTGCTATCGACGGTACAACTTGACGTTTTGGATAAATTCGACAACCCACACACTCTTCGGGCCTTAGTTGACACCGGCAGTCAGGTGTCTCTGATTTTAAGAGGAATCCCTCCTCGGTGGACCAGTCCACTTTGAATAATTTTTAGGAGAGTCCGTAGGACCTGTGGGCTGAGCTTGAGCTGTGACGTAGCGTCGTAAATCCTGGTATACGTTGGCCTGTCGTGTACACTCCAAGAAAATTCGGGCGAGAAACTAACGAGAAAACCAGCGGCAGTGCCACCTAAAGCAATTTTAAAATTTGGACAAACAGGCGCTAAGGAAGGGAGCATGAATGAGTTAAAGTTAAATAAAATAAATGGACTATTATCTTACAAATAGGAACTTGATAAAAATACCATTTTTTTCTCTTCTAATAAAAATAGTTATTTATCCGCAAACGTCACAAGAGTGACAACATAATATGTGCCCCCATTGACAAAGTAAAAGTGTCACTTTATCTGATTAGGCTCATAAAGTAGACAACAAGTGTTATTTTATGTGCTTAATCAGATAATGAATTCTTTCAAATTCTTACTAAATTGTTTTCTAATTTATTGAAAGTGAAACTATCGAGGTAGTGAATGGGGAGGCGTGTAAATGAAACAACTAGCGTAGTAGCTGCCTCCCCCTTGGGGGCGTCCTTGTTTTATTTACAAGGGCTCCCGACCAAAGGGCACTAACCAATTGGGCTCCCGACCAAGGGGGCTCACGATCAAGGGGGCTTCCGACGAAGCGGGGCCTCGACCAAGGGGTGACCGGAACAAGGGGGCTTCTGAGCAAGGTTTGCGGATAAAATAGTATATATAATTCAGAGCATAAGTCGCTTTATGTGTTTCGCCTGGACTTAACCAGTCAACAGTCCAGGCTCAGCACACAAAGCGTAACTTATGCTCTTAATAATAATATAATCTACTATTATTATACGAGTTCCTGTATAAATTGGGTGCTTTCCGGCATTAGGGTTTAAAAAGCACGAGTGAAACCAGTGCTTTTTTAAGCCCCGAGTGCCGGAAATCCCCCAAAGTACACAGGAACGAGTATAATACAACGTTTATCGTTAGACACTGTCAGAATTTTAAAATTTTAAATTAATTTTAAACACTGTTATGTAATAATGAACATGACAGATAAACGTCACACTATTTTATTATTATTTATGCTAAAAACGTGAAAATTGGGATATAGACTCAGCTTTGAAAATAACTGGACCCGTGTTTGACGATTTTGCAAAAAATTCTTTACCGACCGAGAAAAAATTAGGGGTGGTTTATCCAAAATTCCTATAACTTGAAACCTGACAGTATTACTGTCGTGGAAATTGGGATCTAGATTATCATTTAGAAAAGACCGGACCCCTGTTTGACGAATTTCCAAAAAAAGAATTACCAACGGTGGGAAAGGGGAGGATAGTTTTCCTAAGAATTCTCATAATTGGAAAACAAATAGTGTTACATACGTGAAAATTGGGTTCTAGATTCTCTTTTAAAAAAGACCGGACCCGTGTTTAACGAATTTCCAAAAAAAATTACCAACAGCGAAAAAAGGGGAGGGTGAATTTGGGAATAATTTTATTTTTCTCAAAATTCCCATAACTTGAACATCGAGAATGTTACAGACATGAGAATTGGCACTTGAGCTCTCGTTTAAAAATGATTAGACCAGTGTTTGACAATTTTGAAAAAAAAAATACCAGCGGCGAGAAAAGGGGAGGGTGGATTTGGGAAGTTTTTTTCTCAAAATTCTTATAACTTGAAGACCGACAATGTTATAGGCATGAAAATTAGCACTTGAACTCTCCTTTAAAAATAACTAGAAAATATTTAGAAACCGCAAAAAAATGGGCGTAAATGGGGAGGGTAGTTTTCCCCAGAATTATCCTAACTCCAAAACAAACAGTATAGCATTATAATATGTGAAAATTTGGATGTAGATTCTCATTTAAAAAAAACTGGGCCCGTGATTGACGAAACAAAATTACTTTTTGTTACTTTTTTATTAAAAACTTCTTTAAGCGGTTGTACCAATTCCAAATATAAGCGCCAGTAAAGCCGACCCCAACTTACGCGGGCAAAGCCGCGGGTAACTGCTAGTCTAATATATAAAAATGTCGTGTCACGGTGTTTGTGGGCGACCGATTTTTATGATATTTTTTTTGTATATTTGGCAGGTATGAGAATAGGTCGTAAAGTATTTTTCACATGGACATGGGGACCCAGGGGCCTCCCTTGGGCTGTGCCGATTTTTATGATCTTTGATTTGTTCGATTTGTCTCCGCTCCGAAAAGCAGAATAACTATCAAAGCATGGACATGGGGGCTCTCTTGGGTTCCATGGGGCCCCCCTTAGGCGTGACCGATTTTTATAATCTTTGATTTGTTGGATTTGTCTCCGCCTCAAATAGTAGAATAACTATTAAAACATGAACATGGGGGCCCAGGGGGCACCCTTGGGTTTATAACTCAATAAGGAGTTTCATGATATTTGATTTGTTGGATTTGTCTCCCCCCCGAATAGCAGTATAACTATTCAAACAGGTACATTGGACCAGGAGGCCCCCTTGAGTTTATAACTCAAGAACGGCTTTTATGATCTTTGATTTGTTGGATTGGTCTCCGCCCAGAATAGCAGAATAACTATTAAAACATTAATATGAGCCCCCCCCTTTGGGTTTTATGGGCCCCTGTGTTATTGATTCTGAGGCGGTACAGAGTTCGCCGGGTCAGCTAGTGTATTATTATATCATTTTTTGTCCTTTTGTGTTTGCTTTAGTATCCTTGATTTGTCCATCAGAATACGCTTTTTTATCTGTTTTTATTTTCTTTGATTTTTCCTCTTCAGTATTTTCTTCTTTGGCATTTTGAGCATACATATTCTTGTGATTGTTCCTCTAGTATATTTGTTGCTCTTATTTGTCCTTTGGTATGTGCTTCAATAACCTTGTTTAATTTCTGCTCTTCCATTTTTTTCTTAATTTTTTGTCTTTCGGAATTCTCTTGTGCTTATTTACACAAAATATCCTTGTTTTTTCTAAAGTATATAACGCGATAGTTTATGAAGATTGAGGAAATCAATAAAAATTTAAAGTTACTGAAATGGTAGTACATATTACAGATGAATCACTTCTTCGCACAGATCGGTGTTGTAAATCTTTTCATTTTTTTATTACTATTCACATTCTTGCTATCTCTTGTTTTAATTTTTTAAATTACACAATTTAATATTACTGCCGTCTCTTAAAAAAATTTACTCAGCTGTGTCGGATTTACTATCTTCAAACTATAAGATGATGCAGAACAACTTACTTTATTGCAGGTTTCGGAATTATTCTGTAGTGTAGATGTTTTCGTGAAAAAAGGCAAGTCTGCTTTTCGAAATCTTTAAAAAAATTATTATAAGAAAAAGGATTCATGATAGCCACCTTTACAATTTAAGCGTGTATAAACCTACCGATTGTATTCTCTCAAATCGCTACACTTTTTCCGTTTCGTTGAGAGATTCAGCCCAAATTTCGTCTACTTGAGTACTGGAGTGTCCCTTAAAGGTTCGATGGGAGGAGTTTTGAGTACTCCGTCTTTCGGCGCTAGGCGGCAGCATTTCACAATGTAGAAAATTCGTTAAAATTATGTACGTAAGGGTTTCAAATTTGCCTTAAAATAATGTCTATATCTTAACGAAACGATGTAAGATTTTTCCAGATGATAGAAAGAACCCATATGTACCCATCTCTAGTGTTAAAATTTTTAATTTAGTTTTTGTTATGCCAAAAAAAAATGGACAAAATGTGTAATATTGATATATTTCCGGCATTTATTAGGGCATCTTATAAGTAAAATTTCAAAAAAATATTACTAGACATGTGTAGATTGTCAATTTTTCTTTCATTTGGTGTCAAAAACATGAACTTTCCTTAATATTTACGGTAAATTTTAAGGGTAATTCCAACCAACTCGCAGCACCGGGGTAGGGATTCCTCTTAAAACATTGTACAAACCGATTGGGACTCGCTCAATCGGCCACACACTCGGTCTCACTGTTTGGCATCGGTCAAACTTCGTCGGACACTTGCGGTGTCACTTCTTTGAAAATTCGTCCAACCTCGCAAACCTCGCCCTCGTTTTCGTTACAAGCCGTAGTCGTACCTAGGATTTGTCGTGTTTTACCTAGTGCGGCAATTGCATCCTCTGGTTGCACACATATCGCGCATTTGAAATTAGCAGACCCTACATGGAATAAACCTGGACCAATCGATTTGCTACTAGGTGCGGATGCCTATTCGAGCATTGTTCTGGGAGGAATGATTCCGGGGTCAAACAGCCAACCGGTCGCGGTTCAAACGATTTTTGGTTGGATGCTGGTGGGACCTACATGTGCGCCCACTACGCAAGCACATTCGTTGTTGTCCATAATCGATGGACCATCTTTAGAAGAAACCGCTAGGCGTTTCTGGGAAATCGAATCTGTCCCCACTAAATCAATTTCGAATCCTGAAGAGGACTTAGCTGAATCCCTTTTCCTCAAATCGGTATATCGCCTCCCAACAGGTCGTTTTGGAGTATCGCTTCCTTTCAAAAGGGATAGAATCGTTTCGTTCACGGATTCACAATCAATCGCCGATCGTCGTTGGTCTCGTCTCGAAGCTCGTTTATTGAAACAGCCCAAATTAAATCAGTTATATCTGGACTTTATGAAGGATTACTTGGATTCTAATCACATGTCGTTAGTTGAATCGGACGTTCCGTCTGATCCCTATTTTATTCCACACCATTGTGTCGTAAAAGATGAAGGTGGGAACACAAAAATTCGTGTTGTGTTCGACGCGTCCGCCAAAGATGGCAACAACCAATCGTTAAACGCCAGGCTTCTCACTGGTGTTAAATTGCAGAATGACATTGTGTCTATTTTACCTCGCTTTCGCGCCAAGCAAGTCGTCTTCGTTTGCGACACTAGTCAAATGTATCGCCAAATTGAAATCGCTCCGGAAGATCGTCGCTTCCAGTACATTCGTTTTCGTTTCTCACCTGATGAACCCGTTCCAACGGACCAGCTGAACACCATCACTCACGGGGTTTCTTCAGCTCCCTTTCAATCGATTCGCAGCTTGTTACATTTAGCCTCTCTGGAAGGAGAATCGTTTCCCCTGGCAGCGAACGCGTTACCGAGGGATTTGTATGTAGACGATCTGACTTGTGGTTGTGATTCCATCCCTAAGATAGTTGAATTGAAAAATCATTTAATAAAATTACTAGATCGCGGTTGCTTCCAATTGCGAAAATGGACCAGCAATGAGCCTGAGGTGATTGGGGACTTACCAGAGTCACATCGCCAGATCTCTGCATTACAATTTGACGACAATAATACCGTGCGTGTTCTCGGCCTCTTGTGGCATTCCATCTCAGATCCATTTTCGTTTGCTGTCGATTTGTCTCCTCAATTATGTAATAAGCGCAACGTATTGTCGTTGGTTGCAAGGATTTACGACCCTTGTGGCTTTTTGGCACCTATTTCATTGTTCTTAAAACACCTTGTGCAATGTTTGTCGAAATTGTTCTTGATAGAGAACTCAAAAGTCCCGTATCTTCATAATAAACGTATTGCGCAGTTGGAACTTTCCGCAGCGACTTTGCTCGCCAAACTTGCCTCGTTCGTTGTCGATGCGTTGCAGGGCACCTTACAATTTGAGAAAATATTCGCGTGGACAGACTCGACGATAGTTTCGTATTGGACATCATCTTTATCACGATGGCAACTCGTGCAAGGTTTGCAGCAACAATTCTGGCAGCGTTGGCACGCAGAATACTTACACACCCTTCACCAGCGCTCAAAGTGGCGCAAGTCAAAACACTTCTTAGTTATATAATTTGTTTGGCCTTTTGCCTTTTTTTTACTTTAATAATAATAATTCGTCTTAGTTCTATAATTTGTTTGGCCTTCTGCCTTTGTTTAGTATAATAGTTTGTAGTGTATATAGTTCGTTTGGCCTTTTATCTTTATTTAATCGTTTGTTTTTCTTTAAAAAATCGTGTCTTCACCTGATTTTGGTGGGCGGAAATGTTTATCGTATTTTAATAATTAAGTTAGACGAACAAAATTGGGTACAACCCTGTCATTTTAAAATTCGTTCCGTCCTTTCCTTTCCTTGTTTCCCCCCCCCCCTTTTTCGCACTTGTTTACTTGTTACCAATGGGAGTCCTGGAATCCGGCCGTTGCGTTTCGGCTCGGTTTACCTCAGCTTCGGGTACAATCGCCTTTGAGAAGAGCTCACCCTGTATCAAAGAGACGTTCACCAACCACCAAAGTGAAAAGTGTTCCAGCACCCTTCCATCGGAGCCGCCGCTCAACCAAAAATTCTCGTCGTTCGTCGTTACCTCGTATTGAAACCTACTTTGCCATCGTGGTACTAGTGTCCAAGAGCGTTCTCCATCAACTCCACCTCGTCGTCGTCGTCGTCTGCGTCTTCCCCGTCAAATTCGTGACGTTGGAGCAGCTTACATGGGTCGCTGGAACACCCAACTAATCAACCTGGACTCCACGAGTGGTTCACCTTTGTCGTTCTAGTGAGTGGTGCGTTTTTCCCGTTTTGTCGTCCCGGTAACTTGTAACCCAAATTTGCTTCCTGTTAATTCATTTTGTTTACTTGTAAATTAACAGTTAATGTAACTTGAAGTTTTTTTTGTAAAGTTTAATTGAATAAACAGAGAGAGACTAGAGGTTTTCCAAGAAGAAGAAGAAGAAGGGGAGGAAGGAAAAAGGGGGACAACGGCAAAGTAAAAAGGACAATGAAACGGGAAAAAATAAACAAAGAATTAAGTAGGAGGGAAACTAAGGAAGGAAGGAGGAAATCAAAGAAGGTAACGAGAAAAACAGGGGTGAGGGCACTATTTTGGAATGTAGCGGGACTAGGGGAAAAAGAAGAAGATTTTTGAGACCATGTGAAGGAGTTCGATATTGTTGGATTAACAGAAATATGGTCAGAAAGCTGGGAAAAAATAGAAAAACTGTTACCAAAGGAGTTCAAGTGGGAATGGCAAGGGGCGAGAAGGGGAAAGAAAAGAGGAAGAGCAGCAGGGGGAATAATAACAGGGGTAAAGAAGGAATAAAAGAGAATACTAAAAAGAAGGGAGAAGAGGAAGGTCACATGGTGAGAAACGTTAAAATAGACAGTAAATGGTGAAAAATAGTGACAGTGTATAGCAAAGAGATGAAAGAAACAATAAACAAAATAGAAGAAACATTAAAAGACAATAGGAAAGAATGTCTGCTTCTGGGAGGGGATTTTAACGGGAGAATTGGGGCAAGAGGAGACAGGGATTGGGAAAAAAATAGAGGAGAGGGAAAAAGAAAATCCAAAGACAAGAAAGAAAACGCGGAAGGGAAGAAGTTGAGGGAATGGATAGAAGAAAAAGGATGGGAAGTGCTGAATGGAAACAAACAAGGGGACGAAGAAGAAGAATGGACCTACATAGGCGGTAGAGGAGAGACGGTGATAGACTACGGAATAGTAAACGAAGAAGCATGGGGAGAAGTCGAAGAATTCAGAATAGGGGAAAGAGTAGTCAGACCATCTGCCTATGGAGATAAGTATAGGAAGGAGGGGAAAGAAGAGAGGAGGAGAAGAAAAAATAGAGGAAATGCGGAAGGTGATAAGTAAAGTATGGGACGAGCAAGGGGTGGAAGAGTATAAGAGAAGACTGGAAAAAGCAAGATTTAAAGAACAAGAAGTAGGGAAAATGGAGAAAGAATTGGTAGAAATTTTGGAAAAAGCAGCGACAAAAAGAGAAATAACAGTAAGAGGTGGAGGAACAAAAAGAAAGAATAAATGGTGGGACAAAGAATGTGAGCAATAAAAGTACTAAGAAAGTGGAGAAAGACTAAAGGGAACAGAAGTGGCTTTTTAGAAGCGAAAAGAAGATACAGAGAGACGTGCAGGGAGAAGAAGAGGCAGAAGAAGGAGAGAGAGGAGGAAGAGATAAAAGCAATAAGAACAGAGAAGGAGGTATGGAACTATATTAATAGAGAGAGAAAGAAAAAAGAAAATGGGAGCGAGGAGATAACGATGAATGAGTGGGAGGAGTACTTCATGAGCCTGCTGGAGGGAGAAAAGAAAAAAAAGAAAACAGAAATAGAGACGAAGAGAAACCGAGTAGAACCTGAAGGAGAAGAAATTACAATGGAAGAGGTGGAGAGGCATGTGAAGAAACTGAGGAAAGGGAAAGCACCAGGGAGGGATAGAATATAGAATGAGTCGTGGATGTATGGGACGAGAAGAGTGCTAGAGAGGCTGGTGGAGGTAATGAATGGGGTGTGGAGAGGAGAAGGATTCCCGGTAGGATGGAGAGAGGGGGTAATTTACCCCATTTACAAAAAAGGGGAGAAAAATAAAGTAGAAAATTACCGAGGGATAACTCTCCCAAACACAGGGTACAAGTTGTATGCATCAATTCTGAATGACCAGACAGCCAAGCAGGATTTAGAGAAAGGAGGGGAACTATGGATAATGTATACATCCTGGACCATTTGACGAAGAGTGAGTTAAAGAAGAAAGGGGGGAGGGTGTATGCATTATTCGTAGACTTCAAGGCGGCTTTTGACAAGGTGGACAGAGAGAGGATGTTTGAGTGCCTGAGGGAGAAAGGGGTAAACGAATGGCTGGTAAGAAAGGTGGAGGAGATATATGAGAAGACAAAAAGTAAAGTGAAGGTAGGGGAGAGGGAAAGTGAATGGTTTGTGACAACAAAGGGAGTGAGGCAAGGTTGCCCGCTTAGCCCCTTGTTGTTCACGATGTATGTGGCAGATATGGACGGAATGTTAGAGAGAGCACAAGCGGGGGGGTGTGTGGTAAGTAGAAAAAAAGTGTGGAGCCTGGCGTTTGCGGATGATGTGGTAATGGTGACAAAGAGTGAAAGAGAAATGAAGGAAATGATAAAGAGTTTAAGAAAATATGTGAAGAAGAAAAGACTAGAAGTGAATGTAGAGAAAACAAAAATGCTGGTGTTCAATAAGAGAAAGAGGAAGAACGAAGAGAGTGATTGGAGGTGGGAGGGAAAAGTAATAGAACAAGTAAAAGAATTCAAATACTTGGGGTATGTGTTCAATGAAAGAGCCACAGATAAGGCACATATTAGAGAACTGGCAAGAAAAGCGAACAAGGTGATAGGATGTGTATGGGGAATAGGAGAGAGAAGGTGGGGAGGCGATTTTAAAAGGAGAATGATGATGTTTGAAAGGCTTATTGAAAGCGTGTTGTTGTACGGAGCAGAAGTCTGGGGATGAAAAGAACAAGAGGTGATAGAGAGGGTGCAAGAGAAATATCTGAGGTGGGTGCTAGGGGTGGAGAGAGAAACGCCAGGGTACATAGTAAGAGAAGAATGCAAGAGGAATAGGTTGAGAGTGAAAGCGGGAAAAAAAGCGGTCAAGTTCGAAAACAGGATGGAAGGGAGGAAAGAATGTAGGAGTGCTGGAGAGAGAAGAAGAAGAATTCAGAGGAGAATGATAGGGAGAATTACTACAGGAGGAATGGGTATGCAAGCAAAAAAATAGAGAGACTGAGAGAAAGAGGCGTGTGGATGAATGTAGAACTAAGTGAAAGAGATAAGGATACGGATAGAGAAAAGAGGAGGGAAAAAATTAGAGAATCCAGATACAACGGGAAGTACAGAAGTTGCATGATCGAGGAAGTACCGAAGTATTTGGGGAGGGAGAGCGAGAAAGAAAGAAAGATGATGGCGAGGTTTAGGTGCGGAAATGAAGAGAGGGAAAATAGGTATTGGGCAGAAGATGGAGGAAGAATGTGTAGAATGTGCTATGAGGAAAGAGAGACGATTGAGCATATGTGGAACGAGTGCAGTGAGATGAAACAAAGATAGAGGAAAGAAAGAGAGGAAATACTGAATGTAGATGGAAGGGAAATTAAATGGATGAAAGAGGTATGGAAGAGGAGGGAGAAGGGAGAAGAGGGGAGAAGAAATAGAGAATTTTATTTAGTTTTTTTTATTATTATAATTGTTAAGTTTACTTGTATATGTATAGGAATCAGAAAGCTCGTAGGGCAAATAAAGATTTATTGAACTTCAGATGAAGTTCTCCGCCTCATCGGAAGTGCATCTTAATGGACCCAGTCACAGCAAGTGCACTGTTAACTCAAAATCTCATTTCTATTATATTTAACAAGATGTAGTTCCTCTTAGTTTCAAGAAGAGGGAAAATTACTTAGACCGGGATTGTGGATGTTTTCATGATCCTGTTCCTCGCCGGAATTCAAGTCGTGAAATACACACTATTACTTCAGGGTAATTAGAAATAATTAAAGTACACATTGAGCGTGTAATAGTTACGCGGATCCAAGATTGTTTTAAAACATAAACTAAACGAAGTGAATGTTTTGCCATTTCTCTTGTTGCTGGAACTAATGTCAGCTGCTGCGATTCAGCAGACGCGTAAAATTTTATTATGCTCTTGAAATGGTAAAACTTTGCACACTTTATTTGGGTACATGTTTTTTTTCCTTCCCAAGTGCTTGGAAATTAAGGAAAGATACGTTACATTTATTCAATTATAGATATTCAAATTATAATGATTTGGACTTAGAAGAACATCAAAACAATACATAGTGTTAAAGAAACATTTTTTTTATTTTTTAATACTGTTACAAACAAAGCCTGCAAAATACACACGGTTAATTAAGGAGAGTAAAAATGTTTTCCTCTACAGAAGACCTGGTAGTTAATACAAACAATAAGTTTAAGTCGGCGTAAAGAAAAAATAACAGGGAGGGTATTACGCCTCTGGATATCTTATATTATCTAACCAAAATAAATTTCCTTTTTCGTATTTTTCTTAATTAATTAGACTGAATTAATTAACAAGAAACCAAGTCTTCGAAACAGCAAATACATAATATTCCATTTAGAAATTTTTAAGCTTTGTTGTAGGTTCGAAATACTTTTATTAAAATTAAAAATTTATATTGTTTATACCATATTAGTTTCTATTTAATGTTTGTATAATCTGTAAATATTCATATATATTCAGGGTATTTTTAAAACTTATTAATAAATAAAATGTTCTTGGCATAAATAAATACATGCTGTATCAAAAAACTCTTGGAGATGGTATAATAGGGATCCTAGTAATATCAAAACCGTTTATATAACATGCAACAGCAATAGTCTACGAGCAGCAAGTGAATACAGTTGACCAATGAAATGCCTCGAAGAATGTTGATCCAAAGGTAATTCCCAATAATTTTGTCGTTCTAACGTAACGAAAATATTGAAAATTTATAAAAAGTAAAAGTGAATAGGAGGTCCGGAAATCTCAAGGAAAATAGTTCTGAAAAGTTTGTGCGCACTTGCTGATACACCCTGTATGATAAAAACTACAGATTCTTCCACAAATGCAACGTTACTTTGAGTCGCGAAACACAGAAACAAACTTTCTCCGCTTCTCTCGAGTCTGTTACTATTAAGGCGAAGTAGTGTCAAAGTCGTGTTTCGGCGAAAGTGTTGAACCCCATTATGTTCTTGGAATTGTCTAGCTTTCTACTTTTTACGCGATCTTTTACGATTCTGTTCGTTTCACAATTAGGAAAAGTTGAGATTTGTAATAAGAGCGAGTCGCTGTTAATTGTTATCATTCCTAAGTTTGTTTCAAACTTTATATTAATGACAATGGCATCCATCTTACAATTTTCCGTTTTACGATATCATATTTCTTGATGCTCCGTGTCTGCTCTTTGTCAGGAGAATGAAATTAAATTCATCAAATCGAGCCAGAAATTAATTTCATATAAAGTATTGTGTAATTTGAGAAGACTTGTAATTTTCTGAAAAGATTATTAAAATAATATTTAATAATTTTGAATACATTGTAGACGTGTCTTATTTTGCTTTCTAATAGATATTGAGTAATTGAAATAAATTATTTTGGTGATATTGTTTCTAAAGGTTGAGTCTTAGCATTCATGAGTTTAAATTTAAGCGAATTTAAATAAATTATAATAAAAATCCCTATAAACATACAGCTAAAATCCGAAATGACCCTCCTGTAAAATGAACCACGAGCCGCCACTGAGTCTTAGACTACCATACGCCCAAATTCACGTTTTCCGGACTCAAACTGTATCGTATGACACAATAATACATGTCATTATAACTCAAATGTTTGATCATTATTCCTGTAAAATATCATCAGCAAAATTTGTGCCTCACTTAAATTTATGACTAGTACCATCAAAATTCAACTTAAAAAAGTTACCATCACTACTAAATTAAATTTGTATATCTCTCCTTATTTCTAATAACTTTACAAAGCAACAATTTACCTTTTCCATAAACCAATCCATTACAATACAAACAAATCAGTGCAAATTACGACATTTCGCGTGATAGTAACAGTATTGTGTGTTGCCATAAACTGAATGTTTCCATCAAGTTCAGTTTAAACCCCTAGACGAAATCATCACTACTAATTTAGGTAGAATTCATTCTACACTCGGTGAATATAGGGTGTAACCGAAATAGGATCCAAGATTTAAGCAGCAACAGAAGTTGACAAGAGCAACAAAATTTATATCTACCATTTTTTTCGACAACTCTGAGAAATGACCTACTAAGAATAAATTGTTTTTGTCCGGAAAAGTCAGCGTTCTAAATTTTTTGCACACTCGGGTTACCTATTGAGAAATTCGCAATAATCAGTTTCTCGGGGCAACTCAACTGGGCGTGTTGTTGTCGAGGGGGTAAAAGTTATGAATTAGTCTGTGCGCTATTTATTGAATTTGAATTGAATTGTTTGAATGATCGTGAATTGGTTTGCATTAGTTGAACAGTGTGAATTATTTGAATTATTTGAATTTCTTCTGAATTACTTTGAATTAGCTTAATAATTTGCGATGTGGTCATTTGAATTTTAGTTTTGGTCAAAGGGAAGACTAAGAATTGTTTGAAAAATTTAACTGTCCCAGTTGTGAAAAAAAAGTAAGATTTATCAAGACACCAGCGTGAAGTAAGATTGATTTGGACCGCTTTATTATTCTTTTCAAGAATATGGCGAAGTTTCTTAGACAATTAAAAAAAACTGACGCTTACTAAAAATTTGGTGACATGAAGTGTTTACATTTCGACTGAGATCACCTTCTTTTAATTATAGCTATACAAGATCACAAATGTACGGAGGCGCTGAACGGACATGAATGGAAAAATAACTGACAACGATTTTTTCCTAATAACTCCGACTTTTTTCTGGCAATTGATATTCCCCTGAGCGTGAAACTCGAAATATGGAGAGTATCTCATATTTTATGATTTTATGAATTTCTAGCAGGTACCCGGGGCGCGTGGCGTTGCTACGACCTTTTGACATTTTATGTCTGAAACTGTCACTGCTCAAAAGTAAAACTGTCGCTTTAGAAGAAAGTCATTTTTTTTGTTTTCATCCGATCGCTACTAAACTTCACAGGATCACCCGCTGGGCTAATCTGAAGATTGCCTGAAAATTTTATCAAATTCGGTCCAGCCGTTTTGGAGTCCATAGAGAACATACATACATATACAGACTGTCCCATTTAAAACTCCCCAGTCCAGATTTCTCCGAATTGATTATTGTTATTGAAAAATCCTCGGACAGGTCGATTTTGTTTGCCAGGGGCACATCTTTTCAGGTTTCTTTCAACTCCCGGCATTTCGCCCTCTTCGCGAGGGGGCTGTTAGCCCCAAAATTTTAAATGGCACTATGGGTCGAGTGATGCCTCATTTAAAAGGTATTGAAGGCCTCTCTACAACTAACCACTTACTTTTCAATATTTTGCAGTTTTGACCGTAAAAACAATAATTTCTAATTTTCAAGATAATGCACATTTTCTCATGCGATGTCCCACAGAAACCACAAAGACCAACATGTAATTTTGAAATTAAATTTATTGAAATTTTTGGGTCATTAGGTTGTTGATTTTGATTGCTAGATAGCGCGAAGGAGTTAAAAATGAATGTAGAGTATGCGACACGATTATTTTTCAATAAAATGATCTAATTAATGTAATAAATATTGGATATGGCCACCATTCATTTCCATGCAAAAATACACACGATTTTCAAAACTGTTCGTGTTCGTTACAATTTCAATAAGCCTAATTTCAGCAATAACATGTTTGTCTTTGTGGTTGCTGTGGAACACAGCATGAGAAGATGTGGATTATCTTGAAAATAGAAAATTATCGTTTCTTGCGGTCAAATCACCAACAGATTAAAAAGTAAGTGGTTAGTTGTAAAAAGGTCTCCAATACCTTTCAAATGAGGTATCACTCGACCCATAGTGTTATTTAAGATTTTGGGGCTAACAGCCACCTCGCGAGGGGGCGAAATGCCGGAACTTGAAAGGAACCTGAGAAGATGTGCCCCTGGCAAACAAAATCGACCTGTTCGAGGATTTTTCAATCACAATAATCAATTCGGAGAAATCTGGACTGGGGAGTTTTAAATAGGACAGCCTGTATGTACATATATAGATAAACGGAAAATAAAATTTTCAGAGACGACTTCCGAGGATCACTAAAATTGGTGCCTCGCACTACGCGCTTGACTTCTTAAAGAAACTCCAAAAAGGTCATTCAAAATGTCGTCCTACCCCTGTAAAAAAAAGTCTGAATTTCCAGAAAAAAGTCAGAATTGCCAGAAAAAAGTCGGAAATGCCAGAAAAAAGTCTGAATTGCCAGAAAAAAAATCGGAATTGCCAGAAAAAAGTCAGAATTGACAGAAAAAGTTCGAATTGCTAGAAAAAAATCGTTGTCAGTTATTTTCAAAAAGAAAACAATTGTCTGGATCACTTTTGTTGGTAGATAACCACTTTTAATCAGTTTTTTCCCTAAACCACCAAAAATAATTTTATTACAACTGCCAACCCACGTTTCGCTAACAATGTTGGCATCATCAGGGCCAACAACAACAACATCAGTGGTTGTCAATTATTTTTCCATTCATGTCCGGTCAGCGAATTCGTACAAATGAAAATTTGAATCCATAAATCTTCATACCATGTTTATAAATATATGTCTAAGAAATAAAAGAAGCTGTTCATAGTGCAGGATTGGAGGTTGTTGGACATGCCAGCTTATGTGGTTTAAATTACCATAACTCTAATTATCAACTGGTAGTACAGCCCTCGATACAACCTGCAATGTCTAGTGCCCTCGCTAGAGCTCGAGGGAGAAAGACAACCAGAGGGTAACTGAAGCCTAAATCTGTAACTTCGACTCCGAATTCGACTCTGAAAATGATTCTGAATACAGGCTGTCCTATTTAAAACTCCCCAGTCCAGATTTCTCCGAATTGATTATTGTGATTGAAAAATCCTCGAACAGGTCGATTTTGTTTGCCAGGGGCACATCTTCTTAGGTTCCTTTCAAATTACGGCATTTCTCCCTCTTCGCGAGGGGGCTGTTAGCCCTTAAATCTTAAATGGCACTACGGGTCGAGTGATACCTCATTTGAAAGGTATTGGAGACCTCTATACAACTAACCACTTACTTTTCAATCTTTTGGTGATTTGACCGCAAAAAACGAAAATTTTCTATTTTCAGGATAATCCACATCTCATGCTATGTTCCACAGAAACCACAAAAACCAACATGTAATTTCTGAAATTAAATTTATTTATTATTATACATCTACAACTGACCAATTGACTAATGTTATTAGAATGAAAACCATTTTTGACTTAAAAATTTTGAATCTGGATTTAACACGAGAGTGAGTTCTGGTTTTTAAAGAAAAAAAAATCAATAAATGGTTGTTATTTCACATCCATTTAGTCAGTCGATGAGTACAGTGGACAGGACAAACGATGCCAACACCATACGCTTTTTAGTCACAAACAAACCTTATACCAGTAATGAGAATCAATTCCATTTGATAAAAATTTACATTTTTACTGAATGGTTGACAAACTGGTTCGGAATGACAACCATTTTCATATTGTATCCACCAAAACAAATTTATATCGAAATATATTTACATATAATGAAATTTACATTTTTGACTGAATGGTCGACAAACTGGTTCTGAATGACAACCATTTTCCTATTACATCCACATTTTGTTTCTGGTATTTCGCAATTGTACTTTGTGACTAAAAACCGTTTCGTTCATGCCACGACATGTGAATGCGGTGGGCGGGTGGGCCGTCGCATCAACAAGTGACCGATTGACTAATGGTATTGGAATGACAACCATTTTTGACTTAAAAATTTTGAATTTGGATTTAACACGAGAGTGAGTTCTGGTTTTTAAAGAAAAAAAAATCAATAAATGGTTGTTATTTCACATCCATTTAGTCAGTCGATGAGTACAGTGGACAGGACAAACGATGCCAACACCATACGCTTTTAAGTCACAAACAAACCTTATACCAGTAATGAGAATCAATTCCATTTGAGATTTACACCTAAATATATACTCAAATTTACATTTTTACTGAATGGTTGACAAACTGGTTCGGAATGACAACCATTTTCATATTGTATCCACCAAAACAAATTTATATCGAAATATATTTACATATAATGAAATTTACATTTTTGACTGAATGGTCGACAAACTGGTTCTGAATGACAACCATTTTAATATTACATCCACATTTTGTTTCTGGTATTTCGCAATTGTACTTTGTGACTAAAAACCGTTTCGTTCATGCCACGACATGTGAATGCGGTGGGCGGGTGGGCCGTCGCATCAACAAGTGACCGATTGACTAATGGTATTGGAATGACAACCATTTTTGACTTAAAAATTTTGAATCTGGATTTAACACGAGAGTGAGTTCTGGTTTTTAAAGAAAAAAATCAATAAATGGTTGTTATTTCACATCCATTTAGTCAGTCGATGAGTACAGTGGACAGGACAAACGATACCAACACCATACGCTTTTTAGTAACAAACAAACCTTATACCAGTAATTCAGTATACCAGCATTCTATTACAAACACAATTTTCTCCTAATCTTCCGCTGCCGGGTTCTTGCAATCTGCACAAAGGGGATGAATATGCTTTAAACAAAGGCATTTAGCAAATTTTTGGCAAAAATACAGTGTTTTTCGATTTCGGCAGTAGCCACAACGCCCGCGACTGTTTTTCTCTGCGCGGTGCTTCTGACGCTACAAATCCAAATAATCTGAGCCCCAAGTCTCTCACATCCTTTCTAGTATGAATGAATGCCTATTTCTTTCTGTTCTAAAATAACCAAAAGATTCGTCGGTGTGCATCATCAGCACTTTCGTCAGATTCGGAATTGTGTTCGCTATCTTCTACGATATTGAGATCCGACACATTTTCAAAGTCAAATTCTTCCTCAGAAAAAATCTTGTCGTGCAACTTTTGCAGCCTTTCAGTTTCAATAAAGTACGGATCCATTTTTTGTAGAATTTACAGGAATTTCAATGAAAAAATTAGAAACACTCAAAGGAACTTACCTCAGAATAAACTTACGCGAGTACTCGGGTGGTGTCTGTGAGACAATTTATATGCAAATGACCATCAATGCATTTTAAGACAAAGTTGCCGCTTAAATTACTTGCAGGTAAAGGGAAATCCCACAGGTACAAGAGCATATCTCATTAGGGTTGCGGCGATAACTTTTATGAATAAGATAAGAAACAAATTGTCTCACAGACACTACCCGAGTACTGGAGGGTTAACCGACTTCATGTATGTTCACCGATTTCTTCGTCAATTGTGGACCGATTTACAAAATTCTTCATTTATTTGAAAGGGTATACTTTTGAGGTGGTTCCATTGTCAAAAAGTCAGGATCTGATCAGGGACTCCCATAGAAATCGAGGAAAATTCTCAAATTTTTCCTTCCTACAAGTATTGATGAACAATTGTTAATTATTTTATTTATAAATGTCTAAAATAAATAATCCACAATTCATGATAATTTTATAATTTACTTTCGTATATTATTTGTAGAATAAGTATTGAAAAACTAATTTTTTTATATAAATATAATAAATAGTGTTTAAACAATATAAATAATTATTTCCCCACTTCAAAAGGTTTCTGATTTTGAATAATATATAAAAACAAACATTCACAAAAAAAATCATTAAAATCGGAGCTGTTTTTGAGGACTTCCGAAGATTGCCTGTTTTATGTATTTATTGACTAAGTTACAAACAAACCTTATACCAGTATTGAGAATCAGTTCAATTTGAGTTTTAGACCAAAATATATACTCAAACTTACATTTTTGACTGAATGGTTGACAAACTGGTTCTGAATGACAACCATTTTCCTATTGCATCCACATTTTGTTTATTGTATTTCACAATTGTTGTTTGTGATTAAAAACCGTTTCGTTCATGGCACGACATTTGAATGCGGTGGGCGGGTGGACGGATTGACTAATGGTATTGGAATGGCAACCATTAATATAACCATTATTATAATTAATTATAATTAAAAACCACGAACTTGTATATTTGGAGCTCTGATAAGATTTAACAAATGACTCCCCGTAACTTTCCGAAACTAGTTAGAAATCTGAACTAATGTCAGTTGAGAAAAATGACATTTTATTTGTCAAAATTAGAAAAAAACTATTTTTTTGTTATTTCAAAAATTGTATTTTTTCTTGATACTCTCTTATCAAAAATTGATCCGAATTACATTGTTTTGGGTCCAATTAATTGAATTTTTTGAATTTGTTACAATTATTTGCATTAGACCGAATTATTTTGAATTGAATTGAATTGGTACACTTATTTTTCATGTTGTCAACCCCTCGGTTATTGTACTTTACTTTCGTTATTAATCATAAAAGATGCCCGCTTTTTCTCGTCTGCCTAATTTCCATCAATGTTGTGCATTGTGTTTTGCAAAACACCCCCGGTACCCGAGGGTTATCAAATCGAAAAGCGAAGAAGAATCACGAACAGAAACTTCAATTTTGGCAGCCTGAGAATTTACCTTTGCAATTTGGGCCCTATTTCTTCTTTTGTTGACTGACGAGGCGGGTTTTACCAGAGAAGTATTTTCAACTTAAATAGTACGCACGTATGCGCAGACGAAAATCCGCAAGCTATTATGCCACACAAATTTGATTTTTCATCAAAATTATGAATTTAAATATTCTTTAATAAGGGCTGATGATGGCAGTAGTGTTCTGCCGAAACATGTTCCATTTGTAATTTTGCGTTTATTAAAGTTTGTGGAGTTCGACTTAAATATATTTAAATTTTAATTTAAATTTACTCCACTTTGATTCATCGACATTCTTCTGGTTCATCAATATTTATTTGGTGAATTTTCAATTTTTAGTTTATTTAAGGCGAGCGGTTTAGATTAATTCAGAGTGTTTTGCTAAAGTTTTTTGTGGTGATTATTATCAATCAGCCGAGCGGTTCAGTTGGGGGTAACTAAATTAACTCCAAAACTTCCACTAATTTTAACTCGATAATTACAAGTTGTTTAGGGAAAAAAATTATTAAGAAAAATTGTTAACAATGATGAACACTATTATCACCGATTAAAATTTAAATGCCTATTCCTGTTACACCCTGTATATACTGTATTATTTACATAATCTCTGGAAAACTTTCAAACAATGTTTAAATAAATTAAACATTGTATTTAAAAAATCGCACAAAATTAAATAAATTGACAGAGACAATTTTTTGTTGAATTTTTAAACAATTATCGAGATTTCATGACACAATATTTGATATGGCAATAAAAAAAATAATTAAATAGAATCCATAGTTTAAAAGCTTTCTGACTAACTTTTAAAGAATGGTAAGCCATTCGGGTAAGTTTAAGTATTTGGAAACTTTGTGCCTGCACCCGGAGCCAGGGGCTTGTGCCGAGATATAATCCTTTTCTATCTCAACTAAGGGGTGATACAAATCTTGAGAGTACCTTTTGTTTTTAATGTATGTTGAGATTTTTTCTGCTCCGGTTTATTATTTTAATCAACCATACGACTAACATGATAATAAGAAAAAATACTTAATTAAAGGTGTAACATCTAAGATTTTCTGGGGCAGCATGTGAAATGCCTTTCCCTCAACCACTTTGGATGCAATAAAGCCATATCTTCCAGGGTCTGTAATACATATCCGGTTTTACAGTGACATTTTATTATTTTCTCCCCAACGAAATGAGACTATAAACAAGCCCCGAAGATTATTATTAGAGTGTTGACCACTTTATTAAATCCCCGAACTAATCCAATATCGAGAGATATTCAAGTTGGATCCATGTACGACTGGGACTGCAGCAGTTTCCCAACGATTTCAAATTTATGAATTATACAAAAACTAATCTAGAATATGTAAAATATGGTAATTGCAAAGCTTGAACTTTTTAGTCAGTGCTTTTCACATGAAGCAATTTGTCTGTCTGCAACTCCAATTATTGTAATTAGACCTAGACGTACTGAAATATAATTATGATGAAATAGAAACTCGCTGTAACCTTGTTGCTGCAAATAAGCCTTATTTTGTCTTCACTCTTTCTAATTTCCATGATGGTTGAGTTCACTCTCCTCACAATTTTTTTTTCTTCTTGAGAGAAACAATGCGGGCATAATATCTGATATAAATTCTATAAACTCTTCATTGACTGTTATGAAATTTAATAATATCGATTGCCGCAACAATACTTTTGTACATCTAATAATTATTTTAATTATTGTAATTTTATTAGTTATAAATTAATTGAATGGGTAACAAAAGATTTGCATCCACTCTGGTCTCACCACATAAGATATTTGGTGGATGCGCCGGGACATTTTTACAGTAGCACACCTTAGAAAAAAAAGTGTTTTTTTACGTATATTAATAATAATCAGTACTTTTTATGACTTACGGTGTCGAGGTCGGATAGACCCGCCTTGTCTTGTATTGGATGATAATAATTAATTAATTCATTTTGATGACAAAACTAACATAATGGTACTAGTAATTTCTAATGTGATTCTAGAATTATATAAACTTTGAATTGGCAAATTAAAAAATAATGTTATTAATTTCTTACAATGTTGAAATTTTGCATTTGTAGAACTTCTAAAATTCCGCAATGGAGTTTCATTTTACTGGTATTTTTTAAGTTTCAAAATCAATACAAAAAATACTTTTCGCAGCCAATCGAGACTTTGTGTTTCTTTAATGGTACATTTTTGGGGAACGCCAGACTTTAACAACCACCTAATATATTTATTATACACGGCAATGAACAAACTATGAAAACCAAAAAGACAAAGAGTTTTCAGAGAAACCTGTGAACGTAAAAACCTGAGATCCTGGGAACCTTAAAGCCTGAAAATGAATTTAGCAATCTGAAAATTTGATAATTCAAAAGTAGGGAACCCGACAGTCTCGAAAAAAGATTGAGGTTCTGAAAAGATGAGGACCTAAGAGAAATGGAACTTAGTACCTGAAAATTGGAGAAACTAATACATCCGAATTTATAAAAACCTGTGAGATTGACGCAATGCATTTTTTGTAAAAAAATCACAGAATCGAGGAAAGTATTTTAATTAATATAGAGACATGTTTCCCAAAGTTGTCTTTATTTTAATGATGGTCTAGAAAATCTGCAGGGTTGATTTAGTTGATTTATTCTTGCTGATGCATAAATGTAATAACTGATCATTCATTTGTGCTCACATTTATATTTTTGCAACCTACACAACAATCTCCTCTAGAATATCACTAATTTTATAGTTAACGAAACAAAGTGCTTCACAATTTGGTTTCATGCCAATGCATGTGCATTCACGCATAATACTGGTTTACAACAGCTATCAAAGAATAACTCGTTTTAACCAGCTAAAATAACAAAAATTAAAACCAAAGCAAAATTTGCCACATTGTACTCACCGATGTAAACGTTTGTAAAGTGAGATCAACAACTTTGCCTGCTGTCACAATTAGAGGTTTTTTTGAACGTTCCATCATTATAAGCAACATCTTTCTCGTTTTAACGTCATATTCGTACCATCGGCTGGAGTAAATAGAACTGATAAACTGTTATATAACACCAATGTTACATCGGCTTTAATTATACCTCTTGATATACTAGAGATCCGTAATAACAATAAAATAAAATTTGGAAAAGAAACACGAAAATATACATTGTAAATCTTGCTTTGTTAAATAGGTTTGTAGACTGGAAAATTTCTATGTATTTGAGAAGCGGCAAATCTGTATTCTTACAAGGATCACTCCGAGGCAAGAGAAGCACATTCCAAAAGTGCATCCCCCAATTTGACTGAAGACGGACAAAGACAAAAAGTTTTCGAACTCGGAAACATACCTGTTAACCATTAAAAAATCAACGTTAAGATCTACACTCACTTGTAAATTTGATCATGATGAATTATGCAGCGTTTTAAATGAGCATTCATTTTTTCTACTGTAGCAGTTCCGTCTTCAACATATTCGTATAAAAGGCTTAAATTGTATTTTAGAATTTGCATCTGAATTGTCGCTTGATAAACTAATCCGCCAATCAAGGGGTCCAAAAAAATTCCAGCAAGAGATTCGTAATAAATAGCTGTTGAGAAAACATGTTAAACAAAGTATTTTCTCAATTTTTTCTTACCTAGTCCTTGATAGAGACATGTTAAATAATAGGCTAAATCTCCAGAATTAGGATCGTAGGGCAGCCATAGGTCCAAATTAAGTTGGTGCTTGGACATGGGCTCCCCAATCCATGCGATTTGACAGACAACCAACAAAATCAGAAATATTTTAGAATTTCTCCTGCAGTCGGTGGCCCACTCTTCGAGAATCGTGAATTCTTCTTCCGTGGTTGGTTCGAGTTGAGAGTGTTTAAAAGACTCAATCCAAATTTTGATTCGGTGGCTGTTGATGACGAACGGTAGGAGTTTTAAACAACAGCCAAATCCTTGGACCATGTATATCATCATCATATTGCGCCTGAGATCATCAGTCGTTGAATGAAACACATTGACGACCGTTAGAACATTGCTCATGAGCAAGAAAACTGTGTAAAGAACGTAACACTTTAACTTCTGGAACGTTGGATGATCTCCTGAAGGATACAGTCCAAACACTCCTAAAATACGGAAGTTCGTCTCGAAACTAGTCTCTATTATTTTCTCCATGAGGGAGTCAACGTAACTGATCAACTGAAATAAAAGTGTCTTATATATGTACGCATAGGTATACCACCCAGTAATTTTTCTAATAAGTAGAGAAGATATAATAAATTTTACATCAAAGCTTTGTTGAACCAATAAACAGTAAGGTAGTGAGGAATGTCTAATCTCCGTAATTTCCACAAGTGCTTCTAATCGTTTTATCATTTTTTATTTAGAAGGAATTATATGTACAGGTAGATACAGGAAGTGTATTGCGATTGCATAAACGTTCTCAGAACAAAGAAACTGGTTGCTTACATGAAAATCAATAGATATTAACGCGCCTTAATTTTAAAAGAACGGGCTTGATGAGTCTCGGTTCCTTCATGAAATTTTACCACAAAATAAAAAAAATCTCTAACAGGTGCATTTGAGTTTAGTCGTAAACTAGATGAGACTGGTTTGGTTGTTTCGTAAATTGTGTCAGAACTCGGTAACTTAGTTTAACACATTAAATCGATGTAAGATGCAATGTACAAGACACATTTCAGAAAATAAGTGACTGATATAAGATCTTTTTTTTAAATCTGCACCCACACCGCAACACTTTTATTTTCGGTGGCGCTAGCATTTTATTAAATTTTCACTTACCGTTTTCTTCAGCAAAGCTGTGACCTGCTGACTGAAGATGTATTATGCAATTATTCGTCAATGTATTATGAATAGGAACCAGCAGTGTTCTTATATGTGCACACAGAATGTTAAACAAGATCAAAGGTCAATAATTTATTACAAGGACAACTTTGCGTATGTTGGGGAATTTAGCCCCGTATCTTTGAAAATGCCGATACAGTGGTTTTCATGTCATCGACAGTTGGAAATTAATGTTTGATTAACCTCCTGTTGTTATTTTTATGATACTATGGTCGTGTAACTACAAAAAAAAATTTGCTTTAGAAATCACTTGAAAATCCCCAACTAAATTGATTCCAGATTTTCTAATAAATCTTCAACTTAGCGATTCGATTTCACTTCAATAAATATTCATAAATATTACTCAGTTAGGTCTAAAATTCATCCAAATACTGGAAGAAAAGTACTGTCTGTGGCAGATAATAATAATTATTGCAGCAATAAATTAAACACAAATTTAAAAACAATCCTTCATTAATACTACATCTGCAAGACGAATTTTTCCCATACATTAATTTAAATAAATCAGATTTAATGTAAGTACGGGGAACTATTATTTAATATTTATTACATACGCATGTATTATTAAACGATATTCGACTTGTTTTCATAGAGTTTTGTGACACGCAGGAGCGTCCGAAAAACCGCAGCATTAAATTTATGAGTGTTCGTCTATCGGTGTAAATTGGCGGGTGTGATTTGATTGTCATACATATAAATTTCGTAAATTATTTATATAATAGAGTGTATGGAAAGCAAACATAGTTGTAGCAAATTATAGAAATTTTCAGATCCGTTTCCTAAAAAAATATTGAGGCATAAATATATAAACGAAACCTCAAGCATTAAAAATCAGGTATGTAGGTATAAAAAAAAATAACTTTTTAATTCACTCTGTAATTTTTTTTGTATAATCCTTTTCTTAGTTTTTTGCACACACTAGTATATATGCAAAAGTCTGACTCTTGCTGGCAACATTACTCCTTACATACCACATAAACTGAACCAATAAATTTTGTAAAGGCATTGCACATTTTATGACCGGACATAAATCCAGCCTTTCAAATAACAGTAATTTAGCTTTTATTAAATGAGTAGTTTCAGTTTATTGTCAGAAAAAGTCGTTCCAATTATTGGAAATGAAATTGAGAACTGTTTGAAAATTGAGTTTGTGTCTGAAGCTCGTTAGCAACGAAACAATAAAGCAACCATTAAAATAATAAATTTCACGCTGCGTAGTCAAAAGCTTCGATCCTGCAACATTCGACTTTCAGTTGTAAGATTTTATGCTATTTCAGAGCACTTTTATGTTACTGCGAAATGTTCACCATGCCGTAAACACGACATAAATAAAACGTGAGCTCTTCCGGATATGGAGTGCAAAAGTTTTGTTACACCGTAAATTTATAACGTAAGATGTTAGAATAAAATGTAAATGGCATTTTTTGGTTATTTTACAATTAAATACGTCATACATGAACAAAATTATTTTCCTTGGAAAGGTTTGACTAGTTACATTTATATAATATAAAAATGTAGACTCCGCTTTGCTATTCTTAAGTAAAACTTAAACTTTAAGTGTACACAAGAACCTTCTCGTATTCCAAGCAGCCTGTGGCTCATTGTGCAGACCTTTTAACTCACTTGGGGATAGTTTTATATGTGCCGTCGTTAATATCTATCCGCTACTAAATTAGAAATTTTAACAGGTTTAACGGTAGTTTTTGCCAATGTGTGATGCCAGTTACGACATAATATATTATGAAATATACTAAAATCTATAATAGCAATGCCGGTAATGTACTTGATAGGTTTAATGTGAAAGCTCTGTTCAAGCACCGGTTTTACACATTGCCAGTAAATGTACAGTGATTTCCACCTAGGGCTAAAAAAGCATGTACTATCGAAATTAATTTTAAATTGATATGCAAACGCCACTACAACAAATATCAGTTATCATCCTATTGCAAACAATTTTTTGCATCATGTATTTATTTTTGAGGATCGATATCCCACACCGAAAACTAAATTTTACAGGCATAAGTTATTAATGTTAAAATATACAAAATTAAAACTTGGTTGGAGAAGTAAATATTTCTCTTTCATTAAAGAAAAACCCTTTTTGCATTAGCGAAGAAGGAATTTATTACCTTCCATAATACTGAAACTTGAATAATAATAATTATTAAACAAACTTTGAAGCAGTGAATCCGACATTGATCGTTACCCTGAGTTTGGGAAATTTTTGGAACAAATTTGAGAACTGCTCATGAATGCTTCAGTGAATTATTAAGTCTATGTTACTTGCGAATTTTAGATGTTTCAAATTATTATTGGCTTTTTAAGATTAAGTTAACATTGCCATGTAGTCACAGGACACTGGTAAAATAATGAAAGATTAATAGTTCTTTAACGAAGGAGCATAAAGAAACTGACATGTTTTACAGCTAATGTTGGTTCATGTATTGGTTAAGAATGACACAAATAGCATGTTTTATTCGGAGAAAACTGGCTTTTCGTGGCTCGTCTGTATTTGTCAAGCCTACAGACTTGCCACGAAAACCCTCACTTTTGCTCCTAATAAAAGAATATACCATTTCTAATTATTATTCTTGTTATAATAATATATACAGAATATAAATACAATACAAATAAACAAATTTTTGTGGGCTGAAATGTGGGCTGTTAATAAAACAAATTATACCAGCGTACGATTAAATTCTTAAAAAGTTCATTCTAGCCGTCTACTTTGTTTGTCTGAAATGTATCCATTTTTTTTTTTGCAACGAAGTTTTGGCGGCAAGGAAAAATTAATATTCAAACCTTGTTAAGAAAGTGCCCTTGCAAATCTTGGGCAATTACAAACCTCGCCTACGGCTCGGTTTATAAACTTTGGCCGCGGTCTGCAAGAGAGCTTGTTTTGAAATATATTATTACTGCCGTGTTAATTGAATTATTGGAATGCTCAGCAAAAATTATAAAACTTCCATTATCTCAAAATCACTCTTTTGCAGATACACCCTATTCAATTAACAGATTAATAGAGACTTCTTTTACAATGGAGTTACGGAATATTATTTGATGTATGATCTGTGATTTTTATAATAGTACCTGTTGAAAATGTATTAGACTTTATTAATGAAATGAATGGCCGGTTGGCTGTCACTAATATTTAAACTCAATAATACTGTCAATGATTTAAAATCTTTAAGCACTTCAAACAATGTTCTTTTGAATTTTTATAATTCATTAATAAAAGATTATTTAACAAGAAGTTAATACAAGTATTACTGACGAAAATATAGTATGAGAATATATTATTACGTTCTTGTAAAGTTGAGCAAATTTTCTGAATAGCTGAATTGCCTTGCTGTTTGCATTTTATTACCCACGCACTGAAATGTAGCTATCTGCCACATCTCCACTCTGTGTGCTCCAAATCAACAATATTACATTCTATATCTACCAATAAAGTAGGCGAAAATGTGCTCGATAAAGATTTTCAGATTCAATGAAATTTAGTAACGCCAAACCTTTCAAAAGTGAATTTGACATTATTATGCTTTTACGTGTTTCATAACAAGTAGATTACATCAGTTCTGAATAAGCCGTCATATCAAACTGTGGCAAAGTTACGTCTTTTGCACTAGTTTTCTCTGCATGTTTATATCCATCTATTATATAAATAAATGATAGAAAGTATTCAAAAAAGGCCCAACCTTGCATTCTACCACCCAGTAAACACATGCACGTTGTTTTAACGTGGAAAAGCCGTGTATGTCGTTGGTAACACGTTTATAGTTGAAAATATCACGTTATATTTTGGTAATACCGTCAACGTTATTTCAACGTATTTTATATAACGTAAATTCAACGTTGATTTACAATAAAATATTGACTACGTATCTACAAATTACGACAATTGAACGTTAAAAAATTACGTTATTTTTAAATATTATATATGACGCAATATAGACGTTCAATCAATATTGTTAATCAACGAAAGGTACATAATGTTGATAAAATTGGTTATTTTACACGTGCAGTTCTGACGTTTGTTTCTCGTGAAATTTTTACATTAAATACACGTGTTTAGCTAGAGTGATATAGGCGTGTTTGTCGTCGTTTATTTTTCGTGAAATTAAAAAAGTAAAAAAATCATGGTGTAGCCCTCTAGGTTTTTGGGATTAAAAGGAGATTTTTCAATTTACTTCTCTTATTTTTTTTATTATTGTATTTTACTTTACCTCAATTTACTTTTTTTTTATAAAAAATCATGTTAAAAAATATATATTTATTATTTAAATCATAACTTAAATTAAATTATATAAAATAGAAAAGAACGAATGGCGGTGAAGTCTAAATTATTATTTTTGACTATTATTTCTCGTAAAATTTTAACATTAAATACACGTGTTTTTTCATCTATACTACAAATAAAAACGCATTTGAGACGTGTTTTGGCGCCGTTTACTTTTCGTGAAATTTTCACCTTAAGTATACGTGTTTTTCTAGGCAAATAAACACTAGAAAGAACGTATTCCATATCATATTATTAGGCGTGTTTTGTGGTCAAGTTTATAAGTCACTAAGGGGTTTCAAAGGTAAAAATGATAATTTTAAAATACATAATGTGTAATAATCCTACTTAGTTTATATTTTTTATTTGAATTACGATTAAAATCAAATATAAAAGCATAGAAAGGAATTAATGTGGGTAAAATATAAGTAATTTTTGACGTTCAGTTCCGACGTTAATTTTTCGTGAAATTTTTACAATAAATTCACGTCTTTATATACTCAGATCATTATATTTAATTTATGTACTACAAAGGAACGCATTCCATTGGCGTCTTTTACAGATTCCATATGAGCGGTTTGTGCGCCAAATTTAGAAGCGACTGTAAATTGTTTGTTGCGGGTTATAAAACATATGTACATTTTTTATTTGAATCACATTTTAAATAAAATAGAATGGTTATAGAATTTAAAAGTAGAAACAATAGAAATATTTAGTAAGGCTAGCATTTCTTTAATAATTTTTACGAAACATGGTAAAAACTAAGTTAGCTCTTGTAAACATTTGGCACTCCAAATTTTACCCAAACAACCTTGAAAGTTTGACGTTTTCTCGTGGTTGAAATGTTTTAGGATCATCTCGCCAGCCTAGTTCGCAATAGAGATGAATAATGGCTCTTTGAGAATTCATATAATTTTTCAAAAACAAAACAATTGGCTGGATCACTTTTGGTGGTAGATAACCACTATTAATCAGTTTTCCGATTCACTCATCACCCTGATGATGCCAACATTCTTGGCGAAACGTGCGTCGGTATTTATACTAAAAATTGTTTTTGGTGTTTTAGGGAAAACTGATTAAAATTAGTCATATAATTATTATTAAATTAAAATTTAAAAATAAAATTGACATTCCCTATTCTATTATGGTGTTAATGTTATAAAAAATTACAAAAGCTCTTTAACCCAACGGCAAAGAAATAATTCAGTGTAGGTAGCTGTATTTACTTACGTAGATAGGTACTTACAAATATTAATTTAAATGTGTTTTAAAGTTGAAAACAAAAATTAAGATCTTTAATTATTACAAGATCAAGCGAACTTGAAATGTGAAGTTCGATCTTGATTATGCTACCATTTTGCACGAAGACATCACAGATTGTATAATATGTAATAACCCTATTTTCTTCAATAACGCACGGTGTTTTAAGTTTATTTGAAGTCCACGTCGAAGTCGCAACTGGGGTGTTTGTAAAAACAAGACGGGTGGGAGTGATGTCTTCGTGCAAGATGGTAGCATAATCAAGATCGAACTTCACTTTTCAAGTTCGCTTGATCTTGTAATTATGCAAACCATCTTGCACTTCAACATCACAGATTGTATAATATGTAGATGTTTAAAGTTTGTTGCGACGAGAATAATGGAGTAAACCTGAGAAATGGTTTATTCAAAACAGTCGAACAAGTATTAAACAAAGACTAATGCTTAAGTAACAAGAATAACGAAATAAAAAGAAATTTAAGTAACTCCAATATTGGGGTCAGTCATGGGTAATTACGAGCTTAAGACTACTTGAGCAAAATTCCCAGTCAGTCCTTGAGCAAGCGGACGATTATAATGTCGTGCAAAGGTCAAGGATCTTTCTGACCATCCAGCCGTTTTTCTGATTTCGTCCAAGCTAATGCCTTTTCGCGAAGCGGCCGAGGTGGAGGCATGTCGCGTGCTGTGAGCGGTAAAAATTGAAACATCAATTCCACTTGCCTGTAGCACACTTTTTATCCAACGACTTATGGATGTTGTCGTTGCATTTCTATATGTTTTTTTGTATGTTAACAGTAGTCGAGTGGCATCAGTCGGTCTATGACTCTTAGTTGCTGCGAGATAAGCTTTCAAAGTTGAAGCTACACATATTTCTAAATTGGTGTGTAAAATCGGTATAATCAATGTGGGTTGAAATGCTCCTCTCTTTGAGGTTTTGATCCTATCCGGGATCATGATTCTTACTATGTCTGGTCCTATTTCAATGTTTTCTATATGAATTAAGGCTATTGTTTGGGCTCGTTCTCCAGTTGCCAGTGCCAACAATGTTGCTAGTTTAACTGTAAGGTCAGTGAGGCTTATTCTTTCATTTGGATACAGTGTTCCCAAATAGGTGAGAACAACTGCTGGGTCCCACGTTGTATGGTATTTTGGCCTTTTCGGTTTTAGTTGATAAACACCTTTGAAAAAACGTTTAATTTGAGGGTTGTCTCCAATTTCAGGTGTAAGTAGAAATGACAGCGCAGGTCTAAAGTTGTTTAAGCTGCCGTATGAGGCATTTTGTTGAAGCTGTTCGGTTAGGAATGACAGCACATCCGTACTGGTGCCTGTATATACATTAATTGAGCGGTCTTGACAAAATTTCCACCATTTTTTTCCATCCCACTTCATACTGTTTAAAGGTGTTAGTGGAGATGGAAGCTAGCAGAACTGGAATTGATGCTTGAGGGATACCTCTTAGCAGGAACGCACGCCGGACAAGTGAGCTGCCACCAATGTAACGTTCCTCCATAATGGATGAGCTGCTCTGTTAACCGAAAACAACAGTTCTTTATTAGGTTGAAAATAGATTGTTTTTTTAATTTGTAGAGACATAAACAGAGGATACCATGGTTGATTTTTCCAATCAGGAACAACCAAAATAATATCTGTTTTATCGTGTACGATTTTTTGTAACGTTCTGGCAATGATACAGAAGGGGGGGAAACCGTAAAATAGATGTCCCTTCCATTGCAGTGTAAAGGCATCTATTACATAGGCGTCCGGATCATAGTGCCACGACGCAAATTTTTTACATTTAGAATTTATTCTAGTGGCAAAAAGGTCAAACGTTGAGTTTCCAAAATGTTGTACTATTAAATCGAAAGCCTCTGGTGACAATTCCCATTCCGTTTCTGAAGGTGTGCGCCTTGATTCGGTATCATTAATAATAATAATAATATATTTATTTGCCAACAGGACAAGCCTAAAAAAGGCAAAATTTACAAAACCACTTAAACTAAACAGGTACATTCTACAAATAGTCTATAAAAAGAAGACTTAAACCAAACAAAAAAAAAAAATAGGTATTCTAAACGCACAAATCAGAACGTAATTTTTTTTTAAACTGACTCAAATTGCAATTGAAAATGTCAACACAATGGGGCAATTCGTTTATTAATCGAGCCATTCTCATAGATGGAGAGTAATAAGCATAATTCGTTCTGTGAAAATCAATGGCCAAAATCTCAGTACATCTAGTATTGTAACTTGGGACGCGAATATTGAATATAGAAGTCAACTCAGGACAATCAAAATAATTTTGAAAAATTTTGAAACCAAAGGTTAACAATAGCACTTTGCGTCTTGATTCAAGAGAATCCATACCCAGCAGCTTAAGCCGGTCTGTGTACAAAATGTTTTGTTTATTAATTTTCAATTTGCATAAAACAAAATTAACCAGGTTTCTTTGAACACGTTCAATACGATCGTTATTGTTTTTATAATAAGGATTCCATATCACACAACCATATTCTAATATAGTCCGCACTAGTGAGTAAAATAGTTTTAAAATGACCATTATATTGTTAAAATTTTTACATTGTTATCAATATGAAGGCTGAATTTTAAACGCGAAGCCATAATGATACCAAGATCTGATATAGATTCAACCCTTGTCAATTTCTTGGCCCAAATAAAATAATCATTTTTTGTAAAAGATTTTTTCCACGAAAATGATATTACCTTACATTTAGCAATGTTTAAATCCATATCATTTCCAATGCACCATTTATTTAAAGCTTCAAGATCTTTTTGAAATTTGATGGCGTCGTTTTCATTATTTATTTCTAAAAAAAGTTTTAAGTCATCCGCAAATAACAAGAATGAAGCGAACATAAAGCATTGAACAATATCATTAATAAATAGAAGAAACAATATCGGACCAAGATGGCTTCCTTGTGGCACGCCTGAGGTTACATGAATCTCTTTGGACAAAAATCCATTAAGTTGGACATACTGGGTTCTACCAATCAAATAAGAAGCAAGCCATTTCAAAACTTTCCCCATTACCCCATATCTACACAGTTTTGTAAGCAGTAGTGAGATATTTACACGATCAAAGGCCTTGCGAAAATGAGTGTAGACTGCATCGACCTGGTTTCCTCGTTCAAGAGTCTGGATAATGTAGTTATTGTATACAAAGAGATTGGTGATAGTACTGCGTTTGGGCATGAACCCATGCTGATTGATAGAAATTACGTTTTTAAAAGTTTACATCAGTTTATCAGTAATAATTGAATCCAAAATTTTACATAACGAAGAGATAGAGCAAATTGGTCGATAATTATGAATATCATTTCTAGTTCCAGACTTATATAAAGGCAAAATGTAAGACTTCTTCCATTTATCTGGACAAGTTCCAGACTTTATGGACAATTGAAAGATATGGGTGACAGGAAGAGCCAGAGTTGGACTGCATAGTTTCAAGAAATAGGCCGGGATGCCGTCCGGACCTGGATTGGTACTGTTATCAAGTGAGATTAATTTGGTGAAGACAAGGTCACATGTGATGTCTATATCAGCTATGTTCTGTGAACAATCAAAGTTAGTGAAGTTTCCATAGACTTTTGGGTTTGAATTCCCTTGATTAACGTAAACACTTTGAAAATGGCCAGCGAACATGTTACATATGGTTACCGGATCGTTTGATTTTTTGTCGTCAGAATTCATAAAACTAGGAACTCTAGTTGTTTTCCTCATTGAGTTGACATAATTCCAGAAATATTTAGAATTTAAGTTGATGTTATGTTCTGTGTACTTAATAAATCTTTTATAATCCGCTTCAACAGAATTCTTAACTAATACTCTAAATTCTTTAAATTTGTTATAATAAAATATAGACTGTGATCTTTTAAATTTCTTATGAAAACGATTTTTCTTTTTTATCAACAATTTAGTACAATTAGAAAACCAATTGGGAAAATGACAATCCCCTAAAACAATCTTGGGAACAAATTTAACACAAACATCATATAGAATATTATAAAAAATATCAACATTGGTGTCGACTTCAGAAGTAGCAAAAAAGCTAGACCAATCAAGAGAAGCCAAATAGTCGTTGATTACCTCATAAGGAGCTTTCTTAAAATTATACTTAAATTTGAAGTTATTACCCATTTCTGCATGATCAGCAGGGATAGATATTAGAACAGAAAGTGGGGGAAGGTATTTATCAATTTTAGGTACAATACTAAAATCACTGTCAGATACCACAACATTATTCCAATTTGACAAGACTAAATCTAAACAGGTGCTGGTGGAGTTAACTATGTTATTAAATTGAGAAAAGTCTAAATAATTGAAAGAATCGACAATAATTTGATCATGTATAGAATTGACAGTAACAGGCGAGAAGCCCACAAAGTTGTCCTTAGCAACCCACGAGAAATTTGGTAAATTGTAGTCACCTAATACACAAATCTTCCTATTCGGAGATCTATCAATAATATAATCAATAGCAGAGAAATGGTTTAGATAAACGTTAATATTGGATGATGGAGGTATGTATACCCCTCCGACAACAAAATTCACTCTACCTGTAAGAACAGATACAAAAATATTTTCACAACTATTAATATTCTCCGGAGTAAATATTTGATGGGATGAATATTTAGACAGTACTGCAACTAACACACCACCTCCTCTTGATTTTTCACTTGAAGTGGAGTCACGATCTCTTCTATAAACTGTATAATCACCATTGAAGATTTCAGATGTAGCGATACTTTTATCAAGACCAGTTTCAGTGAGAACAATCAGCTTGTACATTATACTCTGATTTTACGTAGATCCATAATTTTTTGTTCTCACACCATTGCCATATATTTCCAGCAAGATTGTTAAGGTGTGGGAACTGAGTTCCCCCCATTCGATTTATATAAGCTATAGCCGTCATGTTGTCAATTCTTAACAATATTTCCCGATCATAGCAATCATTTGCAAAGGATTTGACCCCAAACCATGCGTTAATTTCGTTAATTTCGAGTGAAACAGAAAATGTTTTTATCTTACATTTTTTGTTTGCAAGATCTTGCCACCACAAGAAATCTTGTTTCAAGTAAGGGGTATGATCATTTGTTGCTCATAGTTGTTTTCTGTTTTTCTTAAGGCTAAAACTTTTTCCCTTTCCATTCTTTTAGTGTAGAGCCAACTGTACTCTAGGGCAGGGCAAACCGATCCTAGGTACCCAAGCATTTGAGCAAATTCCCGAATCGAACATTTTTCTCTTGTACTGAACCTTGAGATCAAAATCTTGATTTTTTTCCGTCTTTGCTTCAAGTAGTTCTAAGGTTATTTCGATAGAATTAAAAATGAAACCCAAAAATTTGCATTTTTGTTGAGGTATAAGATTGCTCTTTGGGGCATTGATAATAAATCCCAACTCTTGTAAGACATTAATTGTAGTGTAAACATTTTTTAAACAACTTTGTCTAGTCTTTCCAAATAACAATAAATCATCTAAATAGATCACCGACATCAAGCCTTGTTCTCTCAAATACGAAACCACAGGTTTCATAACTTCTGTGAATAGCCATGAGGCTATTGCTAACCCAAAAGGTAACGCCGTAAATTCATATAAAACGTTGTTGAATTTAAAGCGAAGATATTTTCTGTGTGACTTGTCTATGGGGATAAAATAGTAAGCATCTTTTAAATCTATTGACGCCATATAACAATTTGGTGTCATTAAACTTAAGGCAGTCTTTCTGTCTTCTAATTTGAAGTGTGGAGCATCTAAATATTCATTTAGTTTTTTGAGGTTAAGTATTAGTCTATCTGAGCCATCAGGTTTTGGAACCACAAAAATTGGGGAGAGAAACTGTCCCTTGCGAAGGACACAGGAAGAAATCACTTCCTTTGTTCTAAGAAGATCGATGGCCACCTGTGTCCGTCGTAAATCTGACGTCGACAAGATTCTAACAGGTGGTGGTGTGGTTTGTAAAGGGTCTTGTTTGAAAGGGATTTTAAAACCCGTTATCCATGTGAGGATCGCTGGATGTGACGTAATGTCTTTGCCACGCCGTTACAAAAATTCGTAGTCGACCAGCAATATTACTTACATTATTCGCGACGGCTGTTAATGTTGGCGTTGGTTGTCGTTGTTCCTGCCCTTGTTGAGGTAATATGTTTTGCGCTGTAGACGCGGCGACGATTGTTTGTCTGTCTGTGTCTGTGGGCGTTTTGTGCTCCGTCCGCCTGAACGTGGTGCCCCTGATCGTTGAGACGGACTCTGCAAGTTTAAAGGTTTCCTAAACCGTTCTGTGTTCCGCATCTTTGAAGCTTGTGTCTTTGTAGGAGCGGACTTCAACTCAAGGCTCGTTTTTTCCAATGCTTTGGCTGCTTTGATCTTTTCGCCCAGATCGTCGCCAAACAAAAGGGATCCTCTAGGAAGTTTTGCCAGCACATCTTTTGTTGTTTTATTAGTAAGGTGTTGAAGCGCTAACACCCTTCTAGCAGAGGTCTGAGTGTGATGTATATTGGTGAAAAGGCGTCCGGCATCAGATAATCGCTCTATGTTGCGAATATCCGCCTCCCCCTTCTCTTCCTTAATCAGAAGGTAATCGAGGACTAGGCCAATGGCAGACAAATCTGGGTTTGGATTGTCACCAGACGATGATCACGTTGGAGGGAGGCCTCTGGCGTGCATGCCACAAGCTCTGTATTTAATTTTGGAGCTGCCAGTGATGGACAATTACTGGGATTTGGATATTTTTCCAACAGCTCGGAATAAACGACTGATGTTAACCCATTTACAAGAATTGCTTCCCAACGTAGGGCTAAGTCAGGTTGAATCGGTGGATTTTGTTTTGGTGTCGTGTTCTCAAGATTGCCCAATAAACAGAGAACATCCGCTGCAAGGGTACTCTGAGAAGGGTCTGATGTATCGGTGGTTGGCCCCGCGTCGACCAAAGGGTCAGGTTCTGCGTTCACCAAAAGGTTAGGCTCCACGTCGACCAAAAGGTCATTCTCACCTGTAACAACAGCTACAGTCAGTTGGGGTCTGTGGCAGTCACCATAAGAACACTTATTGTGGGACAGTCTCCAAGAACACTTGGAACACTCTTTCTTGCACCTCTCCACAAGAGAGAAGAAAGGAAACATTTTTTGTGTTGTCGGTCATGCCTATAATATGCCATAATATGGTCTTTACAAATACTCACTGTTGAATTCTCCCTCAGTGCAAGAGTACTGAGTTGGTGAGGCCTCTAACTCCGCCTCCAGTTCTTGGAGTTTTTTCCTCTTCAATTGGAGTTTCACAGCCCTGATTTTTTGATCTAGGGCCCTGCTTTCGTCCTCTGAGGCCGATGAAGTACTTCGTTCACGTGATGAGCGTTTTCTCTTATGTTTTCCCATGATTTTTGTTGGAATTAACCTGCGTTTTTGCACGAAAATAAGGAATGACAGTTCCCTACAGGGAGCGCTGCAAAGCGCAAAATTTAAAGTTTTCAGACTTAAAACACCGTGCGTTATTGAAGAAAATAGGGTTACTACATATTATACAATCTGTGATGTTGGAGTGCAAGATGGGTCGCATAATTACGGTTAATCAACGAAATTAATAAATATTGGTAATGTGAAACGCTGTGAGGTAAGGTAAGGTGTCAAAAGACCAGCGAAAAGATTAAAAATAAAACAACGAATCTCTTTTGAGAGTTTAGTGTTGGTCAGGGGATGACTAGTTTTTAAAACGAAATTGAAATCAGGTATAATTAAGGGACAATTTGAAACATACGTTGAGAAGTGTTACCGTTTAGGGGCTGGAATACCGGGAATTTTGAGAAGAACGGATCTTGGTTTATGATGGGGGCTGAAGGTTGAGGAACCGACGACGCGAGCGTAATTTTATTGTCGAAAATAAATAATAACCAAACATATAGTAGATCAGTACTATCATTGAATATCAATACTCTAGTTAGAGTAGTTAGAGTATTGATATTCAATGGTACTATCAATGAAAATTTCTGCCTTATCGAATTTGTTTTGGCGACAAACAAACATGCTGCTTCCAAGACACAAAAATGTACGTGATTTACAGTTTTTTTATTGCGCCTTGCACCCCGAACGAAACGAAACCAAGGAAATCTTTCCAGATGTGTCATCTGTGCTTGGCCATTGCTTCGTTTGATTTTGTTCATTTTCATTTTTCGTCTGAGATCGTGCAGTTCGTTTCGTTTTCGTTTGCTTTACCAAGTTTTGAGATTTGTGTGCCTTCCAAAAGTCCTAAAGGTAAGTATTACTAACCAGATTTTAAACTTATTCCGCAAGTGTACCGATTTTATGACTTTTGTCAAAAGTGGTACTCCATGAAAGACCTGGCTTTCTTACAAGGTTTTTAAGATTCATTTCAAGACAGGTATATATACATAATATATGATATTATATTTATTATTTTTCTAATTAAACATTTTTTTTTTAAGTTTTGAGCTTCTTTGCAGAGGATTATGACACAGACGATAAAAAGGCCAACAACCTCATCAAGGAGATTGGGGAAACTGCAGAGGAAGCAACTCATCAGTGGAAAGTCTCTCAAGAAAGCAAGTTTTTGGTGATGAGTCTCTTTTTGATAGTAAGCGGCGTCGAACTGTAAACCTTGGAGAGGATTTTTGCTGTACCCCGACAACGTCTTATGCATCGCGAGTGTCAGCATTTTCTCCAGCTTCAACATATCCTGGTAAATTGTGTCATTTTATATCATTTACGACAATCATATACCTAGTAAGGATTTTTTTTTATTTTTGCAATAGTTACTTATGTTATTTCTTATTGATTTTGAGGCAATTGTACTGCAAACATTGGCCAAACTGACCCAGCACGTCGAGCAACACACATTCCGAGTCATGAAAAAAATTATTTAATTTAATTAGGACAATTAGCCCATAAGAATTATTTTAGTTTTTCTTTATAATAATAATTATAATTATATAGTTTATAATATTAGTAGTGCATAGTTGATATTATAGTTTTTAGTAATTATTTTCATATTTTCTATTCACCTTTATACATTATAATAGATTTGAACTTTTGTAAAACAATTTTTTTTGTTGGTTTTATAATAAATATGTGTCATGAAAGTCAACACTTTTTTAATATACTTATTTCCTAAAATCACCTAAAAAAGACGTATTTTATAATATCTTTAAAATACGTTTACAGAACGTCTTGTTGAGACATTGAAAATGACGTTTAATTCAGAAAATCAACACGTCTTTTCAACCTGGTAAAAACACCTGAAAGAGACGTGTTGATTTCGGCGACATCGTAACGTCTATTCAACGGTTGGTAGGTACTCGTTTGTTTTACGTTTTTTTCACGTTGTTTTGTTTACGGAAAATCAGTACGTCTTAACAACGTGGTAAAATCACGTAAAAAAAAAACGTGTTTTACTAGACCTTATAAACACGTCATATTTACACGTCGAAAGTTACGTTGAAGTCAGCGACATCGTAACGTCTATACAACCGTTGGTACTCGTCTTTTTTTTTACGTTTTTCTCACGTGGTTGTGTTTACTGGACATGAGAATGTTTTTTTTTTGTTTACACTCAATATTAAGAACAGAAATTGGTCTTAAAATTAATTATTTGCTATTCTCTACAGGATACAATTTTCTTATCATTCATATTTAATTTAAATTAAAAGTTAAATATATTTAAGTCGAACTCCACAAACTTTAATAAATTACAATTTGAACATGTTTCGGCAGAACACTACTGCCATCATCATCCCTTAAAGAATATTTAAAATTTGTGTAATACGTCGGTCGCTGCAGCGCACGAATTAATTAATGTTCAAGTTTTCTTAATTTTATTAATTTAGTAAATATTTGAGGAAAGACTTGTTCGGGATTGTGTTCTGCAGCTCGTGGTGAGAGTTGACTGAAACGGCTCGCTCTATTAATATGCAAAAGTTGGAAGCTCTTCATTGTTTTTGAAATGCCACCCCAGCCTGCCTTCACTTTGTATTTTCATTAGCAACGTTGCGTAAAAGTAAGCTGAATGGTTTTAAGCTTTCATCCTACAGATTTATGAGTTTTCATGCACGCGGCAAACTCTATATTGCACCTGTAGTTAAGTGATTTTGCCTGAGAAACGAAAAAGATCCATAACTTCCACTTTCGTTAAGCAGGAATTATGGCTTTGTTGTGTTTTTTGATGAATGTATCGGCACTTAAGAGAAGAAAACTTTCGACTCTTACAGGGTTTAGGTCGCGATATTTGATTATGTACCAATGCGTTACTTTCTAAAGTGAATTCTATTAAATTATTGAGGATAGGCGAATATTCTCTTTTTGACCTTTGCCTTTGAACCAGTTATTCACGTCAATCTTATCAATAATTTATTTTTAATTACATACGTACGAAATACCAAATTTTGTGTGTTTAAAAATTGTGGTAAAAGTTATGTTGCAATATGTACTCAAAGCTAATTACATACGTGATCAATAAAATCTATTAATTACGTGATGAAAGCATGTTAACAAAATTTTCACACATAATAATTCAGGCATGACGCAAAACGATCATTTTTGCACTAATGAGTAAATACTTTAAAGTCTGCATATGGGACTTATGAATGTAAATTATAAACAATATCTGTTTAATGGTTGTTGAAAAATTCGACTTCATATGTGAAATGAAAGGGATTCCTGTATTACCGACTGATGCAGCAACACGTTGTGAAGATGAAAGTGAAGAAAATCATAAAATTCAATTAAACGAACAGGGGAGGGCGGAACAGACAGAGATTAAGAGGAAGAAGAGAAAATATGTAAAATAACAGCTAGATCGCTGGACGCATACGAGAAAGTTGACAGTGAAATGGGGAGAATCATGGATAAGTTGAAACAAATAAAAAGGGAATTAAATGAAGAAATGAAGGATACTCGAAGAAAGAATCAAGAAATTAGGATAGATTGATATTCAAAGGATATAGACTTGATGGGAGGGAGATAGAAACAGGTTGAGAGAGAGGGAAGGGAGTATGAGGGAAAGTGGAGTATGAGGGAAGGAGATGGAAAAAAAAGAATATTGTGATAACAGGATGGGGTAGGGAAAGAAAAGTATACAATAGGCCAAAGAGGGGAGAGGGTTTTTTTTAGAAAAAATTTATTTGAAGTCAATATCGGGGACTGTTACCGTATAAACAGAGATAAAGTACTAGAGTAGAAATGAAAGAATGGAAGAGGAAGGAAAAAGTGATGAAGTAAAAAGGAAAAGAAAGAAAAGAACGAAAGGAAGACGCAGAAATGGTATTTATAAATAGTAAACTCACAAAGCAAGAAAAAGAGTTACTAAACTATTACCAAAAGAATTCAAGTTGGAATGTCAAGGGGTGAGAAGAGGAAAAGAGAAAGGAAGAGCGGCAGGGAAATAATAGAAAAATTCAGAGTACGGAAGGAATAGAGTCAGACTATCTGCCTATAGAAATTAATATAGGAACAGTTAGACAAGAGAAAAGAGAAGAAGAAAGAACAGAGGAAACGCCGAAGAAGGCGATGATTAAAACATCAGACGAACAAGCAGTGGAATAGTACAAGAGATGACTAGAGGAGGGAGAAACCAGGAGAGAACAGGGGAGGGGATAACGAATGAAGATGCATTGTTTTGAAATAATTAATATAAAAAATAAAATATGTTACGAGTTATATTATGTAATCAATATATATATATATATATATATATATATATATATATTATATAGCCTTAAGCTTAAATTGTTTCGGGATTGGGAGGGGAAATGATGCACGGCCTATCTATGAACGTCCTAAACTGGTTCTGAAATAAACTCTTGATCGACTGGGCTATAATCTATGATCTATGATCTATAAATTATTTTAAATATTTTTTAAGGGCTGATGATGGCAGTAGTGTTCTGCCGAAACATGTTCCCATTGTAATTATTAAAGTTTGTGGAGTTCGACTTAAATATATTTAAATTTTTATTTCATTCAAAAATAACAAAATAATTGGTGTGATGCATTTTAAAGGCATTTGCATTTTCCGTTAACATGAATGTGTCGATTTACAATTTAGTACTCGGTGAGGCAATTTGTTCTGTACAATAAATTTATTAAATCAGTCAATCACTTGAAAATTGCATCGAATAAATTTTTTATGGATGAATTCAGACGATGTTTTCCAGGAATCACTCTAACAATTTGTAAAAACTAAAAAACCTAGGCGGTCGGGAGACCCCCGTTAGGATCGAAGTTCTTTACGCTTTTTCTTCAACTCCGAATTTAATCCGATATGGATATTTAGATCGTTTATATTTGTATGTTTTGTCATTGAGCGTTCGTTTTTGGTTCTCTTTCGATACTCTTTTTGACGCTGAGCATATGTTGTCTCCCTGTAATGTATGTAAATAGTAAATAGTAAACACTCGAATCACATGTAAGTACACGTATTTAAACAGTAAATACTTGTATCAAGTTATACAATTTTATTAACTCACTTTTCTAAGTTTGTATTACACATTCTTGCTGCAGTTCCGATTTCTAAAAACTTAATTCAATGAGACAATATAATTCACGTATGATTTCCTCGTGTTAAAAGGTCGTCTGCTCTCGATACTACAGTCCTGCCGGTCTATACTTAGGAAAAATGTAGATTATGAATTTCTACATCATTCTGGTTCTATATTTTTTTTTATTTGTGGCCAATTTTCAACAAAATCACGTTTTCATAGGGGATTACTATGAGGATTGATGAAAAACAATTCTAAAGTATTCTTTTCATGGAAGAACAGTGTTTGGTGAGTCTGATGATTCTTGACAATCCAACTCATTATTAGATCACCAATGAAAATGGTCTAATTTATAGTACAGAACCAATCAAATACTGATTACACTGACAAGAAAAACTGCTTCCTTTTCTTTTCACTACAATCACGCTCTTTTGCTCTTCACTTGTTCACCGCATTTACTTTCTACTTTTTCGATCAAAAAACAAAATTAGGAAAAATGTCTAAATCAAAAAATTAAAACATTTTAATGTTAATGGTATTGACTCCTCTGTGATGGTGCAAGTAGCTACGGATGCCGCCGAAGCAGTGTTTGAAGTTGAAAAAGTATTGGTAGGTCCTTCTGTTCTTTGATTCCTAAGCTTCTCAATTATATTTGCGTGATGTTGATGGTATATCTGTTCTTAGTCAGTTCTTGTTCCGATCCGCCGGCCTTTGCTAATTTAGTAACCGCAGTTGACCTTAATCCGTTTCATGTCCAGTCCTGCTTTTTCGACACTTTATTTTGTCCATTGGCGATCTCATTGATGCAATTCTTAAACCACCCATTCCCATTAGGTTTATTCACCAAGGATTTTCAGCCAAGAACAATCTGTCAGTTTTGATATCATCTAAACTTTTTTTGTATATTTTTTTCAAGTATTTGTTTGTATTAAATTCTTTTTTGTAAATAGAAAAATTGCGAAAATAGGAGAATTTTCTTAAAACCAATTATGTTATGCGAATCGGAAGCAAACTTTTTCGAACAAAACTATTTTTAAACAGTTTTATTTAGCTTGCCTTATTTTGTGTCTTCTGTCTTGTCTTGTGTGGTTCAAATCTATTAATTGAAATTTTACCCCCTTCCTGTTGACCGATTGATCTGAAATTTGGTGCACGCCTTTAGTTTTGATGACAATACAATTATGTATATTCAGTATCATTGTAAATTCAACATGACCGCCACCAGAAAATGGCGGATTACCTATACTTTCTCAATCCCCCTCAATATGGGCATCAAATGAAATGGCGTAACTAGTAGAATACAGTACACTATGAAAACTTTCAAAATCCTAAATGGCCGCGGCCACAGAATTGCGGATTACATCTTTATTTTCAATCCCCTCAATATAGGTATCAAATAAAAGGGCTTAACTACTAGAATACAGTACACCATGAAAAAATTCAGAAGCCAATACAAAATGGCGGATTAATTTTTTTTCCCAATCCCCTCAATATGGGTATCAAGTGAAAGGGCTTAACTAGTATAGTATAGTCATAAAAAAATTCAAATCCAAGATGGCCGCCGCTACAAAATGGCGGATTACATATTTTTTAGTTTTCATTCCTCTCAATATGGGTACCACGCAATAAACACATGCACGTTGTTTTAACGTGGAAAAGCCGTGTATGTGGTTGATAACACGTTTATGGTTGAAAATATCACGTTATATTTTGGTAATACCTTCAACGTTATTTCAACGTATTTGATATAACGTAAATTCAACGTTGATTTAAAATAAAATATTGACTACGTACCTATAAATTACAACAATTCAACGTTAAAAAATTACGTTATTTTTAAATATTATATATGACGCAATAAAGACATTTAATCAATATTGTTAATCAACGAAAGGTACATAATGTTGATAAAATATAAGTTATTTTCCACGTGCAGTTCTGACGTTTGTTTCTCGTGAAATTTTTACATTAAATACAAGTGTTTTTCTAGTGTCATATAGGCGTGTTTGTCGTCGTTTATTTTTCGTGAAATTCTTACATTATGTACACGTGCTTTTCTAATCAAATAAAAAATAAAAATACCTAAGGAGTGAAAGAGTTCCAGCAGAGTATAAAAAATCATCATCATGGTGTAGCCCTATAGGTTTTTGGGTTTAAAAGGAGGTTTTTCAATTTACTTCCCATATTTTTTTTATTATTGTATTTTACTTTACCTCAATTTACTTTTTTTATAAAAAATCATGTTAAAAATATATATTTATTATTTAAATCATAATTTAAATCAATTTATATAAAATAGAAAAGAAGGAATGGCGGTGAAGTTTAAATTATTATTTTTGACTATTATTTTTCATAAAAATTTAGCATTAAATATACGTGTTTTTCTAGTCATCTATACTACAAATAAAAACGCATTCGAGGCGTGTTTTGGCGCCGTTTACTTTTCGTGAAATTTTCACGTTAAGTATACGTGTTTTTCTAGACATAAACACTAGAAAAAACCTATTCCATATCAAATTATTAGGCGTGTTTTGTGGTCAAGTTTATAAGTCACTAAGGGGTTTCAAAGATAAAAATGATGATTTTAAAATACATAATGCATAATAATCCTACTTAATTTATATTTTTTATTTGAATTACGATTAAAATCAAATATAGAAGCATAGAAAGGAATTAATGTGGGTAAAATATAAGTAATTTTTGACGTTCAGTTCTGACATTAATTTCTCGTGAAATTTTTAAAATAAATTCACGTGTTTATATACTCCTATAATTATATTTAATTTATGTGCTACAAAGGAACGCATTCCATTGGCGTCTTTTACAGATTCCATATGGGCGGTTTTTGCGCCAAGTTTAGAAGACACTGTAAATTGTTTGTTGCGGGTTATAAAACATATGTACATTTATTATTTGAATCACATTTTAAATAAAATAGAATAGTTATAGAATTTAAAAGTAGAAACAATAGAAATATTTAGTAAGGCTAGCATTTCTTTCATAATTTTTACGAAACATGGTAACAACTAAGTTAGCTCTTGTAAACATTTGGCACTCCAAATTTTACCCAAACAACCTTGAAAGTTTGACGTTTTCTTGTGGTTGAAATGTTTTAGGATCATCTCGCCAGCCTAGTTCGCAATAGAGATCAACAATCGCTCTTTGAGAATTCATATAATTATTCAAAAACAAAACAAATGTCTGGATCACTTTTGGTGGTGTATAGCTACTTTTAATCAGTTTTCCGATTTACTCGTCACCCTGATGATGCCAACATTGTTGGCGAAACGTGCGTCGGTATTTATAATAAAAATTGTTTTTGGTGTTTTAGGGAAAACTGATTAAAAGTAGTCATATAATTATTATTAAATTAAAATTTAAAAATAAAATTGACATTCCCTATTCTATTATGGCGATAATGTTATAAAACATTACAAAAGCTCTTTAACCCAACGGCAAAGAAATAATTTAATGTAGGTAGCTATATTTACTTACGTAGATGGGTACTTACAAATATTAATTTAAATGTGTTTGTTAAAGTTGAAAACAAAAATTAAGATCTTTAATTATTACGGTTAATCAACGAAATTAATAAATATTGGTAAGGTCTGGTAATGTGAAACGCTGTGAAGTAAGTGAAGGTGTCAAAAGACCAGCGAAAAGATTAAAAATAAAACAACGAATCTCTTTTGAGAGTGTCTTTGACTGGAGAAGAGTTTAGTGTTGGTCAGGGAATGAATAGTTTTTAAAAACGAAATTGAAAGCAGGTATAATAGGGGCTGGAATTTTGAGAAGAAAGGATATTGGTTTATGATGGGGGCTGAAGGTTGAGGAACCGACGAGGCGAACGTAATTTTATTGTGGAAAATAAATAATAACCAAACGAATAGATCAATACTATCAGTGAATATCAATACCCTAGTTAGAGTAGTTAGAGTATTGATATTCAATGGTACTATCAATGAAAATTTCTGCCTTATCGAATTTATATTGGCGACAAACAAACATGCTGCTTCCAAGACACAAAAATGTACGTGATTTACAGCTTTTTTTATTGCCTTGCACCCCGAACGAAACGAAACCAAGGAACTCTTTCCAGATGTGTCATCTGTGCTTGGCCATTGCTTCGTTCGATTTTGTTCATTTTCATTTTTCGTCTGAGATCGTGCAGTTCGTTTCGTTTTCGTTTGCCTTACCAAGTTTTGAGATTTGTGTAGCTTCCAAAAGTCCTAAAGGTAAGTAGTACAGTATTTTATTTAAAAGTAGTAACTAAATATAAATTTTTATGCATATTACTAACCAGAATTGAAATTTATTCCGCAAGTGTACCGATTTTATGACTTTCGTCAAAAGTGGTACTCCATGTGAGACCTGGCCTTCTTACAAGGTTTTTAAGATTCATTTTAAGATAGGTATATACATAATATATGTTATTATAGTTATGATTTTTCTAATTAATTTTTTTTTTAACTTTTGAGCTTCTTTGCAGAGGACTATGACACAGACGATAAAAAGGCCAACAACCTCATCAAGGAGATTGGGGAAAATGCAGAGGAAACAACTCATCAGTGGAAAGTCTCTCAAGAAAGCAAGTTTTTGGTGATGAGTTTCTTTTTGATAGTAAGCGGCGTCGAACTGTAAACCTTGGAGAGGATTTTTGCGGTACCCCGACGACGTCTTATACATCGCCAATGTCAGCATTTTCTCCAGCTTCAACATATCCTGGTAAATTGTGTCATTTTATATCATTTACGACAATCATATACCTAGTAAGGATTTTTTTATTTTTGCAATAGTTACTTATAGTTATTTCTTATAGATTTTGAGGCAGCTGTACTGCAAACATTGGCAAAACTGACCCAGCACGTCGAGCAACACACAATCCGAGTCATGAAAAAAATGATTTAATTTAATTAGGACAATTAGCCCATAATAATTATTTTTTTTTATAATAATAATTAGTTATATAGTTTATATCGGGTGTTCATTTAAATTAGTCATCAAGTCGCCTATGATTTTTTGAGTGACAAAGACGAATTGAAAAACGCATGTGATCTATTGCTTCATAAAATTCATACCGATTCATACTAACCTAAAATCGTTGTGGCACTTGACAGTTGCACTTGACAGTTGTTGGATAACTACTGCTGGCGGTTTTCTTCAACGTTTTCCCATTGTGTTTTACTTTTGACGAATTGTTTAAACAATAACAGTTGTCATAGCGGTAGAAAATTCAACACTTCAACAGTTCGTTGGTACTGCTTACGGCGTACAGTTTAGAACAAAAAGTGTTTTTACTAAGAAGCTATTTCCGAAATGGGGCTAAAGTGGATGGAGTTTGGGTACATTCGATAGAGGACTATCTCCAAGAATTTCAAGAAGAATTTCCAAATTTTGTCGTGGACTATATGCAGTTTAAAAAAACCTTGGACAGAATTGAAAACCTTGGTCTTAAGTTCTCAGCGACTATGCAAGGGCATTGTCTTTAGAGGCTAAGAGACGGAACCTTGACAAAATGACCTTGTTCAATGGTAAAGACTCGTATGCATTGGGAAAAGAGGATTTCAACTTTCTTTTGCAGGAAATTCCAAGAATTTCGATGGCTACCATTACAGATTTTCTAATTCTTACTATAAGCCCCTTTACGCAAAAAGAAATAAGGACATATGTGATGCTTTTGCACAAGTGCTGTTGAAGTGGATAGAAGACATCAGAGGCGTTAAGATTAATAATAATATCTGTGTACCTACTTAAGGAAGGTGAAGATAATTGTTTTCAATTTTTTAAGTGGTAGTAACGAATAGAAATATTTTTACAGGTTATGCATTCCCAAAGAATTAAATCATGCAACATTAAAAGTGTGGCAAATTCTCTCTCTAACGAGAGAAATATTATCAAGTCACTGAAAATGTGTAGCTGGTCTTGGGGAAGCCTGTACTCATGTTGCAGCCATTCCTTTTACACTTGAATATGTAGGAAAACAAAACAAATCGGTAACAGATGTGCTGACATATTGGGTGGGACTAAAATTTAGGACAGTTCTACAACAAACTAGAAGACATGTAGTTTTCATCCAAACTACCAAATACGACCACACCAACAGAACAAAGTAAGGTGCCAGAGTTTGATGTACAAGAAGTAAAAGCCTATTTTAAAGCATATAAGGGTCATGTCATATATACACCACATGCCCTCTGGACCAGTCACCGGAAATCATAAGTAGCCGCGGAAATCGCCCAGAAGGAGCTGCACGGAATCGAAAGATGAACCTGGCGAGTCAAGACCAATCCGGCTAAGTGTCAATCAATTCTCTTCACCTACCCACACAACAACACACAAAAACAAGATTTCTACAAACGCACCATCAAAAAATCTAGAAACCGAGATAACTTCCTCTACCTGGTACGTGGACGTTTCAGGAGCTGCGAACCCCAAACCCTCCTCCACACATAGAACACCTTCATCCGACCCATCCTAGAATACCGCGCTGTAATTTACGCCACCAACTCCCAAAACGCCTCCTCTTCCAGATTTCCGCTTTTGAAAGACACATCCAACAAAAAATGTTTCGACTTGACCCCATATTTCCCAGCAACCAAGTTCACCAGGAAACCAAATCCACACTAATAACAGACCGATTCACCAAACTCCGGAAAAACTATATTCCCAGAATCTTAGACAATCAGAACACAATCGCCATCCAAACTCTGTACACCACTCACGAACTCCCGGTCAAACACAGAGAAATTAACCGATGGTCCACCTCCCAACCCAAGAACGAGTCTTCCCCTATAGTTTTCCCCTTTCCAGCTAAGAAGAACCCCAGGTTGCTCAGGGGAGCAACCGAGAACACCACGGAACCAACATGGACAAGACCACCAACCAAAGTGCCCACGGAGGGCACTCGATAACGTAAAGACACCCACCAAGGAGAAGACCTCAGGACGGAACAAGACGTCACCAGAACATTCCTTTCTTTTTGCTTTATTTTGTTAATTTTTCTCAAATAAACATTGTATTAATTTAATATTCCCATTGTAAATTTGAGATAATTAAGACCTTAGGATTATATACAGTCACGTGCTGAAAGGCCCTAAGTCTCAGCACCACAAACACACACCTAAAAATTTGTTATATTTAAGAAAAATTGTAATTCAAAAGTGAGAAAATAAATGTATTTTCAATTCAATTCAATTTGTGTCTATTCTCCACATATTACTAGAAGAAAACATTCATGAAAACCCTGAGGAGCTTGAGGATTTGCTCTTTACAAAATTATTTCATGAGTAAGATAATATAAGACCTTAAATTTTAAAAAGCTCCGGGCAATAGGGCATACAGAAATTCATGGGGAATAGAAATGTTGCCATTTTCGGTCATGCACCTGCAATGGAATAAGTTTAGCTGCATCCATTATAAACCAAAACCAGTATGAAAAACATAATCTCCAATTCCTCTAGGTTAGGACGCCAGTTTTAAACAAATGCGTTCTTATTTGTTACCAGTGCAGTGCTTTACAACAAAGGCGTATCAACTGATTATCAGCGGTTTGGGGCTTCAGTCTCAACTCCTCAATGTTCGTCCATTCATCCAATTATTGTGAACTATCTGAAAACGCGCGTGTACAAACGCAACAAAACCGAAGACCAAGCCGACACGAAAAAGTTGGAGGCTTAACACGATCGGTCTTCAATTACGTGTTGCGCACAAAATAGGTGTCTTCGCACATCTACCAACAGGTAGCTAACTGGGGTAACTGAGTAAAATATTATTTTTTATTTCAATTAATTTAAATTTAACGACTGAAAGTTACAACTGTCAAGTAAAAAAAAAATTGGCAACAGACACACGTTAAAATGTTATGTCAAATTCATAGGCGACTTGATGACTAATTTAAATGAACACCCGATAATATTAGTATAGTTTGTGTTTTTTTTAAAGATCCACCAACATCGCATTTTCTGTTGTAATAATAGGCGGCAACACGGCTAGGGTTTTTTACGACAGGTGCAGTAGAACAAGGTTAGGATAGTAAACGTTTGGTTGACAATGTTGATTTCAAAATCAGAATCGAAGTTTTTAAGTTCACGTAGAAAAATGGTTTATGAATAATTAGTATGATTACTGCATAAGTTAGGTATGTCAAAAAGAGAGACGCACAGAACATTAAAACATGGTTGACATGGAAGTAAAGGAAGTGCTAGGAGGAATGTTTTCAGCTGCCATCATACTTGGAATGTCGAGATCGTTGGGATCGGGACCATCATCCGAAAGATCAGAGACCAGATCAGAATCTGAATCTTCCGGTAATGCTATTATGATAGAGGGTATATCTTGAACGCTGAAATTGTCCAAATTTTTACTGCAGTCATCACGGATCAGAATTTTTCTATTTTGTAAAACAATGTTCGCGAACCAGTGTACTCTAAAGTTTCCTGAGCAAACCTTATCAATTTGCCTAGATAGAAATATTCCGCTCTCCTTTTGTAATCGTGAATTTTGCAGCCTATTTCTTCACGAAAGAAATAGTCATTAAAACAGGGAGATTTTTTTCGACCACCGTGACTTTTAGACGACTGCAGTACTTGGCCGGTATTGGCAGCATGTAATACCAGTACATGTGGATACCTCAAATAATTACCTATCATTGAAGACTTTAAAGTTAAATTTTGGCCAAAAAATTACTGAAAAAATGTTTTCCAGTTTTTCTTCTAACTGACGATTATTCAAGGATGGTTCTAGGTTCTTCAGTGCAAGGGAACATTAGAAAAGGGCTTTTTTCAACTTTTTATCAAGTTTACGCGACATAATTGAAATTAGAATTTTGGTTTGAATGTTTGAAAGTTGACACTGACAGCAAAAATGACGCGAGTCCCTAGTAGTGCGGGTATGTGTACCGCATGAAAGTAACTATGAAATAGCGATTTTCATATTAGCCAACATAAATCAACAGGTGGTGGATCTTTAAAAAGTACACAAACTTTAGTACATAGTTGATATTATAGTTTTTAGTAATTATTTTCATATTTTTTATTTACTTCTATACATTATAATAGATTTGAACTTTTTTAAAACAATTTTTTTTGTTTGTTTTATAATAAATATATGTCTTGAAAATCAACACTTTTTTAATATACTTATTTCTTAAAATCACCTAAAAAAAATTATTTTATAATATCTTTAAAATACGTTTACAGAACGTTTTGTTGAGACATTGAAAATGACGTTTAATTCAGAAAATCAACACGTCTTTTCAACCTGGTAAAGAAACCTGAAAGAGACGTGTTTTATCAGACGTTTGTAACACGTGATTTTTACACGTCAAATGTAACGTTGATTTCGGCGACATCGTAACGTCTATTCAACGGTTGGTAGGTACTCGTTTGTTTTACGTTTTTTTCACGTTGTTTTAACAACATGGTAAAATCAGTACGTCTTAACAACATGGTAAAATCACGTAAAAAGAACGTGTTTTACTAGACGTTATAAACACGTCATATTTACACGTTGAAAGTAACGTTGAAGTCAGCGACATCGTAACGTCTATACAACTGTTGGTCCTCGTCTTTTTTTTACGTTTTTCTCACGTGGTTGTGTTTACTGGGCAGATGAAAGGACTTAGTACACTTTAGAAAAACTAAAAACTTGAAAATAAAATAAGTAAGAAACATTTTTTAGTTGAACAGTTTTATTAAAAAAAAATTTGGTAGGTACCAGGTACCAGGTACCATCACACCACTCCCCTCATAAATCTAGAGTATTGATCAGACTAAAATAAAATTGTAGGGCGTAGCCTCACCTGAGTAAATAATGTACATGATCTTCATGATTTACTTTTACACACATTTTGCATAAGTTTGTCTATTGAGAAGATGCATCCAAAGCATACCTATAATTGTACGAGCGGTTGACTAATTAGACTCGCCCCACGATTTTATTTTAGTCTGATCAATACTCTACATTGATGAGGAGAGTGGTTTGATGACTGTTACCTGGTACCTACCTAATTATTTTTTAGCTTTTAGTACATTATATGCATGATTATTATGTTTCTTTACAATATAAAACTGTTTAACTTAAAAATGTTATTTATTTTTTTAATTATCAATGTGAAAGGAATAAAAATCAGATATTGAGAACCCATACGCAAAATTTGTGTTGACCAGTGTAATTGTTTAGTTCAGAAATAACAAAATTGGGGTGATTTTAAACGCATTTCCATTTTCCGCTGACAGAAATGTGTCGTTTTACAATTTAGTATTCGGTGAGCCAATTTATTCTGTACAATAAATTTATTAAATCAATCATTGCATCACTCTTGAAAATTGCATCGAGTACATTTTTTATGGATGAATTCAGACGATATTTTCCAGGAATCACAATAATAATTTGCTAAAAAATATAATATAACTAACTCTCTGATATTTCTAGATTGGTAAGAGTATAACTGTAACTTGATATGTTTCCCTCTTGTTAAATTAGTGTTAAATTGGATTCGCCACAAATTACAAGTTTCCGCTGTCTGGCTGTCTGGTACACTTGGATGTGTTAATCCCCTATTATTTCAAAACTTCCTTCAATTAATCAGTCGCTATTTGTTCTTTTACTTTATTTTATCTTCAAACTCCCTACCAAAAATAAATTGAACCTCTGAATGTAAAATGATGTTTGTATTACCTCCCGGCACGTTTATGAGACTTAATCAAAACCATTGTATCTCTATTTTCCAGTCGGAATTTACAAAGATAAGGGGCTGAATTCCCCAACAAAGTTATCCATGTAATAGATTATTGACCTTTGATGTTGCTGTTTAAGATTCTCTGTGTACATATTAGAACACTGCTGGTTGCTATCCATGATCCATTGATGGCGGCCGGAACGTTTGTTTCAAAAGTTAATTGCATAATACATTTTCAGTCAGGAGGTCACAGCTTGGCTGAAGAACACAGTCAGTGAAAATTTAATAAAATGCTGGCGCCACCGACAATAAAAGTGTTTTAATTAAATTTTTAAATCAACATGTACAGAGTTTAAAAAATATATCCGATATAAGTCACATACTTTCCGAATGTTCTAGATAGTGTGCAACTATTGTTATATTGCGTCTTACATCGATTTAATTACAACGGAACTTTATCGGTGGAACAATGTGTTAAACTAAGTTCCGGAGTTCTAACACAATTTACAAAACAACCAAACCAGTCTACTTTACGACTAAACTCAAATGCACCTCTTAGAGTAATTTTATAATTTGATGGTTGTGAGTGGTCAAACTAAGACGCGTCAATATCTATTGATTTCCATCTAAGTAGTCAGTTTCTTTGTTCTAAGGTAATACGACACAAGACGGTTATGCAATCGCAATACACTACGTGTACCTGCCTATACATATAATTTCCTTTAAATAAAAAATGAAGAAGCACTTATGGAAATTACGAAGATTACACATTTCTCACTACCATTTGCACTGTTTATTGGTTCAACAAAGCTTTGATGTAAAATTTATAAAATTTTCTCCATTTATTAGAAAAATTATTGGGTGGTATACCTCTGCGTACATATATAAGACACTTTTATTACACTGGATCAGTTGCTTCGCCTCCCACATGGAGAGAATAATAGAAACAAGCTTCGAGACGAACTTTCGTATTTTAAGAGTGTTTGGACTGTATCCTTCTGGAGATCATCCAACGATTCAGAAGATAAAGTGTTACTTTCTTTACACATTTTTCTTGCTCATGAGCAATGTTCTAACGTTCGTCAATGTGTTTCGTTCAACGACTGATGATCTCAGGCGCAATATGATGATGATATACATAGCCCAAGGATTCGGCTGTTGTTTAAAAGTTCTACCGTTCGTTATCGACAGCCATCGAATCAAAATTTGGATTGATTCTTTTAAACGATCCCATTTCGAACCAACCACGAAAGAGGAATTTACGATTCTGGAAGAGTGGACCACAGATTGCAGGAGAAATTCTAAAATATTTCTAACTTTATTAGTTGTCAGTGCAAGTGCATGGATTGCGGAGCCTATGTACAAGCATCTACTCTATCTGGACACATGGCTGCCCTATGATCATACCTCTGGAGAATTAGCCTATTATTTAACATGTCTCTATCAAGGACTAGGTAAGGAAAAATAAAAAAATACTTTGTTTAATATATCTTCTCAACAGCTATTTATTACGCAGCTCTTGCTGGAATTTTTTTGGACCCTTTGGTTGGCGGATTAGTGTATCAAGCGACAATTCAGATACAAATTCTAAAATACAATTTAAGCCTTTTAGACAAACACATTGAAAACGGAACTGCTAACGTAGAAAAAATGCATGCTCATGTAAAACGCTGCGTAATTCATCATAATCAAATTTACAAGTGAGTGTAAATCTTAAGTGTTTTTTTTTAATGGTTAACAGTTATGTTTCCGAGTTCGAAGACTTTCTGTCTTGGTCCGTCTTCAGTCAAATCGGGGGATGCACTTTTGGAATGTGCTTCTCTTGCCTCGGAGTGATCCTTGTAAGAATATAGATTTGCCGCTTCCCAAATACATACAAATTTTCTAGTCTACAAACCTATTTGACAAAACAAGATTTACAATGTATGTTTTCGTATTTCTTTTCCAAATTTTATTTTTTTGTTTATACGGATCTCTGGTATATGAAGAGGTATGGTCATGCTGCTGTAACATTGTTGTTATATTTGTGTTGCAGAATGAACAGTTTATCAGTTCTGTTTACTCCAGCCGATGGTACGAATATGACGTTAAGACGAGAAAGATGTTGCTCATAATGATGGAACGTTCAAAAAGACCTCTAATTGTGACAGCAGGCAAAGTTGTTGATCTTACTTTACAAACGTTTACATCGGTAAGTACAAGTAGCTAATCTGCTTTGGTTTTAATTTTTGTTATTTTAGCTGGTCAAAACGAGTTATTCTTTGATAGCTGTTGTAAACCAATACTACAATATGTGAATTGGCATAAAATCGAATTGTAAATCCTTGCACTTTGTTTTGTAAATTGTAAAAGTAGTATTGTTCTAGACGTGATTGTTGTGTAGGTTGTATTAACCGAAAAATAATATAGATGTGAGCACAAACAAATTAATAATTGTTTATTAAATGAAAAAACTATGCACGCATATTTCCCATTTTTTAAATTGAACTTAATAATGTCAAATAAAAAATTTATCATTTTTTTTAATTTTAAAATTACAAGAATCATTTAAATGTTACAAATTGTTGAGGGAATTATTTGGAAGATTCTTTTTCAACAGAAACGCTATTCTAAGTACAGTGCACTCGGATAATTGTGACACGCGTTTCTTAGTTTTTACTTTTGAAGCTTACTGTAATTTTTCAGTAGTTAAATTGTTGGCAATATTATTTATTATTATTAGTATTGCTACATATTCCTCGATTATTAATCATAAAAACTTTCCTTTATTATGCTTATCTTAGAATAATATATAATAATTGTGGCACTATATGGTTCCAATTATTATTATTGTAATCAAAATGGATTTTCGGTGGTACAGGTTTTTATAAATTCAGATCTATTAGTTTCTCCACTTTTCAAGTATTACAAGTTCTCAAGATCTCAGTTTCATGTTTTCAATTTCAGAATTCCAAGTTCCATTTCTTTTAAGTTTTCATCTTTTCAGAATCTCAACCTTTTTTCTAGAATGTTATGTGCTTTCAGTCTCAGGTTACTACATTTTTACATTTTTAGGCTGTCAGGTTTCCTAGTTTTGTCTTTCAGTTTCTCGAATTCTCAGATCTTGAGATTGCTAGGTCTCAGATTTTTAAGTTCACAAATTTTCAGGTTAGCAGGTGTGTTTTCAGTTCTCTGTATTTTTGGTTTACTGTTCATTGCCGTGTATAATAAATAATAATAGAGGAGTCGTTAAGGCCTGGAGTTCCCCAATAATGTACCATTAAAAAACCCAAAATTCTAATTGGCTGCAACAAGTATTTTTTATATTGATTTCTGCTGATTTCGAAACTTAAAAATTACCAGTAAGTAAATTTATGCTGGTTTATGGTGAAACTCTAACTTATAAATTAATATGATTGAAATTGTGGAATTCGAGATTTAAAAAAATTGTGAATTGTGAATTATATTTTAGTAGTTCTACAAATGCAAAATTTGAACATTATTAGAGGTAAGAACATTATTTTTGAATTTGCCAATTGAAGGATTTTATACTTAGTTCTAGAATCACTTTTGAAATTACTAGACCCATTGTGTCAGTTTTTTCATCCAAATGAATGAATTAATTATTATTATTATCATCGAATATAAGACAAGGCGGGTCTTTCCGACCCCGTCACCGTAAGTCTAAAAAGTACTGATTATGCGTGTATTATCAAATTTTTAATTTTATATTTTGCAGTATCTTTTGTAGGGTGTGTTACTGTAACGATGTCCCGGCGCATCCACCAAATATCTAATGTGGTGCGACCAGAGTGGATACAAAAGAAAAAAATTTGATACATCTACATAATACAGAATTATTAAAACTATATTCTTAGTATTTATAGCTAGATTGAATAGATTGAATTCTTACAAAGTATTTCGGGACCTTAAAACCATAGGGTTCTAAAGACTTTTCCACATCTTTGAGAAATGCAATAATAAACTAATAAATTTATTATAAGTGTGCCATTATTATTATTGGGTACTAAAAAATCTAAACGTTTTCTCAAACATTCACGGCGACGGAAGTCAAAGAGAGTAGATAACATTTCATTAGGAGTTCGATCGTGGATGGAATTTTCGTTCGCTTCGAATTTCGAAGAACAGAACTTTCGAAACTACATTTCCTATATTATGTATGTAAAGTTGTGTTAGGATTGTATGTTCAGCCGTAGCCAAGATTTAATTTATTTTTATATAAATGTGTATGTTGGGGCGGTATCTGTATGGAGAGTTGGGTAAATTTCGTCGTACATTACAAGACTGCAGTGCTGACGAAGCTTTGGATCAGAAACTCGTGGAGATTACGTTCTTCTATGACGCTGAAACATTTTTAGTGTTTGTCTGAAATTTAACAATTTTAGAAGATGTAAGCTGCAAAATACGCACGTAAAATATGAAAATTCATTAAATTTATTATACTTATTATGTATTATTATCCGAGGGTTTCTAAATTAGACATAAATGAATAATTAGCACTAATAAGTACTCCCTATTTCCTAAGAGACCAAAAATTAAAATAAAATCAATAAAATTTAATGTAAGATCGGTTAATACTTCATCTTAATAAACAATTAAGAGCGTAAGATAAGACTAATATTTGCTAACCCAGGCACCTTATAGAAATGCACTAAAACTAGAAATATTAATTTATTTTTGAGGGGTAACTCACAAATTAGTTTACTTGCTAATATCAAGTATGGCGTTTACGTCAGCGACTTTATTGGAGACTAGCTGACCCGGCGAACTTTGTACCGCCTCAGAATCAATAAATGTTGTGGCAACTTATTAGCTGAATTAATTTTTTTTATATAAAAGGATAATGCACACAACGCCATCTACTGGCATTACCGGAACCAGCATACAACGCCATGTTCAGTTTTGTTTCTGTCATATATCAAAGATGGCGTTATATACGGATTAAATACAAAATGTTTTAATTTTTTTCTTTCATTTTTCTGATGTTTTAATAGTTATTCGCTCACGAAAAAAGTCAGTCAATCCATTCTCGAGATATCATAAAAAAATGTGTGTGGAGTTCACGCGCAACAGAAGTGAAACTTTGGAGTTTACTCCTTAAAAATCGATTTTCATTTTTAAATCCAGGTAAGACAAATTTTGGTGCCCGGTGTTATTTGTTATTGTTGCCCTGTACCAGAGAGCTTTGTTATTGTCGTTGCCCTGTACTTAGCTGCCAGCCCCCTGTAATTTTTCCGATGTTTTAATAGTAATTCTGCTATTCGGGGCGTAGGTAAATCCAACAAATTAAATATCATAAAAATCGTTCGAGCCGCTCTTGAGTTATAAACCCAAGTTAGTCCACTGAGCCCCCTTTCCATGTTTTAATAGTTATTCTGCTATTCGGGGCGGAGACCAATCCAACAAATCAAAGATCATAAAAATCGGTCCAGCCGTTCTTGAGATATAAACCCAAGGGTTCCCCCTGAGCCCCTGACCATGTTTCAATAATTATTCTGCTATTCGGGGCGGAGACAAATCCAACAAATCAAATATCATAAAAGCCCTTCTTGAGTTATAAACCCAAGGGGCCCCCCTAGGCCTCCATCTCCATGTAAAAAATACTTTACGACCTATTCCCAAAAATATTAAGTAAACAAAAAAAAAATATAAGAATCGCCAAATATACAAAAAAATATTTCATAAAAATCGGTCGGGCCGAAAAATCAGCCCAGTCCAAGAGCGCCCCCTGGGCCCCCGTGTCTATGTGAAAAATACTTTACGACCTATTCTCATGCCTACCAAATATACAAAAAAAATCATAAAAATCAGTCGGGCCGAAAAATCGGTCCAGTCCATGTCTATGTAAAAAATAGTTTACCACCTATTCTCATGCCTACTAAAAATACAGAAAAAAAAACATAAAAATCAGTCGACCCGAAAAATCGGTCCAGCCCCCTGGGCCCCCATGCCTATGTGAAAAATAGCTTACCATTTATTCTCATACCTACCAAATATACAAAACAAAAAATCATAAGAATCGGTCTAGCCAAAAAATCGGTTCAGCCCAAGGGGCCCCCCTGGGCCCTCATGTCCATGTGAAAAATAGTTTTAAACCATCCCTGGATTATGTCGAACAAAAGAAAACAAAAGTTATTCAAATCGGTAAAGCCGTTTTTTAGTTTTAGCGTGACATACAAACGGCGATTCATTTTTATATATATGGATATATAGATATATTTTAACGTGACAATGTTCATCTACTCAAAAAGTGAACGTAACGAAATTTAATTCTCAAGTCAGCGGCAAGCACTCATTAAGCCAGTAAACACATGCACGTTGTTTTAACGTGAAAAAGCCGTGTATGTGGTTGATAACACGTTTATGGTTGAAAATATCACGTTACATTTTGGTAAGACCGTCAACGTTATTTCAACGTATTTTATATAACGTAAATTCAACGTTAAAAAATTACGTTATTTTTAAATATTATATATGACGCAATAAAGACGTTTAATCAATATTGTTAATCAACGAAAGGTACATAATGTTGATAAAATATAAGTTATTTTCCACGTGCAGTTCTGATGTTTGTTTTTCGTGAAATTTTTACATTAAATACACGTCTTTTTCAAGTCTCATATAGGCGTGTTTGTCGTCGTTTATTTTTCGTGAAATTCTTACATTAAGTACACGTGTTTTTCTATTCAAATAAAAAATAAAAATACCTAAGGAGTGAAAGAGTTCCAGCAGAGTATAAAAAATCATCATCATGGTGTAGCCCTATAGGTTTTTGGGTTTAAAAGGAGGTTCTTCAACTTACTTCCCTTATTTTTTTATTATTGTATTTTACCTTACCTCAATTTACTTTTTTTATATAAAAAATCATGTTAAAAAATATATATTTATTATTTAAATCATAGCTTAAATCAAATTATATAAAATAGAAAAGAACGAATGGCGGTGAAGTCTAAATTATTATTTTTGACTATTATTTCCCATAAAATTTTTACATTAAATACACGTGTTTTTCTAGTCATCTATACTACAAATGAAAACGCATTCGAGGCGTGTTTTGGCGCCGTTTACTTTTCGTGAAATTTTCACGTTAAGTATACGTTTTCTAGGCAAATAAACACTAGAAAAAACGTATTCCATATCACATTATTAGGCGTGTTTTGTGGTCAAGTTTATAAGTCACGAAGGGGTTTCAAAGATAAAAATGATGATTTTAAAATACATAATGTATAATAATTCTACTTAATTTATATTTTTTATTTCAATTACGATTAAAATCAAATATAGAAGCATAGAAAGGAATTAATGTGGGAAAAATATAAGTAATTTTTGACGTTCAGTTCTGACATTAATTTCTCGTGAAATTTTTACAATACATTCACGTGTTTATATACTCATATAATTATAATTATTTCATTTATGTACTACAAAGGAATTCGATTGGCGTCTTTTACAGATTCCATATGGGCGGTTTTTGCGCCAAATTTAGAAGCCACTGTAAAATGTTTGTTGCGGGTTATAAAACATATGTACATTTATTATTTGAATAACATTTTAAATAAAATAGAATGTTTATAGAATTTAAAAGTAGAAACCATAGAAATATTTAGTAAGGCTAGCATTTCTTTCATAATTTTTACGAAACATGGTAACAACTAAGTTAGCTCTTGTAAACATTTGGCACTCCAAATTTTACCCAAACAATCTTGAAAGTTTGACGTTTTCTCGTGGTTGAGATGTTTTAGGATCATCTCGCCCGCCTAGTTCGCAATAGAGATGAACAATCGCTCTTTGAGAATTCATATAATTATTCAAAAACAAAACAATTGTCTGGATTACTTTTGGTGGTAGATAGCTACTTTTAATCAGTTTTTCGATTCACTCATCACCCTGATGATGCCAACATTGTTGGCGAAACGTGCGTCGGTATTTATAATAAAAATTGTTTTTGGTGTTTTAGGGAAAACTGATTAAAAGTAGTCATATAATTATTATTAAATTAAAATTTAAAAATAAAATTGACATTCCCTATTCTATTATGGTATTAATGTTATAAAAAATTACAAAAGCTCTTTAACCCAACGGCAAAGAAATAATTCAATGTAGGTAGCTATATTTACTTACGTAGATGGGTACTTACAAATATTAATTTAATATGTGTTTGTTAAAGTTGAAAACTAAAATTAAGATCTTTAATTATTACGGTTAATCAACGAAATTAATAAATATTGGTAATGTGAAACGCTGTGAAGTAAGTGAAGGTGTCAAAAGACCAGCGAAAAGATTAAAAATAAAACAACGAATCTCGTTTGAGAGTGTCTTTGACCGGAGAAGAATTTAGTGTTGGTCAGGGAATGAAGAGTTTTTAAAAACGAAATTGAAAACATTTATAATAGGGGCTGGAATTTTGAGAAGAACTCATATTGGTTTATGATGGGGGCTGAAGGTTGAGGAACCGACGACGCGAGCGTAATTTTATTGTCGAAAATAAATAATAACCAAACGTATAGATCAGTACTATCATTGAATATCAATACTCTAGTTAGAGTAGTTAGAGTATTGATATTCAATGGTACTATCAATGAAAATTTCTGCCTTATCAAATTTGTTTTGGCGACAAACAAACATGCTGGTTCCAAGACACAAAAACGTACGTGATTTACAGCTTTTTTTATTGCCTTGCACCGCGAACGAAACGAAACCAAGGAACTCTTTCCAGATGTGTCATCTGTGCTTGGCCATTGCTTCGTTCGATTTTGTTCATTTTAATTTTTCGTCTGAGATCGTGCAGTTTGTTTCGTTTTCGTTTGCCTTACCAAATTTTGAGATTTGTGTAGCTTCCAAAAGCCCTAAAGGTAAGTTGTTCCGTATTTCATTTAAAAGTAGTAACTAAATATACATTTTTTTTGCATATTACTAACCAGAATTTAAATTTATTCCGCAAGTGACTTTTATGACTTTCGTCAAAAGTGGTACTCCATGTAAGACCTGGCCTTCTTACAAGGTTTTTAAGATTCATTTTAAAACAGGTATATACATAATATATGATATTATATTTATGATTTTTCTAATTAAATATTTTTTTAACTTTTGAGCTTCTTTGCAGAAGACTATGACACAGACGATAAAAAGGCCAACAACATCATCAAGGAGATTGGGGAAACTGCAGAGGTAACAACTCATCAGTGGAAAGTCTCTCAAGAAAGCAAGTTTTTGGTGATGAGTTTCTTTTTGATAGTAAGCGGCGTCAAACTGTAAACCTTGGAGAGGATTTTTGCTGTACCCCGACGACGTCTTATACATCGCCAATGTCAGCATTTTCTCCAGGTTCAACATATCCTGGTAAATTGTGTCATTTTATATCATTTACGACAATCATATACCTAGTAAGGATTTTTTTTATTTTTGCAATAGTTACTTATAGTTATTTCTTATAGATTTTCTTATAGTTTTTCTTATAGATTTACTGTCCTGCAAACATTATCAAAACTGACCCAGCACGTCGAGCAACACACAATCCGAGTAATGAAAAAAATGATTTAATTTAATTAGGACAATTAGCCCATAATAATTATTTTAGTTTTTTTTTATAATAATAATTATAGTTATAGTTATATAGTTTATAATATTAGTAATACATAGTTGATATTATAGTTTTTAGTAATTATTTTCATATTTTCTATTCACCTTTATACATTATAATAGATTTAAACTTTTGTAAAATATTTTTTTTGTTTGTTTTATAATAAATATATGTCATGAAAATCGACACTTTTTTAATATACTTTTTTCCTAAAATCACCTAAGAAAGACGTATTTTATAATATCTTTAAAATATGTACGTTTACAGAACGTTTTGTTGAGACATTGAAAATGACGTTTCATTTAGAAAATCAACACGTCTTTTCAACCTGGTAAAAACACCTGAAAGAGACGTGTTTTATCAGACGTTTGTAACACGTAACGTTTACACGTCAAAAGTAACGTTGATTTCGGCGACATCGTAACGTCTATTCAACGGTTGGTAGGTACTCGTTTGTTTAACGTTTTTTAACCGACTTCAAAAAAGGAGGAGGTTCTCTATTCGACTGTATATATGTTTTTTTTTTTTGTATGTATGTTCGGGCATAACTTCTTTGTTTATGAACCGATTTCAATTATTCTTTTTGCGTTGGGTTGAGTATGGCTCCAAGGTGGTCCCAATTAATTTCATTCATATTGAACGTAAGACTTCGGAGTTATAGCAGGAAACTCTTGAAAATCAGATGGAAATGTGGTGATTGGATATGCTTGTGCGCGCATAACTTCTTTGTTTATGAACCGATTTCAATTATTCTTCTTGCGTTATATTCAGTATACCTTCAGGATGCTCCCATTTTAATTTAATTCGTATTGGACGTAAGATTTCGAAGTTATAGAAGGAAATTCCTCAAAATCAAATGGAAATGTGTTCGAATGACGCTACCTGCTCGAATGGTTTATGGCCTCAACCCAACCCCATTGACAAGCCGAGAATAAATACACAGTGGTCAACGACGTGATTTATTGTGTCTTACCGAAACCGACTTCAAATATAATTCCTTTGTTTATGAGCCGATTTCAATTGAATCGTTTATTGTTAAAACAAGCCAAGTAACATTTTGCAAACTTTTCAGGAAACGAAAAAACTATGGAAAATTGATCTACAATTGTGTTTTACTATGCCCTTGGCATATAAGCACTATCAATTAGTCGCAAATTTTAGCATACATGATATGGTACTTGGATGCTTTCTGCACCAATCGATTTATGTCTATAATAGACAGGCTGTCTCATTTAAAACTCCCCAGTCCAGATTTCTCCGAATTGATAACTCTGATTGAAAAATCCTCGAACAGGTCGATTTTATTTGCCAGGGGCACATCTTTTCAGATTCTTTTCAAGTTTCGGCGCTTCGCCCTCTTCGCGAGGGGGCTGTTAGCCCCAAAATCTTAAATGGCACTATGGGTCGAGTGATACCTCATTTGAAAGGTATTGAAGGCCTATCTACAATTTTTTGCAGTCTTGACCGTACAAACAATAAGTTTCTATTTTCAACATAATCCACATTTTCTCATGCTGTATCCCATAGAAACCACAAAGACAATCTATTTTCGCGCTCGCGTGGATTTGAAGCGTCCTTACTAGGTCTACCCATCACTTAAAATTGTAAAATAATTAACTTTTTAAAAAAAAGGAAACCGACTTCAAAAAACCCAAAGTAACTAAAACTAAAAAGTAAAAAATAAAAATTTCCAATTTCAGAGTTATTTGTTGTTCCGGTTAATGTAATTATTTATTTTTCCGTTTAATGAAATTCAGAAATTATTGTTGATTATCCAATTATTAATTGTTTTATAATTTTGAAGTTGGTGCCATAAAAGCAAATTATACACCTTCCTACAATAAATAACAAATTAGTTACTACGAAAAAAATTATAAAAACAATTCATAGGAATTACATAATAAATAATTTTTTATTTATTTCAAATCTAACAATAATTCATCTCTCGGTAAATCCAACCTAAATCATGCAAAATTATTACTACGAATATATAGCTTTTACCTAATGTATCAAATGTGTTCTGAAAACTTTAATTCAGTAATCATAATCGTGAATTAAGAAGTCTGAAATTATCAGGGAATTATAACTTTAAAATGTATAATTTTATGTTTTACTTGGTACCGACTTAAAAATTATAAAACAATTAATAATTAGATAATCAACAATAATTTCTGAATTTCATTAAACGGAAAAATAAATAATTACATTAACCGGAACAACAAATAACTCTGAAATTGGAAATTTTTATTTTTTACTTTTTAGTTTTAGTTACTTTGGGTTTTTTGAAGTCGGTTTCCTTTTTTTTTAAAAGTTAATTATTTCACGTCGAAAGTAACGTTGAAGTCAGCGACATCGTAACGTCTATACAATCGTTGGTACTCGTCTTTTTTTACGTTTTTCTCACGTGGTTGTGTTTACTGGGAAGTATGAGCAGTACAGCACAGCAGTAAATGTAAATGTATTTAATAGTACAGATTGAAACTTTATTTATTCCTCGCGCAAAAGACTCTCGTTCTAAAGTCATCACTCATCAGACAGCGCTGGCAGCCTCCTGTTTTCTTGCGGTTCGGTAAGCTTAAAACGTGTAGCGACCAACATGTACCGACATGTAGTTTGTGTGTAAAGAAACAAAGTATCTAGACAGGTAAAGGTAGAAAACTCATAAATAGTAAACACACACAGTGACTTTATAACCAATAATCCATTTCTTTACAGACTAAAAACCCAATTTGTTCAGTTGAAATGCAAAAATTAAGATTGATTATAAAAAAAGCATAAATGCAAAGAAAGAAGTCTCCAGACCAGATAAATCACAGGCGAACACTGCTCTCAGCCAAACGACCAGGGTTCCACTTACTTGTGTAAATGAGGCAGCCTACCTCTTTTTTAAATAAAAAATTATGGAGATTCAAAATAATTATCAAAATAATCGCATGTAAAACAGGAAAATTACTACAAACTGCATTATTTACTTTTTATGTTGTCATGTACAAATTACTGTGTAGAAATCGCGCTAGAAAATACAACGCAATATCGGAAAACAATAATATTTAATATTTATACCACGTCACCTACTCAAAGTTGACATTTCCCAATCCCCTGTCTATTCAGTGGAATTTTCCAGTGCTTTCATCAATATATTATGTACATTTTCTCTATACTTTTTACTAGTTCAAAAAGTATAAATTTCGGTTACGAGGTTTTCCTTCTAAACTTTTGTCGACGTTATAAATTTTTAATAAGTCGAGTTGCCATTCCTCTGATACTTTTTATTTCGAGCTCTGAAGCAAAACGTTTCCAAGTGAGCATACCACTAACAATAATCAGATTTCGCCGAAAGTGGTAGTTTCTGGAATTTAGTCCTTTTCATTCTGTATTACTGCTAGAATATTCCACGAACGAGCAAAGCTCAACTCCATATAGGAAAGCTTGATAAACAATTGCTCCAGTCCCTAATTACTACTGAAGTGCTATTATGAATATTTTAATTAAGACGGTTAGCAGGCGTTCGCTTCCACTTATAGTTGAACTACAAATAGGGCAAAGTGGTGTAAGACGGAGCAGGAGATTTGTAGTGTGTTTTTGCGTTGCTGTTTGTCTTTATCGGTCCTCAAAGTCAGACAGTTTCCTTTACAAATACACGTTTCACTCAGTGTGCACACTATTTAGGAGTTATTTTATTATATAACTTTTGATTGTGATTGGACGAGAAATAAAACAAACTTTCACCGTGGCGATCAATACACAAACTTATCAAGTTGGTTACGTCTGAAAAAAAAATTCAATAATTACAAACGAAAATCTCAATTTTATTAATACACTCTTTTTAATTAAAAAGCTTTAGCGATCCAGATTGCACCACACTCCCCTAGGAATAATACAGTTTTAGTTACCGTTCCACAACTATAAGTTTGCATAAAATAAACGTTTCGTCCTTTCTTCGAAAAAATCAACGTCAAGCTTGAATGCTAAAATCCCAACCCGAATGTGTGGCTTTGTCAGTACGAAGCTCTGTTGAATATGCATAAACCTTTCTGGCAATTATGCAACAATAAGAGGAGCAGTGTCCGGAAAGGATTCAGTGTGCACTTCCAACGTCATAATTTCGTAGACAAAAGACGACAGGATCGACACAAAATAGAGAATTGTGGGCAAAATGGTCGATAGAATATTGCGACATGGGTGGTGTGTTATTTATTGAAGTAACTCTACAAGGTCAAGGGAAGACATAGTAGTCATGCAGTTGTGATTGTGAAAGGTTACCGTAATGGGGGGTTACTTTGACTTTAAGGGAATCCTTCCGTGTTATTCTTTCATAAGAGCTATGATAACCAATGTAAGGAAAACGACGTAAGCAATTCCAATGAAACTTTGACACAGCAAAGATGAATAGAAACATGGGCGTAAACTTTTGCAGTGACCCAACCAGTCGTGTTTACTGACTATCGGTATCTACTGTTTATTAGGGTTAGCCATAAATTATTGAAGTTGTGAGTTTTTTAGAGATTAGAATGTATGTTATTACAATAAAATAAAGTTGCATGTACTTTCTTTGCTTCTTTTGAGTTGTGGTCGAAGAAAAAGCAGAATGTGCAACACGTGCTGAAGGATATTTCAAACTTGTGTAACTAAGCCACTCGCAGCGCTCGTGACTAATTAACCTAATTGTTCAATGTTACACAGATGTAATATTATTATGAATACAATAAAAAATGTCAAATTAATACATTATTATACTATTTTTTATACTTTGGTGTTCTTCATTTTATGAAAATGTTAAAATTATGATTTTTAAATATTCTAGGGCTTTTTAGGATTAGGTAGTACTGGTTGTGTTTGTGGTTATCTTTTTTATCAGAAAAGTTGACACTTGACAGAAGTTGGCTAGAAATGCTCAATACTAACGTAATACGTATAAAAAAAAAACAGTTTCACAAAAAGTTCCTTTGTCGCACTACTTTTAGTTTCACAAAAACTCAATTATTTCACCAAAGTAGAAAACTAATTTTTTTGCATTTCGGGGTAACTTAGGCACTTAAAAAAATATGTATATTATATAAAATTGTGGGGGGCTAGTGGGGCTTGATATTGATATAAATGTGATAGCCAAAGGACATATTGTTCTGTTAGGACAAAAATAATTAATTTTGGATGTTAAAAAAAGTTTGCACCAAAAAACTACCAAAACATGTACAAAGTAACCCGTTTTAAGGGACCTCGCTGCTTCCTCGATATGTTTAGATTTATTGTGTATATTTTAATTTTAATGTCTCTCGGTGATGAATTAAAATTAGACACGCCATCGACATAAAAAGGAAATTACATTTTCTGTAAATTAATTAATTACTGTAAATTTACCAAAAGAAAACAGAAAACCCCTAAACTTAATATTACTGTATTAGATGCTTTAGTGTCCCTTTTTAAAAAGAGGAGGTTGTAATGTATTGCAGTTGCAGCTTGCTATGAACAAGAAGACAAATGTAACAAATTTTCTTAATCATTCCACTTCAGAAGGCATAAATTTCTCCAGAGAACGTAGACATGCTCTCAAAATAAAATCCAACAATAACGCGCCACTGAAGATGATTTAAAGCACTTTATTAAAAAAAAAACAGTTTTAATTTTTCTCCCGTGAGAGTAAATGTAATAATTTTGCTTTCAAACATTTTTAATACATTCGAGCGATTGTTATGGAAATCAGAATGGAATTTGCCACATTCAAGTAGATTATCATTGTTAGCAAACCGAAAATTTGTATAGGATTTGTATTATATAGATTCGTCGGGCCTATATTAATCCTGTGGCTTGAATTTGAAAAGCATGATTTTAGCCGCTAGTCTACTACAAATTATAATTGTTTGCACTAAACTTGGATTGGATAGGCTCTGGTAAATCGAGATTGTATCGAACTTATATCAAACAAATGATATGACAACTATGTCTCGTGAAATAGTCACACCAAATACCTTCAGTATATTGTATAGTCGTTCTCAATAAAAAAAACACCAACCGGCAACATCGTATCGATTTTTGACATGGGAAATAGAAGAGTTATTGGCTATCTTTCAACAGACTACGACCACCACTCAACAGAAGAAAAACTAGACGTGTAGAAAAGTAGGAAACAGTTATTTACCTAATGTGTTTGAAAAGTAAACTGATTTCCCAAATAAGTAAGGTACAATATTTTTTGTAAAGAATCAAGTCGAAAAGAAAAACAAATAATTTTAGAAACTTGAATATTGCACATTACCGTAACAAGTACTTAAGCGTTTAAAAATGTTATGAACAGTTATGACAAATTTTTTAATAATTATTATGACTAACCACTACATTCTATGTAAATATGGAAAGTTAATAATTTCAGGAGTGGAACATTTTCCTTCTGTATTTTCAAATTCTGTAAAAAAATTGTCGACATGCCGAAATGCATTTGACAGTACTGTTGAAAGATTAAAGCAAACAGGTCTACCATTGTATAAAAAATGTTAAATTTAAAAAATCTTGAAAGAAAAAGAAACCAAAGAAAAGTCTATACTCTCTTAACAGATTACAAGGAAACTTTATACAGGGTCTTCAAAAATGATTCATACATCCAGTAGAGTTTGAATGTCAAAATTTATATTTTAGAATTTACATACCCACTGAAAACAAAATTTGGGAATTTTAAATGTTTGAAAACTTTTTCTTTCCCGCTTTCTCCTTTTCCTCTCTTGCACGTTGTCTGTTTGATCACTTTTTTTTAGTTAGATCTTCACTAATATACAGGTTGTCTTACGAAAAACGCACCACACTATAACTCTGTTATTATTAATCCGATTTCAGGAAATCAAAAACAGTGTAAAACCGTTTTCTTTGGAAGCCATTTTGAAACAATCGCGACGAGATGACATCTAGCGTACGCAGAACGAGACGCAACGAAACTACCAACATGCACAAAGCAAAAACACTAAATACCGAAATTTGGCTTCCCGGTGTCTAAAATAGCTAGATGTCGGTTACATCCGAACGACGTAATTCGGAAATCGCAAGGGGGCGTAATACAAGATAAAAATAAAACACTTTTTAGAACCCCAACATTCGGTGTGGCGCTATGCCTCTTTTTGCCCTGTATTTTTCAGTTCTTACTCAGTGTTGGTTAATTCAAGTCAACAGAGACAAAATAGCTTTTAAATGACCGAAAGCTGCTGTCGGCCTTATACCGAAAGACAGGTAGTTATTTAATGACTAATAGCTTTCCACCCTGGCGGCCATTTTATTAGTGACGCTGACAAAAGGGTAAAAAAGTTATCTAGGAATTACTAGTATGGAACAAACGCCGGTCAATTTCAGGGCCATTTCATTATGTTGAGTATGACAAAAATAATATATAAAATAAAAAGGTTATCTATAAATACGTCGAAGGGCACCACACACACGATTGTTCATTTAAATTCAAGCGATCCTTCTGGTATCATGACTTTTCGACAATGCCATTTAAACATAGAACACACTCAACTTTAAAACCAGGAGAACTCATAGTGGCATAAAATCAGATAAAAACAAAAAAATTAAGCGTTAGTTACTTCTGGTTACTTCTAACTTCTAAGTATCAATCCATCTAATGGCCGCCGATTCTCCTCCCACCCTCTAGAAAGGACGCCAAACGTTTTTTTTTTGTCACGACAGCTTCAGCGTGTTGCCAACCACTGCACGATGTTGCTAACTTCAGAGCACCTAAATTTTCATGCTTTTGCATTCCACAGCACACTTAAACTATTTAAAATAAAATTATTTTACAAAATCAAGTTGAAACACACCATTATTAATTGTATTCAGAAAAAAATCTCCACCAAACTGAATAAAAAAAAGTTGACTGATTCAAAAAAATTAAGAATCATACTCTTTTGTAGCATTTATACACGGTTTTTGAATTTTTGAAATCCAAAATTTTTGGTCATTGCTCCTTTTTTGGTGTTAGTAAAGATTCTTATATTCTCCTTTGTATTCTCCTTATATTCGCAAGTTCTCTGATTTTTTTACCACTCTATTATAATCGCCCCTAAATTAAGTCTCATTCGGCCAGAGGGAAATGGCGCCCTACGTAATTCTATATCTTACTTAGCCTAATTTATAAAAACATAAACTTATATTATCTGCGCTACAGAAGAGCCCGTAATTTTAATTCTACTTGTTAGTGTAACAAAGATATATATCCTAAATAAATTTAGAGCCAAGACTTTGTTAGAAACAAACCGCTTGATTTACCCAAACTCCATGAATGGCAAATCTTTGTGTAAACTGTTCATCCCAGGCAATACTCCTCTAATTTTAATCTCCCTAACCCAGGGTAAGAAAAATCTGAAATTGTTTTTTCATGTGTGAATTTCGCAACATGGCAGTTTACAAGGCGTAATGATTAACATTAAACGAAATGTTTTCGGTCCTTGATGTGATAATAATGCACTTCTTGTCTCTTCGTGCTGCCCAAAAGCTCATTACAAAGCGAAAATTTCAACGTACAGAGATAATCGTGTTTTGCTGTACATTTATTTAGATGATGTGGTTTATATTAAAGCTTGAAAGTTCGCCGTTTTATTTTATAATCGGATCTATGAAAAACTAATATGAATTGCAAATCCTCTATACTTTATATTCCACTTACAGTTGTCAGTCCTATTAGAATGTTAAATTGGGTCACCAGGAACATTTAAGTGTTTAATCCTCAGGTCGCGTTAAAGTTACATTTTGTAGAGTTAAAAAAGAAATAACTCTCAAGCTGCCATTAAACTAATAACTTTCCAAATTACATTTGCTTTTGAGATTATCTCGGAACTAAATTTAATTTCTCTTTACTTAATATTCAACCGTTAAAAAAGAATAAAATTTAATAGTATTTTGTCAAAAATAATAGAATTAAATAGCAGACAAGTAAATAATTATACTAGCATCCCAATTAAGAGTTTAAGTAAAAATATGGCCAAACAAAAACATCATAAAATTTGCTCTCATAAAGTGGCAAATTTATTCACCCACAACTGGAAATAATAATATGTCCTTTATTCGGTTGATGAAATCTTTCATTCATAGTCGCGTCAATAAAGTCTTTTTCTCGGAAGTCCTCAGAAAAAGCTCCGATTTTGATGTTTTTTTTTTTAAATATTTGCTTTTTTTATATTATTTATAATCAGAAACCTTTTGGAGCGGGGACATAACTATTAATATTTACTGGCCATGAAATAATGAATATTGACATTTTTTCTCAACGTCCAGTTTTTAACAAGGTTTAATTTCTAATTTTAATTCTAAAAGTGCAGCTGTAGATAAAACGTCGTATTTCACTCGCATATAATGGTGGCTATTATACACTCGAATGGTTAAAATCCTCGCCTGCGGCTCGTATTTTAATTTCCATTCTCGTGTATAATAGTCACCATTATATGCTCATTAAATAATCTACTATTAAACAATATGTATGATATTTATCTAAAAAAAAATAGTTTTGCGTTTTTTTTTTTAACAGACTTCAAAAAGGGAGTTATCAATTCGGTTGTATGTTTTTTTTTTAATGCTTGTTACCTCAGAATATTTATATATTTATACTAGCTGACCCGTCCCGGCTTCGCACGGTGATTTTATTTTATTAATGTCCAGTTGCACCGCACATAAATAGGCTTTAAGCGGAACATAACTCCATAGATACCATTGTTGCAACAATACTTGCTATGATGTTAATCTCTACTTAAAGTTAAATTTTGTGCGGTGCAACTGCCCATAAGGGCCGGTTTCACCAACATCGATTCACTTTAACTGATAAATAACTGCATAGATACGTTTGTTAAAACTATAGCAACAATTGTTCCTAACAGATGATTAAGTTTAACGGAGGTTGGTGAAATCGGCCCTTAATATTTTATTTACTACTTTAATAATTTTGAAAAACCGTTTCTTAGTGAGCGCCCAGGTGGTAAAATAAATAAGTAGTAAAATTTTTCATTGCAATCGGTTTAGTGGATTCAGAGATTAACCCCCCCCCCATTACGTTACTCCACTTAGAAATGGAATTTTGAAAAACCGTTTCTTAGTGGGCGCTTACGTGGTGAAATAAGTAAGTGTGCAAAATTTTATTGCAATGGGTTCAGTGGATACAGAGATTAATGGGGCGGGGGGCCCGTTACCCCCCTTTGGAATGGAATTTTCTAAAACCGTTTCTTAGTGAGCGTCTACGTGGTAAAATAAGTAAGCGTGCAAAGTTTCATTGCAATCCCTTCGATGGATCCGGAGATTTCGTGATGAGTCAGTGAGTGGTATTTGGATTTTATACAGGCTGTCCCATTTAAAACTCCCCAGTCCAGATTTCTCCGAATTGATTATTGAGATTGAAAAATCCTCGAACAGGTCGATTTTGTTTACCAGGGGCACATCTTCTCAGGTTCCTTTCAAGTTCCGGCATTTCGCCCTCTTCGCGAGGGGGCTGTTAGCCCCAAAATTTTAAATGGGACTATGGGTAGAGTGATGCCTCATTTGAAAGGTATTGAAGGCCTCTCTACAACTAACCACTTACTTTTCAATATCTTGCAGTTTTGACCGTAAAAACAATAATTTTTAATTTTCAAGATAATGCACATTTTCTCATGCTATGTCCCACAGAAACCACAAAGACCAACATGTAATTTTGAAATTAAATTTATTGAAATTTTTGGGTCATTAGGTTGTTGATTTTGATTGCTAAATAGCGCGAAGGAGTTAAAACTGAATGTAGAGTATGCGACACGATTATTTTTCAATAAAATGATCTAATTAACGTAATAAATGTTGGATATGGCCACCATTCATTTCCATGCCAAAATACAGACGATTTTCAAAACTGTTCGTGATGCTACAATTTCAGTAAGCCTAATTTCAGCAATAACATGTTCGTTTTTGTGGTTGCTGTGGAACACAGCATCAGAAGATGTGGATTATCTTGAAAATAGAAAATTGTCGTTTTTTTGCGGTCAAATCACCAAAATATTGCAAAGTAAGTGGTTATTTGTAAAGAGGTCTCCAATACCTTTCAAATGAGGTATCACTCGACCCATAGTGCCATTTAAAATTTTGGGGCTAACAGCCCCCTCGCGAAGAGGGCGAAATGCCGGAACTTGAAAGGAACCTGGGAAGATGTCCCCCTGGCAAACAAAATCGACCTGTTCGAGGATTTTTCAATCACAATACTCAATTCAGAGAAATCTGGACTGGGGAGTTTTAAATGGGACAGCCTGTATATATAGATTTCATTTATGAAATAAATAAATATGAAATCGGTGAATTCTTCGTCAATTATGGACCGATTTACAAAATTCTTCTTTTATTTGAAAGACTATACTCTTAAGGTGGTTCCATTATCAAAAAATCCGGATCTGATCAGGGAATCCCATGGAAATCGAGAAAAATACTAAAATTTTCGCTCCCTTTTATTAACCGACTTCATGTAGGTTCACCGATTTCTTCGTCAATTGTGGACCGATTTACAAAATTCTTCTTTTATTTGAAAGGGTATATTCTTGAGGTGGTTCCATTGTCAAAAAGTCAGGATCTGATCAGGGACTCCCATGGAAATCGAGGAAAATTCTCAAATTTTTCCTTCCTACTAAGTATTGATAAACAATTTTTAATTATTTTATTTATAAATGTCTAAAATAAATAAACAAGAAGAATGTCCTTAAATCCAAGTGGAGTAAATTTAAATTAAAATTTAAATATATCTATGTCGAACTCCACAAACTTTAATAACTGAAAGATTACTAATGGTACATGTTTCGGCAGAATACTTCTGCCATCATCAGCCCTTAAAGAATATAAAAAAAAAAAAAAAAAATTATGACATTGACGTCAATGTCATAATTTTTTTATATTCTTTAAGGGCTGATGATGGCAGAAGTATTCTGCCGAAACATGTACTATTAGTAATCTTTCAGTTATTAAAGTTTGTGGAGTTCGACATAGATATATTTAAATTTTAATTTAAAATAAATAATCCACAATTCATAATAATTTTATCATTTACTTTCGTATATTATTTGTAAAATAAGTATTGAAAAACTATTTTTTTTATATAGATATAATAAATAGTGTTTAAACAATATAAATAATTATTTCCCCACTTCAAAAGGTTTCTGATTTTGAATTTTGAATAATATATAAAAACAAACATTCACGAAAAAAATCATTAAAATCGAAGCAGTTTTTGAGGACTTCCGAAAATTGCCTGTTTTATGTATTTATTGACGCGACTATCACCCCCGTCCCATCGTAGCTTTGCTTCACTTGGAATGCCTAGGTCGGGTTAAATAAATTGCAGTCTCCTCCCATTACAATGTCTGCCTATTCGAACACTTGTTATATTCCTTTGAGTTAGTTCTCATAAGACGTCGTCATATATTTGAATAAACGTTTACTTCCCGACGTTAAGAACTATATAATAATACAACGCAAATATAAGATCATGCAAATTCTTATTTCGCATTGTGGGTGATCTCCGTTACTAAAAATAACAAGAAACAACAAAATAATAAGAAGATTAAACAACGTACTCAAAAATCGCAGATGTAGAACAAAGGCAAAAATTAATTTCGAGCAAAAGTTTTAATTTGTAGCCGAATTACATTATTAATCTCCCCGGTATAAATGGCGTGAGCGAGCTGTTGTTAGTGTGAACTCATAACGCGTGTTTGTAAATCGAAATAATGTTCTTGTTAGAGCTCTAATAGCAAATACGAAAATTAAAAAGTTATTGAGGAAATGTTCACAATGGAGACAAAAGCTTTCAAACATTTTTAATTTAAAGTTTTTCTCCTGTCGTTGTCAGGTACTTGATATTAGATCAGATCTATCAAAAACTGCTACCTCTTATTTGGTAATTTGGTAATTATATCGATTAAACAAGACTTTGACGTTGGATACATACACGCTATTCTGCTATAATTTGAAAAAATAAGCTGTTAGCTACTAACATTTAGAAGGCATAATACATCGCAGTTTATTTCGCGTCTAAAAAGGCTAGGATTGTGGTCAATAGACCTCTCGCTATTCAAAAAAGTAAAGTTCTGCTTCTTTTCTTTTCGCTGAGGATTTTTATTATGTGATGCCGATACTTCAGATAATGTTAACGGAAGGGTAGGATTTACGACAGAATTATTCAATACTATATCTTATACAAGGGCTGGGTTGTTGTGGAGAACTATTGACATTTGCAACAAAAAATGATAAAGTTAAAAAATGTGTATTTTACTTCGTCCATACATTTTTCCATCAAATACAATAAGACGTGGAAAGAAATCTATTGAATCAGTGGGCCCAAGAATGTAAAAAAAATGCTGCTGCTGATTGCCGTGGCCTTTGGATTACAATGCCGATGCCGGTGACTCGAAATCATCGTATTATTAATGGTTGGATTCCTTTTGGTTATCATACGCAACCGATAGTATTCCCTGTGCTTTATGTTCAGATTGCTGCAGGTAAGAAATGATAAAATTATTTCATTATAAATCATCATCACTGTAGAATAATACGTATTTATTTTAAAGGAATTACTTAAGAATCATGTTACTTACGTCTTCTTTAATCGACCGAAACACTGGATACTCTGTTTCTCGTAAACTAATAAGTAATAAGTTTTGTTCTATTGTTACTACGGCAGTCTGTTATTTCAAGAAGTTGGTGACATCACGAATTCTACTAATATTTTTATTTTATCCAACACTTGTTTATTATTTAGTCATAATAACGCCGATTTTGAATGGGTTATGAGGTCTATAAGACACATGTGATTTATGAAAAAATAATTTAACGGTCTTATAATTTGTCATAGCAACCAGTTCATAAGCCAACAGCTTTGAACGTCAAATGAACGTCAAAATTTTTTGAGTTTGGATGAAGGTTGAAGAACGGTTACAGGAGGCGGTGCTGGATAAACCTATGTATTACACACGTGTCTTAACAGCAAATAAGAAAAATAGCACGCTAAGTAAATAATGCTTAAAGTTGACGTATCGAGATGATCCTTTTACTCTTGTAATCAGAATGAGACCGCGCTCCGAGTACCTCTACTCCGGAGTTTTCACGCTGCCCGGATTCACCCCCGTTTTGTGAGAACAGGACGCCGCATCATCTAGCGATGAAGACCTTCGGAGAGTCGCCCATGCGCTGCCGTTCACGCAGGGGAATAACGCCACTATTCCATCACGAGCACGCTATAAAAGAGCGCCAAAAGCCAGAAGAGCTCAGACTCCGACCGTTCCAGGTGTTGACAACGACAGTTTTGGACCTAGTGCACTGGGGTTAGGGCAGCTGTGGTGGCTTCTTCACGGAGGTCGTCCACGTGTCTTTTTTTCTGTGCACCTGCCGGTTGACCACCAGGATATCCGGACAGATCCTTTTTGGCGGCGGTCCCGCCTGCTGTTCCCCTGTTGCCGAGCGACGCAACGGGTTCTTTAGTTGAATTGTTGCGGTCCCCGAGTTAGCTCCGCCATCGTGTATATATTGAAACCCGGTATATATTGAACCCTTGTATGTATTGCACCTGAGTATATATACCGTGTAAATAAACCTTGTAACACCGTGACTGTTTATTTACCCTCCGCCAAGTTGACCCCTGGTACACCGTACTCCACTAAACTACCACAAAACACACGTGTGGAGCATCCCACAATAAAAAACTGGCGGCACTATTACATCACTTTATTTTGAAACATTGTCACAACATTACGAGGCCTTCCAAGTTTCTTCAAGTGAGTTGTTTTTTCGTTTAACTCCAACTAAATTTTAAGTTCAGAGTAGTGGTTTTCAACTTGTGAAAATTATTTGTCACCTTGATTTTGATGAGATTTATCGAAAAACTGCTTTCCTCATTCGTTCATCGCCGTAAAACGATACTCCCTAATGAGCTAATTCCTATGTCATTTACAAGTAATACGATGCACCAGTTGGTAAACATTTGAAAATATCCCGTAAAGTTTATGTTAATCCGGATTAATACCGATTCTTGTCTATCTTTACCATCAACATATTATATTGTCCGCCTTTATAAACGGCATCTTCAAGACAAACATGAGCGCTGTAAATCAGAAAGTCGATAAACATAAAACTCATCTGATTTAACGTTAACAGGCACCGAGTAATACAAAAGAACAGGTAGAATCAGTGTAATTCTATTTAGTTTAATCACCGTGATTTTTCGATGTGGGAAAAAAATTCTAAGCAAACATTGTAATAGTGTAAAAAAGTTACATTCAACGCCGTGCATTGCTGTACATTTGTGCCCGCCGTTGAATGTAACTTTTTTTATTTTTGAAGATTTTTCATTGAAACTGTGTGTTGATAAAATATAGATCCTTGCAGCTACAGAGCGATTTTTGAAATTTGTAAATTAAAAAAATATAAACAAGAAGAATGTTCTTAAATCCAAGTGGAGTAAATTTAAATTAAAAAATTTAAATATATCTAAGTCGAACTCCACAAACTTTAATCAGCGTAAAATTATAAATGGTACATGTTTCGGCAGAACACTTCTGCCATCATCAGCCCTAATTTAACAAGAGATTAATGATACAATTGATGAATTACAAGAGGGGTTCTTACCTTAAAGAATATAAAAAATTATGACATTGACGTAATTTTGAATTAAATTTGACGTTTTCAAAGGATTACATGATTTTTAAAAGATTTCGTAAAAACAACATTTTATAAAATGTAAAAATTAAAAATGGATCAAAGAGAATCTGGTAAGTTTGTTTGAGTGAAAAATTAAAATAGTGAATTAATAATGGGATTATTGAAGTTATTCTGTTCATTTAAACAAGATCTGTTTTCCAGTTTCAAGGCTTTCCTTATTTCCAAAGTCTCAAGAAAATCTAATTTCCGGCCTTTATTGCATTTATGAATCAATTTGGAATTTGATGGTGAAAAACTATGTTTCGTTATTCGTTATACCATTTATAATTTTACGCTGATTAAAGTTTGTGGAGTTCGACTTAGATATATTTAAATTTTTTAATTTTTTAATTAAAAAAATATATTTGCGGGAAAATGTACTTCGACCGGCAGAAATGTACATGCCACTAGAGAACCCTCTTAAGCGAAATTTGCGTTCGTGTTTGTTTACGATGAGAAATGTCAATAACATGACGTCACTTTTGTGAGTGTTATTACGGCTTGATATTGGTGTGAACAGTGTGGGAGACTTTGTTGTTACTTGAAAAACGTTCAAATTTAGACCATCTACGGTTTAGGCCGTGGTTTAGGCCTTTTAGACTAAGTTATAAGTTTATTTACAATAATGTACAAAGTACGCGGTAATGTAGACAACCAACAATACCATCTCACTCACTCGATCGATGTCGGTGGTCCTGGTCTTTTGACGGTTCTTTTTAACCCAGTTCAACTGTATGTGAAAAATAGAAACCATTTGCAAGTTTTCTACTTACATACTTAATCCAAAATTTCATTGGTACCCTTACATGTTGGGCTGGGTGAGTTGTATTGTACTAGTGAGAGCATTAAATAGAAATTTATTTGATGTGAATGTACTTTAGATGTCAAAATTTATAACATGTGTTCATTTAAAAAAATTCATCAAGTTGCTTATGATATTTTGAGTGACGAAGACGAATTGAAAAACGCATATGATTCATTGCTTCATGTTCTATTATTCTACAAGTTGAAAGTCCGCAACCAGAAATACATGCTGCATTATTAATTTGACAACAGACAAAGTACATTAAAATTTCAAATTCATAGATGAGTTGCCATATTTTTTTAATTTATACACTGACACTGATTTTTTTAATTACAATAGAGAAATAAGGGTGTTAGGTCCTCCCGATGTTATTACGTTATACCCCTTCTTTCCGCCGCTTCTTTCGTTGTCGGTACTCAGGCCCGCTTTTTTGTTTCATCCTTCAGGTATAGCTTCAAACACCTTTCTTATTACGCTATCCTGTATATACATGACCGAGCCACCCCAGTTCTTTCATCGTATTTTCTATTGGCTTTATTCCCAACTAGCCGTACTCGCGACTTAATTTGTGTGGACTTTGAGACAGATTGCAAATTAAATTACATTTAAAAGGGTGGGAGCAAAGCCTACATGAAATGTTGTGCGCATATTGTTTTGTGGTGGAGCTTTTTATCTTCGGTTTAGTGTTTTGTAGTTTTGTTTGTTTTTGTTGTTCTTCTATCTAACTACTGTAAACAGATAAAAACTGATCTAGGTCTAATGCTGTCAATCAACTTGAAGTCTGTTACTCATTGTTTTTAGCAAAGTGCCACATGTCTCATGACCGTCGCCTCCAAGGTCGGTTGTTTTACTTTAGTTTAGATTTCCCTTACGATTTATCTATCTCTGACTCCGAAATAGAATTAATCGAACTATTTGAAAAATGCACCCAAAAATGCGTTTGGGACCGTTTTCTGTAAAATTGTTTGGCTAACTCTATTTCGGCGCCGAAGGTAAAGAAATCCTAGCGACAAATGAAATACGTCTACTTTGTTTCACGACCGCTTTACTTGACCCGCTGCTGTAATCAATACTCATTTTCCAATGTCATTTATGAGCGTTGGGAGGGAGATATGTAAAAACTTGCAGAATTTAATGGAGAACATAATTCCTATAACATCTTCTCGTCGGAGTTACCGTTTAGGCGAAAAATGGGGAAAAGCTTCATGAGGTCACGCTCGGGGGCGGTCTTTTGGACAAACGGGGAAGAAGCTCCCCCGGGGGGTGAAAACTCTGCGGATCTTTATTTGGGTCCCTGCTGAGAGTTCAAAACGAAAATTTGAAAACTTTATAAATTACACCGGTCAACAACATTTTTACGCATGGGACATATTATATACCATATTTTTATTGCTTTTATAGCTAGAAATAAGAATAAGAACAAAAAATAGTTCTTTATTTGATTTTGTGTGAAAAAGATGCAAAAATGAAGACATGATTTATTAAAAGATAACGAAAGTCCATGTATGATTTATTTGTCTTAAAATAGAGTCCAAATGTTTAAAAATGAACAGTTTTCAGTATAGTGGCCATAGTAACGTCTCTCAAATTCCATTATATCTTGATGGAAGCGTTCCCCATTTTTTGTTTTGAGTTTGAACAGGTAGATTGAAGTAAGCTAGGCTTCGCAAATCTTTAAATTTGTACTTAAATCATACATTTTTTCTTTTACTTTAATAAATTTGCCGCAACTAAAGCAAAGCAAGTCAGCGTCTCGTTTACAACATCTCAAAGCCACTTTGTACAGGTTGATTCAGCTAAGAAATATCTAAAACACGTTATGCCTCTCTAATACGCAAACACATACTGTTGTAAACATATCAGCAACGCAAGAAACACTACCTTCCGCCCTCGACAACGACAGCGCGAAATAACCGCCATTAATTGGGCGCGAAAATCAAATCAAATCGCTATAACGTTTTTAAAAACAAATATTTTCGATGTCCAATCGCACTTTTTTACATATTTTTGCTTATACAATCAGAATATATTAAGTAAATCCCATGCGCAAGAAATTTTTATTTTTTTGTTGACCGGTGTTATTTCTTCTAAAAAGTCTAATTTGCTTGAACTATAAAATAATATTGGATACAATTTCAAGAACACAGGAACTTTTACTTGATACTTTAGGGTTTACGGATTCACAAACTATTTACAATTTATTTCAACACTTTTATGTACAAAAGGACACGTCTGTCTATTTATTTAAACAGTTCGCACGAACCACACGGATTGTGTCGCCCAGTGGTTTGGACTTCAAACTAACTCAGACGGATGTTTCGAGTCGTATTTGTATGTGGAAGCGGCTTCTCGAACGTTCGCTCGTAGGATTACTCCAGAACGATCTCTGTCGTATGAGCTGCCAATGAAGCCATCACGAGTTTCTTCCTGAACGTAACAATACGACAGTTACTGCACAAAGGGTTTAAACCCTTCAATAACGTTTCTGCTTTGTGGCCAATATGGTGATAAGCGCATTAGCTGATGCAGGAGGGTCGTGTCTTTACTGATTATCGCGTATAATGTACAAGGAATAGATATTTTAGGGATGGGGGGTGAAAGAAACATTGATTTCAGCTGTTTCCCTAAAAATCGCTAATCGTTTCAGGAGTTTTCTGTTTGAATAAAACTTTTGTGTAACTTGGAATTTCAGAAGTGCAGAAACTAGAAACTGATAAATAATTAATTATATAGTTTTGTCGAATCAATAAAAAATTTGGTATAAAAGAAAAATATTCTACGATGACCTCAGTCGAAGTGTGATCGTGGTGGAAGACTTTATACACTAGTCGAATAAAATAATTTTGTATTTTCTTTTCGCGTTTTCTGTGGTCGGTGCATTTGTAATTCCGGCTCTGCCAGTTATCCTTTTAAAAGGGTGGGGTTTAGAAAAATATTATACAGTGATGCATCCAATACAAACATTTGGTTGTTTGCAGAGCTTTCAACCCTGACAAGAAAAACACAGAGGGTCAAAAATTGCATATTTTGAAGAGAAAAAAATCTAGAGCATTGGATTCAAGAGTAGAAAAGTAGCAAGGATATCTTTTGGTTGTTTATTTTTCACATTTCTTTCTTGGGTTGCTTTCCCAGCGGCTGGAAACCAGCGGATAGATGGTGGATGGATGCTCTTTACTTTTATTACCGACTTCAAAAAAGGACGAGGTTCTATGTTCGGCTGTATGTATGTTTTTTTTTTCTTTTCTTTTTCCTTTTATGTATGTTCACCGATATCTCCGTTAATTGTGGACCGATTTTGAAAATTCTTCTTTTATTTGAAAGGGTATACTCCAGAGGTGGTCCCATTGTCACCAAGTTCGGATCTGATAAAGGGCTCCCATGGAAATCGAGAAAAATTGTCAAATTTTTCCTTTTATGTATGTTCAGCGATTTCTTCGTCAATTGATGGATCGATTTTGAAAATTCTTCTTTTATTTGAAAGGGTATACTCCGAAGGTAGTCCCATTGACAGCAAGTCCGGATCTGATGAGGGGATCCCATGGAAATCGAGGGAAATTCTCAAATTTTTCCTTTTATGTTCGTTCACCGATTTCTTCGTCAATTGTGGATCGATTTCGAAAATTCTTCTTTTATTTGAAAGGGTATACTCCGGAGGTAGTCCCATAGTCAGCAAGTCCGGACCTGATGAGGTGATCGCATGGGAATCGGGCGAAATCCTCACATTTTATAATTATTATGAACTCTCTCGAATGTAGTCGTTCAATAATTATGCAGGTCTTTGCGTCTGGGAGTCATCATTGCCTTAGATTTTTCAGGTAGTAATATTAATTCATCATTGTTTTAGTATTTCTGGTTTTAATTTTTTATAGTTTGCGTCTTTCATCATCATTTTCAACCAGCCGTCGTTTCCTCATTCGAGCAGCGTCCTTACTAGGTCTACCCATCACTTAAAATTGTAAAATAATTAGCTTTTTAAAAAAAAGAAACCGACTTCAAAAAGCGAGAAATAACTCAGTACATGTATTATTACATGTGCTACCTACTGATCTGGTTGAAGTCGGTGCCAAGCCAAAAAAATAGGTAGTAGATAGATAGGCTGTCCGCTCCCGTCACATCGCAAGTCCCACCGCGCGCGCGCCGGAATGCGTGAGCGTGGGTGGGGGGCTCGCTCTGAGCAAAACATCTCAAACGGGCAGACACGTGCGGGGCTGACGTCGTTGACGGCCTGATATTGAATTTTTGATGCGCTATAACGTTGTTGATATATTTGTATAATGACAATAGGTTACAAATTTGTTAACCTCTTTGGCTTGGCACCGATTTCAAACAGATCAGTAGGTAGCACATGTAATAATACATGTACTGAGTTATTTCTCGCTTTTTGAAGTCGGTTTCTTTTTTTAAAAAGCTAATTATTGCCCTATACTTGTTGCCTCTAGTAGGTGAGACAAATTCAAATAATTTGATAATTAATGGTGTTGCGACAGCACTGGCTTACTCAGCTTACTGTGAAATATTGTTGGATCCTTTACATGGGGGATTAAAATTGATCAAGTTATACCAAATCAAAATTTTTAAATGTAATATGAAGATTATTGATCGGTTTTATAAAAGACTAATTTAGAAATTTTGATAAAGTTTAAACATATTTTTGAATAAATGTTGAAAGAAATTTTATTGCAGATAATTCTTTACAATAATTTCAGTTAGGTGACTTATTTTCTTGACCAATATTTTTTCAAATTTCCAGTTGTACCTTGGGCATAATAACAGAGGTATTTGTAAGTAAGTATTACAGTTCTCTTTTATATGTTTATAATATAGTTTTAGTCGATAGAATTCTCGGACACTACCCTCTTTATAAACTGTTTATTCGTCTTAATATTGATGTATTTTTTTTATGAAGAGGTTCGTGCAACTTCTAATTCATAGATTAAAATTTCTAGAACAAGAAATTAAATGAAAGCCTGTACAGCCACTACAAGATAAGAAGATACATATTTTGTTTTAATGATGGAACGCTCCAAGAGACCGCTAATACTAATAGTGGGAAATGCAGGAAACAACGTTTCAGACATTAATTACATCGGAAAGACTATTTATATATAATTTTTGCACTGGTAATTTACCTTCTTCGTTGATTTCAGCTCATCAAAACAAGTTATTCGCTGATTGCTGTTTTTAGTATTAGCTTCTAATGTGAAATATTGAAAAAGTTAATTATTGTTAACACCTACTTGTGTGTTAAAGAAAGTAAAAAAATAAAATAATATTTTTTTATTTAATATAGAAAAATGACTACAAACTGTCAAAAAATCACATTAATTTCTGCAACCAAAAAGTGTTTTAATTAGGTAAATCGTTTTTTCTTCCTCCTTTTTTCCTTCTATCATCGAAATTTAATCGTCGTATAATCTTTAATAAAAAAAGGTAATCATGTGCCAAAGAAAAGTAAACTATTGGAGGAGGTAGACATTAATACATTTATCGAAGAAGCTCTTTGCTATTGACTTTGTGGCTTTTCCTCCGTCTTGCGTTTTGCTGGTTCACCCCACCCCGGTTCCACTATCCCTTGGAAGTATCACCCGTTGCGCAAGCTGGAACCTATATCCTCTTGTTAGATTTTTGGAGGAGAACGCAAGCGGCAGCGGCACGGGGTAAGCTTAATTGGCGTCCGACACGAGCATCCGTTTATTGGACGATTTTGGCTCTAAACGCATTTTGTGCTGATTTCCACGGGTATTTTCGGAATTTTGTTCCTTTTAAATTGATTTTGATCTAAATCAAGTAGGTAGATTCAGACTGTACCAGTGGGATCCTGGTGAGTGATGTTATATAGTTTTCATTAAAAGGTTTCACATTTGTCGCGCGCGGGCTCCAATTCGTTTTTATTAAGAAGTTTTATTTTTATTTAATTTTTGTGAATAAAAAAATCCTCATTACTTAAAAGGTTTCTTTAAATTTTGAGCATTATATTTATTTTTTTATACTGTGTCCGCAGTTCTCTGCTGTTCCGTAAATTATCAGAAAACCCGTTTATCAAGTGGAGGCTAATAAACATTTAAAAATTAATTTACAATTATCGTGGCATTGCAATCTCAACCAGGTGTTGCATACTCAAATAGGGGTGGTATCGAGCCATGCAGAACCAAAGGCAAGTTTCGCTAAACGTTCCAGAGTTTGACCGCTTGGTTTGCCGACTCGAGAAGTGTAAGACAGGCGCAGTGGAGATGCACGACGAGACCAGCACATCAGCATCCACCAAGAGAACCCAGAATACAACCAACATCCACAGAATAACAACAGTACAGAAGCGACCATCTAAAGGAAGAACGAGATGGAAATGACAACCAGGCTAGGGTACGCGCACACGCGATCGCTTCCTTTAGGCTACAAGCACACGGACAACTGTCCATTCCTCCATGCTTTGCACTGATCCACCCATCTCTACTCGCACGTGGCTCTGAAAACGTTTCACATCCCACATCCCACCTTTGAAGCTGTGTCCTTTTTTTTCAATCACTGATTGATTGACTACAAATTAAAAATGGATACATTGTTGTTTTCCTTAAAATAAAATAACTACAATGGAGAACAGTTTGTTTTCATTTCTATAATTGCTGCCATATTTTTTCTGTTTTCTCTTCTTTCAATTGTTTTTTCAACATTTCGAAAAATACGTTCTTATTGATGTACATCATTAATTAAAAGTAAATATCCATTTTTGACCATACCGGCAATGACAACTAGAACGTTATGTAAACATTTTTGTAATTTTCAATTATTACATATTATGTATATTTAACCTTTCCGATCTTTTAAGAATTAAGACTTTACAGATCCTTTATGTAGTGTCGGATATTATTTAGTATCATAGTGTAATAGATTGTAAGTAAGACATTAAGACATGAGTGCGAGAGCGATAGAAGTGCGAATGGATGAAGGGCAGGCAGGTCGAGGGTAGTTTTTAAGAAACCATTTTAGAGTTAAGTTAGTCGTAAAAATCGAGCCGTGTAAATGAGACGTGGCGAGAGTGGTCCCGATGACCATCGACTCGTTTTTTTTTGTATTTTATTAGTTTGAATTATATAATTTAAAGTAAAGATTCGCTATTAATATAATCCCACTCTATTTATCTATATGTATCATAAATAATATGAAATTCTGTTCATTGGTAAGCGCATTACTTGAGAACGGCAGCACCAATCTGGCTAATTCTTCCTTACATAAATATTCGTAATAGTCCAAAGAAGATTTTTACGGAACGAAAAATTGGAAAAGGTTCCCGGAAACTTAGACTTCCAATCTTTCATTCCGTTAAACCCTTACCTGGACTAATACGAATATTCTAAGAAAATAGCTGTTCATTGGTTTGATTTGGCTATATATTTTTTAATATCCGTAAGTGTCCAACAATGGATGATTCGCTTAAATCTTTTTTGTTTAGGACGAGAGGTCAAAATATTGGAGGTATAGGACTATCTGTCAAGAACATCTTATTAATACATACAACATAAAATTAATATTCTTATTTACCTTTTTCATTAGAAATATTTCATCTGGCGCTTCAATATTTCTTCTTTGGTAAAAGTTTTTGATTTTTTATATTCTACGGATTGTCGTTCTAAAAATGCAATTAATTTCTTAAATTGACTGATATCACACAGATCTGAGCTTTAAGTATATTGACCAAAAGGTTTTTGCTTTCTCACTAAAGTAAGCCATCGTTACGTTTTTCGTGTATTTTTGTATTTGAACAGCTGATGAACACACAACCTTTCGTTCAACAAAACCATAAATTCAAAATGTCTGTGTTCAAAGAATTGTTTTTAAAATGTTACCTGTTATTATGGAATTATCTGACCAGTCAATATTTGATTAATTGGATAGCGCAAATGCCTACTTTCTATATCGATTGTAGAAAAATGTAATTACATATTTAAGAGGTTTCTAATAAAATTGCTGTAAAAAACTCCCACAAAGTCCAAGCTCCCAAATGTATTAATAATGTATTAATTAATAAGCATGAACTGAAAGCCCTCAGTTATAAAAGAAATATTTCCGATTTCTGGACCAGTTACAGTGAACTCGCGATGGAAGACAACATAGTATATCACACTTTTGATATAAACATCCGGTTGTTAAAAATCCTAGGCGTGTGGTCCGTGGACCAGTCAAAATTTCACAAAATAAAGTTTTACTTCCTTTTTATCACTCTGATGATCGGCAGTTTCGTAATGCCGTTAGTTCAGCTGATCATAACCCATGGATGGAATTTACAAAAAATTTACTCAATGATTTATTTAGTACAAACGTTCGGTTGTTGTGGAAAAGTTTTAGCATTTGCAACAGAGAGTAACCGAGTCAAAAAATGCATATTTTATTTCGAGAATTTTTTTTTTGAAAGACAACAAAATCAAGAGGAAGACATCTTTAACGAATGGGTCCAGGGATGCAGACGAACTGCCAGAATGTTCTTCAGTCTTTTAGCTGTGGCTTACGTTTTTTGGGTCGCGTTACCAGTCGCTGGAAATCAGCGGATTCTTGAAGGTTGGATTCCTCTTAGTTTTCACTCGCAGCCACTAGCCTTTTCTGCACTGTACATCCTACTTTCTATTGGTAAGAGATTTTAATTAGTATTTTATATCAAATCTAATTTAAAAGGCGTTTGCAGCTCTTGCTTATTCCGTTTCTGCCGGAATTTTACTGGATCCTTTGTTGGGAGGTTTAATCAATCAAGCAACGACTCACTTGAAGATTTTAAAATGCAATTTTAATATCATCGATAACACTATAAAAAGCGAGTTAGTCAGTTTTTCACAAGCAAAACCCATTTTGCAACGATTCGTCATCTACCAGAATTACATCTTCGAGTAAGTGTCATAAAAATCTGTTAATTAAAAAACAATTATGTTACAAATTCATATAATGTGTATATTTTGAAGAACAAATTTTAACTTGAAAATGCTTTTCCCCATTTGTATAAAATAATTTGTGTCTTAACAATTTCAGAAATTATGAAGGTTATTCTAATTCTTCGTTCTGATTGCGTTACAGATATGTTATGGAACTTGGCGACTTGTTTTCATGGTCCATCTTCTGTCAAATTTCTGGTTGCACATTTGGCATGTGCTTCGCCAGCATAGCAGTTATTTTTGTAAGTTGATTGTAACACCTCAAATTTTTTAAGTTTTTTTTTCAAGTCCACTGAAACCATGGATACTTTACTATTTGTCAATTGTTTTATTCTTCTAAACCTTCAGGTGTTCTTTTACTGTTATTATGGAAGCCTTTTATATGAAGAAGTTTGTCCGCAAAATTTGAATGCAAAGTTCTTACAATTTTTTTTAGAATGAAACGTTTAACGAGGGCATTTACTTGACACAATGGTATCGATGTGACGCAACTATCAGAAAATTCTTCATACTAATGATGGAACGTTCAAAGAGATCCTTAATTCTGACTGTGGGAAAAACGGCGAATTTAACGCTACAGACGTTTACTTCGGTAAGATTATTTTGAAATTATGCACCCGTTATTGTTGTTATTTATTTTAGCTAATCAAAACGAGTTATTCCTTAATTGCTGTTTTTACCAGTAATTTTTAAGTTGTAGATATCACTGGAATAAATAGTTTCACGCCATGAGTATTTCAATTTTCAGCTGAGTAGAAACGAATTTCTAAATTCAAAAAATTAGTAGACCCAACACCTAAAAAATATATATACAGGGTGAGTCAACAGTGCGAGGACGGAAGAAAGTGGCTTTAGTAATGAAAATTAAAAAAAATTTTGATGTCATCATAATATTATATTACCGTCAAAGCTGCACCGACCAAAATTATTTTCAGCTATATTTTTTTTAAATGGAACACTATATAAATATTTGCATTTTCTGATTTGCTGTTCTAAATGCTACAACTTCATATCATTTTTCTAAATTTGGAATACAAAGTTGCCAGGTTATTTTTTTTTGTGAAAATTTCCGAAAAGTCTTGTGTTCATTTAAAATTCTGTATGAGCATTATTAATAAATATTGAATATTGAAATTTGGCGTGTCAATAAACAAAGCTTGGGTTTTTCGAACGCTGCTGATACAATTGGATCTTATTGTACAGGGTGTTCACAAGAACCGACTAATTTATGCAATATGTGGACATCCATAACTCTGTTATTTTAAATGTAACACCCCATAATTTCTAAGGCTTTGGATAGCCCTGTTAATTTTCCTTCACTTTTGTTAGACCTATTTGGAAATTGTGACAATATCGTCATTGCATTCACAAAAAGTAGGCTTTGAAAACATTTTTATAGCAATACGAAGTGTGCAATAAAGTTTTGATTTCCTTTTATCTTTTAATCTATTCTTTGATAAAAATGAATTTTAGTCAGGTATCACTTTTTTACTCTTCTTGAATAGAGAATTGAAAAGTGTATCTAAAACCTTCTACCTTGATTAATTTAACGAGAACTATATAGCTATCAAGCTGCTACGATTTATTTTAAACACTACTAGACCGAAAGAGAGGCCAGTACAATTCTAATACCTACATCGTTTGGTAGAAACAAGTAAATGACAATTGATGCAATAGCAGTACAATACGTGTATATAATTTGCTTCACGTTCTCCAATAAAAAATAAATAATACAACAATTACGTAAATTAGATCTGTCGCAAACTCCCTCCTGTTATTTGGTAGTTTCACTGCTACAACAAGACTTTGAAGTATAATGTGTAAACGGTGTTTGTCTATAATTTCAAGAAACATGAACTGAACGCCCTCAGGTATAAAAGAAATATTTCCGATTTCTTGACCAGTTACAGTGAACTCGCGATGGAAGACATAGTATATCACACTTTTGATTTAAACATCCGGTTATTAAAAATCCTAGGCGTGTGGTCCGTGGACCAGTCAAAATTTCACAAAGTAAAGTTTTACTTCCTCTTTATCACCCTGATGATTGGCAGTTTCGTAATGCCGTTAGTTCAGCTGATCATAACCCAAGGATGGAATTTACAAAAAATTTACTCGATGATTTATTTAGTGCAAACGTTCGGTTGTTGTGGAAAAGTTTTAGCATTTGCAACAGAGAGTAAACGAGTCAAAAAATGCATATTCTATTTCGCGAACAATTTTTTTAAAAGACAACAAAATCAAGAGGAGGACATCTTTAACGAATGGGTCCAGGGATGTAGACGAACTACCAGAATGTTCTTCAGTCTTTTAGCTGTGGCTTACGTTTTTTGGATCACGTTGCCAGTCGCTGGAAATCAGCGGATTGTTGAAGGTTGGATTCCTTTTAGTTTTCACTCGCAGCCACTAGCCTTTTCTGTACTGTATATCCTTCTTTCTATCGGTAAGAGATTTTAATTAGTATTTTATATCAAAAAGCCTTTGCAGGTCTTGCTTATTCCGTTTCTGCAGGCATTTTACTGGATCCTTTGTTGGGAGGTTTAATCAATCAAGCAACGACTCACTTGAAGATTTTAAAATGTAATTTTAATATCATCGATAACACTATAAAAAGCGAGCTTGTTACTTTTTCACAAGCGAAAGTCATTTTGCAACGATTCGTCATCTACCACAATAACATCTTTGAGTAAGTACGATAAGAATCTGTTATTTAGTGTTTATTTATTTTCAGAAACAAATTTTGTGTGTTTTGAATACGTGTCTTAACAATATAAGTATTTGGTCCAATTCTGTTACAGATATGTTACGGAACTTAGCGACTTATTTTCATGGTCCATGTTCTGTCAAATTTCTGGTTGCACATTTGGCATGTGCTTCGCCAGCATAGCTGTTATTTTTGTAAGTTGACTAACACTTTCTAAAATGTTTTAAGTTTTTTTTTCAAGTCCACCGAAACCATGGATACTTTACTCTTTGTCAATTGTTTCATTCTTCTAAACCTTCAGGTGTTCTTTTACTGTTATTATGGAAGCCTCTTATATGAAGAAGTTTGTGTGCAAGATTTGAATGCAAAGTTCTTATAATATTTTTTAGAACGAAAAATTTAATGAGGGCATTTACTTAACACAATGGTATCGGTGTGACGCTAGGATCAGAAAATTCTTCATACTAATCATGGAACGTTCAAAGAGGTCCTTAATTCTAACTGCGGGGAAAACAGCGAATTTAACGCTACAGACGTTTACTTCGGTAAGATTATTTTTGAAATTACGCACCAGCTATGGTTGTTATTTATTTTAGCTAATCAAAACGAGTTATTCCTTAATTGCTGTTTTTACCAGTAATTTCTAAGTTGTAGAGATCTGAATAAATTCTTTAACGCCATAAGTATTTCAATTCTTAACTGAGTAGGAACTAAGTAGTATATAATTTCAAAAATTAGTTGAGCTAATGTTGGGTGCATCGAAAATTTCGTCAGGCTCGTATTCCTTGGTGAATAACCCTGTATATCTAAGTACCTGTGCGGCATAATTATTGGTACACCAAAAACGTAGGTAGACACTTTTTTTTTTAATATGACCCTCAATTTAATTCCATAATATCTGGTGTAGAATAGCTTTTGAGAAATATTGGCTCGGATACAGAGAACATCCAAAGTTTGACATTTCAATCTTCACGGATGGATCAAAAACGAAAGCAGGCTCGACAGGGTGCGACGAGAACACCGGATGGTATCAAACCGTCCATCTGACCGGCTAACCGCTACCTCGCAAACCTGATCAATACTGATACCCATTCTAGACACTGTGCTAGATGGGAAACGACGACAGGCTACACACAAAGCAAGATTTTTATCAAAAATCCTTGCTTTAAAAGAGCCAAGTCCTGTCTGCATTTGTCAAGGAACAGACACCGCCTTTTGGTGAGCATTTGGCCCGGACATTGCAGACTAAAGAAACACCTCCACGTGATGGGGGTGGTAAACGACCCCACGTGTAGGGGGTGTTTAGAGCAGGACGAGAATGTCCGGATCTAGCCTCGACTAGAAAGTCCATACTGGAGGAGACAAGACCCAGCTGGGCCAACTTGAGGAACCATCCTAGCTTCTTTCCATTATGTCGGATGGCTGGATGAGAGACAGGAATGAGGGACACGAGTGAATTCCCCCACACCCCTCAACACCTAATCTAATATTGGCTCCCCGAATTATTTTAAACCAAAAATGTTTAGATAAAAGTATATGGGCTAAAAAGTACCAAGTACTATTATCAACTAAAACAATTTGAAAAGAACGCAGGTTATATTCAAACGCGCCTCCATAGCAACCGCCCTTTAAGACCGTTGCAACACAATATGAAATTGGGCTGTTGGTGTCTGTGTTTTCTTTTAAGTAGCGCATCCACCATTTTGACCTTTTGGGATACATTCCTTCTGTATTCTTCCCGTTTGTCCTTTCCGTCTACTAATTCTTTGACTTATTCTCTCCATTCTTTTATTTTTGTCTTCTAATCTGTCCTCTTTTCACTTTTCGTTGTATGTTTATGTATTTCTTTAGTTGCGCCCGGTGTTCTTCTCGCGATCCCTTCAATTTCTTCCTTTCCTGATTTGGTTTCTGGTTAGTATTTTTATTTCGTTATATTCTTTGTTCCACCAGTTGTTTCTTCCTACTCTTTCTCCTAATTCTCTTTCAATGTGTTGTGGTGCCTTTCTGTACTTTTGCATGATTTCTTCTTCCCAAAGTATTTCTCTTATTTTTTTCTTCTCCACCGATTTCTATCTCAAACGGTTTTTGGTCTGATTTCACTCTGTTTCCCAATATTTCTGGTTAGTATTTTTATTTGGTTATATTCTTTATTCCACCAGTTGTTTCTTCTTACTCTTTCTCCTACTTCTCTTTCAATGTGTTGTGGTGCCTTTCTGTACTTTTGTATGATTTCTTCTTCCCAAAGTTTTTCTTTTGTTGGTGTCCATGCTGCCTCAGATGAGATGTTGAACGTTTGCTTCTTTTCTTGCACCAGTGTTTCGTCGGCACCTCCGCACTGATAGCAACTAAGTCCGTAGTAGTGAACTCTGGATTCGGAAAAAATAAATACGATTTTTGAAAATTGCCTTGGATTCTCAAGTGCAGTCTTATATACTACTTTACCTGACCTTGAAGGGATCCATATCCCTATTCCCACTGCCGCCGACGCAACCGTTGCCGCCGGCGTAAATTGACATAACCAAAGAAGCAAGGTGGGATAAGAGCAAAGCAAATCGGTGGCGCAACCTCGCTAACTTAAAATTGGGCCCTAAGGTGCTTTTGAAAGCATTTATACACACTAAATACGGCAATTGATCCTATTTATATTATGTTAATTCTGACTGTCACTACACGCTTCAAAAATTATTGTGTTATCGTCGAGTTTGGGCATCTGTAACTCACTTTTCGAAAACTAAACTTTGAATGCAAAAGTTAAATTTCTGAATTCGAATACGAGAGTCTAAAGAACTTCTGTCATAATCAAAAATCCTTGCTTTAAAAGAGCCAAGTCCTGTCTGCACACCGCCTTTTGGTGAGCATCTGGCCCGGACATTGCAGACTAAAGAAACACCTCCACGTGTTGGGGGTGGTAAACGACCCCACGTGTAGACAGTGTTTAGAGGAGGACGAGACTGTCGAACATATACTACGAGAATGTCCGGATCTAGCATCGACTAGAAAGTCCATACTGGAGGAGACAAGACCCAGCTGGGCCAACTTGAGGAACCATCCTAGCTTTTTTCCATTATGTCGGATGGCTGGATGAGAGACAGGAATGAGGGACACGAGTGAATTCCCCCACACCCCTCAACACCTAATCTAATATTGGCTCCCCGAATTATTTTAAACCAAAAATGTTTAGATAAAAGTATATGGGCTAAAAAGTACCAAGTACTATTAACAACTAAAACAATTTGAAAAGAACGCAGGTTATATTCAAACGCGTCTCTATAGCAACCGCTCTTTAAGACCGTTGCAACACAACATGAAATTAGGCTGTAGCGCATCCACCATTTTGACCTTTTGGGATACATTCCTTCTGTATTCTTCCCGTTTTTCCTTTCCGTCTACTAATTCTTCGACGTATTCTCTCCATTCTTTTATTTTTGTCTTCTAATCTGTCCTCTTTTCACTTTTCGTTGTATGTTTATGTATTTCTTTAGTTGCGCCCGGTGTTCTTCTGGCGATCCCTTCAATTTCTTCCTTTCCTGATTTGGTTTCTGGTTAGTATTTTTATTTCGTTATATTCTTTGTTCCACCAGTTGTTTCTTCCTACTCTTTCTCCTACTTCTTTTTCAATGTGTTGTGGTGCCTTTCTGTACTTTTGTATGATTTCTTCTTCCCAAAGTATTTCTTTCATTTTTTTCTTCTCCACCGATTTCTATCTCAAACGGTATTTGGTCTGATTTCACTCTGTTTCCCACTATTTCTGGTTAGTATTTTTATTTGGTTATATTCTTTGTTCCACCAGTTGTTTCTTCTTACTATTTCTCCTACTTCTCTTTCAATGTGTTGTGGTGCCTTTCTGTACTTTTGTATGATTTCTTCTTCCCAAAGTTTTTCTTTTGTTGGTGTCCATGCTGCCTCAGATGAGATGGTGAGCGTTTGCTCCTTTTCTTGCACCAGTGTTTCGTGGGCACCTCCACACTGATAGCAACTAAGTCCCCAGTAGTGAATTCTGGATTCGGAATAAAATTAATATGATTTTTGACAAAATTGCCTTGGATTCTCAAGTGCAGTCCCATATACAACTTTACCTGACCTTGTGGATCCCTCTGATTGGCCATCCATTTATCCAAGACGCCTGTATGAATCCTATGTCTAGTTTTCCCTTGAACCTCCAACTTTTGACTAGATGCGTCTTTTGAGTGTTGAAGGTTTATCTGGAGAAGTTTTCTTTCTTGAGGTTGAAGGATGGGGATATAGTCTTGTACATTTTAGTTGACAAATGTTAGTTCATAAAGAATTGGTGATAAAATACAAATCAAAATTTTTAGTACATGCAATGATTGCTAAGGGGTCGATTTTAAGTTGCCACTGCCGCCGACGCAACCGTTGCCGCCGGCGTAAATTGACATAACCAAGGAAGCAAGGTGGTATAAGAGTGAAGCAAATCGGTGGCACAACTTTGCGCTGTCGCCATGATTTATATCGCTAACTTAAAATTGGGCCCTAAGGTGCTTTTGAAAGTATTTATACACACAAAATACTTTTGATTGATGCTATTTATATTGTGTTAATTCTGACTGTCACTGTAACTCACTTTTCGAAAACTAAACTTTGAATGCAAATGTTATATTTCTGAATCCGAATATGAGAGCTTAAAGGACTTTTGTAATAAAATAAAATTCGTATTTGTAATGGATTTTTGAGTTTATATTTCAAATATCAAGCAAAACACATTGACACAGTTTACTTTAAATTTGAAACACATATTTTTGATAAAATAAAATGTTTATATTTACTTACCCTAATTTATTAAATTTCATATTTTGTCAATTCCAAAATGCTATTCAGAAACAGGTGCTTTAATGTGAGAAGAGAGCTAGAAATAGGGCATTAAGATGAGGAAGCACTACTGCAAATTGAGGAAAGCCTTTTCGTTTGCCGTGTAAAGTTCAAACTTAAAAATAAAATAACCGCGAATATTTCCAAATTCACAATTTCCTGGCTTAGAAAATACGCGCAAACCTTCTTTCCAATCGATGAGCAAAAGCGTGAAGTAAAGTAATATGCAGCCGCACTGAGATCGAGACTAATCCAATAAAAACCCAATTTTTATAGCGATTTGTTAAAAAAGAGTAATAAATGGTTTCCAAAGTTTGACCGAACGATGCCATCCAGTTTACACTGCACAAATAGCAACGCTATCTCCATCAATACTCCTTGCATGGCTAGAAACCAACAGTGGATAATGGACCCTTCTATTTTTACCTGGGCTGCGCGCGCATCTGAACGGCAAGAGACATTTCTGACATTTGGTACATGTTAAATCTGAAAGCAACAGGTGTATTACTGCTGCGTTCCTTTTTGTTAAAATCGAAAGCAACCCAGAGGCAAAGTATGTTTCCACAAATTTCTCAAATTAAAATGCGTCCGGAAAATTATATTTTGATGTTCACGAACGATATTGATGTAAAAACTAATAAATAAATATGGAGTAAAGTAAATAAAAACATAGTGAGAGGAAAGCCCAAGGGGGCCTCTTGTCCCGAGGAGGCCCCTTGGGGACCTCCTTGTTTTATTTACCGTAACATTTGTATCAGAAAATAATTAAATAAACTGGATTCTTACCATCGCCTTGGTAGGTTTCACTTTCAGCAAATAGTAATATTTTATAAATTTGTGTATTAACCTTAACATATACATAGATATATGTCGTCACGGACCTTTTTATAGGCCCTTTTAAGTTCTTCAACTTTTGTATACAAAGCATTCGTATATCTTTTATCGTTAAAGCAGCGTTCGTAAAAAACGAATTCTCGCAACAGACTTTACTTTGCAAAGGTGATCTCCACGAAAAGCCTTCTATCGGTTTTACTAACCTATCTCCGCTATAGATGTCTTCCACATCAAAACGACGCTATACCTACAATATTTTATTTAAGAAATGGGGAAGTGACTGAAAAGAAAATGTAAACCTGCAGACACCTCAATTTGTAGCAGTCCAGCAGATCTTTGTGAAGTTGAAACACAAGCAAAAGAAAACATTGTGGAAAGGCTGTAATATTATCATAATTTGGGGTTGGGTACATAATATTTGGGACCAACAAATATTATGCTGCATACAGTCTCGTAACAGCAGCATTCCCGTACATCATAATATCAGCTGCTTGCGGCACATTATTGTAATCCTATATTCCAACATGGACACTAAGAGAATACTAAAAACGTTTTAAACTCGATTCGCTTTCAGAACGGTTTGGAAACATACGCACTTTTAGAGTTTTGTCGCAGGAAATTTTTCGCTCCCATTTGGATTACCAAATAACGATATCACTGTAAATATCGAACTCGTAAAGCAAAGCAAAAAATGTATGTTCATCTGAATAAAACAGCACTCCATTTGGCTTGATAACTGGACACCAGAATGTGTTCAAAAATGCTGATATCCGCCGTTACTGCGCTAATCTATTCGAAAGTGGGCAATGATAAACAAAAATACATTTTTTAAAATTGACACGTTTGCATGAAATAACTCACCGAAGTGGCGCTGAAAAATTTAAAATCCAAAGCGGGTAGAGAGTATCGGCGTTAAAACGTGACATAACGTTAAATTGGACGGATATTTTATATATTTCTTGTAAGTTCAGAGCGTTTCAACAATAGTCGTTTTTTAGATTACTTCGTCTTTGACGTGGAGGATTTATTTTGTTTCTGTAATCTTGGCACAAGGGTATATCTGGTCTTTTATTTTATTCTATGAATATGCTTCGAAAGAAAGTAACACTCAAATGATTTAATCATCTAATTGCTATTATTGAAAAAACTGTATGTATTTAGAAAATTGTTTAGTCCGTTTTAATACTCACCCCTCTACTGATTTGTGGCTTCGACCAGGCATGGAATTTTGAAAAACCTTAGTGAGCGCCTACGTATTAAAATAAGTAGTGTGTAAAATTTTATTACAATCGGTTAAGTGGATCCAGAGATTAAGTTGCTTATTTTTGTGCAGTTACTTTTTACAACTAGTATTCTATATAATTATTTTTTATATCTATTATAATAAATAAAGTAGAAACCATGAACGTCAGCTTTTGTCTTGACTTCGCAGCTTGTTTCTGATTTGGTTGAACATGATTAAAAGTACATGTATTGCTTTCTTAAGCTGTAATAAAAATTGTAAAAAATATTTTCACCGTCAGTACCCAACATCTGTAGTATTTCCTATAAGAGGGAGTCGTGAAAATCCTAAAACAAGATATGGAGAGAGTGGCTTACAGCTGCAAACAATCCTCGATTTACAGCGTTCACTGATAAGTAAATTTATTGAATCATTTCCACGACGCAGACATATTGCCAACTGTTGTCTCCAAATTGAGTAAGCAACTTGTCAATACTAAATAATAAAACCCGGAAATTCAGGAAGAAACTTAAAACTATTTAAACGAATCATTGAGGGATCTGCCAGATAATCCTTGGACGAGTCAGTCCTGCAATAATTTAGGATATTATTAACAATTAAGTACATACATACAAGACCTGGGTAACGTAGAGAAAAAAGAACTCAGAATTAATTTCCATTTTTCCAACTAATCAACGAACTAAAGACGATGGTGGATGAACTTTTAGGCGCCGGTATCATTTGACCTTCAACTTCGCAATACGTAGTTGTTCCGAAAAATGATGGGAAACAGAGACTTTGGATAGATTACCGTCGACAAAAGGCGACGACGCGCAAAGAACACGAGCCGATATCGATAATCGACAACCAAGTTTAAACACTGATATCCGAAGAATCAAAACCTCTAACCGCGTTTGTTACGACTGACGGCAATAAGTGTTTAACAAAATGCGGTTTGTACTTAAATACTGCCAGGCTTATGGAATAATAATATATGAATGATATGTTAATTCCAATTAGGACCTTTGCTGAGGGATTAGAGAAACTCCATAAGGTATTAACTGTTATTCGAGATTTAGATTTAACTTTAAATCTCGAAAAGTGTAAATTTTTATGTACCCGTTTGAACTATCTAGGTTTTGAGAAAGACACAAATGGAGTACGGTCAGGGAAACGAAAAATTGAAGCGGTAGAGAATCGAATCTGTCACCTGAACAAAAAATAGTAATTTGTGTACCTAGGCCGTAAAGGTTAGCTTTTTTGGACGCATCTGCTGTTTTTGGCCGAGGCGTGAGCCGAGGACACAATGCAGATAAGGCCAAAAAGGCACTTTTGGTCGAGGTGCACACGACGTTTTTTAGGCGATGATCACAAATGAATTCAAAAATTTGGTCATATAATTTTTTTAAGACATTATTACTATAATTAGTGGGGACGCATGTGAACAAAACGACTAGTGTAGTAGGTATTACGGCCCCTCAGATGGTAGCTACGCCCACCTGCCCCTAGGGGAGGGTTCTCCCAAGGCAGCTCCCCCCTGTCCCTTAACTTCAGTCACTTCAGTCGTGTCCTTATAAAGGTGAGGCACACAACATCTTTTTTAGCCTTGACAGTTGTAAACTACATTCTACCACATTTTAGACAGCCATGGTAACCCATTTTTTACACATTGAAGCTGTCACCTACCGCCTTTAAGCGGTAAAATAGTCCAAAATTTTCTTCTTTAAGAAACGCGCAAAAAAAAGATCTTTTATGATAAATATTGGTCGTATATTTTGAAAGAAGATACCGCACTTAACTGTCTTTGAATAAGTTTCTAAGATATAATAATGACCAATTCAAAGACACTCAAAGGCATCATCTCGTGGTATAAATAGTAACCATCTCAGTCGCCTATTTACCTTGTCAATTTACACTGTCACTCAATCTAAAAATGTTAATTTATTGCGATTATTACTCTCATAAAATACAATAATATGGCAAAATAGGTGAAGTCATTGAACTAAAAGTAAAACGCGTCAAGAATAAGATAATGAAAAAGTTAAGGTAAGTCAACAAAACACTCGAACAACATAACCTCTCTCATATTTTTAAGAATTGTGCCCTATTTATGCTATTTATGCATTCCTACAACTCCCGTATCCTTTTGGGCAAAATCTGCGTCCGTCACACTATCCTGCACCTATCTTTATGTCAATAATGTGAATGTAACTTCGGTGCAACGATAATTTTTGTTAAATGGGGGCGCCGAGTGAAAAACTTCGTCATCGGCTAAAAAGTTGTATACATTATATGTGTGGTAGGTATTTTACATCACTTAGTTTTATTAAAACACTCCGCTGCGCGTCGTGTTTCAATATTAAAACTTCGTGATGTAAAATTGAACCTACCACACTTATAATGTAATATACTATTGTACACATCTGTAAAATTGGAGTTCATGCTGGTATCTAAAATGACATTTTTCAGATTATTTATGATACAAAAAGTGGAACATTAACGTCGTAGTACTTTAAAGTAGAATTTTAAAGTCCCAGTACTCTCCACTCACAAAACAACTGGTATTCTTTTTCATATTATTAATAGTAATTTGTATTTTTGCATTAATATAAATTTAATACAACCAAGCAAATTTGTATTTGACTATAATTAACAGGCATGATTTTCTTTGAGACTGCAATCTTTTCGAAGATATGGCAACAAAGATATGACTTTGACTGAGGACTTTGTTTTTCCTACAATAAAAAGTTAATATCGATTACTGTCGTTATTTACATTTACCCAAATAAGGACATTTTATCTCCAACAACCTTTGTGGCTTTCCAACATAAAATATAACACCATCAGGACAGTATGCTAGCCATGGATAAAGATGTAATTACAATTCCCATTTTTTTATGTTGTAAGTGGGGCTGTTTTTTTGCTGGTGTTGAAGGCCACTGGTTCCATTTCATTCCTATATGGAGTTGGTTTAGATGTTATGTGTTTTGAATGGAATTTTTTTAACATTGTGCTCCAGACTTGTTTTTTAAAGGTACACACTGAGTGACATTCTGATCCTACAATAAATAATTTATACTAGCACCTTCAATTAACTGAAAAGTATTTTCCAACCTGTTATTCGATTTCCTAGGTAGGTTATGAAATTTTATCGTGCAATATTTGTCGTTTGATAGACCAATTTTGGCAAATTCTGACAGATTAGTTCTAAAAAAGTGGAGTTTGACAGATCAGTTACAAAAAAGTACAGTTTGACAGATGCGTACAAAAAAGTAAAACTTTACGGCTCCAAAAGAGGCCGTAAAATCACATTTTTCGTAATCATCGCCTAAAAAATTCTTTTAATCCAGTAAATATTAATATTAAGGAATAAAATAATGGTCTATATTATCTGGACATATCAATAAACAATAATCCGTGGGTAAAAAATTTTTATTCGTATTCGTATCGTATCAATGAGATCGTGTTTTGGAATTTTTGTTATTCATTACTTAGGTCTTAATTTATACCAAATAAAAAGTAAAAAACAAAATAAATTTCTTCCATAATATAGAAGAGCAATGTTTAAAAAAACGGTTTTTTAATTTTTATATTTAGCAACAAAAAAATGTTAATTAACAAAGGCGTTTTTTACCAATAAAAAGATTCTTATAAAAAACGATTTTTAAATCATTATTTCCATTCCAATGCATTTAAAAATTTAAAGAAATATATTTTTATATTGCTTTCAGCCGTTGTCCGCGCCGATGAAATTGACAGTAATACAAAGTCTTACCAATAGAGGTAAAATGGCCACGAGAGGGACTTGGATCGCGACTTAATGAAAAGTCTAATAACGAGACATGAAACTCAAGTAACTGTCAACCCTTGTCAAAATTGTCAAAATAACGTAAATAAAATAAGAACTTCAATAAAATTATCGGCTCTTTGATAAAATTTAATAAAACCAGTGTTCTATATTCCTCCTGGGTGATCTTTTCCTTTTAGACTGCCGTTCATTAGATGACAGCAAAAATAAATAAATAGAACTGGTAAGAAATAACAGCTGGTTTTGAAAAAAATTAATCGCACTTTTAATTTTGAGATTGGAATTAATTTGTTTCACGGCCTCCTAATTTTTCATTCTGCAACACTACTACAGTTTCCTCTAATGCGCGAGGTAGTGACATCTATCGATATTTTATTTTGTCTGTTTTCCAAACGCAAGGTTTTCAGCGATTGGCACGACTTGAAATTACTGTCATCGGACAAAGCTTTCAGCAATACAAACCATATCAGTAGAGATAATTGAAAAAAAAAACTTTCATTGTTTTATATAGTTTTTAATTTTGTTAAGCCCTTGATTGTTAATAAAAGAGTGAAAAATTGTTTATTTTTATTTTTCTAAAACCTTCAAGGAATACCTCCAAGAAGGGAAAAAATTCCAGGATTTTAGTTGAACAATTATCAAGGTTTGTAGGTTAACTTTTAACAAGAACAATTACCGTAATTAACAAATGCACTGAGGTAAAAAAAAATTACCGACGGATTATTGTTTATCGATATGTCAAGATAAACCAAATTTTCTTTATTTCTTAATATTAATATTTACTCGGTAATTTTTTTTTTTTTGTTTAGGTGTCGGTCGGCGCGGAGGCGAGCTGAGCCGCGTGTTTTTGCATTTTTTTCGCCGCTAAATTAAATCTGTGTACCTAAAGTTAAAAGTTAACTTTTTTGGACGCATCTGCTGTTTGTGGACGAAGCGTGAGCCGAGGACACAATGCAGACAAGGCCAAAAAAGCACTTTTGGCCGAGGTGCACACGACGTTTTTTAGTATGATCACAAAAGAATGAAAAAATTTGGTCATAATTTTTTTTTGTTTTTTTAGCCCGCCAAAATTAGTACAATTCACAAAAAAAATTATATGCTTCACGGCAGAATAATATGGTGCCCGCCAAAGATTATTAACGACAACATAAGTATTGCCACGACAAAAAATGTAAATTTACGGCAATATATTCTCCCCGGCGACAGAAAATATAAATGAAAGACAATATAAGTATTGTAACGACAATAAATGTAAATTCACCACAATATATTCTGACCCACGTTGCTCTCGCTTGACCTGTCCTAAGCAAAATAAAGAAATGAAATTCCGAAACAATATGACCTCTGCGCAAGTATCAAAAATTGTATGTTATACTTCTGTAGGTAGGTTATGAAATATTGATGAGAGTGAATTTTTATCGTGCAATATTTGTCGTTTGATATACCAATTTTGGCAAATTCTGACAGATTAGTCCTAAAAAAATTGAAGTTTGACAGACGTACAAAAAAGTAAAACTTTGCGGCTCCAAAAGAGGCAGGAGAGTCACCTTTTTCGTAATCATCGCCTAAAAAATTATAAATATTGCCGGGACAATTCCGGGACCTACGACTTTTTTTTTGGGAAATCTTTTACTCTTTTTTTTGTTTTGTTTTTTTTTCAATTTCGGATATCTCAAATAGTTTTTGAAATATTTGCAAAAAACGTAACCACCTTTTTTTTGTTTACTTAATTGTTTATAACTTTTGTAATTTTTATTTAATTTTAATTTCACTCAGTATAAGTGTCCTCAATTTTTTTAACGACCGATAGACTTAGGAGAGACCTTAATAATAATAAATTATAGTAGTAGTTTCATTTAGATTTCTTTGCAGCTACTGCAGGTTACACCATTCAAAACATTCCTTAATATTGGATATTTTATTCCGTATCACAACAGCACATTGCAGATTTTACTACACACATTCATCTCCTCACTGCTTATACAACATGCACCTTACTCTTCGTACAGACAGGAATCTAATCAAATTTTATACCACATACCATCTTGCTCGCTTGCATCTTAACACATATTTTATGCTACTTGAATCAAAGACCTATACTGCAACCAAGATAAACTCAATTCGTGCCAATAGAATATTTTTCAAATTACTTTTATTGCGGCTAAGTGAGTAATAATTCTTGCAGCTCCATAAATCTTCCGATAACTGCCTCTTTTAGCGTTCTTTCAATCATTAAACCGTTTTTATCCCGGCCGTTCGTGAATTTTCACAAACCAATAGTATTAAAAATCCTTCGCGTTCTGCCCACTTTATTAGATTTATTACACACTAGAGGTAAGCTTTCACTTTGGATTCACTCATTTTGCCTGTTAAAGAACTAACCAAGCGATGCTTGAAATAATTTATATCGCCAATTAAACGTGAAACTCAAAATGTGTATGCCTCGGCTCTAGGACACATGCATAAACTTTACGACCAAAAGAGGAAACTTAACAATAGTTCACAAACCAATGTGGGTATTGCAATTGCGTGGATGCAGGAATTTAGTGGTTTGAAATTATTCGCATTTTGAATGGTAATACATTTTCTAAAGGCATTCTAAATTGATTGATTTGGTCCTAGTGCGAAAACACAATACACAGCGATGGAAGTAGCAATTTATTGTTTTAAAACAGATAATCGCTCTAGGAGGATAAGGGTTGAAGTCACGCAACTCTATCCCCAGCGGAATGCTTTTGATTGTATCACTTGAATTCCTTCACACAGTCTTAATACTCAATTCAAAACCTAGATGGATATCCGTTTTGTATGTTTTTCTTATCGCACGGAGAAGCTGAAAAGTTTTCTTATTACATACTTACGTGTCTTCTGATCTTTGGGGAGTTAAAATTCTGTGTATGTGTTTTGTATCTAAGTATAATCCTCCTTGCTAACGAGAATGTATGGAGCAGAAGCTCAAAACACAAGTGCTAAACTGGGCTAAAAAACTTAAACCAATTAGACTCTCCCCCGCTTTTAAAGTTCTATTATTTGTATACTGGATACAGACAGAATTTAATTTCGAAATAAATCCGAATTTGCAGAGTTGACTTTTTGCCGTACGATGCTCTAATCCAATAACAGCAATTTGAAGCATAAAAGGAAAGTTTTGTTTACAAAGAAAAGCGTTCCGTAGCTTAGTCCTATTATTTCGTTGAAATAAGAATTTAAAAAATAGGGTTAATCATATAACCGAATTGTTAAGTTGAGAATAAGATAACCTCGCTTTAATTTTCTTTTGAAGCTGAGACACAATGTTTCCCTAGGTACCATGAATTTCTACATGCAAATGAAATTTCCTTTAACAAACGCTTAGTTTCTCCCATGGCAAATTCTTCCTGGGAACGTGGGGCAATTGAAAGTTAGTATGTTTGCTCGGGAACGTCTGTTGAACTGAAGCTGCAAATTTTAATACAAAAACACCAACATTATAACCGAAGTTATGGAAATTGTTGCAAACCCAAACAGGTGCGTAATTGCTAACATCCCACATCTCCCAACTGTTACACATACAGCGTGATCATAATGTTATGGAAAAAAGTCGATTTTTGTTTTTAAATTCCAACCTTTTTAGATAACAATTTTGTTGATGACGTGATAAGTGCAAGGCATCACTTTACTACCATTGAATAGAGAATTGAAAAGTGTATCTAAAAATTTGGGCGTTGCTATTTAAAAAAAATGATGACTTTGTCATAGTTTAAAAACAGCTGACGTCAAAAAATGGCAATTTGAAAACAAAAAACGAGCGTTTTTCGCAAAAACATTGCGTAACTAAATTATGAATTTTGTACTAAACTTTATGATTACTCTGCATTTGTAAAAATCGTTTTAATTAAAAACCAAATTAGACTTTTTAAAAGAAATAATTAATTTAAGTTTTGAAATTCTGGCTATGAACTCCCAGCAGAGACCCAAATAAAGATCCGAAAAGTTTCTATCCCCCCTGGGAAACTTCATTCCCTTTTGAACAAAAAACTGTCCCCTAAAGAAAGCATTTTTTTGGCATTTCTGCATTTTTCTCGCAAACGGTATCTTCGATAGTCAATTTTGATTACACTATTCATCAACATCATTATTAGATTATTTATTATACCAGACAAAATAGTAAAACAGCGGTAACGAAGGGGAGTAATTTTTCTGAAGAATATTATACCTTCATTGGTGGAACAAAAAGAAAGAGAAATTAAAGCCAGATCAATGAAAATTTACTTTTTTATCTAATACAAAGATGAACCACCTTTTCCACCCAAATTTGTGCAAAATTTTATTTATTATCTACCTACTAGTACTAGAGAAAAATCCATTATTGGGTAAGGCGCAGAACATCAATTTTTCAACCATCAAACAGGGTATACAGGTGTTCCCGAAATAACTAATTTAATTTTAGCCAGTAGCAGAACTCGCTGAGAGCAACAACATTTTTATGTACCACTTTTTCGAAATCTCAATTTTTTTAGCATTTTTGAAACCCTTCAAATTCACGAACCGCCTATGGATATTTATTTTAACTTGACCAACAGCTAACGTTCTTATCAAGTTTCTAATTTTTTTGCACTCTGGGGTGCATCAGTTACCTGCTGTTGAAAATCAGTAACGTGTAAGGCGTGTTATTGTATTTTACTTTCGCTTTTAAAGTTATTATCGTAAAAGATGCCTGCTTTTTCTCGTGTGCCTAACTTCCATTAACCTTCTGCATTGTGTCTTGCAAAAAACCGCCAGTAGCAAATCGAATTTGGAGAATTTTGAAAGAACAACAATTAAATCCCTATCACGTACAGAAAGTCTTTTTTTTTATCGCAGGAGCTATTTTCAACTTAAATAATACGTAGGGGTAGACGAAAATCCGCATGTTATTTATTAGATCCCACAATTTTCAGTATTATTGGATGTTGAAGTAAACACGTCCAGTAGGTCAGTTTTCAGAATTTTTGTGTATTTACGCCGAGCCGCTTAAATTCATTCCAAATATGTATTTTTCCAAGTTTCTGGTCATGTGTCGTCTCACAGCTCAGGGTTTCAGTGGCGTGTACAGAAATTAACGTCAAAACTTCCACTAATTTTAACTCGATGACTACGGGGTTTAGGGCAAAATTTTATTAAGAAAAATTATTGTGACATGCACGTTGTTTTAACGTGGAAAAGCCGTGTATGTGGTTGATAACACGTTTATAGTTGAAAATGTCACGTTATATTTTGGTAATACCTTCAACGTATTTTACATAACGTAAATTCAACGTTGATTTACAATAAAATATTGACTACGTATCTATAAATTACGACAATTCAACGTTAAAAAGTTATTTTCCACGTGCAGTTCTGACGTTTGTTTCTCGTGAAATTTTTACATTAAATACACGTGTTTTTCTAGTGTCATATAGGCGTGTTTGTCGTCGTTTATTTTTCGTGAAATTCTTACATTAAGTACAGGTGTTTTTCTAATCAAATAAAAAATAAAAATACCTAAGGAGCGAAAGAGTTCCAGCAGAGTATAAAAAATCTTCATCATGGTGTAGCCCTATAGGTTTTTGGGTTTAAAAGAAGGTTTTTCAATTTACTTCTATTATTTTTTTATTATTGTATTTTACTTTACCTCAATTTACTTTTTTTATAAAAAATCATGTTGAAATAGTACATTATAGTAAAAGTGATAGCAATGCATCATTATTAGCGAGTGAGAATTTTGACTTCTCACAAGCTTTATAATGACATTTCGATCACGTGTGATATACGACGTTTTATCTTACAGGTGCATTATATAAAAATCCAAGAAATATTTACTCAAGTAAATATCCCGCCTGTAACATTAGCATGGTTCTAAAATCAGTTTCCGTAGTGACCTATTATTGTTATAATTATGAAATAAACAGTCTCGTTGTTTTTCACAATTTTCACTAAAGTAATAAAAATTGACTTTCTACCGAAAGATATTCCAACTAGACGTGGAAGCGGCTGTTTCCAGTTTGCTTCCGGTAAGGTCGAGACACATGGACGAGAAAGAGTATGATCTGTTCGTGAAGAGGAAGGCAGAGAATTACGTTACATTACATGTATTATATTACAATACTTAATTACAACTGACAGCTGTCAGATCTACTCACTTGTGAATTCATATAATTATTCAAAAACAAAACAATTCTGTGGATCACTTTTGGGGGTAGATAACTACTTTTAATCAGTTTTCCGATTTACTCATCACCCTGATGATGCCAACATTGTTGGCGAAACGTGTGTCGGTATTTATAATAAAAATTGTTTTTGGTGTCTTGGAAAACTGATTAAAAGTAGTCATATAATTATTATTAAATTAAAATTTAAAAATAAAATTGACATTCCCTATTCTATTATCGTGTTAATGTTATAAAAAATTACAAAAGCTTTTTAACCCAACGACAAAGAAATAACTCAATGTAGGTAACTATATTTACTTACGTATATAGGTACTTACAAATATTAATTTAAATGTGTTTGTTAAAGTTGTAAACAAAAATTAAGATCTTTAATTATTACGGTTAATCAACGAAATTAATAAATATTAGTAATGTCTGGTAATGTGAAACGCTGTGAAGTAAGTGAAGCTGTCAAAAGACCAGCGAAAATATTAAAAATAAAACAACGAATCTCTTTTGAGAGTGTCTTTGACCGGAGAAGAGTTAAGTGTTGGTCAGGGAATGAATAGTTTTTAAAAACGAAATGGAAATCAGGTATAATTAAGGGAGAATTTGAAACATACGTTGAGAAGTTTTACCGTTTAGGGCCTGGAATTTTGAGAAGAACGGATATTGGTTTATGATGGGGGCTGCAGGTTGAGGAACCGACGACGCGAGCGTAATTTTATTGTCGAAAACAAATAATAACCAAACGTATAGATCAGTACTATCATTGAATATCAATACTCTAGTTAAAGTAGTTAGAGTATTGATATTCAATGGTACTATCAATGAAAATTTCTGCCTTATCCAATTTGTTTTGGCGACAAGACACAAAAATATACGTGATTTACAGCTTTTTTATTGCCTTGCACCCCGAACGAAACGAAACTAAGGAACTCTTTCCAGATGTGTCATCTGTGCTTGCTTCGTTCGATTTTGTTCATTTTCATTTTTCGTCTGAGATCGTGCAGTTGGTTTCCTTTTCGTTTGCCTTACCAAGTTTTGAGATTTGTGTAGCTTCCAAAAGTCCTATAGGTAAGTAGTACAGTATTTTATTTAAAAGTAGTAACTAAATATACATTTTTTATGAATATTACTAACCAGAATTTAAATTTATTCCGCAAGTGTACCGATTTTATGACTTTCGTCAAAAGTGATACTCCATGTAAGAACTGGCCTTCGTACAAGGTTTTTAAGATTCATTTTAAGACATAAAATAATATCATATTTATGATTTTTCTAATTAAATATATATTTTTTAACGTTTGAGCTTCTGTGGAGAGGGTTATGACACAGACGATAAAAAGGCCAACAACCTCATCAAGGAGATTGGGGAAACTGCAGAGGAAACAACTCATCAGTGGAAAGTCTCTCAAGAAAGCAAGTTTTTGGTGATGAGTCTCTTTTTGATAGTAAGCGGCATCGAACTGTAAACCTTGGAGAGGATTTTTGCTGTACCCCGACGACGTCTTATACATCGCCAATGTCAGCATTTTCTCCAGCTTCAACATATCCTGGTAAATTGTGTCATTTTATATCATTTACGACAATCATATACCTAGTAAGAATTTTTTTTATTTTTGCAATAGTTACTTATGTTATTTCTTATAGATTTTGAGGCAATTGTACTGCAAACATTGGCCAAACTGACCCAGCACGTCGAGCAACACACAATCCGAGTCATGAAAAAAAAGATTTAATTTTATTAGGACAATTAGCCAATAATTATTATTTTAGTTTTTTTTATAATAATATTAATTATAGTTATAGTTATATAGTTTATAATATTAGTAGTACATATAGTTGATACTAGCAGTTACCCGCGACTTTGTTCGCGTAAGTTGGGGTTGGCTTTATTGGCGCTTATACAGAGTGATCATAAAGTTCCGCACAAAATCCATAATTTAATTTTCAAAGAATATTTTTTTTATTATTTATGTAAAACGTAATTTAAAAAAAAACTTATACAATATCAATTTTTTACTCTTCTTGAATAAATAATTGAAAAGTGTAGACACCCAAAAAAAAAGGGGGTTGCCATTTAAAAAAATTGATGCCTATGTCATAGTTCAAAAGCAGATGACGTCATCAAGAAAATTTTTATGTGAAAAGTTGGGAATTTAAAAACAATTTTTTTTTCGTTCAAACCTTTCCTGTTCGAACGTTTTTGGAAAAACATTACATAACTAAACTATAAATTTTGTGCGGAACTTTATGATCACTCTGTATTTGGAATTGGTACCGCTGCTTAAAGCAGTTTTTAATAAAAAATAACAAAAAGTAAAAAAAACATTTTTTTGCAATAACATCAAAGACGGGTCTAGTTATCTTTAAAGCAGAGTCCAAGTGCCAATTCTCATGCCTGTAACATTGTCGGTCTTCAAGTCATAAACATTTTGAGAAAAATCACTTCCAAATCCACCCTTCTTTTTTCCACAGTTGGTAATTTTTTTTTTTTTTTGGAAATTTGTTAAACAGTGGTCTGGTCTTTCTTAAAGGACAATCTAGATTCCAATTTTCACGTATGTAACACTATTTAAAATCCGGCAACATGGCAGAGTACGACGATTTATTTGCTGAATTAAATAAACTCAAAAAAGACATTCTAATTGACATTATAATTGCGAAGAAGGTACCTCCAAACATCTCAGTGAGTGAACTTTTAAGAAATCAGATTGAAAGTGACAAAAACAGTGCTACAAACAATTATCGCGACAACGAAAGTGACTTAACCTCAACGAACATCTTAAACGAGGTAGGCGTTTTAAAACTCAAACACGAACTAGCGATAACTAAAACCCAATTAGAATATACAAAAAGACTCAATACTGAGTTTGAACGTAGTATAAATCACCAGGAGCAAATAATCGCCCTACTGCAAAAAGACAAGCCGAAGACTAGTAAACAAACAATCAGCGGTGTTGCCGTTGTGAAATTAAATTCCGAAGACTCAGGTAAAAACAGAAGTAGTGCTTCAAATAACAACAAAAGCAGGGCAGATAACACCAATAATGGGGATAGACATTCTCGAGCAGGACCAAGTAATGAAACCAAAAAAAAAAGTGAAAAAGTGTTAAGCGGTACGGGTGGCGGACAGAGTTTCGTGGCAGCTACAAGGAAAGCTTGGTTGTACATAGGCAAAATTGAACTAGAAACCAAAACTGAACACATCATGAAACATCTAAAAAGCAAGTTTCCAACAGAAAAATTTGACATCGAAGAACTTCCAAGACACAAAGATGCAACGAGTATGGCTTTCAAACTTGGAGCGGACTTTAATATCCTAAACGACTTGAACAACACCGACAACTGGCCACAGGGAGTAATAATAAGAAAGTTCAAATTTTTTCGACCCAGAAGTGGTCAGTTTGATGCCCAACAACAATAAGAAGACAGCGAAGATCCAAAAAAAGGTAAATAAAAAATGTTTAACAATATTAAACCAAAATATCCAATCTGTTGCAAATAAAATTGACGTACTGACTAAACAACTGCATTTGACAGAAGCAAACATTGTTGGACTGACCGAGCATTGGTGCAAAAGTGACTTGGTGGCTACTTTAAAATTAGAAGGGTATGAGATAGCAAATTCCTTTTGTCGAACCGAGTATAAAAATGGGGGAGTCATGATTTTGGTAAAACGCAATTTAACTTACGCAACTCTTAACTTTAATATCGACTGCGTAGAGAAACACTTCGAAATAACTGCCATTAGATTACCTCAAGTAAACGTTATTATCCTGGCCAGCTACAGGTCTCCTTGTGGTGACTTGAAAATATTTATAGAACAGATGGACAAGGTCTTAAATGAAATAGCAAAAAATTATCCTAATAATCACATCTTTATATTGGGAGATTATAATATAAACATAAAGGAAAAAAATTTTCAATCAAGGCAAATTTTAGAATTCATGGAAACATACAACCTGCACCCAAAATTCTTTGATCCTTCCAGGGTTACTATCCATTCAGAAACCTGCATAGACAACATCTTCTCGAATGCTAGTGAAGAAATACTCCATTCAAGTACGGTGGATCTTCACTTATCAGATCACAAAGCTCAGATACTAAAAGTAAGACTTTATACTGAACATAAAAATAACGAACACGTCACTGTAAGACAATTAAATGAATCAAATATACTCCACTTCAAAGGCATGCTAAATGAGGAGAGTTGGGATGCACTACAAACCAAAAACGCAAAAGAAGCCTTCACACATTTTTTCACAACCTTCTTGACGATATTTAATCATGCCATCCCTACAATTGCGAAAAGGAAATTCAAAAATAAAGAAAAAATGAAGTACTCACCAGAACTGACACAAATGAAGAACTCTTTAGATGCCCTGGCAGTTATAGCTGCAGTTCAAAGAGATGAAGCTTCGTACGAGACATATAAAACATACAAAAGAATATACTACAAGGCAGTAGAAGAATCAAAAAAGCAAGAAAATGAGAACATGGTGTTGGCATCTTCAAACATGCAAAAATCGGTATGGACATTGATAAACAGTGAAACGGGTAAGAAGAAAGCTGACAAAACCAAAGAAAGCACTTTAACAGCAGAAGAACTGTCAAAATACTATGGCAATATAGCAGATGAAATAGTACAACAGATAGAAGAGACTCTAAATTCGCCAAGAGACTATCTTGCAAAATTGAACAAACTCATGTTATTTATATGAATGCAGCCCTGAGGAAATATTAACAACAATAAGAAATCTGAAAAGTAAAAACACAACAGATGTGTACGAAGTATCGACAAAAATACTGAAAATAGCAGCAGAAGAAATTGCATATCCTCTATCCGTGGTAATAAATAAATGTTTTACTGAAGGACACTTTCCAGAGAAATTGAAAATCGCTAAGATAATACCAATATATAAGAAAGATGATCCAAACGTCTGCGGAAATTTTAGACCCATCTCTATTCTACCCGCGTTCTCAAAAATATGGGAAAGTCTAATAAAAGAACGAATAATGAGATTTTTTGACAAGAACAGTTTTTGGAGTCCAAGTCAACATGGATATAGGAAAAATCACTCGGTTACTACCGCAGTTGTCAACTTGTTGGAAAAAGTGTCCGATGCTCGTGACAAAAAAGAGGATTGCCAACTTACATGCTGTGATCTGTCAAAAGCATTTGACACCATCAGCCATAAAATTCTTTTAGAAAAGCTCGAGTTTTACGGAGTACGTGGCAACGCAAACAAAATGTTGGAGTCGTATCTTGGCAATAGAATGCAAATAGTGGAGTGGAAGAAAGCGGCGCAGGTTCAGGTGAACCACGGGGTACCACAAGGGTCAGTGGTAGGCCCCCTCCTTTTTCTCATCTATATTAACGACCTACCATTTAATATATCCGATACGAACACCTACCTCTTCGCTGATGATACATCATTTCTATCGAAGGGCGCTACGAAGGAAACAATCGAAAACAAAACAAAAGAAACTTTACGAGCAACTAAACAATGGATGAACTCCAATAAATTGTCTTTAAATGAAGAGAAAACCCAACACTTATCATTTAACTGGAAAACCCACCAGGAACCAATAAAATTTTTGGGGTTAAAAATTGACTCGAAGTTGAAATGGTGCGACCATATAGAAGATCTCTGTAAAAGGTTGCCATCCGCACTATATTGCCTACGACGACTTACAAGGATAAGTACTTACAAAGCATCGCGAATCTACTACTTTGCAAAGATTCATTCGATTTTACAATTTGGAATCATTTTCTGGGGGACAGCAGTGGAAGCAGAACGTGTTTTCACCCTACAAAAAAGGAGTCTTAGATTATTAGCAGAAGTAGGTGGAAGACAGAGTTGCAGAGAAATCTTCAAAGGTTACTCACCTTGGCAAGTTTGTTTATTCTGGAAACGGCCAAATATGTTCATAATAATAGAAGCAAATTTAATTTGAACGGAGAATACCACGACTACAGCACAAGAAATAGGTACAATGTGAAAATACCCTACCATAGAGTCACAGCTTCACAAGGTGTCCACTACTGGGGAGCCAAAATCTATAATAAGTTACCGAAGACATACACAAATTATTCATCAGCAAAATTTATTCGCGCAGTCAAAGGACTCCTACTTCGAAAAACAATTTATACCGTTGACGAATTTTTCGCAATTTAAATTTATGTTGTTTGTTTATAACGTGTTTTTAAATTTATGTTGTTTGTTTATAACGTGTTTTTGTGACATACATATTCGTTGTGTTTACAATCAAATTAATTTTGACTTTTCATGTAATCTTTATTACACTGAATAAATGGATATTATTATTATTTGTTTTCCTGTTATGAGAATTCTCAGGAAAACTACCCTCCCTATTTACGCCCTTTTTTCGGGGTTGGTAAATATTTTTTTGGAAAATCGTCAAATACGGGTCTAGTTAATTTTAAGATGAGAGTGTGAATGCCAATTCTCATGCCTGTAACATTTTTGACCTTCAAATTATAAGCATTTTGAGAAAAATCAAACCCCAAATCCACCCTCTCCTTTTCTCGCCGTTGGTATTTTTTTTTCCAAAATCGTCAAACACGGGTCCGGTCTTTTTTAAAAAAGAATCTAAATCCTAATTTTCACGTATGTAACACTATTTTTTTCCTGTTATGAGAAGTGTCAGAAAAACTACCCTCCCTATTTACGCCCCTTTTTCGGGGTTTGTAAATATTTTTTTGCAAAATCGTCAAGCACGCTTCTATTTATTTTAACATGAGAGTCCGAGTGCCAATTCTTATACCTGTAACATTCTCGACCTTCAAGTTATAAGCATTTTGAAAAAAATCATCCCCCAAATCCAGCCTCTTCTTTTCTCGCCGTTGGTAAATTTTTTTAGTCTTGACAGTTGTAAACTACGTTCTACCACATTTTAGATAGCCATGGTAACCCATTTTTTACACATTGAAGCTGTCACCTACCGCCTTTAAGTGGTAAAATAGTCCAAAATTTTCTTCTTTAATAAACGCCCAAAAAAAAGATCCATTATGATAAATATTGGTCGTATATTTTGAAAGAAGATACCGCACTTAACTGTCTTTGGATAAGTTTCTAAGATATAATAATGACCAATTTAAAGACACTCGAAGGCGCACCATCTTGTGGTATAAATGGTAAGTATCTCAGTTACCTATTTACCTTGTCAATTTACAATGTCACTCAATCTAAAAATGTTAATTTATTGCCATTATTACTCTCATAAAATACAATAATATGGCAAAATGGGTGAAGTCATTGAACTAAAAGTAAAACACGTCAAGAATAAGATAATGAAAAAGTTAAGGTAAGTCAACAAAACACTCGAAAAACATAACCTCTCTCATATTTTTAAGAATTGTGTCCTATTTATGCTATTTATGTATTCCTACATCTCTCGTATCTTTTTGGGCAAAATGCGCGTCCGTCACACTATCCTGCACCTATCTTTATGTCAATAATGTGAATGTAACTTTGGTGCAACGATAATTTTTGTTAAATGGGGACGCCGAGTGGAAAACTTAGTCATCGGCTAAAAAGTTGTATACATTATGTGTGTGGTAGGTATTTTACATCACTCAGTTTTATTAAAACCCTCCGCTTCCCGTCGTGTTTGAATATTAAAACTTTGTGATGTAAAATTAAACCTACCACACTTATAATGTAATATACTATTCCAAAATCGTCAAACACGGGTCCGGTCTTTTTTAAAGAAGAATCTAGATCTCAATTTTCACGTATGTGACACTATTCGAGTTATGAGAATTCTCAGGAAAACTACCCTCCCCATTTACGCCCCCCTTTTCGGGGTTGGTAAATATTTTTTTGGAAAATCGTCAAATACGGGTCTAGTTAATTTTAAAGGAGAGTCCGAGTGCCAATTTTCATGCTTGTAACATTCTCGACCTTCAAGTTATAAGAATTTTGAGAAAAAGCACCCCCAAATCCACCCTCCCCTTTTCCGCCGTTGGTAATTTTTTTTTTTGGAAAATCGTCTTTTAAAGGAGGATCTAGATCCCAATTTTCACGATAGCAATACTGTCAGTTTTCAATTTATAGGAATTTTGGGCAAACACCCCTAATTTTTTCTCGGTCGGTAAAGAAATTTTTGCAAAATCGTCAAACAAGGGTCTAGTTATTTTCAAAGCTGAGTCTAAATCCCAATTTTTACGTTTTTGGCATGCCGAGTTGTCGAGTTATGAATTTTTTTTATAAAAACCGTTTTTCCCTTTCCCCCCCTTTTTCGCCGTCTGTGAATTATTTTTTGGAAAATAGTCAAAAAGGGGTCGAGTTATTTTCAAAAGCGAGTTCGGGTACGAATTTTCACTTCTCTGCCGTTTTTCGTTTTCAACTTAGTTGGAGTCTAGAGACACCAATTAACCCCATTTTCACCCCCTTAGAAACGTAATTTTAAAAAATCCTTTCTTAGTGCGCCTATACGCCCTAAAAACTACGTTCCTACCAAATTTCACATTTCAGGACTCAACGGTCTGGGCTGTGCGGTGATCAGTGAGTGAGAAATCAGTTTCGCATTTATATATATATATATATATATATATATATATATATATATATATATATGTTTTTGTACAAGTCGAGATCATTTTGTGAGATTTTGTATACAAGCCGGGCTCCGTTTTAGCAAGGCGAGATCCGAAACGGACCTCAACTTGTTTCTACGTGTATATCGTGCCCAAAACGTTTAAAACAGTGTAAACAATGTTTCTGCCAATTTTAGCCCGGATCTCATTTTGACCATTTTTATGAATTTTTATACAAATTTAGTTAGTAAACGTCTGCTGCAGAGGGCGCTGCAGTAGTATACACGGAGTTTATATATTATGCACAAAATGAGATCCAGTAGACATGGCAACGTCGACTGGTAGCCGAACAAAGATTAAGTAGAATTAAATCACAATACAACGCGCTGAACTGTAATATTCACTCATCGAATAACACTAATATATTTTGCAGAATAAAATTATGACTATAATTATTACCAGTTTAGAAAAAATACAACCGTATGCACAAAAAATTGACTGTTTAGCAACTACCCAATTTAAAGACAAAATTGTTAGGTAATTATTGTAAGAATTTTATTATTATTGACACATAAATGGAAGCTATTTATCTGAAACAATAAAAAATACGTAAAGGCGCAGTTGGGGTCCGCGCCGTAGATTTTGTCGTGAAAACATCGCCGGGGACAAATTCTCACTTTTTTGTCCTAGTAAAGCTTTGCAAGCTCTTTACAATGACACCTGAATTAACCTGATGACGTAAAAAAACAAATTCAGCACGACAGATATACGTACAGACATGCCCTACCCGTTGTGGGCTAAACCGTTGTTAACGAATTATTAAATAGTCTCGTAGTTATTAGTGATTAAAATCTGACGATATTTGTAACGCAAGAAAGTTTGACGGGTTATCACTATATTTGGCGAGCGAATAGACGTCTTGATTTGATTTGATTTATTTATGGTTCAGATCTACAGTGGATATAGCACAAACACAGGCACAGTTACAAATACAGTTCACGTCAAAATATTTTTTCGGCTTTCAAAATTTCGAAATTTCAACTTGTCAAATGGTCGTGTGAGACCGACGAGTTTCAATATTTTGTTCTAAAGTTCTAAAGAGAAAATTGTTACTTACTTTTTCGCGAAAATTTCATTGCTTTCAAGGTGGTATTTCGTAAACGAAGAAAGATAAAGAAAAATAGACAACGCAAATCAATTTCTGGGGTTCGAAAATATATAAAACGAGGCCAAAATCAATAGTTCAAAAAAATACGTAAAGGCGCAGTGCGGGTCCGCGCCGTAGATTTTGATGTGAAAACGTCGTGGGGATAAGATTTCACTTTGGATTCTTGTAAAACTTGAGGGGACCCAAGACAGCGGGACCCTTGAGGCATAAACCTACTATCCTAGCCGTTTCATTCACACGCGTCCCCACTATCACTACTAAAGTGTTTCACTTTTATTTCCGTTTCAGTTTTTCGGACTCACTACAGCGCTAAAAAAAGTTTCAATTTCAAAAAGAACAAAATAATTAGCTTTTTTATAAAAAAGAAACCGACTTTAAAAAGCTAGAAATAAGTCAGTACATGTATTATTACATGTGCTACCTACTGATCTGTTTGAAATCGGTGCCAAGCCAAAGAGGTTAACAAATTTATAACCTATTGTCATTATACAAATATATCAACAACGTTATAGCGCATTAAAAATTCAATATCAGGCCATCAACGACGTCTGCCCCGCACATGTCTGCCCGTTTGGGATGTTTTGCTCAGCGCGAGCCCCCCACCCACGCTCACGCATTCCGGCGCGCGCGCGGTGGGAGTTGCGATGTGACGGGAGCGGACAGCCTATCTATCTATTACCTATTTTTTTTGGCTTGGCATCGACTTCAACCAGATCAGTAGGTAGCACAAGTAATAATACATGTACTGACTTATTTCTCGCTTTTTGAAGTCGGTTTCTTTTTTTAAAAAAGCTAATTATTTTACAATTTTAAGTGATGGGTGGACCTAGTAAGGACGCTGCTCGAATGAGGAAACCACGGCTGGTTGAAAATGAAGATGAAAGACGCAAACGATAAAAAATTAGAACCAGAAATACTGAAACAATGATGATATATTACAACCTAAAAAATCTAAGTCAATGATGACTCCCAGACGCAAAGACCTGCATAATTATTAAACGACTGCATTTGAGAGAGTTCATAATAATTATAAAATGTTAGGATTTCGCCCGATTCCCATGCGATCCCCTCCTCAGGTCCGGACTTGCTGACAATGGGACTACCTCCGAAGTATACCCTTTCCAATAAAAGAAGAATTTTCAAAATCGATCCACAAATGACGAAGAAATCGGTGAACATACATAAAAGGAAAAATTTGAGAATTTCCCTCGATTTCCATGGGATCCCCTCATCAGATCCGGACTTGCTGACAGTGGGACTACCTCCGGAGCATACACTTTCAAATAAAAGAAGAATTTTCAAAATTGGTCCACAATTAATTTGAGGATTTCCCTAGATTTTCATGAGATCTTCTCATCAGCTCCTGACTTGGTGACAATGGGATCATCTCGACCCTTTTAAATATTCAAAATAGATCTACAATTGACTAAGAGATCGGTGAACATACATAAAAGGAAAAAAACATACATAAAGCCGAACATAGAACCCCCTCCATTTTTGTAGTCGGTAAAAATTAGAAAATATTTGGTTTGGAAATGTCAAACAGCTAAAGCAAAATATGGTGTAATTTCGAGATGTTCAAATTTTGTATCCAATTTATGGTAAAGGCTTCTTTATTAAGTTACTTTTTAAGTCAGGTCAGGTCGGGTCAGGTCAGGTCAGGTCAGGTCGGATAAGGTAAGGTAAGGTAAGGTCAGGTCAGGTCCTTTATTAAGTTACTTTTTAAGTCAGGTACTGTTCAAATTTACACACGATCTCAAAAACAAAATTGTTAAAAATTTAAAACTGAGGTTTACAGGTTTTTAGGTTTAAATATATCGTTGTTTTATAATGCCTACTAGATGACCAGTCCCGGCTTCGCACGGTAATTTTTTATTTTTATTTAGTACTTTAATAATATTGAAAAACCATTTCTTAGTGAGCGCCTACATGGTAAAATAAGTAAGTGTTCATTGCAATCGGTTCAGTAGATTTGGAGATTAACCCCCTCACCCCGTTAATCCCCCTTAGGAATGGAATTTTGAAAACTACTTCTTAGTGAACGCCTACGTGGTAAACTGAGTAAGTGTGTAAAATTTCATTGCAATGGGTTCAGTAGATCTAGAAATTAACCCCCTCACCTCGTAATCCCGCTTAGGAGTGGAATTTTGAAAGACCACTTCTTAGTGAGCGCCTACGTGGTAAAATAAGTAAGTGTGCAAAATTTCATTGCAATCGGTTCAGTGGATCCAGAGATTGACGGGGCGGAAAGCCCCGTTACCCCCTTTGGAATAGAATTTTGAAAAACCGTGTCTTAGTGAGCGCCCACGTGATAAAATACGTAAGTATGCAAAAATTTCATTGCAATCGGTTCAGTGGATGCAGACATTAACTCCCACCACCACCGCCACCACGAAGTTACCCCCCATTGGAATGTAATTTTGAAAAACCTTTCTTATTGAGCACCTAAGTGGTATAATAAGTAAGTGTGCAAAGTTTCATTGCAATCGGTTCAGTGGATCCAGAGATTCTCCACCTCCCACCCCGTTACCCCCCTTTGGAATTTAAAAAAAAATCGTGTTAAAATACTTTTAAGACATTTTAACATGTTATTGCTCAATTAAAATTCAAGGTCGTTTTCAATGTCTAACCATACCTCAAATTCTCAAATTAATAGAACATGCGTATGATAATTCTCCTCCGCTTATTTCTGCTGAAATCAAGTTAAACTTTTGTTCGTACAAAAAATTATACAAACAAGCGCTTTATAGACAATTTACTGTAACTTAAAATAGTTTGTATGTAAAATATCGTTGAAAGTTTAACCAAAAAGTCCTTAATCATCAAAAGATTAAAAGAAATAAAAATTCGGAACTGAAGCGTTTGGCTGAAATTTGGATTAATATTTATTTATTTATTTTAAAGACGTGTATTTATTCAAATATTATTTATAGTGGAACTGGGACATTTGCAATAGCTTACAGTGTCAATTGCAAATTCGTAGCCAATTTATTTATTACAAATGCGCCCCATGTGCCTACGTGTTTCTTTGACAATATTTTCCAAGTTAAAAACTTTTCCGATTTTAAGAGGTTATTAGGGCTCTGAGAATCTGCAGAAATACGAAATATCTTGTGCCTCTTACATTATTTACAATATCCCCTTTTGTTCCTGCTGTTCTTGAGGATGTTATTTCTGCATTTCCTCATGCCATTTCAGTAATTTTTCGTACGAAATATTGCGTCTATTACAGTCTTAGAATGATTATTATTTATATCACATGTGGCAACCCGTAAATAATTCCGGTAACAAAGTTACAGGACAAAATATTGAGGAATGTCAGGGCAAACTATTTAACATCAAATTATTTGCAAGATTAAAATATTATTTTTGTATTCGTTTTGTGAAACACATAATGCGTAATGAAATACATAGCAACATACATAAATATTGCATCATATGTATTTAATTTGGCAGTTGTCAACCTAACCTCAAAATCTGATGTAAATTTGTACTTTTTCTCATTTTGCAGGAACGAATACAAAAAACACTGTTCAAAACTCGTGCCCTGTCACTTTTCAGGGGCTCGGGATCATTGCGGCCCTCGGCATTCGCCTCGGGCTTCAAAAATTCGCCCTCGACCCTAAAAAGTGTAATGACAGCGCATTCGTATGAAATGTACTATTTTGTATTCGTTTTGTGAAACACAGAATGCTTAATGAAATACATAACAACATACATAAATATTACATCCTATGTATTTAATTTGGCAGTTATCAACCTAACCTCAAAATCTGATGTAAATTTGTAACTTTTTCTCATTTTGCGGGAACAAATACAAAAAACGCTGTTCAATACTTGTGTCCTGTCACTTTTCAGGGGCTCGGGCTGCAAAAATTCACCCTCGCCCCTGAAAAGTGTCATGACAGCGCACTCGTTTGAAATATACTATTGACGTGGAGATGTATTTTTAAAAGATTGAAAGGTACATAGGACCTCAGAAAGAAAGTGCTGTGATTTTTTCATCGAAATTCAACTTGCATAAAAAACAAAAATACGTTCCACGTGTTGTTTTACTAAACAAAACAATGGCAACGTCGCCGGACCTCACCTTATCTTATACGGCTTTAATTATACATTGTCGGATCTCGGGTTGTATTGCATTTATGACGGATCTGGTTTTGTTCGACCTTTATCACAAAATTCAAAGTGTGAAAAAGTTTCCCCTCTCTAGTTATTTGAACTCTAGATATCGCTTATAATGTTTTTATACAATATGTACTTGAAAAATCCTTTCCCTTCTGGTGGATCTCGGGTTGTCCAAGTTTTGTTCGGATCTCGACTTGATAGGAAAACGTATATATATATATATATATATATATATATATATATATATATATATATATATACGGCGGCAATGTCAAGCCCAAAATGCTATGTTGAAAAGTAATACCAAGCCCGACACCTACTTACGAAGCCCGACTTTGGGCTTCGTAAAATTCACGTGTATATCCGAGTTATTTCTCGTTAATACGACTAAAGCCATCTGCTGGCAAAATTTTCATTTGGCGGGTAAAGTCACCATATATCGTAAAATACACACGTTTAGTTTTTGAAGTTCACTGTAGGGGGCGCACGACCGATTTGTATAAAACTGTATATCTACTGCAGATACTTTGTCGATGATGCCCGACCTTAAGATGTTTAATGTATAATAGGAATCCCGTTCATGTGACAACAGCGCATTCACTCGATTATTCATTTAATGTAATATTGGAGATATTTAACGCTACGAGCGAAAAGATGATTTAGCGGTAACAATTCAGAAAGCTCTTATCTGAGAATTTTAAAATTATATTTTAATGTCAAACCACCCTTAAAACATTTTTTCAACTCTTAAATACTCCGTTTTTTGATTACAACCAAATTTTAAAAACGTTTTTTATAGAACAATTTAAAAATTATAAACAGTGTCAGATATTTAAAAACGCCCTTAAAACGGTTTTTGAACCCATCATTCCAGTCACAAAAGGTTTTAGGTGTCCTGCTTAACAAATTTTCTTCTAGTTTTGGGTTTTTGATACTTTATGTTTTTTGAGGTGGAATACGAATTGGGTCTAACAGGTCTAACCTACCATATTTTTTTGTCGGGTGAACCGTTTAGGCGCCACAGTGCGTTGAAATGGGATATTATTGCCAGATTTTTATTTTTCCGGAGGCGGATTATGTTAATTTTGTGTTTTTTTTTTATTTAAAATGTTGGTACCCTTTTACCCTTTTAAATTATGTTTAATATTTGGTTGTAATAAAAGCAAGGGTGTATTTATGGTTGAAAATAATTGTTTTAGGGGTGTGTTTTACACACACTGTTTTAAATTGTGTTGTGTTTTTAATTTGATTGTAAAGCAAAGGTGTATTTATGGATTAAAAACTTAAAAAAGGTGTTTTTTCAATATTTGACACTGTTTATAATTTTTAAATTGTTTTAAACAAGGCCAAATTTTAAAAGCATCCTTACAACTATTTTTTAACCCTTCAATACACCATTGCTTTAATTACAACTAAATTTTGGAGACATTTTTTATGACAACTTAAAACTTATAAAAAAGCTCACATCCCGAGAGCAGAGCGAACAAAACAAATTTTCCAATTTTCCAATTTTTCGGGCAACTTTTACATTTTTTATTTCCGTAGGAACCTTATCTGGACTATGACGAATATGAGGAAAAAATTATTAGCGAAATGGGTTCATCCGTTCTCAAGTGATGCGCCTACAAATACACCATTTCAACATTTACGCACGTGCAGTGTATTTCTGTTTTTCCCGAATTTTCGAATTTTCCGGGTAAATTTTCCATTTTTGCTTTCCGTAAAAATCTTATTTGGACTATATTACAAATATTAACAAAGACATTATCCAATTCGGGCCAGCCATTCTCAAGTGATGCGCTTACCAACGAACAGCATTACATTTTTATAGAGTCACTGGTGGGGGAACCAAAACCTTTCCAAACCTTTCCTTTCCATTTCATGCTTTGAGCATTTGAGGTTATGTAAAAGTGGTTTAAATCAACGTTCATTTTCTGGGTTTAAGAACACATTTTGTAGTCATGGTTAAACGTGGGTTAACCCAGGGAGGTTAAAGCTAACCACACTTGGATGAAACGTAAAGTAAATGAGAACAAAAATTACAGCGAATGACAGTAACCTCACTATTTCCAGCCAGCTGTTGACACGTCACTAGCACGTGCGTTTGTTTTGAGAAGTCCCCACTCTCACTGACGTCACGACTTCTCCAGTCTATTATATAAAAATGAAACGCTATTCTTTGGTAAACGCATCACTTGAGAACAGGTGGACCGATTTGGCAATTTTTTTTTGAGTATCTATTCGTAATAGTCTAGGTAATGTTTTTAAGGAAATAAAGATTTTCCAATTTTCCGGCAAATCTTTCCCAATTTTTATTTCCGTAAGAACCTCACCTGGACCATTACGGGGATTCTAAAAAAAATAGCCAAATCGGTCCAGCCGTTCTCAAGTGTTGCGCTTACCAACGTAGGTACAGCATTTCATTTTTAGGGTTCCGTACCCCAAGAGTGCTATTACTAAGGCTCAGCTGTCCGGCTGTCGGTCCTTCCGTCTGTAACAGGGCTGTATCTTTTGAACCGTAATAGTTAGACACTTGAAATTTTCACAGAATGCGGACAACTATGGCCGCAATAACAACAGAGAATAAAAATAATTAAAAAATGTGTTAAATAAGTAGTACCTGGCGACCGAGCTTCTCTCGGTTTCTACAAGAAATCCAACTACATAGGTAGACTTAAAAAGCAAAACTTTATCTGAATACAAAATTTCATCCAAATCGTTAGAGCCGTTTCCGAGATCCGCGAAATATATAAATAAATAAATAAATTTACAAGAATTGCTCGTTTAAATATATTAGATTAGATAGATTGTACGGTGGTACGAAACCCTTCGTGTGCGAGTCCGACTTGCACTAACACGACTTTTATTATATAGATATGTAAACTACCAAGTCCCTACAAATTTAATGTGGTATAAATAACCATTCTGGGACTGTAATAAACACTGTTGTCAAATGTGCAAATACGTGTCTTTAAAATAAATAAATAATAGAAATTTCAGCCAAACGCTTCAGTTCCGATTTTTTTTCTGTTTCGACAGTTGAGGATTTTTAGTTAAAATATCAATAGTATTTTACTAAAAAAATAGCTTAAGTCACAGTAAATTTTCTATAAAACGCTTGTTTGTACTGTTTTCTTTGTACGGACAAAAGCTTGACTTGATTTCCACGCAAATAAGCGCAGGAGAGTTGTTAAGAACATACTCTATTAATTTTAGAATTTAGGGTATTGTTGGAGACATCAAACCACCTTGACTTTTAATTGAGCAATAACATGTAAAAAATGTCTTTGTAAGTATTTTAGCACAATTTGGCTGTAAATAGGCGTTATAAAACGCCGATATATAAAAATTTTACCGAAACGCTTCAGTTCCGAAATTTTAGCAATAATTTTGTTTTTAAGAGCTTGTTGTCTAAACTTGACTTAGAAAGTAGTTTAAAGTAGTATTTAGCATAAATCTCAAAATTAAACAAAATATTTTGTTCTTACAGGCCTCACCCGTGCGACAAGGTAACTTGTTGCACCAAAATTATTCCCTCTTGAAGCATTTATTGAAGCTTCATTTTACCCTAAATTATCGTAATTATTTTTAATAAATAACAGTTCTTGGACGGTAGTAATAGTATATTTCATACGAGTGCGCTGTCATTACACTTTTCAGGGGTGAGGGCGAATTTTTGCAGCCCGAGGCGAATGCCGAGGACCGCAATGAGGCCGAGCCCCTGAAAAGTGACGGGGCACGAGTATTGAATAGTGTTTTTTTTTGTATTCGTTCCCGCAAAATGAGAAAAAGTACAAATTTACATCAGATTTTGAGGTTAGGTTGACAGCTGCCAAATTAAATACATACGATGCAAAATTTATGTATGTTGCTATGTATTTCATTACGCATTATGTGTTTCACAAAACGAATACAATAGTATATTTTATTACAAGGCCAGAAAATGTCATTTTGCAAGTGCGAGCACAGTTTGTGGAGGCGAGGCGTAGCCGATACTTCACAAGTGCAAGCACTTGCAAAACAGTTTCGGGTCGTGTGATAAACGAAACTTTTTCGGCCGACAAAAGATTTTCATTGTTCACTTTTGTAGGGGGCCTCATGCCTCATGGGGGCCCACGTGTCGCAAAGAGCCCCCTGGGGCCCCCATATCGCAAGGCCCCCCACAAGTCTAAGAGGGCCTTATAACGCATGGGGGCCCTCGTGTCTCAAAGAGCCCCTTTGGGCCCCCCTGTTTCAAGGGCTCCACATGTCAAAAGGACCCCCCCATGTCTTAAAGGGCCCCCTTGGGCCCCCCTGTTGAAGGGTTTTTTGTTATTGTCGTTGTCCTATACCAAGGGCCCCCCCCTGTAATTTTTCGGATGTTTTAATGGTAGTTATTCTGCTATTCGGGGCGGTGACAAATCCAACGAACATAAAAGCTTGCATTGAAAAATCCCTAGTTTCCATGTTTTAGCCTAGGCAGGCAAATATCGTTTTCCAGCCGATTTGGACGACTGGAAAATAACTAAATTGAGACGGAGGCCGAAAAAAACACAATATTTGCTCCGAAAAATTCGTGAGATGGTATGAGGGGAGGCAGAAATAGAATTCCCTCAAGAACAGCAGAAACAAAAGGGGATGTTGTAAATAATGTAAGAGGCACAAAACTTTGGACTTTAGTAAGTTGTTAGTTTTATAAACAGTACTTTTATAGTTTATAAATAACAAAGGCCTATTTAAAATTGTTTACCCAGTTAAATATTATATTTAGCAATAAATAATTTGTACTTGATAGGCCTCACCAGTGGCTCCTGTTATTCTGCACCTACCTGTGGGACCTCGGGTAAATAAAACATATTGGAACTACCTTTATGAATAATTTTGCTGTCATTATCATTCATTATTATTATTCATTATCAATATATTGCCAAGAAAATACAGTTGCCCGATTCCAAATAAATAATTTAAGAAAAACTTAAAAAAAATACAATTTTGTTTATTGTATTTGAATAACACGGAATAATAAGTCAGCATACAATATTAATTTAGTCTACATTTGTGGTGGAAATGCTGGCAACACCGCTTGGCTTCGTATAATACGTGATATACATTTTTTTATACAAAGGGGATTGTTATAGTAAGCAGAGCATGTGTGGTTTCGTAAAATCTGAGAAACATAGAATTATTTGTATGTCAACAAAAAGTTACCCCTCTCAGGTTGCGCTGATTAATGTGGTGATATAAAACCTATATATCCAGCAAATATATCTGTAACTATAAAGGAAAGGGCGGGCTTCTGAGTGCCTGTGGTGTTTGTCGGGCTTGGTATGGATAGCTGGGTATGTATATATATATAGATTATTGTTTTTAGTAATTATTTTCATATTTTCTATTCACCTTTAATAGATTTGAACTTTTGTAAAACAATTTTTTTTGTTTGTTTTATAATAAATATGTCATAAAATCAACACTCTTTTAATATACTTATTTCCTAAAATCACCTAAAAAATACGTATTTTATAATATCTTTAAAATACGATTACAGAACATTTTGTTGAGACATTGAAAATGACGTTTAATTCAGAAAATCAACACGTCTTCTCAACCTGGTAAAAATACCTGAAAGAGACATGTTTTATCAGACGTTTGTAACACGTGATTTTTACACGTCAAAAGTAACGTTGATTTCGGCGACATCGTAACGTCTATACAACCGTTGGTGTTTACTGGGTATGGGTTAAAATTAATGTAGTTATTTCTGGGACACCTGGTATAATGATGTTTTCTGAAGATAGTAGTGAAAAAACATTCTGAAATCGTAAAACATTCGTTTTTAGAAATAAATATATAAATTTAATTTAAAAAAATGGATCTACAAAAGAGAGTGGTTCAAATCCGTCGAATTATTACTTTTAGTTATTGTCTGCAGCTATACTTACCAGTGGTGTCATTAGAATGACAAAGTGCGAAATATGCACCACAAACATGTTAATTGTTTTCTCTAAAGGCGTCCGACTGGATTCTCTAATATATATCCTATGTATGCAAAGTATTCATCATGTTGTAGGAGCGAGAGACGCATCGTGGTGCCATCTCTTCGGTTGCATTTTAAACGAGTCTACAAGAATTCCCATGATTCATAAGATAAGACAATGTATTATAAACCAATTACGATAAAAGAACCTGTTGTTTTCTGAATTCAAACAAAGTTATCGCTCATAAACCTTGGCAAATGTAGCAGCTTTTCTTGAATCATGAAGGAATTTAACTCTGAGGCAAATTTTATCGCAAACAAAAAGAAGTAACTGCTTTTCCCTCCGTTATTACTTTTGGGTGCGACACCGAACTGAGCTACACTTGATTTAATTACAATTACGGAATTCTGGCTTGTATATAATAACTTTTTTGAGTTTTATTTTATTCAGTTGCGAATATGTGATATCTTCGGTATGGATGCTTCATATAATTACGGTCGAACTTCACAGGTAAGTTCGTTTGATTTCTTAAGGCTTTCACCATTTTCAAGGCTTAACTTAACAATCCCATACTTCTGGCCTTTTCTGCACATCCTGCAATTTGTAAACATTTATATTTTCTTAATGCAGGTGCAGCTTAAACTGAGTTTTCCGCGAAAGCTCTAAGCTGTATTTAATGTTCTCGAAATCAATGCGGTCGGCAAGGCTCTTAAATTTTGCAAGATAGTTTTATAGAGTCCTTTATGGCAGCCGCAAGCCGGCGACCACGAAACAGTGTACATTCTATGTGAAAGATATTTATAACGTCGTAAATTTTTAAATTAAACGAAACCGAAGGAAACTCATGACTTGTCAGCTTAAATTACAATGGAAATGCAATCAGAGTAATTCGCGAAAAGACGAGCGCGCCTTGTTTGGAAAAACGACTAGAAAAAGCAATTTCGAGGAGAGAAACCTAACTTTGTGTGTTTTCTAAATTAGAGGGTGGCAACGTTAGGAGACAGTATTAATCCACTTCTGCGCACGCTATTTCGACGAAATCTGTATTAACGAGAAAAATCTAGAGAGAACTTGGCATGTTAGTATCGTAATTTTGATTGGGGTTTAATGAAGCGTCAACTGTTTTTCGAACCTTGTAGGTGAGTTATTTTATGAGATTACACTTATTATGTTTTGTTTGAGCATTGCTTCATAATGTAATGACATAATTATTCTGAAAAAATTGTAAATACTGACCTAAAAAACGTTATTCCTGGGAGCATTGTCCGCGAGGATATTAAAACCTGGGTAAACAAATTAAAATAAAATTTTAACATAGTATTTGTACTTACTATTGTATAATTACTATTTGCAGTTACGTGTCTCCAGAATAGTTTTTTTTAATAATATATTAATTAAACACATATTATTTATTTCTAGGGATCCCACCCTTGTCACAAAAAAACTTTCAAAAGAAAATAAAAACTTCTATTTATAGTTCGATACAGTCGACAACTTTAGAATCAGTTAGAAACTGCGGCCGAAGATATCTTCTTTGATAAAAGCAAGTGGAACCTTCGAACTTCTGCTAATGTAGTCTTCAGCAACTTTTATGAGGGCGCATTAAACTATCCGAACCGTCAATCTAGAGCAAATGTGTCAACTTTCTAAGGACACCCCTACGGATATCAACGAGCAACAGGACAAAGCAAAAATAATATATCACATTTGTTTCTGGACAAACTAAAATAAAGTGACGTGATTGGAAGCTTCAGCAGTATCATTTTTTATTTACTGCGAATTATTCTCGGTATTTTGCTCAGAAAAATTTGGGGCCACAATAAATTTCTTCCAGTAAAACCTCAAGTGAGCTATAAGTTTCTTGACCCTTTTCAAATTCACAGCTGCTCAACATGTTTCTTGTCACAGGTTTAATCCCATTTTAGAGGGCTAAGCTTTTTTAGAATAACCATCTCATCGGTTATTTATCCCTAGGTGGTTAATTATTGCTAGTTTTTGAACGCAGACGATCTTCGGATTTATTAAGATTGTTGTCCACTTATTTAAGCTGCAAGGAAAGATGTTGAAATTTCATGGCTTATACACTTATCAGCTATTATTATAAAAAAAATTCAAATAAACTCTAAACAAACATTTGCTTTGATGACATTTGTCACGGTTTTTGTATAATAAAAATGAATTCCTATTTCTTGGAGCTGATGCAATGATGTTATTGGGTCCAAAAAATGAATCTTTGTGGTAGTTACATTCTTCGACTAAATTTAACATTGTCAGAGATAGTGGACAAACAATGGCGCCTCGTTCAAATCAAATTCTGAAATATCGTTTACATTTATATACAGTGTCCCAGAAATAAGTACATTAATTTTAACAGCATATAGATCGAGTGAATAGCAACAAAATTTCTCAATACTTTTTTTCTCTAAACCCTCTAGTAATCGAGTTAAATTGTGTAATTTTTTTTTAAGAATTTTGTTACCCGCTACTGGATTGTTTTTCTATAAATCCCCACTGATAAACCAAGCATACAAAAAAATCATTTACTTTCTCTTTGTTTTCGTTTCTTTGTGAGATATTGAAAATGAACTGAAGAGACTCTTATGTAATAAAACATGATACCAAAATAAAAATTACACATTATTAATTTTCATTGCTTAATTACCTTATTAATAAAATTATCACTCAAAATACAGAAGTAGGTACTTACGATAAGAGAAACCTCCATTTCATCTGCAGGTTGAAAATTCGTATTCAACCAATTTCGTACAATATTATAGTGTAATGACAAAGGGCACCGTCCGTCGTTCAGGAACCACATGGTTGTCCGGATTTATAAAGGCAAATCTTCCAGGAACTGGAGTATTCGTTGTTTATAAAATTTTTAAAAACAAAACTACACAAGAACACAAAAATTAACAAATCACGGGACAGTTAACTACCACCGGTTGTAATGTCCGATATTAAACTAATTAGTAACAGGTAGGTACGCGGTACGCTTATCATTTTTACCCGGGACGCAACGACAAAAAAAGTTCAGAAAAAGTAAAGATAGCGTGAATATTTCCTTCCTCCCAGAAAAACAACAGAATTCACGGTCATTACCATTGTGTCAGAAATTCATAAGCGTATCGTTATTTTTGGGGGTTGTAAAATTGTAATTTCAAAATGTGATTTCGAAAAAGTGGTAAAGGAAAAAGTTGTTAAACTCGATGAGTTCTACCACCTCTCCAAATTATTGTACTTATTTCTGGGACACTTGTATATACGCCTGTACGATTGAATTATAAAAGCGTATTTATATTTACTGCGTAGTTTTCCGGCCCCAAAGTGTAAAATAAAGAATCTATATATAACTGTTATGTCATCGTCCGTAGATCAGCTATCATTATCAACCAATCAAACTTTTTAGTTTTGATAATGAAATATCGGTATCTTCTTACATTCCAATTTTTAATGTATTATTATTATTAACTGGCCAATTGCCGACACCCTCAGTGGAAGAACTGTTTTTTTTTATCTTTCCGTACTGCTTATTGCATTCGCTAAATGAGAGGCCACTGTCATGAAAATGTTGCTTTTATAAAATCTCAATTTTGATGGTAGTAAGGACTTGTTCACGCTAGTGTAAAATCATTCTTACCTGGTCAGAAAACACAAACGGGTTAGAATTAAGGCAAACTTTACAACATATTTTGTAGATGCAAGCAAAATTTTAGAAACAATCTTCAAGAAGAAACTTAAAGATAGTCCAACATAAAATCTTGTATGAAACTGTGAGAATTTACTGATACGTTTTGTTTATTAATACTTGTTCGCTCGTCCATAAACTAAAGCCCCACATTATAATAGATATTAATTATTAATTCAGCAAAGGTACTTATTGAACGTCGCAAATTAGCGCTCTTGGATATTAAAGCTTAAATAAGCATAGAAATTATCTAAGCTCGAACTACAAATTTGCAGAGCATGTTCGATTCAATTTAAGCTGAATTACCCAGTATTCTTGATAGTTTGGTAATTGTGACTAGCGTCAGTATTTCCTGGAATGCTAGCAGGAGGCAGCATATTATGCATTAAGGAAATAGTCTTTGATGGTCTTGAAACTTTGGCTGCTTTGAGGTTTTTAACATACTTGCTGCACACTCCATCGTTCCTGTTGTTTTTCCTTCTTTATAATGCACTTGTGTGAAATATAAACTTTCCCGAAGTGACCCCTTAGCTTTAACAGGTTTCAGCCACAACTATGAACTGCTGAGAAGCTTGTAATTCAAACATATTGATCAAAGCCACTGGTTTGTTGTTGGTGCCAACATTGTGTTAATTTTAAATTAAAATTAATTCCTTCAACTTGTTGACTGTTCCATTTTGTGTCTTTTCCAAGGAATTGGTTTAAATGTGATTTTTTTTAATTATCAACATAATATATCTGTTTCTTCAATTTATAGCAAAGATATTTTATAAAGTTGAATATGTCTCCAGATTTCACCAAAATGTCATACAAAATACGCTCAGGATCTCGTTTCGAAATTCAGTTTAATTTAACTAAACTGTTCCACTTTTACTGCTGTCTACATGGATTTTGGGATATCACTCAGATAAGTAAAAATAATTTGATGATTATGTTATCCCAAAAGGGCTTATTTGTCTCTTTACTCTCTTGCCTCCCGCTTTTAACATTGTCCAGAATGTTTCTTTTTTATTTTTTTTTATCTACTACTTCGTGGTGCAGATCACCAAATCAGGGCCTTGTCACAACAGAACAATTAGACTCTCAACATTTGAAAATCAATTTTCATTGAACTAATTTGGATTATAGATGGAAAACTTTACACCCATTTCCAGAGGTAGCATCATTCTTAATGACATGTAGGTGTAAAAGATGCTTTAAATAATACACAACCAAATTTTTTAGATTACAAAGCTAAATTGTGTAGTTGTATAAAAAATAACATTACTTGTACTGTAAAGCAAAGAAACGAGTTCTCTGCTCTCCGAGATGGACACGTGCAATACAAATGCTCACAGACTAAGAATCAGAGAGTGCCGACACATTATTCTCGATAAGCAGGTTTTTTATAACAATTTCTATATCACTATGTCCATGGGGTTTTCTTTATAGGCTCTTGTCGATGCATGGGCCAAAAATCTTGCCAGAATACGTTCACCAATTGTCCACACAAAGAATTCCCCAGTCAAGATAGCAAGTAATTTTTGTTTTTATTTCATTCGATTTTCTTTATTTCTTAATAAAAAATTGTACATTTTCTTTAGTCGCTACTGAAAAAGAGTGCTGTATAGAAATTATCCAGCCAAAAAGACGAAAAACTTTAACATACATATTCCTTCCAGAAAAAAAGCATCTTAGAATAATTCTTTTCCAATATTTAAATCCCCATCTGAATATTTTCATTCACAAAATTATCAAAAATACTAAACATAATGTACACATAATAACAATTTCGAATATGATGGGCGAGGAAAGCAGAGGTAGCAGAGAGGGCGATCGAGGATCTGTACTTTGCCCAGCGGTCACGAGATTCTTGAATTTTACTGCATTCTATATGCAGGACGCAAGTTTTAAGGAGCTGGAAATTTTGGGAAACGAGACCGCGGTGACTCGTCGAGGTACAACTATTCAAATTGTGGTGGAGTTTCAAGAAGCTGGGACTCGGTTAGGTAGCAAAAACAAAATAAAACGTATACAACTGCCTGTCGCAACCAACGGGTAGTTCAAGCTTATGCAAGCGCAATCACAATGGTTAGCACAATGTTAATTTTTTAGTGAGCAAACCTAATTCATAAGATTCCGCTCCGAACTAACTAAACCACTAAACATGCATATTACTTGACAAATTAAATATAAAAGAGACTGTTACATCCACGAGTTCGCACTTTAATTCATGCCCTGCCTACTATACTCATCCACTCACCACAATTTTTTTCCTTTGAACTAGAAATTGCTCTCATTTTTAATCTGCTTCCAGAAGTCAAAAAATGGTCATTCCAAAATCATTAGTCAGTCAATTAGCGGTAGATTGGGCGGCCCACCCGCCCACCGCATACACAGGTGGAACCTTCAACCATATGAATTTTAGTCACAAAACACAACTATGAAATACAAAAAACAGAATGTGGATACAATAGGAAAATGGTTGTCATTCCGAACCGGTTTGTCAACCATTCAATCAAAAATGTAAATTTGAGTATAATATATTTTGGTGTAACTCTCAATTTGGATTATGTTCTTTGTTGGGATAAGGTTTCTCTGTGACTATGAAGCCTATGGTTCTGGCACCGTTTGTGAGTGCGGTGGGCGGGTGTCCCACCCTGTCCACTATACTGATCGACTGACTAAATGGTTGAGAGATGACAACCATTTATTTGTTTTTTTTTTCTTTTGAACTAGAAATCGCTCTCATTTTTAATCTGCTTTCAGAAGTCAAAAAATGGTTGTCATTCCAATATCATTAGTCAGTCAATCAGCGGTGAATGGGGCTGCCAGACCTCCAACCCCCAAGACGTTTGACAGTCGTTAAATCCGCACCGCTATTTGCAAACGAAGTTGCTGAGGTTCTTCTCATGCAATGTCCTGTATATAATTTAGCATCAGGAAGATTCAAGTAGGTTGCGTATTTTTTCCTACTGGTTGCGTTGAGCATTTTCCATTTTTATAAAAAACAAAAAAAGTCGATATTTTGTCTGCATTATACAATGTGTCCCTGGATGGGGTGCCCATGAGGTGATTTTTTTCTAGTAAGGTGTTTGGAGAAGAATATTTTTGGTCTTGACTGGTTTTGCTTGTTATAAAATTACAAAAAAAGATAAAACATTGCAAATCATAGTTGATATGTTTTAATTGGGGGCTTTTTTCTTCGAATAGGATCGAATTTTTGTCTAAGTCCCAATATTTTTGATAAATCTAGTATTTAAAGCCGAACACTGCTTAGCAACGCCTAAAAAATACCATTGAAACTTTATGAAACTTCATTGTTGCCAAAAAAAAAAACGGAATACTAAGTTTTCAGCAAAGAATTTTTTTAATTCAGTGTTACGGTCTTGGCGACCTATCATATCAACACTTAATCCAAGAATTCCAAGAAAAAATTCCTGGGGGACACACTGTATTTATAATTGTTTCTAGTTTATCATTTACAACAAGAGTATGTACGTGGCACTGTAGGACACACAATAAATAATAATAGGGCAATAATTTTACAAGGAAACATTTTCTGATTTAGGCTTGAGAAATGATATGAAGATATAAAGAAAATGAGAGTTTAAAGTTGCTGCAAGATAGGAAAGTCAATGGTTTAAAAAAAACTTTTTTTTTGGCTAAAGGGCTACAGGGACTGTTCTGAAGAATTATCATATACAATATCCCAAGAGTAAGGCATATTACCGAAAATTTTCCCGACCTGTCTGGCACAAGTGTTTGTTGCACCGAGTTTTCAGGGCAACAAACACGCGTGCAGACAGGGAGGAAAGATTTTAAACAATATGCCTGACCGAGGGATATTTGTTCAGACAATCGCTCGAACGCCATTAACAAAAAATTTAAACGTAAAGATCTCATAAATCATGTCATGAGTAGGTTGTCATGGTGGTTGACAATTTCCCTAGGGAGATTTTCGCCACGCGGGAAATTGTCGCGAAATTCAAATTTGATTGGTCGATTTCAAAAAAAAAAACTGACATTTAGATTGGTCCGACATATCAGTTTGACAGGTGAGGGCGATTATCAGAACAATCAAACATGACGATTTTTTGACGAATTCGGATTTAATGTATTCAGGGCAATAGCTTTAATTCCTGAAAATTCTAGCTTTGTGAAGTGAAAGACCCACAGGGTGACACATTCAAGCGAGATTTTTTTGTAAAGTATTGCACTCGAAATATAACAAGTAGTTGTTAATTAATTAATGAAACAATAATTAAAGAAGTAAATAATTAATTTTCAACATCCAACAGCCAAGAAATGAAACAGAAATATTGGCGCTGTTTTAAACAGTCCTTGATAATACCCAAATAAACATGTTTGCATTACAAATTACGTGCTGAAATATTGTCAACAAGATAATTGCAATTGTTGTTTGTGGTTATTAGTCTTTGTCGTACAGCAATCTCTTATAAGCTTACATGTACACACACATTATTATAAAATGTGTTTGTGTACATTCACTGCAGATTGCATAAAGGGGAGTTGAGAGATATCACTTAACAAACTACATAGTTACGTGTATAGGCAACTTGTCAACATGTAGGTTTATGAATTACCTAAAAGCAAAGTTAGTGATTGTACTGAAGTTCAATTTTAGGGGTATTAGGTTATGCAGTGCAAACACTTAATTTAAAATTTGTAACTTACAGAGAGGTCGATAATAATTAATGTGTTTCCTTAAATGATGATGATCTCACAACAAACGAGATACTTGGTTTTAGAACAGCCGGTATAGAATTTTATCTGGAACGTTTTGCGGAATATTAAATTTTTGGCACTTTGCTACCGTATTTTTGCCTCTAGTGCCGCCATATTGAAAAAATGGCGTCAAAAATTTGTTTATCGTCATATCTCGTTTCTGCTTTATTTTAGGTGAAAAATAGTGGTATACACAGTTACACTGAAAGAATTTACAATAAAATGTATATTTCTTTCATTTATCGTCTAAAGTTAACCGTTTCGGATCTAGGGCGTTACGAAATTTACTCCATTACTTATTTGACACTTCATCAGAACCACTTGATGCCTTGCAAAATTAAAGCATCCAGAGGTGAGCTTTGAAAATTTGTATTTACAAAAAAAAATTGGATGTAATTTTAATGTAATTACTTTGCTTGTTTTCAACGATTATATTTATACAAGTATTTTTATTACTTAATATAGATATAGTCCGCTACATAACAAGGTTTAACTACTTCTGCGTTTTGATGTAGAGCTTGCCGGAACAGATTCAGCGACATGCACGTTGATAGGCTTGAATCGATCTTCAGAATGATCATCAAACTTCTCTTCTGGCAGGATTTCGTCCTAAACTGTCTCGAGGTCGTTTTCCGTTTCTTCTCTCTCGTCGTTGTCTAATTGCTGTGGCAAATTATACGTTATTACAATTAGCGCAAATCATGCAACAGTTCAAGCCTGCTTATCTGAAGCCACAGGCTTTCCAGCACCCATTCTTGCATTTACAAGAAATTTTACGCCATTGCTGGACCAAATGAAACCCTCGTGAACTGTTAATGATTAAGATTTTGCATTTATCATCTGTCCTTTTAATTTTAATACTGGATTTTCGAAGAATCTTTAGAGTTTTTTTTCATCCCAGTTAGGTACATTACGAAATTTCACAAGAAAAGCAATTATTGATTTACTGGGATGCCATAATGTATAACTAAAGTAGTTGTGGACATACAGCTATTGGGTGTTCAAATACAACAGTCATCAAGTTACATAATTTAACAACAATATATTCTATTTTTGCAATGGCAATACAAAGTGTTTTCCACAGTTCTCCACAGTATAACATACATCAATGCAATTCAGGTGGACAACGTGAGTGGGGTTATGTTGTTACTGATCCCATTACCACTCTGAGCTTTTGGATGACTACAACAATTTACATAAAACAAATACAACAAAATGACCTCTTGATCTACGCCCAGAGTAGGTGTGTACAAGATTGTGACAGGTTCAAAGTTAAGTACAATGTTGTTAAAGTTCCACAACAAAATAAAATGTTTTGCAAGTACAAACCGATAATGTGAAATGAGATTAAGTTTATTACTTTGCCGAGATAAAAGTGTCATACTTTTGCACATACATCTTTCTGAAGGGACTATCTAAAAAGCTCAAGACATACTTTTTAATCAGGGGGCTATGCAGCGACTCCACATGTATTCCCAATTTCAGTATGCAGAACGAACACATCAAAAGAATGGTAATAATGCCTACATACAGACCCGGCACATGAGAGGTCGGTACACAAAATAGTATAATTAAACGATCAAACGAACTTAACTGTGAAGTTCGATCGTAATTATATGAGGCATCCATTCCGAAGATATCACTGAGATAATAACAACGTAGATGTTTAAAGCTTACGTGCCAAATAAAACGGTCCATTGAAAAGGTTCTTGGCTATGGTTTTAAAAAACCGGGAACCAAGAAAAGTGATAAAATAAGAAAATAAATGAAATTAAAATATACTCTCGCCGTTCAGGCGAAGACGAACTTCAAAATGGTGGTTGCATAATGACGGTTCGAGCAGAGGGCGATGATAAAATCGAACAAATGTTGTAGAGCTCTCGAACCGGTCCACTCTGGATCAAATATCGACTGATGTACCCAGGCGACGAGCTGCCGAGGTCCTTGTATAACGGGCCGTGTCGAGTGAGGGTTGAACAGACCTATATAGACACCAGATTGAAGGAGAG